>JAGTXR010000001.1:0-2400000 GCA_022606575.1 Glossosoma conforme
TATAAAGGTTATAATATAAATACAACAGGTATATATGAAAATCATCATCATTAATAAGTTCGTTAGAAATCTAGATAAATCTAGAAAATATAGAATCTCACGGCTTTTTCTTAAAAATACATTTGAATTGATATTTTTTGCGATTTCGCACTCAATGAAGTCTACTTTAATTTTTTCAGTGTTTTCATCATTCACTTTGAGATGCATTATATATTATAAACATTTATTTATTTATTTTATTTTTATATGGATCACGTATGGCCTCTGTTTAAGAGACTACAGTTTTGACAAACTCGTAGCCTTCCTCAATCCATCACTGTCAAGAGACTACTGATCCGCATAATACTTTTGCAAGCGGTCGAACACATTTATGTAGGAGAGGGGGTAGGGGATGTGTCTATCAGGGAATGATAAGAGAGGAAGACAGATAGTGTTTCAAATATGAAGAAGATAATATATTTGGTATTATTTTTAACAACTTTTATTTGTACATAATATTTATTTTACTTTTTTTAGGTATATAGTTAATCATTTAACGGAAATATTTTTAAAATTGGAAACTGCAGTCTCCTGAACAAAGATCATACCCAACGTGATCCATGTAAGAACAAGGTAAATAAATTTACTCTTGAATACATATATAATCCACGTATATGGAATCCGCTTACAAAATTTACTTAAAGATGTTCAAAGTATATATGTGTATAAAGTATATATTTACAAAGATGATTAAAATAATAATTTGAATATCTGCTTACGAACAAATAACTGACAAAGCTCTTGTCGAGTGCAAAACCGCGGTTTTTACTAACATTTCTGTGGAAAGCCGTTCTTAACATGAATAATGTCTAATATTTTCAGTAAATTAAAGATTTTCAGTTCACCGACGAGTTTTCGTAATATTTGAAAATAAAGCATTTCAGTAATGAGTATTGTTTCGCTAATCCCGAGGCAGTACATGCATTCGTACAAGCCGTGTAATCGAGATAATTTCTAGCTTTGAGGTGCTCCAGAGCTCAGAATACTCTACGAGGAATACCTTACACGGTATACACCACTCTAAATATTACTATGCAAATAGCGACGATGCAAATTACAGGCCAGACTGCTCTCATCGTTGACTTGGGCAATCAAGATTATAAATGGTATAATAAGCTTTTAACTAGGTGAAGGAACAGCAATTTCATGATGCAGTTTTCTGTGAAAAAAGATGAAAACTGTATGTCGGACATTTATATTTTTCATAACGTTAAGGCCATTAACCGAAGTTATTAAGTGAAACTGAATAACTATATCTTAATAAGTATTCCAATTAAAATTTAAGTTCGGAATTGTATCGGCGTGATGTAGCCCTTGTAGGCTGAAGCCGATGAGCGGCAGAATACGATCTTTCGTCTCTTAATATTGTTCGCTTGTCAGACACGCATATAAAATGTTAGTAACATGAGACATGGCTCTTATCTTAAGTGATTAAATATGTTTTGGTTTCCACAAATGTTTTATAAATTGATTTGTTTTCACAACTTTTTAAAAAATTTAAATTTGCAGCCGCTTGACTGATTTTGGTTAACAAATATTTAATATCCAATAGTTTGTACATTACCAACAAAAATCTAAGCTTAATTGATTATAGAAGTGTTTTATATCTGGTTTATATTTCGTTCTGCATATTTAGATAAAACAAGTTATATAAAACGTGACACCTGAATTTCATGACTCTAAAGTTAGTTATGTAATATATTTATGAAAACAGAAGCAGTGCCGTGTACGGATAGAGGAAAAAGTACTCGATTAGCTGGTTCTGCAAACAATACAGTTTTTTTTTTTCATTTTGTCAAGCAAGCATTTCATTGAAATCGCAAGCGTGAGAGACGTGGGTGTGGTTGAAACAAATGGGTGTATCAAACGAGGCAAACATTAGGGAGCAATAGATTTTTTAAACCGTTTTACATAAAAAGTAATTTTTCGTTACCAAATAACCTACCCAGTAGCAGCCAGAGTTTCCATTTAATATGATTATTTTTTCGTTTGAAATTCTTGTTGAAGATATACCGCTTAAGATGGTATGGGCATGTGACACGGAGAGATGAGGACCACATGGTGAAGAAAGCCCTCAACATACCTACGCTGAGAAGAATAACCGGAAAACCACAGGCAACCTGGACTGCAACTGTAGACAAGGATCTGAAAACTCTGGGCTTGACCGAGAATGCAACGCAGAACAGACAGACAGACATGGCGAATGTTCACAAGAAGAGCCGACCCCAGATGATGGGAAATCGCGAGGCTTAAGAAGATGATTATTTTTTAGCTGTCTTATTGATAAGCACAACGCCTTACAAGACCAATTGTATTTTTTTCCTTTGTATAACATGATTTTAAAAGATTCACTACCTTAAGTGACTATATGATAATCGTGTTGGGCTAAAAAAATCATCATTGTGTCTGCTTGAAACCCGCCGTTTGCCGTTTATTTTCTTTCGATTATTTGATGAGAGAATCACATATGACGATTTTTTATACGTTTTAGTTTTTGGATACACGTCTGTTTACGGTGCGTGTCGTTGGTTGATTTTTCAAAAATCTAAAATATCCAAAACATTGAGGAAACACAGATGATGTGATAGCTTTCCAAAGCTTGCATGTGGTGTTGAAAAGAGTGCCAGAAAGGACAATTTTCTTTAATCATAAAAGAGATACAAACCGTGAGTTGTTGCACATAAGCCGACAAAAACTATGCGTATCACGTACTCTATGTAATTTTGTATGTTAAAATGTTATTGAACGAGGCAAAAGTACACTGTGTAAATTTGTTAATATGATCTAGTTGCTTGAGTTGAGCCGTCTTTTATCAACAAATTTTCCAGGCCTCAGTACCGCTGACCTAATCATACATTATTTTTAATCTTTTAACTTAGAATTCGTTCAAAATGTGCAACAGAAATTACTTTAAAGTATTATGTTTGTTTGGAGGTTGTAAGAATAATGATTTTAAATATATCTTATCTAACTTATCAGGTGAACCTTCAGGTTTAAAAATATCTTGTTACATTGTGTGAACATTGGGAACTCAGAAAGTGGCGATAGTTTGTAGTGATCAAATGTTTTAGTTGATATAAAATACCAAGTGTACTCGAATAACAAATGAATCATTAAATTAAGTCTCTCGGGGTTGTGAGTATTTGTGACTTGTTCATTTGGGTGCTAGTTAGTGAATAATACAGTTTTGGACTTTTTTATGGAAGCTATATGCAAAAATATGTAACAGGATAACAGAATATATTTGGTATTCTATTTTTACGGTTAGTTTTGGTGTTTGGTTTCCCTGCGGACCAGTAACCGCAGTCGCCCTACTCAATTACACCGTGATTAGTTTCAACATATCACTGCAGCACCGCCCAAAGTGAGATTCTCCCAGGCTGCAGCCGCCCATCGAACAGCTTTAAGGCACACTGTGTGAATTTATAATTTTTCAACGAAACCCGGAAATACAGAAAATTTATCCGTTGAATATATTATACACACAAAATTAATAATCTGGATTTAGACACTTCGAAGAATTACACTCTAAATATTCCGCTTGTACATCCTATATAAAACTCTTAGAAATAGTACTCTACGGGAAACAAATTACTTCATATCATTACCATCATCAACTCTGACCCATTTTTATAATAGTATAAGTAGACTGTAATAAGTATAAGACACATCATATTATCTGCTGATGAATAAATTATAAATTTGAACATTTATCGAGCAGAGTAAATACATTTTCAACATTTAGGTTTATTATATTTGAATAACCGTTCCATATGTTAGAAAAATGGTTATCATAAAAAAACTCTTTCAGTTTTAACAGTCCATGCCTTGCCTCCAGTCACCTCTGCATCCAAAAGTATACCTAGGAACATATATGGTTCAAAAAAATAATAATTAGTTCGATGATTCCGAGGACTGACATTTGATCCTAAAGAACGGCTCAATCTGACAAATTTTATGCGATTAGCAACACGCTGTGACCCATTTTAATTTTTGGTTCAAATCCTTTGATGCTAAATTTTGATGATCTAGCAAGAACCGCGCTTAAGATGTTGTATTGTTGCTGAACGTTGTTATGTACGTTGATGCATGTGAAAAACTAAAGAAGTTCTCGTTGAAAGCAAAAACGGTCATCCAGCATTTGAATAAATAATTTGCAACGCACAACATATTAAATACAAGGATAATATAAAGATAATACTTAATATAATGTTACATAACATGTTTTTTAAGTATCTTAGAAGTAAGATTAGCTTTACTGTCAAGGTATAATAGTTTTCTTCCAATTTATTTCCAGTTCATCGTCCCAAAGCATCAAACTATCCTCTACTATCAGCATTCTGTTTGACTGGCACTGTGAATGCTGAATAGGATAGGGCCGGATCAATATTGACATTGAAACACTTTACCCCTAAGTACAAAGCCTCCATTTACATATTAATGTGAAACGAAGAGTGAATGGCACGTGGACGTTGAAGTGAGCTACTGAATTATCACCAAGCCTAAAATAAATTTACGTTTTTTTAGTTTCATTTTTAATATATACACGTACTTTTTTAATTATATATTTTGATTCAATCGAATTCAAGTATATGAATAAAATGCCTTCTCGTGAAATGTGAAAGTGAATGATAAAATTAAAAAGATATGTTATGTTTGTTTTTACGCTCTGGTGATGCCATTGTATATTATTTACTGTTGTTTATGTTTTTTTTTATTTGTATATATTGAATTTTTTTTACAATAATTTTTTAAATATGGTTAAACGTTATAATAATACTAATCATAAATTTATTTATTCGGCCACCAGAGCCATAAAAATTAGAATTTCATACATATAAAAAGAAAATACAAGGTAATAAATAACATTTAACAAATTTACCAACTACTACTCAGTGAGTGAAGCACCGGATTCCCGCTGGATGGCCGCGTGAAGGTTCATCCAGTGCCCCCCCAACCGGGAGTCCCGCCTATCCGCCCAAAAGCGACCATTGCGTTGGGACTGCCATGACCGTGCGCTTATAGAGAAACGCAACGCTTCGGCATGGAAGCGGTCTACTTGCGCCTTCGTCAAAATGCCTGAGGCACTGCAGTATTAATAATCACACTGTTAGCGCAGTTTTATTTAGATCCATCTGATGAACAACATTATAACAGCACAAAAAATTGAATGAGTTATCGTCTGTTACTTATTTTAACATTTAATTGCTTGTGGTGATCCGCTCCGTAGAACCAAGTTGTCTATGAAAGAAATCGATGGACCAATCATTCAATTTCCAGAAAAAATCGAATGAAAATATAACCAAGAAAAACGGATTAGAAATTCTGATTAACAAATAAGTTATACCTCAGATATTAAATAAAAATATTCTCATCACGTTTCTCAACTCCTGATCTAGAGGTCATCGGAAACCATTAAGGTGAGCTTTTGGATGCAGAGATTGCTTGAAACAAGACAAGGAAAATAGCAAACGATAGATCAGTGTTGTAGTAATTTATGGAACGAATATGAAAAGAAAAATAGTATTGGTAAGTAAAAATCATAAATAGAATAAATGTTTCATATTAAACGGTAATTTCTACAAAATATGTCATTAAATTGGAGAGTAGAAATGCCTTTAACAGCATTTTCATCAACATAAGGTAGGTGTGAAAAATGTCAGTTGGATTTTATTATTATCCTGACATGTGTTTATATTAATTTCTTAGATTATAGCACAAGTATGTTAGCGAAATCGGTAAGTAAATTAATAAAATATTTAAGAAATACGATAAATCTCCTTTTATTCTGTAAAGATTACATAAACGGCCATATTAGCATTTCATTTACAAAGCTCAGACGCTGTTCTATGACGTCTATCCGTGGCCCATAACACGTAAAAGCTCCTCTATTCGGCTTAATATTTATCACGCACGTATTTTTGTATGGAGAGACTATAATACATAATGTTTGCGGGAATGTGTGTATATTCCGTAGCTGCTGTTTTATTCAGGGAATTTTACTCCTCGCCGTTTTCTCAGCAAAAGCCTTATTCGAATTCTTACGTACCGATCAGTCGTCTTCAACGTTTTCAGTATGAATTATTTCGCAATGCGTGGTGCGAAATGCAAAGGCATTGATCGCATTGAATGTTTTTCAAAATTCAGGATTTGAGGTAATGCCGAAAGCAATTTTCTCAATACCTCTTTGCGCATCTTATTCAACACTCACACTTTAATGTAATTATGATTCTTTTTATACCATAGACTTTTTGAATTTTTTAGGCCCCACAGTCGAGTTGCCTTGCACCTCTTAAGAAAATTTCTAAAGGAATTTAGATTTATTTCGAGTATCAATCGAACTGTATATTATTTTTTATAGAACGTCATTCTTCGTATCCACTATATTCTTAATATACCAAAGGCATACGAATTTCATAAAAATAAATAAAAAAACTATAAGCCTAACACATCGGTAAAATGAAAACATTACGTATAAAATAAGTCCACATGCCTTTATTTTTCCCTCCAGTTATTGCACTGAAAGTGGCTGAAATCTCCCAATAGTTTACACTCCAGAGTGCACAATGATCTTTTCAGGAGACGCGAATAGCACCTGTGTCATATTTTCAGGTTCTGTTTCCTGCAATAACACTTGCCCACTCACTCTCTCCCTCATACATTTTTACTGTCGCGTTACTTTTCAGTATTTTTCCACAAACTTGCACAAACGTCTCGTTTTATTATTGGTTTTCAAGTTTTTATTGAGAATTTTTTTAGTCAACTGAAAACAACTTTGAACACTTATAAATATATGTGAAATACATATATTATATATAAATTTACACGATCAATTTAGATTTAAACATAAAAACAAAATAAAAAACATGTTCATCCTGTTTGTGGCTAGAAACTTCACGTCCACCGTTTCTTTTGCTTTCAGAAGTTGATGAAATAAATGTTTTACAAGACGGTGGTTGTAATAAATGTATATTTTTTTGTATTACATTATTTACATTACATTTAGTTCCTTACAAATCAATCAATAAATATATTGTTTTCATTAGTAGCTAACTTCAGTAAGAAAGAAAAATTAAATAATAAGCTTGCGCTACTTATATTAAAGACAATGTTATTTATTGATATTATTGTACATCAGCATGATATAGCCCATGCAGACTGGTTCCGAAAACCTCGATATAAAATCTTTCGTCTCTTATTTTTGATCGCTTGTCGGACATGTATGTGTCGCCATTTTGGTTTTTTTGACAAAAAATAATTTGTCAAAGGGCCGACAGGTGATAAAACCGCGCTGCGGTGTTTCAATGCGCGCCGTCAGTTCGGCTCGGCTCATGGACAGAGTTAGATCGTTGATTTTCCATGGCCGGAGACGAATGCCAAAGTTCGTCAATATTTATCTTATTATTAAATATATGTCAATGTGCTTCGGAAAAAGTATGTGTCTTGTTCATCAACTCCTCAACCCGTCTCCACGCGATCCGATAAATATCCTAGCGACGTGAAGTTGCTTTCTTTTCTCGAGCGAGGAGGATGTTAGTTAGAATATGAGTTATTGCCATAGATAATGGCCAATTTTAATGACAACATAAATATATTTACATTTTAAAATAACGTGAAAATGTGCTTAAACACATATAGAAGTGGAAAGTAAGTATTTACCCGCTAAATAAAATAAAGGAGTTCTGTTTTTTTTATCGTTAATAAAACTGTTATTGGAATGATGGGATGAGAATTCAATATCGATGAAGGCTAAAATTGCAATAAAGACAAATATAATATAAACTGATGTGGTAACTGACAGTTTGATTTTACTGGTCATTTACACCAAATATTGTGAAGGATTAAAGAAAACATTTCTTAATAGTCCTAAACGTTGTAGAAAATACGTAATTATTTTAAGTTTTATCATCATTATCGTCATCATCAGCCTGTATTATGCAGGAGGCCTATGTCTACTGTTGAACATAGGCCTCCTGCATGAGTCTTCATCCTCTTCGATCCTCTGCCTTCCGCATCTAGGCCACTCTCGCTATTTCTTATGTCATCAGTCCCTCTTCAAGAAGGAAGGCGAAAATTTGCCATTTCTAGGTTAAGCTTCTTATTTCGCACTAATTTTAATAAGTTATATATGTGACAAAAAAATTTGGTTCCATTTCAGAGTGCCTTTGTTTTTCAAACAGTGTTTTTTTTTTAATTTATTAATTTAAAATTATATCCTTTTTATATTTAAAAATCAATCTCGCTGATTAAACAAGTAGAATGGCATATTTCATATGAAATTTTAATTTAATAACGAGCAAACACATTATAAATTTTAACGACATATGTTATATTAATTCAATGGGCACTCGCTCGAAAACGCGTGCTATGCTCAAATAATAAAGCAAAGGTCAGAAGTGAAATCACGTGAACGTTTTAACGTTTTCACATCCTACCTGTTTTCTCTCGTACTTCAATTATTTACCGTTGAGTAAGTGCCTCAATTATGTATAGCCCGATGGAGAAAATAAGTGATAAAGAGTCAAGAGAATTTTAACATTCCAAGAAAAAAAATATTATAAAAGTACTCGTAATTTTTCGCTACAATTTCAATTGTACTTAAAATATATAATCATATGCAAGATATGAAAAAAACATTGCTTAACATTTAAAAAATAAATTTTTAACATGCCTAACCTAATATACATTTTTTAACTCGTTTATATAGCTGGATGACATGGCGACTACAAATTGCCGCGGTAAAATTCTTTCACCTACCAATATCCATGAGTTATCCAAATGATTTATACTACCGGAGCTCCTCCTTAATATTCTCATAAATATGATTATCGAATACTTCTACAGCGAGAAATCGGTGGCATGACAAAAAAGCCGCTGTAGTATCTGAGGCTCGTAAGTCAGAAGAAAAGTGGGCATATCCTGGATGTGTGGAGCACAGGATCGAGAATGATTTAATCTCACGCTGGAGGCTTACGTCCAACAGTGAACGGACACATGCGGATGATGATAATTTCGACGTTTGTTAATTATCATTTTGATGACATCGCATTATTATTTGAACGCTGCTGAGTTTTAAATTTAAAAGAATGGTTTAATCCAATAAATGTATTTTTTTTCTCTCCATATCCGTTTTATATTTGAAACATAGTATCACCTCAAATTGCCGCCACTCAGTTCTGTCAGTTCCTATCATCCACGGCTCGTCCCAAGACATCTCTGCACCTGAAAATCTACCTGGAAACGTATTATATATTGTTTCCGAATGACCTCCAAAGGATAAAAAGGACTTGACGAGAAAACACTGTAGTTGTATCCAAGGCATATTTTCGAATGATTTTTTAATCGGATTTTTTTAATACATCCACAAGAAAAAACATTTAAAGTTATGTAATAACCTAAATAATTATTTAACTTTAGATACGCACATTTTTTAGTTATCTTTTCCTAATCTCCATAAATAACTTTGGTAAGAAATAATACTTTAGATAACTAGACACAGTCGAATAAAAGCATCGGTGATAAATGATCGTAAAGGCGTAGAATTCAAGCAGTAATTGTGGTTTTCCCTTTAATTTGCTTTCGGCTGTAAAAGAATACACAGTCGAAGGAAATTGTGTTCTGTTATTTCTTGCTATCTCTATTAGTAACATAACCCTTGCGAAAATTTGGCAATGGGAAGAAGACAGAAATAAGGGTGAATTTCTGGAGACATTTTGCGATGTTTATTTTGTATTTGTGTTCATTAAAAACCGCGGAGCGAAATAAGGGAAGGCGTCGTCTTTGAGAAAATAATATTAAAGTGGACAGTGAAAGTAACGATTATTGTTTTATCGCCTGTAACACTAGTAACACTTGTAACACAAGTGTTATATAAATATATAATATAAAATGTTTATTTTATTCGATTTTTTGTTCATAATTCATTACATCTTTTTTTAAATTGCTTAGGTCAATATCGATTGACATAGCCCAGTGATTATCATTTAGATGCTATCGGTTCGAAACTAGATCAATCTTGTTTTTTTATAATCTAATCAAATCTCTGTACATGACTCTGGTAGGATTGAGTCACTCTTTAAGGACAATTTGAAAAAATGTCCAGGCCACGAAAGCTTCGGTGTTATTACCCGATCTCCTTACAAATCTCTGATTATTGAACACCCAAATATTTCTCTCGTGCTAAAGTTCCTGTCTATACAAGTTCGCGGGCTCTTGCCCTGGAAGCTCCTGGGAACCATATATATTTCTGTGTACACCTCTAAAATACCGGTATTCAGCGGAAAAGCATAAAAAATCTGACCTTACGGAACTATGAAACGGTAATTTGAGAAAATGCTCGAAATATGGTTAAAAAAAGGTCAATATGATTTTTTCTGGTTTTTATTTTAATTTTCGTAACTATAAATTAAACATTCATATTATATTTTTTACACTATTCGTACACTGCATTTAATTTTTTTCGATTAAAAAAATGAGGGGAGAAAGAGTACACGGCAGCTTTTAATATTGCTGTCGATCGAAAGACGAGCTTGGACCTGCTTGGAACATGTTTTTTGGATGACGCGAAAAATCATAGAGTACTACTTCTTTTTCTTTAGAATTCTTGGATCTTGTCGTTATAGAAGTCTATCGGGATTCGTAAATAAAATGTACTCGTGAAGCTCCGGGAGGCTAGCGTCATAGTGACCGACAAGACTTGTATTCACAAGCTGCTGATTAATGGCAGCAGCTTGTGAATACAATATACTCCAGGAAGCGGATGAGAAATAATTATGATAATGTGCATATAAAATAACATTTTAGATTGAGTTTGCTTACACTTAACCCATTTTCCGCCTTTCAAATACAAATATTATTACAAGAAACCATTCTTCCCACATGGTGAAAAAATCAATCTGCTTTTCCAACTAACTCGTAGTTCTCTCGTCGTTCTTTCCATGCCTAGGTCATCCAGATCACGCTCTGCGGCTATTGCCAGCGCAGCGGTCGCCTACGTGACACTCTTGAATTTATTTCACATTTCTGAAGGAACGTCGGGTGCAGTGATTCGGAACAAATGTGTTGTGGCAAGAACATCGAAAAATATTTTCAGAGATGACTTGACGAATATCATACAGCTTATATAAATGTATAAAGAGATAACATCTGTTTATACATTTATATATGTTCTAGATTTGTCTGAAGATATGTTCTAGATTAAGAATATTCTTTTACACACACAGTCTAAGAAATGAAAATTACGTATAATTTCTAACGCTGTTTAAGAACGACGTTATGCCAAAGGCCTGAAGAAAAAATATGTTGGCTTATGATTTTTCTCTTTCGGTTTAATGTATTCATCTTTTAAAATAAAAAATATTCTTATCAAACTAATTCTGTTCATGGTTCACGACAATATTCCAGGACGATGATATCTCGAAGGTCAAAAAAGAAATAGGTTATATTATGCTTTTCTACGGCATTTGAAGAGTCTGCTATGTACATTTTTATCTCGCTCTGAATGACTAAAAGATGAATGACTTCCGTTTCTGCTGCTCAACTTTATCATTCTTAAGCAAATCAAAGTATCCCATTCTTTCTATTATAGGAGACACATATTATCCATACATGATTATCACCTAAAACTGAAAAGAATAAAACATACGAATATGTCAGAAGTTAAGATTTTTTTGTTATTGTCTTGGCGAGTGTCTAATCTGGATCGCGACAGGTTCTTTCCATAGCAACTGAGTTTTCTTTGTATATACGATGAATGAACATACAAATGTACTTGCAACCTTTTAGATGTTGAATACTTTTTTGATTAATTGAAAATTTATAAAAATAACTAAACACAAACAAAATGTTATCTATAAATAATACGTATAAAAAAAACAATATGTATACATTTCTCGATTTGATGTCCTGTGAAAGGAGGCCAAGTAGTCAACGTTGAGAAAATTAATAAAGTGTATACGAATTTAATAGTTGATATCCTCACATGTGCCGTTTATTTTCTTGCGATTTATTGATGTGAGTAATTTAACATAATATGATGTTTACTGTAAAAATATAGGTGTATCAGTTGTTTATTTAAGATTGTTGGTTAAGTAAATTTTTTAAAAAGGTTGTTATCATCTATTCTGCAAGGTCTTGGAGGCCGCATTTCACTTGGTCTTCTGCACTCGCAGCATCTGGTGGAGATGGCCTGAGCTAATATAAGAGTCGATTCATCGTCTTTATCCCTTCACTGGACTGGAGTCTAGACTCTGCATCTTTGACCAAGATAAATCTAAATAAACACCGTAGTGGTGGCTCTGTGT
Organism: Glossosoma conforme; assembly: GCA_022606575.1. NCBI lineage: Eukaryota > Metazoa > Arthropoda > Insecta > Trichoptera > Glossosomatidae > Glossosoma > Glossosoma conforme. Next base: position 12,342 of record JAGTXR010000001.1, read on the forward strand.
TTTATTAGACAAGTCCAGTATTTGCATGCATAGCATTCTGTAGTTTCTTGAAATAGATCTACTGTCAGAATGATCATTAAACATGTTTTAGAGAACTTCATAACTCTCAAAATAAATTCAAATGTTAAACGTGAAAAATGAAGTTTTTAAAAAAAAATGCAAACGAAAAATACTTAATATTTTTTCTTTTGATACTTCAGATAATAATACTCGTACTATAATGTTTTTTTACTTTCTAACTTGTTTCATTATTGTTAGAGACCCGTATTTTTAGAATTTTGAAATATATGCGAAATAGATGCTAAAATTCGGAATAGATGGTAATAAATGCGAATTTCATAGAATATGCAAATACAGGTATAATTATAAAAATATTTTACCAAATAGATGCTAAAATTTCAATTTGCTTGTTTTATGAAATGAATTTCACCGATATAAATGATAGATTTTTAAATACCTATCTTTATGTACACACTTTACGTCGCATATGGCAACATTTTTAAACCGGTAATATTTCCCATACCTATCCTTTCGCACATTTATTATGAGAGGAAATTATTGACATAAAACGGAGCCTACAAAATCATATTAATGAAGTCTTACTGTTGAAACAAAACAAAAAATTAATTCACTAGTAAAACAATAAAAAAGGAACTGGAATATTATTTCACTGAAACTGCTAACAAAAAGTCTTCTTAAACTTGAGTCTCATTTAGTGATATATAAGACCAATTTGTATTACGAGACCTTGAGTCAACTGTTGGTGACTGTTAGAGTTCATTCCTGAAAATTTCAATATTTGAATTTATAATTTGATGATTGCCCTATTTTTGTATTATTTTGTTTAGTGTTGGTATGTTTAATAATTATTTATAATATTTATGCATGTTTGACAATATATTAATTTAAAAAATGGTAAGACCTAGTGGAATTGATAATTATTTGTTATTTATGTCAAACAAAAAAAAATGCTAAAATAGATGCTAAAATTCATGTTTTTAAATGCTCTATAGCGTTAATTTAAAGAAAAGAGATGCTAAAAATACGGGTCTATAATTATTGTGTATTTAAAAGTCTTCTAGACTAACATCACCATTTATTTAGACTGTTTGTATATATCACTTTTTAAAATTAAATGATCTAGTTTAATATGAATATACCTAGCAAAAATGATTTCACTAGAATACTTTGGAACAAAATAACAACCTGCCTAACATGTAAAAAAATCACGCTTTGAGAATATTCAATCCGAATATGGAATTTTCTCAAATTATCTATAAATACGAGTATTACAACTATTCAAAACGACCTCGATACAATACAAAATTTTCTGGTTTCGAATAATATCATAATAAGCTTAACATTTTAATAAAATATTATTTGAAATTATAAAATATTTGTTATTATACGACATGTTTCAGGTAAATCGGGAAGCAATTATCGAGTCAATTAGGCAAGGAGGTTATCGCGTTTATATAAGGGAAAGTGTGAGTGAGTAGGTGGGTAGAGATTGTAAGATAGAATTATATTTAATTCATATAGTGTTAAAGAAAACTTATATGGATTAGGAAATATGATGAAAAAAGTAATATTCTGGGTTTTATTTTAATTTCTAAGCAATCTTTTATTCTTATTTTGATATAATGGAATTGCCCCAAAAGTTATCGATCAAAAAAATTTCAAAATATTATTTTAATTATGCAAAATATATGTCGCGATGTTGTGGTGAAAGATTTCAAATACATATTTATGTTTTAAAAAACATAAGTTTAATGTATTTTCATACTGGTGGTTCGAAGTACTCAATTTTTTAATGATGCAGTGATTTATTTAAAAGTTGCATTAAATATTTTTTTCTAAATTTCATTTTTTACTGTCTATTTAAATGTGTAAAGAAGTGATTTCAAAGTGCATTGATTTCGAAATTCATATAAGATAAAGAGAAAATAGGAACAGACTTAGATTTATCACTTGCAATTTTATAATTTATGTATTCCATTTCACTCTTGCTTTATGATGTCGACTTCTAATAACCTCGTTTCAGGCACTTTAATTCAATTTCCGCTCAATTCGCGACACGTAGCTCCCGCTATTTAAGTTTGAGTGCCCATCTTATCCGACGCTCGGTTCGCGCCTTTCGTTTTTCGAAAACAGTGGAGATAAATATTTGTCACGTAATGCCGTTTCCGGTGACGTGTGCGGCCGGATGTGTCTACTGCATCTCCCGGAAGACAGGCAGCGCCACGTAGTTAGCGGCGGGTGGAGCGTGAACTATTGTCACCGTGAAACACTGAAATACTGAAACACTAGCGAGTATAAAGTTTCTTCTTCCCGTATAGAAGAGTAAAGAATTGAGCTGCCAAGCTGTCTCTGACTACTTTACTATTGAACATTTCCACCTGAGGGACTTCCATATTTTATTCAAGCGAAAATTCTACCAGTAAGTGAGTTTTATACCATTATTGATAATCTATTTTTATGTGTCGTGTTATCAAATTAAATAATAAAGTGATTTAAAAGACTAGAGGCCTTTGAGATTTGGTCATACAGAAGAATTCTCGGAATTTCCTGGAGAAACCACGTCACGAACAATGAGGTTCTCAACATAATCAAGGAAGATAGGCACCCAGAAAGATTCATCTCAGAGAGGCGAGCCCGATGAATAGGTCATATCATGCGCCACAGTAGTCTTCTTCACGACATTGTGTAAGGGATAGTTGAGGGTAGAAACTGCAAAGGGTGCCCTAAACGGGAGTATTTGCAGCAAGTGTTCAAGGACATGAGTTGTAGCTCTAATGCTGAACCAAAGAGGGTTGCAGAGGATTGAGAAGAGTGGAGATCAAGATGCAAGATTTTGTTACTGCAAACCATTCCACCGGTTTGATATTACTACAAAGAAGAGACTCCTTGGAGACCACCGACTGCACTGGTTGAGAGTTTCGGCTAGAATCCAGTATAAATTATGCCTCTTAGCTTACAAGGCACTCAACGGAACTGCACCGGGCTATCTGACAGAATTTATTAAGCCTTCAGAAATAAGCGCGCGTGGAGAGACACTCAGATCGGCTAGAGCAAATAGAAGCACCCTGCAGCTGACGGGAGGTAGTCCTAGCACGGTCTTTGGCAATCGGGCTTTCAGCTACGCTGCACCAATGGCCTGGAACTCACTACCGGAAAGCATAAGAGAGCTTAAAGCGGAGGCATCCTTCAGAAGCAGACTCAAGACCCACCTTTTTACTCAGAGAGGCAAAGAAGCGCTTTTGGAATGATCATTCGGTCATAAAAGAGCGCTATACAAATACTAATATAATAATAATAATTTGAAGATGGTCTCCAGTGAGATCAAAACATGAATCAAAACATAATGTATTTTTTTTTTAATAAAATTTATTTAAAATTATAATTATACAGTTTCACCAAGTATCGTCAGTTGATAACCTTAATGTTATTGAAAATAATGCTTACCCATATTTTAAGATTGTCATCTTGTTTATTATCTGTAGAAAATTATTAGATCTTATTAGTCATGCAGATATTATGACTTTGTATTCCTTTTTTCATGTTATTGTTTGTTTTTTTTTGCGAGATATTTATAATATATTATTCTTAAACAATTATTGTTCGCAAATTCATTTTAATTTTGTCCTATTTTATAATGTACAAAATAATACTGAATTTTCAAGAACATTTTGTTAACTCAATTATTTTATAACATTTCACCAATGTGCTTTTAAGAGCACATTGGTGAAATGTGTCGATAAATTAAACTAATAATAACTCAATCAAACTGGCAAATGATGTTAAATGGCGATAATATTTGAAGAAGAAAAATTACAATAACAGGTCGAACAATTCATTAAATATGACGCTTACTTCCAATATATTTTCGATAAAATAGTGTAATCAGTTTGAATAACTTGAACGGCTTCAATTCAGTAGTGGTTATGGTTAATTAATCCGTTTAATATTTTGCAGGGCATTTTCAGATGAAAATTCAGTCTTCAGGAGATTTTAAGCTCGTCTTCGAGGGATTCGCTAGTCGTAGAAATGCAACATCTTATCTCCGTTTCAGGCGACATAAACTGCAAGTAAGTTATAATTCGTTAAGCTGAACGAGATTTAGTCCTGAAGGTCTTATAAAATGTCTCGGTGAACCGTAAAAAGCCGACACCTTCAAGACGTTCATGAAGAAAATTACTTCTTTCCGCAGTGAAATTTGTAGTTTATAATTTTATATAAGCTTAAATCGTTTTGTATAACTGGACGTCTTATTTCAGAATAATTATAATTAAATATTCACTTTGATGAAAAGTGAACATTTTGATCAATAAATACGTAAAAAAATCTGATTAAGTAAAATATATTCTTGTTTTTCAATAGGTATAAGATGTTTTTGACGTAAAAGTATGTTTTTTGTGTATATCTTTAATATTAAATTATCATTTCACGGTGACTACAATACATTTAAATCCATTTAACCTGTTCGCATCGGTACCTTATATATGCCATGTAAGATTCCCTTACCGTTGACATCGCTTACCGTGATATGTTGTTTTGCTACTTTCAGTACTCATTGTTATATCTACGGTAGGAAATTGGAACTGCAGTTATTCCCTGTGTCTACCTACATGTATTTTCTACAGGAATCTGTAAAGCATGTATATAAATATCGTTAGGTTTCGTCACAGGAGAGATTTTTCTGTAAGCCACATGTGTCAATGCTACCACGTGCTTGGAGTTATATAATAAACGTTTGTTAAATAGAAAAGTTCTTTATTCATTATCTGATAGCTAAAAAATACAAGAACCAATATGATATATAAAAATAAACCATATGAGTACATTTATGCTTCAAATACTTCTTCTTCATAGTATTAATCCGGTGGATAAGCGCTACAATTCATGTCCTCGAATACTTGCTTCAAATACTCCCGTCTAAGGCGCCCTCTACAGCTTACTAGTTTTAAGCAAAAAAATGTTTTGAATAACTTACGCCGTTTTGACAGTATAATTTGTATTCCACTGAGCCGTAATGAAAGGGTTACAGGAGATTTTCGTTTTTACCTGTTTTGCAGTATATTTGCACATATTCTTTTTCACTTTGAGAAGTGTAGAAATGATTTCTTAAAAAAAATGGAATGGGTAATTTACGAGTATTATTATAAAGGTATTAATTGAAACTAGGCAAATAAAAACTGTAGATACAATTAAAATTTTGTATTTTCAATTGAATATTTTCAATTCTACTCTTCATAAAATCTATCACGTAAAAGAAAAACATTAGTTATTTTCTTTTCCGATTAACAAAAAATTAGTTACTTTATATATAAAAACATATTACACATTTATACACAGTATTTTCGTTCATAATAAATAATAAATTTAACCATTTAGATATTGTAATGGCAACAACTTATCATACAACTCTTGAGGTTTTTGTAGTACTCAAGTGAATACTAAACTAAAATACTACTTTTAAGTCGCATTATCGAGAATTTTAATAGCTACAGCTATTACGTTAAAGTACCTTCCATAATTGCTGCGAAGAACTTTTATCTCCTGGATGTAATTTATCTTTACTAGCGAATAACGCTGTACTCAAAGGTGCAGCTGCAAGTTAAAAGAATGATTAATTCTGAAACGAGATAAACACAGAGTTAATTCTCACCGGCCGAGGTAGTTAAAGTTCTGGTTCTAATTGGTACAGTATAACACTTATTTTCTCTACGTGCTTTTACAAAAATACGTTTAAAATCAATAACCTTTTTACTTTTGTATTTCAGCATCATCACTCCATACATTTTAAAACTTAAGCACATTCAGTTGATGTCTTAATACTTCGTGTGTACAATTGTACTTACTTTTATTTCTTAATATCTCGTGCTTATTACATTTTTCTTTGTATTTATCAAATTAAAGACTTTTTGCTTATCATGGTAGTGGTAGTATTATCATGGTTATTTCAAATACTCCATTACCATTTATTATAAAATATTATTAGAAATTTAAATATTAAATATTAATATTTTATAGTTTATACGTTCCAACAACAACAACAAAAGACTAATTTTAATGTTATTATTTGCACGCCATACAGTGCAAGTAATAACTACAAAAAGTACTACAAAAACAAAAATCATAATTTCGGGCTGAGATTCATAAAAAACACAAAGCAACTCACATATTTTTTTTGCTGTGTTTCCTAGATTCGTCGACAAGTTTCCGGTATCGCATGAAAAGAGAGTTATTAAATGTGCAAAAATATTTGCTCTGTGATAATTACACCGGTCACATACGTTGCAGTGAGCAAATAAACTGAAAAAATATCGACCCGCACTCGTATTTCAAGATTCACGTTTCTTGTGGGGAAAAAATTCTAAACGTATGCTGTTTCCGGAAAATTGTTTTTTAATAATGTTAAGCTGTTTTTTTTTACAGAAATTAATTTTACAAATATGTTTCTTAATTCGGTTTATTGGAATCGATTAAAGATATCAAAAATAAAAAACATTACATTGTTTGATTATCAAAATACATTGTTTTCAACGATATCTGTACAACCTACTCCGAAAAGTGGCAGGTACGAAGTGGGGAGCCCAACCAAACCTGATCCGCACAAGTGCTCTAGCTCTCTGTTTCTCTGCTGGCGAGTATGCTGCGCCAGTATGGGCGAGGTCTGCCCATACCAAGAAAGTGGATATTGCTCTGAATGAAACGTGCCGGGTGGTTACGGGGTGCCTAAAACCTACCCCAATATCAAAGCTATATCAACTCTCGGGCATTGCCCCACCAAACATACGGCGAGAAGTTACTACCAAGAAGGAACTCACCAAAGCAACCCACGACGCACTACACCCTATGTTTGGGTACCAAAAGATAACTTACACGGCTCAAATCAAGAAGAAGTTTCCTACAGTCGACAACGGAACTGGAGATACCTGAGGCCACCCTGCGGCTGAACATGTGGAGAAGCGCAACTGAGGGGAATACTTGGATTGCCCCGAAAGAGGACCTAGCCCCTGGACATGACCAAGGGTGGAATATATGGAGGTCCCTTAACAGACTTCGGACCGGAGTATGCAAGACGAGGACACAAATGAGGGCCTGGCAGTTTTACAGCGGACCGACTGAATGTGACTGCGGCGTGGAGCAGACCCTGTCACACCTTTTGGAGTGTGCGCTGTGCCCGAGTGGCTGCACCCAGGAAGACCTGATGATGGCCAGAAGTAACGCCATCGACGTCGCCCACTTCTGGGCAGACAGGATCTGACCCTGTTGTTTCCGACACGATTATATATATAACGATATCTGTGTAACGCTTAATATATTATCCTGTGTTATATATATTGCCTCATGAAAAAATGCAAAAATAAGATCTTTGAACAGTTTTATTACAAAACAAAGTATAATCAATAACGTTAACAAAGCTGATATGCAATGATGTTTTACTCGTTCTATGGACTCGATGTAGTCCGAAACATGTTCATAAATGTGAAATCAAAGTAATTTTTTTTAAGCAATTAAATATACATATACTATACATAAAAATTCTTAAACGAGTCAAATCATTCAGAAAAAATATCGGCGGAAGCGGTATGCGAACCGCGGACCTTTGGAAACCAACATTTTGCCCAGGTAATTATACCGCTCGGCCACCGGCCAATTTCTTCCTCCTGAGATGTTTCGTCTCTGATCTTCTATATAAGTTATCATCGTATGACAGATGTCGCTATAGTATATATTCAAAGTATGTATATTTTTATTTTTTTATTATTCAATCAGAATGCATTTATACACAAGCTTAATATTATTATTTCCGACAGTCTATTTATTTTTAGTAAGTACCACTCGGGTCTCGAACCGAAACTATAGATCGAATGGATGAGAATAACTTCTCTATAAAAGTAGATTAGAATATTGAAATAAAAAATAATATTCTAATAAATAATTTAAAATATACATATAATTTTTTTTAATTCATAATTTTCTTAATGAAAAATAATATAAAACTATTTAAGTATTTTTTATTTTAATTAATCAAATTAAGTAATTTTAATATCATGTAAATGTATTATTTAATTCATTAAGATACTGTTGCAATGTTAATGTGTTCATAATCATTATTTTAGTATAATAAAATAAAATGATAAATAGTGTTGACATAAAAATAAAATTATTATACACTTTTTGAATATGAAATAAAATTAAATAAAATTAAAAATTTCTTAAGTCCTTGCTCGTAATTCAGTGGACCTGAAACACTTAATACGTATATATGTATCCAATTCCATGAAAAAAATTCCAACAAACAATTTCGCTGTAACCATTTCTGACTACCAAACATGTCCACGCTTCACCTTCCAACAAGTCCTGAAAATACCTGTTTTTTAGCAACGAAACTTTTCATTACGCTTTAAATATTTCACTTCTCTACAAATCTTCCGCGTTAGGAAAATAGCAAATTATTTAAGTTGTTGAGAATGAGTTAATAAAAATAAAATGATAGAAAAAGTCAAATAAAAAAAATAAAAAAAATTAAGAGCACATGCTAAGAAACTTGATAATTCTTGGTGGAATTTCATTATGTAAGATATAACATACTACGAATTTCATTATATAAGACGTCGGAGTACGGCCCGCCGCGGCACACTCCAGCTGATGTGTCCACCGCTGATGTTCCCGTGAAGCCAAACTAGTCATCAATTGCGCCTATGTAGTCGATATCGTCAAAATCACCCAGCGTGTCATCAATCAAGTGGCAATGGGCAGGACATATCTGTCGAAGAGACGACGGTCGATGGGGAAGAAAAGTATTGGAATGGCAGCAAGAACTGGTAAACGAAGCATTGGCTGACCCTCTACAAGATGGACTGACGATATAAGAAGAATAGCGGGAGTGACCTGGATGCGGAAGGCGGAGGATCGAAGAGGATAGAGACTCAAGCGGGAGGCCTACGTTCAACAGTGGACGGACACAGGCTGATGATGAGTCATAAGGTGGGCATAAGCCACGTCTTCTGCAGGGCCACTGAGTCGGCTTTTTGACACAGGCCTCTTAAATATTAATGCTACATGTAACTTTAAAACATGATTTTATTGCTTGTTGGATATTTTTACAGTTGATCATTATGATTTTACTTAAATACTATATACTTAAAATATTCCAAAAATATGTAACACGGAAGCCATATTTGTTTAAGTAATATAAATGAAAGTAATTACTAAATGCTCTGGACGAATGACGAATTTAAAAATATACATAATACTCGTCCTTTTTAAAATTCGTTAATTTATTATTGTTATTTAGCCCTTTTCAAATGTAGGCCAAATAGTCAGGGCCCAATTAAGGGCGAAATCAGCCTGTCGTTGATTATACCAAAGACTGAAACCCAATTTCACATAATTTTCGCACCTTGTACGAGAGGAGAATTTATTATGCACATTTTCGGTTAACTGGCTTAAGTGTGTCTATAAAATTTGTTGGGTTCGACCGCCTTTTGAATGATAATTCAAACCCGCTTTGATTATTTTTTATTTAATCAAAAATATAACAATTTAAAATATGTTTTTTTTTTCTTAATTATAATCAATTCCTGTAAAAATATTTCGAGTTTGTTACGTAACTTGATAAAAATAATTGTAGCAAGTAACGTAACAAAAATATATAATAAAAAAATAGTTGTGTTTAATACCAAACCAATTCTTACACTGTAAATTTATGTTTTAGCCTTTTCATTTTTATGAATGTCGGATTGTTGGGTGTGTATGGAAGTGATCAATGGAAATACACGGACATTCCGAAGATAAAAAAAATAGAAATAAGAACAAAGTATAATGTCACAGGGAAATTAAGATCAGTAAGTTAATTTAATATTTAAGCACTCATAAGGTTGAAAAGATGTCAGAATATTTATATTTGATTAGAGTTAAATGATTAACGATATTATATTTATCAGATAGTTCTGGAAGTGATTTTTATAATAATGAAAGGTTTCTAAAAGATAGTTGTAACTTGGTTTGTCGTGGATTGGGCACGTAATACAATGACGTCTGCGGTGGGTGGTGAATGGTTATGAAGGCAGTTGAGAGAGAAAAGAGATCTAGTCCGTAAGGTTGTCTGCCTCTATAAAGCCTGCTCACCTACCACCATAATATGTACAATAGTATTTAAAGCGACCTCTGGTGATGGTGAATCTAATATATGAGACGTACAAGACAAACATTAATAAACAAGACATAGATACTGAAATTGGTACAATTGATTAAACAGAAGTCCGCCACATTAATAAATATATTATTAAGGTTTTTCAAGTGATTAGAAAATAAAACGACCTGTTTATTCTAAGCAATAAGTGTTTTTTTTAACATTGATTTTTTTATACCAGAGTGATTTATGAAGAATTAAATGTAATGCATATAATTCATAATTAAAATACTTTTTATCAGCATAAAAATACAAATAAAATTATGCTATATTTCTTAAGTTAAATTTAATTTTCCGTATTATATCAGATTACATTTTGTTCGTTTGTATAATTCAAAATATTAAATTAGAAACGATTTTCTTTTACCTAGAGTTTTAATTAATGTAACAATTTTAGTCTGAGTAAATTATTTTCTTTCAAGTAAGAATCTACATTTCCATCATCTGAATTATTTGAATTGTCTTTCACCTTTGTTCTGAATTTTTTCGAGTGCTCTACCAACAATATTTTTTTGATGCTAAGTCATTACACGTTTTATATTCTTTATATCTTAAAATATTTCATTTTTAAATGTTACAATTTAAGTTAATAATTTAATATAGGGCAGATATTCATAAGAACAAATATTTGCAATTCAACAATTAAAAAAAAAACTGTGTTAATTCAGAGTAAAAACATTAAACATTTTTTAAATATAGACATATTTTATTTTGTGTTCCACGCCTTAGTCGGTGACACCCAGTGCCGCAAGTGGCAATTTATATAACTAACGTCACACCCGTGACTGGAATTGTCCAAAATGCTAATATGGTGACACATACATGTACGACAAGCAAACAAAAATAAGAGACGAAAGATTGTTCATCGAGGCTTTCGGTACCAGTCAGCAAGGGTTATATCATGCTGATGTCAATATATACCACACGAGGGAAGCCCAGTTCATAAATTAGGTGCAAAACTCCCGACGTTTTTAAAATTAATAAATATTGTATAATTAATATTCAGGGATGCATAAATATTGTTATCGTGTCCAAAGACCACGGAGTTCAATTTACACTGTGCGACGAGCTTTTCTGAGCTTTCGTTAATAACTTACAGAAAGCTCGCTCCGCTGAAAGCCTTCGCTGAAATTTGCGCTAAAACTGTCGCGGGTTGCATAAATGAGCAATCAACCGGGGGACGCAGGCCTTATCACCTGGTCGGAGGCTGTAGAATTTACATATTTGTGTACCTATATACCCACACAGTAATTTCTAGAAGGGAATTCGGTACAAGTGAAAATTGTCTTGGAAAACCTATTAAACATCACCGGTACTAAAACATGCGAAAGACATGCGGAATTGAAAATTCCTTGACATGTTTTTATAATGAATCTAGCTGACCCGGTGGACTTTGTTTCACCCGAAAGGCAATAAATGAGCAGATTTTGGATTTTATTAAGTTGAATTTTTCGGCACATATGATATCATATATTTGGTCTGGTTGAATTCTATTGCAGTAATCGACGAAACTTCAGCAAGTAGTTGTCAGCATTTCGACGAATCGTCAAAAGTTATGCGTTATAATTCATCGAGCTCTGATTCTTGGTAGTTTCTTCACCTGAAATTAAGACAATAGATTTGTAATTTTGTATGTAAAGCTAACATACATATTTGTAGCATAATTATAAAGGGGTGAAGATAATTGATTTTAAATCGTTTGCCAGTTATTTGTCCAATTTTCTCTTAGAAAACATCTTAATCTTTAAGTCTGTTATTTTCCTGGTAATAAGCAATGTAATTGGTCTTTTATTGGAAGCATAAAGCAAAACCAAGCACTGTAAAATGTATGTCATGACGGAATCAAAACTATGATATTGATGATATATATATTGATTACTCACCATTCAATGGATTTTTCATTTTGATATTGAAATAATATCCATCTTCTCGTGCCAAGACATCAGTGGGTATTGCAACGTGTCATATGAACGACGTGTTTCAGATATCTGTTGTAGTTGCCCAGTATCACGACGTGTGTACCAGATGGTCGTTTATCCGCTCTGATCACGACTTTTTAGAAATCGATCAAGTTCTTCCTCCATATCGACGAAACCGCAGCAAACAGTTGTCAGCATTTCGACGAATCGTCAAACGATATGCGTTATAATTCATCGAGCTTAGATTCTTAGTAGTTTCTTCACCTGAAATTAAGACAATAGATTTGTAATTTTGTATGTAAAGCTAGCATACATATTTGTAGCATAATTATAAAGGGGTGAAGATAAATGATTTCAAATCGTTTGCCGGTTATTTGACCAATTTTCTCTAAAAAAACATCTTAATCTTTAAGTCTGTTATTTTCCTGGTAATAAACAGTATAATTGGTCATTTATTGGAAACCTAAAGCAAAACCAAGCACTGAAAAATGTATGTCATGACGGAATCAAAACTATGATATTGATTATATATATATATTGATTACTCACCATTCAATGGATTTTTCATTTTGATATTGAAATAATATCCATCTTCTCCTTGCCAAAACATCAGTGGGTATTGCAACGTGTCATATGAACGATGTGTTTCAGATATCTGTTGCAGTTGCCCCGTATCGCGACGTGTAAGCACAATATCGCGTGTTTCCAAGTTTTCACCAACAATCAGGATGGCAACTTCATCTATCGTAGATAGATCGACCAACGCATGATGTTCATGAAGTAATTGCTGCAGATCGTGAACAATTGGTCTTTTCATTGCTGCATTGATCTCTTGACGTCGATCAAGTTGTTCCTCCATGTTGCCCATAAAGTATATTTGCAAAAATGTATGCTGTGCCTCTTCGAGAGGTTGCAATGCTCCGATTCTATGGTGAATCTGTCCTTGTATCTACAAAATCAAAAGCAAATACAGTGTAACTTATTTGTAAATGATTTTTTTAGAATTACCATACATAATACAAAGTATAATTATAGTGTGTTGTTATGTTACTGTATTGTGTGTACAAAAGTAGAAAAATAAATACCTTGAATGTCGGATTGAATCCTCGTTCTTCGATAATGTCTGCTCCAAATGAGGTCATTTGGAAACAACCATTGTATTTTTGAGTGTTTGCTAGAAAATGTCGCGATTCGGGTGTTTCGCCACGAAGCAATGAATGCAACGGTTCAGGTGGCTGACTTAATATTGACAATTTCACTTTCCGCGTAAAGCGTGAAGTCGAGAAATGCGAAGTCGGTATTGTTCAAGAGCTATTTGTCGTTGTTCGTCAGTCCTTTCGTTTGCAAGGTTTCGAAGTCTAGTTTCAATCCGGCTTTGTCGTGAAAGATTAGAACGCCTTGCCTAATAAAATCAACAGTCTAATGCGCCATTAACAAAACCTCAACCAATAGACAAAATATCTATCAAACCATAGACAAAAAAAACATAGATGGCATTACATATTTATTTATTTATTTATATACAGAATCGAAATTACATTTTTTTTTACAAATATTTAGAAACATATATTTAGAATAGTATACATAAATAAACAATAAATAGAGAAAATAATACAAAATAAAAATAACAGAATAGAATAAGAAGATGCCTTTCCATTTGCTTTTTGTTATAACATTTTTAACAAATAAAAGATTAAACTGATATTTTCACTTATATTTATTTTGTTTTTGTCTTTTTTTCCTGCCTTTTGTTTTCTTTTTTGTTTCAAAATATTCCGTACCTTACGTAGGTACCTACTTACAATACCTACTTTTGCGTCATTTTTAGTTATGTTGCTGGCTATGGCAACACCGTCTCAACTGACAGCTGTCAAGTTACAATAGTCTTGTATGAAAACATGTTTACGTAAATGTTCAATATTTTTTCTTAATCAAATCAATTTTGAGTTTCCTATGGACCTTTTTGGGTTCTAAGCTACCTTTCCACCAATTTTCAGCCAAGTCGGTTAGGCCGTTCCTGAGTTATAAAAACCAATATAACCCGACTTTCTTTTATATATATAGATATCTTTTTTTAAACGCTTTTAAAGAAAAAAAAATAAGTTTAATGACTCAAAGAAAATGGTAAAAACTTAATGAGTAAAAAACTAATACATAAAACTATTGTATTTTTTTCAATGTTTTCAGCATTCACTTTGAGATCCATTATAAATACAAAATATTTATTCACTTACCTTGTTTTTACATATATCACATAAAATAAAGCCTCTTTTTAGGAGACTGCAGTTTCAACAAACTCGTATTCTTCCTCAATATTTTACTGTCAAGAGACAAGTATTAAAAAGTGAAAAGAAGAAACTCATTAAAGCATTAAAACAATGAAAAAATAGCTTTAAATATATGTGTGGGGTGAGAATATTATCATTTATAATTCTGTGATAATCTAGTAGCTATATAAGAATATTATTTTAATTTTGAGAAAATGTAATCGTTTTCACGATATCCTTTTTCTATTTTCTCTTTCTCGTAGAGTTTTCAGGCACGTGTTGAAAATTAAAATTCGCTCTACATAGATTCACTGGTAAATCAAGATTAATTTATTTTAATTAATTATGAGTCTACTTGAATCTGATATCGCTCTTGTTCAATTTACTTTACAATGATGAAAGTCTATGTTTTATATTTGAATTGATAACTTGCAAAATGTTAAATTTTAAATATTTTATATTCCAGAGGCATAGATTTTAAAAGTTACACTGCTTAAAAAAAAAACATGTATATACCCACGATTTTTCAATGATTTTACAAGTTTATGCCCATTTTAAGTTACTGTCATAAACATTTTTTAACCTTTTAATTGATCCCGCATTCTCATAATTATTTCACTCTTGCAATCATTTTCAAGTACTCTAGTATATAATGCTATGACAATTAGCACTTTATTTGCCAATTCTTTGCGCCACTTTTACTTTTATCTCTTCCATAAGCCGGTAGATATTTTCACTGGCCATATGTTCTATTAACTCAAATAATTATTTATTTTTACAAAATACCTTTAAAAAAATGATAATCTTTTTTATTTTTTGTGTAGGATTTTCCAAATACTATTTAAAATAATATTTTATAATTTAACATTTCATTTTGAGCTGTTGCAAAGTTCCGTAATAATTGTTCAATACTTTTAAAGGTAGAACTACTTTTCTATTCTTCCCAGACATTTACTTCAGACTAGTTGCTAAATGGATAATCTTTTGTAACAAACGTCGATTTGGCATGAAATCATTCATTTGAGTTCAAAACTGAATATAATACTTTAATCATCATCATCAGCCTGTGTCCGTCCACTGTTGAACGTAGGCCTCCTGCATGAGTCTCCGTCTTCTTCGATCCTCCGCCTTCCGCATCCAGGTCACTCCTGCTATTCTTCTAATACTTTACTTTATTTCCAACATTTATATTTTCATTAATTTGAAACATGGTTTTTAAATAATGTTTATTTTCTCGTTTTGGAAAAATGGATATAGTCAATTAGTTATTAATTCTAGCTGTTTCTGATAGAACCTCCGGGTTCATAAATGTCAGGTGAAATGGCAAAAGCCAATTTATGGTGACTTTATGCTGCAGACACACAACTGATATAATATATCAAGAACATTTTATAAATACATTTTTCTACGCCTCCGTCACTACAACTGCAGTGCATTCATTCCCACTGTCGTTCTAGAAAACTGTCAGATTACTTGTATGTATGTATTTGAAGAATCAAAGAAGTGCAGAGCTCATGATTTGTGACCTGTAGAAAATCATTTCAGCAAAAATTTTTCTGGTAACTATTTGTGGAGACTATGTGCTCCAGATACGTAGGTATGTGTATAATTGTATGTATATAAGATATGTAGGTATAGATGAACTCCCGTGGCTGCATTTATCGCGGTGGTCCGCGGGTTTCGAGCCCCGGTGGATGGTTAGCACCAGACCTACATAAGTCGCGCTATCGTTATACAAATGTCGTGTTAAATGGCACGTAAAAGTCCATAAATTACATCTCTCACCTCTTGGATCGTTCACGACAGAAGTAGCCAACTATTGGGGCGAAACCAATCATTTTTTTATAATGTTGTTAACATTTTATAAAGGTATTTAAATACATAAGAAAGATGTTTGGCTGTTTATTTTTACACATTTTTTTCATTCATTTATACAGCAGTGTCGATGTTTTCTTAATTTTTGCCGGCGGTCATAGCTCAATGGTAAAGCGTTTGCTTTGCAAGCCAAAGGTCGATTGTTCGATCCCCGACGGAGATTAAAAAAAAAAGGATTTTTAATTGATTTCTGAACTCTAAAATACCCCGGTTGGTGTGATTTTGATCCATCACCCGTAAAATGTCAGTCATAGCCTAGTCAGTCGCAAGACACAATAAATATTTGTATACATATTTTGTAATAATCTACATAGTTGCAATAATATGTTAATTGAATTTAGCTCTTTGTTTTTTTCTTACATTGCGAATAATTGAAAGTTTTCTTAAATAATATTATATTCTTTTTTATCATCAATTTTCATTGCAAATTTGTTCAAATGTCATAATCCTCGCCTCTTCCTAGTCAGCTCTTGATCTTCCACTAAGCGTTTTTCATATGATTCTGTGACAAACCCCGTCTAAATAAAGCGGATTGTCATCAGGACCCGTGGTGGGAGGAACGAGGAGATAATCACCGAAGCAAAGAACTCGTGGAGAAGCACGTTGACGTTTATTTTATGTAAAAGAAGATTGACGAATTCGGTTCGCTGCCTGAGACAGAACACTTTGCTTACTTCACGACTCACGAGCAGCGGCTTGCAACGAGGTAGTGAGTCACAGTGCCAAACACTCATAGTGGCCATCTGCCGAACTATGGCGCTCCACATGACAAGAAGTGACTTGTCAAAACAAACAAAATGGCGCATGCAGCGCTGCGTCTTATAGCTTTATCGTAACTAACTTTAATCTAAAATTTTGACTAAAAAATCTAAATGTGCGTATCAGACGAAGGAACTAAAATGAACGAATGATCGCATATCAACGCTCTTCGGCACCAGCCTGAAAACGCTATATAAAGTGGTTATCAATTGGAAATAAGTCTCGGTGATTAAATTTAAATTAAATAAATCGGAAATAAGATTTACGATAACATACAAGTTTGTAGTTATGTTTGAAAAATTATCTACAACTAACGATTAACTGAACGTTTTTTTATTTGTGCTCTCTTTTAAACTGTTGACTAAGACTGATACATTTCTGATATCCAGAACTCTCCTAATAATACTAATATCCCGGGAGAAACATGATTTTTCTAATAATAACCCTACTGACTATAAATCACACCACAATGGGCGCGCAAATGGTTCTTCCTTTTTTCTCGGATTTTTTTCGCTTTATTTCCAATTCGCAGTTTATTTCGCAATGGCTATGATCATTATTGCAAAACCTATTGTTAAGGCTTTCGTACAAATTTCACAATCTTACCATGAGGCAAGAATGTAGCTCATATGAAAAGTTGTTCTAAGAATTTGAAGATATATTGTAATATCCATAAATCAAGTTTTTATGCACATTTACTGATTTTTTAAATTACTTGATTTATAAAAAAAAAATCTTCCTTATCCACTTTCTGCTAAAAACACAGACTCATTTTAAATACCTTATATTTAACGGATTGTTGTCTTTATTTTTTTGAGCATCAAAATCAAGTGTTTTTTAATAGGTTTTCTTCAAAATCTCAGATGATTATCTCGATGTTATTGAAGACTAGTTTGTCTGGTTTGATAGGCGTATCTACAAAGATAAGTAGTTATTTATTTAGTTTTCTGCTCTAATATATGAACAAAATCACCATTGAATCAAGCTTAACCAGTCTTCATTGATATAATGGTGTCTTTAAAACTTAACTAGAGTCAGAAAGTGTTAGAAAAATAATGTGGAGAGTATTTAGTAAAATTTTAATACAAGATGAATAAAAGTAAAATAAATACAATTTTGGGCTTACGGTCACGGTTGTATTGATTGCATTAATTTTTAACAATTATTAATTATATTCCAATAAAATGTTTAAAAAAAAACATAATTTATTTTATATATATAATCGTGTCGGAAACAACAGGGTCAGATCCTGTCTGCCCAGAAGTGGGCGACGTCGATGGCGTTACTTCTGGCCATCATCAGGTCTTCCTGGGTGCAGCTATTCGGGCACAGCGCACACTCCAGAAGGTGTGACAGGGTCTGCTCCACGCCGCAGTCACATTCAGTCGGTCCGCTGTAAAACTGCCAGGCCCTCATTTGTGTCCTCGTCTTGCATACTCCGGTCCGAAGTCTGTTAAGGGACCTCCATATATTCCACCCTTGGTCATGTCCAGGGGCTAGGTTCTCTTTCGGGGCAATCCAAGTATTCCCCTCAGTTGCGCTTCTCCACATGTTCAGCCGCAGGGTGGCCTCAGGCATCACCAGTTTCGTTGTCGACTGTGGGAAACTTCTTCTTGATTTGAGCCGTGTGGTTATCTTTTGGTACCCAAACATAGGGTGGAGTGCGTCGTGGGTTGCTTTGGTGAGTTCCTTTTTGGTAGTAACTTCTCGCCGTATGTTTGGTGGGGCAACGCCCGAAAGTTGATATAGCTTTGATATTGTGTTATTTATTTTATACAAATGTAAAGATGCAATCCACTATTAAGCATTAAGCTTAAATACTGACGTACGCTTTCAGGGCGTAACTATTGAAATAAACTGATATGATAAGCAATTTTTTAAGTATATGATTATTAATAACTGTGAAATTTTACACAAAAATACGTTAATGGTAAGAAGTAATGGTTAAAATTATTAAATGATTGCTTAAATAATAATATAATATTATACTTTATATTTATAACCTAACTATTATTAAAATTCTTATAAGTAACAAATTCAAATACAGTAATAATGTAATTGAATCAGTTTTGTTTCGCCGCAAACCGGAAACATGGAATCTGATTATACTCTGGCTCGTGAAAAAATCTATCTTCAGTTACTCAACTAATTCTCGATAAATTTACATTTCAAAGGTAAAATCAACTTAATTTTTAATTAACTTTCCCAAGGGGCTTACATGATGGAATGGGGTGAAAGAGGGATCGGATAAAGCCCCCCAAAGTAAAATCAATGCTGAAATAAATTCGCGGATTCCGTGAAAATTTTCAGTCAGAGAGGGAAATCATTTAAAACCCATAAACCGCACAGAGGTCTTTTGAAATCCTATTTATGCCGCAACGAGGATTGATAGATTTTTATTTCTTTACGTTCAATTTGGCAAATTAATTCTCATTATGAAATGCCAAAATTCAAATTCACAAATTATCTACATTGATATCAAATTTATGACAAATCCTATTACAATTTTTTATATACTATTAACATACTCGGAATATAGAAGTTGATTCGACCTTACTTTTACTGTCAGGATATATTTAAATAATACTGGTATATTTTAATATTGACTTTCAGTTTATTTTAAAACATGAATATTACAATACAATTATAATAAAATAAATTTGCATCGCAAAAGTAATTATCAAAAATTGATGTCCTAAAAATCTTCTTATTTTGTACAATATTTAATTTTAATAACTTTGTAATTTTTTTTTAATAAAATAATAAATAATATAAATAGTATAAATAATAATAATCATAATATTAATGTCAATAATATAATTCATTTTAAATATTTTTATAACAGGTGATTTGAATTTCAAAATATAAAAATTCATTACTGTGACTATGATTTCTTGCATTTTTCAAATTTATATTCGACATCATATAAAGTAGTTTAATAGTACTTTAATGGGGACAAGTCGCACACTATTGTCACATATTCACCGATACAAATATCAAAACACATGATGTATATGAGTTTATTGATTATTTTAAAGTTTTGCTAGCTATCTTTAAACTATATATGTTACTCATAAACCACTACTCCTTTCATTTCTCAATGTAAGCTCAGAAATTTAAAGTTCACCAAAATGTGTTTTTCTATTCATGGGGCATGGTTTTACAGACATGCAGTTTTGTTAAATGTTATGCGGTAACCACTTCCAAGGCAAAGTATTTTGTTACCACTATCCTGAAATCACACTTCAATTGGATTCATGGTATACTACGTTATTGTGTTGGGAACATAATCTGTGTTTTTTAAATAAAACCGAGTGATTTACTTGACGCTGTTTATAAAAATTTAAATACTCAAAAGACGCAAACTTTACTATTGATTCTCTTCAAAGAGAAGAAATTAATTTTTAAATATTTGAAAAAGCAAAAATAAACAAATAAGTAAGATATGTTGTTGAAAAAAAAACTTTTTTTTCTTCTCTATGAGAATATTTTTTAAGTTTCCGACCCCAATTTGTCTTTCGCGATCAATAAATTATATTGTTAACTTAATTGAGATTTTTTGTGATTAATATTCATCTGTTCGAACAACATTTTTTATTAATGGGTATGCAAATTATACAGCACATACAGAACGTTTAATTAATTTTTAACTGTTAAATTTTCTTCCTTCAAGAAACAAAGTAAGCACGAACCTATTTTCTTAGAAATGAAAACTATTCGATTGATTTAAAAAAAAAAATCTCAATAAGCATATTTACTCTCTGTACAGGTGAAGTACATATTTCATTTAAAATTATTTTTTTCACAGAACACGATAATAAAATATTCATCTGAGCTAGATCCACACATAATAAGTTTGCTAAGCCAATTTACCGTTTGACCGTCTGTTCTTATTTTTTTTTTTTTACTCATTAATGAAATATTCGGGTAGTTAAGGATTTTTTTTATTGTCAAAAGATATTTAGTTGTAGGTTAGGTTATGCCCGATATTTTATTGTTTTACTATTAAGAATGCGGTTTCATTGGACATATACCAAATCAACTGAATATTCAACTTTGAGATTACGCCCTTAAAAAATACAAAACTTCTTTACATCCTTTACTTATTATGTCAATTGCTTTGATTTCCTAGATTTTTGAAAACTGATAATATTTTTTTTCTCCTTTTTTTTTACATTTATGTTTTAAATGTGTTCTTTTTATTTTTATTTTATTTTTCTATTTTTATGCTTGTTATTTCATGTACTTCATGTTTTATTCGATCACATGTTCTGTTACAAAAATAAATAAAATAATTTCGAAGTGTAACTAAAAGGTTTATATAAATAACATGAAAATGTCTAAATTATTTGTTTTTCATTAATTATTACTCATAATGTACTTAGCGGAACTACGGAAGGCATAATTCAAGCGTAAGCGAGGACCAAGGCGGCTGACGAGATTTGTAGCAGGGGTTCGTGATGTTCTTATGCTACAGTTAGTGGAGCGGATTTAATAAATTGCACAATGAATCTAAATAAATTTAATAAAAATAAGTTTAATACAATAAATAAATATATTAAATAACCGCATGTTTAAAAACTCCAATAAAAATTCACGGCCATAAAAAGCTACCCTTCAACACGCGACCAACAAAAAATGCGTCAACGGAAAGCTGAACGTAAATACAGAATTTTCGCGTAAAGTTCCATGTTCGGCGGTCAAAGGAACACGGAAAGGCTTCTCGCAGATGTGCGTAATTAGGTTTCGGCGTCACCAAAGTCCGTCACGCATCGGATCATCTGCCAGTTCGACGCGGAGCTTTTTTCATCAATTTTAAAAGCTCGACCTGTTTTTTTCAGGTTTTTCAGCCCCGTGGGAAAAGTTTCAACTCTTTTTGTTTGCTGGCAATTTAAATATGAACAGACATTGACGTCGTTTATTCATTAAATTTTCACTGGTGCCTTTTTGTATAACGATTTTAGTTTTTTTACTTTTATTTATTTGGTTCAATAAAAGTAAACGGATTGTGAAGTTTTTAAACTGAATCTAATCACTTATTTGCAACATAGTACATCAAATATTATTAAAAAAATATACAAACTCTTCATTATACGGCAACATGGTTAATGAATGTTGTACTATACTTTTTAGAGACAATTGAAGCTTATATTATTCATTATAATCGACTGCAGTAAAGAGTCAAAAAGATCCAACAAAGTTTAAAATATACAAATATAAAAAATTTCAAACAATAAAAATATTTAAATTTCGCAATTTTTTTTTTTTTTTAGATAAACATTATATTAACTGCAAGTGCATACAAAACAGAAGACACAATGGCTTTGTTTGCCGTTAGTTGTTATTTAAATAGCTGGAGAAAGTCTTTCCTTTGTGTCTCTTGTAGTTAATTACTGTATTCATGGCGGCAGTATAAACTTTGTTTATTGCATATGAAAACCGGTAAGTAAGGAATCTGGAACATATTATTTTCGTATTTAAATTGCATTAGCAGGAAAGTTCCCGGGACACAGCCAACTTCCGCCGGAAGATTGTTATTTCTTCTTTTTCATAGGTTTTCAGTTGATTTTTTTCACTTGTAATATCATCCTATATTTCTTGAATTTATAAATAATAATAGTTACTTAAAGGAGAAAATCACTTTAAAATGCTGTTTTTCTCTTTTTTGTGATTTTTTTGAATGACGAAAAAATGAGTCCTTTAGGTCTTTTTATGTATATTTATATATATAACAGAAGAATTCCCGGAATTTCCTGGAAAGACCACGTCACGAACAATGAGGTTCTCAGAATAATCAAGGAAGATAGGCAACTAATAAGAACCATCTCAGAGAGGCGAGCCCGACGGATTGGTCACATTATGCGCCTGGATGGACTTCTTCACGATATTGTGGAGGGGATGGTTGAGGGTAGAAACTGTAGAGGGCGCCCTAGACGGGAGTATTTTCAGCAAATATTCGAGGACATGAACTGTAGCGCTTATGCTAAGCTGAAAAGGGTTGCGGAGGACCGAGAGGAATGGAGATCAAGATGCAAGATTCTGTTGCTGCAAACCAATCCACCGGATTGATACTACGAAGAAGATGTATATTATAAACTACATTTTCAAATATTCTTGGAATTATTTCTCAGATATTATAAGCTTCTATACATGGTGTTTTGATATTTGGATGTACAGTTGGCGTGCATGAAAGGAGTTGGAATCTGGAATTATATAAAAGGTTTAGTTACTATGTATAGTAACCACTTTAGAAGGCTAAATTTAATATTTATTTTTGCGATTTTTGTTTGAGGAAAAGTAATGATCATATCTTGGTGATTGTATCTTGGAAACCTTATCTATTTTTGTGATGAACTGCATTTTAACATAATCACCATTCAAGGTCGCTGGTTTTTATTTTTTTAAATGATAAAAAAATATTCTGTGTTAAATATCTTTTCTAGCAGGACAGTTAATAAAAAACTACCGCCAACTAATAAATTACTATTCATATTTAACTAAACCATATATTTTTTTCTTTTAGTTTGTACTCTTAGAATTATAATTATTGATAATAAAAAATTGTGAATATCATATAAAGGGTAACTATCATTAAAAATAAATAAAAAATATGCGACTAATTGCTCAAACGTATAATATTTTGATTTTTCATATGAACGATCTGTATTTGCCATTTTTTACACGATTCGTTTGTGGTTCCCGAATGTTCATCGGCTTGGAGTTTAATTCTGTGTAATGTCCATCAGCGTAATAAATATTTGCCCCGGGATGTCCCGGAATAATTTATTAGCTTTCGCGAAACATAACGCTCTATTAATTTATAATTCGTGAAACAAACATTCATTTATTTGCGAAATTTCACTATGCCGAATAAAAAGCAAACACGTTTGATATTTCATCGATTTTCAAAATATGTAGAATAAAAATAAAGTAAAAATTGACATTTTATAAAAACAATAATTAGTAGCATTGACAAAGAATACAGACTTCTTTCTCCATCTTCGTTTAACATAATTTCAATTTCATTTTCCATTTATTTTCTTCCAGAAACATTACAAATATAAATATTTAATTCGATTCTGAAACAGGATATAATACAACAATTCATAAATAACAAATTAATAATACAATCATTTAAAAATTCCCGCAGCCCGCTGAACAGAACACTCCACGAAGTCACTTTGATGAATAATTATTGAAGTATTATCATATAAGTGTGGCCCTGTAAATGTAATGACATATTTAGTATCAATGACCTCACACACAGAACAAGCGTTAGGAGACTCAATGCAAATAGTTGATTTGTAACAACAAAAAGCCTGTCATAAGTAAATCATGGTTGACCCACAAATACACGGCATTATTGTCACAAAATCAAACTTCTAACATTTCGCCTTCATCAACACTAGCACTGAATCTGAGGAATAACGGCAGGTCTTACCCATAAAGTAAAGGTCACCCAACGTGCCATAGAAAGATCAATGCTCTGGGTGTAACCGAAGAAGAACTCGGAAGGAGGATGAAGACATGCTGGAGGCTAACGTTCAATAGTGGGTGGATTTTGCGGATGATGATGATGATCTCTCTAACGATTATCTCTTTCACGAGATAACGCTCAGAACTTGTGTGTATTGGTCACAATTGAGAGGCTCTCTCTGGATAGGTTTTCTGCACTTTAAATAATTTCGATGAATTTATCATCAAAAAGACTAAATTGTCCTTCATTGTGATAAGGGTATGTGGCGGTTTAAGTCCAGATGTGACAATATTACACCACTTGAGAATGGTTTCATCTAGAAGTCGAAAAATTTCGTCCAAAATAAACCTTAAATGCATTTAAAAAAATACTTTTTTGATCGAATCATTGAAATCAATAAATGCCGTTACAAAATATTTATTGAATAAATCTTACCATATTGAATGACACTAAAATAATCCTTTAACAATAATAAAAAGAATAATCGAGTTGCGATAGAAAATAATTTAAATTAAGAAGTAATTCGTTGATATTAGAATGAACCGTTATACATTATCATCAGTTAATATATGGGTCGTAGGATCAAGGATTTACAAAAGAAAGTAGCCCGGATTAATTTGGTGCAAACATCAAAACCATAACAAGCAAAGATAAGATGTCCTTTGATAGCGCCTACTCTGCATTCAGGTAGAAGAGAGACTTCAGTATTTTCGGCACGTAAAGGATAAAGAAGGATTTTCTTTCAGCGGGAAAATTAATTAAAGCCTCCTAGATTTTGGTCGTGATTAAGTCATTTCATTCATTCGCAGCACTCTTATTCTCAAATAAGTTTTATTTTTTCATTCAATAACTAAAGTTTATTTTAATGCGAAAAATATGTAACTTACATACATTTCTGGTAATTTATATGGGAAAGCATAGTAGGGTCATGTTTGTACAACTACAGTTTACATCATTTGTTTTGAATCTATAATTTTTCAACGTTTATTACTGTTAATATCTGTATAAATTAAAAGATCTGTATCTCTTTTTATACTGATAACCATTAGCCAATAATGTGTCATTCTAAGATCAACTTATCATCATAATCAAAAACGATTAATGCTTCACATAAAGAGTTGGACATCTTTTTATTAATTTTTTTAAAGAGTACAACACAAATTAGCAAAAAAATATATATCTGGTATACTCATATAAGTTAAACCTTTAAGACCAAATGGTCTCGGCCTCAGGAGCATCGGGCTAATAAACATTTTTTCTCGAAAATTCCTATTTTGAAAAAGCATAGTTTATTATAATTTTAGAATTAATTTTATTTAAAAAATTAATAAATTAAAAATATTAAGTTTATCTCTGCATAGTAGTCAAGCATAGTTTATCTCTGATATACGTGACGTATCAAAATACCGGGAACGCTGGTGAAAACCCTCCTAGTCCCATCTTGTTTTTGGAGACCCAGATGGGTACCCGTTACTGGGCGCAAAAAGCTACTTGTTGCCGCGAACCATATATGTGGTGAACCTCCAGGTGCAGAAATGTCTTAAGACAATACAATGTTTGTTGTGAACAAATATCGAACTCTCAAAAGCCGCGTTGAGCAGGTATTTACAGAAATAAGGCATTGGCTTTATATACACTTAACAATTTGTCAATTTCATAAATAAATAAATAAATCTTAATCCTAACATCTGAAATCTTCAGCAGCCTTGCATGACTCGGAAGTGCTGCACTCACAAGAAGACTTGGTCTAGGGGTGTATGTGCAATGTACTGGAACACCGGCGACCTTATACTCGTAAATCAGGGACATCCCAGCCGGTGCAGGCCATTACTCACGTGCACTACTAGTCGTGCACTGAGTGAATCCCATCCCGTGACTGGGAACTTAAGCCCGGTGCATGGGTCTCTATCACCCTACAAAATCTCCTACATCTCATAAATGCAATGATCAACGAAATCTTTGTTCATACATATTGCACACAGTTTAACAATCTCTGGTCCAATATGTAATATTATAATTGTATGAGGATAGTACTGAAATATAATAAAAGCTTAAAGTATAATCGAGAGTTAATAATTAAAAAAATTCTGAAAAAAATCTCCTGCATTATCAAACAAACATATATATAAAAAGTTTATATATAGGACATATTTTGTTATTTGTAGACTTATTGAGATATTAAAATACAAACTCGACTTCAACTCGACAAATAAATCACTGTAAAATCACATTAATAAATATTTTTTACCACGATCTTTGAGTATTAAACTAAAAAAAAGATATTGAATGCATGTTTTTATGTTTCGCATGTTATACCTACTGTGATGATTAGTATTTAACATTTACAACTGTGAAATTTATCTTTTTTATCTTAAAATTACCATATTACATAATACTTATGAAAATTGTGGTAGACATTAAAAAAACGCTAAAAGGATAGTCTCATAAAAATCTAACTTTAGTGAATCTAAAATCGTATATCTTACACATAACAATAATAATAAAAGTATAAAACCTTTCCAAAGTAAGGTGTTTAATCGGTTGTACTCTTAAAAATCTTTAGTTCAAGGGAGATTGAAATTACAACGTGTAAAAAAATAATTTAAAAAAATCCATTATTATATTAAGCTCTATAACTTCATAGAAATTAAATATTTTCTTACTTGAAAACGCTTCGAAAATATTTTTGTAAGTAAAATTGTTGAATTTTAAACTGAAAAACATCATAAGTTTACACATTTTTGTTAACAGTGTCGTCATTTAAAAAACATCCCTTTTATTCAAACTATCTTTTTATTCTTATAAGGATCTTCAAATTATTATTTTTTTTGAAGGAATGTCTGGAAGAAATGAAGGAAAGTTCAAATACGTAGACTTTCTAAAGGCTTCTTCAGCATATTTGAATGCTAACAACTTAAGTGTAGGTACATGAAAGACATTAGGCCTACTTAAATGCCGAGCTTAAATCCAGCTTGCATGCGATAAGAACACAGTTCACTTAAAAGTTCATTTTCATAGCGTATTAAGCTCGCGTTGCGTGCGGTAAACAATCCGAACGTTATTTCCTTATAAACCGTCAAGAAAACGTTACGCAATATTCAGAACGTTGCATGTGTTATCATTATATAATAAAATAATAAAATTAAAGCGATACATTTTTGTGGAATTTTCTTGAAACGTTGCAGCTTTTGTGCTTTTAATACAGGGTGATATGTATATTTTTAAGAAATAAAATTCAAATAACGAAATTAAAGTCTTACTTGACACTTTTTTTACGGTTTTTACGGTTATTTGACTGTCTGTAGGTTTTTTATGTAAGCACATCAATAAAAATACCGACAGATGCTAATGGAAAAATCTTAACTAAGAATTATATGACTTTTGTCATTATTTGAGGATGGCTAGACTCGTATGGTATATTAATCCATCATCGTCATAAGCTACAGCCCAGAATCTACGCATAATCCATTTTTACGGTGACTTTTTATGACTAAGAAGTGCTTACTTTCATTTAAAATCAATTAACAATAATATTTTATGATTAACATTTAACGAGTAAGAAATCAAATTCTAACCAACTGGGGTGTTTATAGAGCTTCTTCTTTGTAGTATCAATCCGGTGGATTGGTTTGCAGCAACAGAATCTTGCATCTCGATCTCCATTCCTCTCGGTCCTCCGCAACCTTTTTCAGCTCAGCATAAGCGCTACAATTCATGCCCTCGTATACTTGCTGCAAATACTCCCATCTAGGGCGCCCTTTACAGTTTCTATATATTTCTATATTTTTATAGAGTGTATGATTCGATAAAAAAAAAAATTATTTCAATATCCTTCGTAGGTCAAACTTACGATGTTCAGTACGGTAAACATTCCTTTTGATCTTTACCTGCTAGCAAAGTTGTTAGATTATTAATTTATTTTTTACGTACATCCTTATTTTCTAGAGATTTCAATCATCTCACATGCAGAGGAAATAGATTCAAATGATTTAATTAAAATGTATTTTTACTTAATTTTTCAAGACGGATTAAAAAGCAAAAAAAAGCAATGATCATACCATCCATAACGTGCTACAAATAGTCCAGGATATATATTTGCTAATATCAATTTTCGAATTAAAAATATTAACGTAACGAGAGTAACTTCCATTGAAAGACTTCCTCGACATTATCTACAAGCACATTTGGCAAAATTCAGTAAGACCAAAGAATGGTTCAAATATATAAAGTATTTTTAAGTCAAAATCATTAAGAACCATCAAATATTTCTTAATTTTGAAACAAAAACGAAAATTTCAACAATTTTTTTTTTTTTTTTTAATATTTGAAGACAGGACATATCCTTCATATTGTTAGTAAAAGATGAACGTTAATATAATTAATTAAGTAGAATTACTTCTTAGAGTTCATAACATTTCATTCGAAGAATAAAAAATAAGTTTCATTTTTTTATTATTAATAATGTCCCGTAAAACAGTATTTTAATTTTTATACTAGACATAATAAAAACATACTCAGAGTTATTCGGTGAAACTAGAAAAAAAAAAGAGATGTTTATTTAAATTTTATATTTTTTACAAAGAATATTTTCATCAGTATGTATTTTAAATATTGTTATGCTGGAGGGATTAAATAAAAACAATTTATTTATTTTCATCCCAACCTTTCACATGAAATATTATTATTTACTACAACAACAAAAATAGGTGAAAAACAACATTACAACGTGTGATGTAAATACCCTCAGTCTACTCGTATTTAATATAGTAATTCGAAAATACGATCGAAAACATGTATTTATTTACGGATATTGTCCTCGAATTTTCTAGACTGTTCTACGAAATATGAATTTCAGAGGGTATTAAAT
Organism: Glossosoma conforme; assembly: GCA_022606575.1. Classification (NCBI taxonomy): domain Eukaryota; kingdom Metazoa; phylum Arthropoda; class Insecta; order Trichoptera; family Glossosomatidae; genus Glossosoma; species Glossosoma conforme. The sequence goes on from JAGTXR010000001.1 coordinate 41,710, forward strand.
CACTAGAATCGTAAATCGAAAAGCCTATCCCCCGACAAGTTATTTATTATGAAATTTAAAACAATAAAATTAATTCTATTTATCGTTATAAATGTTATACCAATAAAACTCTTTGTAGAAATAATGTGTTTATTTGATTAATATCACAGTCCCATGATAGTTTATGTTAATTATTATTCGTTTGAGGCTAAATAATCATTAAATATGTGTTTATTTATCTGCTCGATAATGGGTTATTAATATATTGGGTTAATTGGATAATTTGAGAAAAATTGATTCAGTGGTCAACGTCAAAGGTATTGAGGAAGACTCAAGTTTATTGTTTGTTGTTTTTAATACAAATAAACTATGTGTCTTTTTATTTGACTAATTTAAGATTTTAATATTTCTTCTTTCAAATTTTATGTTTCTTTATTTAAAACAAAATATTTAATAAATAAATTGACTAAAGATTTTCTCACTGTCTTGTATTAATAAACTTCCCACGCTATTCACTGTATCAGTTAATTGTGTGATATGAAATCTGATTAAGAAAACATGTGACTACATGATATTCAGAAGTAAAAGTGTCATGATACGAATTGTTCCCGAGTATTTTTCTACTCGTTTAATTAATGTCGAGTGTCATTTGCTGGGAAATTTTGTTTTTGTCAACTTCACGCGCTTTTCAGGTGCCTAGAAGTTCGTGCTCCAGGCTTTCAGTGGGCGGGCTTGAGATTAGTTTTTAAATAATGTCCAACACGAATTATACGTCGAAAATATTTTGAGCATATTCTATGAGTAGTCACGCATACCCGATATTAATTTTTCAAAACAAGGGGCCGCTCAGATTTGTTGCCCGATTCTGTGAAAAATAATGACTTACTTACAATTTGACCCAGCACTATCGGTCTCGGCCTGAAAAGTCATTAGCCAAAGGACTCGTGAAAAATTGCTTGATTATTTTCGTCGATTTTATAAATTGCTTAGTAATTATTATAATTAATATTTTCCTATCGCGGCATTATTTATAATTAATGGCATGCTGGTTGCTTAACAAATATCTGATTCAAATAATTATATCGCCCTTTAATGAAAATGAGAATTTATTAAGTTAAATTATAAATTCATTTTGATTATAATAAAATATACAACTATATGTTTTAGAATTTTAATTTTTCTTTACACAAAGGAAAAGTTTTTAAGGTAAGCGATTACTATTTCTCAATCACGCACAACATACACATTTCATTTAGTAGGAAATAGTTTTCGTAGATGTTTTTTTTTATTATTAATCCTGATTTTTATGATGATTATTCACTTTTAATATCAATTCCCTAAATAACTTAATAGATTGTAATTATTTTCAGTAATTATAAGTACGAGAATGACGTTTTTTAGAGATTTTAATTTATTTAAAAATTAAATAGATCACATTTTCTTACCTTGCTAAAACATGTATGTGAGCTCTATATAATCAATTGCCTGAAGATCGCAGTTTTACATAGAATGAATGCTTCATCAGTTTCTAATGCTTAAAAGTGCCTAATTAGTGCTCAGTGTGATCCATGTTAAAACAAGGTACATACATTCCAAGTTATGAAATATCGACGGCATTTAATTTGAAGCTATTTTGATAAATTAAAATTTGGAATTTCTTAATTTTTTATTGAAATATTCAAATAACCTGAGCCCGAATTATCATTTTTCAGGAACAGGCACCCCTTTCCCCTTTTTTTGCTACAGTGTAAGAGGGGGAGATTTAGCCAAAGAGACCTTTCTTAATTTGTATGGCCCAAACACAATTGAAATACCAGACAATCCGCGCTGTCTCGTCACCGAAAGATAATTGAATAAAAAGTTTTTCAGCTCCTTTGTCAGTGTCAAGAAGGACAAGAAAAACCTCTCCTCGCTCCACATCAATACTAATAATGAACAAATTGTTTCATTAAAACTATATTTTAAAGTCCTCCAAGTGCTCATTAAATGACAATTATATCAGCTCGATATATTCATTGCAGGCTGGTGCCGAATAGCTTCAATATACAATATTTCGTCTCTTATTTTTGTTCGCTCGTCGGACACGCATGTGTTGCCATATTGCTTGTTTGACAGGTGTAGGTCTAAAGATTTCCACCATTATTATGTCAACGCTGCGCTGTCATCGACTACGGGCGCTGAATGACCAGTCGCCAATTGTAAGTCTGTCTGGGACGTGACGGCGCGGCACTGACGGTCCCGGCAGATAACCAAATGTTTGTCAAACCTTTATTTCAATTTATTTCAATGTGCTTCTGTAAGCATTCTTTGTGTTGCTCATGTGCTCTTCATTCCTCTACCATGCGTTTTAATAACGAACCCGGTGACGTGAAGTCACTTTTTTATTTTATAAGGGGATGTTAATATGTTTAATCATTATCATCATCTCCATGTCTGCTTCCCTAGCTGAAGTACACGTCTGTCACTAACTGCCACCACAAAACTCTTTGAGCTGCCACATTCTTCGTTTCATCCCATGTCAACTTTGTCTCCCGCAGTTCTTTCAAATACATTAAATTTATAATGCCCAACGAACTTCCAGGACGGCACGATCCCGGGGGCTTGAATAAAATGCAGCTTTTTTTATGCTCTCTCGTACATGTCTCAATAGTCTACCCTAGATTTTTGGCCGACTGTAGTATCGTAGAACCTGCAGCCGTTTAATGGGTTTCAGGAGCAGATACTAGCGTATAATACTGAAGATACGATGAGGCGATTGTGAGGTGAGTATGTGGATAAAGCAACCAAAAAAATAAACACTCTCTAGTAAGGCAATGAGCGGAATACATTTGCCGAAATTACGGCAGTCGATAAGAAGAAAATATTGGAGTGGCACCTAAAAACTGGTTATCTTATTGTAGGCTGACATCCTGCAAGGCTTCAGAATAAAAATAAAAGAAGTTGGCTGGGGGAAAGACTCCTGTGGTATGCTTACATACAGGTATAGCAGTGGATGGATACAGGATAATGATGATCAATTATTAAATATTTGGTTACATTTGAGTCTAAAAAAATAACAGTGTGGACGATAGAGACCAACTGTACGATCCATCAAACAGCGTCTTTAAACTATTCAATCAAATAATTAAATGTATTTCACGAACATTTTTTTTGCAAACTTAGGTTTGAAATATTTTATGCGGCCTTTAATCGCGTTTTACTCTGCTCAAAGATAACTATCCAGAACACATCATACACAGCATTGATATAATAATACTATTATGTTTAATATCAAACATTTTAACATTGTGGCGTTAACATTTTAGAGATGGGTGTACTTTACTACGCTCTTTGGCCACTAGAACGATAAAGTTATAAGCGTCTAAAACAACAAAAACATTTAATCCGTGAATTGTTGACACCTTCGGAGAATATGCTGCTTCCATTGGTTCTAGAACAGATTAGGAAACAACGGTGTGTAATAAAGCTATTGACTGGCATGCAAGAAGACATCAGTACGAATTTCACTGAAAAAGATTTTTTTTTTCTTACATCTTACGCATATATGTTTTCAATCATATAATCATTCTTCTTCGTACTATCAATCCGGTGGATTGGTTTGCAGCAACAGAATCTTGCATCTCGATCTCCATTCCTCTCGGTCCTCCGCAACCCTTTTCAGCTCAGCATAAGCGCTACAGTTCATGTCCTCGAATACGTGCTGCAAATACTCCCGTTTAGGGTGCCGTTCTGCAGTAATGTTCTAACATTGCAGGTAGCATATCTTGTTGGCTGAAGGTTTTTCTTATTTGTCTTGGTTGTTTTGTCTCGAGCAGTCCCCACCCATATAATCATTATCCGATGTTTATTAAGACATTTTCTGACAATCGCATTTTGTTGCACACTTATTTCATAATATATTGCGTAAAGTTCACAAAAATTGGGACACGTAACTGCATTGTATTCAAATTTCTAGTCTTAATGAAGAAACAATTCCATTCAATATCAATTGTGTATAAATCTATAATTCTTAGTCATGTACTTATTGAAATAAAACTATTGTATAAAACAACCAACAGTTATTCAATAAAGCAGTATCATTTCAACCCCGGCCTCTGGACGTTTCCTTTGCGCCGGAAGCCGTTGTGCTTCAACGTCACCGTTTAGCTGACGTCGTCATATCGAGACCGAGTCATTGGTCGCTGAACACTACCCATCAACACACAGCTTACACTGATTTGTGACCATCATTGTATGTTCCTCGTCAAATGATGCTTAACTTAAATGATTAAAACCAATGGTTCACTGTGCTATGGTCGCTGCCATAGCATAGTGAAACATGCAACACAATGCAAGTAAGAGGGCTTGGAAGTTGATAAAAATTTAATAAATAATTATCAAAATGATTTCTTATCCCACAAACCGCTACTTAAGTTAACTCCATCTTCCATTGTTGTCTTGGAGGAACTTTTCGCAGCGTACACAACGTCTATTTGCCAATATTAATTAAAATTTTGCTCCGATGCATTAATTGTTTCAGAACAAACTTGCATTTTGAAAGATTTTGTGTGAAAACCAAACTTTTAATTGGAAATGATTATAATTTTACATGAACAAACAGCTTGGCTTAGGAATCCAAAAAATAAATACACAGAAAATGTTGCTTTAAATACAATTTTCCATCGTTTCTATTTAAGACGCGAAATTTGCTTTAAAATTTTTTTGTTATGTTTTAACTATCACAATCTTGTTTTGAGAATTTAAGCCAAAAAACATAAGCAATTTGGCAATATATAAAACTTTTCGAATATATAAAAACTTTTTTATTTTACGGTCTCATATAAAGGAAATAACTTAACACTCTTCTTCTTCTTCATTTCAGCGACGTCAAATTATTTTTGCCCAGTATCTGGCAACATCGATAGCCCGTGTGTTGCTCAGCATTAGATTTTGAGATGTGCAGCTTGTTGGGTACATGGAGCAGGATCTTAAGTGTGAGGCGGTCTACACGTCTCGACAGTCGCACAATGAGGAGCATGGTAAGAACCTCCACGCGGCGTCCCCTGGAAACGGAATTTTGGAATTCCTCCTCCGGTCAATCTTTTCAACCCATTGACAACAAAAGGAATTTCACAATTAAGAAAATTTCACTTTAATAAAATAAAATCGTGGAATTTAAGACTTAAAAAAATCTTGTAAACTTCTTCTTCGTAGTATCAATCCGGCGGATTGGTTTGCAGCAACAAAACCTTACATCTCAATCTCCACTCTTCTCGATCTTATGCAACCCTCTTTAACTCCGCTTAAGAGCTACCACTCATGTCCTCACACTTGCTGCAAAAACTCCCGTCTAGTGCGCCCTCTGCAGTTTCTAATCATCAACCATTCCTACCACAATGTCGTGAAGAAGACTATCGTGGCGCATGATGTGACTGATCCATCGGGCTCGCTTCTCTGAGATGCTTCTTGTAAACAACAAATTGTAATTTTGGAATTTTAAAAAACATTTATAATTATTGATTGGAAAGCAGACAAATAACTCTGAATTTGTAATGATTATGTTTCGAACACATAATTTTTATGTTAAATTTTGTAAAAATATATTTTACAAATCACATAGCCGTCTGTGTGTAAGGATTTTATTTACAAATGTGTATTCTAATAGAATTTTCGTTTTTTTGTGGTCTAAAATTTTATGCTTTGTATTAGTTTTCTATCTTGCGTAACATTTTAATATAGTCAATATATTATATTATTATTTGCAGCCTGAAATTCATACCACTTTGCCTGAACTTATATTCCAAAGCATTCAAATTACAACAGTCAATTTGCGCAACTTTACAGTATTTGCGCCGCCTGCCTTCCACACATCATTAAAACTTCTTTACAATTACGTATAGAAATTCAAAGAGCGCCCATATAAATTGTAACATAATCTTGATATTTATACACCATAGAATTCTCGCATTTCACGTAAGCCTTATGTCTCCATAGGTACTAATTTTATGATTAAATATTATTCTCACGGTATTTTTAGTGGTGTACTCGTATTTATAAATGACCTGATTTTTGATTGCATTTAATAATAACTTACACAAAGAAATTAATGGAATAATCATCATCAATTAATCAAAGAAAAATAAACGGCGTACGCGACAATCAAACTGGTGACCTGTAAAGGTATTTCTTGTCTATTTGTCATTTGTCGCTGATTATACATCCAATTGACTTCATTTTGACAGAAAATGAGCACATTTAATATTCATTTTGCAAGGTTCAAATAATTATATTAATTAACGAAAAAAAACTCTTCGTGATACCGACAGTATTTAGTGTATGAGAGCAACTTTTTAATAGTTCAACTAGGATGTTACAATCAGTAATCTGCCTGTGTACGAACATAATTTACTTTTTTATGTAATCGCGTGTAGGAGAGCAAAGCCGGTCAAGACCAGTGCACTCTATGACGCTCAGTCAGGGAGGCTGGACGCTGCATTCGGGAAACGTGTTTTGTGTTCGTGTTTGTGTGAGTGAGCATTCCAAGGCTTATCGGTGGCAATTAAGAAAGGAACTTTGGAAACTGCCAGTTCTTGATCAACACACATTAGCCGTGAATGGATTTTCGACAAGTGTAAGACGAGTTTATCAGTTGTGGGTGGGTGCAGGAGGAACTTATTTTTAAGTTCCGAAGAGCATCGAACGTGGTAATAACGGTAGAAAAGACTAAGTGAAACAATCGTACGCATGTGTTTGATTGATTTAAGGTTAGACGTAAAAGTGTCATTGTTTATCAAACGAATTGCTCTTCTTTGAACTGAGTCAATCAAGTTTACAAGGTATTTTGGGGCTCCAACCAATTGAAATATATCATATGTAATAGTAATCTTAAGATGAACCAGAGTATTGCACTTAACTGAAATAATCGTCATACTCAAATGGAATTGGGCGGATCATATCTGCTGAAGAGATGACGGTCAATGGGGAAGGAAAAATTTGAAATGGTGCCCAAGTTCCGGCAAATGGGGTGTCGACATCTTCTTTCAAGAAGTAGTGATGAGTTCAGAAGAATAAAAAAGGAAGCTGAATGCAAAAATCAGATGATCGAAAAGGATAAAGATTCATGCGCTGGGCTACGTTTAATTAATGGATGGACATGCTTATTACGATGATGATGGTTAATATACAAATATACAACTGAGTATACGAAATTAAGTTTAGAAGGTATTTTGGGGCTTGCATCCAAAGGTGACTGCCGTATTCAAGGATAGGTCAGATTTGTCCTTTATATAGAAGAAGAAATTGTTTGTCGTTGAAATACCAACGTGATCTACATAATACAACTAGTTTTTTTGGAAGCGAGACTGCCCTTATACTTAACTGTAACATTCTTGAAAATATATTAATTGTATATTATGCCATCCAAATTAAATTATGAATGTTTCTCTTAAACAATTTTAAAGATTTCCTGTTGACGCATATTTTTTTTAATAATTCAAAAATCATTTTTTAAGAAACAGCAAGTATAACCTAAAATTCATTAATTATTATCATGTTGCTAATTATACATTCTTATATATTAATTGTATGTTTTTTATTAGTAATAATTTTTATTGCTTGCCTTATATTATTGTTATATTTATAATAAATTAAGTTAGAACATGCGGAAGCACAGCTTTGAATATTTGGAAGAATAAGCAGTGTAGCGGTAAGACGAAGGAAAATATGTTGACGATGACGATGGCGTTTTTCTTTCTTCTCAGCATAGGAAACATTGCTTCAAATATTAACTTAATTTTCAATTGTGTTGTACTCGTATTTGAAGACTAACGAGTACATAGCTATTTTATTTAGGTGTTACTTAAATATATAAAAATTTTAATTTAATTGGAATACCATGTTTTATATAAGTAAAAATAATAGTAAAATGACTATTGAATTTGATGTTTTGTTATGATTTATCTTTTTAGAATAACAATTTACTTGCAATACTGCAGTTAGTGAGATTTGGCGAAAATTAATTTCATTAAATTCATTCATTCGAGGTGGTTGCTAGAACGAAGGCAGCGAATCAAAGTAGGTGGCATCTTGACTCCTTTATAGTTTGCTTTATAAGATGGGTAACAATTCAATAACAAGACTTAATATTAAGATTTTTTAGGAAATTTTTCAAGAATGGAGATACTTTCTAAGGCCGTAATATTTGGAACTAAAAGGCAACGGAAACTTATCAATCTATACAATAGGTTTTTTTCCGCGTACAATGTAGCTTAATTTTAGTGACCTAACGAGAACCGTGCTTACAAAATGTAATTGTCAAATTCAATATATAATAATTTTCATGTACGCTCATGTATGTTTTGTAAGCCGTCATGGTTGTAGCCTCATATTATATTAGATCTGCCCCTTGAAGCTCTATCGAGTACATTATATGTGTAGTTTCCGACTACCTCCCAGAACAACAAGAACCTGGGCCTTGAAAAAAGACTATTGTAGTTTTCTTCTGCAACACTTTTTGCCCTATGGAGTCATGTCCTATGTATATATGTCCTAGTCAGGTCCACATTCATGTCTCGACTGACTGTTTATTAAAGGCTGCCTTGTCTACTCACTTTATATTTATTACTGAAACAATTTTTCTAGTAAAAAATATATTTAAAAGTCTGCCTAGGAAAGAATGAAATATTCAAGTACACAAAAAACTGATATATTGTAAATAAACAAGATTAAAGGAACAGCAATATGAAATTGCATTTAGAATATTGCTTATATTAAATGAAAAATAACAGTTATCAAAGATCTAGGAAACCAATGCCACCGACAAAAGAGAAAAAAGGATTGAAGTGTGCTTATATACATATAGAACTAAATATAACAATATCTATAATAACTATTTAATAGTAGATTTAAGTAAAGAAGCCTTAAGGAAGTAAGATTCTTAATATAAAACATTCAGCAATGGGTGCCTATTTTATTCTCGATCATTTTTAACTGTTAAACTTTACAGCGTCGCGACGCCCAGACGTTCTAATATCCTGTTACATTAGTAATTGAATATCATTTCTGCGTACTGTAGATGTACCGAGTGGCACAATTTAAGAGAAAACCTAAAAGTGAAAGCGCTGTTTGATTAAATTATTTTACTATGAAATCTAATGCAAAATGATATTGAATTTTACCATAATTCACCGCAATTAGAATACTGAATGATAAAAAACTATCTGTTTTCGATTTTAATATCAATTTGATACCTTACTTGTTCAACCTATTAAAAAAGTTTAATATTCAATACCTTATGACATCAGCAAAAAAATATTATTTCTGTTAGGTTTCGAGATTAAATATTAAGTACTATGTATAAAAAATGATTGACAATTTATTTCAATGATTACATGTTTTATTTAATATATATACATAATTATAAACATTCGTCATCATATTATATACACCATGGCTGGTCGTCGTCTACACCAAAGATTTTTTTAAATAAATACAAAATTTATTATTGTATAATTACTTTAATACTTTAAATAACGATAACCTAGTATTTTATGTCTTCTTAAATTGAAAACAAAAATTTATTATTATATAATAAATTAAAATAATCACATACCCATTATTTTTATAATATCCTTTTTCAATTGTTGTACCCGCACACATATACAACCTATAAATATGTGCGTACTAATGTAGGAACTTGACCATACCTATATAAGCCACTGCCTGCTTGTATTTTTTCATTATTGACGATGGTCTTCAGGAAGGCTGAAACATGTAATCTTAAAAATAAATTGTGAATCAAAACTAAATAATTTAAATTTATTAAATTAAATTTAATCTTAGTAGAATTTCATAACTTGTAACAAACTAGTGTTTTTCAACGATTCTTTACATTAAAATATAAATATTTCGTGTTCCCTTATACCCTATAGAAGGCTTATTATTTCTTAATAAGTTATTTCATGTCCTTACACTTTTGATAGTTTTGTCTTCGAAGATAAAGAATGGCAATCAACGGAATGCAAATGTGCACTTCGTTTAACTGAAATTTTAATTTTAAAATTCAATTTGAATTCTAAACACAGCCGGTTCATTTCAAGCATTGAATGAACTTTAGGGTTTCCAAAAATGATATTTTAAATATGTGTATTTTTTTTACCGTTCACTATATTATGAGCGAGTTAATAATGTAACTACGACTAAGTCAAGTATTCTGACGGCTTAAGTTGGTCATTTTTTTATTTAACAACCTGGTAAGTAGGAGGTGGTCCCCATACCTGAAAAGATAAGGGAAAATCGCCTAAGATGGTATGAGCATGTGGAACGGAGAGATAAGGACCACATGGTGAAGAGAGCTTTCAACATACCCACGCTAAGAAGAAGACCTGGAAGACCACATGCAACCTGGACTGCAACTATAAACAAGGATCTAAAAATTCTGAGCTTTACCGAGAATGCATCACAGAACAGACAGAAATGGCGAATGTGCACTAGGAGAGCCGACCCCAGATGATGGGAAATGGCGAGGCTAAAGAAGAAGAGAAGATCGACTTGGTAGTAGGACAAGATTGTAGCAATAAAGGACTAAAATATTCAAAGTAACTTATTTATTCCATTTTTCCAGTAAAGGAAGGAAATATACATGAAATGGTTTTGCAATTGATAATCTAAAAGAACACATTTAGATTCTTTTTTTAAATATGTTTTCAAATAATTATTTAATTCGTTCTCGTCCTACATTAACAGAAATATTTATCAATATTCCTTACAAACAATTTGTAAATTTGTTATATGTTAATCTAATTTATAAGATTTTTTTTGTTCTACACTTATTTTTTTAAAAGTTCTATCCATTAAATAACTTCTTAGGTTTTCACGGCCAGATTTGATAATAAAATCTTTAAATTATTAGGCAACTTTATTTTATTTATTTTGATTCAACTAATTCTACGAACGTATAAGTAATACAAAAACATTACTTATACATTTTTAAAATTAGTTGATTGTCAGGTATTCATTATAATGTATTTGGTCCTAAATGAATGATGTTAGAAATAATGAACTAATACTATAAACATTAAAAAATACTATTGTTGAATTATTTAATCTGAAGTGCTTTTAAAGAAGACTATAATTCAAAGTGACTCTCTGGTTGGCAGCCCTACTTTAGTCCAGCATCCACCAGTGCCTTGCAGGCAGCGCTACACGGTACAAAACTTTCATTAAACTTTCATTAAGAAGAGCCTTCCCCAGGAAATGCGATCACTCTTGGAGTACTGCAGGGGTCTGCACTTTCAGTTCATTAAGCGATCAATCATCTCAAGGAGCACCTGCTGCTACCCGAGATGTACAAATTTTATTTCATTTGAGGGAGGTGCTTAAAACAGTTTTATAGAGATATTCTAATTTGCATATTTACAATGAAGGCTCATTAAAAATGCATTTTGAATCATTTTTTTACGAAAAACATACAGGAGAATTCTAAGAGAGGGTGATAGTAAATGTGCAGTCTGATCTGTGGAATTCTATGATGCTTAGCATGCTGCATATGGCTATGCCCTGCATGTGGAGTGTTGATCCACCAACTTCATAGACTTCAGCCCGAGATTCGCGCATCATCCTTATTATTACAGTAATTTACTATGAATGAGTGGTCTTCACGGGATGATTTTCGACTACCACCAATTTAAATTAATAAGCTTTGACTGGCATTTTATGGATGAGGGATCGAATTCACATCAACCAAGTGTATGTAAGAGCTCAAAAATCGAATAAAAAACTTTTTTTTTTTGATCTCCGTCGGGGATTGAACCTACGACCTTTAGCTTTCAAAGCAAACGCTATAACTTTTGAACTTAGTCACCGGAAAAAGTTTGTGTGTCTGTTGTACAGTTTTTTTATGTAGGGAGGCAAACTCGACCAACAACATGGAGTAACTTCAATGTTGCTTTATTACGACCATTAAACGAGAATTGCATACGTTCTTATATACTTCCAGTTTGACCTCCATGTGCAGAAATATCATGAAAAAAAAACAAAAACAAAAACTGAAATATAGACTGAAAACCAAACTCAAGCGTTACATTTTTTGGTGTTTAAATAATGTAAAGGAAAAAATATGGGAAGTAGAAAAAATGTTATTGCTGCTCAAGTACATAACTTTTGTCAACACCTACTTTTCACAGTAAGTCTCTTTTGAGACTTATAATGTATTGATATCAGCTTGATATAGCTCCTTTAGGCTGATGCCGTAAAAACGCTTGAAAAACGATATTTTGTCTCTTATTTATGTTCGCTCGCCTGACATGCATATCTAATAATGTTTTTTTTTGTTATGTAATAATAAAAGGTGTTTGCATACGCCATTTTATTTGTTATGACAGTTGGTCCATTTCATGTTGGCCACTGTCACAAAGTAAGTGTTTGACAAATAAACGCGAATTGTGAAACGAAAACAAGTTTTTTGTATTGTAAACCTGATCCTGCATCCCATCACACAGTAATTGATATCAAATTCGAAAACGAGGAGGATATCAGTATATAATAAAAAACATAAGATTTATTTTTAATGAATAATATTTATTGATAAAAAATAATATGTTACTCGCGTTACTGAATTGAATGGCAAGATCTCTTTCTATCCACAGTTTTTTAGTACATTTTTGTACATATTAGTAAAAAAAATAACATTTATACTTCAATCCATACAATGTAACTTTTACGTAGTGAACTTTATTTATTGTACAGCTTTTGCTCCTGAAGAAAAAATATAAATTCAGGCTGAAAAAAACGGTGTCTAAGAATGTTTTTCGGACGCAATAAATTTGATGTAGCGCAAAGAAAGGTGGATGCCGCGCTCTTGCTTTCGCTTCTCTTGCCAAATAGATTGAATTTCGAATAATGGCTGAGCTATTTTAAGTTTTTCAACTAGTTTTACGAACGTACATTCGCATTTAAGGCGCACAGGAATAGGCCTCTCTACCTTCCCAAATCTAATATATTCGTCATTACTAGAGCAGCTCGCGTCCTCAGTAAACAGAGACGTACGAATTGAGTATAACTAAAGTATAATATGCGAGTAGTTTTGTAATAAGACATTATTACATTGCTTAAGTTAAGACGCCTAACTATTTTGTGAATAAACATTAAACTTATGCGACTTTAATTAGCTAGTTTATCAGTACGTTAAAGACTTAGAAAAATATTTTTAATTGTTTTCAGCATTCACTTTGCAACATTTTTGTTATGAATAATAAATATTTGTTATTATTCTCTGATAGACACACACCCCTACCCCCTACAAAACTGTATTCGACCACTTACGAAATATACATGAAACTCAGTTGTCTCATGACAATTACGGATTGAGTAAGGCTACGAGTTAATCAAAATTGCAATCTCCTAAACAGAGACCATACTCAACGTGATCCATGTAAAAACAAGGTAAATAAATAATTATTAATTACTGAAATTTTATATAAACTACAAAGTACTATATTTAAAATTTATGTAAATATATAAATTTTATATAAACTACTATAAAAAAGCGTCCAGCCTCCCTGGCTGAGCGTCATAGATTGCACTGGTCTTGACCGGTTGTGCTCTCCTGCATGCGTTTACATAAAAAAAAGTAAGTTACAGTTATAGCATCCTTCTGCACTTCTCCACAAAAATAAAATCATTTGATTTATATTTCTTCACTTCTTGATTCTTGCGTTTGAAATATTTTTTACATAATTCCATACCATAAAAAAGTTTTATATCAATTCATAAATAATATATTCACGTTGTCATACCATGAAAAAAGCATGGCGTTTCGGAAGTGCAGGTAGGTCGAAAAGGAATTCCAATTTCGTTTCATACAAAATGCATGTCCAAACAGCAATAAAAGAAGGAAAAAAGCCACAAATATTACACACGATTCCCTTCCGAAAGCTCAAACATTGTTGCGTGTCTGTGAGGAAAAGCTCGTCGAGCAACGCACATTAGTACAACGGGAACTGGCGATAGGAGAAAATGAATTCCTGGCAAATGGTATGACAAAGTAACATTTTTTATACAAACACATATAGAAGAATACCATCATTAGACAACCAGTCTCAACATATCTGGTAGTAATAAAACTATTTTTTTATTTACTATTTATTAACTAAACTGAATCTTTTTTATCACTAAGCGTCTTTAAAAAACACTCACATAAAATATGTTACCACAGTATCCTAATGGACCATATACCTGGATAAACCATGTTTTTTAAATTATGGTAAGCGTAATTAAATCAAACCCACTTTTATATTAATCATATATCACGCATTCAAGTGCATATATTATAATTAATATTTAATCAAGCCTTTTTCCGCCACATTGCATGTTATTTAAATGTTAAGTTATCATTTTGAGATCCATTTCAATTGAAAATAGATAAATATTTCGTACTTTTTTAACATGAATCTCACTTAAACACAAGTTACAACTTAAACACTTGCTGGAAAACCACAGTTTTGTCTTCAATGGTGGCTTTATCAGTTCACAAAGTGGATTACTATACTTGGAAGTGTGATTTATAAATATTATAAAATAAAAAGTAAATTATTAATTAAATATACATATACCATACATAAAATTCTTTTTTCAGCGCGTCAATCCAAGCACAAAAATAACGGCAGAAGCGGGATGCAAACCGCGGACCTTGGAAACCAACTATGCCAGGTATTCATACCGCTCGGCAACTGCGCCATTGCCCCGCCTAGACTGACGTGCGTTGAAACTAGTATTTATATCATTGTTACCATCGTACGATAGATGTCGCTATAGTATATATTCAAAGTATGTATATTTTTATTATTATTCTATCAGTCTTCATTTATTCACAAGCTTAATATTATTACTTTCAGGCAGTCTATTTATTTTAGTAAGTACCACTCGGGTCTCGAACCAAACTATAGACTGAATGGATGAGAAACGACTACTTATAGTTCCGACTCGGACTTTATAACCAATCATTTACCTGTGTTACTGATGAATAATTTTACCTTCTTGATATTGTCTCAAGGAGACATTATTATATGATTGATTTAATTTTTATTAGAATATTATTTTATTATTTCAATATTCTAATAGAACTGGAAGAGGAACTAGATAAAATCAAATGGAGCATCGTTGGGCTGGCCGAAGTTAGACGAGAAGGAGAAGGTCTGATTAAACTCAACTCAGGACATCTCTTATATTATAGAGAAGGGGATCAAACCTCTCAAGGTGGAGTTGGCTTCCTTATCAACAAGGAAATTGCCAACAACGTCACCGAAGTTAATAGTATATCCCCCCGAGTATCATACCTGACGCTTAAGTTATCGAACCGATACTCCTTACGAGTGGTGCAAGTATATGCCCCAACGTCTAGCCATACCGATGAAGAAGTAGAAGCTCTATATGAAGACATCGAAAAAGCCCTAGAATACAATAAGACACATTACTGCATAGTTATGGGAGACTTTAATGCTAAGATTGGAAAGTGCTGTGGAAACGAGAAATTTATAGGACAATATGGAACCGGACTCCGAAATAACAGAGGACAGATGCTGGTAAACTTTCTACATGCTAACAAAATGTTTTGCATGAACACATTTTTCAAGAAAAAACCAAAACGCAAATGGACCTGGAGAAGCCCGGATGGTAACATAAAGAACGAAATTGATTTTATTATGGCTAATAAGAAGAATATAGTCTCTGATGTCTCAGCGATGCAATGCTTTGGTACCGGAAGTGACCACCGTCTCGTTCGAAGTACTGTGCACCTAGACATCAAAATGGAAAGGAAAAAGCTAATAAAACAAAGAGTTATACGTCCGTTAAATGTTCAGAGCAAGCTTGAGGAAACTTTTCAGCTTGAACTACAAAATCGATTCGCAGCACTGGAAGATAATGATGACACCGACAACGTCAACAAACTTAACGACATAATCATTAATAGCATTAAAGAAACTACCAAAAAAGTCATAAAGCAGTGCAAAAAGAAAAAAGGGTCTAAATTCTCAGACAAAACGATAGCTCTTATGGACGAACGTCGTAAAAGCAGAAGCATCCAAGATTACAATACCCTCAACAAAAAAGTGAAAAAATCCATGAGATTTGACATTCGTCGTTCAAACACCGAGTATATCATGGAGATTGTTGCACAAGGCCGAGGGTCAAATGCATTTAGCAGACACACCTCTATAGGACAGGCCCAACTTTCCAAACTAAAGACACACGATGGGAAGATAACAACAAATCTTAATGATATACTGAAGGAAATAGAACATTTCTACGGGTTATTGTATTCATCTACGATGTCAGGTCTTAATGACAGATCTGCGGACGACAAGAGAGCTACTCTCACAAAGCACTGGTCTGAAGACATCCCAGATATAAGTTTATTCTAAATTAAATCGCCCCTAAAACAACTTAAGAACAACAAAGCCCCTGGAGAAGACGGAATTACATCTGAGCTTCTGAAAGTAGGAGGAACGCCTCTGTTGAAAGAGCTTAAAAAACTATTCAACAAGGTAATAGAACATGGAGAAAACCCGGCGACATGGAGTACGAGTATTGTGATATTGTTCCACAAAAAAGGGGATAAATCACTGCTCAAAAACTACCGACCCATTTCCCTTCTTTCCCATGTGTATAAAGTATTCTCCAGAATTTTAACAAACAGGCTGACGGGTCGATTTGATGAATTTCAACCTCGAGAGCAAGCTGGGTTTAGGAAAGGCTTTAGTACAATTGATCATATCCACACGCTAAGACAAATCATTCAGAAAACCGAAGAATATAATCAGCCACTCTGCCTCGCCTTTGTAGACCATGAAAAGGCATTTGACTCAATCGAGACTTGGGCAGTGGTAGATTCACTACAACGCTGCAAAATAGACTATCGGTATATAGAGATAATAAAATCTCTTTACAAATCTGCAACAATGATGGTCCAGCTCCATGATAGCACTAACAATATTTCTATAAACAAAGGTGTTAGACAAGGAGATGTTATATCTCCAAAACTCTTCACAAACGCCCTAGAAGATATTTTTAAACTGCTATCCTGGACAAAATGTGGAATAAATATTAACGGAGAGTACATTTCTCACCTCCGATTTGCAGATGACATAGTGCTAATAGCCGAATCACCTAACAAGCTCCAAGACATGCTCTACGACCTCAATGAAGCGTCGAACAAAATTGGTCTGAAAATGAACATGGATAAAACAAAAGCCATGATTAATAGTCATATTTCACAGACCTTTGATCCTATTTCCATTGGAGGAACAAAAATAGAGGTTGTAAACGACTATACCTATCTGGGACAAGTAATACAACTAGGGCGAAATAACTTCTCAAAATAAATCGACAGGCGCATACAACTGGGATGGGCAGCATTTGGAAAACTAAAGTACATTTTTAAAGCGAAAATTCCGCAATGCCTTAAAACTAAGGCGTTTAACCAATGCGTCCTCCCTGTATTAACTTATGGCGCAGAGACGTGGAATCTGACAGCAAGTCTTACCCATAAAATAAAAGTCACCCAGCGTGCTATGAAGAGATCCATCCTCGGAGTGTCGCTAAAAGATAGAATCCGAAACGAGGAAATACGCAGAAGAACTCAAGTAGTGGATGCTACCCAACGAATAGGCACACTCAAGTGGCAATGGGCAGGTCATATCTGTTGAAGAGACGACGGTCGATGGGGAAGAAAAGTATTGGAATGGCGCCCAAGAACTGGCAAACGAAGCATTGGCCGACCCCCTACAAGATGGACTGACGATATAAGAAGAATAGCGGGAGTGACCTGGATGCGGAAGGCGAAGGATCGAAGAGGATGGAGACTCATGCGGGAGGCCTACGTTCAACAGTGGACGGACACAGGCTGATGATGATGATGATTCTAATCTACTTTTTATAGATCATTGACTATATTACAATATTATTATTAATTAAATATACATATACTATACATAAAATTCTTTTTTCAACGCGTCAATCCAAGCACAAAAATAACAGCAGAAGCGGGATGCGAACCGCGGACCTTGGAAACCAACTATGCCCAGGTATTCATACCGCTCGGCAAACTGCGCCATTGCTATGCCTAGACTGACTGATGTTATCATCGTTTTTTTTTTCGGAAAGTAATAATATTAAGCTTCTGAAAAATGAAGACTGATTGAATAATAATAAAAATATACATACTTTGAATATATACTATAGCGACATCTATCGTACGATGATAACAATGATATAAATACTAGTTTCAACGCGAGTCAATCTAGGCATAGCAATGGCGCAGTTTGCCGAGCGGTATGAATACCTGGGCATAGTTGGTTTCCAAGGTCCGCGGTTCGCATCCCGCTTCTGCCGTTATTTTTGTGCTTGGATTGACGCGTTGAAAAAAGAATTTTATGTATGGTATATGTATATTTAATTAATAATAATATTGTAATATAGTCAATGATCTATAAAAAGTAGATTAGAATATTGAAATAATAAAATAATATTCTAATAAAAATTAAATCAATCATATAAATAGTAAATATTCATTTGGTGAAACTCTAGAACATGAGACTGAATTAGGACGAGTGAATACTTGAGGGCAGCGATTTATGATGACTAGACTCTGCAATTAGGGAGCAGGCATGACAAAAACAGAGAAAACAGTGAGCAGAATTCAGACAAGTAGCATGACAGTTGAGGTTTTTAGCACTGAGTAGTACTTATCTTCAGATTATAGCATGACAAAGGAGTATTAATACAAAATTAAAGCGGTATTTGCGAGCAAAGGGTTGGGGATTTAGTCCACTGGTCGGCTGCCTGTCGTGACGAGAACCAGTAGCACTCAATAGTGGTGATGTTGGCTAAGTTATGGTTCTTTTATATTTAGACAGTCACCTTCAAGGAGGAACTTCAATTTATCTCTTGGATCTTGTCAGCGTTCCTCGAATTCACCTGGTGACTAATTGTGTTTAACATTTAACAAAATATAGCTACTACGGCGTAAGGAACCAAGCTACTTTGACATTTAAAATTGGCTATGTTTATTATATTCGTATATATTATAGGCAAGTACTCGAAGCAATAGCAGCGTCGAAAGGAAATAACAAACGTTAAAATATGTCTCGTAAAATAGAACTATTGCATTTTCAAATCCCTTTCTCTAAAAACTAATCGTTCTGAAGAGTCTGAAATTATCAAATATTCAATGAAGCTTCTGATTTGACATGACTTTAGAGCAACAATTTTATCAAAATAAAAAATGTTTAATTCTGTCACAATAAAAAAAAATCAAACTGAAAATACAACTCAAAATACTTAGCGAAACTACACGATTTAAAGTATTAAAGTACTTTATTAAAAAATATAAAAAGTAAAAGTATTCAATTTAATTTCACATTTATTTTTAAGTGATTGTACATGTTTTGGAACATAACTAGTCCATTTTAAGCAAACATTGGTAAATATACAATGCTAAGCAATTAATTTATGCATGCATTACTGATTTGTGTAATTTTATTATAATTTATTTTGCCTAATTATTTATGTTATCTTTCTACATATCCCACATAATGTCCTAGAAGAAATACTATTTGGCAGCACATAAAATGTGATGTGATGTGGTCTGAAAGTGTCAGCAGTTGCACATTAGTGACTCTTCTTTGCAGCACACCTTTATTTGTTAAGGTCGTATCATATTCTTTTGTCTTCGTCATATGGAAAGAATGAAATAAATATTCACATTGTATCCTACAAATATTTATTATGTAATCATTGACGGAACAAGTTTTTTTCTAAATCTTACGTAATAAGAGATTATTTGCTCCTTGAAAGGTTCTAGGTGGTAGTTTTTTGAGGCTTTATACTGAAAATACGAAGTGAAAAGGACGTTAAGAGTATATAAAATCGTTTTCTTAAGCACCCTTCATGTTTTAACTGCAGCAATAAATATGAAATTGTTAATTATAAATCCATCAGGCGACTGTGTGCAACCACATTTCTGAGGCCTGTCGTAGTACACAATACTAACAGAAGATGTCGCCAGTTGTCACGCCAGCTAGTAATACTCACAACAGAGGGGTGTTGCTCAGTGGTAAAGCTGTCACGCGAATGATATTGAGTTTAAATTACGGGTAAGAAAAAGTTTTTTTTTTTGAAATTGATAAGATCCTTATAAGCTTACCATAAGACCAGCAAGTATTGGATGTTGAAATATTATTTATCTTTCTATCACCAAAATTAACCAATCATTAACTACGTAAGGATAATTGCAGTTGAAATAACAGTGTAACAATTTATACCTCAGCTAAGAAGCGAACATCGAGGATTAAGAAGATGGTCAAGAATTTAGAGTGCTCGACTCTCTGTGAGGTGGCGGATTTCTTTGGCGGTAAAGAATTTAAAGAAAACATTTTGATTTAACCGTATTTTTGGATTAATGACGTTAAACAAAACAAAGACAGTGGAAGCTGATTAAAAATTGTGGTGGATTTATGTGGTGTCAATTTGTGTTGCACACATACTCTATCTGTGACTTAAATTGAAGTCCGCTACTTGAATACTATCAAAGTAACGTGTAGAAAATATCGTAATGGTTCAGGGAAGGTTATTTAAAATCAACTAAGAACTCTAAATTCTAATCACTGGTTAGTGTAAGATTTATTAAAAGGAATGTTATAATTAAAAATTAAATTATTATAAAAGGTAATAGATGAAACAGTTAACATACTTGTAAACACTACCATTCATAGTGGGTTACTTTACAGTTGATTTACATGAAATTGTATTTCATGAATTATATCGTGAATTTCGTATGAAGATATGAAAGTTTTAACACGTCATGTGAAACACTTTGCCTTCCTGTAAATTTTTTAATACAAATATATATATATTAAAAATATTTTCATTGACACAGCAGACAAAAAAAACAGTTTCAGCCGCGTTGAAGGTTTACCGTTTAAATTGTACCATTAATCGGTATTCTCATATGTACGAATATATTTGATGTTCAACCAAGGCAGTAATCGTGTGACCGGCGAAATAGTTTCTCAGTAAATTTGTTGCAGCGAGTGAAATATCTGTCGTGCGATAAGTGGACTAGTGTTTAATGTTTATTCTATAGCGAAGGGGAATGTGAGCAAGCGACACAAGCACGCACACCATCCAAGCGTGTCCGCCCTCTGAGTTACTTTACTCTATTAATCAAGGCAATATACTTTGTTTGTCGTCTCAACGTGTCGTTAATTGCGATGAAAAAGTTGTTTGATAAACGAAAACATGTTCAGTAAAATTGTGATGTTCAGAAAATCGTCGAGTGTGAGGAAAAAAGCTCAATAATAGTAAACAAAAATTACTGATCTACTTTTATTATATTTGATTTGTCTTAGGCCAATTTTATATAGATAATATCATGGTGAAAAATATTTCAGTGGCAATTTTAATGCAGTAATAAAGTCAAAGGTAATAAGAAAAACATACTCCAACAAGAACTATATGTATCGTTTTAAATAATTTATTTTAATAAATTAATACTTTTTTATTGCCGGTAATAAAAAGAAAAAAACTTAAAAAATATATAAAGGCGGAAAATATTTTTTTCTATCTAAAAAAAAAAACATAATGAAAAATAACAGGAAAGTACAAAAACAAACAAAGTTAGCGTCTTGGCGGAAATAATTTCGATAGTTTATTTCCTTCTAAAACTACTCATTTCTAAAAATATCCAATTTAATTATCTTAGAGGTCGACTTTTATTATTTATCCGAAAAGTTTGTCCAAATATAGATGAGCTATCCCTAAACTAAGATCGTCACCAGTGTCAATTAAATCTTGTCCTAATGAAAAAAGTTTTCTTTCTAATCCCAAGCATGACCGACTGTGTATTCTTCAGGTCGTCTATTACTTTCCAGTATAAGACTTCTCTCGGGCGCGAAGCGTTCTTACGCTCGATTCTTTTATAATCGAGAGAAAAAGTGCCTGCAAAAAGAGAGAATTCTGAATTTCTTGTGACAGGGGAGAAAGTAGTTTTTGTCATAACTGCGAGAGCAAAACTTAGAACCTTGAAAAAAAAGCTTTTATACGGAATCGATGACGTATTTTCAAATAAATTATTATTTTACATTTACGTTAGTATTTCCTATAGACTATTTATACCATCTAAAACTATAATTGCTGCATTAGATGCTACTATAATTTACCTTGAATAAAGTAGGATCTGTGTTTTTTTAATAATGTGATACACCACTGAGATATGGAAGAATTACGAAAACCGTTATACTACTTTTATATATTAAATATTTTTTAAGGGTTAACAATGAAAGGGATTGGAGAAAATAATAGTTTTGCTAGAAAATTGATACAACGATGCTTAGTTATTTGTGAAACGACAAGGAACAAAATCAAATGGTGTATTTTCCCATACAATATTTCAATAAATTCACTACTATAGCACACAGAAAATGTACCTTGATCTTTGATAGTTTATTAGTTGGAGGTTTAATACGATGAGCGGAGGATCGTAGAGGATGGAGACTCATGTGGAAGTACTACGTTCAACAGTAGACAGACACAGTGCTGATGATGAACGTTGTAAATCAGGTACAATATTATTTTTTATAATAAAAAATTTAAGGTCGTTTCAATGGTATATTTGTGACATTTTTTTTAAATATCAAAATTTTAAATTAATAGCATGTTATGTATGGAAGTTAAGGTTTCATGCAACTTTTATACAAGTAAATTTGTCATAAATCTTCTGTAATAGCAAATATATTTTCCAAATAGATCACACCTTTTCTGCAAAAGACTTAAAAATACTGATTTGTTATGCCGTATAATAATCCTGTACAATTATTTACTGAACTATTCATAACTCACGTATTACAGACTGGTCAATAGTTCTGAACTACTTTTAAGCACCGGTGAAAAATAAAAATACAGAATTTATTAATGTAAGATTCATTAATTTTTATCTGCGTTTTTTTGAGAGGCAATTTGTTGGTTTTTATTTATTGTAGCGTGTCTACTTGGGAAAATTTCATTTTATGATTACAATGGCAGGAAAAATAATTCAAAACTTTACAGAAAAATTTCAAGTATGCGCGAGTTTTTTTTTACAATTAGTTTACAGTCACGATATGCTTAAAATCGCTTTCACAATACTCAAATATGATTATTTTTTAATATGCGCAGTTCATCAATCAACGTCTTATTTTTAGATTCATAGAGACTACGTAAAAAAATAAAATTTATACATTTTTGACAAACAATCTGGACTTTTAAAAAAGATTTTTTTTTTTTGTTTTTAATCAAATTTTACAAGCAGAAGCCCGAAAGTTGTTGAAATTTTTAATAACTTCATTTCATTCGTCATTCTTCACGTAGCATCACGTTATTTTCAATAAATAAAATGATCAGGTAAGTAGAACAGTCACATACTAAAAGACAAAATATTTTAATATAATAAAAACGATAGCAGCGTCGCTTTTTTCAACTATATTGTTTGTACGAGAGTTATCCGTAAAATAAGTTTCCCAGTGATTTTTCAAAATGTAAAACATGTTTAATTCCACTCTTGCGATTGTTTCGTTAAAAAAATATGGAATGTCCAGAACGCTCCTAATCATGGACGTCAGTACGCCCGTTCTTAAACTCTATGCACCATTTGCGCATGTGTCGTAAGCTCATACACTTGTCCCCATAGATTTCGCATAGCTGGGAATGAATTTCTACCGGCGCAATGTTTTTTGCAGACAGGAAACAGATCACCGAGCGCAGCTAACACCTAGAAGGTAAAGCGAGGCGGAGATCCATCACATACGGCTACCAAGCCAAGACCGAGCAAGCAGCTCAATAGGGAAGGGATTTGGAGTGCAGAAACCAAGATACACCACAGAATCGCAGGATCCATCACAACAGCGCTTTTCAGGACTGTGGCGCCACGGGAAACGTAATTTTACAGATTAACCTCGTATAATCCAAGCTTTAGATATATTATATGAGTAATAAAATAATAACTTCACTAAAATTCATTTTTAATTTTTAAATATTAAAACTCAGTGGTTTTTTGTAATATTTTATTATTACACAAAGTAAAAGTAAGTTGAATTTTTTGGTTTTTAATCAAAAACTAAGAATACGCTTACTAAAGTTACCACTAGATTCAATATTTCTAATATTAATCATATAAAATTAACTTTGCCTTTTTAAGTAAAATTTATTGAACGTAAAACAATTTAATGGCTTAATCCAATTGAAGAACATCAATATCGAATTAAAGCTACCGAATTTATTATTTATGAAAACCGATCGACTAATACGATTAATTTTTATGATACAATTACAAATAACTGCGTACAAAATTATAGGAAATCAATAATTAAAACTATCAAAAAGTTTATTGAACATAAAAATGTACACAACCAGAGGGTCAAAGACTATAGCGCCAAGGGAACTTTATTTTACGGACAACCCTCGTAAATATAAATAATGGCCTCTTTGAGACATTTGAAGTGATGCATTTCAAATATACGCGGTGTTACATGTTTGCCTTTAAAACGTTAAATCAATACAAATTTCATACTTATTCTTCGAATAAATGTGCGGAGAAATTATTAATAATTTAAATGTACGAAAACTATAAATTATAAATGTGATATTACATGGCAAACGATGGATAATCAGCTTTAGTTACTTTTAAACATAGTAACATTCTCCTCTCTCTCAAAAGGTTGTTATTCAGTCGCATGATGGCAGGATTAGGAGCAGATTGATAACACAGACTTTTTAAGAAGCACATTGACGTATATTTATGATAAATTTTACAAGGTTAGGGCTTGACCTAGTCGCAGCATTAGGCCGAACCACAATACCTTATGCTATCGCGGACGGGCGGTACACAACTGACTCCGCACTCTCGTTGGCGATGTATATAACTAACACACCCGTTAGCGGACTCCAAAATGCCAATATAACGACACATAAATGTATGACAAGCGAACAGAAATAAGAGTCGAAGGATCGTATATTGAGGTTTTCAGTATCAGTCATCGAGGGCTACATCATGCTGATGTCACTAGTATATTTCATTAAACTTTAATTAATGTATATAAATCGGTTGTAGTGATGATGAAAAAATTTTGATTTTGAAACAAGCTGTCCATCAGTTGATCGATAAAATATATGTCATAAACGAAATATATTTTTATCCATTCTGGGATTTCTTTTATTGCATTTTTGTATTTAAAAATAAATCAAACACATTTTGAATGATTAAAATTAAGAAGTATTGTCCTTAAATAAATATTTAAAATACGACATGTGTAATACTTTAATAATACTATATTTAAAACATACACTGGATAAAGCCTTAAAGAACATTGTCATTTCTTAGGTAATATTTGTGTTTTTCGCATAAAAGATGTAAATAAGATAAAAGGCTCGTACTTTTCATGTATTGATGACAAAGCTATTTTGAAAATTGATTTTGTATATTTGCTTAAAACGAGCATTTTCCTGAATCGGCACCCGTTGTTTCTTGAAGCTTCCAATACACATATTGTACGCTTACATAACAGACAGCCGTTCCAACAAACGGAGTCGTACGTCGCTCAGTCATTGATTTTAATGACAGCCTCTTTCCGTTTCTTTCAAGTCGAATATTTCGCAATATGGAGACATCAAAACTCGAGCAAAAAAAAAACAAACTGGCATATTTAGACGTAAAGATTTTCCTTGAAATTGCGCGTAGGGGAGGCTGCCTATCTATTTGAATTCCAATCACAAAGACTCCCCTGAATTCTTGCTTGAATTTAAACGAATGGATTATTCCATCCCTTAAAATAAAGTTTTCGTTTGGAAGTAATCGTTTAATGGTGGTATGGTGTGACGCCTATGCTCTTATGGGGAGGATCACGTCCCTTATGAACTGTTTGCTGAATAAAACATTGTTGTTTGCTTATTATCCTCTTTTTGGGTACACATTCTATGGGTTTACGCAATTACTTGTGAAACGTGAAACTTTAGATTGGAATGTCACAGAAAAAATATATGTGAAAAAATACTTTAAAATACCGATAAAAATAATGAAAAAATTAAATAATCATCTATTTCTAAAACAAGCCATATTATTTATGAAAACTCTGGGCTTGATCGAGACTGCAACGCAGGACAGACAGATATGGCGAATGCGCACAAGGAGAGCCGACCCCAGATGATGAGAAATGGCGAGGCTAAATAAGAAGAAGAAGCTTTATATCATCATGCATATTAATTACAAAATACGTACTCAACTTGATGAGGCAGCTAAGTGGTTGGTAAAAAAATTGGACATGGTGTATGACATCAGTGGTTATCTGAAATCGAAGATTAGATTGTGTTTGCTATAAATTTGTGTTTGTATACATTGATATCAACTCGATATAGCTACTTCAGACTGATGCCGAAAAGCCTCGATAAACGATCTTTTGTTTCTAATTTTTGTTCAGTCGCCTGGCATACACATCTAATAATGTTAGTTTTAATTTTATATATTTTGACAGTTGTACAGATCATGTTGGTTCAACTTTACTTTCTTATTTAGATTGATAATCTTTGGGGCGCCGACTGTAACTATGCCCGGCAGTCAGCCCTTGTCCACGACAGTCTCCGCCCGACCGGTGCTCGCGATTCAATATGTAACGGTGGGAAAACCGAAGTCTTAACTGGAAATAAACGTGAATTGTGCTTCTAAACAAGTTCTTTGATTTGCGACTTGTTCTTGCATCCTTCCTTCATGCGTCCCTATGACGAACCCGCGATCTGTTGTTGCCTTTTTAAAGATGGGGGATGCCAACATATTTACCCTTTTTTTAGCATTTACCATTTGTGACCAACTGCAGTAATACATATTGATATCAGCTTGATATAACTCCTTTAGGCTGATGCCGTAAAGCCTTGAAAAATGATATTGTGTCTCTTATTTTTGTTCGCTCGCCTGACCTGCATATCTAATGCTAATTAATATTAATTGTATCGGCGTTTGCATGCACCATCTTGTTTGTTATGACAGTTGGTCCATTTCATGCTTACCACTGTCATAATTACTTCAGATGTCTGCCGCGGTGATTTGGCAGCGCTTAATGTCAGAGCGGGCAGGCAGTCGGAACGCGCCCGCCATAGTTATGGGAGCGCCCAAGGGCGTCCCTATAACGGGTGACAATTTTATTACTTATTTTAAATATATATAATTGTTATAAAATTTATGATAAATATAATTACAAAATTATTGACAAATAAACGAGTAATATGTGAAACAGAAACAAGTGCTTCTATTGTGAACCTGATCCTGCATCTTTCATATAGTTAAACGATATAAGAAAGGAGGATATCAATAACTTATTAGTAACCGGGCGTAAATATTCTGGTAAAGATATTTTTAAGCCTATTTTATGAAGTATTTACATTAGACATTATAACAATACTAGTGTGACGCCTATGACCACAAAGATAAAAGGTCCTTTCCCCTATGAAACTAACCCTGAATAAAACATTGTCGTTTGCTTATAACCCCATTTATAAACGATGACTGGATTACTTAAGTAGATAGGCATGGAAAAGGGCTCCGATACATTATTCTATGTTTTTTTGTGAAACCTTTAGGTTAAGCGAAATACCATCATCATTACCAACAACGAATGACGTGTATATAGTATCGGGTAAATAAAACGTAATTACTGCAGCAAACATATTAGAAGTCATACGGCTTATCGTAATTTATTTAAAGTAGTGTATTTGTAGAAGACGTATATTTATAGATGAACCAAAATATGTTTGAATATTTTCCTTGACATCTAAATTAAGAAATATCTATGAATAATTTATATATTCGCAGAACTTTTGTTTCAAGTTAATGTTTGGATGAAAAAAAACATTCTTCATATATAAATAGATATATGTGGGCGTATCATGGTCACATAATTATGTATTTGTAGTCAAAATTAATGCTGTAGTAGTTAACGCATGTAAAGGATTGTAAAAAAATCAAATCACTGTGAATATACGTTAAAATAACTTTTTTGGTTTAAGAATAACGTGATTTTTATTATGTAATAAATTAATATAAAAAAAAAATCATTGAGCACGAGAACTTAACTGTTAATATTACACACGTTTTCTCTCACATTTATTTGTACATTTTGAGTAAATGCATAATGGTATTTTATTCTTAGTAATCGTTTATTTTTTGTATACGACACACAAAGAAATATCGTATGGGAACGTTTTAAAACATATTTTTATACGTATTAATAATGTCGAATGAGTCAATAAATCTTGCATGAATAATAACAATATAAAGATTATGTTTTTGACATATATATTTTTTTTATATAAATACATAGCATAAAACTGCACTGGAGAAGTCACACTTCTATAAGATTGATACACCAGTGGCTATGAAGAAAGGTGTAAGAATGATGCCCAAAAACTAGCAAACGATATTTTAACTAACCTTTTATTACGTTGTATGTTAAAAAGTAATTCCTATAAGAAAGAATAACACTCTCGTGTTTTAAAATTGTTCTTGATTTTCGTTCTACAAGGAAAAGTTTTATGGCTTTTATTAAATTTTGAATTCGTTTTTTACCAGTATTTTGTAAAAACATCTTCATTGATTAGTTTTTGACACGTGTAAAGTGGCTGCTTTACAACAACGTATCTACTGTAAAATAATTACTCTAAAACAAACTTTTTCTACAGTGCCAAGAGGAATTTTAATTTATTTTCGCGCTCTACAGAGAACGTACATCGAGTAAAAAATTATAAAAAAAGTGGCAACCCATAACGCGCTAATAAAAATGTGTTCCGCGCCGAACGATAAGAAATATCAGTGCTTTGAAAAAATCGTTAAAGCTCGAATGAGGTGTTAAGCTCGGACGCGAAAAGCTCGTATCGGCTGACTCCCCATGACCGTCTCCTGCTCCCCGGGGCGCGGTCTGCGGCCGGAACACGGGTGGGGAGTTAGCGGAACAGGGGTGAATCTACAATAAATCAAAAATCTGTCCAGCAATGAGCTTTTATGTACCGTGTAAAGCTCTTTTGTACTAAACTGAACATTTTCAAGTACAAGACTTTTGTATTGTTAGTGCGGTTATGTAATTATTGCACTTTTCATTGTCATTGTAAGCGCGGTTTACATTCGATTACTTAAGTTAAGCAACATTATGGGTACATCAATATTTTGATGGGCACCGCGAATTGTCACCATACGCTTATTCAACTGCCACTACTATTAGTAGAAATCAAAGAGACACAATAAATGTTATTAATTATGAATTTATTTTTCCAATATCTGCTGCATATCTAGATATACAAATAATATGGGCACTACAAATTACCGTTACTCAGTTCTGAGGGTTGATATTTATATTTATAAATATTCAAATTTATTAATTTTTTAATTTTTATTAGAATATTATTTTATTATTTCAATATTCTAATCTACTTTTATAGATCATTGACTATATTACAATATTATCTTTACTTAAATATACATATACTATACATAAAATTCTTTTTTCAACGCGTCAATCCAAGCACAAAAATAACGGCAGAAGCGGGATGCGAACTGCGGACCTTGGAAACCAACCATATGCCCAGGTGTTCATACCGCTCGGCGAATCACGCCATTACTGTGCCCAGACTGACTGCGGTGAAACTAGTATTTATAGCATTGTTATTCATTGAAATTCAAATTTATATTACAAAGGAGATTTTACGGAACTTGTCCCGCCAATGACAGGACCTCAAATAAACAAAATGGTGGTATATACGTGTCAGACAAGCCAACAAAAATAGGAGACAAAAGATTGTATATCAAGGGTTTTCGTCACCAGCTTGCGAGCGCTATATCGAGCTGTTATTTATAGCTACTTTTAGTTTGAATAGTCAAGCGCATCGTTTTTTTACATTTATTAATCGATAAAAAAAATATATACGATGAAGTTTTTTAATTGCGCAATAAATATATATTTAAGAATTCTTTTTAAATTGAATGATGCTCACATAATAGTGCCTTTTCCTGCCATTAATTGAATACTTATTCTAGGTGCAACCCTGTTTTGGGAGGAAATACTATGAGGAGAATTCGGTAGGCTGGGCCCAATGGGCAGAACGGGCCGTATAGAGAGACTGGGACAAATGGGTAGACTGAGCGAATCGGGGAGACTGGGGAGACTGGGGAGACCGTCTCTAATGAGCGGCGGTGATTGATTGAGGAGGCACTCTATCTGTTGAATGGCCCCGAGAAGGACCGCTCCGGAAAATAAAAGATCTTCGCTTTAAATTGCCGATCTTATTATAAGGTTCGAATTACGAAATAATACTACTATCTAAATCTTCACCGGACTCCCCCTTTTTAAAGGCAAAATAATTGTTCGCCGAAGATCACTTCATTTATTTCCTTCGGCAGAAAAGGGGGAGCTTATTCGATTTAATTAAAATGTTTCGCATTAAAGTCGCGCTGAAAGATGGATTAACACTTACAAGATGAAACTCGAAAGAAAGTTGTTTATTTAACACATAAAGAACAAACGTTTTATTTAGTTAGACCCGACTTGATGAAATTAATGTGTATAAAAACTCATTTTTTTATGTAAGCACATACAGGAGAATACTGACAGATGGTGATAATAATTCTGAAGTCTCATATGTGGAATTATATGATGTTTACCATAGTGCATATGGCTAAGCGCTGCATGTGGAGTGTTCATCCGCCAACGTCATAAACTACAGCACGAGATTCATGCATCATCCTTATTATTACAGGAATTTACTATGAATGGGTGGTCTTCACGGGATGTCTTTCGTCTACCACTCATTTTAATAAATAGACTATGACTGGAATTTCACAGGTGAGGGATCAAATTCACACAAACCGAGGTACTTTAGAGCTCAGAAATCGAATAAAATTCCTTGTTGTTTTTTAATCTCCGTCAGGGAATGAACCCACGACCTTTGACTTGCAAAGCAAACGCTTTGACCATTGAGCTATCCCACCGGTAAATAATTTTCAAGTGCTGTGGACTACACATACTCGTACATTGAATCTTTGTTTTTGTACTTAATTATTCTATGTAATAATATATGGTTAGGTTAGAAAATTGTTCATTCTAGTGAACCATAAAATTAACTGACAGCAAAGGACAAAAGTTATAGGAAAACTACCATTTAAATTGTTTCCGCTGGTTTCCCAACCTGTCACGGTTATACAGAATTAAAGCAACTTCCTTTCTCAAGACCTATTCAGTCGGATTTTAACCAATTAATATCAAAATACGTATAAAGGTTTGCTAATATTGGAATATTTTATAACTTAAGACATCAAATTTAACGAGATTCTGAATATTTATAATTTGGTATTTTAGTTAAATCGCTCAGTTAAATTACAGTATACTCTTTTACAAGTCCTATTTTATACAGTTATTATTATTGTAGTTAAATAAATGAAATTTTATTTAGGTTAATATATTTAAATATATAATTTATATAATTTATGTCTTTATTGATTATAAATTACAGCAATTATAATCAAAACTACACAAACACACATACATAATACGAGTATTTTTACAGAAGCCGTCAGGTATAGCTTAGCGGTTCAACCGTTTACTTATTAAACCGAAGAACGTGATAACAATCCCCGACAGAAATAAAAAAAAATGGATTCTAAACTCTAAAACATCCCCGGTTGGTGTGAGTTTGATCTATCGACCGTAAAAATTCCAGTCATTGCATATTAATCTTCAATTCTTGTTATTACATGAAGTACCTACATATTTATATTAAGTAGGTACATAAAAAAAGTAATAAACATGTAATAATTGAATAATGCGTGAAAGTCAAGTTATAGTCAATGACGTTGGCGGATCAACATTCCACATGTGGCATTTACTAATAAGCAACATGGTAAGCGGCATAGAATTAAAAGATGAGACTTCAGCATCTTTCTCACCAACTGCCGGTAATCTTCTGTAGGTGCTTACATAAAAAATATATTTTTTAAAACTTATCATCATAAAAGTATTGAATTTCAAACGAGTTTTCCAATAGCGATCGGTACTCTTGTAGTAGTATCTGATTATTTTCTTCTTTTCAGGAGCTGAAATTCTGAAAAAAAAAACAGGAAAGCGAAGAGAAAGATCTTCATTAAAGTTGATATCAATAAGACGCTAACACTTAATGGTGAAAGTTTGTACTCGAAAATAATGAGACTGATATCTAATTAGTAACCCTTTTTTTGTTCTCTTACGAAACAGATATAATCACGATTATTTTTTTTGAGAAAAAATATATTGAAATGTTTGTTTATGTTGAAAACTTTGAAATGAAATCATTTATTTTTAATGTAAAAATTAATTATTTTTTCAGTTACCATTTTAAAAATAATAATTAAATTTATTTATTTAGCCACTTGTGCCATAGTCAAAAATTTTCAAACAATAATTCTAAGCAAATACAGAAAAAATCAAAATTAAAATAAAACACAATAGAAAGAAAATATAAATCGGCATGTAAAGATACACCACATTATTATTATTGTACTACTCAGTGAGTGGAATACAGGATCCCCTCTGGATGGCTACGTGAAGGCGCATCCAGTGCCCCTCCAACCATGAGTCCCTAATCCTTCATAGATAATTGAAATTTACCATATTTAATCATTTAATACAAGCTCTTTCTCGCATTAATTTGTGGAGGAGCGGCAACACCTGCTTCATACAAATGTATCAATAATATAAATACGTGAAATTTGTTCGATTTCACCGGTAGAAGAATTAGTCCTGATTGACCGTGCTGTGTATAGAATAGAACTGAAGTGCATTGTTCGTGGTTCGAATCCCAGCGTCTGCCTTTTCTTCTTCTCCACAAATTGATACGAGAAATTTGATGTAGAATTGTGTGTATGTATCAAATTACAGTGGTACCTTGATATACGAGTGCCCCAACATACGAGTTTTTTGAGATACGAGCCGTCGAGCAAGCCAATTTTTTCTTTGAAATACGAGTAAAATTTGAGATACGAACCGCGCGTTACGCTTTTCCACGTGAATTCCCCTGGCCACGGTCAGAGAATCAGTTATCAGTGTGCTCTCGCTGTCAAAGCAGCTTTGATTCAATTTATTTCAATAAAGAAATTTGCTTTGAGGTACGAGTAATTTGGAATACGAGCAAAGTTGCGGAACGAATTAAACTCGTATGTTGAGTTACCACTGTATATTTAATCATTTGTTATCATGAGATATTGTATATTGATATCCCAGCACATCTATACATTTTTTTCATAACATTTTTCCATAAGATTAATTTTCGAGTATTATAAAATATACTATATATTTTTCGATTATAATGCGTTAAATTTAAAAACACTGTTATAAATTTGATCTGTTCACAGCCTTCCTTCCTTTTTAAATTCTTGAAAAAAAAGTTTGACTAAACTATTTTTTTAAATTATAATTTATGGTTTTAAGTTAATTAGCAAATTACGTAACTAATTAAAATAATCCCGAACAGAATAATATATTTAGTAAGGACTATAAACATTAAATTAACATATCGGAATTAAAATAATTGCCAGGGTACAAATTTATCTCGTTCGTTTGGATTAATTCGCCAAGTATTTGCATAAAAGAAACATTAAGCCGACTACAAAAATATTTATTATGTTTATACATTTGTAAATAACTACATATTGAGACTTGGTAAATTCCACTTAAAAAGCTTTTTCAGTTTCTAGCTACAGTTAATTATTACTACATCGTACATAAGTTTAAATAAAGTCGATTCTTTGATTTGACAATATTTTTTTTCAAATCGAAAAAAAATCTTAGAAAAGTTAAAAACAATATAACATCGTGTTTAATACTGTAAAATGTAAGTAGATTTTGGATTTAGCCGTGTGGCGAATTACTACTTTCTAATATTTTGACTGGCATTGCAGGGGTCTTCTTCAGGGTTGATGACTAAGAAGTTATGTAAGTAGATTCATTTGAAGATTTTTTATTTCACTATCATGCAACTCAATTCTGGCAGAAATTACTGAATTATTGAATGTAGATAGTTTTATTGCACTAAGATGTTAATTTCTTATATTCATTTTTTCTAAATTTAATATTTACAAATTAAAAAATTCATTGTTAGCCGTACATAGAATTATTAAAAAAAATTTACTATGTATTTAAAAATTCAAATGTATTATTATGATCGTCGTAATTTTTTTTTTTATAGAAACATTTTTTTACAGTTTTCATGCTGATATCAGCTTCATAAAGATCTTTTTGGCTCATGCCGAAAAGCCACGAAAAACCATCTTTTGTCTCTCATTTTTGTTCGCTCGCCTGACATTCAAACCAATAAAGTTAGTTGTAATTGTATTATGTAATATTACACGGCGTTTGCATACGGCCTTTTATTTGTTATGACGGTTGCTCCATTTCATGTTGGTGCAACTGTCATCTTTAATTTGCTTTTTTGCCGTGATCGTCTTGGTGGCGCTGGATATAATAGTGTTCCGGCAGTTGTCAGTTAACTTTTCGTCCGGCTGGCGAACGCCATACCGGTCGGACGAAGAATCAAGTCTTTAATAAAAACAAATGTGAATTGTGCTTCAAAAACAAGTTCTTTGTGTTGTTAATCTGCTCCTGCATCATTTCTCCACGCAGCCACGTGACGAATCCCTCGACGTTTCGTCTTTTTAAAGACGGGGGATATCAATACTAACAATTATTTATAAAATTAAAAAGCTCCCATCAACATCATCACTAAATCCACTCGCCTTATAGTGCACATGGTCGTAACTAGCTGCCGCCACAAAACGCTGTCAATTGCCATGGTCATTGTTTCATCATATATGGGTTTTTTAGACTTCACCGTCAAAAACTGAACACATATTGTGTACAGTTTTTGACGGTAACTTCTTAGGTTTTCACGGCTAGATTTGATATTGTGGCTTTTGAGTTTAGCCGTGTAGCGAACTTCCTTCAACCAATATTTCGACCGCCATTGCAGGGTTCTTCTTCAGGATTCATGATTTATTTAGTTTTGAGTTGGTTTATTCAGATTATATATTTTTTCAGATTATATATTTTTATCACGAGATCGTGCAGACAAAGCCACCCAATGGGGTGGCCTTGTCTAGGGAAGCCATTGAAATCAAAAGACATCCAATCAACATCAACAGGAATGACGGTTTGATTCTCAAAACAGCATGGCTTCCACATTCATCACATACTCTAAAACCTGTACAGACAAGCAAGGACGACCGCAGTCCGACATGACGTTCTTGGATGCACAATTCTTAGAACATACCTACCGTATTCTTTGAACATACCTACCGTAATCTTAGAACGAATCTTAGAATGAAACTTAAGTTTCCATGGAAATATAAATCAATAGCGCTCATAAAAAAAACTGAATAAACCAACTCAAAACTAAATAAATCATAAATCATAAATCCTGAAGAAGACCCCTGCAATGGCGGTCGAAATATTGGTTGAAGGAAGTTCGCAACACACGGCTAAGCCCAGAAGCCACAACATCAGTTTCTGACGGGTTTCCAACGCGGAGTGACCCCGTGAGAAAGAAAAAACAACTGTAAATTTTACTCTTATGCGGCAATACACGTACAATCTTGTAAGTGAAATAGAAGTAAATATATTAAATTTGTCATATTATTATTAAAATAATTATACAATACAAAAAAAAATAATCAGGTTATCTCAAAGAAAATATTTATGTTAAAATTAATTCATTTAATAGTTTGCCTGGCTCTCCAGGGAAGGTTGTACGTGATATACATTATAATGCTTCTCCGTTAGACCCGACTACACATTCAAATTTGTTTATAATTTATTACGTAATATATTACTACCGGAATGATAATGTAGAACCGGAAAATCCTAAAGACAGCGAACCCGCTAGGGCCGACATTCTACCTGGAAAAACCACAAAGACCCACTAGAGCAGGAGTATGTAAACATTGAGCCGCGTATCAAATATGCTATTTAAATATAAATAATTGTTGAACTTGTATTTAATTTATTCAATATATAAATCTCGGTTTTATTCCTTTATATCAATTTTGGTTAATAAAACATAGATTTCTGTATAAATTTTCATATTTTGACAATCTGACAAGGCTGGACGCTGCATGCAGGAAAC
This sequence comes from Glossosoma conforme, assembly GCA_022606575.1. NCBI lineage: Eukaryota > Metazoa > Arthropoda > Insecta > Trichoptera > Glossosomatidae > Glossosoma > Glossosoma conforme. The sequence continues at coordinate 77,878 of JAGTXR010000001.1, forward strand.
GTGTGTTGTGTTCGTATTCATGTTTGTGTGTGGGTTGGAAAACCTTTAAGTGTATATTTATTTCTTTCTCGAAGATAATCCAGATTGTAGGAAGAAGGAAACACAGACGCTGGAAGAGCATTCCAAAGTTTACCGGTGGTATTAGGGAAGGAACTTTGGAAACTGCCAGTTCTTGGTCGACATACATTAACCGTGTATGGATTTTCGGCAAGTGTAAGATGAATTTGTCGGTTGTGGGTGGGTGCAAGCGGAATTAGTTCTTTAAGTTCCGAAGAGCATCGACCGTGGTAATAACGGTAGAAAAGACTACGTGAACCAATATTACGCCTGTTTTCCATTGATTGCAGGTTAGACGTAAGAGTGGCATTATTTATCAAACGAATAGCTCTTCTTTGTGTGGTGTTAGTGAGTCAATCAAGTTTAGAAGGTATTTTGAGGCTTTAATCCATAGACGAATGCCGTATTCAAGGATAGGTCAGATTTGTCCTTTATATAGAAGAAGAATTTGTTTATCGTTGAAATACCGACGTGATCTATATAATACAACTAGTTTTTTTGAAGCGAGACCGGCTTTATACTTAATTGACTCATAGTTTTTTTTTATTATTCTAAATTGATACTACAAGGATGTTGATGGAGCTTGCTTTTGGAAGAGAACATCCATTGAAAGATACAGGATACATAGTAGTCTTCTTGGTGAAGAAAGTGCATGATTGGGTTTTGAAAATGTTGAAACTGACGAGGTTGAGGTCACCCCATCGTGAAACCCTTTCAAGAGATATGTTCATCTACTCTACCAGAGATTCCCTAGTAGCAGATAATTCCGAATTTTTCGGAGGTTAGATAACACATTATACCGTTAAACTTTTCGTCATGAAAATGTATTTCTGACCCCTGCATTAGAGTATATATTCAGTATAAAGGCTTCGCTATTTCACCGACGCGCAATTGCTGATATAATCGGCGAAAAAATCCCCCGAATCGCTGGTCTGAGTTTTATATCTCTTTAATCGGACATTGGATGGCACATAAGATATTTCTTTTTTTGATTCAATTTGGTATTTTATATTTAATAGCTTAATATTACTCTCTCTTAGTTCTGCTTTCATACACTTACTCATCATTTCCATCTCCATCCCTCTAATATAAACATCACAAGCCACAGCGTAAAAGCTCTGTTAGCCGACATGGTTTTGAACTCATTCCATGTCAGCTATTTCTGTCGTAGATAAAATAGCTCCGTACATCATGTATATAGTTTTCGATGGCCTTTCAGGACGGCGCAAGCCCGGGAGCTTGAAGAAAAGACTACTGTAGTTAATTCTTAGTTGTTGGTCCATTTTTGCTTTCTTTGCACGTCATTATTACACTTATCCTATGTGAATCAGTTACTTAAAACAAAATGATTACCACTATTTTATAATTTAACTATTATATAATTTTTCCCAACCTAATTCGCTTAAATTAGTTACTGCTGCTCATTGGTTAAGCCATGACGATGATAGACATATGCATACTCGTTTACTAGTAAGACTGCACGAGTTACGATACTTCCGCTAAGACATGTCGTTAGTGTAAGCACAAACTAGTGAATATCTGAATTTACGTTTATGAACACTCTCCCTTTAACAAATAATAAAAGTTTATACCGTATTTTAATGGTGATTACTTCATTTAAGTATTAGTCATGAATTAATATCCTATAATCTTTGAAATTTCGTTTTTCTTGAAAACCATGTCTAGTAGAAAGTCGATATGCAGTTTTAACCTGGAAAGAGGTTAATAGTGTAATAGCAGATCGCAAACTTTGAAATAAAAAAAAGTATTTTATTGAGTACATGGAAACAAATTCCATTGCATTTTACATTTTTAATATGAGCCATGAGTAATTCCAAAAAAAAAACTCAACTCAAATATTTCAAAATCTATACAGTAGTTTTTTATTTAATTTTAAATTTTACTGTTATAGCTTTAAAATGACAACCAAACGCTATATGTAAATTGATAATCTAGCTATATAATAATATTGTCTAATTATTGTTTAAGCTAAGACAACAGTCTTTCATTGTTCCTCATATATTTTTACGGAAATTTGCTTTAAATAATAAAATAAGTAACAACTACAAATGTATAAAAGAAATATTCACGTAAAAATAAATAGTCAAGGTAGAACAAATACACAGAATATTAAGAAACAAATAAAAAATACTAAATTAATATTCAAACCAATAGAAAATAATTTAACGAATATTTAATTTAGAAACGAATAAAAATGAAAAAAACAAATAGTCATGTAAGAAACGAATACAAATATAAGAAACAAATAGTCATGTTAGAAACGAATAGCCAAGTAAAAAACAAATACAAATGTTAGAAACAAACAGTCATGTATGAAATAAATAGTGAAGTAGAAAATGTATAATACACAACAGTAATATGTCCAAAATGTACTTATAAATCTCGTTGAATTTAAACTAATGCGAAGGGTTACATATAACAAACTAACAATGTGATTCCGCCCGTATCACCGTCGTTACAGGGTGATACAGGGTGGCCGTAATAAAAGCTCATCGTCCCAGGTTATACGACGTATGGGGTTATCTCACGCGTCGGATTTTATGCCGAATAAAAATTACCGGAATAAAACCGCGTGCGTCGCGCCGTTACTTGCCGTCATTATCGAGGATGTGCCGCGGAGGCTTTGTTTCGTTTTCCAGGCCGTTGGGTCGAGCAATGGACCGCGAGTAAAACCCCTGTGCAAGGTTGTATCGAACATATGAGTGACTCTCCGCTCTCCGTTATACATCTTTGTCTATCCGAACAACGCGTGTAAAGCCCTATACCCACTTCAACTCACCTACTAATAATATATTTATTAGCAGATCAATAAATTTGTCGAATTAAACAGCTATCCATAATCATGTTGTGTACATTACATTTTATGGTTGTGAATCATGGCATCTCATCCAAATCTAGTACAGCCGTATAATTGGTTATGATAGCAGATGCCTGTATGAAGTACTAAGGGGTTAGATCTTTTGACTTTTTGAGAAAAGTCCTGACTACATACAAAAGGCAAAATTGGACATGATTGTGACATACACTTCTGATGCCGCAAGAGGGCATTAATTGGACTGGTAGAAGATGACTGAATTGATGTGCTCAGTTCTCATACATTACTTTTTAAATTGATTTTTACCCTTTCGCATCACTTGTCGGCATATGCCGTCAAAGATTCCCCGAGCGTTGACATCGGTTGACGTGATATATCGTTTTGCTACTTTAAGTACTCATTGTGACGATAGGAAATTGGAAGTGCAGTCATTCCCTTTACCAACCTTCATGTATTGTTTACAGGTATCTGTAAAGCATGTTAATAAATATCGTAAGGTTTCATAACAGGAGAGATTTTTCTGTAAGCCACATGTGTGAATGCCACCACATGTGTGGAGTTACATAATCAAAGTTTTTTCAATATGATAGTTTTTTATGTGATAGTTTAAAGATAGAAGAACCAATCTGATATATTAAAATAGATCAGAGAAGTACATTTATGCTTCAAATTCTAGTTTTAAGCAAAAAAAAATAGTTTGAAAAATTCACGCCGTATTGACAGTATAATTTGTATTCCACCGAGCCGTAACAAAAAGGTTTAATAAGTTTGTCTTACACAAACAATATTAATTGTTTCAAACAAGATACCTAGGTATCTTGCTTAAAGTAATTCTTGTTTTCAAAATGCAAGTCATGCGCTGAGTTTGATCGATTTTTAAAAAAAATATATCATTTATTAATTTGTAACTCTTAGAATATTAAAATAGTTGTCATAGTGTGCAATCATTGTAAATTGCTAGATCAACACAAAATTTCTGCAAACCATAGATAATGAAAAAAACTAATGTGTCTACTACATGTCCTGTTATTTAACTGGATCATTCGGTGTGTGTCAACTAAGGCATTATTAAACTGTATTTTGCTGACAAAAACGCAAAATCCTATATTTATATAGTTTTATTTTCAGTGGAGACTGTGCTTTAGGTCCCTCTGAACCTATTTGCATCAGCTGAAAGATTAGCTCCGTAAATAATCCATAGGTGTGTACATACATTCCCTTCACCGATATTTGGCTTTCACCCACTATCGACCCTTACCGTTACGGCGACTACATCTAATAACATAAAATGCGTAATAATGTGTACTCGCTGTGAACTAAAAATAAGCGATGCTTCAGTGCTTTCAGGAATTCTGAATTTCAGTACTCAAGCATGTTATTTTATTAACCAAAGCACATTTTTATTATCTTACAAATCCACTTTATTTTTAAAGTATATCGTCTCCACGTTTCAACATTTAAAACTCCAGTCCACTAAGCATCTAAAAGCTCTACGAACTACATTAGCAATATTTTAATGAACCACTTTGCATGATAATGAGTGCTTGGCCGCTGGCAGCTGACAGAAATAAAATAAATAAGTGGTGACACGGTTTAAAAAAAATATTCTCTAAATATTGAACGGATATGTTGAGAAAAATGTCTGATTTACAAATCCTTCTATTAGTATTCTCCTTTATGCGTTTATATATAAATTTATATTTTCTATATAAATTATCATTTTTGTTATATATACGTATTTAAACTACAACAAGAAATTTATTTACATGGAATGTTTTTAAAATTAAATCACATTAGATCACATGAAAATGGCAAGCGTCATATTATCAAAAGATCAGTTTTCTCCATAGCCGCCAAAAATTATTTTCTATGTATTCGTATAATTACGTTTCGAAGTAGAGGTATGTAGTGAATATTTTTTAACAGCAACTAAATTTCATTAAAGCGATCTAGTTGTAACATTTAAAATAAAATTGTCACATTTTTTTTTTCCAGAAAATGCCTCATATTTAGTTTAAATAGAAACCTACTAAAAAATAAATATGTTGTAACATTCAGTATACGCTTGTCATTTGCGTGTTAAGATGCGTTTTAAGGTATTTATTTTTAAAAAATGTTTATAAAGATTTAAAAACTATAAATAATAAAATAATTTCAATTTATTTTAAATTATGATACAATACTTATCGAATAGCGGGAGTGACCTGGATGCGGAAGGCGGAAGATCGAAGAGGGTGGAGACTCATGCGGGAGGCCTACGTTCAACAGTGGTCGGACACAGGCTGATGATGATGATGATGACAATACTTATAAATGTGCGTAAGCTGGTGATAGAGTTACGGTGTAACTTTAATATTTTACCAATTATGTAATAAATAGTATTTTAATTTCATATGTTTTCGTTGCTTTCAATATTATAACTGAAACATGAATTAATAAAACAATAAACATACAAATTAACCAAATTTTGGAATGTATAAATAACATGTTGGATTTTTGTACAATTCAAAAATGTATTTTTTTGTAAATAAAAATTGTGACAAAAAATAAATAGCAATTATTAAGCATTTATTTTGTAAAGTGTTTTATTAAATATTTAAAAAACCAACCATTAGAAATTCACAAAACAATTCAATGTAAATTCATTTACTGCTATAATAAAATTAAAAGCGTTATAATTATTTGATTTTCTATATTTGCTACCTTCTGTGGGAACTTTATTCTTGCGATATTTTCTTTGTATTGTTTTAAAACGATAACATTTTTGGTGTAATGACATAAATTCAAAGTTTTAATTTTTTTTCTTAAATACAACTTAAGCATTTATTTCAGCATCTAATAGAATTGGTTCACTGATTATGAGTTTCTTCAAATCTTAACCTCCAGCAAGGTTAGTCCACATGGTGAAATTTTCATTATAAATAATCGGAGAATACGTTTTTTATTTATATAATCCTGTTTATTATATTTGAAGCTACATTTAATTAAAAATATATATATGTGTTTGAGATTATGTTACTTAAATACGAAACGTTATCATTTAAAAACGTTGCTCACAATGATAAATTAAATTTAAATATTTATTTCAAATTATCCAGTATATTGATTAGACATAGTCATAACATGCGTATAACTACTCTTTTTTCTTTCACATCTTTCACAATTTCATGAAGTATTGCGCAATACTAAAATTTATATAAACAGCTTTAAAGTGATACATCATCCACATTCACACACTTACACAATAAGTAAAAAAATGTTCACTTAAATTTATTTTTTAGCTGAAAAATACATTTGTACGAATGAAGAATCAGACTGAAATTAAATTGAATTAATATTAAAAAAAATTCTTTGTGGGAATTCGAACTCAAAACTTTTTGCTTAGCAGTGAAGTTTTTTAATCTTACGGTCTAACTTTAAGTGCGTAGTAATGTTAGGTACGTAATGTTCCCTGAAAATAAGCAATGCTTCGGTGTTTTCAGGAGAATTTCAGTACGAGTGTGTTTGCACCTGGCTGAATTTTTACTGTGATAATAACGTAGACTTTAGTAAACAACTTGGTTGTTTTGTACACATTTGGGCACTCTGTTTAGTTTTAATTTGTCTACATTCGATATTCAAAAATATTTCTTTACAATAACCTCGAATGAGTAAATATGGATGTTTTTAATGGTTTGATATTTCAAAGAATTTCCTTTTAACCATAAACAAACATAATTTCTAAAACACATTTGACAAATAAATTTAAAATTTAAATAAATATATCACTTTCTGAGTTTGAAATTAGTTAAGCTTGCTTTCTTTGAAATAACAAACAATTTTTACACATTTTTTAATGTAGGCATCTTCACAATGTCAAAATACGCATAGTATAATATATAATTCTTCTATTTTATTGTTTCCTTTGTAACAACTTACACTTTGCGCTTACTAAAAAAAAATCTATGTTTTATTTATTATAAAAAATACCTCCAGTACCAATCGATTTAGAAAACTGTTCAAATTCTTAAGTTTTTTGTCATTAAAATAACATTTTTTTTATTAATGAAAGTCAAATAGAAAAAGCTGATGGAAAGTTTTAAACCGAGGGAGTGCGAGAAAGCTTGGAACAAACATTCTTTTACAGTTTTTCGTCTTCAGAGTTTTCCAATACATTCAGAACAATAAAATGCCAGACATATAAAGCTTAAGAATTGGGGCAGTACATTTACAAAGTTCTAACAGGTATTTCAGAATACCTCTTCACCACAATAATTCTTACATTCAAATACTTTACCTTATAGTTTGAGCATAATTTTTTTATTAATAATAAATTATGTTTAGTATTTATTTTTCTAGCTACAGTAAAATAATCAAAACCAGTGCAAAAAGTCATTCGTTATATTCTTAACATAATTAAAAATAAATATGATTATTTATTAACTTTACAAAATACAAAAGTTTAAGAAGGTTGTTTTGAGACTGATCCTTCTCGTGTAAAGACGTTTGTCATAGTATGGTGCTAAATAATAGTGGTTTGTACTGCATGTGAAAAATATTCGTTATATCTATGAAAAGATTGTGTAAATAAATATTGACCTGTTTATTTAAGAGATCCAGATGGAAATGAAGAAGGAAACACAGATAATGGAAGAGGATTCCTTATTGCTTGCATTTGTGAGATGAATGTGTTTTAACACTCGATGCAGATCGATCATTTATTTGAGTTCAGATGGACAGTGGCAGTGAGAATATTGGTAACTTAAGTGAGCCAACCCAACTTAATTTGTGTTTCAAGGATTGCATGTAAGACTTAAGTTCGCTTTTATTTAGACGTCAAATCAATCAAATTTTAATGTTTTTCATTCAATAAATGAACAAAGTAAACGCATCCAGGAGAGCACACCCGGTCAAGACCAGTGCGCTCTATGACGCTCAGCCAGGGAGGCTGTACGCTGCATGCGGAAAACGTGTGTTGTGTTCCTGTTTGCGTGTGGGTTGGTGATATTGCAAGTGTATATTTATCTGTTTCTTGAAGAGATCCAGATTGTAGAAAGGAGGAAACATAGATGCTGGAATTTCATATTATCAAAATATAAATAAAATATTATTAAGAAATCATCTGCCAGCCATAATCGATTATGGTTATCACTTCACAATGGCTTATATATATCTGAATAAATATAAATCTCTAGCATAATTTTTTTTTTGAGATAAAAACTAAATAAATAAAAAATTCATGTCACCAATGACGTATAAAAACGTATTTAAAAGCGACAGTATCACTGTATCTAATATTTCAACGTTATCGAATATCTTGAACCCAAACCGGTTAACCCAGTTCTTCCGAAAAGCCCTTGAATTAGCTCGTCTGCGAGCTTCGAGAAAAACACAAAGAGAGAAATTCCCTTACGTGGTAACGTGAAAGATGAGATTCGGAAAATAGATTTAATTTGTCTCCCAGAAGGGATCGTCGCGCATTGTCGGAGGTGTTTTGATAAATTCATTCCCTCACAATGATATCGGATTGTGTCGGGTTATCCTTTTCATGTCTCTTGCGCTCTCTCCGAGCTTTCTGTAGAGCATTTTATTAATTAATCAGCTGCTATTTCGTAATCAGCGTTATTCTGATGCTTGAACGTTGAGGAATGTCTCCGGATTGAAGAGATAAAGAACCTTACTATAAATATATCTACAACAACGTATATGCTTACAATATGATACCCACGTTCAATATAGGTATTTCAGTGTATGTTTTTTTAATATTTGCTACAAATTTCTGTCACAAATCTATCTGTCGATGTCTTTATCTGATCTCAAATCATCATCGTTACCAATCTTAGAAGTAAACTGCTTACCTTACAACTATACTGAAGAGCATTTGGAAATAATGGCTACCCATTTGGAAAACTAAAGTACATTTTTAAAGCAAAAATTCTGCAATGTCTTAAAACTTAGGCGTTTAACCTATGCATCCTCCCTATATAAACTTATGGCGCTGAGACGTGGAATCTAACAGCAAGTCTTAACCATAAAATAAAAGTGACTAGCGTGATATGGAGAGATCCATGCTCGGAGTGTCGCTAAAAGATAAAATACAAAACGAGGAAATACGCAGAAGTACTCAAGTAGTGGTTGCTATCCAAAGAATAAGCACACTCAAGTGGCAATGGGCAGGACATATGTGTCGAAGAGACGACGGTCAATGAGGAAAAAAGGTATTGGAATGACGCCCAAGAACTGGCAAACGAAGCATTGGCCGACCTCCTACATGATGGACTGGCGATATAAGAAGAAAAGCGGGAGTGACCTGGATGCGGAAGGCGGAGGATCGAAGAGGATGGAGCATGGCTTACGTTCAACAGTGGACGGATACAGGTTGATGATGATACTGAACGTATTGGGTTTGAATTCTGATATTTTTTAAAATGTTTTTTATTTACTAGTATTTATGAGCTTATATAAAAAAAAACATGCTGGTGTGAATTTGATCCTCAATTTTGAATACAAATTTTTAGTCAGAAGTAAAAAATAAAATTTGTTAGAGATAAAAATCGTCCCGTTAGCTTCATCCATGCAAAATGAGTTGCTGTAAAATGGATGATGCTTGCATGCCAGACTGACTGATGACTGTGACGTTGGTAGTTCAACACTACATGCAGCGCTTTAGCTATACAAAAAAATGGAAGCGTCATAGAACCCTCAATATTTCCACAATCATCCATCGGTATTCTCCTGTATGTCTGTACATAAAAAAAAAACTATTTACTTAACACCACGCCGAGTACATACTATACATATCCATGGAGTCATACAATAGGCTTGAACAAGGAATAGATTTAGTGTCGAGAGTGTATTGATCAACATTTTTTTGAACAGCCTAACGTTACCGATGCTGTTTCGTCTTAAGGCCTGGTTTAATCAAACCAATGATACACGGTAGACACCATCCAAGTGCGACTCAGGCACATATATTACTTTACTTCAATGATTGAATGATGACCACAGTTTCATAATGATATGGTCTTTAGTCGTAGTTCAATACTTATGAACTTTTTGTTAATACCAATTTCAATGGATAGTCAAATCAAGAAGAAATTTCCTACAATGGACAATAGAACTGGTGATACCTGAGGCCACCCTGCGGCTGAACATGTGGAGAAGCGCAACTGAGGGGAATACTTGGATCGCCCCGAAAGAGGACGTAGCCCTTGAACTTGACCAGGGGTGGAATATATGGAGGTCCCTTAACAGACTTCAGACCGGAGTATGCAAGACGCGGACACAAATGAAAGCCTGGCAGTTTTACAGCGGACCGATTGAATGTGACTGCGGCGCGCAGCAGACCCTGTCACACCTTCTGGAGTGTGCGCTGTGTCCGAGTAGGAAGACCAGATGATGGCCGGGAGTAACACCATCTACGTCGCCCACTTGGCAGGCAGGATCTGATCCTGTTGTTTCCGACACGATTATATATAATGGACAGTAATAATATAACTTTTTTTGTCTATGTTATATCGTGAAAAAGAACATGGATGATGATTTCCAACCAGTTCTGCTACATTCAAATCTTTAAATTCTTAAGAAATATATAAAATTCATTATGTTTTTAACCATTTTTGATATTAATCAACGAATTTATACATTAATTAATTAAATATACATATACTATACATAAAATTCTGTACACGAGTCAATTCATTCAGAAAAAATATCGGCAGGAGCGGGATGCGAGCCGCGGACCTTTGGAACCACCCATTTTTGCCCATCATACCGCTCGGCCACTGGCCATTTCTTCCGCCATGAGCTGACTCGTTTCGGATCTTCTATATAAGGTTACCATCGTATGATAGATGTCGCCATAGTATATATTCAAAGTATGTATATTTTTATTTTTATTATTCAATCAGAATGCATTTATTCACAAGCAATTAATATTATTACTTTCCGACAATCTATTTATTTTAGTAAGTACCACTCGGGTCTCGAACCGAAACTATAGATCGAATGGATGAGAACAACTTCTTGTAAGTACGACGCGCAAATTACAGTTAGTTATTTACCTGTGCTAATGATGAATAATTTTACCTTCTTGATATTGTCTCAAGGTGACATTATTATATGGATTTTTTAAAAATATTTATTTGAATATTATTTTATTATTTCAATATTCTAATCTACTATTATATCGCATCCCGCTCCTGCCGCTATATTTTCTGAATGAATTTACTCGTGTAAAGAATTTTATGTATAGTATATGTATATTTAATTAATTACAATATTGTAATATAGTCAATGATCTATAAAAGTTGATTAGAATATTGAAATAATAAAATAATATTCTAATAAATATTTTTTTTAAATTATATAATTTATGCATTCCTATTTCATATTTCTTAAATTGTTTATTTTGAATAAAACATTAGAGCAATCTACAAAATTACACAACTATGATAATTAATTTGACTGAATTAAATTCAGCCTAGCTGTATTTGATAACGAAACATATTATTAAAATACCCGTCTCGGTAATACTTCCTTTGGATGTCATCCAAAATCATTTCTAATACCTATATAATGTGTGTACTCAATACATAAGCGTCGGAGACATTATGTACTTGAACCGACGACTCGAATTTCCAGAGAATAATTACTACATCTTAAACATATTCATAGGCATGTTAAAATCCAAGCGCAGAAAATTATTAAATATTCTTATTTTGGAATAGGGATCACGTTGAGCATTATTTTTTCACTTTTTTTTTTTAGAATACCGACAGATGGTGATAGTGATGCTGAAGTCTCATCTGTGGCATTCTATGACGCTTACCACGGTGCACATGGCTAAGCGCTGCATGTGAAGTGTTGATCCGCAGGAATTAACTATGAATGGGTGGTCCTCACGGGACGACTTTCGTCTACCACCAATTTTGATTAATAGGCTATGACTGGCATTTCACGGGTGAGGGATCAAATTCTCACCAACCGGGGGTATTTTAGAGCTCAGAAATCGATTAAAAATAGTTTTTTTTTTAATCTCCGTCGGGAATGAACCTACCACCTTGGGCTTGCAAAGCAAACGCTTTGACCATTGAGCTATACCCGCTGGCATACTAGAAGACCGCGTTTTGACTTTTATATGTTGGGATAATCATTAGATCTTGTTCAAAATTCAGATAAACAAATGATCCAAATATTTTTAACGTCAACTATATTCCATTATAGCTGCTAGTTGTAAGTAACCGAAATTGTACCCTAGGGATCATCAAGAATCAATATCATAAGATGCTATTGCTTGTTAGTTTGAAATCTAGACTCCAGAGAAACTATAGTCTTACTAATTGCGTTCCAAAAGACAATATAAGTTGAACTGAGCTCTCCCCATGGTGGGGGTCAATTAAGACTTCTTGATGAAGCACTCATTCAGATTATGGTCAATTAGCAACTGTTAAGTCCAGGAGGAGTATTCCCTCAAAATATAATTGGTTTTACGGGCTAAAAAGAGATTGATATGGAAGAAAGATTCACTCCCTGAAAATACGAACTAAAATAAAACGCAAATGTATAATTTATTATTAATTAAATATACATATACTATACATAAAATTCTTTTTTCAACGCGTCAATCGAAACGCAAAAATAACGGCAGAAGCGGGATGCGAACCGCGGACCTTGGAAACCAACTATGCCCATGTATTCATACCGCTCAGTCGACTTGGCTATTGCTATGCCTAGACCGACTGACGTTGAAACTAGTATTTATGTCATTGTTATCATCATATGATATATGTCACTATAGTATATATTCAAAGTATGTATATTTTTATTTTTTATTATTCAATCAGTCATCATTTATTCACAAGCTTAATATTATTACTATTATATATATTATTAAAAAGAATTTTATGGATAGTGTATGTATATTTAATTAATAATAATATTGTAATATAGTCAATGATCTTTAAAAGTAGATTAGAATATTGAAATAATAAAATAATATTCTAATAAAAATTTAAAAATCCATAGTATAATTTATTAGTGGCAACAAAATTTACTTGCCCGATAGGGTCGAGGTGATTTACTGGAATTGTATCAAAATGGACCCTTCATTCTATCAAGATAAAATGACGAATGAGAATGTGTTTTGAGATATGGAAGCATAAGTATGCCGTTTTTTTTTCATTAAACTGTATTTTATTTGTGTTCCGCCCATGAATATATTAGTATAATTGAAGCGACCGCTTTTCCGGTGACATACAATTTTCTCTTCGAAAATAACTCGGGCGTGAAGACAAAGCAGAACCAGAGGACACTCTACGACGCAATGTAGGGGTCGGGTTAAGGAGTATCGATGCTTTTCAATACACCTAATAACACATCAAGACTACCATTAAATTAAGCACACTTGTACTGTTGATTCTAGGCCTGATAATTACATCTTATGGGCGAAACAACGTCGGGAAAAGTCATTATCAATATTACGTAAGCAACTGAATATAGTACGTGGAAATCATATAACGTAATGTCAGCCTATTTACATGAAACAGTTTCTGTTGTTAAATCAATGAGTTTTTATAATAGTTAAATAAAATATGTTTATTTTATATATGTTGGAATATTATTCCATTTCAATTATTAAATTCTAAAAATGTTTTCTTACGTGTATTTGTAGGTAGTAATTTGGTTTTAGTTTGTACTGGAATAATGCGGAATAAACAAGCGAATGAGTTTTTTCTCGATTTCAAATAGCCAAGAAATATCGTACGCATAAATAATTAATTAATCATATTTAAAAATATTTATACAACCACGAAAGACTATTTATGTCCTAAATATTTTACTGGCTTTATTCAATTAGAATTTTCAGAAAATAATATCCAATTTCCATGAACTGTTCCAAAAGCGACTGGAAAAAAATAATTGTAGATAATTTTTCACATTTATAAATGTATTAGTTTTTTTAAGATAATGCAATACTTTTGTCTTGTAACGTTTAACATCCCCTTTACTTACGCTCTAAGAAAGACGACTTCATGTCACCGAAATAGTTATCGGAACGCGTGGTGGCGTAATGAGGAGCAGATAAGCAACACGCAGACTTTTTCAGAAGCTTATATATTATTGGTTGTACATATATAAATTGAAAGGTTGACGAAAATTCGGTCTGCTCGAAAAATAACGTGCTGTTAACGCCTCGAGCAGACACAGACTGACGGCTGGCGCTCGAGCGCCGTTGACACCCAGCGCTGCAAGTAGCGATCTATAGAACTAGTCCAGCAAACGCTTAAATAATTACAAAATGACAAAACATGCGTGTTTGACGAGCGAACAAAAATAAGAGACGGAAGATCGCATATGGAGGTTTTCGGCACCAACCTGCAATGACTACATCATGCTGAAATCACGTTGAAATTTCGTAATTTTCATCTATATTCCAACAGCATAATTGTTGCTTATCACTTAACCTTTCCCCTGCCAGACCAATTGTGCAAGAAAGACCCCCATAGGCCAGCCGTTTTCAATGTCAGAAAAGTCATTTTAAAAAATCAACAAGTGCTTAATATAATGTTATTTAATGTAAACTTACCAAATTTGGATGTTTTTCCCCTTTTCCATTAGAATAGACACACTTAATTGATAAATAATGTTGTGATAATTTATACGAACAGGGTTGTCACAAATTGTGTAGTTTAATAATGATCTGGCGAGTTAACTCGTCGGTGGCCTGGCGGGACCTAACGAGTTTGGCGAGTTAACTCGTCCGTGGCAGGGAAAGGGTTAAGTATAAATAATACATAATAAAAATAAATACCTGTATATAAACAGACGTGTAGAAAATACTTAAATTTATCCTATCAACTAACAAGTATAATTTTTTTCAAACGCTGCTACTACTAGTGTTTTCATTCTGATATCTTCATTTTAGATTCTACGTTTTAGAGACAATCCAAGCACTATCTTTCCATGGCATATTGGACGACCTGCTGTTTTATTCCATGTATTTGCACTGTGTTGTACCATTAGCAAGATCCATCGGCTGGACACCTTAGTTTTTAATCATTTTGAAATGTCGCCTTCAAAATGTACTCGACTTTTTTCAGCCATTTTATAACGAAAAGAAAGTATATGAAATTTAATAAGATTTTTTTAGGTGGTCCAAAAATATATATTTTTTTCATTTCGCAATAGATTCGAATTCAAGCGAATCCTCTTTGCCGATTACAAGAATCCCATTTTTATTAAGACATTATTCCTTCTCGGAGCGAAGGGAAAGCCAAATCCGTACTTGCCATTAGATATCTCCCGACCCCTTGTATACATTATTTTAATATAAAATTAGCATTAAATATTAAAAAAGATTTCACTTCGGTATTACGGAAATACTGAATAAGACAACGCGTAGGTAAGAGATTTACTCTGCACTGAAATTTGATTTATCAAAGTGATATAATAATTCATCTTAAAATTCAAATTAAAGAGTACTTTTTATTTTTCTAAACACAACGTATAATAAAATTAAAGAAAATATTATTAATTGGCTTTAGAGTGCTTAAAATAAAAAATACCTTTCTATGGCATATTAGTCAAAATTGGTAAACTTCATGGCGTGAACATAACTTGTGTAAGAGATGATATTTACTGAAAAAAATTACGGGTGAAGTGAGGGGGAGATCCATTTCGTACGGCTGCCAAGCCAAGACTGAGCTTCGCAGGCAGCTCGTTGGGAAAGGGATTTGGAGTGGGGGAACCAAGGTTAACTACAAAATCGAGGGATTTGCCATAACATCGCTTTTCAGGAATGTGGCGCCATGGGAATCTTATTTTATGGACAACTCCCTTATGCATATATATATATTTTTTAACAAACTTTTTCCTCTCATCAGACAAATTTTCATTTAATATTAGCTCATTCACAACATTATTTTGTTTCGTTCCCTCATTGGTTTTTGTTTTCAGGTAGTGCAAGTGCGATTTCGTATTTATAAGTTTCGTAAGTTTGTTTCGTGGTGACAATTGCTTCAAATTACAATAAACACTCGAATAATAAGAAAGACGGGATCATGTTGATCAAAAATCGTTTAGTTCGGGGTGAGAATCTCATACAAGAGATGGACTCGGTTCTTTTTCGTGCAAAATCCAAAACTGACCGATCGTGTAATTCGGGGGAATTGTAGCAAAAATTTCTGCTTGGTACGCAATCCGAGAGCGAGTCATTAGAGGTTTGACTGTATTAACAAAATGCGTAGTTGATATAAAACAATTATATTATATTTGTGCTGTGATTTGACTGAAAGGAAAAACAAAATTTCCTGGGTGTGTATAAAACGATCCATCGAGTTTAATATTGAATATTATGCAATATTTGGTAAATACAGCCATACTATCTGACCATACTTTGGTCTCTTCACAATAAAAAAGCTCGCTTCTTCTGAGCTTTCTTTCTCTTTGTCATTATGCTAATGCCCTCGACCTGCCTTTCGGCCAACCAGAGACCTGACACTCGCTGGCGGAACAAAGACCGCGATTACCCGACTTGAGACTTTGATCGCATTTATTTTGAAGTATCTCAATGCAAATACTTTTTTTTTGTTCTGCTCAATATAGCTGTGAAGTCAGCACACTTAATACGTGAAACGTTCTCATTTCGTTTTTGTTTTCAGCATTTTTTTTTGAGTCCCGTTTTCAAATATAAATGTACATATTTGTACCTTTTTTTAAATATAAAGCACGTTGACAACTTATTTTTTTAAAAATTGAACCATAGTTTTGCACACATATCTTTAATTTAAAAAAATATTTTTTAAACTTATAATGCAAAAACAAATTTATATCAAATCAAATTAACTCATGCAAGCTGGTGCCGAAAAGCCTCGATATACGATCTTTCGTCTCTGATTTTTGTTCACTCGTCTGACACAATTTTTGTTGACAACAAATGTTTTAGATTTACGTAATTATTAGCCATGGCGCTTGCAGCAACCATTTTTTTGGATCTGACAACCACTAAATGTTTTGTAGGGTGGTATAGTTCGACAGTATGCTGCTAGATTGATTTCTATGCGGTGACTGACTTCTGCCGGCCACTCAGTTGGAGTCTGCCCGGTACCTGTGAGGAACGCAGAATGTTCCGTTCCGGGCAAACGAAGTTTGTCAGTTTTTTGTTCAAAATAAATTACAATGTGCGTCTCGACAATTTATTTTCTATGTGACCTGCTCCTCATGCATTCGCCTCACATTTTGATGACGATTCCGGTGAAATGGAGTCACCTTTTATTAATACGGCGGTATCACAATTAGTGGCAAATTTCATATATTCTTCACATTAGATCTTTGTATTACGGTTTTTCGTTATTCATTTGTATAAACATTCATAGTAAAATTGTTTAAAATCGTCATCAACCTTTATTTTAACTGTAACATTTAATCTTCTCTCCTTATCATAGATCTTCAACATACAGTTCTTTCTATATATTATATTATCTTGACAATCCTATTTATCGGTTTTTTGTATACCATATTTTCTATAAAGTATCAATACTTAGTCAGACGAATCCAAATGTTTGTAATTACGTTATCTCATCTAATCTCTCCATGGAATGCAGAGACATCTTTTATTTTATATGTTATTTCAGGTAAATTTTGAGTTTATGCCATGAAGGAAGTATAAAGAAGGTTTTTTGATTTCAATAGGTACTTTGAAGAATTCCTAAATTATTTAATGTGAAATTATCTTGGAATAAAATATAAATATGTTATTACATTGAATAATTATAAATTTATTTGCCAAGAACAATTTCAAAACATAATATAAAATACAAAAATAAAACAAAATTCTTTGAATAACCATAAGCGAAAACCAAAGACTCGATAGACCAATTATTAATATTTTACATACTAGAAATTTGGTTCTTGTAAATTTATAGATACATCTTACGTAAATAAATATACATCTTCATTCTACACCTGAGTGTTTTACATTAAATGATAAACATGTAAGGTTTTGTGTAATTGAATAAACAGTTACCTTCAAATATACTCATGTTAATTTCGCTGATCCAAAGGCTGTGTTCTTATGTATTAAAAGGCAATAAATTCGAGTAAATACGTAAATAGCAATACTCAGATTCCCTTAATTCGTCTCCCCGGCTCATATTCTACCAATCTGATCATTTCCCAGTATTTTGAAGTGTATGTACGCACATAAGGTAAGGCATACAGTAAAGCAGAACATGATTTCTTTATATTTTATTACTTTAGAAATTCTGTTTAATAAAGGCTACTTCTTACGTAATATCGCATATTTTAGTAACATCATGAGATGTTGCAAATTAAATTACAATGAACAAAAAGCATGTGCAAAAAAAAATACCCTTATATTATCTTTGGTCAAATAAGCCCATGTCGTTGCATCAACAAAAACACACATTAAAACATAACAATTCTTTTACATGATTTTTTTTTATTTTTTTTTATTTTCATTAGAATATTATTTTTTTATTATTTCAATATTCTAATCTACTTTTATAGATCATTGACTATATTACAATATTATTATTACTTAAATATACATATACTATACATAAAATTATTTTTTCAACGCGTTGAAAAAAGAATTTTATGTATAGTATATGTATATTTAAGTAATAATAATATTGTAATATATTCAATGATCTATAAAAGTAGATTAGAATATTGAAATAATAAAAAAAAAATATTCTAATAAAATTTAAAAAAAAATCATATAATAATGTCTCCTTGAGACAATATCAAGAAGGTAAAATTATCCATCAGTAACACAGGTAAATGATTGGTTATAAAGTCCGAGTCGGAACTATAAGTAGTCATTTCTCATCCATTCAGTCTATAGTTTGGTTCGAGACCCGAGTGGTACTTACTAAAATAAATAGACTGCCGGAAAGTAATAATATTAAGCTTGTGAATAAATGAAGACTGATAGAATAATAATAAAAATATACTTACTTTGAATATATACTATAGCGACATCTATCGTACGATGATAACAATGATATAAATACTAGTTTCAACGCAAGTCAGTCTAGGCATAGCAATGGCGCAGTTCGCCGAGCGGTATGAATACCTGGGCATAGTTGGTTTCCAAGGTCCGCGGTTCGCATCCCGCTTCTGCCGTTATTTTTGTGCTTGGATTGACGCGTTGAAAAAAGAATTTTATGTATAGTATATGTATATTTAAGTAATAATTCTTTTACAATTCTAATATTTAATTGTCTTAAAAAGTATTTAAAATCGAAATGTAGCGTCACTTACAAAAACTTCAAGAAAAAAAGGGATACTGTACAAAAGCGAAGTTCCCACTTATAATCACGAAAAGTGTATGGTGATGTTTTTTTTTACTTTCGATAAAATATGGTTAACGTTTCATACACCCATATTTAAAATTTTATGTTGGCAGCATAAATGTTAAATTCCGAAATATGAAAAACAAAATATGAAAAACAAAATATTTATCAAATAACATCTTAGATTTTCGCGGCCAGATTTGATATTGTGGCTTTTGGGCTTAGCCGTGTGTGGAGAATTTCTTCTCTCCGATATTTCGACTGCCATTGCAGGGGTCCTCTTCAGGGTTGATGACTTTGTAGTTGATGACTTTTGACAAAGTCATCAACCCTGAAGAAGACCCCTGCAATGGCGGTCGAAATATCGGAGAGAAGAAGTTCGCTACACACGGCTCCACCTAAAAGTCACAATATCAAAATAATTATCATTTTGCATTTACCACTTTTTTACAAATTAATAGTAGCCAATTATTACATAAAAAAATCAATACCCCAAATATAAATAACAAAAAATAATTTAAAACATCGCCATGTCAATAAATGTAAAAGAGATAAATACTCTTTCAAGCCTTGTTTTAATATAAATCATGTTCAGCACTGTTGAAAACCGATAAACACACTTAAAAACCGTGATTACGATTTCACTTATGGCATCTTCAGTTATTGAAATGTATATATATATATATATTGAAACATACATAAAGTTAAAAAAATCAATAATGTGCTAGTATGACGTGTCACGGAGAAGCAAGCTGGGGTAGAGCTTATGGAAGTTGAAAAAATGAGCTTTATATGCGTTATATATCTATAATATTATAATTAAAATTATACGGGTGTACTATTTAAAATGTAATATTTAATATTTTCCAGATTGAATTCCTTGAATACAACTACAAAATATATTAATTATTCAGTTGGTCGTCCAGTGGATATTTCACCTTTCGTGATCAAACATTTGCTCAGACGTACGTCAGACCCAAAAGTATACTTCAGGAGACGTAAAAGAGTCGATGAAGTAAAATAAACCTTTCAGCTCTGTGGCTTGCTGAAGCAAGATCAAACGATCCCAGCCAAAATAAACGTATCTTATTAATTCATACGCATAATACTTTTCTTCTTTGCGAACAATATGTTTTCGTTCGCGTCTGTATTATGTTTCACAACATAACTTACTCCATTCAATACGATTCAACTCTTTAATGCATGATTTTGAAATTAAAGTTGCAAATTATATTGTGATATTGCCAAAAAAAATAGTCAAAATTACATCATTACAAATGGTCTTTGGGATCGTTGTTATTTGAATAGTGCTGTTATAACCCAATTTGCAGTATGAAAAATTTGCGCTTTCGACACTTTGGATTATGATTTGTTTCTATCATAGACGTCGTTAACGTTGCTTTGATAAAAGCTCAAACGCCAGGATGATTAAGCTCGTAAAAGAGGTTATTATTTTACTTGCTACTTCTTTTCATAATTATGATAATAGAGTTGAATCAAAGAACTTAATATCAGTTTACTTTTGTAGTATCAACTTGTAAAATACAGTACAACAAGAGAGACAAATGAGTACAATATTGTAGGTATCGGAAATATATTTTTAGCCCCGAATACTATGGGTTCGAGGTCATAAAGCCAGATTTGAAGCGTTGAGATTTTTGTATTCCCACTCCAAGTGACCACACGCCACATGTAGGTGGAATTCTTTGAATCCTTCTTGATTTATTTCAATTTCTAAGAGACAATGTTAAAATAAAAGACCCGTAGAAAAAAAAAGGCAGATGGTTATACTCTCACTGATTTCAAGTGACCACCTCTTTACGCGCTTACACATTAGCGTTTCATGGTGTCACGTGGAAGTCATAAATATAATTTAAGGACTGAATTTGTCTTGACATTACAGTGCAATAGTATATCATGGTTGACACACAAATAACACGGCATTATTGTCACAAAATCAAAGGTCCAACATTTCGTATCCGTCCACACCATTTCTCAATCTGAAGCTACTAAAATGTAATTTGTATTAATAAAATAAATATGTCAATATCTTCACTCAAATTGGTTTCAACCACTGTTCACTCCGATTCTTTCATCTTATACGTATCCAGGGTTGAACAATGGTCCTTTCAGGCCACACTTTGGGCTCCATGAGAGACTCCAGCGAAATCTCATTTCATGTTTACCAGGAACATCTTATATAGATGTGTCTGGTTAATATGAAACGAGATACTAGGTTTTGATTCATATTAATGCTCATCTTACAAATCATAAGTGCAATATGTGTTTTCAGATATTGCACTCTGTGGTGAATAAATTTCATTAAACAACTTATATACATACAAATTCATAGCAAACACCATTTTATTTAACATTTCTTTTATCAAACATTGAACGTAGGAATTCAAACCTACGACTTTGACCGGCGTCGTTTCATCAAATGTATCAAATTACATTTAACGTTTGGAAAATGAAAATACATCATGTTGAAGTGAAATGTCATATATAAAAATATTAAATACTCATCATATAATTTCAGTTAATTTCTCTTTTATATCGTGGCGGCAGTTTGTGATGACCATATACTCCAGTTAGAGGAGCAGATACGGGTTTTTGATGATGATAATTATAAATATAATATTATGACAACAATGTACAAATATATATTGTATATTTTAAATCTTTTTTACTATATTTTAAAACAAAAGGCAAAAAACATTTAAGTGCCTCCTATTACACAATAGTTTCCAGGTGAACCGTTTTAAAATTTATACAGTGCTACTTGAACGTGGGGAAGCGTTCGCACAGTTAGTTTCGAAACTATCTTAAGCCTTGCATTTACGATTACTCCAATTAAAATACACTGATCTAAATGGACTCTCTGTGTTACATCGCTGCAATATTATTTAAAGAATTCTTATATTGTTTTATTATCATTAAGTTATTTTTCTTCTATTCCGTGAATAAAAGACTGAATACGTATTTTTTTAAGAGTTTTCTTTTTTATCGACAATAAATTAACGTACACTTTTAATGGCTTTATTTATTGATTATAGTGTCTAATTTGATAAATTTAATTTTTCGGTGATTTCACGAGATAATTTTCTAGCTTACATTAAGTCCATTTTTATCTTTGTTAGCTTCAACTTGTCTTCTAGAGCGTGGTGCATTTTTAGGATCCAAATTTTTGGACCTGTGTTTTGCAAACTGGTCTTGGCACGTTCAGAGAGAATGATGAATTTAAGTGATGATAAAGACAAGGATGTTTTTTTTTTGACAATTAAAGAATATTTTTTCTTAAGGTACGCATAAGTTAATTTAATTTTTTAAAGTATGTATAAGAGTAGCAGGTAAATATTTCACAAGTAAAAAATAAGTTGGATTTTTATTTCCACTTCTTATTCCCCATTTCGCGAATATAACAAAATCTGTACACATATTTTTTTTATACAAATCAGAAATAATTTCATTAAAGGAACAGCGTTTTTACCTTCTCGGTTCTTCGAGTCTATTATGAAAACCAAATATTAGATATAAACCGTCAATAACTCCGGGTTCAGATATTTAGTAATATGCATTGTAACGGTGGGTAAAGCTCAATGATCAAAGCGTTTGCTTTGCAAGCCAAAGGTCTTGGGTTCGATCCCCGACGGAGTTTAAAAAAAAAAGATGTTTTATAGATTTCCGAACTCTAAAATACCCCCGGTTGGTGTGAATTTGATCCCTGACCCGTGAAATGCCTGTCATAGCCTATTAATTTTAATTGGTGGTAGACGAAATTCATCCCGTAAAGACCACCCATTCATAGTAAATTCCTGTAATAATAAGGGTGATGCGTGAATCTCGGGCTGTAGTCTTTGACGTCGGCGGATCAACACTCCACATGCAGCGCTTAGCCATATGGACCATGGTAAGCGTCATAGAATTCCCTAGATGGGACATCAGAATTACTATCACCATCTGTCATTATTGTCCTGTATGTGCTTACATAAAAAAAAGAAACTGACATAATTGTAAGACGACAATATGTGGCGACCATATGCTCCTGTTTTATAATGAAAAAGATCTCTGCTGACAACTCGCATAACTATTTTTTATTGTTTACAAATAATTCTGGATCAATGAAGCAATCTGCTGAAAGACACCAATGTCTGAAAAACAGTCGTCGTTAATTTATAAATTTATTTTATTTGAAAATATATATTTATTGAAACATTAGTTTACATATTGTAAATATTAGATCTTGTTATAATAAAAATACTTGAAAATTTTCCAATTCATTCGGTTCAATAAACAAAGTGTATTTGAATTTATGCGTATGCATAGAAATGTTCGAATTAAGTTTATACTCGTAGTCTCACAATACAACAATAATATCATTCGCCTCTTTCAGTCGAACTGAAAACGAGCTTCGTTTTCGCTGAAAGCTCCACCAACCCTTAACGGGATTAGGCGATTTCTTTGAGATAAATAGCGAAGAAAAATATCGCAAATTTATTCCCCTAGCTCAAGGCTCCCACATTATTTAGGATTTTATGTCTTTATAGAACAGAAAAGAAAGGGAGAGTAACTTTCAGAATGTTAGGTACTAAGCTCGTGTGAACTCACTAACTAACGTCAAACACCCGTATTCCTTATTTTAACGTTTCCCTCCGTAATTGCAGGCAGTATATATTAATAAAATATTTTTGGTGGGGAGACTCATGCGGGAGGCTTACGTTACAGTGGACGGATACAGGCTGATAATGATGATGATGATGATGACATATTTTACTATAGTGAAAATAGTTTTTATTTACTACGTAGTAAACAAATGAATTGACAAATAAATCATCAATTCATTCAAAAGTATGTAACATACATACTTAAAACGGTATTGAACAGACAACTTCTATACATACTATCATGATAATAAACATATTGACTCACAAATGAATTTAACTCTTCATTCATTAATCAGTTAAATAATTTCACAAATTTGATTACAATTAAGTTTCGTTTTGAGTTTAAATACTTAATATATATATACAAAATATTTACAGGTCATGTACAAATTTTGTAATCTTAGGGGTGTTAATAGTTAAAAATATGAATATTTTGTCCAGAGTAGAAATCTCGTTCAAAAAACTTCTCATTATTTGTAAAGAAATACTTTTCTATCACCAATGTTCAACTACTTATTTACACTATTTCTGACAAAAGCACTTCCAATGTAAAGCATAACGATTCTTTAACGATTATACAACATTGAAGAATGAATTCATGTTTGATATGCGATAAAGATTAATTTCTAAAGCCGACAGTTCTTCAAAATTGTTCGATAGGAGAAGGTGAGCGATAGCGTTTATTCTGAATTTCAGGTTCGAGCGATATTATTTATTTCAGCAGGTAGTTGTCTCGATGCCGACCGATACGAAAGGGCTCCTTTGATCCATTATTTTCGTTACTTTGAATAATATGTCTTTTGTTGTTTTGCATGCAAATGTGGGCCAAAGAGGAGCTTCCGCCTTTGATATATCCGGGAGCGAAATAAAAGTTGCCTAAAAAGACGCGATACTACAATTATTTTATGCAAAAAACATTCTTCCAGCTCCTTCGCAAAAATGCGAAATAAGGAAAGTATTTCAATAATAACATGCAATAAATACGCCGAAGATTTTTGTTTTTTTTTTGACATTGGAATATATGAAAAGGATTTTGACAACGGGGTGATGTTTTTTTTCGAAATATTAATTTATTTTTTATGAGTTAACGCAAGAAACCTATAATAATCAATTTTAAAAATGATAAATGCACTTTATCTGAGCCACAATTATAAAACGTTTACAATTAAAACAAAAAAATGACATATTCTTATGTTTGTAAAATAAATACATCCTATACCCATTCAATTTTTTAGCTGTTATTTAATAGAACGCCATCAAAAATAATTAAATTTATCAATAAAAAATAAAAATTGTTAATGTATTTTCTTAATAACTTACGATTAACAAGTTCAATAATTTGTAAATAGTACCTTCTATCAGCATTTTACTTTTTTTAAACACTTGCTCTTTTGGGCCTAGGCTTCTTGTCTGTTTTCCAAGCTTTGCAGGTAATTTTCTCTGTATATGAAAATACTTAATTTTTAATTTTTATTTCTTGTTTGCAAGAAACGTAAAAAATGACAAAAAATTTTTTTTCAATATTGAAAAAGGTAATCTGAAATAACAATTAAATAGTTCATCGTGAAAACTTTGGTGGAACGTAAAATAGTTTTAATCCTTCGCAATTATCCCGACAATAAGGCCTTAGTACTGACAGGCCGAACATATCAAATTTTTGCTATCTCTGAAAGTTAAGCATAATGCCCTGAAATTTGTCAGCTCTAACGATTCAACCCGAGGACAATATCTGCCTGACCCATCTGAAACCATACGACGCGATTAAACCCCGTTAAATGTACAACAGACGGAGGTGACTCACAAATAGAGGTCCGCGGAACCCCTTTAGGGACGTAAAATAGTGTAAGGGGTTACTTAGAAATATAAAAATAAATATATATCACGGTTAATCTGCAACTTAACGCTTTTATACTAAATCAGCTGATCGTCATAAAAAATATATTTACAGATCATTCAAAATATGCAACAGATACTTAGGATGCCGTATTTTGAAGTCTTTTATCTAAAGATCATATAAAAACGTAACAAAGAAATTTCAATGATCAGTGACTTTGTCTTGATGTTTTCAGCAAAAAAGAATTTTTTTCATGATTATTTTGTAGCTCTGCCATATTTACGATTTTATTTATTATTATTATTTCTTTTGGTACTCTATGACTTTGGTACTATGACTTGGAACAAGGTATGGATAGTGGAAACTAAGCGGCGACCTATTGTGTTATATAACTATATGTTCTTGAAATGGTACGGGTGTGGGAAAGAATGTTATTAACTGTAAAAGTAACATTCTTTATAAAGCTGCATTATCTTAATTATTTAGTAGTGTTGTAAATTTTGTCGTCCGAAAAAAAAAACCTTAAATTAAGTTTGGAAAACCTTTAAAATATATAAAATATATTATCACTTGGCTTTTTTAACGGAAACAAGAAAAAAATTGAACTGAGTGGGACATGATTTCAGGATAGGAAAACATAAATAAACACTGTATTTTTTTTAAATGTTTCGTCTTAGAGACGAAAATCCGTGTAAAATCCATAATATTTATAGATTTTATCCGCAGTGAAAAAGTTAGGCATACGTGTCTAAATAAGTTTTGTGAAGTAGCTTTTAACTATTTTGTATTAGAAAATATTCAAGATATTTGACAAATAATGTTATGATCTTTGCAGCTTAACGATATAAATTTAGTTTTTTTTTGCACCTTTAAATTATCAAATATTTATACATAGATCCGGCTCCCAAATTTAAGCATCACTGGTCTCATTTTTCTATACAAGTCAGAGCTTTTAGGTGTTCACTAGCAGTTTTATCTAAGACGTAGGGTCCGCAGATGTAGTAGTGGTGGCTTAGCTTATTTTAGGTTAAAAGTACTCGTATCTTGACGCCCTTGCTTAATTTGTAAGCTTAACGAGTGCTAGAAATAAGCTTTGAATGTGTTTCTGTTTCATTTTTAGAAGATAAAGCTTTCAGCGAAAAAAACTGCTTATTTTTTTAATATAAAAACACGTGTAGATATTTTTTTACATCCTTAAAGAATAATAACTTTTTTTTTCTGTAACGGATAAATAACCAACTGAGGTGAAAGTGAGGCAGAAATCTCATGAGTGGATTATATGATGCTTACTATATTACATATGGCTAAGCGCTGTATACAGAGTGTAAATAAACGCCAATTTTTAGAGGGTTATTTATTGAGCTTGGAAGTTGATTATAAATATACTTTTAAAAATATATCTCTGAATCCACGACGTTCTTACCACTAAACCATACCCACCGGCAATAAATGATGATTAAAGACAAAACCTTAACTATTGTATTATCAAATAAAATTTATAATTTCTTTACGAAATAGAACCGTGGCGCCAACCTTGTAAGTTAACATACCAAAAATACTCATATTGTACACCTAACAGTTAATCAAAATCAAACACCGCATACAATATTTATAGGTTCTTTGGGATGCTGAACTGATGATTTGAAAACAAGTGAGGAATGTAGAACCTGACATCATTTTTATCATCTGTTTATGATTCCAAATTATCTCAGCTAGAAAAACAACTTTAAAAATAATAACACAGGTATGAAACTTAAACGGTAGATTGTAAACAAGTAGGAAAAAGTGATTAGATTGATAAAATAATGTGTTCTGCCTTCTTTCCTATTTTTATTCTTTAATTATAATTTGATAATGTTATTATTTTAAATTACTGGAATTTCCGTTACCAACAGTATATTCAGGTTAAGATAGCGAGGTTGAAATGCCGAATTCTTCTGCGGTATTCTGCAGGTGTTGTGAATGGGAATTCCATCCCCGTGAAAATGCCCAAAGGTTCCTCGAATCCATTCATTGGCGATATAATATAAGCCTTAAAGGTTGCAAATATTCCTTTATTAATAACACGCGCCGCGTATTTGCTTAAAACCAAAAACCAATATCAAATCCCATGGGTATACCTATTATGCATAATATACGATGGACTTACAAACTTACTTAATTTTATTTTATATTAGTTTTGGTGTTAACATTAAACATAAAGGTGTCATAATTATATTAAATATTTTAAAAAAAAATTTTTTTTTAAAATATTTTTTAATTTATAAGTGTTAACCTGTTCGAATCAGTACCCGATATATGCCGTGTAATCCCCTACAGTTGACATCGGTAGCCGTGATTTATCGTTTTTCTACTTTCTTAGTATAGTTTTTTTATGTAATCGGATGCAGGAGAGCACACCCGGTCAAGACCAGTGCACGCTATGACGCTCAGCCAGGGAGGCTGGATGCTGCATGCGGGAAACGTGTGTTGTATTCGTGTTTGTGTGTGGGTTGGGGAGATTGCAAGTGAATATTTATCTGTTTCTTGAAGAGATCCAGATTGTAGGAAGGAGGAAACACAGACGCTGGAAGAGCATTCCATAGGTTACCGGTGGCATTAAGGAAGGAACTTTGGAAACTGCCAGTTCTTCACACATTAACCGTGTGTGGATGTTCGGCAAGTGTAAGACGAGTTTGTCGGTTGTGGTTGGGTGCAGGAGGAATTATTTCTTCATCATCTGATAGCTAAAGGATACAAGAACCAGTGTGATGTATGAAAATAGACCAGATAAGTACATTTATGCTTCAAATACTAGTTTTATAATTTAAAGTATAATCTGTATCCCACACATTGAAAATAATGGTTAAATTGTTTGATTTATTTTACACACTCAAGAAAATTTACTATGATCCCTGAATACACAAATAAATAAATTATATTCACAAGAATTATTTAGAGCAAACATTTAAATATGTTATTAATATTAATATTTTCTTTAAATATCGATCAAAAAAATCTTTTTGTAATTTTTTACGAATACAGGAATAAAAAAATATTTTAAAAACTTTTAAAAATGCAACATTGTTACGTTTATTATAATATAATAAATATAATAAATCTTACAGGATATATTCTTTGAATTGTTTGCAGATAATGTAGTTGACTTACAACCCTATCTTTCAAAAGCTAAGTCAATATTTGCACTTCCGTCAGCAGGAAATTCACAGCTGGCCTGATGAAGAGAAAGAAATCAACTTGGACTTTAGCCAGATGTTGAGTATCGCTTACAGGATTATATTTTTGCTAGAACTGCATACTTCTTCAAATTTTGTAGATAACAAGTTCAGAGTTTAATATATATTATATATACATTTTGTGTGGTTACGAGTACCTATTTCTAAATATAAATAAGCATTTTTATCCCATTTTTCATATCAAATATACAACATTGTTATTTTTAAAATCACATCCATTTTAAATTATTTTCATCGCTTGTTCGGTGTAACAAATATAAAGAACCGGCAACATAGAAATGAGGACGGCACATAGAAATGAGGACGAAGGAAGTAGAATACTCTGGTTAAAGACTATGTGCGGTTAACTCCAGTCTCAGTAACTAGGGTTTGGCAGTTATCGATTAGCTATTCTCAAACACATCTCTTCTACTTTTAACCTACCCCTACAATAATTACAATGGCGGCAATTGGTTGTAAACGGATTTTATATTTTTTCTTTATTGTCATAGTTATTTCAATAATGTTTTTTATGAAATACGAGTATGTAGATTTAATTATTGATTGTCTTTCTGGATTAATATTTTATTTTCTCCCCTTATCCGTTCTAAATCTGAAACATACCTCTATGTTTACTACAAAATCCGATAATCAAATGTGTCAGTTGTCATTTCTACTCCCAAAATATTTCTACTCTTGCATGGGAACATATAGAGTTCTTAACAACCTCAAAAACAAAACCCCGAAGACATAAAGAGACGACTTCTGTAGTGTCCGAGGCTTATTTTAAAGTAATTTGACGATTTCGAGGCCACGACCTATAGATCCTTAAGAGTGACTCAACCTTACCACCAATTCAGTGATAACAGCAGACTTGACTCATCCAAATTTTCGTGCACACTCAATGTTGCTTAACTTCGGTGATCTAACGAGAACCACGCTCAAGATGTACTACTGACGCAGGTAATTAAATAATATTATACATTATTTTCACTCGTATGAACTTCGTTTGCTAAGACTAGGAAATTATGTTGATATGCAAGCATCTGATTAAATTATTAACCTGACACTCTTAAGGCCTGGAAGCATTTGGTCCTACAAAGCGACTCAACCCAACCAAGAACAGGCGGTAACCATCCATGTTTTGGTTAGTATTGAATGCTTCTTTAATTCGGCGATCTAACGAGAACCTCTTTTACTTATATTCTTTTACTATTTTTGTATGTTTTTTTGATATTTACGTTGTTTGTTTGCTCATATATTTCAAAGTTTCAGTTTTCAGACGCCTTTGGAGTGAATTTACGGATCCTACCTCACTACAATATCTAATACTTCAGTCCGACGTCAACGCGCAACCAAATTTAGCACTTGCCATCTTGAAGCAATTTATTGCGGGGATTCCCTGCAATCAGGCGGTGGTTTTTAATTAAATTTATTCTAAACTTTGCCTCGCGTTTATCCTGGGAAGCCTTATATTAAGGTATCGGTTCATTGTTTAATATTTTCCCGGAGCAAAAGAGCCACGACCAAGTCCCGAACGCTCTAAAATTAATCTCGCATAAAATACCAGTTTTTTTGCCAAATTAAAACAAAAATCCGCCGCTTGCTTTGTGATTTTTTTTAGCAAGATATTAAGTTTTTTATTATTGGAATCTCTAAAAAAATAACGAGGATAAAACACTCGTGTTTGGATTATAGATAATTGCGTAAATGTACAATAATCCACTTGAAAGTGCGTGTTTGTATTTCATTTTATTATATCAACAGAATTACTTACGATTTTTATAAATATTTTTATTATATTACTTGAATAAAAAAAAGCCTGTATTTTCTTTGTTCAGTAACTAATTCAAAGTTTTGACAGTAAGTTAAATCAATTGACAGTTAATAAAATCAATCGGCAGTTGACTTAATAATTCAACGGCAGTATCCAATGTGTCAGTATGATTGTGGTCAGTTATAAACTAAAAATGGCATATTATCAAAAAATATATCCAATATTGGTAAAAATTTATGTAAAATAAATGAATAATTAATATATTTAATGGAAACCAAACCTAACCTTACCATTTATTAATACTCATTCTTTAACTATTTCTTGCCAATTTCTTATTTTTCTACTGTTGAATGACATTTTTATACAATCAAATTATTATTTTTTACTTACTTTTTTAGGTATTTATAACTAACCGTTTGTTTAATAATTACTGTTTATAATGATAACTAATTAATTAAAAAACACTTCATTTTTTTTGTTTCAAGAAGGAATAAGTATGAAATCAAACAAATTTATTCAACCAAGGAAGATAAAATGTACCACGTTCGAATTGAGCTATATGAATATAGATATTGTAGCATTATATTTTAATATTAATTTTAATTTAAAAAAAAAACAATTTCAAAAATAGAACAATAAATTAATCACACGCAAAGAAATTTTATGGCATCATATATTTACAGTTAAATGTTATATAATGCACAAATATAATATATTTATGGAAAAACATTTGTTATTATAGATTTATTAACAAATCATATAACTAAATATTAAAAATGGCTTTGATTTTTTTCCCTTAGGAATATACAAAAAACAAACCAAACCATTTATAAAGCTTGCAAGCTCGTGTAATAAGTCTGAAAAAAAACATATGGTAACCATCCATTATAAACAAAATTCATAAAAAATCTGAAAAATGACCATTTTATCGGAGCTGAAACGGCCTCGAGAAGTGGCGGTATCATTGAAGGTGGGCTGTAGGCGCCTGAACAAAAAACTTTTCCTGAAAAATAAACCTGTACAAAAAGCGATTTTCCATTCATTTTGACTATCTCGTGCTCAGTTTATTATTTAAACGGCGGTGCGGGGCTCACCCCACCCAGGCTCTATCGCCATGCTTTAATTAACAAAATGTAATTGCGTTAACACCCACCGTCACCCCTTTCAGGCTTTCAGGCCTGAAAAAAGCTCTAAATGGCAGACTTTATCTTCGCGCTCTCAGCGAAGGCTTTCACGGCGAGTTCATTACATATTAAATTTCTGATTAAGATGTTACGGATGGGATTTTTTTGTTGTATTGATATTATCACGCTGTCGTATCAAATGATTTTGTATTATAAGACTAAATTAATTTTATTTTCTTGATTTCATAGCTGATTTTCGAGTATTATCAGTAAGATATAAAAGCGTCATTATTTTCAGTTTTTGTTCATCCACTTTTGTATTTTATAGTACCTTTACTTTAGCCTTCTTTAACATATAAAGGTTTAATCATGACAGAAAATAATATCTACGTCCTTTGTAAGAAAAAGTACTTTTTTGCGTTAAAAAGATATGTTTCAACAAGATCAATGAATATTTTTTCACTTATTTCTGTATATTTAAGGTAGGTTTATAAAATACAATAAATCAGTATTAAAATAAACACAATTATTTGAACTTAAAGTGATGTTGAATTCGAGAACACAATAATATAATTGATTTGTATAGATTCCTTCATTTGAAAATGTGAAGACTTCTCAATCTTCAATCTCATTCTTTATCATCTATTCTAAGCCCTGAACTTTTTGATGATGTAATTACAAGTAACTATATTTTTATAGTTTTTGTATTTATATATTTTTTAAATTGTATTTTAAAAATTATTTTTCACAAAACAACAATAAATTAAAAGTTATTTATTTGCATTTTTAAAATACGTGATCAATTTTAATTGTAACGACAAACAAGTGTACAACTACTCAGTATTAATCAGTTAATTAGTATTGAAAATGTAATTAACCTTATAAATCCAATGTATTGCGTAAAACTTTTACAGCCTGTTACCTATTTTTATTATTTAATTATGATTAAAGTTCACAACCCAATTAATTAGTAGCAGTATCATGCTGAGTTTTAAGCTCGGTTTGAAGTTTCGCCACAGTATTTAATAATTTTAACAATATAATCCTTGAAACATTTCACATCACTATATAATAATAACGTACTTGTATATTATAAGTAGCTTACATTGACGTTTCTGATACTAGAACCACAATAATGTATAACGAAGGTACAACTATTTGGAATATTAATTTTAATACTATTTTTCTTGCTTTATATATTCCATATCTGGAATATATGAACACCACAAAACTACTGCCACTCAGTTTTGTTAGTTGCCACTGCCAATGCCTCTTCTCAAAATATCTCTGGACTAGAAGGTTCAACTGAGAACAAATATGATTCCCGATTACCTTCAGGTCAGAAATCTTTTGACAGTTTATTTTTATTTTTTTGACAGAAGAGTTGGCAGCCTTATTGTATATTATTCGAGGCATATATTTTGAGTGATTTATTCAAAAAATATATTTTAAGGAAATGAAATGATAAGCATAATGATAACAAAGCTATATTATCGGTACTTAAAATATAAAAAAAATACACAGCGTCAGTTAGTGAGGTCGAAGTCCAACTGGCAAAAATAAAACATTCACAATTCAAAATAATAATCACATTCCATACTACAGGAGAATATAAACTGCAGATGCCTTGTTTTCAAGCCTTCGGGCTCACGCCCTACTAGGAGACTGTCGGGAACTATACATAGAATGTACTCGGAAGAGTTGCGAGAGGCAGAGCTGACATCGGTTGAGGCGAAGACTATGGCAGCTGGCAAAGCTTTGTGACGGTAGTACTCGACAACCCAGTTACATGCTTCAGTTAAAGGAGCCGACATGGTAATAATTTTCAATTTCTTTTTTATTTATTTTATTTCCTTCAGAAGCATTTAAAAAAATATTTAATACGATCCTGAAATAAGATATAATACAAGAGTAACAATTTATAAATAAAGGGTTTTATGATTATTAACAACAATTATTAAAAAGTCCCAAAGCTCGCTAAGCAGAAGACTCCATTAAATTACTTTGATAAATAAATTCGTGGAGCTCATGTCGAAACTGGGTTTCTCTCAAGAGGAATATATTAATATTTTATTTTATTTTTATTTTATTTTGTTTTATTAACGGCCTAGGCCAATACATACGGTTATAAAATATAAAATACAATAAATGAAATGGTAAAACAGAACAATATAATAGCTAAGACAATACATTTAGACAAAACATGAACATGAGTAAAAAAAAACAGATCTAGTACATTAGTAGAGGGATCTGCGAAATGCTGGAAGGTCCACTCCGAAAAAGTCCAAGTCACTAGAGGAGTTAACCAGTCTACACATTCTTAACATAGGAGAATAGAATCCGTAGTTGGTTTTGGATGTCCTTACATGTAGCAGGTCACTGCCTCTAGTGAACCGAGAGGGAACATTGAACGTAATTTCCTGCAATAATGTCGAGTCATCGATTATGGAGTTCATAATTTTAAAAATAAACAGCAAGTCAGTCACTGTTCTACGTCTCTCCAATGTAGATACATTAAGTCACCTCTCTATTTCTTCATAGGAGTAGCTACCTCTCTCAAGGCCGATCAGTCGTGCAACTCTTGACAAGAAGCGATGTTGGACTGATTCAATCCGGTCGATATGAGTTCGATAGTAGGGAGACCATATAACGCTAGCATATTCTAGCTACGGACGAATCAGAGAACAGTAAAGGACCTTGATGGAGCTCAGGTTCTTAAAATCCTTAGTGATTCTATTGATTAAACCTAGAAGTTTAAGGGACTTGTTCACAATACTATCAATATGGTCGTGATAAGATAATTTACAATTCAGGGTGACGCCAGGGTCCTTTATAGTAGGAACATGAGAAAGGGCAACACTGTTGATGTTATAATTAAACTTAATAGGATTCTTAATTCTGAATATTCGAGGCAATATGGTTGAATAGTCTCAATAATCAAGTAATCACTCTCCCAAGAGGCATAGTCTCTGGCAGGTTAGTATTACTTCTAGGAAGAACAAACAATCAGTGCCTCATTGTCCTTAAATAATTGTCAGGGACAAACAAACCGATTTCCAACTAAATATCAGGATTTCTGAACACACGGCTAATGAAGCTGATAATCTGAATAAAACTGTAAGTACAACAATACATTACTTTCATTTGCTGTGAGGCTAACTACAAGTATACCCTACATCATATAATCTACTTTCCGCACTATTCTACACAGTAATCTTGTAATATAATGTTAGCGATGTGCGAATACTCGAACATCAAACATATACATTTCGGAAGACCGTGCGTGAAATGCTCGTATATCACGCCATATAACAACACATTCCCCGAACGATGATCCAGATAGCTTGGCGGAGCGTTTTTATTATTTATTTTCGCATTTATAAGTGAGGATACGCGATGGATGACATTTCCTTTTTCACTAGGCGGGGAAAACGAGCGAGGCTTTTGATGACGAGATTGCATAAGGCGGGCATTATTTTTACATCACTTTATTATTTAGATACATTTTATAAGTAAATCAAAATCAAAATTAAAATTAAAATTAAAATTAAATAATCTCATTTAAGACGAGATTTTTTGAATAATGCCATTTCTTAAGGCTAAATGATTCAGGCTTAAGAAAGGTCAATTAATGACTTATAACTTTCATAAAAATATTACAAACGTCAAATGTGCATTTGACTCTTAAGCGGCCATCTTTTCATGCAAATCCAAAGCTCTTGTTTGATTGGAATTTTTTACTGCAATTAATTGGCAAAGATTTTAGTGCGTAAATAGTTTTGGAAAAGTTATACATAAACGATTTTACTACAATTGTAAGATAATTTTATAACAGTCGCTAGAAATTAAAATACAACCGAGTAAAATATATACCAGAAGATAGATTACGCAACACTTCTTTAAAATATTTTGGATCAAAAACGGTTGACCGTATCTCATGTAATACATTTTTTTAACGCGGTTATTGATTTTTGTATTTCTTTGATCGATATTTCTTGAAAAAATTTGATTATATCATACCAAAATTATCCTACATTTTTTTACTTAACGACATGTTTCGGCTACTTTGAGTAGCCATTATCAAAAGAATCAAAAAAGGAAAATGCACGAGTTGTATTCCAAAGTGAGAGTAAGACTCACTAGATGGCTAGAGCCTAAGACAAGAAGAAAAATCTGCTGCAGTTTATGCTCTCCTATGGATACGAAGAACGCTGTCTCACCAATAAAAACTTCATCAATTGTCCGACTATATAATACTCACAACTTCACAAAGTTAAACCATCATATTATATGCGAACACTTGTTCTCAAAAGCTAGTATACTGCTGCGTTGTTGCTATAAATAATAGTATATAAATGCTTAAACAAAAATTAATTATGCCTGCAAAATAGCAAAAGTTTTTAATACAAAAGCCGAGAAAGATTTTCGCATTAAATAGGTCGGTAAACCTTGAATGACTTTTTTTTAAATTACGGGAAAGGTCCGGAATTACCCCCGGCTTGGGGATGCATCAATTCGTGCTGCATGACAAATGGGTTTTCGGCGAACAAACTGGGGCAATAAACACGTATTTCCGGCGCGGCTGGGGACGTAGCCTGGTCACCGCAGAGCGTCAGATTTACCTGAGGGGTTAAACCAAAACACTGTACTTGTTCAGTCTTGAATAAACGATAAATATCTTGTATTTTTGATAAATAAAAAATATATTTAAAAATTGGTGAATAGTCAACTCGATTTTAGTAAGAATGTTATGGATGAGTTGAACGTTATTTAGCGCTTTAAAAAGCGCCTCCAATCCTTGGAACAAAGACGTAAGGTTGGTTCACATCTGCCGAAATTATTATGGCTACTTCTCAAAGGAATTCGGTTGAGAGTAAAAAAACAAATTATTACTTTGCCCTTCGAACCACACATCAGACAGACTCATTTAATTTAAAGAGACCATGAAGTGTCAGTTTTCAAAAATTATTTTTAAATTCCATCAGTACAGCTTGGGATTCTTTTCAATTGCATCCTTTTTTTAAAGTTGGATCATAAATTTTCATATATATATATTTTTAATATAATCCAATATTTTTTACAAAAAATATGACACTTCATTTCCACCTCACAATTCAATAAATGAAAAATTTCCATAACTTGTCTCTATTCATTTTTGCACAAAGGATCCACCGGGATATATATGTTTCTTATATCCGAGGCATACTCTTGGGTATTTTTTATCTTGATTATATATTTTATTTATATTTTTATTTATTTGATTAGCTCAACCCCTTACGAGGCTTGGTCCATTTGGTCCTAAAAGACGTTTCTATCTAATTAACGACATGCTGTAACCAACGAGAGGGTGACCCATTATTGTTTTAGTCCAAGTTTAATGTCGCTTACCTTTGGTGATCTAACAAGAACTGCACTTTAAATATACTTTTTTCGTTGATCAAACTCACCCTACAGCATATATAGTTTCAATTAATGAACTTGGAATGAAGCAGAAATAATATATTTGATGGCAAAAAAAAAGTCGTGTATTTTATTCTAAAGCACATTGCAGGTATATCCAGCTAGGCTCAAGTTTTACGCGGCAGGTATCTGCGTACCTGCGGGGAATTCCCATATTAACTGCGCCGTTCGTGTTTTAAAGCAAAAAACCTCTTTTTACTACCGAGCAGTACGAATATTACGGTCCCCGTAAAACCTTCAATGTCCAAAGATTTTAAATCAGATACCTGCCCCTGCGCATAATAATAACGTGATAACTGTGATAACAACTCTGACGCGCCATCAGATAACGACGTCAAAACTTTTAACTAATTACAAAACTAAAAAAACCACGCTTATTCCGCAAATTGTTTTATTTATAAACTCTACTCCACGTGCTAAATTGGAACATTTTTTTAACACGGAACTGCGTCTATCGACAACATGAATCTACTTTTCTAAGTGTGAAGAGTTTTCATATGATTATTCACTTCTTAAAGAACTTGTTTAAAAAAAAAACAACCTCTGGAACTTTAAAATACAACATCAATCAATATTACTTCTTCTTTTTAGTATCAATCCGGTGGTTTGGTTTGCAGCAACAAAATCTTGCGTCTCGATCTCCACTTTTCACGATCCTCTGCAACCCTTTTTAGCTCAGCATAAGAGCTACAACTCATGTCCTCGAACACTTGCTGCAAATATTTCAATTGGTCGATAATCATTCATCTAGCAAGTTTTTGCTTCATTCCAGGTCAGTTGTAATTTTTTTATAGACATATATTTTTAGGGTTAGTAAGAATTTACATTTATTTACATCTATAAACTTTATCCGGTGAATTTAGCTCAGTGGTTAACGGTTGCTTGTTTGCTTGGCAAACCGAAGGTCGTGGGTTCGATCCGCAACGAAGTTTTTTTTTTTAATATTAATTGATAACTAAGCTCTAAAATACCACAGGTTGGTGTGAATTGCTCCCTTACCCATAAAATTCCAGTCATAGCCTAATAATCAAAACTGGTGGAAGACAAAAGTGGTCCCGTGAAAACCACCCATTCATAGTGAATTCCTTTAATAATAAGGATGATGCGTGAATGGGCTGTAGTTTATGACGTTGGCGGATCAACACTCCACATGCAGCGCTTATCCATATGCAGCATGGTAAGCGTCATAAAATTCCTCAGATGAGACTTCAGAATCACTTTCACCATTTGTCGGTATCCTCTGTATGTGTCTACATAAAAAAACCAATGACATTTTTTTATTATCTTCAATTTCTCACAAACTTTATGACCACTGTATTAATCAACCAGCCTTAAATAAAATATATTACATTTATTTTACCTTTATATATAAAATCAAATAATTCATATTTAGCATATAAGCTTCCAATGTTAAAAAGGTGAGTATTTTCATCTCAATAAAGTAATAAATGTATTTAAATCTATATTATATATGAGTGTGACAAAATACATAGATATATATAAATCAAAATAAAAATGTTCACGTCTAGAGTAAAATATTTGTTATTTTTTTATGATTTCCTCAAATAAATGGGACTTATCCATCAAATTCATCTTTCGCAGTCTGTACGCATTGGCTTGAGCTCTATTATTCTTATAATACATCGACGAAATTTGTGTTCTTTCTGTCGAAAAAGTGTTATCCTATATTTCATATTCGATTTAATATGTCGTCATTAATTATTTTTGGAATTTATTTGTCAATACGTCATGAGGAAATTTTTGAAATTGTTATGCGTAACATTGGAGAAAATGAAAATCTATGCGATATTTTTGATCAACAATTCTTGGTACAATTTCATAGATACAATGTGTTCATTGAATGCGTTTAGTCTGTTACGAATTTTGTGTCAAATCAATTTTCCAACAAATACACACTACTAATTTCTTACTTTTTAACGTCATAGTTCTCAAATAATTCTAAGCGTGAGAGTGGCTCTTCGACAAAACCGAAATATGTCGTAAATAAAGTTATGGAATTTACAGCTAAAAAAATATTAATTTACAAACTCTAAATGCCATATACAGTGGCCAATTGTTCATTTATTCTAAAATTTCGGTCGCCTTGTTTCCGGGCATATATCAGTAAAGCGTTAAATATTAAGCATACTTTGTACTCAGCGCATCAAAGGGTACAAAAATAACTGAAGACGAAGTTAATATAATAAATGCTACAGAATTGTGTGGTAACAATTTCGACGACTTTGTACTCTAACATATAGGAGGGTATATTGAAGAAAAATAGAAAAAATAATAAGAACAATGTCGTACAACACTCTTATTCAGGAATCCATCAGGGTAGAACATAAAAAAACTCAACTCGTAGTACGTTCCGATCGGCGGGGTCTCTATTATTGTAATTTATCGGCATATAAATCGACGTTATTTTTGTAGGAAAGGTGTCGTGTTCTCTTTCAAGGTTGCTCCATGCAAATATAAGAACTTGAGAATTTGGGCACGTCTACGTATTGCCAGAGGCAACCACATTTAAGGGCGAAGAGCTCTTTATGGGTCATGGACTCTTTGGAAGTTATATGGCTATTTTTCAGTGACACGCTAGTTTAGTAATAGAGAACCATTTTTACTGAAGTGTGTAAAAATACGAGTGTATTCTTAAGAAACGCGATTTTCTCATTGGGTAGTTTTACAAAAGTTTTTCAGTTGTAGTTCGATTTCACATAACTAAATAATTGTTACGAGATATAAGTACCAAAAATGATTACTTTTATTAGCACAAAATATAAAAGTAAAAAAATCTAGTAATATAGCGCTCTGTATACTTGTCAAAACATATTATGAATTTCAAGTAGATATATTTGAATATAAAAGTATGCAAATGTAGTTAAATGATCACTAAAGAAGAATTTGGCTCAAAAAATCGAGGTGATGGACATATACGTAATAAGGTGCTTATGCATATATTCACAACAAAAACTTTACTAGCCATAATTTATGTATGAAATATATTTTTAAATAGAAAAATTAAAAAGCATATACTCGGACATAATAAATAAATGTTTTTTTTGTGCGCATTGGTATTTATTATCTTGTACGCATACCTTATTTCATGAAGAAATTCCTGAAAATTCTGGAGGGCATTTTTTAATATCTATGAAAATAATGTAAAATTTAAAATAAAATAATTTCTTCTCGAACCTTTTTTACTGCGATTTTCAACCTCTTAAATGACCGAAAAAAATATCATAATATTATATATGTATATCTCAAGTCTCTACTACTGAAAACAATTCTGCGTTATATCATAAATAATGCTCCGGCTAAAGGTATTTTCATATAAATATGTACGTGATAGTTTGCAACTCGCATGTCGTGGGTTCGGCACCGTTGTGGTAGTACAACTGACATAAAAATTGACTATAAATTGACGTTGATTGCTTTTTCTTTTATTACATACTAAGGACAATTTATTTTTCGCTGTCCGCAGAAATACATTGCGTACTTCCGCTGATAACCAAAGTATAGAACGAGTTGAGCTAATAACTTTTGGAAATAGTGTTTTCGATTGAAACGGGATTGCGTAATGTTGCGATTCAATTAGATTTTGTGAACACCAATTTAGCCACTGCCAAAGCAAAGAAACTTAACGGTGTTTGGAGAAATTGAATATTTACTTATTTCGTTTGAGGAAAATTTTTGACAATTTTCGAAATGGATTTAACTACATGAATTTCCATAGGATATTATTTCTCGATTTTAATATTTTATAAAAATAACATTTAACACAAAATTTAATATGCAATATTACTTCTTTCTTTACTATGAAACTAATACAACGCTCGCTCAAATTAGGTATGAAAAAATATGAAACGAAAAAAACTGTTGTATAATTGTTTATTATTCATGACTAATAAATTTTATTAAAAGCTCAACGCATACCAAAATTTTCAAAAGTTAATTAATTTTTTTGTTATTATTATTTTTAGTATAAGTTTTCAAAGTGAAAAGCTTTAATACTACAAGATTTTTCCTAGTGCTAAAGTATATTTACTTTGTTTTTTAAATTAAAAAAAACACATTACAATATAATAAAATGAAAATATTATCTTAATATAATTTTATTCCATGTTAATAAATTCACTCAAGTGAGATATTCAAAAATGTAAAACTTTTTTTTTATTCCTACTAAATAAATTCATTACTATTAAAAAAAACTTAATTGCTAAAGATATTAAGAAACGTCAACATATAATTTTTATATAGTACTTCACGTATAAAATAAAATAAATATATTTCAATATTACCTTATATAAGATCCAAAAACAAAATGTTTCTTTCAGACATAAATATGAAAAATTATGTTAGAGTCAATAACTTCTTAAGTTTTCATTACGTTAGAGTCAATTTTAGTTATTTTTCATATTCTTTATCCAATTAAATAAAACGTTTTTATAATAATTTTTAATAACTACGTTTTTGAAATGAGTGGTTAACAGATTGTTGACATATTTTACTATGTGACAACTTTTTTTGAAATATGAATCTTTTTATACTTACGAAAAAAATACAACCAGATACATTATGGTTAATAGTGAAAACTTCCAATAAGAATGAAATTCTTAGTTAAACTTTATAAATGAGAAATAAATCATCATTTAAATAAAAAGTGCGTTAGGTAAATACTTAAATATGTGTCGAAAACCTAAGCTACCAAGTCGTAAAATACCAAGTTTTATTTGTCGTGAAAATATTTCAGGAGCTTTATTTTGAATGTATTTGTTAGATATTTGAAATACAATCGTAGGAATGGTCAACTTTCATTACATCGGACATAATTTTACGTTGGATATTTTTTGACGACTATACGAGTATACAACAGCTGGGTATTAGACATATATATCTTAGTAGTGTAAAAAATGCCTCTGAAATATCTGAAAATGTGAAACGCATTACGAGGTATCCATTCCGCGGCATGTATTTTGTGTATGAAAAACGAGTTGTTTCAACCAACCACTGCAGATGCAGTGATTGGCAACAAGACTTTTACAGATGATAGTAATATCAATTTTAAGTAATGTTTTTATTACGTAAAAAAATATTTTGTCGGCTTACTTTTTAAGCGTGCAAATAATTCATCAAAATGAGACAATATTGAAACATGATGTGAGTTAATATTTATTAATGTTACCAGTATATATATATAATCGTGACGGAAACAACAGGGTAAGATCCTGTCTGCCCAGAAGTGGGCGACGTCGATGGCTTTACTCTCGGCCATCATCAGGTCTTCCTGGGTGCAGCTACTCAGACACAGCGCACACTCCTGAAGGTGTGACAAGGTTTGCTCAACTCCGCAGTCACATTCAGTCAGTCAGATAAAATCTTCAGCAGCCTTGTAATCGGCACTAACTGCCTCTCCACTTATTTTCACATTTTGATAATTCGCCCGTTTTCTGAATCTCGCAAACCAACCATTACTAGCAGTAAATGTTTGCTCGTAGTTAGTTTGCTCCTTTAATTTTAGGTTTTCAAAAAGACTCAGCGCCTTTGTCTTTATGGTCACAAGGCTAAGGGGGATTCGTTTTTTTATCAAATCTTCCATCCAAATCACAAATAGTTTTTCCATTTCGTAAGTGGGTCCAAGTTTTTTGTTGTTGTTATTATTGTAGATTTTATGGATATTGCTCCTTTAACAGCTTCACAGATACTTAGTTTATTCTTCAAAATTATAGAGATCGTTGAATGTGATAAGTGTAGATCCCGAGCTATGTCCTTCACTCTTTTACCACTCTCATATTGTTTAATTATTTTAAGTTTTATTTCTAAGTCTGTAGCACTTTTTTTTTGTCACATCTACTCCGTTTGACAGTCATTATGGGCACGACTTATTGATATTGACTTCAGATATTAAATGGATATATGTAATATTTATATTTTTTTATATTAATTGTACATATGACCGTGTTCAAAAACACTGTGTCAACTGAATTAAGTATATGTTAATTTTTTTTTTATATTTATTCATAATTTTAAAACAACGAAGGGAAGAAGTGAGAAATAAACAACATTCTTTGCGCACGTCCCGCGATCTACTGACCGGAAGGAAGTATTTATGGCATTATTATTGCATCATCCTTGTTTACTCAGGTTGACACGCGCACCGCAATACAATTTTTTTGGTCGTACTTTTTTTTTTTTTTTTTTCAAATTTTTGGTCGTAAGTGCGAATCGTCGTAAGTAGAACCGTCGTAAGTCGAGAACCACCTGTATAGTACAAAAAAGATATAGAAAAACATTCAACTTTCAACATTCAAATAATCATATTAAAAAAAAAAAAATATTCACAAATATCATTTTATTATTTGCCTGTTGTGAGAGTGAATTTACACTCGTTATTT
Source organism: Glossosoma conforme (assembly GCA_022606575.1). Lineage (NCBI taxonomy): Eukaryota > Metazoa > Arthropoda > Insecta > Trichoptera > Glossosomatidae > Glossosoma > Glossosoma conforme. Next base: position 121,538 of record JAGTXR010000001.1, read on the forward strand.
TGATGTTAATAATGATTTGATCGAATAAAAACTTCATATATCTTAAATTCTCAGAATAAATATCTCCGTTAGAACTTCTCGGTATTCTACTTGAACTGTTTAAAAGCATTCTTAATGTAATTTATTCGACTGCAAAATTTACGTGAATTAATCTACTGAATTGAAAAGAGCTCCGATTTTGGCTAATTTGCAATTAGCCGTTGGGTTTCGGACCTCTGTGTTAATGCAATAATGGCCTCAGCTTTAGTACCACCGGTTACCGCAAATCCACGATTTATGCCGGCGTGGTCCGCGTCCTGAAATTAACTGAAATTCTCTTTTCGCACCTGTAATTTATATTGCATTCCTGGCTGCACCGCTCCGAAATTAATTACCCACCTTCCGTACAGCCAAATTGGACGCGCTGCGTAAATCAAGTCGAAAGGCGATAAATAATTCGGATAATATATTGCGCTGCACATATAAATAATCCCAATTTTGTTTAATGCACCATTCGTTAGCGGCTACGCCATAAAAACTTTGGGTATCCAAGAGAAAGTACGTTTATGTAAATATACAATCACACTTTTCTTTCGTCATCAGCCTGTATCCGTCCACCGTTAAACGTAGGCTTCCCGCATGAGTATGCATCCTCTTCGATCCTCCGCCTTCCGCATCCAGGTCACTCCCACTATTATTCTTATGTCGTCAGTCCATCTTGCAAGGGGTCGCCATTCCAATACTTTTTTTCCCATCGACCGTCGTCTCTTCGACAGATATGTCCTTCCCATTGCCACTTGAGTGTGCCTATTCGTTGGGTAGCATCCACTACTTGAGTTGTTCTGCATATTTTCTCGTTTCAGATTCTATCTTTTAGCGACACTCCGAGCATAGCTGGGTGGCCTTTATTTTATGGGTAAGACTTGCTGTTAGATATTCCACGTTTCTGCGCCATAAGTTAATACAGTGACAAACCACTCTTAGTATTATCTTGCTTGCGTTTACTTGATTATGCAGATTAATGTAAAATGTTTAATATGAAATAACCTGTATATCTGTAACATCAAATAAATAATCTTTTAGAAAAATGCAATGAATATACGAATAACCATTAAAATATACGTATAAAACCACAATTACTTTAAAATAATGTTTTATAACTGTAAATTCTTAATATCAATATTATATTTTTCATTCTGCTTAAAAGGAAAATGTTTTTGTTCGTTCAAACTGGAGTGGTTTTAATTTTTCAATCCTCACACACAGCGACATAATGTGGTTTATAAATAATTCTGATTTTATTTAATGCACCGGGAATAAATAAATTAATCCCGGGTTTTGGCGTGACTCGCGTGTTGAATACGTCGAATCATTTTGCCGGCCTTTTAAAATAATGGCTCACCACACTAGTGAGGTAATGCTGCCGCCAGTCTATAAATTCAATATCCGTGGTGTGGAATCCGTCACGAAATAACGTTTGATATAATATTTTTTTAGTTATTTTCCTGTTTTATATATAGCCAGTAAATTTATTTTTATAAATAGTATCACGTTATTTCTTCACTTGGCATCACTATACAGTTATGTAGAATTCACGTTAATATTTATTCGTATTAATTAACTTAACAAAGTTGTTTTTTTAGGTAATTGGGTATAGGAGACTGCGTGCTTACATTTATCTGTTTCTTGAAGAAAACTAGATTGTAAGAAGGACGAAACACAGACGCTGGAAGAGCATTCTAAAGCTTACCGGTGGCATTTAGGAATAAACTTTGGAAGCTGCCAGATCTTGGTTGAGACGCATTAACCATATATGGATGTTTAAAAAGTGTAAGACGAGTTTTTAGATTGTGGGTGGGTGTTGGAGGAATTAGTTTTTCAAGTTCCGAAGAGCGGCGACCGTGGTAATAACGGAAGAAAAGTGAACCAATCTTACGCCTGTGTTCCATTGATTGCAGGTTTTTTATTTCATGTAAACAACTTACATGATAATGTTTTACAATCTTCTTCGTAGTATCAATCCGGTGGATTGGCTTACAGCAACAGAATCTTGCATCTCGATCTCCATTCCTCTCGTTCCTCCGCAACCCTTTTCAGCTCAGCATAAGCGCTACAATTCGAGTCCTCGAATACTTGCTGCAAATACTCCCGTCTAGGGCGCCCTCTACAGTTTCTACCCTCAACCATCCCCTCCACAATATCGTGAGACCATCGTGGCGCATGATATGACCAATCCATCGGGCTCGCCTCTCTGAGATGGTTCTTTACAATATTTAGCTAATAAAACATATGTTTTAATTATTTATGACTGTTATTGTCTGAAAACCCACCAATCAAAATTCGGATGTATAATGGGGTTTGAGAACGTGCGCAAAATATTTGAATAATAGATGATGATTTAAATATACGGCTGATGATAAGATAAGAGAAATTATACGGCAACCTTCAGTCGGTCATAAAATAAAATGGACATAACTGTGAAATGTTCTCCAGATGTTGAAGGAGAGCAAAAACTACGGCTTAGGTTTTTTGCTTCTATGGCTCTTTTTTTATGTAAACACATACAGGAGAATACCGACAGATGGTGATAGTAATTTTTTTTTGTCTCATCTGTGGAATTCTATGACGCTTACCATGGTGTATATGGCTAAACGCTGCATGTGGAGTGTTGATCCGCCAACGTCATAGACTACAGCCCGCGTTTCACGCATCATCCTTTATTATTACAGGAATCTACTACGAATGGGTGGTCCTTCACGGGATGACTTTTGTCTACCACCAATTTTAATTGATAGGCTATGACTGGTATTTTACGGGTGATGGATCAAATTCACACCAACCGGGGTATTTTAGAGCTCAGAAATCGATTAAAAATCCTTTTCATCTCTGTCGGGGATCGAACCCACGACCTTTGGCTTGCAAAGCAAACGCTTTACCATTGAGCTATGACCGCCGGCAAACAGTCCTTGAAAGTGGTTGATAACTATGCAATTATATATATAATTGGTTGGCTTCGTCTGTCTGATAAGCATAGGGACCTTCTGTTGCTTTTCTTTATTGCTTTGTTCATAGTACTTAATCATAAGTACCTATTTTTGTATATATTGTATTTTTTATTTCTATTTTTATTGTACTTCAGAAATGAATTGAGTTAACATAATTTGTAATGTTTCTGAAAGGCAAAATAAACAAAATTGAAATTGAAATTGAAAACAAATAATGTATTTGGTAGGATTCAGAAAACAACTCACATGGGACGAAGCGAAAACCATGATGATCCCACTTAACGAGTATAGTGGTGATTTTTAATAACCATATGGTTAAACTAGAAAGTGAATATATGTTGATATATTTTTCGTATTCGTAAAAATATCGATGATTCACAACAATACAAGTCTTATTATTTATTGTCTTTAAGGAATAAAGTGTGGAAGTTTAATTTTGCATTTTGAACAAAAATAGTCAATCGACTCGATAATTAAATAAAACTTCAGTATTTTTATTTTATAAAAAATATAAAAGATAATAGAATAGTCGTGTACATCGAGTATCTTATAATATAGATACATCAAGAAGTAAAATAAAAATAATAATAAAAAAACCTTAAATGCGCTATTTATATATTTCAAAGACGTGATTGGATAAGCAGTATAAGCATTCAAAGGTAAGTATTTAGTGGCATCAGCATGATTTAGCCCTTGCTGACTGGTACCGAAAACTCGATATACAATCTTACGTCTTTCATTTCTGTTAGCTTGTCGTACATGTAAGTGTCGCCATGTTGGCATTTTGTACTAGTTACGTAAATCGCCACTTGTGGCACTGTGCGACAGCCCATCACGAGCGCGCTCAGTGTGGGCCGACGGCCAAGAAGGTCGCATTATGGCCGTCCCGGCATGTTATTCCGCCTCGGCCGGAAGTTTGTAAAGTTTATCGTGAATATATATGTGCTTGAGAGAAAGTCGGTGTGTTATTAATCTGCTCCTCATCCTGCCACCACGCGACTGAATAACTAACTTTAAAAGAGAGGAGGATTTTAATAGAAACTAAGATACAAACTTTTTTTTATTTATAAATCTACTGTAGGTCAAGCATGGGAGATTTTAACCTTTTAACAATCAATTGATAATCTAAAAGTATTATTAATTCACCCATTCAGAAATTGCAAGAAATGGCATGAAACTACTTAAAAGAAAATGTAATTCGCAAAGCGTAAACATGTAATTTTGTATTACACCGGTCATTGAATTCGTGCCAATACCGTAATAAGCACACTATTCGATTTAACTTCACTTAGCATCACAATCGCCTCGAAATCGATTTCAATTGAAGTTAAGACTGTTGAAATACGCTCTCGATAATATCAGAACACGCCATGCGGTCGTTAGGGACTATCTGGAGAGCGGATCGAGAAATTTTCAGGTTTTCAGGATGGAAAAAACTTGCATGCCGAATGAATTTAAGTAAACTGCATTAGCACCTGAAGAAAGCAAACGCTAATGAATTTATTGACGTTATCACTTACCTGCCAGCGAAGCATTAAATAGAGATTATTCATATTTCTCTGAACTGATTTGAGTTGCATAAAAAAAATAAGTGAACTAAAAATGGCGTCACGTCAACATCTGATATTTAAAGACTGCACTTGAAATTGTTAATGTCGACACAAGTATTTGAAAATATACACAATTACGTATTAAATAGGTTCTTATTTGTATGTTTTTGCAAATTTCGTGGATAAAACCGTCATCAGAATATTGATTTTGTGTTTATACATACAAGAATACGGAAGAGACTCTTCGTTACAGTAACAATTACTCCTTTTGGATAGATAATACCACATGTTTGGAAAAAAATTAACCCAATTCGGGGAAAAAACTTCCTAACAATTGAAAATTAACTATCTTTCCTCGAATGTAGTGCAAACTAACTAACGGAAAATAATAACCTTGCTTTGAAGAAAGCATCAAGGAATAAGATCCACACTCAATGGTATTGGTTCGGTAATTAAATTAGTGTAATTTTCTGATTACATTATAACATTGACATTTAAAAAAAATGTATACAATGCAGAAATTTTTATAATGAATGGATGAACTCCAAGAAATATGACATTCATCAAGAGCTTATATCAATGGATTTTTTTAAATACCAAACAAAAATACTGAGAAAAAAAAACTTGCCTTAGAAATATAAAAAATTCCTACCGCTTGTTTTTTCTTGTTACATTCTAACATAAAGTATATAGCCACCACGTACTGTTATTGGATTCACCAGTTTGTTATTAATACAACTCTCATAAATCATGTCCTTCTAAGATAACTTGTGTAAAGTAAATGGTCACCTTATTTAATATAATGATAATATGAGATTTAACATGTTACTGTATTTATGTAACGAGTGTGTATCATCAGTGTTAATAAGTGTTAATTATATTCCCAAGAAAATTATGTATTTTTTGTAATTAAGTAATTAATGTTAAAATATGAAATCTAGATAACCCATCAGCAATAACTACGTTAATTCTTAAAATTTACTGTTACACGACATGCGATCGGTTTCGCAGAAATCCTAAAAAAAACTTCACCTTACGATGAGCTGGCTATCGTAAATCATTTCGCATTTACACCCACCGAACAAACATGGGAGTACATTTATAGTCCGTTTCCTCCCCTCGAGAAGCCTCACAAATAGTCACTTCCGTTTGTACTGGGGTGGACTGGATATTCCACTATACTCGGTCTTCTTCTCCACCTGTCCACAAGGGTCTGTGTCTAGACTGTACACCGCTTGAAGGTGAGAAACGATTCCACCTATCTAGCGCTCCGGGTCAGCGAATATCGAGATGTAAACGATCCATCAACGCTGAAAGAGGAGAACTTGTTTAAATGTGATTTTCAGCATGTAAATCGACAAAGCCATGACGATTGATAAATTAAACTCGATAAGAATAAAACAGGACTTTTTCTTGATATTTACACTGGAGACTGGTATTTTAAATGTGTGTCAATATTATACTCGTATATATTTACTAAGTTAATAATCCATTGTTATTTTTATTATTTTTACTTTTGATTTGTGTTAATAATAAGTAATATTTCACAACTTATGATATATGGTCCTCAGATTATGATAGTTGTTGTGTGTTTTAATCGTTGTTATGATTACTTTTACTTTTATGTGTGGAAGTGAAATCAGACCATAACAATTATTTTGACAATTTGTTTAATGTTCTTATTTAGAATGTTGATCATTAAATCCGTAGAGTAACCAATATTTATAAGTTATTTATTTAATTTTTGACAATTCAGTTAAATAATTATTATTTAACAATGATACTAAGAAAATACCGTGTATTATTGAGTAATAATCTTAATGCTTGTGTGAGACCGGGTGATTAGAAGTATTGTGTATTGTTACGTCGGTAAAAGTTGATCATTCATTTCTCCATGTCCGCTGCCTCAAATGGAGCATATAGACATCACGAGCAGCAAACAGAGTTTCTTTACGATAGACGTGAAAGTTTATTTTATTATTATTGACTATTAATTTAAGGTTAAATTAATACTGGATGCGGAAGGCAGAGGATCAAAGAGGATGGAGACTCATGCGGGAGGCCTGCGTTCAACAGTGGACGGATACAGGCTGATGATGATGATGATGATGATGATGATTAATTTAAGATCGTTAGTTAGTATATATTTTTTTAATTAATTAACTAAACTACAAATTATTAAAACAATCACTATTTTCCCGTCTTAGTACAAAAACAAACATCATAAGAGAGCTTAAAGCGGAGGCATCCTTCAGAAGCAGACTCAAGACTCACCTTTTTACTCAGAGAGGCAAAGAAGCGCTTTTGGAATGATCATTCGGTCATAAAAAAGCGCTATGCAAATACTAATATAATAATAATAATCAACATATCTTTTCTTGAAAAATACATTTTTTTAAGTGGTGACTTGCAGTCAAAAAACTTATTTTATAAATGATTCATAAAAATATCAGCACTCAGAGGTCTGTTCGGGTCATCCTTAAGCAACTTTTTTTTATTGCTTAAAACAGTTAATCTACTGATAATAGTAATAACACAGACATAGTTTAAAGAAACAAGATAACTCACTCATCGTGATTCTCTCTTTAACTTTTACATTAACACCAAATTACTTTTAATACATGATTCAAATTAGCGATTCATTAACTCGTGTAGTTTGCATGTACGCGTACAGTTTTAGCCCAGTCTTATCGCCGACCGAGAATCGGCCGATATATCTTCAGGCACTTAATGCAGCACTGCAAGAAACCTCACCGCAAGCCCATTCAGCTTGCAGGCGCTGAAAACTAGGCTCGATTATTATCTTCGGGCGCGATCGAACCAAAACTAATTTATTCAAAGTGGATTTGATCCCGTGCCAAGAGTAAAATAAAACATTGATGATTTTTCTTATCTCCATCTCCGTTGCAGATATAGTTTCAGATTGTTGGAATGGGTTTTCTCCGAACGCTTGTAAAAAGTTTGGTAAGTTTTCAACTTGTTTATTTCTTTCATTGCCTTCAGTGAGAGATTAAATTAATTATTTACGACGCGTCAAAGTTTTATGCCAGGTCATGAAACGCATTTAAAAATTATTTGAAATTCGTTTTACGGTATATTCGGTAGTTTTATGTGATTCTACGTGTAGTTAAGGTGAAAACATAGTTTTACAGTGGCGATTGACACACCTGAGTGATGGAAATTTATAGTGACCAAATGCTGCATATATTCATCGAATATAGGAGAGAAAAAGTCCCACTAGCTTAAAGTATTATTATGATATTTGTAATATTTTAACAGTAATTCTAAAATAAATATTTTTCTAGGCAACTGGTAATTATTTTTTTATATTCATTGATACAAATATCTTGTGTTTTTGGTTTACACTGCTTTCAGCGAGGTTTATCTAACCACGAGATACAGAGTAAATTAAAAATACTGATATCAGCTTGATATAGCTCCTTAAGGCCGATGCCGTAAAGCCTCAACAAGCGATCTTTTGTCTATTATTTTGGTTCGCTTGCGTGACATCTACATCGAATGTTAAGCGGTGTTTGCATACGCCAAAATAATTGTTATGACAGTTGGCCTATTGCCGGTTGGTAGGACTGTCATATTGGCAGTTGGTACCGCGGAGAATTGAGATCGCGCCGTGGGCTGGCAGTTGAAGTTTGACTCGCGCCCGTCACAGTGCGCGCGTCCTGTGCGTTCGCTGTGGCGGGCGACGTTTGTGACAGTAAACAAATAATATGTGAAACAAGTGTTTTTATTGTAAACCTGATCCTGCATCCATCATCCAGTTAATCGATGTCCTAAATGGAAGAGGAGGATATCAATACATTATAAGCATTTTTCGAGCATTTTTTTTATGTAAGCACATACAGGAGAATACCGACTGATGGTGATAGTGATTCTGAAGTCTCATCTGTGGAATTCTTTGACACTTACCATGCTGCTTATATATCAATTATTTATAAAAACAAGTATATTATTTTGCTAAATATTGTTATGTTATTAAATGCTCAATTAAATCCAATTTCATTGAATCTCAAAGTTTTGTAGAACCTTTTATAAGGATTGTTTTTGAAGGCCTTCTATGTGAATCATTTTTTTTATGTACACACTACAGGAGAATACCGATAGATGGTGAAAGTAATTCTGAAGTTTAATCTGTGGAATTCTATGACACTTACCATGCTACATATAGATAAGCGCTGCATGTGGAGTGTTGATCCGCTAACGTCATAGACTACAGCCCGATATACACGCATCATCCTTAATATTACAGGAATTCACTATGAATGGATGGTCTTCACGGAACGACTTTTGTCTACCATCACTTTTGATTAATAGGCTATGACTGTCATTTTACGGCTAAGGGATCAAATTGACACCAAACGGGGGTAGTTTAGAGCTCAGAAATCGATAAAAAATATGTATTTTTAATCTCCATCGGGGATTAAAGCCACGATCTTTGACCTGCCGAGCAAATGCTTTGATCATTGAACTAAACCCGCCGTTTATAATGTCAATGTATGAAAAATAGCACATACCTTTTTTAATAAATGCAAAGTACTTCAAATTTCGTGAAGCCTTAGTACTCTATAGTAATGAAGTGCATAAATAATTCATATTTTCTATAGTATAGAAGTACAAAGGAGGAATAGAGTGTGCTTAACAGTCTGCGGGGCGAGAGCACTGACTGCGAAATGGTTTTATGTTTCGTTAAAGAACATTAAATATGAACATTTATTGAAACACTCCTAGAACTATAACAATAATGTACATTTGTACAAAACCAGCACTGGAGCCTGAATATACTAGTACTTACATTTTACTTGAAACTGAAACTTTAGCTCAAGACTGATTCAAAATGTATATTATTTTAAGGATTAGCCAGAAAAAAAAACAATATTTTGTTACATTAAAAATAAAGTATGAATAAATTTGGCATGCCCACCCATCATAATATACAAATCAAAATAATGCTTACACAAACTAGTGACTATTAAGTATGCATAATATTATAATAATTGTTATACGAGTATTACATGCCAATGAAATAACGCCTACTATATGTGCCAATACGATACCCTGTACTAAAGACGTGAAATTGTTAATACAAAAATCAAGTTATAGGTATAAACGTACAAAATTTCTCACAAATAAAAAAAAATGTTCCAACACTATCGACAACAATTTGCTTATGTGAAAGACTATAGTTTCGATCCCTGGCAAAGGTTGATTTTGTAAAAAATAATTTAATTAACTCACCAATCTAATTCAGTCATACGAGTCTGTAAATATTTTCAGTTTAAGTGATCTTTTATCGTTCAGATGCTTATCATAGTTTTTTAATCTGGTCTCAGATAAAAGTTATCCCATTTATACCACCAATGAATGACTCCTGAAAAAATAAACGTCAATGAAAAAGCTTAAAGTTGTTATCAATATATGAATATAAATTCAAGCTTTAGATATTCTCGTATTATATGAGTAATACAAAAATAACTTCACAAAAATTATTTTTAATTTTTAATTATTTATACTCAGTGTTTTTTTTTTGTAATATTTTATTACTACACAAAGTAAACGTAGCTTGAATTTTTTCGTTTTTAATTAAAAACTAAGAATACGCTTACTAAAGTTACCACTGGATTCAATATTTCTAATATTAATCATATAAAATTAACTTTGCCCTTTGAAGTAAAATTTATTGAACGTAAAAACAATTTTATAGCGTAATCCAATTTAGGAACATCGATATCGAATTAAAGCTACCGAATTTATTATTTATGAAAACCGATTTACTAATACGATTAGTTTTTATGATATAATTACAAATAATTCCGAATAAAATTATAGGAAGTCATTAATTAAAACTATCAAAAAGTTTATTGAACATAAAAATTTACACAACCAGAGGGTCTTAGTACCACAATTTATATTTATATAACCAGCCTACAGTTTTATGTGATTTGTATTGGTAATGGTAAATATTACTACCAAACATTTGGTCAATATATTTTTTCATTGTTCATTTGGAAAAAGTTTTTTGATTGCTTTAATGAAAACTTTTGAATAAAAATAACAGCGTAAGCAATAAATATTTGACAATAGTTTTTACGTCAGACAGTTAACAACTAGGACTTTACAACCTTGTTAAAATTTACCATTTATTTTTCAATTTTACAAAACATTGTTAATTTAAAAACATCGTAATTTTGGATTTTCACCAATAAAATGTGAACTTTGCCAGATTCGATTGACTTTTAAAAATATTACAAAATGAGTTTTAGTTGAAATTTAATATGAACATTAAACTAATTTTAATAAATGACAACATCATAAAGGTTTCATTGCAAAGCACACATCATCTCATAAATATTGCTCACAGTAATTTTCACACTTGTAGTGAACATAACTTTGTACAGACAAATTAAATTTTGTGAATTATTAGTCATAAAATCAAAACATTTCCCTTGAATATGTACAAATAAAAGAAAAAATAAATATCAATAAACAATTACATGATTTTGGAATGTGATATCTATTTTTATTTAATCCGTTTTAAAACCTTGTGTTCCTGGCCTAAGGAGCGTCAGGTTGATCAACCGAACTTCTTAAATTTTCTAATTAACAAAGCACCCAAAATATGCCTCGAATACTACAGAAGTCGTCTCTACAAGTCCTCGTGCCGTTGCTTTGGAGTTCGTCGGGAACCATTTATGCACAAGTGTAGTGATCCGGATTCAGAGGTGTGTCATAATATTGCATCAAAAATAGCAACTGATGCAACTGAATGAGGGCAATTAGCGATGACCATATCTTTTTGAAATGGAATGAATACGGGAGGAAAATATAATTGTATTTCAAATAAATACATTCATCATCATCAGCCTGTATCCGTCTTCTGTTGAACGTATCCCTCCTGGATGAGAATCCATCCTATTCGATCATCTGCCTTCTACATCCAGGTCACTCCCTCTATTCTTCTTATCTCGTCAGTCCATCTTGCAGGGGGTCGGCCAAGCTTCGTTTGCCAGTTTTAGAGTGCCATTCCAATACTTTTCTTCCGCATCGACCGTCGTCTCTTCGACAGATATGTCCTGGCCATTGTCACTTGAGTGTGCCAATACGTAAATACTGACATCAGCATGATGTAGTCCTTGCTTACTGTTACCGAAAACCTCGACAAACGATCTTTCGTCTTATATTTTCATAGCTCGCCACACCTTGATGTATATGGTCACATTGGCACTAGTACGAAGTTTCGCCACCGACAGCCCTGACGGCCTTGAGCCGCGCCAGTGCGGCTGGCGTCAGTCAGCCCCGAGCGATAACCGAGACAACGTCATTGTTGCGGCCGGCGGTATGTTTCCGCTCGGCCCTAACCTTGTAATGTTTATAAGTAAATAAAATCAGTGTGCTTCAACAAGAAACTCTTTGTCTGCTGCCCTGCTCCCAATCCTGCCCCTCGCGACGTAATAACGCCTCTCTCTCCTTGTTTTGAGAGAGGAGGATGTTAATACATTACCCAGCTTTAAATTTGGAGACGCAAATAGTATACTCACTCTTTATATTACCCTCGAAGCGATTTAGTTTCGATCAATACGATTAATTTAATTTCCTATGTGAGATGAAAAGGTCTGACCTTCCACGAGCCTTGCTCGGTGGTGCTGGATCCTTTATACATTATATATATGACCTGCAGAGATGTCAGAGAAGCCGCTATCAGTCACACATAGCGGTCACATCACCGCGAACGAAATTAGACATGTTACCAAATAAAACTAAATATCTAGGAGGAACCACGCTTACTATAAGTCTGGCATCTAATTTTTTCAGCTCACGTTTTTAATTATTGACAATTTTATTTCGCTTAGGGCACCGATTTTGTGAGTGATAGAATAAACATTTGTTCGTTAGGTCTAAAAAAAATAGAACAGGTTACTTCGTTTCGATTTTTTCGATCGATAATTCTTTCACACTCGAATCAAACGCTCAAATTTCTCCGGACTATCCAACGCCATTAGCAGTATCATCAATTAGTGATATATCTACGTAGAATTGTATAACTTCCCCATCTACTTTTGGATTATCCACCAAAAATTTTGTTAAAATTATCTAGAATTCTTACTAAATTGCAATTTATCTTTTGATGTAAGTGTTTATTGTTTTTTAATGTCCTTTGAATTATACATATTATTTTGTTGTTTTCATCAATGAATTCCAAAACACATATATCCATCACACAATTCATATCCACCTTCTCACTCACTCTTTGCTATATATAAAGCCAATCCGCACTGTATTAATTTACTTGAAAATGGCCACTCGACGTGACCGAAACATGTCGTCTACAAATAAACTGTGGGATATATTTATTTTTTTATATATCTATTATGTTTTCCGACAGTTTTTGAGAACTTCCCTGAAAAAGAGTGCTATAAAAAGGCAGCTAAAGTTTATGCTCTTTTGTAGCATTCGAAGTACATGTCTTAGACAGCTGTATAGTATATATAAATAGAAAAGTTACCTTGTCCGCATACAATTTAGATAGACTATATGCTTCAAGTATGGCGTGTACAAAAAAATAAACGCAAACTCTAATACAAGTACAATGTTTAGTAGTGGAGTTACTCCTAATAAAAGTTTTCTACGAGCAGTCGTGTACCAAACCCCAAGAATCTGTATCCCCTATATCCTCAACCTCAAACCCAATACAGTTCCAAATACGACCGCAGTATAATGTAACGTGCGTATAGTGGTGATATATTGGAAACTATAAGGTGTCCTAACAAAAAAGGAAAATAAGTAAATATATACGTGTAAGACTCGAATATCAGAAAAAATATGTCTACCATATCATCACATGTATGTCTACCATGTCCAGCATACGTCATTCTACGTAATGTTCAATACTACTTAATATTTAAAAAGTTTTATACTTGTAGCTCTAGGTACAAAGGAAAAGAAAGTTTTTTAATAATAATAACTTTCAAATATTTTGTATTAAAAAATTAACGAATTAAAAATATTTAGTTTTGATTCACATTTATTTTTAATGATTACATGTTTCAGACTTCTCCAAGGCCATCTTTAATAATTTAAATAAATTTGAATCAAAACTAAATATTTTTTATTTCTTTAATTCAAATAAATTTAAAATTATTATCATCCAGTTTCACCATGTATTGTGAGTTGATAACCATAAAGTTATTGAAAATGTACGATTTGACAATCATTTTTTTTACTTGAATATTACAAATTATTGGACTTTGTAATTTATAATACATTTATTTTTTATTTTCTACTTGGGACCCCCGCTATTAGAAATCAATTAATCTTATGACCTTTAGAAGTAATTATTGTGTACTGGACTATGTATGAAAGATAATCAAATTGTTTGGTGACCTTCGATTCTGAGAAATCAGTAATCAAAGAGCAAATTTACTTTAATTGTTAATTGCTTTGTTAAACCTAAAGGTCGTATTTTCCAAGGTTAGACCCAGAAATCCTGGTATTATTGTTGTTCAGCCTAACGAATATCCGAAGGTTTGAAACCATTCAAAATGATAAATACGTGTATTGAACATACATGAATGATTATTGTGTGAAATTTCGGTGAATTGTTAATATCCTCTTCATAAACTATTTTTAACATCCTCTTGTAGAGCTAAGTAACTGACATTTTTTCTTTTAACCGCATATTTATAATTAAATTTTATTTCAATACATAAACATCAAAAGAATATGTACTTTTATTTAACATTTCTTTTACAAAACTGAACGCGTTTCGTCTACTAAGAGAGACATTGTCAACAATGAAAATCAATTGACAACAAAATTATCATTAACTGAAATACAATTTGAGATACATGTCTTAAGTGTCTTAAAACTAATGCATTTAACCAATGCATCCTCCTAGTATTAACTTATGGCGCAGATTTCTTCGATGGAATCTACTAGCAAGTCTTACTCATAAAATAAAAGTCACCCAGCGTGCTATGGATAATTTTTGACACTCCATGCATGGAGTGCCAAAAATTATTTTTTACTTGCAGAATGTAAAAAAATACTTCTTATTTCGTAAATCAATTCAGCATTCATCATTTATTTTAATGAGAATGATATAATTTGAGACAATGAGTCATAAGAAAATGTTTTTGTTAAATTAACAATCATATTTATTATTTATTACACTAGACACCTAGGTCACAAAGGTTCTTCATATGACGTAATCAGAGTCTGTGATTTGTCAAGTTCAAACTGTTCCTAATGAGTTGCGAGCCTTTTTTTTAACAGACTTGCTGGAATTTTTAAGTATACACAGTATATCAATTTATGAGATAGTCTGTTAACAATTTTAGTTTATAAAATGTCCTAAAGAGAAAACGACTCCAGACCCTGTTATCGAGGTGAGTCAGATTATCAAATAAACTGAACCGCAAAAATAATTTAAAAAATAGTCGTGTACCGTATATTTTAAGCAATAAATTTATTAAAAAAATATATATATATTTTTTAATTAAGAGTTGCCTTTTTGTCGTTATATTTTAGCTTTGTCGGGAAGACATTATTTAGGATGAAAATATTTTTCTATCTATAACTTTATTTATATATTACGACTCAGACTGTTTTCGTTAGTAAACTTAATAATGGCATAAATTTACATTTAAATAAACATCCAAATTCTACTGCATTAACACAGAGCAAATGTATTTAATGCATATACAAATCAAGCCTCTTTGAGCATCCGCGGAAGTTTGTCCCTCCTAAACGGTGTAGATCCCGTCCACCGCTTATGTTAAAAGCAACTCTCTCCATGCAGTCGCCGTTCCATTGCACCACACACTGCACTTTGTAGTGCTCTGGTTGCGACTCGGGATCTTTACATTTCAAGCTACGTGCTTTAAGTATCTACGGCTGTAAGCATCTACGGCGTAGAAGCCGGCGCTACGGTCTGCGCTAGAAGCAGCAGATATTCAGCAGCGGAACTATCAAATTACAAAGCACTTTAAGTGTCGATTAGATAGAAGTCTAGTTTAATTTAAATTGCATTACTACGGATAGAATCAAGATATTTTAATATTAAATAGAAATATGTTAAAAACATAATATCGCTAGTAGATACTAGTAACATTCACGAGTCTAAGCTCATTAATTAACTCCTTTAAGTTGCACCTATATTTCATCCATTCTTCCTTATTTAGTTTATTTCGTATGATCATTATAATAAATTAATTATTTATAAAGTTTCATCCATCAGTATGTTTTTATAAGTGGAGAACTGACAAGACTTTTATTGAAAGTTAAATTGCAAAATTGTTTTAAGTGAATAAGAATAGTCAACATGACTCATATCTGCCGGCAAGTATAGCTCAATGGTCAAAGCGTTTGCTTTAAAAACCAAAGGGTCGTGGGTTCGATCCCCGACGGAGATTACAAACTAAAATATTTTTAATCGATTTCTGAGCTCTATGTTGGTGGGTTTGTATTGATCACTCACCCGTAAAATTCCTGTCATAACCTATTAATTAAAACGGTGGTAGACGAGTCTTTCCGTGAAAACCACCCATTCATAGTAAATTCCTGTAATAATAAGGACGATGCGTGAATCTTGGGCTGTATTCTATGACATTGGCGGATCAACACTCCACATGCAGCGCTTAGTCATATTCAACGTGATAAGTGTCATAGAATTCCTTCAGAATTAGCATTACTATCTTTCGGTATTCTCCTGTATGTGTCTATTTTAGAGCTCAGAAATCGATTAAAAATACTTTTTTTTTAATCTCCCCACAATCTTTGCCTTACAAAGGAAACGTTTTGACCATTGAGCTATACCCACCGGCAATCGTTTCAATCCAATCGGATTATGTAATACAACCAAATTTTAATAATGTTTTATTAAAATATTTTTTTAATTATTCATAACCTTTGAATCATGTAACCTTTAAACTTCATGGTACATTCACTTTAACGTAGAGATTTACAGCAATTTTTTTTATGTTATTTTTTATATTTATATACAACTGTTTTTTTATGTACTTTGTAGGGAAACTCTTGTTAATCAGTTACAAAAAAAATACATTATTAAAAAGACGTTGTGTTGGTTGTTAAATTTCGATATAATTGTGTAGATTTTTTATTTTTTTATGGATTATAAGAAACTGGATATTTTACTCTCGGGCAACAAATTTCTACGTCATAGTATACGATGGCACGGCTACGCTCGCTGCTACGATCAAATAACAAGGAGTTGAAGATATTGTTGTTGGCAATGAAAACAAGATATTTACACTTCAAGCTGGATAACTCTCAGCTATGGAATAAAACTTTGACATCATTAAGCAGAAAAACTTTTCATTTCCGATAGTTATTATTATTTTTTAACAAAAATCATTATTAAAAAGGATGTTTTACAAAGCACTTTAAAAAAATTCCTAACACAGTATTAAATTGCATTTTTCAACAGCCATCTTAGAATTTTACCCGCACAATCATTACATATTTTGACAATTGGCATTTTGCAACTTTGTAGCGTCCAGCCTTCCTGAGCTGAGCGTTATAGAGTGCACTGGTCTTGACCGGCTGTTCAATGCGATTACATTTTTAAAAAAGCAATAGGTTAAAATCATGATTTATGAAACTTATATGTTTTTAATTGATTACATTTTTAAATATATACATCAAAAAACAGCATGCTTTACACTTTTAAGAAACTAAACATGTTGTGTAAACAAGAAAAAATATTGATTTTCTATAAGATGTTTTGGTAGAACGGAAGTGCCACAACTATAATGAAGAATTAAGATCCAGCAATATTGATGTTGATAATGCACCACGTTCTGGAAGGTCAGTTGAAGATAAGATAAGATAATGGTTTTTTTTTTGTAGTATCAATCCGGTGGGTTGGTTCGCAGCAACAAAATCTCGCATCTCGATCTCCACTTTTCTCAATCTTCTGTAACCCTTTTTAGTTCAGCTGCAACTAATATCCTCAAACACTTGTTGCAAATACTCACGTCTAGAGCGCCTCTCTGCAGTTTCTACCCTCAATCATCCTTTCCACAGTGTTGTGAAGAAGACTATCGTGGCGCATGATGTGACTGATCCATCGGGCTCGCGTCTCTGAGATGGTTCTTACAAGGTGCCTATCTTCCTTGATTGTGCTGAGAACAGAGTCATTGTTTGTGACGTGGTCTCTAGGAAATTCCGAGATATCTTCTGTAAAGATAAAGGTTTTATGTTATTTTATGAGATTATTATGTTAAAAAAAACTATCGAATAACGGTTACTCGTAAGATTACGGAGAGATTAAAAATTATCTAATTCCACTGTTTATAATTAATTAAGACGGCTAGATTAAAAACAAAAATTATATGAACGTCATTATAATAAATATTCGCACACTTCATTATTCTATCAGTGCATTAATATTATAAATTAAACTTACAAATTAAATACTACTGATGATAAAATAACAACAAGAAGAGATATTTTCTTAATTCGTACTGTAATTTTTCATTTACCATAGACTTTTCATAAATATTTAACGTATTTTATATATTATAACAATTTTTACTGTGCAGCTAACGTGGCTGTTCAATGACCGTTGTTAAATGTAATTGAGGTAGTTTCACAGTGGCTTTTCAATAGACCCAAGTTTATGTTACGCCATTGCTCGACCGTCTCTAGCAGTCCGCCTTAGAACTCTGACACGCCCTTGCAACATTTTGTAATACTTGACAAGTAAACCGGTGCCAAATAATTGACAATAGAGAACCTTTCAGAGCGAATCATGGTCTTTAGCATCTCCCTCCTTCTCCATACCCTCTCCTTCTCTCTTTTTCTCTCACTTCCTGTTACTTTGAATTTATATAATAGTGTAGGAACTAATTACTACTAAGTAATGCTACTTTAAAATACTGAAAGATTAATAGTTTATTTAATGAATATATATTATTAAATTTTATATACAAGGTATGATATAGAGTCATGATTTCTATTTTTATTTTAAACATACACATAAAATTTCATTTCAAAATTAAATTAAAAAATATTTCGCACCTTGTTTTAACATGTATCATAATGAGTACTATTTATTTACTAGAAGACCGAAGTTTTGTCTTCAATGAAGACTATCCGTTACAAACGTTTCTTAATAGTTTGCTTATTATATGATTTCGTTTTTTACATAAAATAATGAAACTTATTGATACACATTTTTTTTTGTATTTCACATATTGTATAATCTTTCTTACACAACATGTTATTAAAAGTTTTGTAAATATATTTAAACTGAAATAAATTTGAATTTTATTTTAATCTTGCAAAATATGGGTTTGTTTTTCACAAGACACATTTTCAGGCATCCGATTACAAAAACACTGTTTTTGTTTTTATGATATACTGTTAACAGAACTGTAAATAAAATATTTTTGTGATATGAATACCTAAAAAGTGTAAAGATTTTCGATGAAACAATATACTTAAAACAATCTTATACCTGTATAAACAAAGAAAAACTCTATGAAAGTAGATTAGAATATTGAAATAATAAAATAATATTCTAATAAAAATTTAAAAAATTCATAAAAGAAAAAGTACTTATTTATCTTCACTGTTTCTAAAAACAAGCATCATAGAATTCACATATGAGATTTCTCCCTCACTTTCTATATTTTCCTGTGTGTATTAACATCCTACTCCCTTTAAAAGGTAGTTATTCAGTCGTGTGGTGGCAACATGAGGAGCAGATTAACAACACAAAGACTTTTTTCAGAAGCACATATATATTCACGATAATCTTTACAAACTTCCGGCCCAGGCGGAATAACATGACGGGCCGGCCATAATGCGACCTTCAGACGGTCGGCACACAACTGACCACGCTCGTTATGGGCTATTGCCTAGTGCCACAAGCGGCGATATATCGAATCAATGGCTCACCAATTACAGCAGCCATATACATAACGAACGTCACACCTGTGACCGGACTTGTCCACAATGGCGACACATACATGTACGACAAGCAAACAGAAATAAGAGACGAAAAATTGTATATTGAGGTTTTCGGTACCAGTCGGCAAGGGCAATATCACGCTGATGTCAGTATCAACATAAAAAATGCCAAAAAGAGGGAACATCGTCGTTATTATGGGCGGGTTATCAGGTGAGTGTGAAGCAACGATTCCGGTTATCTCCCCCAGATTTACGTCGCAAATCGTTTAGTACAACGTAAAGCGAAAATGCTTATCCAAGCGTCAGGGCAGGGTGCAGAGAAGAGCTGAGATTTTTGGGGCGTCTCTGCTTAGAAGCAAGTTCAGCCTTTCTCATAGGGAACGTAAATGCTAGAAAATAGTGATAATCAGGCCCGGAGCTATGAAAATTTTAAATATAATATATTTCTCTTAACAGAGCCTGATAATAAATGAAAAAGACTATCATTAAAATATGCCTAGGATCAAGAAAAATTTCCAAGAAGACTTATTGTATTCCATTAATATCACCGTCCATGCAATCATAGAGTAATTGGTTATCTTCTTAAAATTTCTCTTTTCTTGTAAGTAGATGCAATTATTCAAATAGGTTATTTATTAATATATATCCTACTTTTAAATATAAGGGTCATCGCATCATCAAAACCTTATTCTCTTCCAGTTTGATGTAGTAAATGTAAAAAGTTGTTTCCGTTTTTCAAATAAAACTCAACCACTATTTTTACTATAAGTGATTGATAATGATATTTAAAAAATGTTTTGTATAATATTAAGGTAACTGACAATACAACTAAATATTTTTATTTCATTAATTTTTTAATTAAAATTAATTCTAAAATTATAATGTTTTGTATGTAAAAACGAAGTTAATGTATAATTATAATGGATAGATATAAATTCACATCACATACATTATTCAAGCTCATCCATTAAGCATTTTATGTAACTGTTATAAATACATTTTCTTGCTAATGATGTTTTTTTTTAACTTGATTTATTCATTTTATAACAAACACAAAGCTTAAGTAATTTATAAAAAATGATATAATTCAAATAAACACTGCTGAACACTGTTTACGTTTATGCACAATTTGTTTGTGCACATTGGAACTGAAGAAACTTTCATAGATCACGAAACTGCATTCTTTCATCAAGTGAACCATTGCTCAATGTGATTCATATTATAGATTCATACAAGGTGTGAAATTCTTATTCATTTAATACTTATTTTGAATTTCTTAAAATTAATTTAAATTAAGAAATAACGAATTAAAAATATTCAGTTTTATAATTGAATACGGTCTCCAGGGAGTCCGAAACATGTAATCGCTTAAAATGAATGTAAATAAAACCATAATGCTATTTCTATTTTATGCAAATCGTGTCTTTTGAATGAATTATGCACTTATCATTTTTTTTTGTAATTTTTATATCATGAGAAGACACCATCTTATTCGTCTTTCATCTTTGAAAGAATGTTTTTAAAAAATACGTGTGTTTCACCGTCATTGTTGTAGTTTCTGGACTGTCAAAAAGTGTCTTCAACCCTGGTGTGGATGGGCCCACAAGTCTCGCGGATCACCTTGTAGTGAATGATTTATGCCTGAGAGGATACTTTGTGCCTCCCAAACGATGTAAGCGGTCGCCAGGGTCGGAGGTGGTGAGATCCTCTTCCTTCCTTTGACCCTCTCCTTCTTCGTCGTCTCCCAAACACAAATAGATTTGTCAGCGCGTTCTTGGCGGGAGCGGCAGTGGCGTAACCCAATCAGTATGCAAAACACCCTGGAAAGTTTTACAATTTGGAAGGAAGCCTCTCTCACGAGTTGTGATGCAAATCGTGAATACCTCGTGGCAAGCAATCTAAGGAATTGCGAAATATGCCTTTATATTACACAACGACTGCTTTTTAAAAATATATTTAACAATTAACACTTAATTTATATATTGTGAGCACACATTTATTTAATATTAAACTATTAGAAAGTTAGAATTTTATTTTCATTGTAATTAATTTGCCATAGTTTTTTCATTTAATTCGTTGACTCAAAATCAAAACACGTAAAGTGTAAAGGATAACAAAACTTTTTTCTTTCTAAGCATATTGCTCTTCTCTTGATCTTCATTTTTTTAGTTATCCAAACTGCAACATGCCCTGCCCATTATCATTTTATTTTTATAGAAAAACATTCACAAGAATACTGGCAATAAAAATAATAGAGAAACCTCATATGTGGATTATATCCCGCTTACTATTTTAAAGATGCTCAAACGCTTCATGTGGGTGTTGATTCACCAACGTTATTTGAATACAGCATAGCATTCACGAGTTATCCAACTTACGGGCATTCACTAAAATAAGTTGGTATTTACAGGGCAAATTTCGACAACCACTAAAATGTGCTTATAGATTTCACTGCCGACATTCATTTATGTATTTTGTTCTTCTTATTATTCATATTCTAATTCTTTCTTTAGAGTAATTTTTTTTCTTTTTATTTCTTTTTTATTAGTAAGTAAATTTGGTCACGACAATACGCCACCATAACCTTATTTAAAGCAGATTTTATTTTTTGAAATATTAGTAAGCTGTCAATTAGATACAGTTGTCTTACTCACTTACAGTATATAAAAATAAATATTTTGGAAACATTGACACTCTAAGCAACTGTCTCTCCATCTTATGGGGTATCTATGTAGGAGTCTTAGTCAATTGTTGGCAATTATGTGCGATAAATTTTAATTTAAGTAATATACATATACGCTAGAGAATGATATGTAACCAAATTTTCGACCACAGATAAAATTAGTCGCAGCTTAGTGATAGACTTCTAAATTTATTTCAGCATAGTTGATAAAAAATGATTGACTTAATTAACATTTAATTACAAATCATAACACCAAATTTGTGGTTTTTGATTAATGCGTAAGTTCATACCTGCTGCGTACTTTCAGAAGTTACTCAAATGTGTAAAAGTAATTCCGATTACCTTTTGCGGGAAAAGTGTTGATTTACCAATACTACCCATACCACACTATGTATCTGTATGCACTGCCCCGAGCATTAAACTCAATGCATTACTTACGTACTAAATACAATTTTATGTGTCGTATAAACTCTTCTAACATACACAACGTACGAGTATATTACCAGTTACGTCATTGTTGTTCATTTTTTTTAATAGAACAAATGCAATAAGTCGTACATCTTATTGAAGCTCTGATTTTATTATGCTACTAATAATACACGAAACATTATCCACGCCTAGGGAGCGTCGGACTAATTATTGGATCTCTTTAACTTCCCCCCTCCACTCGATCGTTGAACACCCAATTTTTTCTCTGGTACTACAGCTGCAGTATATGTAAGTTCTTGTGCTCTTGTAATAATATTTATCGCTTTTTTAGATTTTTTTAGATACTGCTTTGTAGCAGCGTCTGGTCGGATTCTTGGGCTATCACTGCTCAATGTAGCGACCATAACCTCAACCTCAAACCACCAGGGCCTTACACCTGAGTGTCAGGTGTGGGGCAGAACCCCTCGCAGAAGATATGGAGCCGGGTAGAAAACATATCATGCGTAAAAAAACACTGTCTGATGCCGTTTTCGTAACGTGGGACCCCCTGTGAATAATACAAGCGTGTATTGTCCGGCGCTAAAGTAGGCCCCCTCGGCAGAATACTAAATTTTATTTTATGACCCTCGAAAAGATGTATGGAGCACACCCTAATAATATTAATGAAACTAATGATTATTAAAACATTGTGAAACTAGCTTTTTGGTGTAAAAGTTTGGAAATTGTTTTACAATTCATTAATACGAGTGTAAAATCAAAGAAGAGATAAATAAGTTATCATTGGAAGCAAAACAATGCTCTTCAAGTGTATCAATAAATAATGTTCAACTTTTATTATTAAGATCTTAAAAAATATTAATTTAATCAATATTTTAAGTTGATCTCATTGTGAGCTGAGAATATAAATACAATTCTGAAACAAATATTTAGAAGGTTACAATTTAATATATAATCTACTCTTTAGGTCCATCTGATCTCGTTAAATATTCTGATTAATAAATCACCCATTTGCCTCGCATACTACAGCTACCAACTCTCGGTATCCTGCCTTGGAGATCATCGGGAACCGTATTTGAGGGACAAGGCATGTTAAATATCAACTGAGATCGGTTTTTTTTCGGAAAAAATGTATCTTTACAAAGTTAAAAGAAAACAATTTTATAAACAATATTTCAAATCTAAAATTGTGACATAAACCTTTTAGACGCCATGACCCTGAATATGTAACGTCTCGTGGATTATCGAAGATTTGAACCCCTAAAAGGTGTCCAATTTTCACCTTTTTTGTTTTTGGGCAGACGATAGATGTCGCTATAGACCCAAGCTATATCATTGACCGAAAATATACAGTTTTATAAGACACAGTTGTGCTCACGGCACTGGCAGGTTTCCCGCAGCGGACCCATATTTGGGCTCATGGCACCCATTTATTGGTATAGGCGTGCCCATCGCAAAATGCAACACTCCTATTAATAGTAATTGATACTACATTTTGCGCGATAAACGCGACACAAACAATAAACATACGAGTATCAGCATATTCATCACAAAGTGTGTAATATCAGTTTGTAATAGTCTACTGACATAAATCAGTTCCGTCGAGAGATGTTATAAAAATATGACATCAAACAAAAATGAAATGCCGGTGGGTATAGTTCAATGGTCAAAGCGTTTGTTTTGCAAGCCATAGGTCGTAGATTCGATCCCCAACGGAGATTTAAAAAAAAGGATTTTTTATCGATTTCTAAGCTCTAAAATATCGCGGTTGATGTGAATTTGATCCCTCACCCGTAAAATGCCAGTCATAGCCTATTAATCAAACTTGGTGGTAAACAAAAGTCATCCCGTGAAGACCACCCATTCATATTAAATTCCTGTAATAATAAAGGATGATGCGTGAATCTCTGGCTGTAATCTATGACGTTAGCGGGTCAACACTTCACATGCAGCGCTTAGCCATATGCAGCATGATAAGCGTCATAGAATTCCAGAGTTGAGACTTCAAAATTACTATCACCAACTGTCGGTATTCTCCTGTATGTGCTTACATAAAAAAACAATAAGAATTGTACAATGCATCTTATTAAATTATTCATAATTTCAGTTTTTATAAACATAACATGAATTAATTGATTGTTATGATAACAAAACAGTAAATTAATAAAATTATATACATATAACTGTAATACTGAAAAATATTTATTCCTGAAAAATGACACAATACAAATATATATTTTTGTAATTCGAAAATAATTTGGGTCAATTTCTATGAATTCGGTTTTGTCGGACATGACCCGTTACATTTTTGTCATTATTTACACACGTCGCAAACAATGTCTCTTCATAAATACGAATTTCATAAATTAAATAAACAAACAATACATTTGCATTATTTACGTTTTTTCTTTGCGAGACAGCTCCGCTGGCAATAAACAACGGGCCGCAACATCAACGGGACTATTACGTACTACTGAAATAAAACACAATACGAAAAAAAGTAGATTTTTTTATTATTTCACAAAAATATTTTTTTTATGTAAACGCATGTAGGAGAGCACACCCGGTCAAGACCAGTGCCCTCTATGACGCTCAGCCAGGGATGCTGGACGCTGCATGCGGGAAACGTGTATTGTGTTCGTGTCTGTGTGTGGGTTGAGGAGATCGCAAGTGTATATTTATCTGTTTCTTGAAGAAATCCAGATTGTAGGAAGGAGGAAACAGACGCTTAAAGAGCATTCCATAGCTTACCGGTGGCATTAAGGAAGGAGCTTTGGAAACTGCCAGTTCTTGGTCGACCTATATTATCCGTGTATGGATGTTCAGCAAGTGTAAGACGAGATTGTCGGTTGTGGGTGGGTGCAGGAGGAATTAGTTATTTTTATGATCGTATAACATTTTTTTTTATGTAAGCACATACAGGAGAATACCGACAGATATAGTGATAGTGATTCTGAAGTCTCGTCTGTGGAATTCTATGACACTAACCAAGGTGCATATGGCTAAGCGCTGCATGTGAAGTGCTGAACCTTTATCGTCATAGACTACAGCCCGAGATTCACGCATCATCCTTATTATTACAGGAATTTACTATGAATGGGTGGTCTTCACGGGACGACTTTCGTCTACAACAATTTTAATTTATAGGCTATGACTGGCATTTTACGGGTTAGGGATCAAAACTAATTTAATAACCCCGAAGAATACCCCTGTTATGGCGGTCGAAATATTGGAAATCGGTAATTCGCCACTTACTAAACCCAAAAGTCACAATATCAGACATTAATATATAAATTTTAAATTCTCTTTCTTTTAATTTTTAAAATACCGGGTATCTTATTAGTTTCTTATAAGTTAGGAAATTTATGTAGTTTATAATTTATTTTTATATGTTCTCAACATGTTTCATACCGAAACATTGTTTTTTCTCTTGACCCTCCGGTACATTTGTCGCATCAACAATGCTCCCCCCGTTCAACGGTCTCGCCTCGCCTTGTCGTCCTCCCCAACACCACCCGTGATAAACTTTCAATTTATGCATCCGGATCCTGCTGCTATCTATTATGTCCTTACCACAGCAGCCTGTGACACACAGCGTGGTTCTATTCACTACCGTACTACTAAATGTCTCCTAGACAACATTATCAAAATACCTTCTAAACCTCATTGACTCAGTACAAAAAAAAGCAATTCTTTTGATAAACAATGACACTCTTACGTCTAACCTGCAATCAATGGAACACAGGCGTAAGATTGGTTCACTAAGGCGTTTCTACCGTTATTACCACGGTCGCTGCTCTTCGAAACTTAAAGAACGAATTCCTCCTACACCCATCCACGACCGACCAACTCGTCTTATACTTGCCGAACACCCAAGTGTGTCGACCGTGAACTGGCAGCTTCCAAAGTTCGTTCCTTAATGCCACCGGCAAGCTTTGGAATGCTCTTCCAGCATCTGTGTTCCTCCTTCCTACAATCTGGATCTCTTCAAGAAACAGATAAACATACAATTGCAATCTCCCCAACCCACACACAAACACGAACACAACACACGTGTAAGATGATAACTGATATCAGCTGATAGTATTTTTTTAATTTTTACCAAAGTTTTATGAAATAATTTTCATACAACGACCTAATTTATAGTACTCGTATTCTGAATCATTGACTTTCAAATCAAATAACGTACAAAGATTTTGTGCGTGTACTTCAATTGATTTTTTTTTGACATCCCTCGTCTTTAAAAAGACGACAAGTTGCGAGTCCGTCACGTGGGCGCGTGGAGGTAGGATGTAGGAGCAGATTAACAACACAAAGAACTTGTTTTTGAAGCACAATTCGGATTTATTTTCGATAAAGACTTGACCTCCCCGTTCGATCATAACATGACGTTAATTTTGCCTCGATCGAACGGGCTTGACTGACGACTGCCCGGAACACTGTGACAAGCTGCGCCACCAAGGCAATCGCGACAAAAAATCAAATTAAATATGACAGTTGCACCAACATGAAATGGAGCAACTGTCTTAACAAATAAAAGGCGTATGCAAACACCGTGTAATTTTATATAATTTAAACTTACTATATTAGACGTGTATGTCAGGCGAGCGAACGAAAATAAGAGACAAAATATCGTTTTTCTAGGCTTTTCGGTATTGACCTAAAAGAGCTATATCAATCCGATATTAGTTTTTTATCATTTTCTGGGAGGCTTAAATAATTTTTATTTAACTGAATTATATTCAGCATCATTCCTTTTTAATTAGTGGCAACAAGCACTGAATATTTTAAAATTAAATCAAGCTATATTTTCTTTAATTTGTAAATTATATGTTTAGTTTGTATTGCAGTGTATTGTTAGCCAAGTGCATGGCGGTCAAACAGTTCTGCAATAGATATTGCCATGCGGTTAGCCAGCTTAATGAGTTAGTAACATACTGTTATACCGACCACTGATTAAAACTAACTAACTTACTCGTTAATACGGATCTTACTCGTATGTATTTAGAAGCAAAACCACTACGTATAAATATTTTTTGAATAAATTATACGTGGAATTGAATAATTAATTTATAAATGAACGCATACTTACGAGAAAATTCATCTAAAATGAAAGAACTAAAATGTATTGGCGAATTGATTCAAAGAAGACGAATGACGCTTTTTTCATATTGACTAAGAATTAGAGGCATTAATATCAGCTTCACACTCTTAACAAACTCAAGTAAAGTAATTTATGTCTAAATAATGATTTCAGCATTCTTTTTTAAAGAATAATTTTTTTATTGTCTTCGCTATAAGCTTTGCTTCTTTCAATACTTACTCTCAATGCTGACGGTAATTTTATTGTATAATATATGACGTATAATTCAGTTGCACTCCCAATAAGATCACATCATAATAAATTAATTTAGTACTACAACAGCTTTCTAAAGAGAGTATTTTGCTTTCTATTTCTCCATATATTGATTGTTTGAGTAAATCAATCCTATTACTGAAAAATTTATTACAAATACATCATGTGTATTTATTGTGCTGAAGAGGTACAGGCGAAATATTTAAATATTCAGATACCTTAAAAATAAAAAATAAAATAATAAATTACATATTTTTGTTTAATATACTTATTTATATATTTATTTTTATATTAGCTGCGGCTCCCTGATTGGCGTAAGACTAAAATCTCTTCCGTAAAATGTCTGCTAAAGCAAATATTTATTGACTTAACATACCATTGAGTAAATTACATTAGAGATATTGAAATGTATTCGCTTTAAGTCTAAAAAATGGTGACATATATTTACGACTCACCACTCCTACATTACTATATAAAATTACTGTTCGGTGTATATTTTTTTCTGCTGCTTTACCTAGAAAAAAAACATGTTTGTCCAGCTAGCACGCCATATTTTATACGGTCTTCTTGGAAGTCTTTATGTTATCACGTCAGCTGCATGCACCGCACAATTTCAGAACACTTTTAAATCACGTTATAATATCCTGTAAGTTTTTCAATTAATTACACAAATCAAACATAAAATATTCTTGTATCAACATTCAATGTGAGTATTCTGCAATATGACTTGTATTATAATACGATAGTAAGATTAATGTTGTAGTTCTGGCTTGTGTTTGGGCTTGTATTGCATCAAGATAGAAATTAGCGGAGGCACTAAATAATGGAGGTGCAAGGCGCGGCGAGGTGCAGTGCTGAGCATACCACCTGTTCACAACCTGCATTACCCAGTGCACTAACAGGCATATTATTATGGCTTCACTTGAGAAGGAAAACAAGCGAAACCATAAAGTTCACCGCTGAGGTAAAACGATTGCCAACCAAGCGAGGATCCAAGTGTTCATTCAGCACGAAGATACAAATAAAAATGATTTTTCAAATTTTATTTATCAAATTATAACATTATTTATTTATCCGTCTTGCGCCTATCTATGAACCTTTGTCGGAACCTTATTCAACTGGACGAATAACATCACCAGCTTCTGCTCTAGCACCACAAGTCGGCTTTCGAATACTCTTTAAGGATTTTTGATTGCTCCTACATATATACTCATAATAATTTTAAAAGGTAGATTAATAAACGCTTAATCCCTTCAACACCTTTATACACGCAAATCACTACACATCTATCTTACACGCAACGTTTAGACGGCTTGGTTGAACAGCATAAAATCCGTGTACCATCGCGATGGTGCCCTTATGTAGTTGTATATGTTATACGAATATACAAAAAAAAATACTGACATACTCCGTCTTTAAAAAAGGCGACAAGTCGCGGGCTCGTCACGTGGCCGCGTGGAGGAAAGATGCAGGAGCAGATCACAAATCAAAAGAACTTGCTTTTGAAGCACTTGACTGTAACGTTCCCCGTTCGACCGTAACGTGACGTTACTTCCACCTCGGTCGAACTGGGCTTGACTGACGACTGCCGGAACACTTTGACATGCAGCGCCGCCAAGTTAATCACGACAAAAAAAAAACAAATTAAAGATATTTTCAATGTTTTGAGCATTCACTTTGAGATCCATAATAAATTATAAATATGTAATAAAAATGTAATACACACACAAACACACACAAACACACACACACACACACCCACCCCCTCTCCTACAAAAATGTGTTACACCACTTATAAGTACAACGCAGCTCAGTTATCTCTTAACTAGAGAAGGATTGAGAAAGACTACGAGTTAGTCGAAACTGCAGTCTCCTAATAGAGAACTTTTGTTACGTGATCCATGTGAAAACAAGGTATATAAATAAATAAATATTTATAAATTAAAGATGACAGTTTAACCAACATTAAATGGAGCAACTGTCATAACAAATTAAATGGCGTATGTACACGCCGTGTAATTTTATATATAATTAAAGCTTACATTATTAGATGTGCATGTCAGGCGACAGATCAAAAATAAGAGACAAACGATCGTTTTTCAAGGCTTTTTGGCATCGGCCTAAAAGAGGTTTCTTTTATTTTTTATACATTTTTTATTATCATAATGATAACTAACGTTGTTGTAACTATTTGAAAAACTAACAATTGATACGTTCAAACAAATTCACAACAAATATCATCTTATTTGACGTTTGCCTTGTTTAACGTGATACTTACAGAACAAGTAATTACGGCATATTTTTTTTATATCGTCTAAGATGATAATGTCTTCAAATATTATGATGTTTATTTTAAAGTGGTTTAGTTAGTTTTCCTCTCCTGGTCTCATGATAATAATACTAATCGGCAGTAATGGCGGCGTACTCCAACAGGCGAGTGTAATGGCGACTTGATTTACGGCGCGAAATTTGAATTCGGACTCCAATCAGTACAACACGGCACACCGTGAGCTTAGAACAGATAGAACACACGTACAAGTGATCGTTGTGCATTTAACCACAGGAGTATGTTTGACGATGAATAGGCCTTTAAGTACACGATAACAAGGTTCTCAGAGTCTCCAGAAAGGAACTCACAGCACTAGACTTATTTGCATTGAAGAAAGTCGTACTGTCGATTTTAAGGCGTTATATAAGTGATGTGAGTGCAACATATACAACGCTTGTACACTGCTATCTTTCTTTACTTGGGTTATGATGGTTTTAAATTGTGAGGCATGTCAAAGCGAACAAAGCAGCCTTCCATTCTACAGTCGGTTAAATAACGAATGTGAACCTGGATAGGTAATGTTTTACGGATAATGAAACATAAAATGCAGCTGCTTTATCTTCAGATTCTTAATCTCTTGCTGTTCTGGAAGGTCTTCGGGAACAACATTTAAAGTCAAGAAGGATGTTTTAGGACACATCTGATATTGAATGAGACAATAGAAATGGCGTTTGACTTTGTATAGGCTGTTTGTTATGACCATATGTTAAAAAGCTAGGGAAGCTGATATGGAACAATATAAATTATGAGTGTATACTAAATAAAATACTCGTTTCTGAATAAATACAAGTTAAAAGATAAATTGAATAAGAATCATCTTTTTTAGTAATTCGTTATGATTATTATATACCTGTTTCCTAGGAAAATTGTGACGACAATATGATCCAGCTAGCTGGATCATATTGTCGTCACAATTTTCCACCACACAATTCTCTCAGCTAACTTGATATTTGCCTTGTCTTATGTCAGCTATTTCATGTTT
Organism: Glossosoma conforme; assembly: GCA_022606575.1. Classification (NCBI taxonomy): domain Eukaryota; kingdom Metazoa; phylum Arthropoda; class Insecta; order Trichoptera; family Glossosomatidae; genus Glossosoma; species Glossosoma conforme. The sequence goes on from JAGTXR010000001.1 coordinate 152,797, forward strand.
ATGCCAAAGCATCCAGTTGTTAGTATACGATAATTTCCCAATGTTTTAAAAAAACAGCTTTAGCTTATGCCATCCTGCAACATCTGTAGAAAATCTCCCAGGTAAGTACATCTTTGTTTTTGTTAGATATAAGGCCGCTTCGTTTGCTATCTAACACCGTCATTTCCCATAAAATCAATCGTATAGTACACCTTTATTGAATATAAGCACTAGTTTATTGTATTTATTTGTATCAAATAAGTTCAATTTACATTAAATAATTACATAAAGTAAAATTAAAAATATTACTTAATTTTACAAATAATACATCACGATAAAACAAATTACTTAAAAACACTCAGCTAGAATTTTCATCCTGCATTCTGTGTGCTAATGACTGGAAACCTCCCGGCAAACAATGAGTCCCGTAATTTTATACAACAGCTGGCAGTCGCATTATTATCTCTAGGAATTGGTCCAGCAGCATCCCACTGAGGTCATCCCTTCACACAGACTCATATCGCATTCCGAGAGCAAAACGAGAAAAGGTACTTTAGAAGTCAGGTGCAACAAACAGCTTTACTATTCACTAGTTTTAAACTAACTAAAAAAATCTTCCTCGCACTAATGTTCCAACTGATCACCGATTGCGAATTTCACATTTTAGCATTGATAATTCACATTTGATACTAGTTTCCGATGCAGAATCTACAGTAACTATCCATGCTTAATCACTGATTACGCTTAGCACTGTTAGTAAGCACACTATATTCAGCGAGTTCCTAAAACGGTTCGGCATCTCTTCTTGCAATGCTTTTCGGATTCAACGGATCATCCTGAACCACTGCTCAGTTATGATGATTCATTGCTGTTAAGCTACATCAAGGATATCATTGCAGTAACGCGCATATTTAACGAGGCTGACATGGAAAAGGCTCTCTTTCATTAACTGTTTGTCAGATGCATAAACTAACCTTGTGTGTAACTTATTTCAATTTCACAATTAGTACGTAAAAAAAATACGATGAAAAATAGAAAGAGTGGGTTTTTTTTCTACTTTTTTCAAGATATTTTTTTTTTAATAAAAATAAACATTGCATTCAGATAACAATTGTACGTTAAATTTTGAAAACATCTAATCCATATATTTTTATGTGAACCATGTTCCTTCCCTTCCTACACTGTTAGTCAAGCCTAAATCTTCACAGCCAATATACATATTTTACATAAACTTTTGACTAATTGCTATCGAATAATGCGTTGCCTTGAAGTTGGAATAATTATAAAGCCATCAGTATAAGTGAGAGTGACTTAAAAATAAAACTAAAAAAATTAATACCCCTGTTTTGAACTATTTTACCTTTCCTACCTGATACAAAAAGCGGTTCTTGTATCAAACACTCCAAAAACAGAGGGCAAAATTGAGACCCATTGAGAATATTGGTTTTATCTTATTTACTAAATGACGGTATATTTTGTCATTGAATTAATTTTATAAGAAATAAATAACGTCTACGTTTCTCTTACCATTGTTTCTCTATATCTCTTATTGTCGAATTACTTTTTTAATTTGAGCAAAATGATAGCACATTAATGTCTAACTTCACACTTTGTAACACATACTTTAACGTTAAAATTGAAATAGTATTTTTTTAAATTATTTATAATCGTAATATGCATATAACATTAAAACCAAAAATATATTTAAATAGCAAAAAAACACTTATTTTAATTGTAATTATAATAATATTTTCAAGATTAAATATTCTTCTTCTTTAATTTATTACAGCTATGATGCTTTCGTTTTTTGTGGGGTATTAAATTTGTGTTTTTTACGGTTTATTGTGTGAGGATTTAATCGCCATTTAAAAACAGGATTTTTAACCTGTAAAATGTTTATGGTGCTTTTTATGGCAGCCCACATTCTATTGAGCATAATTTTGAAAAGTGTTTCATGTCTTACGTCACCTAGAATGATGAGATATTTTACTGGTAAAAGAATTTACCAAATGTTTTCATTCAAAATTTTCAGTACTAACATTTTCAGTTGTAACTTTTTTAACATCATCATTGTTTCTTTCAGATAGTTTTTAATAGCAATGAAGATTACTAAATAAACGTTATTTAACCATTAGGCTCTGTGATACTCGGCAAAAACAGCTGGACGCTGCATTCGTGAAATGTGTTGTATTTTTGTTGAGTCGATTTCAAGTGTATATATGATCTGTTTATTGAAGAAATCCAGAAAATAAATGTAAGTAGAAGAAAACGCAGATACTGGAAGACCATTCCAAAAAAAAATTCTGACATTTAGGACGGAGCTTAGAAAAATACCACATCTATGTCGAAATACATTAATCGTGTATGGATTTTCAGTGAAATTGAGAAAAATCTTTCTGTTATAGCGTCGTGCAAAAAAAATCTTCAAGTCCAAGGGAACATCATGATTATACTCGTAATGGTAGAAAAAAAATAACTTAATCAACTGTACGTCTGTGTTCCAAGGATTGAAGTCTTGACATAAGTGTATCATTATATATATAAGACAGTGCTGCTCTCATTAATCAATTATTTTACTTGAAAATTATATAAATATACATTTACTATATTACGAGCATAAAAATAATTTATTTCGTAAAGGATTTATTTTCTTAATTTTTCGAGACTGCTAAGAATTGAATTTATTTACTTTTATAAAACTTAAATTATAATTTCGAAGAAACTAACAATTAAATTACGAGACTTATTTTTCAATTTGTACAAATCGTAATTGAATCCGCTTAGAAGAGTGTCTTAATTAAAGTATAAGTTGTATAATTAAGGTAAAAGTTGTTTAATCAATTTTAAAGTTTTTTTGTGAATTGAATTCTAGATTTGTGATAATTTTTTAATACGGTGAAAAAACAGACGACTATAATAAAAGTTTTTTTTTCTTAAAAAATATTATATTTTATTATTCAGTCCATAAAAAATTAAGTCTGCATTTAACTTTTTCCGAAGAACATACAGCATTTATTTTCAATAAAGACTTGGTTGACCCGCCGGACCGGGGTTCAACTGACTACCACCAGGGCACTGTGACATGTAGCACCGCCAAGATAATCGCGACTAAAACGCAAATTAAAGTTGACAGTTGAACCAACATGAATTGGAGCAACTGTCAAAACAAATAAAATGGCGTATGCAAACGCCGAGAATTTTATTTAAAATTACAACTAACATTATTATATGTGCATGTCAAGCAAGCGAAAAAAATAAGAGACAAAAGACCGTTCTTCGAAGCTTTTCGGCATCAGCCTAAATCAGCAACTCGAACTTGCATCAAGCTGATATCTGTACATTATGTGTAAACTTTTCAACTATCTTCCACAACAGTAAGAGCCGAGAGGCTTGTATCAAAGGCTTTTGAAGATAATCTTCTATGGCAGCTAATTGATAGCATGCATCTTTTATATTGAAATTCATCTTTATTTTATCTTGTCAAACTTCACAAATCAGCAAAACTATCAATTCAAACTGTGGCGGACTTCTGTTTTATCAATTATACCACCTTCGGTATCTATGGCTTGTCTTTAAGTGTTTTCCCATAGATATCGTTAGAATTACCGACACCAGAGGTCGCTTCGTCGTGAGAGTTGAGCAGACTATATAAGCAGACGACCATAAGAACCAGATCTCTTCTCTCTCAAAGCCTTCGTAACCCGATCAATCATCGCCGCCCACCGGAAGACACCAATATGTTAAGTTCCTCCTCTACGAAAAGTAACAACAATCCACCAATAACCTTTCATTATTAAAAAAATCACTTCTAGAATTTGCTAATAAAGAGAATCCCGTTAATCATTCAACTCAAATCTAATAAATATATTGTGTTCACTTTTCAACCTTTTAAATTGCTTAAATATTAAGCGTACTTCCTGAAATTAAATTCTCCGTGACATTATACTGTGTTCTTATTTATTTTCTTTCTGTATTCGAAATACCCGTGTATTTCCACTGATTTTTTCCTTACAAGCATAACAAGTCCTTCTCAGAAATCCACAGAGAACATTTCTACTACACTCCCACATTCCGACAAAACCATCGAACTTCTAATATGCTATTAATCACATGAGTTGAGGTTTCCAACATTTCCATACCTATCACCTACTACTCATCACCTTTTAATATGCAATTGCATGCGAAGGAGAGCACAACTGATTGAAACCAGTGCTCTATATGATGTTAAGCCATGTCGACTGGACGCTTCATACAGGAAAAGAGTGTTTGTGTTTGTATGTGGATTGGGAATATTGCAATTGTATATTTAATTGCTTCTTGAAAAGTTCCAGATTGTATATATTATGAAACACAGATGCTGGAAGCATATCACTTTTATACTTTTTATCCAACAATATGTGAATTTTAAGTATATTTTTATTTGAAAATATTTATGAAATATTGAAAAAAATCGGATCCTGTTGCTAAGATTAATCAGTTAATGTCAAAAATATTATTAACGATACAATTTAGCAAAAACAACCAGCAAAAGGCGTTCTCCGCAAGCTGAATATTATATTCCCGCAAACTGAAATCTGCGAGATGAAATTTTTGAGTGCATGAAAAATTGTTACCCCGCCGAAAGATTTATCGTCTGAAATTCGACGAGTAAAAAAGCTTTTTTGAATAATGTTAAGCTAAAAAGCTGGCAGTAGTTTCAGGAAGGTTTATTACGTTTCATTTTACGGCCGTGACAGTGTGCCACGTTAAAGGCTTTTTAATTCGTTCCTTCGGAGTCCGTGAGCCTGAAACTGGAGCTTTTACGTCTTCATATATTACCGGGTGCTTTCCTTCAAACAAAGTGATATTTGAAATTAGTGTTACGGGGTAAGACCATTGCCTCTCCGCTTGCCGTAACTAATTAAATTTCTCAATTTCGTGTATGCTGTTTTTGTAATAATAAATTATGCAAAATAAATTTTATTGTTCGTAATATCTCATAAATATAACAATTTATTCAATATTAGGGTTGCGGAGGACCGAGAGGAATGGAGATCGAGATGCAAACCAATCCACCGGATTGATACTACGAAGAAGATTCAATGTAACATAAAATATATTACAAATTTTAACTTCGATTACTTGACTACAATAACGTTCATCTAATAACAAGTTTTTTATTCGTGATTAATATTTTTGAGAAATGCTTAGTTAGATAACTTAAGAGTGAAGTTAAGTTTTATTTATAAATTTTAATATTTACAGGATTTAACTACAAAAAAAGATTTCTAAATTATGTCATAACTTGCAAGTTTTCAATTTAAATACGATTATTTTTTTGCAACCTGGTAACACTTGATCTAATTTGAATCATTTAATAAGAATCTGGCATTTTCTTTTAAACTCCAAAATGCCTCGAATTAAACAGCTTCTGTTTAATCAAGTCCATAGACTTTAGATGACGTTGGAAACCATATTCTCATGAGCGCAGTTAAACCTTCAGGTACAAATATTCGTTTGTCTTGAAAAAATGTTTTGGCAACGGCAACAGATGATGCTGATCGACACTTACTTGCCAGTTTATATATATGTTCCAGATATGACAAATATTTCATAAAAAAACATGCAGAATGACTTTCATTAATTTTACGATGAGAGACGAATCCTAAAAAATTAAGCAACGGTAAAAACATGTAAAGTTGTTTCTGTATCATGCTTTAATAAAAATAAAATTATTTAAAGCGCTACGTTAAGAGCATCTTCATTAAAAAAAACGTAAATACGTCGTTTGATCTTATCTCGCAATTTGAGCTTTAAAATTCAGGATTCTGCAGCTTTAAGCTCAAAGTGTTTTTTTTTCCGCACGCGGTTCAGTCTCTTTGGATTTTTGCCTCTCTTCAGAGCAAATTGAGTCAATCAGGACCTATCCTTAAACGAGTGTTGACTTTATCTCTCTTATTTCGTTCTTTGGCCTGCGGAGTCACGTGGGAGTCGCAGCGGAAGGCTTCGTGGGTGTGAGGTTCCGCTCTGGGAATACGAAATGCTCCAGAACACAAAATAACATGTAGCGGCGTGCGCGAAACAAAATCATCACCGTAGCAAATGGACTATTTCAAAGATTATTTAATGTCAACAAGCTCTTGTATTCACTTTAATTCTACATCTTAAAGTATGAAGAGTTTCTTCTTGATCGTTTTACATATTTTTATTATTACACGGCGTTTGTAATAAATAAAAACATAAAATGACTGTTGCTAAAGAAAGCCTTTATGAATCACAAAAACAAGTATTTATGGTAATTGTTTTTGTGATTCAATTCAATTGAAAAATAAAAAAAAAACAAATTTTAAAAAAATGTGCTATTTATATCATCATCATTCCATATTCACCCCCTAAGTGGAGCATATGGTTGTCACAAACTGTCGCCACAGAACTAACTAAGTCTCCATGTGCCTCGCCTCATCTCATATCAGTTCTTTTTTCCTGAACTCCTACAAAAGTACATTATATGTATATATCCCAACGGCCTTCTTAAAAAGCGATAGCCCGGGAACCTGAAGAAAGGGCAGCAGTAATTTATGCTCTCTTATGCAACACCAGTCATAGCCTGTTAATTAAAATTGGTGGTAGACAAAGGCCGTCGCGTGAAGACCACTCATTCATAGTCAATTCCTGTAATAATAAGGATGATTCGTGAATCTCGGGCTGTAGTCTATGACATTGGCGAATCAACACTCAACATGCAGCGCTTAGCCTATGCACTATGGTAAGCTCATAGAATTCCACAGATGAGACTTCAGAATCACTATCACCAACTGTCGGTATTCTCCTGTATGTGCTTACATAAAAAAAATACAACCATGGTATTGAAACTGGATTTGTTTACTCCCACACGTTAAAATTCATTTACATTCTTTAAAAGACAAATTATTTCAACTACAGTATTCTATGCAGGCATCTGTTCTCAAAACTTAGTATACAGCCACTTTAATGAAATGCCAAGATACACAGCTATATATCAGGATAAGGACGATACAGACACTGCATAGTTGAATATTATTCGTAAAGAATACCTCTCTTACATGAGTTAAATGGTAGTGTCCATAATTATAATTAATATAAATGTTACGCCACTGTACGAGTAACTTTTCTATAAGCAGTTGAATATCAGATGTTGTAACTCAATCTCTGTCTCTTGCGTCAGTTTGTGCCTCGCGGAGCTTTCGTTCGACTCATTTTCTGCGTTTTATTCGAAGACCGTTCTCGACACTCGAATACTGACAGCAAAAAGAGTCTAAGCGCCAAATGATACAACATCGGGCTAATCACAGGGAGTCCAAAATATATACAATATAATGCGTTTTTTTCTTCCAGAATGTGCAACTATTTGTCAAAGTACGCTATTCATATTAAGTGGCTAATATATCTTAACAAGAAAGTTGTTGTCACAGGAAAGCTTAGATCGAGAGCGGATCTATCATTTGGGCCCCCTATGAGTTGAAATATAGCCTCATGTTGGAGAGGGTACAGAAGAAATTTCTGAGATCTCTCTACATGAGGGTATATGGATACTATCCGTGGCTGTATCCAACTAACTTCATACAGGGTATGTTGGGGTACATTGAGTTGAGGACAAGAAGGGATATGTGCTTAGGTATGCATTTCTTCCGACTGTTGCGTGGCGTGTTCGGGAATCCTGAAATTTTGATGAACATCGGTTTGTGTGTCCCCGATAGATATCTGAGAATAAGGAAGCAAAGATTGTTCGCTCTCCCTAAGAGTAACACTAACCTGCCAGAGACTATGCCTCTTGGGAGAGGGATCAGACTGTTTAACCAAATCGCCTCGGATGTTGATATATTTCACGTAAGAGAGGCCCAATTCAGACAAGAACTCCAAGAGTTTCTTTGGAGGGATAATTGGTTGGCTTCGTCTGTCTGATAAGCATAGGGACCTTCTGTTGCTTTTCTTTATTGCTTTGTTCATAGTACTTAATCATAAGTACCTATTTTTGTATATATTGTATTTTTTATTTGTATTTTTATTGTACTTCAGAAATGAATTGAGTTAACATAATTTTTCATGTTTCTGAAAGGCAAAATAAACAAAATTGAAATTGAAATTGAATCAAAGACACTGTTTTTAATATTTATTCCACAATTTATATTATTTCAGGCATGAACTCCACGAGTTTTTTTGGAGTAATGAATTTTTGGCGTCGTCTGTTTGATGAGCATCGGGACCTTATACTATTATTACTTAATCATAAATACCTATATTTTTATATTCATCTTGATTGCAATTCAGTAAAGATTGTTTTTTTTTTTAATATTCTGTAAGTGAAAAAAACATTTTTTTTGAAATTGAAATTAATATCATAAAGTATACTAATAGTGACTGGCTGTACTGTCTTGTAGGCTTTTTCATTTTCAAAAATGCACTTAGCATCTTCCTGATATTCTTTTCATGCCATCTAGCAATGGGTTTGCTGATACTTTGTTAGCTCTACTACAAAAGCTTCTGTTACAGTATATTCGTTAAAACAAAAATGCAAAAAAAAATACAAAAAATTGGCACTTACATCTTTTTTCGTTTTCATTCTCGTTCCCGACAATGGATAGCGTACGCCCCCGCTTTCTCGCGCATAAATAATTAATACCTACGCCTCTCGATAAATATCGCAATGTTATTTTCGTTTCGTTAGTTACGATCGCACATGGGCTTAATACAGTGATACATGAATAACTCGCATTAAGTATACACGGAAAGCATCAAATAACAAGCAGCGAAATTTATTATTCCTTGAAAAGGGCTTATGTAAATTAAAATTGAAATACTATATTAAGTAATGATGAAAAATAATTTCCTTATTACTTTCAACCATTGAACAATACTATTTTTCACGCGAGCCGAAACATAAATGGGTCGCAGCTTTGCTTACCGCGTGACGTTAATTTGGGTTGACCCGCCTCTTAGGAGCAAATCACGTGAAGCTCGTAAGCTTTAGGCGAATGAATTCCAATCAACTTCTTAATTGTGATTTACTAATCACCCAAAATATGCTTCGGATACTACAGCATTCGTCGTTTCTAAGTCTCCATGCTCCTGCTCTGCAAATCGTTGAGTGCTACTATGTCTTGACCCAAAGCATTCGGTTAAACCACCTTTTGAGGACTGAATTATCCAGACTTCGGAACTACGGCGTAATCATTTGATTTCCTTAAATTATCTGATTTTAAGAAATCATCCAAGATTATGGAGGCTTTCTAAAACCATATTCTCGTATTTTTCCGTATGAACCTCTGAATATAAGGGAACATGTAATGCAAAACGGCAGCTAACAAAACCGCATGGGGAAAATTTATGGTGATTGTTTATATAGATATCGAACTCTTCACGCCATCCACCCACAAAAGAACATTAATTAACAGTCTCAAATGAATAAATGTACTCCCGCGTCAACTGTTAAATGTATAAGACTTTCCTACAATGCTTTAACACGGATCACATTCAGAAGTGTTTCACTTGATGGGAGACTGCAGTTTCATGATCTATAAAAGCTTCATCAGCTCCAATATTCACAAACGTTTAAAAAGATATTTACTTAAAAAGAAAGAGTTTCACTAAATTCACCTATTTCCTAAATCTTTCCATGAAATAAATAACCATTTGATAATAAATTTATTTATATAAGAATGAATCTCAAGATTAATGCTACAAATGTAAATAAATTAAACTGATTTATACTCATATTGCTTGTCAAAAACTGACTATCTTGTTAAATTCAATTGCAAATAATCCTGCCATAACCGCATGCATTCAAAAAATATCTAGTGCACACAGAACATGCCTTTACATTTCTCACCAAACGAGCGAGCAAGTATAACGTATCAATGCCTCGTTTCCTGGCAGGGGATCGCATAAAGCATGTAAAGGGATCACCGACGCTGTGATGTCTGAAATAAGACCCGAAGCGCATCAAACAGATCGCTGGCACTTCAAGTAATAGTCTCATGGGCCCCTCTTTCATTCAGGATCCCAGGACTCGTCTCTGTGACGATTCCTCTTGTAAACCGCGAGCGAAGTTGAAGGAAATTGTGCAGTTTTTCATGGTTTGAAATACGAATCAAACAGGTAATAAGTTTCATTGCTTCGTTTTCTATGTGAGGAATGAATAATGCATGAATACATTTCTATAATTAAACCGCAAAGAGGTGTGCTTGCAAGTAATAGTGTTTGGTTTTGTGACAATAATCCTTTTTTATTTTTTGTCTATCAAATAACAAATAGTAATGGCGTATTATTTTGTACAGTATAAAATATTTTGGACTGGGTAATGTGTTAGTGTTTATACGTGTTAATTATTCAAACCTATTATGTCACTAGTCTTTTTTAATAAATAGTTTTTATACATAAAATCACAATTTTGTTTTGCACATTATGTGAAATTGAGTTTTTTTTTCTTTTAAACGGGTACGCAATCAAACTTTTGTCACTTGATTTAAGTGTTGAATGAACCTACCTGAATATTTAAGAGTGTTTTTCAAGTGATTATATTATTTATTATTGGTTTATTTACCTTATGATGACAAACTCAATGGACAACTCAAAAGTAATAACACTTTTGTGGAAATGTTCGATAAAAACTAAGATTACAAAAGTTCGCTTCAAAATAATCTAATTTTAAAAAGCTTTTACAACAATAAATCATTATTTTCAGTAACAAAAGCCAGCAAATCCCAGAAAACAACTAAACAGAAAATATAATAATGGCATCCATTCCAATTGCATTTATATTGTCAGCCTAAGAAGAGATAAGCTAACCACTATTTACTGTTTTATTTCGCCTTTCATACAAAACACGTGTTAAAGCTATATAACACTCAGTGTCACTAAGTTGCTCAAAAGCTCTTTTTCGTATCTTAATGTATTCTTATTTTTAACAGAAAAAAATATTATACTAGGTTTAGTCTTGTGAAACAAGGCAAAAGGAAAATTCTCGGTGCTCTACAAATATGACCTCCTCTCTTTTTTCTGTTTTTTATTCTTATGAAGCTTATCATGGCATCAATTATTTTTAATGAAGACAAGTCTTATAACAAAATAAAATATTTTCAAATTATCATTCACTACTATTGGCATGATTTTTAACTTTATGTATAATAAGTGACTTTTGATTAAATTGGTATTACTAAAATAGGCTTCTATAAAACATTTGCCATAAAATACTTTTTCTTATGGTTCAAGGTCCACTTTAAAAAATACATTAAGTTAGTTTTCAGTAAATTTTCCTGAGTTTATATAGAAATAATAAAGTTACTTCAGACAAACTGCATGTACAGTTGGAGACTGTATCAAAAATATTATGGTAGAAATTTTGACGCTTCATACACATATTGTTGTGTACTTATTTTAATAATACCGTGTTCACCTTGTCCATTATATAGCAACTTACTTTACAAATAATGTCTAGTTAAAATACGGGTTTCCAGGTTTTGGCTTCGTGGTGATAATACGACGTCCCATTGCCAGTAAGTAGGTGCTTTATCAGATACTGGCGCCGGGCGCCGCGACGTCGATATCGCCCAGAGTTCAATGCAATCGTAATTTTTCGCCGCAGCCGTCCCTGGAGAGTATTTACGGACCAGAACACGCCGGCTGCACCCGCTAGGGGCAACAATCTTCATTGTTATCTAGCATCCAGCTCTGTGACCACACCTTAAACATCAAATAACCTTTGAACATCAAATAAACTATACTCAAGAAAATATAACACGATTATCATTTTCCAAATAATTGATCTTTTTTTTCTCTTTTTCGCTTGTGATAAACTTGTGAAACATTAAAAAAAATTAACACTTATTGTTTTTTGATTCCTACCCCCACTTACGTGGTTTCCAACAACGCGGTCATGACTTTCACGTAATTGGAGGCTTTGATTATATATTTTTTAATTTCACATTATATTCAAAGGGGCAGTAAAATAACACTATCATTTTAAGCTTTATTGATAACTTTTGTGGCCATGTACTTCGTCGAAGGAGTGGACATGAAATTAATGTATGTTTTACAACTGAAGAAAAATACAGTAAAATTTTTATTCTATATCGAATTAAAATGTATCGAGAAGCCTAAACATGTTTTTATAAAATTGTGGTATTTTAAATATGTAAACTCCTTTACGTTACACATTTTACCGAGAATTATCGATCGACAAAAATCGAACATCTTTAATTTTCATTGTTATATAATCCATCGTTTCTATTACTTTTACACGTGTAGCAGGTGGGATATAATTACATTATTCATTTACATAATTAAATTGTCCGTTACGCAATAAATTTGCATACACTCGTATCTGTTTGACAAGTTCATTACATTTCAGTCAATTTCAATTAAAGTCTAGTAATATATTCAGTATTCTAGTACTTAGGATTATTGCTTGTTACGTGATACAACGCCATAAATATATTAGTCAGTTATTGGGCGATGACATCGTCATTTTTAGGTCAGTTTATGTTATATTTTTTCAAAATGTGATCCAACAATTTAAATGCCAAATCTTCATGATAATTTCAAGTATCAAATATAACTTACATTTTTTTTTTGTAATACATCACCAAATATATTTTTTTGGATATATTTCTATTATGAAATTATACTTAAATGACATGTAATAACTTATTTTATGACATTTCCCTCGTCGATTTCGGAGAAAAAGAAACGGCAGACGCTGGGATTCAAACCGCGACCTATGCACCTTAGTTTTATTCTATACACAACGCGATAAATCGTGACTAATTCAAAAGTGCATGTATGTATTAATTTTTATATTAACTTTTAACTACAATCATCATCAGCCTGTATCCGTCCACTGTTGAACGTAAGCCTCCTGCATGAGTCTACATCCTCTTCGATTCTCTGCTTTCCGCATCCAGTCACTCCCGGTATTCTTCTTATATCGTCAGTCCATCTTGCAGGGGGTTGGCCAATGCTTCGTTTTCCAGTTCTTGGGCGCCACGCCAATACTTTTCTTTCTCATCGACCGTCGTTTCTTCGACAGATATGTCCTGCCCATTGCCACTTGAGTGTGCATATTCGTTGGGTAACCTCCACTACACGAGTTCTTCTGCGGATATCCTCGTTTCGGATTCTATCTTTTAGTGACATTCCTAGCGTGGATCTCTCCATAGCACGCTGGGTGACCATTATTTGATGGGTAAGACTTGCTGTTAGATTCCACGCATCTGCGCCATAAGTTAAAACAGGCAAGATACATTGGATAAACGTCTTACTTTTAAGACACTGTGGAATTTTCTCTTTAAAAATGTACTGTACTTTTCCAAATGCTGCCCATCCCATTTGTATACGCCTTTCGATATAAACTACAATATAAGATTACATTTATTGTTAATTTTTTTTAAATTTAAGCATTTAGTATACTAAGCTTCAGGAAATAAAAACAATATCTCAACATTCAGCGCAGGACAAGTTAAAAAATACAGCCGATTTGCAAAATAATTGCATTAGCATTGACGTGATCGATTCCACCAAAACAGAAGTAAAGCAGCAATGAAGGAAAGAACAGCCATTTCTCGATGAGAGAGACGAATAACAAGGAGATCCATGTGACGAACGAGACATATACGCCTGATGGTATGTACCTGATCCTGTCTCATCCCACGTTAGTAATCCAGCTTATCCCGCTTGGCTGGTACGCTGATGCCGCCATTCGTTCTTCGGCAGCTAAATTACTTGATCGTCTCAAGTACCCCCCATCCGGAGAAGACGATAGCCTGAGCGACCGCGTCTGTATACCAGCGAGTGTTTTCAATCATTCAGAATAATATATATTTTTGTTCGTCGCGAAGTATTTTTTTTTTAATACTCGTATATGAAAGTGTTAGATATTGGCATAAAATTCAAGTTGAAATATATTCTTTTATATTATAACTATATTAGAGTAGGGTTTTATTTCGTGACTTTAGATTTAAGCTGCGTGTGGAGAATTTCTTTAAACAAATATTTGCACTGTCATTGCCATTGCACTAACAAAATTGTCAACCCAAAGGATGACCCTTGCAGTGGTTTTTGTTTTTTAATTTATTCGATTACTATGTAATTAGATTTTTAATATTTTTATAATTTTACCTTTATTTGAAGCCTTCTATTTTCTGTCTTATACTTGTCTTTATGAGGGTTTCATGGTTTGGTTTAATGTGAAGAATGAGGTAGTATGGAACATATCTGAAAAAAAAACATTATAGAGTTGTTTGAATGATCGAAATCTTGTTTAAGTTATAATACTGAAAAAAGGCATCAGAAACAGTTGTCATTTTTTAATTTAATAAAACCATCAAATGTATCGAACACTACGGCTGTTTTTTTTTCAAGCCTTTGGGCCCACGACCAGTATGACTGAAAGTATTCTATAAACATTGAGAAATTTTAAGTACAATGATGCCATTAGTTAACACAGGCGTCATAGCATTTAAGAAATCCATTTAATCTAGAAATATAGTCGCCATAAGTTACGGCAATTTACTGCAGCTTAAGAGCGGAAATGAAAAAAATATATATAAATAAGCATGAGTGTACAATGAGATGCTTTTATTGACATATGCGATTCAAAGATAAATAACATTGAAATCAATGTCGTTAATTGCATTATGAATTTATTTTTGTCGACAACGAAACTTTTACAGTAAAAAAGTTTATACCGTACGTTTTTGAAACAAAAAAATCGAATTAAAATAATGTAGTTTAGTCAATAAATGACAGATCTACAGTTACAAAAATGCATTTTATCTTCATCGAAAACATGAAGAAATATCACTAAAGGGGTCGCGAAAGATTTAACTTGAGAAACAGAATAAACCCAGTTCAGTCCTTATTATCTCCGTCCCTCGATTTTGCACTTAAACGACACATTTGTCCGATGGCTCCATATAAAGTGACCACTAAATCTTGCTGCATCTCCCGCCAAGACCTCTGCAGGGACCTTCTTCATCTTAAGCGGTCGTTCCCATAGGGAAGTGCAATCCTTTCAGAATTGTTAAAGCACAATGGCAGTACGCTTGCATGTACTTGCATGTAAAAACTCTATTTTTTCTTTCCTTATCTTGATTAAACTTAGCTAAAACATATTGCTGCCACAAATTATAACTGTTAATAATCTTTGCCTATTCCTAAGTCAAATTTGCAACCGCCGTGATACTCAACTCATTTTCTAAAATATAAAAAAAATGCACCCATGCTTACAAGATTATGCAGTCAACTAGTGATGGGCTTAATGTTTTTTTGCTATTAGTTTTTTTTCCACAATAAATGTATTTTTCCTGTAAAATTATGTTTAAGTATACTTCATTTTAAGGAGTTGTTGTTTTGTGTTGACTATTTTATTACTTCATACTCGTAGAACGCAGTGACACTTTGATTTACAATATTCAAATAGTAAAACAAGTGAAATTTTATATGAAATCACTGAGGTTTTTATTAATATTTACTCTACCGGTTTCGGTGACATTGTGTAACAGAAAATTCGTGAGAGTGATAAGAGTATAGTCTGCCATTCAAGTGGCATTATTATTTACAGTAAATGTCCCACGTATATTTTTGCAGTAAAATTTGATTAAATTGCAGTGAAAGGTGATGTACAAGTTGACTTAATTATCTTACATAAAACGAATGTGATTACAAATATTTCTTAATGTGTTTAAATAAATTAAAGCAATGTTATTTTTGAGGTTTTTGAAGATAAAGGCCACGACCTCTCTCTAGCTTGGTTATCTATCAATTTTAATCCATGCCATTGAACAATCCAAAAGAAGTATACTTCTTCATTGAGATGCGGGCGTATAATACTGCAAATGATTTCTCGTCTTTGGTCCATCGTTTGCTTTATGAATCAGGAATTAATCTAAAGCTTGAATGCTGCTCAGATAAATAGAAGATAGAGAGGAACTGAAGCTGACATCATCAGTTAGTTTTCACTGTGAGATTTTGAAATTAAGCATAATATTTACAATTAGAGTTTATAAACATATGTATGATTTAGGAACATATATTTTTTAGAGTCAAGTCTTTTTTATAACACTTTCTGTTTTAACATAATAAGCTTACATTTTTTCTCGACTTGGTAAACTAACATATTATTTCAGCGTATAATATAATTTTGATATAAATTGAATCGTCGATATTTGATATATGCTTTGTGAGTGATATGAAAAGGTTGTTTTAATTAATTAAGTAATTTCTAATGATGACCGCAACTAATTAATATTCTCATATTATAATTAACAATACAATTTTCTAACACTTGTCAAATACTATTTTCCAAACTGTCAATTCTCGATTAAATTCACACATAACGTCAATCGCCATTCTGGTGACCTTTAATGTTGGGGATACACCCACAGATTGCTAAGCTTAACATGGATTATTAAAAAATATAAATGGATACAGTAAAATTTCGTAAGAAAACAAGTATAGTTTTAGTTTTAATTTTCACAAACAAGTTACAGCAATTAATAGTGTTATTTATATCAATAAAATCATCCAGCTTAAATTTTTAAGAATAAATGTTGTAATGACATACTGTTGTAAGATTTGCCCTAAAATAAACCAATGTTTTGACTTATCTTAGATACTCATAAGTCTGATATTGAGTTAAGATTTGTTCGGGAACCGCTGCATTAACTTCAGTTTATCGGTTATTGGCAGCTTTACGATGGATTAATTCTTTGAATTCTATTGAGCAGTAACCGTAGAAAAAATGATAGAAATACTCTTACTTTCTGTATTCCAAATAATGAAGGTTGGACGTTTTAGCCTTTATTAGGTGTATTGAAAATGTATTCTACTGTAGTAATTAATAATGCACCAAAATGATCTATTCAATACCTTTTGCTGTGAAATACTCGTACATGTAATGAGCGGGTGGATAGCAATGAAAATTAATCTCTTATCTTCGCAATACCCGGAGTGCTTAATGGTCATAGAGTACCGGGATCAGTATTAATATGAAACTCGTGCGTCACAATAAATCTGCGAGTCAAACAAATCGATTCAAAAATGACGCTTTTACGGTCCAGTGAGGCACCATTATGCGTTCGTGACTAATGACAAAAACCTGATGTATCGTTAAATTATACAGCAGTATGTGTACTTGGTGTGACAATTTATTACTTGCGTATTTTATTTGGTGCAGCTTATGGATGAAGAGCCTAATCGTAACATGCATTGATGAATTTTGTATCAAAATTATATTTTTTATATTTAAACTTATATGAAATGAGAACACAAGCAAGCAACTTTGCAGCAATTCTATATTAACAACTTTTTTTATAGAAAGATAAATGCTGTATTGTGCTTAGCCACTCTTTAGTACAAATTAGTCCAGATTTTCTAAGCGTTGAGCTCATTATACGATTTACTTTTAAGAAAAAAGTTAATGACCTTTAATATTTATCAGATATTCCTGCTCACTGCCATTTCTTCAAGTCTCGAAACTTTTACTTCGAAAGTCACTGGTAATTACATAAAAGGTATAATTAAGGTAGACCTTTTGGTGTAGACATGCTTGGAAAAAGGCATGAAAAATTGAATTTTACTAAACAAAAAGTCGTGGTAATTCGAAATGGCAATATATTTCACATAAGAAGTTAGTATGGGATGATGCGCAGTATAAAAAATGTTAATAAGCTAACGTTATTATCCTGCATCCTGAAATTCGTGAATCGTTCAAAAAAACATAGATTTTTTCTTAAGGTTACTGAAAATGATGTATTAGACAAAACATGAACATGAGTAAAAAAAACAGAACAAGACATTTTCTATAGTTTTCATTAGATGAAGGATAAATCTTACACTAACTAGATGTTAAAATAGATATTTTGTCATAAGTAAGAAAACTATTAATTTTCAAAACCTTCAATTTAAGTATTCATATTTATCGTAATTTAATTATTACTAAATAAACTAATAAAGCGACACCTTTGAATTACATTTATCATATTTTAAAGAGTAAAAAATAATATCTTAGCAATACTGTTTACTTGCAAGTGCATTTCATCTAAAGCCTGTTTCTACAAAATTAGTTCATGTGCTGTTTATATGAAAAGAAGAAATAACGTAAATATTAATACTACGTTACAAGTGCCAGTAGGTCTGTATACAAAACCCACATGGCATGCGACCAATTTTTCATTCAATGTGATGAATTATACGCTTATTATGTGCAATCAAAAATTTGTTATTAATCAAAAAGTACATATATTTTCAACAGTACATACCAAGCTACGAGTATATAGTACGATTATTGTAACACCACATGAATATTAATAGACTTACCAGAATAGTTGAATGAAACATGCGTATTTCCATTTTACAGATTTATTTATACACTTTGAAGTTTTTACGCTCAAGCAGTAACAATTAAACATTATTTTGTTCGATCTCAAAATACAAATGATCCACGAATCAAAGTAATCAAGCTAACCAACAATCTAACATATCTTTTAAAGATATTCCCACATAAACCTCTAATAAATGACGGTTAAATTTTACGTCTTATATACCTGTCTTATATACCTGAAATACACAAATTTAAAGATACTCGTATTGCTTCTTCGATGGTAAAATAATTTTTGATATCTGAAGAAGCGAAAATATCTTTATCTTTGTAAGAAGTATTTTATACATTGTTTGTTTAATTATTAAGTTTATAAATATTGTTGGAAAATTATTTATTTTCTTGCAATATCCTCTGCAGATATGGAACATAAGATTATCACAAATTAACGCTCAAGTTTTTTGTGTTGTGTTGCATGTGGAGTGTTTATTCACCAAAGTCATAGACTACATCCTAACATTTACTCATCATCCTTTTTACTACAGGAATTTACTATTAATGGATGGTCTTTACGGGACGACTATCGTCTAACCCCAATTTTTAATTCATAGGCTATGACTGGCATTTTACGGGTGTGAGATCAAATTCACACCAACTGACGGTATTTATAGAGGTTTGGTTAAATGGTTTTTTTTAATCTCCGTTGGGTATCGGACCCACGAATTTTTATTTGGCAAGCAAACGCTTTAACCACTAAGTTATGCACTCCAACATGTGTTTTTGGTTGCTTTTGTCCTTGTCTTGTCCCAAAACGTTTCTGCATCCAACCAGACGATATTTCTCTTGTTGTCGTTAAGTGATACAGAAAAAATGGTTCTGAAATCTATCAAAGCATTAAAACTCATTTTTGCGACATTCTTTCGATTCGAACTAAATGTTCAGGTTACATTCTCATCAAGGTTTCACACTGTGTCGCGTTCGGCTCTTTGCATCGTACCAAGGTCCACTCCTAGCGGTCGCGGAGGACAACTTCTATGCGATATCATTTGGCGCTTGGCGTTATGAAATATTTGCTCGGGAAATTTCATTTCTCTAGGAGTTGTTGCCCGGTTAAGTTTGCGACCGTTTCGGGAAACTGCTGATTTATGCTCGCGCGTTGTTGGACTGAAAACGCGAATACTACGTTCACGTGTTGAATGCTTCACAATGATACAAAAAGATGAACGGTTGCATTAAAAACTCGGACTTTAAGTGCCTTTTTTTGTTAATTTAATTAATAATATTTATTAACCTTTTAATGTGTTTATCAATTAATAAAAATATTCTTAGTTATAGTTCTTACATATTTCCACCGTGTTTTTCTTTAACTCACTTTGTACCATATTTCTTGCACCCATCATTTAAGCCATTTGTACAAAATTAATATGCGTTATTCTGCAATAATACAATTTTTTTGTTCTTTGTATCACATTTTAAGTACTCATGTTGATCATTATAATATTTATAAATAAATTATTTATAAATACATAAATTTTATAAATAATGTTATGTTATTAAATGCTCAATAAAATCCAATTTCATTCAATCATCTCAATGTTTTGTTGGTGCATATGGCTAAGCGCTGCATGTGGAGTGTTGATCCGTCAACGTCATACAGCCCGAGATTCACGCATCATCTTTATTATCACAGGAATTTACTATGAATGGGTGGTCTTCAAAGGACGACTTTCGTCCACCACCAATTTTAATTAATAGGCTTTGACTGGCATTTTTCGGGTGAGGGATATAATTCACACTAATCAATTATTTGAAAGCTCGGAAATCGATTAAAAATCCTTTATTTTGATTTCCGTCGGAGATCGAACCCATGACCTTTGGCTTGCAAAGCAAACGCTTTGACCATTGAGCTATACCCGTCGGATAATTACAACTTTTTGGTATTTTTCCAATGAATTATTTAAAAATATATATAATAATCCAAAAAAATACATATATATATATTTCAGCGCTAAAGTGGCATAGTCGGATTATGATAATAGACACGACTCTACATTTCTATTTTATTTTATCTTTTTTTAAATTTTGCCGATATAAAAATTAATAATAAAAAATTCAGCAATACAAAACGCAAATTATTACTTCTTAAATAATCATTTAAAAAGTTTTCTATTTTAAAAGATGCTGATAAAACATTATGGGAAAAACTTCCATATTTTCATGGATTTTATTTTATTATAATACTTTTTTAAGTAAATTTATCCGCTTAAGCTATGCTTTAATTCTTTAAAGAAAATATAAGCTTAAATATTAATGTAAAATATTTTCTCTGCATCTTCTATTATAAGTGGATTTAGCGACAATCTCGTAAATCACTTTGATACTCGTATTTATGATACATACAAATAAGTATAAGCCCTTCTTTTAATCATTGTCGACGATACAAATCACATATCGAAAAGTTGAATAACCTCATATGATTAACATTTCAGTAGAAAATGTCGTAAAATTTCTGTATTTTTAATAAAAACCAAATGTACCCTCAGCTACAAAGTTTTTAAATTTTTTCATTACTTTTAAACAAACTATAACAAATAAGTATATAACATAAGGGTAATCAACTGACAATACTTGGTGAAACTGCATAATTATAATTTAAAATTAATTTTTTATTTAAGAGATTAACACATTTAAAATATTTAGCTTTGATAGAGTTATGAAGATGGTCTCCAGAGAGCTCGAAACATGTAATTATTAAAAATAAATGTGAATCAAGACTTAATATCTTTAATTTGTTTATTTTATTAATTAAAATTACTTAAACTTAAAAATAAATATATGATATGAGTAAAAAAAACATCTTTATTTCTTTCATGTCCGTTCCATAATTGGACACACAGTTAACGAAAAACGGCTGTTACTAAGTTATGTTAATTGCTATTATTCTTCATGATTTTACCATTAGACATATTTACATCTTAAGGTCATCTACGGTACATTATTAGATCATACGTATTCCAAGGCTTACCTTAGAATACGTATGATCCTCGAAGATCTCCAAAGCAGAAGCTTGGAGAGCTGACGAGATTTACTAATTGTAAGAAAATATCTGATAATTTATCCATTAATTTTGATTCGTGTCTAACATAATGTAAAAAACTGTGCTTACAGTGTGCTATAATTTTATTAAAACTTATTCATTGGTGCTTTATTATAAGGATCTGAATTTTATTATACATTGGAGGAATTCTGTCATACTAGGATTCGAGAGATATGTGAAGAATTGTATGACATTGTTGAATACATAGTGGGCAACGATTTTGATTTGTGAACCAGTGGAGAGATAAAATAGTGATAAAAAGCGAGCGGATGGCGACGGTTAGAGAACCTAGAAAAGATGCTTAAATCGCATAGCATAAGCACTCAGTTTATTGCAACTCTATTGCATCTTGCATCCAATAAAATGACTACTATGTATTCAAAAGCCTCCGCCTGGCACGCTCCCGATGCAAAGTTAAAGAAAACAAACCCGGTGCTGCAATAAAATTTCCCGGAAAAGCTTTGCGAATTTTTATTTTTAAATTGCAGGAAATACAACCTGCCGCTAGACGGGACTTCGTGACGCTGCATTGTTCGATGAAAATATAGAGCTTTAAGTTGCGGCTCATTTTATATTAATGATGGCGTATTGATTATTAACCGAGTATAGCTCATTGTACAAGCGTTTTTCGTTAAATCTTTAAAGTAAAAAAACTTATAACACGTGCAATTTGAATGTTTTTCTGACAGAAGCTTTTTACTGGAATATTTAAAGAGTTCCTCAAAGGTATTACCTCTCTTCATATGATGCATGTTCAAATGACAAACAGCAGTATGTGAGACATTTTATGATAGAGTATTATGGAACATTCACGAGAACAGGAGATGCATATGTGTTGACATTTGTGCATCTCTCTGTATTTTTTTTTTGTGAGTAAAAAGTCCTTAATGTTGAACTGCATTAAGGACACATTATTGGGATAAAGCCTGCAGTTACCATAAAAAAAACTATTTATTTTTGTTCTCTTTGTATGGTCTAGCCTTGTGTGTACGTAATAATGTTTTTCTGGTTTTTTTTCACTTACAAAAAGTTAATAAAGAACATTTGATAATAACATGTTGCATTATTATAATTTCAATTTATTTTTCAATTATTGTTTTTCACTTACAGAAACTTTAAAAACAATTAAAAAAAAAACAAATCGTCACTGAGGTACAATCAAGATTAGTATACAAATATAGGTACTTATGATTAAGTACAAAGAACAAAGCAATAAAGACAAGCAACAGAAGGTCCCAATGCTCATTAAACAGTCGACTCTAAGATACTCGTGGAGTTCATGCCTGAATTGGACCTCCCTTACGTGAAATATTATATTTCAACATCCGAGGCAATTTGGTTGAATAATTTGATGATATTTGTCCTGCATATTTCTTGCATACACATTGATATCCATTTCAAATATTTAATAGCTAAATGCATTTTACCATTTTAAAACATGCATTATATTGATATTTTTTATTCACACACTTGAATACCACTGTTTAACTATCAACGATAACTTTTTAATTCTTCACATATATATCCGTACTGCTTAAACTAGAAGAATAATAAATTAATTTTTACGCATGAAATGAGAAGGGGAGGAATGAAATTGACAAATTTGAAATTTATTAAAAATTATGTATTTATGAGATGAAATATATAATTTTTAATAATAAAATTGAATTTTATAAATTAATTATTTATTCGTGAAATGAATTTTAAATAAAAAAAACTTTTGAATTCATTTCAATCTTTCTTGGCTTATTTTCTATATAATCCTGATCTAAGGCCTAATTTGGCATACTATATATTCCCAAACCGTCATGTGAGCATCTCTGTTGATCTAGTTCATGAATATTTCATGTATGGAGACGTCGTTTTTAATATCTCCCAATTTTTACGACTGCAATAAGTGAATGGGCTACATGTATGATAAAATATCCTACAGAGCACGGGTACCCAACCTTTCGTTCTAGATAAGTAAACTTTTTGAATTCAAAATATTTTTATCTTAAAATATAAATTTTCATTCGTATTTATCGCACCAAATTTATAATCGAAGTCGAGGAATTTTGGATGCGGAAGTTAAGCAACGCGGATCAAAACGTGAATGGATCATCGCTTGTATTCTACCGCCTCAAGAGCATCAGCTTCATATTCTCAACACAAATGCTAATTAGCGAACATTTGTATATGCTTTGGATTCTGCAGCTTCCGTCTATTAATAATCAGGAAGCTATTCAGAAACATTGTTTTTTATTTAAACACATACAGAAGAATACCGACAGATGGTGATAGTAATTCTAAAGTCTCATCTGTGGAATACTATGACGCTTACCATGGTGCATATGGAGTGTTGATCCGCCAACGTCATAGATTACAGCCCTATATTCACGCATCATCCTTAATTATTACAGGAATTTACTATGAATGGGTGGTCTTCACGGGACGATTTTCGTCTACCACCAATTTTTATTAATAGGCTATGACCGGCATTTTACGGGTGAGGGATCAAATTCACGCCAACTGGGGGTATTTTAGAGCTCAGAAATCGATTAAAAAATAAATTATTATTTTTAATCTCCGCCGGGGATTGAATTCACGACATTTAGCTTGCAAAGTAAACGCTTTGACCATCGAGCTATACCCGCTGACAGACTCAACACAAATACTAATACCACCTGGTGTAAAAATGACTTGAAAAAAACCATAGACAATTACGGATTTCGTGGCAATCATAGGTTCCAGGCGTAGAGCGAATATAGAAGTTAACAAATTACAGTTAGTAGTAAAGTTACAAAATTTTTTTTTTAAATTTCACATTGTTGTTCATAGATAAACCAAAACTTGGTTTTCGATCATAAAACAGCATCTCAGTGTAAATTTTCAAATTGCTAACTATACTTTTGAAATTTATAAGGCATAGCGGAACCCATCTAGAGTTATAAATTATTTATTTTAAATATTCATTTATATTATATTATTTAAAAGTAAATTAACCAATAATACAAATCATACTGTCAATACGGCGTGAATTTTTCAAACCATTTTTTTTACTTAAAATTAGTATTTGAAGCATAAATGTACGTATCTGACCTATTTGCATATATTACATTGGTTCTTCTATCTTTTAGCTATCAGATGATGCATAAAAAACTATTATATTTAATAAACGTTTATTATGTAACTCCTTACATGTGATGGCATTGACACATGTGGTGTACAGAAAAATCGCTGCTGTGACGAAATCTAACGATATTAATTTACATGCTTTACAGATTCCTGTAAAGAATGTATGTTGATAAAGGGAATGACTGCACTTCTAATTTCTTACCGTAGATGTCACAATGAGTACTGAAAGTAGCGAAACGATATATTACGTCAACCGATGTTAACGGTCGGGGAGTCTTTGACGGCATATGCCAGCAACCAACACACTTCTCGAAGTTCTTCGAAAATACGTTGAAGCAAAGCAAAGTAGTTTAATAATTGTAGAGCACTTAATGCGAACTGTCAACAACATCCTTTATACGAGTATGTGCTCCGCGGAGCTCTCCGTTTGAGAACCGCCAATAGATTATAGACGCACTATGTAAAGATATGTTAAGCGTACGTTGAAGAATTCAAAATATACTCCACTGGTAAATACCGCAATAGAAAAACTGCAAGAATTTACATAGTATTACATTTTGCGGTCTCTCAAAGTATTTATTCTCAAATATTTCACGAGAAAAGTAAGATTTACGCTCCCTCCGAACAAATAAGAAAAATTTACTCAGAACTAAACGGCGAAAACGAGTACATATATTTAAACTTTTATTATATGGATACATACATAAAATATTTACATAATGAAAAAAAAAATACATTTCCACATTGATTACAATTCTTATAAAGTACAAAAATACTAATCGTATATTCTTCGAGTATCACATCGGATATTATTTATTCAGAAATATTTATATTCTATTTATAATGTAAAAAAATGAATAAAATTAATAAGTTTAATAACAATTGCAAATACTGTTCTTCAGCTATACTACTATTACAATGTACTGAAATCACAGTTCAGGTGATAAAAATGATTATATATGAAATGGTCAGAGTATCAAATTGGCTATTGATCAGTATTTCATCAGCACAATTATTGGTATTGTAGCAACACTATATCGATACGCTATTAAGCACGAGGGCTAACGCCAGTTAGTCCCCATAACCCGGCACTTCAGGATACACTACAATCCTTGACACATAAAGGCCCAACGAACCGCTGACGAATCTCGACGTTAAATAACTTCCATCGACGATTAGTTTGCATAACTTACAGTAGAAATATTTAGATGTCACCGTGTGTCGGTTAAGTCATGTATGTAGTAGAAATATTTAGATGTCACCGTGTGTCGGTTAAGTCATGTATGTATATGTTAATAATTAATTTAAAAATATCATTTGAAAGTATAAAATAGTATTATAATTTTATAAATTTATTTCAAACTCAAATTTGAAAATACAACTTAAATCAACAAGATGAAATTTACGTTTTCGTAAAATAATAATTTGATTTTTTTACTAACTATTTCACATAAATGATAATTCCTACAGAGATTATTTTTTTCTTCCACACTAATATACAAAATAATTTAAAAATATAAATTATGTAATTTATTTATTTTTATACTGTTTAACGTTATCAACTCAACGAGTGTGTCGAGAGAGTAAAAAATTTCAGAATCCAAGTTATAAAACAAGTTCAAAATTAGGCATAGAAAAATACGATTTATCTTTCAAAGTAAACGCATGTGTCGTATAGTCTATTGCCTTTTTCACATTTGAAAAATATTATTTTTTAAATAAAAAAAGTATGAAGTATTAATTCTCAACGGGATTACATAAATTAGAAATGCGCATATTCAAATTAGAGAAAGTAAAATGCTCGCCCGCATTCGAAAGTAGTTAACTCATGTGTTTAAAAAAAATTTGACGCATTACTTTCAGCGCTATGAGTGAAAACATGTATACGGAATCATTTCAAAAGAAAACTTTTCAAAACAATTTTAACTTACTTAAGCTTACTTTCTAATTAATATCAGCTAAATAAATGATGAAATTTAATTTCATTAATGTGTGTGAAGCAGTTTATGGCACTACCCTCAAATGCAAATACTATTAAATTCTAAATAATTTCATTCTAATGCTGCCTAACACGTAATGTAAGTTTTGTTGAATCCATTAGATTTGAATAAGTAGAAGAAACAACAGCTTTTGTTTATCATTTTCGAAGCTTACAGCTGTGATAATATTTGAAAAATTTAAAATCTGAACATTTGACCAACCGACAAGTATTTCGTACAACTAAATTTAACTGAATGTTATTTAAATATGGCCGTTGACAGCCTTTGAGAATACTTAAAAGTTATTGGTTCTCAATCGTGAAATGTAAGAAAAAAAGAAGAAACACCAAAGGGCTGTCACTCCATAAAGAGGAATGGAAACTCATTTGGGAGGCCTATATTCTATAGTAGACGGTTACATATTTTTTTGCAGGAATATATCGACAGATGGTGATAGTAATTCTGAATTCTCATCTGTGGAATTATATGACGCTTGCCATGGTACAAAAGGCCAAGCGCTGCATTTGGAGTGTTCGATCCGTCAACATAATAGAGTACAGCCTGAGATTTACGCATCATCCTTTATAATTACAGTAATTTAGTATGAATGGGTGGTTTTTACGAGACGACGTACGTCTACCACCAATTTTTATTAATAGGCTATGACTGACATTTTACGGATGAGGGATCAAATTCACGCCACCCGGGGGTATTTTAGAGCTCAGAATTCGATTGAAAATATATATTTTTTTTAATCTACGTCGGGGATCGAACCCACAACCCTTGGCTTACAAAGCAAACGCTTTGACCATTGAGCTATACCCGCTTTAAACGAGCGACATCTGACAATCAGCCGGATTATTTTACTGCTTTAATTGTAAAAATAGAAAAAAGAACGACAACCTTAGGTTTACCTTTTTTAATTAAAATTGTCATCTGTCAATTGTATTTTCGTAAATTCAACTAAAGTTGAAATTTTAAATTTATTTTCATACGAGTATACGAGTATATTATATTTATGGATTGTGCAGTTGGGTTAGAATAATTTTTATAATACTATTTGTTGAGAAAGAAAAAATACAAAATTCGTTTTTCATTCATAAGTTTTAGTTTAAATACAAAAAATCGTTTTTTTTATAATTAACTTAAGACAACATTTTGAATTAATAAAAGAACCAATTTTCTGGTAATAGAAATATTAAAAATTAATTTACTTTCTAATACGGTTTATAAAATTAAACAACCCCTGTCACATGCATAATTGATGCATTGTTAAGTTATATCACTAAGCCGTGTGTTATAAATTATTCAAATATGTTAATTAGTTTGTCGCATCGTATAATGGTCTGCCAGGTAGTACACCTTCACAATGCCCGTCGCTTATGGTTTTCATACGCAGGTTTATTAATCTATAATCTACTAATTAAATCTTTTAATTAATACGTGTAATTATTAATAGCACAGAATAACATACACACTTTTGATATCTTTGTCTGGATATACTTGCTTGCTGGTATGGCATAGTGTTATACGTTTCATTCACATAAAAAAGATCGCGAGTTTGATCTCAGAAAAAGATTAAATTAATAACACAATCAAAAAAATATATCTTAAGTATATAACAAACTCAATTTGTTGTTAATTTGATTGTTCGCTCAAAACCAGACATAACCTTTTAATTTTTAATGGTGGTAGACAAAAGTTCCGTGTGGCCTATCCCCCATCGGTCGCGTTCCCAGGTTGCGGATAGGGAAAGGCCTTCCAGATATGGATGGTAGGAAGGAAATAAAATACCTACCGCGGACAGAAAGGCCGGAGAAGGCAAACTTCGATACAAAAACCCACACTGGGAGGCTTCTTCAACACATTTTGAAGTAGAGGCTCCCAGTGGAAGACTATACATAGGTTTCTCCCAAAATTCAGCAAAATAAAAATATATATGATGCACGAGAAGACCTAGAAGACCACAGGCAACCTGGACTGCAACTGGTAGACAAGGATCTGAAAACTCTGGACTTGACCGAGAATGCAACGCAGGACGGACAGACATGGCAAATGTGTACAAGGAGAGCCGACCCCAGATGATGGGAAATGAGGCTAAAGAAGAAGAAATAGGAAGGTGGTAGACGAAAGTCGTTTTGTCGCAAACCACACCAAATAAGAGTTCTCATAAAAATGATGCATGAGTCTGAGACTTGAAGACTATGACGTTGGTGAATAAATATTCCAATATACAATATCATATGATATAAATTTCTCGACCATCGTCTGTTGGTAGTCGGATCACTTAACTATCTTTGATGTTTGTGTAATAAGATTATTTGAGATTGAAAACATGTTTTTATCCTTTTTTGTGAAGAAAATCAGATTTAAACGTGAGAGATAGCGCAGATGATAGAAAGAAAGCATTCCTAAACTTAACTCTGTCAGTTAAGGAGGTTTATCAAAAAATATATAAATAAATTCCAAACTAAATAAAATAATTTAAATTTAATTGTTTTATTTGAGACATATATATTTCAGTTTCGCCAAAAAGCCATCCAAGAGAACTTTTTAACTTACACTTGTAAAATTTCACTAAGAATTGTGGACTTGATTAATTGAATGAATTAATACATTAACTTTATGTGGGTGTTGATTTTGCATTACAATTGACTTTCAGATTAACAGTTTATAAATAAGAAATATTGTTTGATATATTTTGTTATTTATTTATTTTTGAGTGATTGAGCGGTGCTTAAATTAACTTGCGCTATTAATAATTTTCCTTGAAAATTACTCGAGTCTCTATTGGCTTTCGGTGAAAAAAATATTAATATTTCATAATCCTTTAATGTCACAAAAGCAATTGGATCGAGAATCGTGACTGTGAAGTATTTGCTCGGCGCCTAATAGGAAATTAAATTTCGTTTATTATCTTTTTTCTCCTCGACTGACGAAAGAAAGCGCCGAGGAAATATTATTTACAGTATCTCAGAAGAAAACCCCATATTTAATTTGCGTCGTATTTATGAACATAAAACAGAAAGTCTATTTATGAAACGCTTTCATGGTATTATGATTGTTTTGTGCAATTATTAGGACATTCATCTCGGTACTCCAAGTAAGACATACAATAATTCAATTTCAATTACATTATTATTTAAGATTTTATATTAAAACTTGAATTTTTTTACGTAATACGTATTTAATATCGGTACGGTAAAGAGTAAATTGCTTTAACCGCTTGTAACGATGACATATGAAAAATACACTGCTCTGCAAGAGTTTGAGTCTCTCACTGATACTGATTTTTCTCAATACATTGAAGCATTGACAAAAAGTATCATCATCATCATCAGCCGTATATCTGCCCACTGTTGAACGTAACCCTCCCACATGGGTCTCCATCCTCTTCGATCCTCCGTCTTCCACATTCAGGTCACTCCCGCTATTCGTCTTATGTCGTCAGTCCATCTTTGCCAGTTCTTGGGCGCTATTCCAACTTTTTTTCCACTTCGATCGTCATTTCTTCGACAGATATGTCCTGCTCATTGCCACTTGAGTGTGCCTATTCATTGGGTAGCATCCACTACTTGAGTTCTCCTGGGTATTTCTTTGTTTCGGATTATATATTTCAGCGACACTCCCAGCATGGATGACCTGACGCTGAGTGACCTTTATTTTATGGGTTAGACTTGCTGATAGATTCCACGTCTCTGCGCCATAAGTTAGTACAGGGAGTATGTATTGGTTAAACGCCTTAGTTTTAAGACATCGCGGACAAGAAATATATCATTTTATATTACTAACCAAAACATATTATCAAAAAAGTATGCTTTTTTTAAAAACTCAAGTATGTAATGAGTTTGCGTCTTGCTATGACCTTGCACAGCTCGTACAGAACCCCACCCGTAAACCTGACATCGCATCACATCGTCCAGCTCTACTCGACCTGTTTCTTACTTCTCAGCCAAATGATTACTTGGTGGAGGTCGAAGCACCACTAGGCAACTCTGACCACTGCCTTGAGAGAACAACTACAATCAGTGCTCCATTGCTACCAAAAGAACAAAACAAACGACGTGTGTGGCACTACAGGTCGGCTGACTGGAACGGATTAAGTGGAATTTACGGAGAATACCCGTGGGGAGATATTTGCTTCAAAAAGAAGGACCCTTCAATATGTGCCAATCTGGTGGAGGATGTAATCATCCAAGGAATGGAATGTTTTATTCCTCACTCCACGAAAACTATGGGCACCACCTTAAAAACCTGGTTTAACCGTGACTGTGCCGAGGCCGTAAAACGCAGGAATACCGCATACAACAAACTACGAAAAAATAACGACCCCATAAGTCGTGCAGCATACAATTTAGCCTCCAAAGAATGCAAGAAAACCATAAATGACTCCAAAGACAAGTTCAATGTACAAATTTGCAACAAGTTGTCCGCTTGCCCTGCCGGCAGTAGAGCATTCTGGTCTCTCACTCACTCTATTGGCAGCAACTTTTGCATTTCTTTTCCACCGCTGACTAATGCCGATGACTCGCTGTTTGCTTCTAATTCCATACTCGACGATAGTGGGGCCAACCCCCCATCCATTTCTCACTGTGGCAAGCAGATGGGGACTGTAAAATTCAGCCTCAAAGCCGTACGTCGAGAACTTCTCAAATTAGCGACCAACAAAGCGAGTGGCCCAGATGGCATACCAGCGGTGGTATTAAAAACTTGCGCTCCTGAACTTAGTCCTGTGCTCACCAAACTTTTCAGATTGTCCTTTAGATGTAGTATTGTTCCCCAGGGATGGAAAAAAGCCCTTGTTCACCTAGTTCCAAAAAAAGGAGACCGAAATGACCCCACAAACTATCGCCCAATAGCCATCACATCACTTCTTTCCAAAGTGATGGAACGTTTAATTAACAGCTAACTTCTAAACTACTTAGAGAAGAATGATCTTCTGTGCGATCGGCAATATGGCTTCCGACGTAGTCGATCGTGCGGCGATCTCTTGGCATATGTCACACATGTTTGGGGGAAATCCGTCGAATGCTTTGGAGAAACGCAAGCTGTTACCCTGGATATCTCCAAGGCGTTCGATCGAGTCTGGCATCGCGGTCTGGTGAATAAATTACCGTCTTATGGACTAACTCCCTCCCTGTGCTCCTGGATTGAAAACTTCTTGAGTGATCGAAGCATCATCACTGTCGTAGATGGCTTTTCTTCTTCTTGTCATAAAATCAACTCAGGAGTTCCACATAGCTCTGTGCTGTCACCCACTCTTTTTCTTCTGCATCTGAATGATTTGCTTCAATGCGCAAACATTCACTGTTATGCCGACGACAGCACTGTCCATGAGAGTATAATCTTCCATAAACCTCCGAAACATTCGGAACTATCTGCTCCTAAGGAATCTCTGGTGGAGAAGATGAACATGTCTCTTGAAAGGGTTTCACGATGGGGCGACTTGAACCTCGTCAGTTTCAACATTTCAAAAACCCAATCATGTACTTTCTCCACCAAGAAGACTGCTATGGATCCTGTATCTTTCAACGGTTGTTCTCTTCCGAAAGCAAGCTCCATCAACATGCTTGGATTATTAATATCGAATAATGTCAAATATTACGAGTCAATTAAGTGTAAAGCCGGTCTCGCTTCCAAAAAACTAGGTGTATTTCAATTTCAATTTTATTTATTTTTTTCCTTGCAGAAACATTACAAATTTTATCAATTCAATGCATTTCTGAAGTACAATAATATAAATATAATAATATACTATAAAATATAAATACAATAGGTACCATAAATGTGGTGATGTAAATTTATAGACACATTTAGTATCACTGACCTCACACTCAGAACTAGCGTCAGGAGACTCAAGATAAACAGTTTGACTTGTAACAACAAAAACCCTGTCATAAGTTTATCATTATATAGATCACGTCAGTATTTCAACGATAAACAACTTCTTCTTCTATATAAAGGACAAATCCGACCTATCCTTGAATACGGCAGTCACCTTTGGATTGGAGCCCCAAAATAACCTTCTAAACTTAATTGACTCAGTTCAAAGAAGAGCAATTCGTCTGATAAATAATGACACCCTTACGTCTAATCTACAATCAATGGAACACAGGCGTAAGATTGGTTCTCTTAGTCTTTTCTACCGTTATTACCACGGTCGCTGCTCTTCGGAATTTAGAGAACTAATTCCTCCTGCACCCACTAAATATTTAATCTTCTTATTGTTTATAACATATTCTTTTTTTTATATTGTCTATTTTTTATTTTTTTTTGACATTGAGTAGTAATTAATCGTTATTTCCAGATCTCCAAAAAATATGTGCAAATTGAATCATTCTTCGTAATATCACGTACACTTAAATGTATACATATATGTGATATTTTGTTCAACAGCTGTTGTTACTTTAAAGCGGAGATTTTTGTTACCATAAGTTTCCGCCAGGCGATGGATACCGTAGAAGAAGAAAATCAAGAAAAAAATATCAAAGAATATTCAAAAAATATTTAAATTTTTGTGTCGAAAATAACTGTATCTCTGCAATCACTTTGAGCCTCTTTTGTAATAAAAATCCTATAAATTTAATGTGTTTTGTTCCTATCTGTTTTATTAACGCTCTCAGTAAACATTTGCACATTAAAAAAACTGAAACCGGCGCCGCCGTTTTAATATCAAAAATAAAAAAAAGCTGAAACTTTTTCTTTTGCGCCATTCTTCGCAAAGTTTTCTTCGGATTTTCAGCCGGCTCCGCTCGCTGAAATTATTTATAAAAGAGATCTCGTTATTCTCAAGACTCGTTAATTTCAAAGCACACACGAAGTGTATTTTACAGAGCACTTTACTTTAGAAAAGGCTTCGCGGGTCGCTGTTCCATACAAGCGACACCTGCTAACCTAATACCCCTACGCAACCATCGACAAATTCGAAACCGTTCCGGAAGCCCACGCTCTTAAAATTCATTTCATTTCCCGTCTTAAACTATTTCCTTTCGTACAAAGGCGCGCAGTTTCTTGCAATCAATAACGTTAAATGATGTTTAGCGTTCAGGGAACGAACGTACATATTTTTAATAGAGTTAGCTGGCAGTTAATAATTATGTCGCATGTTAGGTAATTTTATGATGCGTTCCAATAATATAAAACCAATATTTTTTTAAACTTTTCAATTCACAATTTAAACTATTATTTGAAGATAATTTTTGCTATACGATTTCATCAAAAACCGCTTTTTATTTATTTATTTTTATTAATTATAATAAATACTACAAGTACTCGGATCATTTATCGTTTTTATATGTAGTGCAATATATTTTACATGGATTTTTGTTGAAATACATCATGTTTCATTCAGTTTAATTTCAGACTGAACAACTCTTCAAAATCAAATGATAAGTGCCTCAAAACCATCATGCTCACAAGCAGATTTCCTTACAAAGCTGATTAACGCTCGCTTAAATATATCATGAATACCATATCTACATGTTCATTAAGTCTAGTTTCATAAAGCAGATATCAGTCCATACGAAGGAAAAAATCATGGAATCTGACATAACCTTAACTGACATAAAACGGCATTTTATAGTGATTATGTAAACTAGGGAACAAATGTAAAAAATCATCAATTTGAGGTTCAGAAAAGAAGTAGAAAAAAATATTTATAATTAAGTAAAATAGCAATTTTTGAAAACGACAAAAATAATATTTGTAAATTATAATTTTTGAAAAATATTCAAAATAAGTTGAAATGATTAAACACGTTTGTACAACACCTATTACTTTCCACTCCAAGAAAATAAAACTTGTATTTATTAAAAAATTTTACAATCCAATTTTTGTAAGGATGCATAATCGAATCTTTCAAATGAGTGTTTTGTATAATTAAATTAAAGTTATTTTTCTTATAACATTATAGTTCTTTCAAATCAGGTCAGGTGCTTCTTCAATTAAAGTGGTCTTCTTTGATACCGTTTCTGAGGAAGACAGCGCTGGATGTAAAGGCTAATTTAATTTGGTTTGGTCCAGCATACGGACACTGGTCCTCTTTCACTTCACCATGCCACTGGGGAGGTCTGACCTTTTGCTTCACCACACTATACTAGGGTGGTCACACCGCAGCGTGGCACTACAGACCTAATCTCCCTGTAACCTTTGTCTGAACCACATTCAAGCTAATGGACATTTTCAGAACACTTAATTAATTAAAAATCATAAAAATATATCGAATGATCCACTTGCACACATTACTTTTCCCCTGATAGTGTTTACAAACTGATAACCAAGGCACAATTTATTTAAGTGTAATTTCACAGAAGGTTTAAGTAAAACAAGACTCATTTTATTTAAGACAATTTTTACTTACTTTTTCTGGAGCAATTTTCAGAGGTGTAAACAGATTGTTTCAGCAGCAAAACATCCTCCTGTGTGAGCCTGTTAAATGTGAGATTTGATAAAAACAGCCTTTCCGCATCCATCTTCTGGGATTAATATAAAATAAGTGATATTTACTTAAAGAAAATTGGTTTCTGAGCTGTAAAATTTTACGGCTTACCCCACCCGAAAATGATTTCCATATTTTCTGCAGAGTTTTATGTTTATCCGGTAGAGTAAAAAAGTGTGGGAACTCGTTTGAGGTCCCATAACACTTCGAATATGCAAAATTTACCGTCGTTGGTTTTGTTCACTGTATATGTATTTTATAGCCGCATATATGCGTATTAAACGCGATAAAATATTGCTCAACTACATGTCTTATAAGCCTCATATAATTTTGTAACAATAACCATAAAATAAATTAAACAAAAAATTGTCAAGTAAACCATTATTTTAAGTAAATATATAGAAGTCGATTACATGAATAGTGCTTATTTAATTAAATCAAAATCATTAAATAATTATCAAAAAACAATGCTGAGAAAAACCAAAGAGTCAAAATAGTTATATTTTCAAATTTGGGGAATGAAACATCACGCTTGTATAACTTTTCTTTCCTTATCCATTATATATCCGGATCATATCATCTTTCACTTACACCAACCAGTTTTGTCAGCTGCCATTGCTCTTAACTCGTTCTCTCGACGTATCTGCACCTGAAGGTTTATTTGGGACATTTGAGTTCATATATGGTTTACGACAGCTTACAGGGCAAAAAACCGAGGTAAATACATGTTTTTTCAAGTTGAGCCGATTCATATGACAGAATGGTGCAAGTCTTGGGTATTTCGTAGTAATCATCGTATCTTTTTAAAAAGTGCGATTAAAAAATCAACCAAAAATATGCCTCGGATACTATAAAACATCGAAAGCAATTTTTTTGTGTTAATGCGTTTTTGCTTTATTATTTTGAATGCATATTAATTTTAATAAATACACATTTCTATTTACTACTTATACTTCTAATGTATGTTTTTTCTGCATTATATTTATGAAGTTTTCGAAAAGTCTGTATCATTCAAATTTGATACAATTATTCTCTTCGTTGCTTCATAGTTCCAAAGCTCATTATAGATTTAGCGCGTACTTTATTCTCTCTCTAATGGTAATGAACAATTAAAATAAATTTAAACTTGAGAAATAAACATTCACTTCAGACGTAAAATGCTAAGCGCTCAGTTCTCTAACTCAGCCCTTAAGCAGCCCTCTTAAATTCTTGGAGGCTTTGAATAAATCTTTGCACCTAACTGGAGTTCTGTCAGCCAATTACGAGTATGAGTGAGACACGGATCGAGAAGTAAAACCATGCCGTTTATAAATAAAATTGATGTTCTATTTAATTCGGATTCCACAGAATAAATATTCATATCCTGAATGTATCTACCTTCAAACATAGAAATATAAGGAATCGTCCAAAAACAATACGAATAGGAATCATTTATGTTTTCATGTTAATCTCAATGCACAGAGATGTCTTGGAACAAATCATGAAACGGGAGCAGCTGAAAAATGTAGTGGTGACAATTTATAGTGATCATATTTTTCAAATATTAATCGATTATTGAATAAAGGAGAAAGGTTTTTATGTTATAATATTTTTAATAAAGAACAGGACACGATTATTTCATTTTTTCTCGTCTTCCGTGAGTACTTTCTGCCAATGGTTACATTGCTTAGTAGTCATAAAATTATTTATCAGGCACTTTGTATCGTGTTAAATTACCAATATATCAAGTAAATTACTGTTAAGGCTTTTATATATAAACATGTCTCAGAAACATGTTAAAAGCTCAGTAGTAGTTCATGATCTTCTCTGGCATTTTAAAAACATGTCTTGAACCAAGTCTACCTTCGATGAGGTTGCGATAAGTGAACCAATTATGTACGAGGCAAACGCTGAAAATCTACAAGGGCCATGGAACCTTTCGCAGCTTGAAAAATACTACAGAACGTAAGTCTCTCTCTCTAACTTTCGGGAGCTTTCTTTTACTGAAGTTTACTGAAAATACAAACTTTGATACTTTCTCACGGGGACTATTGGAGTATTATACGGTGGCACGATAGGAAATTTTTAACGTTCGTTTTAAAGCAAAGTCCTTCTCTTAAATAAAGGAAATTATTTATCTACGCAGTCATGTTTTGTGGTGTGACATGTGTATGAATTCAGTATTTCAAGTAATTCCAAAATTACATCTTCTTGATGTTTAGGTATTTACATAACCAAGAAGAAATAAAATATATGGAAGACACTTTGTTTATAATACGAAAATTGTTTCGCGCAGGAGTTATATAGAAAATGTCAATTGAAATATTAATTAGAAGTGTTCTGTCATACTTGTATATAAAATAATCAAATCAAATGAAATAACGTTTCTTTCAAAAATTCAGTACACACAGTGTTAATATATATTCGTTTTCAATTTATATCGTCAACAAATAGAAAAAGCAAAAAGCGACATGTTAAAATAAATAAATAATTAATATAGTATTATGAAAACGAAGAAATTTTATTCGCATTTGTTTCGCTAAAAATAAACACATTGTTTGTTACATCTTTTACATATCTCCACCTCATTGTAACAAACCAAAACAACAATATTATGTTCAGAGTATTTAGAATGATTACTTATAAGAAGAAACGCGTAAACAAATATTGGGTTCAAACATTGCTGAAATATTTTTATATTTACAGAAAGTCGGTCCTGAATGTTTTTATTTTTCTTTCACAAATAACACCGTAATGACCCACGCGAAAAAAAACATTCACTGATATACAAAACGAGAGATCAAATAACCGTAAAAAATACATGTTATAACAAAGACCTCGTCAAAGAAATTCGGCCTTCTCGTAATAAAAACGTTTTGCTCCTGACAAATGAACTCTAGAGAACCAAAAACAATGCACTGTCTGATATAGATCAAAAAAAATTAAACACAAAGCACTGAATATTTTGTATGGAAAAATAAATTATACAGAAAAATAAAACGGCTTAAAAAATTCCAAATTCAAATATACTTAGTAGTAATGAACATTTATTTGTTTGGCTGAATGTACCATTTGATTTTTTTAGTTATTTCATTCATGTTTTATTAGACATTTAAATCATTTTGGTTTGTATTTGCAGCAATAGCTATAGATAATTATTTGCGCCGTATTCACAAAGAATACCTTCATTGACATAGTATCTAACCGCGATTGCAAATTAAGCATTTTCTTTAACGCACACCTCAAAGATTTAAATTAAATAAACAGTAAATTACATTACACATCCACATTATTAAATGAATATGAGATGTTACTTGAAGTGAAAGCTTTAAACAGTCAATATTGCAAGATACACATTTTTTAAATCTTTATTTATTTACCTTTTCATTAGCAAAGGACGACGATACAATAGGCCTGTATTGCTTTGTTCAGTAACTTATTCAAGGTTTTGTGCAGTTAGTCAATAATATAAATTTGCTAGGAGACTAAATAAATTGGCAGTATCCACTGTGTCAGCATAAATATAGTCAGTTAAATGATTAAAATAGGAGTAATATATTCAATATTGGTAAAAATTTCTGTAAAATTAATGAATAACTAACCCATAAAACCTAACCAATTATTAATAACCTTCATATTCATTCATTATTATTTCCTGCCGATTTATTATTTTTCTACTGCTGATTAATTTTTTTTAATGCCGTTCAGTAATAACTACCTTTATAGGTATTTATTATACTGACCGTTGACTTAATAATGGTTGCCCAATAATTAAATTAAATAATGCCAAAAAAAATAGTTGCCGAAGTATATTAGATATTTGTAGTTACCGAATATATTGAATAATTAGAAAAAGAGCTCTTTCCCACGGCAACGTCCCGTTTTTTGCGGGTAAGGTTTTATGCAGGTTAACGTTTAATAGTATATGTGCTAATGTGGTAATGTTCATATGAGCATTCGGTTGTGCAGGATACTGCAAAAATCCAATCATTTCAAAATTTGCTGTACGGTTTTGCCACTACAAACTGGACGATTGGATCCTGTAAAAAACGGTATCCAGTTTAGTTACGTACATAGTTTAATATAATTGTTCCCACCAGCATCCTACAAACGGTTTTTCTACGTCAATTGCGTCTGAATTTTCTTCTCCGACTGCCAATGCTATCCCGTAAAAAACAGGATGCAAACTTCTGTGTGTGAACACAGGTATGATTTTTGCGGTATCCAGTAAGAAACCTATCCTGCAAAAATCGACGTCTGTGGGACAGAGCGGTGAGGAAACAAAAAATAGCAAAAATAATACTCTCTAAATCTCTTTTCTCAATAACTAAACCAATATAATGTCTTTATTTTTTATAAATAAATGTTGATAATCAATTAAAATATACCCAAAATATTTTTCATTCAAGGACAGCTTACAACGTTATCTACCACTTAGGCACTTTTCTATCAATATAATATAAGGCCAATAAATTTCGGTTTAATAATTAATTACCAATTTAACTTCGATACAGTGTAGAGTAATTAATTGAGGAAACTATCCAAAACAAATGCCGAATTCAATGGAAGATAATAATCACACAATGGTTAAAGACACTTTCGTTCCCATTATTTATGCCACCATTGACTAAATTTACGTTGTGACTAAACTGTACAATATTAAGATTTATGTATTTCGGATAAAAATATATCTAAGCTAAATAAATTAAGCAAATGATGAGCAAAAGTAACGATCAGTATTTTCATGTACTAGCATTTATTTTTCAATAAACGATTTTCAACTTCGTTGTATTTTCACACTTTAGCCACATAACCATTAATTATATACTCACAGTCTATATAGAAATAGTTGTTTCTGAAAAGTCTGTAGTTTGTTTCATTCCACGCAGTACGATTCTTCCACAAATGAAAAATCAAAATAATAATGTTATGCATATTTTATTATAAAAATGGGGAATGTTTCGGCAGGAAGAGACACTACTGTGCGACTGTGGAGACCTGCAGACCACCTCACACCTAATATGCTGCTCCATGTGCCCAACAAGCTGCACATCTCACGACCTAATGTTGGGCAACACACGAGCTATCGGTGTTGCCAGATACTGGGAAAAAATAATTTGACGTCGCTGACACGAAAAAGAAGAAGATTTAAAAACAAAAAAAAACGATTCAAACAACAACAAAAAATCTGATAAAACAAAACTATTTCCTAAATGCCTGTATTTCTTTGTTCAGTAACTAATTCAAGGTTTTTACAGTAGGTTAAATCAATTGGCTGTAAATAAAATTGATCGGCTGTAGACTCAATAAATTGGCAATATCCACTGTTTCAGTGTGAATGAGGTCAGTAATATATTCAATATTGGTAAAAATTAATGTCAAATGAATGAATAATTAACCAATAAAATAGAAAACTAATCGAACCTAACATAACCTTTTATTAATTACTATTCATTATTTATTTCCTGCCCCTTTAATTATTTTTCTTCTGCTGATTAATATTTTTCTATTGCCAAATGATTGTTTTTTACTTACCCTTTTAGGTATTTATTACTGACCGTTTGCTTAATAATTACTGCCCATTGATTGAGTAAATACTGTCACAAAAATCAGTTGCCTTTATATTACAACGAGGTGAAATGTATTAATTAATTACAAACTAAAATCGTAATGTAAAAAAATAAAAAAGTTAAACGATGTATTATTAATTTTGCGTGAACAATACTTAAAGAAATAAGGTTAGCTAACAATGTTTTATTAACATCATACTGCAAGTGTGATTTCTCTAAAGTCTGTTATTCCAGTATAAATAGTATATCATTACACAAAAATTATTTTATTTTATTATATAGTTTCAAAAAACCTGCACATTGAAGTAATATTTCAGCAGCTGCTTCTGTTTTTTCAGATTTTTCAGTATTTTCAGGTACCACTTGCGAATGCTTTGTAAAGTAGTTTCGTGTTTCACTAAATGGGTATAAAATGATAATACCGAATTGGGGGTATATTTCACAAGGAGTGGCCCTGTGATATATATTCTCGCTCGCGAGTCGCAGAATCACCTCCCTGGGGTCGCCTTGCTTTATGGCAGTGCCATACTATTTTATCATAATATGCATCATCACCACACTGCACTTTGGAATGATAAAAAGTGCAATAAATTAGAGAAAATGGCAAATTTCCGGACAGTGTGAAAGGACAAGTGGTAATATTTTTTGTTTGGAAAACGAAATTAGTTTCTAGAAAAATAATGTAAAAAATATAGGTTGATGATTTTTAAAACTTTATTGAACTCACGTTTAGATTTATAAGAAAACCAAATAAATTTATCATTTATTTACTTTT
This sequence comes from Glossosoma conforme, assembly GCA_022606575.1. Taxonomy (NCBI): domain Eukaryota; kingdom Metazoa; phylum Arthropoda; class Insecta; order Trichoptera; family Glossosomatidae; genus Glossosoma; species Glossosoma conforme. The sequence goes on from JAGTXR010000001.1 coordinate 194,061, forward strand.
TTACTTTATTAAAACACATACTTGTTACAGTATATAACATCATTTTATGTGTAAACATATTTCTTTAAAAATATTAACCAACATTACTGCGAATGGCCTTCTATTTGTTGTGATCATATGTGTGAGCTCAAATATAAAAATTTTAAATGAAATATTATACGGAAATATATATCATTTTGATATCGTAAGAAATACTTCAGAGAAAATTATCACTTTAGCTAACGAGTGTAATATTAAAAATAAATAAATGAACTTTAACTGAAGATTTTTCACACAAAATAAAACAATATAAAATTGTTTTCGTTAATATTTTCCTTTAAATATTATAAACACATTATGTTTTATATTATACAAATTTGTTTACAACGATAGCTACTTCTTAGAAGAAGAAAATGTGAAAACAAACTCGTAAATGAGGAGTGAGTTTATTAATACTCCAGAAAAAATAGCTCATAATTATGTTTGGTTGACTTACTTGCTTTAATTAGAATATTCATATAAATAGAAATCATATCAATTGTAATAAATAATTAATTAACGTATTAATAATATACGTCGGAAATAAAACTAAATCATGCTTATTGCCCCATAACGTTGTACGTGACTATTCGAACTTACTAATTAATTTGAGATTAGCTATCTCAAACTCTGGATCATTTTCAATCAGTCTTAAATATTTTGTTACGGTTGCTAACTGCGGGATATTGTGCCTAAGGATGCTGGATACAGCCTCACATTAATTATCTCTCGGTAATAATGGCGGGGGAAACTCCTTGGAAAATGCGAAAGCTCCCTTAGAAGCATATCGTCGAAAGCGGGATTTTCTTATTGAATACTGATCCGATGTAGTAAATGCGGAAGCTAAATTAATTGATTAAGCCCGTGAAGTACGTGATTTTACAGATAACTGCTTTATATAGCCTGAAAACACCTTAATGATATTTTAAACTCTATTCCTTGTATTTTACGATACATATATTTTTGTTTGTATAAGTGATATCTTTATTGTTTTACTATGAAAATTTACATATGAAGATATAGATGCTTAACATACTTTAATTTAAGCGAGATATTTTTTAATAAAGTGATACATACGTACAAATAAACATCGAAAATCGTATTTTAATGACGTTTCTCTCGACATTTTTTTCAATTTCAGAGAAAAAGAAATGGCAGACCTTGGGATTCAATTCACGAACTATACACCTCAGTTCTGTTCTATACATACCGCAATTGACCATGACTAATTATTCTACTTTATTACTAGATAAATTAAACTTAAATTTATATTAACGAGTATGTTATTATTAATAATTGTTACTTTCGCATTAAAACTGGTGTCTTTTTGTTGTTAATTGAAATTGTGTATTAATATATGATTAAGATTCACAAGCATTATAATTTTTTGTATTTTCTTTTTCTCCGAAATTGAGAAGAAAAATGTCATTAAAATATGATATTTGACGTAGTGTGTTTGTGCGTGTGAATCATTTTACTAAAATATTTAAGTAAATCAATTATCTGCTCGTATGAAGAATAAATGTAGCGAAACAAATACTAAAGATGCTTCTAAATAAAACATTTTCATTGTGTAATTGCTGTGAAATAGATTGTAGTTGCTGTGAAAAAATGACCCATTACTTTGAATTTTAACATTCAGTGTATATATCTATTTTTCTTTTATAACTGGACTTGATTTAAAAGCAATGATTTTATAGGGAAATATTTATAATTAAACCTGACTAGTTACATTAATATAATAATAAACACTTTTTTCACGAAAAAGTATCACTTATGGCAAGGCATGAGTAAAATATAATAAAAATAGAGTAATATATATTTTAACATTGTTTACAAGTATATATACTAGAATAAAACAATCTGGTTATAATTATTTTCAATAAAAAAATAAAAATATATAAAAAGGAAACTTTGTGGTAAAAAAACATACTTAAAAACATTTGACTCTGCAGCTTTCGCGTACAACACGATGTATTTGATAGCTCTTCTGACGATCGGTGGCGCTTTTACCACGTAGTACGTAATGGCATTATGTTAGGAGCATGGACGCTAAGAAGCCTCCCCGGGCAGGAGCTTAAAAACGACCGTTAGTCGGACCTTACCTGAAAGGGGCGGCGACCGGAACTTGTTCAGGGACTTATGAACGGGATTTATAACAGGTGACTCTATCGATTTTATCTTTAATATATATTACAAGGTGCAAACGATACCATCGCGCGAATGTTGCTTTAAGTATTAAAGTGTTTGTTTATTTTGCATTTAATTTTTTCATGTGTTATAAATATAATTTATATTAACTGTACTATTTATATTTACATTTCAAAAATATTTTGATACTACTTAAATAACTTTTATTTAAATTGATTAATTTCGATTTTACTTAACTACAAATATGTACTACGCAATTGATATAAGCTTATGCGGAGTGTATAAATAAAAGTGGGCATTTTTAGAGCATATATCATAAGAACACAAATTTAAAAAATTAGCTTCTAGTTGTAGGAAGTCTTTTACTTAAATATTAATTTTACTTTGATATATAAAAATATTTATCAATATAAAATTATTATTTTCTTACTCAAAAATCTCAAGTGTTTTTCGAATACGTAGAGTCATATCACCTTCATTTTAAATTTTAAAAGCCAACTGGACATAAACCCTTCCATATTTGCACGAAAACATATATTTAAATATGAAAACTTTATACTTAAATCAATTTTCAAAGTATTTTAACATTTTCTTACGTATCCTTTACTAGCATTATTTATATTTGCATAATTTTAATGACATATTTACACGAAAATTTATTTAATTTACGTTAAAAATTACATGATCTGCAAAAAAAAAATATATAAAAATATATTTATTTAAATTCTTTTAAGAATCTTCGATTTCTTCGTGATTATTTTTTCATGAGTCCAAAATAAAACAAAATTTAGAATTTACTTCGTGAAGAAATAATGCGAAGATTTTTTTTCTCAATCATTAACGTCGCTGCGAAAGGAGAAAAAACTCACCGGCGAATACAAAACATTTTCCAAACAATGGCTACCGGCCACGGCCTTTACTTATACTTAGACCCAGGGCAAAATACTTAAAAACGCTAAGCCGGCATGCAAATTTATCTTTAAAAAAATGTTAAATTGTGAAAGAAAAACAATGAATTACGCAGTACGGGTTCCATCAACAGACAGGCCCGCTGAAAAACGATATCTTAAGTCCCTGAAAGAAAAAAAGTATTCATCCAAAAAGATTAATGGCTCTCGATAGGCAAAATCAGTTCGACTTAAATTGGCGGACCTAATGGAAGCGAAAGTGATTTTTTCATTAATGGAATCTTGAAGATTTCATTACTTTCGTCTAAAACAGGAGACTGGATTTAATACTTTACTCATTTCATCCTTTTTAACATGATTTATATGCAAAAAATCAGGTTTTGTAATCATATAAATTTTACTTTTTTTTTCATTATCAGTGATGCCGTTATAATATTATTTCAAAGTTATGTATTTTAAATATTATAATTTATTAAACTTAATTTAAAATATTCTGAGTTCATGTTAAGCAAACTATGAATGAAATTTATTCTGCTAGCATAAATTATGTTTATTTTAACTTAAATAAATGTTTTTAGAAAGACCATTATTTTTATTCTTTTATTTAAAATACTGTGTCTTTTGATTTCTGAATTTTAAACGGTGGCATAAAATTTCAACAATATTCGTTAATCAGAAATTAGATTGTTTATTTATAAAGAGGAAATTTCATAACAATATATGTCGGAATGAATTGTTGAGTGTGTTTTGATCGGTTGTCTGAAGAAATCGGTTTGTATATGATCGGGATTAGAAGACAAAAACATTCCGTACATAATAGAGAAGGAATAATAACACTGAATAATTTCATGGGGAATTTATTTACAGATTTGCAAGATGAATTTACATTACACTGCATTAATATTATCATAATATTTTATCGGAATTTTCGTATAATCAGATTTGAGCGATTGAGTTAAGTTTTTGATTTTAATAATTTTCTTTGGAAAGTCCAAGAATTGACTCTATAAAGATTCAAAATGTACGTAGGTAGTTGAAATTTGGTCAGACGGAGTTTCGGTAGTCGTGGCCAGCTGATGAGAGTTGTGATGGCGGACGCAGCAAAGACAAGAAGGACCTGGTTTCTATGACATCCTCCTTTTATAGGGCTTGCTTTACGCACACATTCATTGGTGCGACATTGATTGATACGAAATTTACGGCAGCCATTCTAACGACATCTATAGGACAAAGAAGACAAACATAAATAGAAGCAGAAAGTATACAGTTCAATAATCCACTATATATTTTAAAATGGGCTTGTATCATTAACGTTTTCCTTATATATCAAAAAATATTTCAAAATTAATTTAAAGTGTACTCTAATGCGTCTTTTATTTATTAAAAAATGTATCACTTGAGAAGAGTGATCCTGTGAATTTATAGTATTTCTTTAGCACTGTTTTCCTGATAACAAGTCTTCAAATTTCATTTTATTTAAAATCGTTGAATTTTTTAAATACATTTTACATTTGTAATTAATTTTACCTAATTTATAAAAATAATCATTAGTTTCAATTTTATTTATTCGCATATATATTGACTATTCTAATCCAAATAATTTCTATCGAAAGTGGAATTTTGAATTCTGAAAAATAAATTTGGCATTGGAAGCTTTAGTCTCAAGAAATTATTGTGGTTATAATTTTAGAATAAAAAATTTTACTTCGAATTAAAATGATAAGTTGAAATGGTCCATGAGTTTTTTTATTTTTTACTTTTAAAATGAATATTAGATTTTTCTTACAGTAGTTTAATGTAAACATTATACTTGCATTTCAATAAATAAACTACATTTTTAAAGTTTGAACTACTGAGGTGTTGAAGATAGCAAGGAACATCAATGTTACTGTCCAAGAGCATAAATAATCTAAAAAATAATGGAGTCTCGTAGTCTTCCGAGATCTACAGCATCACAGTGGTGAGTTATGGTGGATCATTTAATTTTAATCGCGGACCTTAGCGATTTCGTTTAGTATCAACAAATGTAATGTTATCTCTTTCTCCCGTTCTAAAAATCCTATTCTGTCCAAATACTACTTATCTGGAACATTGCTCGACAGACGAGTAGCAGTTGTCAAGGATCTAGGTATAACCTACGATTCATTATTCACTTTCTATACTCACATAATCAATTTAACTTCACGCGCCAATAAACTTCTCGGATTCATCACCCGCCAGGCTAGTCAATTTCATAACCCTCTAATTTTTCGTACTCTCTATTCTTCACTCGTTCTATCTGTTCTGGAATATGGGAGTTTAGTTTGGAATCCCAATAAATCCAAATACATTTTCATGCTCGAAAAAATTCATAAAAAATTTCTCCGACGTCTTTATTTTTATATTTACGGTAACTATCCATTCAATTCATTTAATTCCGAACATTACCAAACTCTTTTCCTTCTAGGGATGCTTTCTTTCCATTCGCTAGAGTCACGGAGGAAAATTGCTGCACTCAAACATTCATTCCTTCTTCTTCGCGGTTCAATTTACAACCCTGCGATTCTTGAATGTTTTAACTTCTATGTTCCAGATAGGTACACCCGTGCTCGTAGCCATCCATTGTTTTTGATCCCAGTTGATGCTTGTGGAGCTTCAAGCACTCAATTTGGTACAACGGCAATGTCGCTCCTAAATGGCCTACCAGCACACCTCGATCCTTTTCTTACATCCTTTTCCTCTTTTGTTGATGGTATTGTTCTTCTTGATCTCTGTGATCTTTGACACGTGTCATCTTCTTATTCTTTTGTGTTATTTTTACTTTTTATTATTTTCTCTATTTATTGTATATTTATGTACACTCTATGTTTATGGTATTGTTGGTTGATGGTATTGTTCTACTTGATCTCTGTGATCTTTGACACGTGTCATCTTCTTATTCTTTTGTGTTATTTTTATTTTTTATTATTTTCTCTATTTATTGTATATTTATGTTTACTCTGTTTCTAAATATTTGTAAAAATTGGAATTTCGATTCTGTATATATAAATAAATAAATTACTTTGATGGATAGACTTATAACAAGATGAAAATAATACAGTCCTTTGTAATCAAAATTTGGCAGAGAACACTGTTGAGGTCACTGACATTATTCGAATCCGCTCGATTGCTAAAACATGGTGTAGGGCTTCAAACAAATTACGAATTTCAATTTGCATAATAATAACATAGACGGGATTAAATCGAAAGAAAAATACACGATTTAATTACCATAGAACCGGACGACGATTCTTTTTCTGAGAAGAAAAGGACATTTTCTATTTCGGTATTAGTTCAATGCCCTTAGTAGGTACTTATTTTTTTGTCCTTTTAAAACCAATTATACAACGTTTCGAAGATAATTAATTATTCAATGGAAAATATTAATTCTTGAATTGTTATTTAAAATATGTAAGTAAAACATATTTTCATGAAAATGTGTGTTAAATCATATGAAAATAATTTTGAAATTCAAGGAAGCATAAGAAATTTATGATATTTATCATTTAAAATAAAAAAAAATAAAAAATAATAAAAAAAATCAAGCACAGAAATATCTGTGAAATCATTCATTGTTTAGGAAAACTGTTTTTTTTTTTAATAAACATTGTTAGAAAAATCTCAAACACAGATTAACTTCGTGCAATTGAATGGAAATTATTTTTCTTCAAAAAATATTTTTTTCTTGCATACTATTTTCGTAGTACATGTATTCAGTTATTTCACATTCGCCTTAATGTTTTGTACAATATGGTAAATAATAAATAAAAATTAATGTTCCAATTTATATATTTTTTTTATAAAAAAAATAATGTTATATATTTACGATAGAAAACTCCCACGATACTTTTTTTTCAATAAATTAGGATTTGTCTAGACAATTGGTTTAAAATGTTTTTGAGTCTTACCTGCAATCATATTTGCGTAATAAAATAAAAACTTAAAAATATTTAATTGTTCAGACGAATGAGAAATCGCATAACTCATTTTTCTTTCGTCTAATCTCTCTTAATTACGACCGCTGTTCTTTTGACTTTCGGGTCTCTCTTTGCAGATGCGGTCTTAGCAACTAATTTATTCAGCCAATTTATTAAAATAATGACTTGAAATGACACGAAGCGAGAAGTTCATCGGACTCAAAAGTTTGGCATATCATTCAATTACCTTCTGCCAACATTTGAACTGACACCTCAACAGTTCTGCTCCAGAGGTCTCTGCCATACGAACAAAATTTACATTGTAATTATCGGATCTCTCTGCGGGTGTGTTTTGGAGGCAACTGCTCTCTTGCGGGTGAAGAGCAAACCAGTCGAAACTGACTTACTAGTATTTTGACTTGATTCGCAGTATCTCAAACTTCAACAATTATCTATTTTATTTTTGAATGTGGACATAAATTTTAGATAGTCCCAGAATTAATGTCGTTTTTTTCAATAAGAAACATTGTTTCAGTAATTATTTAGATTTTTTCTTCGATCGATATTTCTTGGTGGAATTCCATAATATCAGATATAAATAAAATAATTTTTAGAATTTATCTCACAATATATATTTTGACGACATGTTCCAGCCAGGTCGAATGGCCATTTTCAAGTGACTGAGTTTTTGAGTTGTAGGTTAAATTCTAAAATTTATTTTATTTATATCTGATTGTTTCAGTAGGTTTGTTAGTGACAAGTAAAGACGAGAGATTTTTTTCTTCTTGATGATCCTTATGCCTATCTTTCAAATTCAAAAATCTCTTTTTCTCCATCTACAAACAATAGCAAAGACATTTTTTTCAAATAACTGCAACAGTAACAATGGAATACGTATGTGTATCGGTGATTTACTAGACAACATAAAATGGCAACGCTGGTTCAAGAAAAAAATCGAACGGGCAATCTCGGTTTTGTTCGTTGAGCGTCAAAGTGGCCGGCGCAATCTAGTGAATGTAATCTCTTATAGCAGAAACTAAAGCAAATCCGATGATGATCATTGAAGAATTATCAAATTAGGTCAGTGCATCACGAAATCACTTTGTATGTGTATTTTTAATTAAAAAAAAATGTGTTTTCTTATAACATTTTTTCTGGGCTTACTTTATATCTATTAATTCAAAATTACTGTTAAACATTTATTTCTCATGTTGTTATTTTTTTTAATTACAATCATTAAAAAAAATACACGAATCGCTTATTATTTATATTGTTGAACTGCTCTATATATGCCCTAATATGCATCACATACTAGAGCTGACACCTTTTCAAACAAAAAAAAATCGAAATCCACAAACATCAATAATATTCCTGCCGAGACCTACGGGTGCAGAGATGTCTTGGAAACGACATGAGTAAATGACAACTGAGAAAACTGTGAAACGACAATTTATGAAGACCAAATGCTCCAGATATGTAAAGAATATAGTAAAATATATATATATATATAACAACTTTTCTTCTTTATTGCTAAAAATCACATAGAACTTTAATCAAATAGTAAATCATGATATCGAATACGATATAAAATGAGTAGACAATGTGTGATAGCTGAGTTGTATTTTACTGTCATTGGCGGATCATTACTTCACACGCAGCACTAAACCATTCATAAAATGATGTAATCATTCACATATGAAATTTCTCTGTTACTATCTGACAATATTCTCCTGTTTGTATTTTCATAAAAAATAAGCTTAGCGTCACTAACGTCCAGCAGCTTATATTGTTTCTTATTGGATATCCCTTTGGGGAAGCCTTGCACTAAGCAGCCTCTATTGGGCCAGCAAACAGACCGTTCGGACAAATTCCCTCAACCGGCGCCTTATCGGAGCTCTATCGGATAAACAGAACACTTTTACTGTGATGAGTTTCACAGCGCACCATACTTAATGCGATTTGCGCCCAGTTAGTTTCGAATTTTAACATGATGAAAGAATTCTATTCTTTTTCGAATGTGTACGTCTGCGCTGAACCCGGCAAACACAAAAGCCATTCTTTTAACGGTCAATTCGGAAAGAAACGAGATAATTTTCAGTTTGTTTTCGTCTAACGCGCAAGTTCTTTTAACGCCTAATTGAATTACTATCGTAGTAGAAAGAGAACATAAAAAACGGTAACTTTAACGTCTGCTTTTATCAATGTTTAATCAGTATTTTTAATATTTTATTTCTTCCTTTTTTTTTCTTTTTACATTCTATCAGCAAAATAGACAAAACATTTTTATTAATACAACATTAGCTAATTATTTAATGAGATACGTTTTTTTTATTAATTTCATATTATTACTTTTTTCATAATAAAGTAAAGAGTATTCAAAATTTACACACATATACAAATTTACAGGAAACATCATCTTATATGACATTTTTCTCATCAATAGCGAATTAATAATTTCTCATTAATATTTTTATATTTATTTTTTTCCATGCTTACTTTTACATAGTTGCCATTGCTTTTTTTCTATTTATTTTCTTTAAATAATTTACATCTGTACATTTTCACATTATTCCTTGATAATATGAAGTTTTGTAACATTTGCAAATTATTTTTAATTTATGTGGGTCTTTTTTTTTTAAAAGAAAAAATATTTTGGAGACCGTATAAATAATAAAATGCAGTTTGTGTTTATTCTAAATGTGTCTGCAGAATGCGTCAATAATTTCAAAAAATTAATTAAGTTCTTCTTTCTTGGAGTCTATCCAAATCTGGCAATTTATTTCTTTCGTCCATATAAAGCAAACAAACGTAAGTACGACTAAAGGAAAAACAATATATCATCAGTTTGTAAATGTCTCAACTGAACTTGACAAAACAACATAATAACTGGAATGTAAATTCAGACCAAAATCAATCTCCTAACAATGAAAGAAGAGCTTGAAAGAATCCTACAATCCTGTATAGCTAATATAATAAAATAATATGACATGTCGTAAAATGTGTTATTTTTTTCTGTATAAAATTGTGAGTACTTACGAAAATCCTATATTTCAAAGCCTAAGGAATTAGTACTTGGAATTAATACTTGGAATTAATACTCGGAACTAATATTGACTAGGAACATGAATAACGTAGATATGAGTAGAGATGAAACGAAAGTAAAAAGGATTGCATTAAACATGGCGTTTTGTTCGAGTTACTTTCGAATTATAATTTTCATTTCTAAAAGATGCAAGCGAAGGAAAAACACTACTTAGTTTGAGAGCGAAGAGTATATATAAATGTAGCATGTCAATGTTTGAAATAACCGAAAGTTCACATCACTCAAATAAAAATAAAAATTGAGTGATGAACACAAAGCATCCCCGCCACACTTGTGAAATATTTTATTAAGCTTTTATAACAAAGGAGAACTATTGTGAGGACCAATTACAAATAAATTGTTAACAAAAGTGTTATTTTTTTGTAGCTTAATGCACGATCGAATATTTTTAAACGTCAACTTGTCGTAATCAAATAATACCATAATAACATTATAATTGTATATTTGCCAATAATGGCAACGACAAAATTGTGTACTCGAAAAAAATGTCTTTTAAAAGTCGAGCTTTCAATTTGTTGAGCATGTTTGGCCATTTCTCAAGAAGCGATGCACACTTAACCCCGTCTATGTATGAAGAGTATTATGAACTTAAAAGTCACAGCAAGGTTAGAAAACATTGAGTGAAATCTATCATAATTCAAAATTTAGTAGTTATTGGAAGTCAGTATACATAGCAATCGACTACGGGCAGTCTCATATTTATATCCAGGTAAAATTATGATATTTTTACATTTAATACAATTTATTGTAATTAAACTTGTTATTTCAAAGTTATTTAGTATTTTAAGTCAATATTTTTTATATTGCAAGAAACGTTTGATTTGCCATTAGCCACTTACATGTATCTATTATAGTTATATAGTATAAGCAAGTAATAACGTTTGTAAATACAAGAAAATGATGTTCAATTACTAATAAAGGGGTAATGAATGTATAAATTGAAAGTATTTAATGTAAAAACCAGTTATTTATGCTTGAAACAGATCAACTTACGAATTAAGGGTAGTATCAAGGTCAAAGCCGCAAGACATTGAAGATTATTCACTAAAGCATAACCATTCCTCGTGAAAAGATAGCTAATTCTCTCGTCTAGATGCACAAAATAATGATAAAACTCTTCATATACACAACAATGTAAAATGCAGATGAGTCTCATGGTCTCCTGATACTCATTACACTTGTAAGATAAAACTTGAGTTCTTAATGTGTTAAAAAATAATTTGAAATAAAGTTGGGTTTTTTTTTTGCCTTCTTCATTGTACAATTTTATTTTATGATAATAATAAACTTTACGTTTCTGTTTCTCTAAAACTAATTCTATTCAGTATCTTTCTGTGGTTTTTAAGTAATGTTTTCTGATAAAAATCAATTAAGAGTCTCTGAAAAAAAATCGCTTAGATATATAGAGTATAGTAGCTAATTTGGATTGGTTAAAGTAAACTTTTTTTTATCTGAAGCAAAACTAAGTTATTCACCGGTTCAACGCTACTCGTACATGGTTACGAAACATTTTAGTGTGTAAAACATTAAATTCACTTCCTATGTACAACTTTCTTATCATACTATTTGATTAAACACGAGCAAATTGACATAACCCTCGTGATTTTTCTGAACTTTACTTACTTTAAACTGCAATAAATAGAATAATGATAACGATTCATATATATCCGCTATCCAGCTGGTTAAATAGTTAGTTATAAATCATCGCTGTAACCTACATATCATTTAATGATAGCAACATCTCCGAAAGCTCTCTCAAAAAGCTGAAGTTCATGGTCTTTGGCAGATTTTGAATAACATATGCTAGTCTAACATTGTTTTTTAATCGACTATGGGATGGAAAGGTACCATGTTCTCTCTTTTGGTTTATTTTTCATCCCTAATTCACTATCATACTCTTATACAAAACTATGAGATATTTTTTTAAAACATAAAACTGTAACCCACTAAAATTGTAAGCCTTGGTAATTGATAACTAATTTAAACCGTAAGAAAACCCACAAAACTTTTGTTTTCAAGCAAAATTTTGTAAGGTTATTTTTATTGTAAGAAAAACAGTTCATTATTATTCCACAAAAACAAATATTTACAAATAGACCTAAATTTCAACAATAAAAAAGCTATATTCATTTTATTATGCTGTTTTTAAACAGTTTTTTGTGATATTCTTTACTATATTTTAACTTTCAAAGATTGCATGATAAAAAAATTCGATTGCTTCTCCTCTCATAATACTCTTATTTATCTTGTATATTAATTTAATCTTTATAAATTTGTAATGAGAAGGGTTATTTTATTTTATTCTTACACTTATTTCCATTTAAAAAACAATGCAGGGATTAAGTTTGTAATTTTTCATGCTTTTCAACATTTTAGATCTTCATAAAAAATACATGTTTCAATTAAAAAGAAATTTATTTTATGATCAACCATGGGAACTAGATAATTAGTTTCAAAATTGAAAGAAAACGGGATATTTGTTTTGAAAGTATGCAATACTCAAAAGTTTATTACCTTTGTATAAAAATCATTTTAGCGAACAAAATCCAAAAGAGCAGAATATGGACGAGAGAATTAAACCAATCTTTTTTTGAAATTTCACTTGGTAAACATAATACTTATACATTCATTTATGTATTAGGAGTGTTGCTTTTTTATGTAAAATATGTTTTTAAATTTAATTCACATAATATCATACCTTGAAATTTCACTTGAGTTATATTGAACAGATTTTTTATAGTAACCATATATAAATCGTATAACAAAATTAAAAATATTTATTGCCCGTAATAAATTACAATTTTCAGAATAAAAGTAATATTTTTCTTCTTTGAAATAATACAAAAAACAAACACAATGTTAAAAATACCCCTTCATATTTGGATATTTTTAGCCCTCTTAAAATTTAACGATTTATTAAAAATGGTGCTTAAAAAATATGGAGATAAAAATTTGTCTAAGTGTCAGGCCGCGGCTTTTTGTTGACTTGCAAATGAGTGGCTTTTCATGGAGTTTGAAGGCTTTTCAGGCAACCGTGGCGCCGCTAGACGTCATTAAAATGTCAAATCTAAAGCCTGCGGGTCATTTCAGTGACCTCGAAACCTTTTCAGTGGATTGTATTTTTTGACACAAGATTGCATAATGAATTATGAATTGAGAAAAAAATGAAATTTTTATGCTTTTGGATCAGAAAAATATGTCTGATCGTTTAGCAAAAGGTTATTTGATATTTTTATAAAATATAGACAAGCAACACAAAATAAATAGCGATTTAAAAATACGGTTTATCACATTTTTACTTAATTTACATAAAATATTTCTTACACCTTCTGTAATGCAAGCAAAGTGATAATTTAATTTTTTAAACATAGTTTAATTTTTTTTTATAAAATTACTCATTTCTCTTCAATTTCGCAAAATAAAAAATCTGTATTTACGATTATAAATAATATAACAAAGTATCCAAGTAACCAATGCATCCTCCCTGCATTAACTTATGGCGCTGAGACGTGGAATCAAACAGCAAGTCTTACCCATAAAATAAAGGTCACCCAGCGTGCTATGGAGAGATCTACGCTCGGAGTGTTGCTAAAAGATAGAACCCGAAACAAGGAAATACGCAGAAGAACTCAATTAGTGGATGCTACCCAACAAAAAAGCACACTCAAGTGGCAATGGGCAGGACATATCTGTGGAAGAAACGGCGTCCGATGGGGAAGAAAATTATTGGAATGGCGCCCAGAACTAGCAAACGATGCATTGGCTGACCCCCTGCAAGGTGGACTGACGACATAAGAAAAATAGTGGGAATGAGCTCGATGCTGAAGGCGGAGTATTGAAGAGGATGGAGACTCATGCGGGAGGCTTACGTTCAACAGTGGACGGATATTGGCTGATGATGATGATAATGAAGTATGAGACGTTTGTAAAATAAATAGTATGCAAGGTTCAGGTAAAAATAATTATTATGGACGTATCTACAAGTTAATGTAATATATTACAAAATGATAGGAATTATTACTCTTATTAATGAAAATAATTTTTTAAAGATGTCATAATCATTTCAAGCACTACTGTTTTTTATTTATAAAAAACTGAACTTTATATTTCTCTCTATGCCAATTTTAAAGTAAATCTATTATAACGCGATGAAAAAGATATAATAAAATTAATTCGTTAACAAAACTTACATTTAACTAGTTTTACCACCTTTCACATTTTGTTTATTTTTACGAAACTTACAATCTAAAGTTGAAAATAAAAACGCCTAAGTGAAATTCTCCATTTCCTTCTAGTTGTGGCCAATTTGGTAGAAATGTAACGTTAAGCGAGTTAGATCCTCCGTCAGACCAAGTAAAGCTTCGTGGCTTCCGGTTTGCTTACAGTGCCTGCGCCCTTCATATACAACTTGATAGGGGGAGAAAATGCAATTTCAAGTGTTTCAGGAGAGGCGATTTTCAGCATATGCATACAGTTTTCATATATTTTTGTTTTCCTCTGGTGAGCTTTTTAGAAGAATTTTCATGGCACATGTGGAAAGTTTTAAATTTATCGTAATTATGTTAATCAGTTAAATTTATTTAAAACACGAAAACAAGCACTACAAAAATGTCCAACGATTGACACACATTCAAATCCGAAGCAAAAACCACTAAAAAAAAAAAAAATCTCGAATTAATTAGAAAATAATAAAATGTTTTCATTTTTTTTCTATTAACTTAAATTAAATAATAAATGCTATGAAAACAAAAAATTATAATCGTTTGTCATATAAATATCGTCGTATTATCGTATTAATTTCAACTATGTTCAAATATCTTCTTTAAAAATGATAACGTTACATTATGACAATCTTATAAATTACATCATAAGCTTATTATAATCATAATTACTTTAAGAGAAGTTTGAGTTAATTACTTAACGTCACTTCAATGTCATTTATTCGTGGAATATGAAGCTCTTCATCTATTTATAAATATAATAACTATTCATTAAGCCAAAATCTCTTATTTCTTGAGATTTTTTCTTTATTCCCTTCTATTCACAAAAAATAACATATAACTTTTATATTCGTATCTCCGTACATAATTTTCTTCGTCACAATAAATGGCACTGAATTTATTTCCTTTGTCTGTCGCAGCCGGAAGCATTGACTTTGGGCCAAAATGCTTTGCTAGTCATTACTTCACTGTCATGCTAGAAAAAGGAATAAGAAGCCATTAGGGCAGCTGAACATAACATTTTATCTCCGAGATACAAATATATTGTCGATAGTGTGACTTATAGGTAAAGCGCTTAACTATCATTTGCAAGGACGTAAGTTTGATTTAAAAAAATATATAAATAACATGACATTACTTGACGCTTCAACATATGACGCGAAAGTGCATTTTTAGTTCAAGTCTCTTATAACTTCGTGGCGTAAAAATGCTAATTTGCACACGAATTAAAAATTACCTATTCACAGTTATTTCCAGTAAAAATGTACGATATGTGATTTCCGGCCTATACTATAATAGTTTTTTGTAAATTCGCTTGCATAATAAAAATTTGCATGTAATATAAAATAATGATGTAATATATTTTTTAAATTTCAAAATACTGACATACATAATTTTAAATTGAACACAATTATTTTATCAAATTAAAAAAAAATTAAAACTATATCGTTAAATAATTTTTCTTATTCTCTCAATTCTGTAGATGAAACAAATAATCACCACAAATTTCTACAAATATATTTGAACAATAAAGCCACATAAAAGGTCTTCCGCTTATCGGGAAAATATAAAATAATGATTTATATACCACGTAATAAAAACCTTGTTGGTCACTTTTTTAGGGTAATTACCACCAAGTATAGTTGACATGAACTGTAGCGCTTATGCTAAGCTGAAAAAGGTTGCGGAGGACCAAGAGGAATGGAGATCGAGATGCAAGATTCTGTTGCTGCAAACCAATCCACCGGATTGATACTACGAAGACGAAGATAGTTGATTAGATGAAAAAAGTTTCAAAGTTTGGCGGTTGACTTTTGCTGCATGTGGATGGTGGAAAGAACGGCTCGCTCTTATAGCGCTGTATATCTGAATGTAGGGAAACCCCACAAAATTTAGAGACAAAAATTGTGATCATATACTTCCTCTAGCGCTCAACGAATATGGGTCGCTTCTTTGAATAAACATAAACTCTCTATGTCACAGTACTTGTGTATTATTTTTTCATTAAAAATAACATACAAGCATAATTACTGCTATGGACTAAAAATTATTTTAAAAGTATACTGCAATTTTAAGTGCTATATTTAACATTTTGAAATAAATTCCATTTACCTTTCTAATACTTCATAATATCATACATATAACATTTATACAATCTTCTGTTTTTTTATTAATAAAGAAAGTAATTGTCAATTTTATATGTACTGTAGATCACGTCGTTTTACTTGAAAATGTTTTGTGAAGTTCAGAATGCTTTTAAAAACGATTATTTTACTACAACACAGTTCGTAGTTTATAATCGTAGTTCAGTAGCAACAGGCAGAACTTTTACTGGTTGAAATATATACAGGTATAATTCAAGCATAAATTTTATTTAATCGTATTTGATTTTGATCTTCTCAAATGAGATGTTATAGTTTTGGTTTATAATATGTTAATGATAAAAAAATATATAAAAGAGCTCGTATGTTCAATCTGTTTTGTAAGATTTAAAAAAAAGTCTTGATTTTTAATTTTTTATTCAGCAATTTTAATTTATTTCATACAAGGATTCTTTGTAATTTCAATAAATAAAACTAAATTCAGGTTGCCATTATAATTGTTTTAATTATATAAATTTTTACCACACATATTTATAAACTACTTGCGCAATTTAATGTTTTCTTTACGTTCGAAACCAAAAAATAATATTCTAATTGAGTTTGAAATTACGTGTAATATGATCAAAAAACTATACAGGTATGTGTTGTTGTACGTGAAGTCTAAATTTTAAAAGGATTTATCTTCTACTGTAGAATATAAAATAAATGGTTATTTATCAGAAATAATATTTCGACTATCATTCGCTTCTAGTACATTAAAATTGAGTTTAATGAGCGATTCATTATTTGATTCTGATTCCACAAATATTTTAACCGTATATTTTAAATTATAACCATTACATTATTCATGTCATTTTTAAATAATTTCAATTTCGATCGTATCTCACTGATATTACCAATGCACAAAATTCAACCCCAGTCATGCGAAATGTCATTACGTTGCGGTACCATCCATCACGAATATTGGGGAACTGAACGTGAACCCCGCCAAGCCACTAATGAGGCTTATTCCAACTGCACGGCAGATGAAAGGCGGGTTTAAGCACCTACCAACTAAACCTGGGTTCAAGCACTAACTGACTGACAGGTTCCGCAAGTTTTGACAATGAGTTGACTGGTAATTACAACATTTTGACAGTGTGATTTGACATTGTAGTGCGACATTCGAACTTAACATTGCCGTTAATAGAGATCATCAATTATTGATCTTTTGATGCCAACAACGAGGTGGGGTATGACGGATGTTAAACAACTTACGAGTAATTGTTTGCAATGACATAAAAATAAATAATTTTCTTCTTCGTGTCAGCGACGTCAAATTATTTCTGCCCAGCATCTGGCAACATCGATAGCCCGTGTGTTGCCTAGCATTAGGTCTTGAGGTGTGCAGCTTGTTGGGCACATGGAGCAGGATCTTCGGTGTGAGGCGGTCTGCAGGTCTCCACAGTCGCACAATAGTGTCTCTTCCTGCCGAAGAATTCCCCGCCGCTCGAGGTTGTCCTTTGTTCTACCAACTCCGGTTTTTAATCTGTTCAGGGATTTTCAGGTCCGCCAGTCAAGGTTCTTGCTAGTTGGGAGGCCTTCTTTTGGAGTAATGAAATCCTCTGATGCTACTTGTTGCCAGAGATTAACGAGCCTATTAATAATCATTTTAAGAGGCTTGTATATACATGTCGGTTTGTATGTTATTTTTACATGGTTTTCAAATGATCGGTAAAATAAATGAATTGGTGATTAAGAAAATAATTAATAATTTTATTTTTACATATGACAGTTGTACATTACTGCTATTGAAACTATATCTGTTTGACGACCCGCGCACCTTAATTAATTCAATCGCTTTCAAAAACTTTATTTTTGAATGCTTAATTCGCGAGTCCCGGTTTTTACGCGCGCCGCAGAGAGGTCCCGTAATCCCTTCCGAGTGATGTAATGAAATGAAACTAATGGTTTCCGAATCCCCCGGAATAAGGCATTTAATTATATTAAGGCCATTAGGCGGCCGACAAATGGGTTCGGGTGTTTTTGTTGGCGCACTTATCAATGCCAGAGCTTTGCAAACCGTGAGAAGAACGATGCGTAAACCATAATTGTTTCGATCCATCCAACTACTATCAGCGCCCAATGTTGGTTTTCTTTTACAAAAAATACAGAATCTTGTATTGTCCATACCTGCTCCCTATTTGTAGCAATCATTCAGTTATTTAGCCTTATTTTAAACTGCTTTAAACTTATCTCAAATACTTGGAACACAGACGTAAGATTGGATCACTTCAGTCATTCCTACGACTATTACCCAAGCAACGGCTTTTCTAAGCTCTAAAAAATACTTACTCCTGCGCCTGATTGCAACACATATACCCACACAGTACGTCGACAGAGAACAAGACAATGTTCGAAATTCTCTGCCTAATGCTTCTAGTAATCTATGAAAATAATCTATTTTTTGACAGTTTATTTTATTTTCCTTAAATGACATTACAAAATAGGTAAAATTGCAATGCGTCATTAAAGTAGATACAGCCATAAGCGTGGCGATGTAAATTTATTGACACATTTAGTGTCAATGATCTCACACTCAGAACTAGCGTCAGGAGACTCAAGATAAATAGCTTGACTTGTAACAACAAAAACCCTGTCATAAGTATATCATGATTGACACACAAATAACAAGGCATTATTGTCACAAAATAAAACGTCCAATATTTTGCATCTATCAACGCCAGCACTGAGTGTGAAGTAATATTACACCAAATATGTCAATATCTTCACTTAAGCTGGTTTCAATCACTTTTCACTGCGATTCTTTCGCGTATCCAGGGTTGAACGATAGTCTTTTCAGGCCACACTTCAGGCTCCATGAGAGACTCCAGCGAAGTCGCGATGACCCCGACTTTGAAAGAAGTTGACAGCGTCCGTCTGCTGATAATCCTCCTGATGGTCATCCAAGAGGGATTGAATGCAGCTGTTGGATGCGGGATGGATCTATTACATATATATGTTTCCTCTTTCATAAAAAACATGTTTTCTCAATCAATTGTTTAAATTCGCTAAGCTGATTATGGGGCTGTCAGTTCTAAGCATCAACAATTAAAAAATTCACCGGCTGTATTTTGTGTGAATTCATTAAGTTTTGACGATTTCAAATTTACAGTGCAATATTCAATAAACATGTAATATTATTTGATGAGCAAAAATGCTGACGCAGATTCATCCCATTTCTTTGATTATTATTTTCTATTTTAATTATTAAAAATAATGTTTTATTTCAATACAATTATCTTGGAGAGTTGTGAAATTTTTATATGTAATTGATAACCAACACAAAAATATCAAAATCTCAGAAGAGTTGTATTCGCGCCGTTATTTCAGCGAGAATCTCTCCGAATTAATCGCATGCAATAAAACTTCACCACAATAACTACAAATAAATTAATATCATTTATTATATATCAGTTATATTAATGGTCAATTACCTGATAGGATGACATGTTTGGAAGTGAAATGAAATACCACATACGACATTAGTTATGTCATAGAAAATTCTGCAATAGACGTGATACAGTCAGTAGTATAGCGGCAAAAAACATCGTTTGATATTACCGTGGAATTGGTTAATTATCTGATGTGTTTAGCTTAAGAAATCAATTATATTCACATAATTCAATCATTTTGAAAATATATTTTTTCAATACTCTTAAGTCATAATGAAATGAGTTACATTTTAAGCTTGCAGCCTTACTTCTTCAAAAAAAATGCCGACAATACAGACATTGTGAGAAATGATAACATATTGATTATATTAAGTTCATTACAATGTGTCTGGTGGAAATTGAGACTTACATGGGTCGAGGCTATTAAAGAATCGAAATATATATGTAAATGATGCTGAAATTGTCACTTCGATTATAAAAAATTTATAAATATGAATGATATTATTTTATATTCTAAAAAAAAAAAAAAAATTTGTTATAATGTAAAAAAATAATAATATAAATTAAACAACACTTAAATCAAAGATGAATCCCACGCCACACACAAGATCTACCTTTAAGTGGCGTGGAAAGCGAATTCCAAAAAAAAAAAAAAAAAAAAAAAATGTAATACTATCAAAAAAAAATTAAATGTATCCTATTATATTTGATTAAATAAAAAAAAAAAACTTAGAACGGACAAATTTAAATAGGCTACCGTCTGTTGTTTGCCATGTGTCCTGGCAAGCAACAGACGAATCTTTAGAACTGGATAGTGTACACCTCGAGAGCGTTGGGCTCATCATAAGATCTCCTTAAAAAAAAAACACTTAAGTGTCTGAGGTATAGGGTCCGCCATCGAACGTTTTTTTTTTCAACTAATGCTTATTTTGTGAATGGTAACATTTATCTCATGTTTGATTTGACAGATAATTAGTTTTATTCTTCCGCTAAACGAATATGGTTGTGTATACGCTTGAACAACACTGAAAAATATTGCGATATTACTTTGAAAATGATGGTAATGTTGCAGAATGTGTGTGAAAATTTCGTACGGATTTCGGAAGAAGAGAATCACTGTCAGCTCCGTATGTTCGTTATCTTATGAAAAAAGTGAAAAAAACTGGCATCCTCATCGATAAATCAAAGCATGAAAAGCCAAAAACAGTGCGTACACCCGAGAATATTGCTGCTGTGGTAGAAAGTGTGCGTGAAGCACCATCAATGGCGCTTCCATGCGGCGCGGCCATGTTGAACAAATTTTTGTTCACAAAAATTGAAGAGGAGGATATTGGCAACATTTGGTTTCAACAAGACGGCGCTACGTGCCACACAGCCGAAGCTACACTCGATGTTTTGCGCCCTGTTTAAAAAAAAAGGTTATTTGGCGGACCCTTTATATTTTGAGTCCCGGGCCCCTGCCTTGGAGATAGATCATCGGGAAACAAACTTATATGATGTGCACTAGTAGAACTTTGGTATGTCTTGGGATAAAGTATTGACAGTGGTAAAAACGTCTTATTTACAGAATTGGTAGGGGTATAATAAAAAAATTTAAAAATGATTAAACGCCACAGAATATGAAAATAAAATGGTTTTCAAATTGAGTGATAACCATTGACTAGCTCATCCATTCACACATATGTGTTACAGAATCGTAGATTCGCATTGAAAAGACGTGACACAGTTTCTAGATTTATTATAGAAACGGTAGGAGATTTATTGTTGAGAAACATGGTTAAATAGTAAAAGAACTTGGCTGTCGACAAGCGATGCAACGTTTCAGCACCAGCCAGTAAATGTTGAAAAAAACTATAAGTAATTAAATTTACATATACTATACACAAAATTCTTTAAACGAGTCAATTCATTCAGAAAAATATCGGCAGGAGCGGGATGCGAACTGCGGACCTTTGGAACTTACCATTTTGCCCAGGTAATTAATTATACCGCTCGGCCATCGTAGCCAATTTCTTCCGGCTACCGATATTTTTTCTGAATGAATTGACTCGTTTAAAGAATTTTGTGTATGTCATATGTATATTTAATTACTTATAATATTGTAATATAATCAATGATCTCTAAAAGTAGATTAGAATATTGAAATAATAAAATAATATTCTAATAAATAATTTTAAAAATCCATATGTTGAAAAAAACCTTTTTTTTTATCATTTTGCTCTCAAATTACGAAATATTCTGAAAACAAACTTCTTGCCTTTTGAAGATACTTGAAATAATTTATGAAATATCTGACGATGATGTTTAGGTAGACTATATTATGGATATTCTTAAGAGCTATAAAACAGGCTTATTGAAGCAACTAAATATCCATTTTTCATGAATTTGAGATCAAATAATAAAATTGCCATTGTCTTCTCAATATAATATATATTTGTTTTAATTTTTCTATACCATTCCTTTTGTGCAGCCTATTTAATATATAGTCCAACTATTCGTATTTTTTCTGTATTTTTACTACAGCAATTTTACTAGAGCTAAGTCATTCTATGAAATTATTTACAATAAACATGATATACCTTACAAATTTATTTCTTCATTTTTTTTTTTTTTATGTAAACGCATGCAGGAGAGCACAACCGGTCAAGACCAGTGCACTCTATGACGCTCAGCCAGGGAGGCTGGACGTCATATCATTATCATTCAATGACAATAAACTTTGTATTTTTTTTTAACTTAACCTGAAGTTTTATTAAAAAAGCTGGAGCTCTATGAATGGAGGGTCCTCTAAACTTTAAATGACCTTTTTTAGAGTCTAAACGCATCGGAGAACATACTTAGTCACATAGCTCCGTGCTCACCTTTCCTTGCTTCTATCTAGCTTTGACTCTACACACGGGAATGACGCAATAAAGAGGGACGCCTAAGTAATATTGATGATTTTAATTAGTATTAATTTGTAACACTTTTGCATCAATTTCGTTGATGTAATTAACTGTTAAAAATTGACGTTTTATATTACTATTGTTAATCGTTTTTTAAACGATTGCTCAAACATTTTATTATGTTTTCCATTCACATATATAAATTCCAATTTTTAGTTTTCTGTAAAAATCTTTACTTCAATTCGCATTACTTATTATTTAATGAAATTATATATTCACAAAGTTCATTTGTACCCGGAAATTGTTTATTTTATTAGTGCTGCAACCATATCCTCTTATCAAAACACTGTTTCATTTTAAAGCTTATACATTAAATTATTCAAGAATGGTCTTGAACAAATAAATATATCTTAATATATAAATAAAGTTGCAATTAAATGCACGAAACCTGCTATTCCCTAAATTACTTGATATAAAAAAGAGTTCCTTTACAACGCATTTATTGTCTTGTCCTTCTATATAGTTGCGAATCTTGACATCTCACTAAATGCTGTTTTTGAAAACAGACTCTTGCGTTAGATACTGGGTACTTAAAGGTCAAGTTTTGTAAATAATGGCAGGTAAAAATCGAACAAACCCGAATGAGCTAGAGTCCATTGCTTACTTAAAGATCCGGCCTCATTATTTACTCCTTAAAAAAATGTACAAAACAAAAAGTAGGTTTATGACTATTTGATTGACCCTTTATCTCTTATTGAGAGCATACCGCTTTGTGAGTCAAGAGGAATGCAAGAAACTCGATAGACCTCTCAGAGTCAGTGGGGCTGAAAGGGTCGCAGGGCAGGTGGACAGACGATCCGTGTACATTCAGGCTTTCAGCTTCTCATTTACTTAAGGGGTTGAACTACTACTATAGATGTAGCAGATTGTTAAGAAAAATCTCTACAAAAAAGTGTAATGTTACAAAAGCTACAAAATAATGAAATAATTAAAACGTTTTATTTTTAAATGAAATTTTCCTAAGAAAACGCTTCATAGCACCAACTGGTACAAACTCATGTTGTATGACACCATCTAGTATAATATTTATATCATAAATTAATCTGAGAAAAATAAACGGTATACGTGAGGATTTGAACTTCAGACCCGAAAACCATTGGCAGGTATTTGTCCAACACAGGTCGATTGCATGTTATATATAAATCTTATTTTAAATGTGTATTAATCTTTATTATGTCTATAAATCCTATCAAGGCATTTTTCAAAAGTGTAACTAAATCAATTTAATTTTTTAAAATTGCTCAATGTGACAATAAAAAAATTAAAAAAAATCTATGGGAAATCAACAATACTATGCTCTTTTTATATCTAAGAGATTCATGATAAGAAAGAAAAGAATTTTCCTTTTTTAAATTTCCGTTGTAATGCTGTAAATACAAGTCTCATACATACTTAACGTTAATAATGCTGTTAATAATACTTTATGCGAGATGAAAAATATACTTGGTAAATAAATAACTTACGAATTGTAAATATTTCTTTGAATAGCGTTTTACAAACACGAATAAAAAAAATGAAGTACTCGTATAATGTTTAGATTTATAACAATATTTCTGTAAATACTTGTACTAAGAATTGGAATTTATGACTACTCAGCCATGAAAAAAAATAAGTACATAATTATTACTTGACTTTTTATCGAAAAAATATTTATTTTATGTTTAAGTAAGTAAACTTACTACTATTGAGCATACCAACCAAGTTAAATACATTTTTAAAGCAGTCAGAGCAAATTTTCAAATTAAAAAATGGTTTGAGGTTATGATTGTGATCACTACCACCAAAAGAGAGAGAGGCGAGCCCGATGGATCGGTCACATCATGCGCCACGATGGTCTTCTTCACGATATTGTGGAGGGGATGGTTGAGGGAAGAAACTGTAGAGGGCGCCCTAGACGGGAGTATTTGCATCAAGTATTCGAGGACATGAATTGTAGTGCTTATGCTGAGCTGAAAAGGGTTGCGGAGGACCGAGAGGAATGGAGATCGAGATGCAAGATTCTGTTGCTGCAAACCAATCCACCGGATTGATACTACGAAGAAGATACACAATGCGGCCCACTATTATCATTTCTTCCACCACCACGCTGGCGGTCATGGCTCAATGGTAAAGCGTTTGCTTTGCAAGCCAAAGGTCGTGGGTTCGATCCCCGACGGAGATTAAAAAAAAAAAAGGATTTTTAATCGATTTCTGAGCTCTAAAATACCCCGGTTGGTGTGAATTTGATCCATCACCCGTAAAATTTCAGTCATAGCCTATCAATTAAAATTGGTGGTAGACAAAAGTCATCCCGTGAAGACCACCCATTCATAGTAGATTCCTGTAATAATAAAGGATGATGCGTGAATCTCGGGCTGTAGTCTATGACGTTGGCGGATCAACACTCCACATGCAGCGTTTAGCCATATACACCATGGAAAGCGTCGTAGAATTCCACAGATGGGACAAAAAATTACTATCACCATCTGTCGGTATTCTCCTGTATGTGCTTACATAATAAAAAAAAAACCTTCTGAGTTGAGAAGCTTAAGACGTATTTATACTTTGATTCATATTAGTACAAACGTCACTTTGTTCTAAATTTTTTAGTAAGAATATTAAATTATTACATCAAAATTGATTTATTCACAAGTATTTTTATTTTTTTACCGACAATCTATTTATATGTACCCTCCGCGTCTTGTCTATACTAAAAAAAAATATTTGACTTGTCTGAAATTCCAATTTTTCATACATGACATGCAAAGACAAGCTCAATTATATAAAAATTACTTCCCAAAAAAGAGTTTAAGTCCATGACCTTTGCATCCACCTTTAGTCTGTGGAGTAGACAGCCGACTAACCGCAAGCACGTGAGCAGCCGTACACTCACGGTAGGATACCCTATAGATTTCGTTAGTTAATAATTTATTTACCTGAGAGAATTCGTGTCTCAATTTCGGATTCGCAAATTTCTAAAGCTATTTATAATGTTCGCATGCTAGAGTAAACAAACAGGTGATAGATTAATAAATACTTTGATGGTACTTTATCTTCAGTTACTATAGAACAATATGATCTTTAAGTGTTTTTTTTTTCCTTCCAGCCATCGGTATCTTGACTTTCTTAATAACTAGAGAGTAATAAATAACAATTAAGATAATTTATGCATTGTTACAACGAATTAATATCAGAAAATATTTAAGACAAGATTAACTTTACATAAAATATACAAGCGAAACAACGTATGCGTGGACAATTAACACTCTTTTCATTGAAAGATTTGCTTTGATGTTTTTTTTATACATACATAAACATATACACATGAGGAATCCAATTTACACGCAATTGATATATTTATAAAGCTAAAAAATCGTTTTATTTTTCAACTTTGATAGGTATCGAACCCACGACCTTTGTTTTGGTAAGCAAACGTTTTCACCACTAAGCATTACCTTTTGACAAAATGTGTGCATTGCAGTAAAATAAAAGCATGAAATAATAAAGCTATTAGCACGAATAATAAACTGCGGTCTGAATGATATTTAATATTAAAAATAAAAACATTCAGGAAGTAATGAAATAAAATAACTTAAAATAAGCGAAATATCTTTTCAGCGGTGCTTATTTTTTTCTAAAGTTATCACATAAAAGCATTCTATAGCTTTATTCGCAAATAAAATGTGACACCGGTCTGAGACGCCTGGCTGGGAGCTTTTCGCTAAAGCTTTATGAAACTGAATGCACGTAATATTTCAGTGAGACTCACCTGTACAGGGAGAGAAAATCAAGTGCCCGAGGCAAAGCGTATGTATCAACTACTACGTGACGGTGCAACACTCAGCGACGCGCGACCCCGTAACCGTACACCGGGCTTACAGCGTAGCATTCGGTCATTCTGCTTCAACTCGTGATTATAAGGTTTCGATTTTCAGTTCAAATTTTTTGACAAACATATTTTTACAAAACCTCAGTTTATCAACGTCAAGGTATTAAAAGACACAGCCAGGTCACATGTTGCTCAAATAGATCAAGAAGATATTTAAGATACATGAAAATACAATCGTGTACATATACCCTGACGATGAATCCTTCAATGGCGATCGTAATAGCCGGTGGTCATAGCTCAATGGTAAAGCGTTTGCTTTGCAAGCCAAAGGTCGTGGGTTCGATCCCCGACGGAGATTTAAAAAAAAAGGATTTTTAATCGATTTCTGAGCTGTAAAATACCCCGGTTGGTGTGAATTTGATCCATCACCCGTAAAATGTCAGTCATAGCCTATCAATTAAAATTGGTGGTAGACGAAAGTCGTCCCGTGAAGACCACCCATTCATAGTAGATTCCTGTAATAATAAAGGATGATGCGTGAATCTCGGGCTGTAGTCTGTGACGTTGGCGGATCAACACTCCACATGCAGCGTTTAGCCATATACACCATGGTAAGCGTCATAAAATTCCACAGATGAGACTTCAAGAAAATTACTATCACCATCTGTCGGTATTCTCCTGTATGTGTTTACATAAAAAAAAAAAAAAAAAATCAGGTAAAAAAGAGAAATTTGTCACACATGGCTCAACCCAAAAGCCATATTATATAAGAGTATCATATATATATATATATAAAGCCGTATTATATAAGTAAATAGAGAAATCTCTTATCACGATAGATGATGTGAAATTTTTTTTAATTAATCGCATGAAAATTACAATTATCTTTAATGAAAAATCATCTACGAGTATTATGCAGCAGTAGATAAAACACAAACAAGTACAAAATAATCAAACGGGAGATAAAAAAGCCTCTCGATGAAAACACTGCAAATTAAACTCAACACACTACGTTATAAATCTACGGACAAAGGTAGTACATGTGTAACATGACCTCTCCTAAAAAAACACTAAAAGGGACTTGGGATCATTTACCATCAATAGCAGCGGTTACCAATCTTCTGGACCTACGCTGATTAACCAAAAACTAGCTAAAAAAACTATTCATTTACCATTAACAACCAAAAACAATTACTGGTAATCTATTTTCATCCTATAATGTGCAGTTTGTTAAAAAAAAGTTTCCCAAATGTAAAAAAACATCACACCCTACGGTTTTAAGTAAAAGTATCTTGTAAGTCAAAAATTAAAAGATATGTATATATTTATATACCACCAAAATTTTCTATGATACCATCCACCATTTTACACGAAAATTTACAAAAATAAAACAAGTTTCACCAAAATTTAAAAATTTATCCGCGCACCACCAAATTCTCATATATCAGCAGTTGCCCACTTCCCATAATTATTCCACAAATCACCAATTTTCCATGGACAACCAAATTCTTCTTGAACTACCAGTTAGCAGCTGATCACAAGTTTATTATCCATAAACTACCCTATATCCGCGGCCAGACGTTGTTGTACCACTTGTTTTTAGCGTACCACCATATTAAGTATTCCACTGACCACCAGATATACGTGTTTACCACCACAAGTGGTTTGCAAACCACAGATTGGCATTCCATGACATCCACAACACAATATACATCCACTTTATTTAGTCGCAAACCATTAAGTTGAACAGTGTATTTATGTCTTCAAAGGAAACATTTCATTACATGTTTTTTTTTCTCTTTAACCGTAAAACCGAAACCGAAGCCCAAACCCGAACAACGGTTTATTATTTATACCACAAAACGTATGTTTTAAGGACAGTGTATAAAGACGTTCATATACAGGACGAGTGGTTTTTGAAACGATATAACGTAATGGGAGATAAGCAATGCAGTTTTGAACATAAAATGTAGTACTAAAAATATTTAAAGGTATTTGATATAGATTTATAATAACTCAAAAATAATTTATTTTATATTATGCCTTGTAACATATTTTATTACTTTTACCATATTGTAGACAGGAAAATCATTTCCTAGTGCTTACCTTCCGAGACTCAATTACTTTGTTCTTCTTAAATTACAGAGAGTTTCCTTTATTTTTCTTTATATTAAATAACATATTAATCAATAAAAAAAATATGCTTAAAAGCAATAGAAAGCCAATTCACCGAATTACAAAATGTATGCTAAGCGATTTTTATTTGCTTAGTTAATTTATTAATAATAAATATTAAGTACATAAGCATAATTTTAATATTTTATATTGGTTTTTTTTACTCTAGTGGAATAATTTCATATTGTTGTTTGTTCGACAGTATATTTAATTTTTGAATGAATAGTAATAATCTTAATTCATTTTATCTTTTAATTTAATGATTATTTACATATTTTTGTAAATAAAATTGGTGGTAGACGAAAAGATTCCCCGTA
This sequence comes from Glossosoma conforme, assembly GCA_022606575.1. Lineage (NCBI taxonomy): Eukaryota > Metazoa > Arthropoda > Insecta > Trichoptera > Glossosomatidae > Glossosoma > Glossosoma conforme. The sequence goes on from JAGTXR010000001.1 coordinate 223,177, forward strand.
AACACCACTCTTTCATGGTTAATTCCTCTTAATAACGAATTATATGTAGATGTTGGGCTGAACTATGACAATGTACATTCACATTGAATATTTTAACCATATGTGAAACGGTAAGCATCATAAATTTCACAGATAAAATTTCTCCACCATCACTTAACGGTATTCTCCTGTGTGTTCATTTATACATATAAAAACAATGTTTTATTACTAAAATTTCACCATAAATTATTGATAGTAAGGAAAATATTTCATAAACAAAATGATAACTGTAAGGCGGAGTATACTTTGACCTTGTGCAATGTGCTTAAAGATGTCAAAAATATACCGGAAAATGGTTGAATATGAAAGGCAGAAAATCAAGAAAGATGGAAACACATGCGAGAGTCTATTAGGATACAAGGAGATGATGATACTGGTGATTTTCCTACAAGACTCTAGCGGTTTCTTCCATTTCTTAGTATTAAGAATTTGAAACTCTGTATAATATCAAAGAAGCGTAATCCCTACCGGACTGAGAAGCTTATCACTGCGGTCTCGCTTGGTACAATTTATGTTTTAAGACTCCTCGGAGACAAAATGACAATCTATTTTATCTGCGATTCGATGTTTTATTCATGGTTCTTTCTCGCGTCGTTTATGACCATTCTTTTTAACGAACTCCCCCATACATTACCATCGCGGTAGAACTTTCCCGGTGTCGTTTGACGTGTGACGAGGGTAAGAGGGCGGAATCTGTCGATGTCTGATATGTGTGTGAGGCTCCATTGTCTAGCGGTTAGTTACAATCAATAAATTAGAGCAAAACTGAATTATTCTCAATTCCTGCTTCACCACCAGAGATAGATCCGAATGTCGCCCCTTATTCCGTCCATTATGTTATTTCAACATCTGTTGTGTAAAATAATTTACATTATCATGAATTTCCTTTGTTATAAAGTCAGTAATAAAACACATAAGTGATACCTTTCTTATTAAATTGGAGGAATTAAATGTCATTTCAATGACACTATTTATTTATTTATATTTTAATTTGCAAGCGCATATGGCTTAGATGTATACCACATCAAAAGTCATAGGATTAATTTTCGGCAAAATTAGATTATTTTATCGACTTGGTTTTAGTGAATTGAATCCGATACCTGTAAAATATCATTAATAACCAATTATTTAAAAAAATAGTCATACTGAAAATACAGAAACTATAGAATTTACAAATCAGATGTCTACATCACATGTGTGTCAGTATTCTCCTGTATGTGTGTACATAAAAAATGGTAACCATGATTTTACACCATTTTTTGTCGACACTTACTTTATTTCAATCAATGTAGTTTGTTTTTTTCAATAAAATGATAATTTGATACAAACATACAATTCTACAACAAATTTGTGGAGAAAAAGAAACGGCAGACGCTTGGGTTCGAACCACGAACTTTGCACGTCAGTTCTATTCACTACACAGCGCGGTCCACTGGGATTAATTTTTCCAAAGGTGCAATCGGGAAAATTTGACGTATTAATAGTATGAAAAAAATCTATAAGAAGAATTTCATACGTGATATTATGTCTTGAAATATGCTTTAAGCTGAAAGAGTTAAATTGAAACGAAAAATCCGAAGCCATCAATCATATTCAATTATTTTTGCATAGATATAGAAAATGTACAATGTGTAATGTAGGCAGTATTTTATAAGTAAACAGTTTGTAACTTATTTTTTTTAAGCACGATGCAGCAGTTAATAATATGAAAAGTCATAAATTGTGTACGTGAACGGAATGCATTTTTTATTTGGCAATATTATCAATCAAATTTTGAAATGGAAAAAACGAAGCTTAAAAACCTAAAAAACATATCATATACGGACGAAGCAATAAAGTTGGATGCTTTGGTGAAAAAAGGTTAACGTATTTTGTATGTCCCTTTTTTATAAACTGTTTAATGAAACTGTTTTTTATACTTCTCATTCTCATAATACCAGACTAGTACTTTTGATACGAAATATTTACAAGGACTAATATTTTTTTAACTTTATATTATTTTTTTCATCACGTAATCCTGTGAATGTACTAACAAATTTACATACTCGTTTTTATTGTATTTAATTGGATTTGAGATCTTTCATCCATATAAGCAATTTGTCACTTATATTTAAATTTAAAAAAAATTTAAGCATTACATTTATGTACACGACATGTACAATGGAAAATGATGCGTGTGTTGATGTTGTTTCCGTAGTATCAAGAAGATCATCAAGATAAAATCAAGAAGAAGTTTCCTACAGTCGACAACGGAACTGGAGATACCTGAGGCCACCCTGCGGCTGAACATGTGGAGAAGCGCAACTGAGGGGAATACTTGGATTGCCCCGAAAGAGGACCTAGCCCCTGGACATGACCAAGGGTGGAATATATGGAGGTCCCTTAACAGACTTCGGACCGGAGTATGCAAGACGAGGACACAAATGAGGGCCTGGCAGTTATACAGCGGACCGACTGAATGTGACTGCGGCGTGGAGCAGACCCTGTCACACCTTCTGGAGTGTGCGCTGTGCCCGAGTGGCTGCACCCAGGAAGACCTGATGATGGCCAGAAGTAACGCCATCGACGTCGCCCACTTCTGGGCAGACAGGATCTGACCCTGTTGTTTCCGACACGATTATATATATATACAATGGAAAATGATTAATTTGTAGTGATCACGTGTTCCAACATAAGTAACGGATTTTTAAAGAAATTAAAATACGCCTCCTCTATTTATATGTACTATTTTAAATGACTGTTCCTGTTTTTTGGGTTGAACTGCTTCTTAGGACCTAATGTTCCAGGCCTTGGGAGCATCGAGCTAATCATTCAATACAATTAAATAAATCCGATTAACAAATTACCTATAAATATGTCTATGAATAAACAGCGGCCGTCACTTATTTGAGCTTCTGCATAGGAGTCTTCTTCTTCTTTATCCAAGCCATTTCCTATAATCTGGGGTTGGCTCTCCCTGTGCACGTTCGCCATGTCTGTCTGTCCTGCGTTGCGTTCTCGGTTAAACCCAGGGTTTTCAGATCCTTGTTTACAGTTGCAGTCCAGGTTGCCTGCGGTCTTCCAGGTCTTCTGCCTAGGAGTATCTTCAATTATATATTCCCAGGTTGTTCTTTTAAATCAGATGTATCTTGGGACATGAGATAGACTGTGACAACTGACAAATCTGTGAAAGCAATTTGGGGTGACCATATGTCCAACATATGGAACGTATATAGAAGAGATTTGTACAATATGATGTTATGTTAATAAATAAATACTTATACGACTAGGTATAGAAAAAGTTATAGTATTTCTTTGAGCATACATTACATTAATTTTCATTGTTAAATTGTGCAAAACCTAATGAAACGTTGGACAAAGCGCTATTTGGACCGAACATGTCATAAATACAACTCATGAAATTGCAGCAAGCATACTGCTCATTCAATACTGCAACAACGTTAACGAGATACTATAATTTTCCTTTCCTCGTAACAGTGTTCAGAAAATACGATGATACTCGAATATCAATTTAGTGCGGAACTGTTATCGTCTAGTTCAGTAATAGGAAATCGTTCATAGAACTTGGGCAAAATTATTAATTAAGAAAATGCGCCCAGAGCGAAAAAATGTAAATATCAAAGACAGTTTTTCTTGAATTTCGAATTACTTGTTTTATGTATACTTTTTCATTCTTTTTTATTGAAGATTCTTAAGAAGATAATGAAATAAAAAGTTTATTTTCTTGATATAGAATTTCAGAAATAGGCGATAAATGATAACCATAGATGAAATTGTTTTTCGATGTTTTAGAAGAAAAAAAATATATAATATTGTACAAATCATTTTCAAAAATATGATAAAATGTTCACATGAAGTTTGCATTGAGCCCCATCTTCAGTAATATCAATCTTTTAAATAAACGTCTTAATTCTCAATTCGATAGGTGGAACCAATTGGTCAATGAACCAGCGCTGTGCATATAATAGAAAAAAATTGCAAAGTTCGTGTTTCGAATCCCAGCGTTTGCCATTTCTTTTTCTCCGACACTGACGTGAGTAATGTCATTGAAGATGATATACACTGTAGTTTTTTATGTATATATATATATTTTTGTACATTAATAACGTAAAATAATTTCACCAATAATACTTTGATCTAATTATAAATTGCTTGGCATGCCAAATTAAGGTGACCATGTAATCACGTAGGTTTTGATGGCCCATTTGTAACTAATAGGTTTTGGTCTGAAGCCGTGATTGTTTTTTTTCTTCTTTTTATAATGACCCCTTATGCAAAACTAAGCAATAAAATGTCATGGGTGTATGTATTTTGAAAATTTTCACCCAGCTTAACTGAAAATACGTATATGATACTATAAATACTTGTGTTTATATACTCGTAAATGATTCTGGAATTTTTCAGTAATCTATATCCATCCGCTGGCAGCAGGTTTCCTACGCATGGTGTTTCCTATTACAGCTCAGATTACTCTCCCATTATCTCATAACAATAAAATACATATTTATCGCATTCTAACGAGTAACTCGCGTTAATCTATAGTGGTACCGAATATTAACTAGTACGGTCAGTGTATTATCATTAGTAATTAACTGCTGGTACGAGAAATAATGAACATTGTTTTTACTTATTTTCTGTCGTTGTTCTTTTAGGTGTATGAGAAATTTCGATGATTGTTGTCTATGGTTTGACAGCTGAAAATGTCTAATTGTGTTAAAATTTCTGTTCATTAAGGTAAAGATATTTATCATTAATCGTTCAATGCCAGAACAACGCTTCCAAATTGTGGTAATTTTCTTTGAAAAAATAAATCTGTTCGCCTAGTTCACAGAGCATTTTACTGAAGAATTATGTTAAATGGCTTCGTCAATAAGCAAAATTTATTTTATATGGAGCGAAGACAATTTTCAAGCCATTAACGAATCACCATTACATTACATCTATTAAAATTACCATTAATTTATTGCAAAATCAATTTGGTGACAACAATTTTTCCATAAGTGGTCCTGTTAACTGACTCTTTCGTTCATGTGACTTATTGTCTACTAAGTTGTCTCTTGACAGTAACGAATTGAGGAAGGCTACGAGTTAGTCGAAACTGCAGTTTCTTAAAAAAAAGGCCATACTCAAGGTGATCCATCTAAAAACAACGTAAATAAATAAATATTTATGATTTATAATGGATTTCAAAGTGAATGCTAAAAACATTTAATAAGTTTAATTTATAAGGTTTATTCTTTTTGTGTAAGCAGTAGTAGTGTAGCATTGTGTGTAAATTTTTTAGTCACCAACTAGTAAAAATCATATCGTATTATTAAAAATATTTTCTTTTCGTAATATTTTCAAGATATCAACAAAAAGTGTTCTTTGTTATTCAAAATTATATAGACCATTTGTGAGTTTATTATGTTGATTTATTATTTGAATATTTTGTAAATGAAGTTTATAAAAATGGTTTTAGTTCACAGGAATAAAAACATTACTTCTTATAGGACTGAAAATATTTTTTTGATACACAAAAACTCAGGCGATGTCCAAATTTGTCATACTTCAAAAGATAACTTTTTCGGCGGATACAAAAAGCTCAGATATCGTCTCTTCAATGAAACCCGCCGCTGAAATGGAAACCTTCTGAAGTAATCCATCCAAGTAGAAAACTTTACAAAACAATATTTCTTGTAAAATTTACATTACCATAATTAAACATTAATATTTACATTAATCAAATTATTTTTAATATAAATTACGTAAACTTTGAGATCCAATTAAAATAAATTTTATTTATTTATCCTATATCTCAGTCTAAATGTCTATCAAAAATTTTAAAGTTCTTGTGAATTAAAATAATCATTTATTAAATTCATATAATAGAGATTTCATATAAAGGCATTCAACTAACCGTCCGACTGCTTATATAATCAAATACCCCCAACACCCAGATCAAAGTCGCTAAGCAGCTTTCTGAGTTCCACACAACCTCTCACATTCGGCCCTAAAAATGAGAGACTCCAGCTCTGGCAACAAGTCGCATCAGAGAATTTCATTACTCCAAAGGAAGGCCTGGCAACTGGCAAGAACCTAGACTCGCGAAACTGGAAAACCCTGAACAAATTAAGAACTGGAGTTGGTAGAACAAAGGATAACCTCGAACGGTGGGGAATGCTTTGATAGGGTGAGTCACCAGTGTGTGACTGTGGAGACCTGCAGACCACATCACACCTAAGATTCTGCTCTATGTGCCCAACAAGCTGCCTATTTCAAGACCTTATGTTGAGCATCACACAGGCTATCGATGTTACTCGATACTGGGCGAAAATAATTTGACGTCGCTGAAACAAAGAAGATGAAGAATAGACATTTGAATGTAATGGAGAAATCACGATATTCAAGGAAGAGAATATTTTTTTTAATGGGTTCAAAATGTAACTGAAATTATATTAAAATGGCTTTTAATAAGTGCACTTTAAAAATGGTTAATTGAACCTTTTTCTTCATTTAATAATGACCTTTCTTAACGTTGTAATTTTTTTTTTTTTAATTTATTATTTAATCAAATATAATAGGATACATTTAAGATTTTTTCGATAGTATTACATTCATTTTTTTTTTTTTGGAAATTCGCTTTCCACGCCACTTAAAGGTAGATCTTGTGTGTGGCGTGGGATTCATCTTTTGATTTAAGTGTTGTTTAATTTATATTATTATTTTTTTACATTTTTTACATAATAACATATTTTTTTTTTTTTTAGAATATAAAATAATATCATTCATATTTATAAATTTTTATAATCGAAGTGACAATTTCAGCATCATTTACATATATATTTCGATTCTTTAATAGCCTCGACCCATGTAAGTCTCAATTTCCACCAGACACATTGTAATGAACTTAATATAATCAATACCTTTTTAACAATATAAATATTTTATACAATTTATATTAATTCTATACTTATTATGCTTGGATCATATACATACAATTACTACTTAGTACCTAGCTTGAATCATATACAGAGAGGTTTACATTAGTATCATTTTAATAATAGTAACATTATAATGTAATAAAAAAATTATATATATATATCATTTATTTCTCATTTTTGTACAATTACGTCAGATCTGATTTTTTATTTTTGAAGAACCGTTTTACCCTTTTATTCATTATTTTCATGTCACTGATCGCTTTTATTTCCGGAGGAAGATTGTTGAAATTCACTATTCCGTTGTATTTGTAACCATTCTTTGCATGTTGTGTGTTAAATTTTGGTATTAGTAGATTATGTATATACCTAGCAGAGTGATGAGTGTTCCAGTTTTCAATTCTCCTTCCTTTTATTGTCTGTAGAACAGTGTATTTTTGGTATAATGAATCTACCGTTGGCACTTTAAATTCATTGAATAGGCTTTCTGTTGGGTATGTGGGAGGTTTTTTTAATATGATTTTGATGATAAGTTTTTGTACAGTTCTAATGGGGTTGGTGATATTTAGGTATGTTCCTCCCCAGCCGACAATGCCATATTGCAGTTGAGATTGGACAATGGAGTAGTAAACCATTTTTAAATCTGCTCTAGATAGGATGTTTCTGAGTCTAATGAATATGTAGATGCATTTGCGTATACGTTTCACTAGTTCGGCTGTGTGCATGTTCCATTTTAAGTTACTGTCAATTAATATACCCAGGTATTTTATTTTTTCTGTGTATTTGATCATTGAGCAGGTTTGTTTTTTCATAATTATGATAAATTTATTAATAATCTTTTTTGGCTACTGAGATAATTATGACTGATAAAATATTGTTCAAAAATGACGTTATAACTACATTGCGTTATTAAAAACCAAAAGAATTTTTAAAAAACTACTGTCATTAAATAAAACATAAATTATTTGCCAGTAAGTTGATTATTTGTAAATGCGGTTCTCGTTAAGATAAGCAACATTGGAAGCTGACTAAATCATACACAGATATAAAAATACAAATGCTTACCTCGTGTCGTAAGTTGGATAGATTTTACTGCAGAAACTGATATGATAATAAAATGTGGACTATTTATATTCATTTCTGATTTATTCAGTAATTTTTAAAATGAAACAACTCCGGCAAATTTTGTTTATTATTTTCTCATGATAACTCGCAAAAAAAATCTTAGTCTTTCCTTCGTAATTATATTCTGAGAAAAGTGAGCTTTCTTTTTGTTTTCTTTAGAAATAGCTCGATACCGTGAACTGACAGCTAAAACTTTGTTAAAACAAGCCTTCGCTTTGGTTTTCAGGCTTCCTTTCAGTTTATTTTCAGATCAAAGTCGAGAGAGCTGCTACTTAAAATTGCATCTGTTATTATGCTTCATTCACTTTGATAGAATCTGTTTTGTTTGTTAAGAATTCTAATTAAAATCGATGACAAAAAGCATTTATCTTTCTTCTACAAACACTTGCAGGAGTGTCAATTGAAACATTATGTATGTTATATTTTTTCATTCAAAAATATTTATAGCGAATATAAGGAGATGATGTACTGTGCCATTAAAACCGTATTAATCAATTTAATAATTATTTTATAACATATTCATAACATACCTGTAGGCATAAATGAGAAGTTAAACGTTTTTTTACCATATCATAGGTCTTAGGTTAAATATCCGGCGGATTATCAAAATATTATATATTTCTTAATCAATTTCTAAGCTCTTCAAAATACTCTCGGTAGGTGATAATTTAATCTCTAAACCTGTTTATTATTATTGGTGCTACACGAAAGTTGTCTTGTAAATACCACCGACTTCTCCATAGCTAATTCCTGTTGGCCATTGCTTGAATACCAGGCTAGAAAAGTAAAATAAAAAACGAAAAAAAAAAATACGTTTTTTATTAAAGTTTGTTTTGATTTGAAAAAAATTCACATTATAATATCTTAATTAAAGTCTTTCCAATTCATAATTTCGTTTTACTGTCCAGACGTGCTTTTTGAGCGTCTTTAAGCCTACTGGTTTAAGCCTTTGTTACTATTTCATATGCGCAAACTTACAAAAAAAATGTTCTCCATCACTTTGTGACATTAAAGGCGTGAAAATCGTATAATATATTTTACTTTAGGATACCAATGAAAACCTTTTAATCTCTATTGTATGATATTCTGTATTATAAAACATAATATTGGTATAAATTTGTTTTGTTTCACACTGAATCTAATTAAAAGTTGCAATAATCTGTTTGAGTTTCCATTTTACCTGCCTGGCTGAATCATATCTAGGTAACGCAACAGTCTTTTGACTAATGAGAGGTGATGCAAAACTATCTAACACTTATAAACATCAGTACTAGAACATGAATTCAGATTGACATGCATTTCAAATTTTGAATAAATTGAGGATTACTAACGTTACTTCATTCATCAGTATGTTAATACGCGTGGAGAACTGATATACCATTGATTGAAGGTGAAATTGCGGAATTACAGCAAGTGAAGAGCAACTTTAGTCATCGTGAAGTATTTATCTAATAAACAAATATTATACGTTGAATTTTAAAAAAATGTATTAAAAATTATGTGTATAAAATATAGAAAAAACTGCATTTAATTGAAAAGTACAAAAGAGTTTTTCATTTTTCACTTCATTTATATTCAACAGACATGCGATACCCTGCGTTTCATAATAACGAGTATATGTTTTTCATTAAATCAATGCATTCGCTCAAAAAAAGAGGAATTATACACTACATCAAAAATAAAATGTTGTGTAAATTGTATAATTGTAATGTTAAATTATTATAAATTACAGTTTTTCAGACTTAAAAGCTGACACCTCAAAGTCAAAAAAACCTTTCAAGAACCCTTGAGATGAAGACATGCCAGCTTATCACAGGACTGACAATCCGATACTTTTTAAGAAATTATGAAATAATAAAGGCGTGTGATAATAAAACTGTAATGCGACGAAGAAAATCAAGAAAACGGTATTCAAATAATTTTGTTCAGAAAGAGTATCATTATAACACCTGAAAAGATACCGCTTGACACTCCATCTGTACCACATAAAATAAAGTTCTCATTTTATGTCGCAGAAACTCTGAGTAATAACAAAACGCAGACTTAAGCAGAAATTAGGAGAAGAAGAAAAATTGCATTCGTCGTACTTTTACGAAATCCCACTGCAAAAGTATGTTTATATATTTGTGCGCACATTTTATCATGAAAAATCTTAGTCAGTTGTTTTGCAACATTTTCAAAACTTAAATAAGAAGCAACTTTTTCTGCAGTCAAAAGTCTTGTGACATTTTGAGCTTGGTGATCTCTGACCCGGATAGTACAAGCTGAACCACTGCCGTTCTTAACTGGGGTATGTTTGCTTTAAAACTCTGAAGCAAGCGCTCCCATCAACTATACTTTGCGATCGCAGTTGTTACACGACGTCACATTTGAGAGAGAGCTTTTGCGAGCAAGATCTTTCTCGGGTGAGGGAGAGCTTTCGAAACATAAACTTAACATTTTTATTAAAGTCTCGTATATTTAGGCAGCCTAGATGCGACTCTTCTAAAATGATAAAATGGATCACTCGCATATCTCTCGCGCTGGCTTTTTTGAAGGTTTAGCAAAAACTGTAATGCGAGCCATTTGTCATTTCGGATTTTCACTTCTTCCGTTTCGCGACGCTCATAATAGTTTACTTTACTTTAGCACTTATAGTCTTACAGCATCATAATGATTTATTTTAAATTTTCACAAGATATTTTATTCATTTATTAATGAGTATTTATGCATTATAGTTTGGTTTACATTTTTCATTTGAAGTAAATAATAAATGTGATATACATTAATATTCAATAAAAAAAATATAACTAATTAAGATATTGAAGAAAAATCCAATAATATATTGACTAAAATTTTTGCAGTTTATACAGCTAAGTATATCTTACTTAACAAATATTTCATTATATTTTTGTAGTAATTTATGTACTATGTTGACTCACAAATATGGAAGAAAATGTATGTTAAATAGATATTTTCAATTAAAATTTTATTCTTAGTAATAGTATGGGTTGTAAAACTTGAGTAGATCTGTCAAACTGACTGTTATAAACAACAGGTATGATGAGCACGTGAGTTGTTAAGGATGTAAATAGTAACCTTTAAGTTTCACACATTTGGAAGTGCAGTAACCATGCAGTGAAACACCACATTGATCAACGAGGTTTCACATTTACAGTCAACATTCTTATGACATTTTCATATGTTTTAACCCGTTGCTCTTGAGGCCTGAACTTTTTGGCTTAAGAATCAGTTCAACCCAAATAACAAGACAGAAAAGACAGTTTTATGAAAAATCACCGCAAACACTATAGAAAAAATCTTAAAAATTATACGTTAAAACAATACGTTATAGGAGGGTTGACAAATACTGGATTTATTGTCTTACCCTGGCTGGGCTACCAAGATGAGGTTGACTTTTTTTTCATTAATGTACTAGCTATAAAATATTGATTTAATATTACTCAGAAAACTATAGTTGGATGGAAATAATACAAGACGTTTTTTTAAGTACATATAATAAAAATCTAATAAATTATGAACCGCACAAGTATGTGTCATCAATTCTTCTTTGTTTGATTTCACATTTTTACATACATAATATTATTGACGTTTGGTGAATTTAAAAATAAGTCCACCCGCTTCACCAACTTTATAATTTTTGAGTCAACCACCAAAAATATTTGTGTTTCGATATTTGCTGTTTTCTTATTTATATGAATTAATATTAAAAATTTTAATGAAAAATGTAATTTTAAACTACATTTTTTTTTAATAAATACTTTTGCAACTTTTTTTGAATTTCAAATTAAAAACTAATCGATTTTCGATTAATTTTGATTACTTTTACAAAATACCCATTTGGTAGAATATCCAATTCATCGAATGTTTATTTAGTCTAATATCCATGTCGCTAATTTATTATTCAGACAAATGTATGTTCAGCCAAATTTTTTTGGTCAAATGTCCATCAGCTTCCATAACTATTTTTCAGGAGCGTTAAGCAAACTATGCCTCAGGGTATTCATATTAAGTAACCGATATTCTTCTACATCGGCGATATGATTTGACAGATATTTTCGTCCTGAAAGTTAACAGAGTTGATCAATATTCACAACTGACTTATAAAAAATAACAAAGAAACGGAAAATTCTTTTGTCGGAAAGCTATTTTCATATCATTCCTGAAATTTATACTTTTATCATATATTCAGAGGAAATTTATATACTGCCTACAAGAGAGAAACCAAAATTTTCAGTTTTCTCACCCGTTCCATTACTCTGGATGTTTCTCAATGAATATTTAATGATAACATGTCATTTGAAACGCACACGCAATTTCTACGACATTCGCTTCTTATGAAATATTTAATGTCGTGTTACGTAATCACAACAATTATAACAAAACATTTTCTTCGCTTAAATCTGTTTATTTTCAATTCCATCTTTTCACAAAAGTCCTATATTATATTACATTCATGGCATTACAATCATTTATTTTAAACGAAATAAAAATCGACATTTTTTATTTGGCCATTATTTTTTTGTTCGGTAACTAATTCAAATTTTTGGCAGTAGTAAAATGACTATTTTTTACTTACCTTTTAAGGCATTTATTACTGACCGTTTGCTTAATAATAACTGCCCATTAATTTTATTAAATGCTGCTAAAAAAAATAGTTACCTTTTTATTTCGTTGAGAACTTTGTCAGTTTCTCACAAGTATTAACGTACTGATGGGTATGTTTTATGGTAATATATATTTGCTTTTAGCCCTTTAAAGTATCTTGTAATGAGTTTACAAAGTCTCTAATCCAATACAGTTAGTTAAACAGTAAGACTTTAATTATATAATAAAACTATTATCAGTGTACGCTGAGCTATTTGTATACTTACTTGCCTTGTACGCTGTTCAGGTTGTGCAGCGACGCGCATAAAATTGCAATTAAAATGTACTCAACAGCCGGGCATCATTATGGAAATGTATGAGACATGTTCTGGGATATGTCCTGGGACAAGTTGTGACCTATACTTAAATTTTTTCTTGATAATACTTGATTTTTTTTGTTTTCAAAAGACTTTTAAGGTGTTGACCTTTATGCTTTAATTCAATGAAAATATTTTTTTTATACTATTAAATATTTTAAAGTAGTGGCATCCATTATTGTTTCCACAAGTTTCGTGTGTATAACATTTTTCCATAATAAATAAGAATTAATTATTCCGAGTCATATTTGCACCTGGAGGTCTACCTGTTAACATGGTATAGTTATCAGGAATCAATTTACGGATACTTGGTGAGACGGCAGCTGCAACATTTGAAGTATATCAGGGTATTTTCTAAACGGCGTTTGTAAGGAGAACCGATGATCAACCTGATGTTCGGAAAACCTGGACTATTTAGTCGCTAGAGGCAGCTTAATTCATCCAATGACATGCGGTAAGTAAAAGGTGGTGAATCGTTTTCCACGTTAACCATATTTTGGTCCGTATCTAAGTTTGCTTAAGTTGAATGAGTGAATGACAAGGCGTTAAATGACTGTTGCATTATTTTAAATAAAAATATAACATTTTTAAATGTTCATTTTTATCTTTATCATCAACCTGTTTCCATCCACTGTCAAACGTATGCCTCCTGCATTAGTCTTCATCCTCTTCGATGCCTTCCGCATCCAGGCTACTCCTACCATTCTTCTGATGTCATCAGTTAATCTAACAAGGGGTTGACAATAGCCTCATTTGCCAGTTCTTGGGCGCCACTCCAATACTTTTCTTCTTCATCGAACGTCGTTTCTTTGACAGATATGCCCTGCCCATTGCTATTTGAGTGTGCCTATTTGTTGGATAGCTTCTATTACTTGAGTTCTTCTTCGGATATCCTCGTTACGGATTATATCTTTTAGCGACACTCCGAGTATATCTTTCCATGAAACATTAGGTGAGCATGTGAAGTTTTACGGTACAAAATAATAATAGGTAAATCGAGTAATTGCCATGTTTAATATTGCTCTTCGATCTCAGATTGTGACATTTATATAAGATTTTTATTAAAAAATCTACTGAAACCAAAACAATATAATACAAACATCAAAATAATACCAATATTAATATACTTACCCAACGTGAGCTAAGATCAAGCTGATTTCAAATATAATCTTAAAAAGGTAAAAATAACGATAAATTCTTGTTTTACTTAATACAATAGTTCTGACTGTTCTGAGAAGGTTCCCGTAAATCCTACAATTATTTGCATTAAAAATAAATATAATCGAATTTATGTACCAAATTATTTGATATTAAGCTTTTACATATGAACTTTTATGTTAATATGTTAGTGTTGTTAGGACGCGAAACGTGTCCGAATATTAGAAACATTGGATTTTCCAAGGTGGAGCTTTTGAAGCGGAAGCTCAGGAAAGGGGATGTTGTTTACGGGAGTGGCCCAAACGCCAAACTTTCCCGGCGGACCAAAAAGGTTCCGTCACGAAGGACCACAGACCGCGGTTTAAGGCAGGTAGGACCCAAACAAGTTGGCAGAAAGGAAACCAGCGGGAAACGCTTGAGGTGTTTCTGTACCAACTCCAGGTAACAGAACTAACTGAGGCGTTCTCAACCTTATCAAAATACCTCAAAATAATTTAGCTATTGATATTTTTAATACTAAAGTTAAACAGTTTGGTGGAGTTGCCTTATATTTTCAAATATAATTATATAGTATGTCAGCAGACAAAAATCTACCTAGAAACAAAAAATTTGACGACCTCCAAGGTCGTTGTAGAAGCTTGGGGACTTGATGAAACGGCTACTGTAGTATTCGAAGCATAATAAGAGTGCTATGTTAATCGTATTTTTAAGTTGATCGGATGATTACCCCGATGCTCTCAAGGCCTGTACCATTTACGATACACGGTCCGGTAGCAAATCATTCATTTTTTAGATTGCTTCTAATGATGCTGATATTCGGTGATCTAACGACAACCGTGCTTATAATGACCAACCGTCGTTGGTTTATATTTAATTACAATGATTCAAAACATTGTGATGCACTAAATAGATAAATGATTTTTTTTTGTTATGTGCTTAAACAAGATCAAGAATATTTATATATTTTTTATTTGAAATCAAACATATACACTCTTAATTATACTTGTATTTCATGTTTAACACAGGTCCTGAAATTTTAGTATTAAAATAACTTTTTCATACAAATTTAACTGTTTTCAGTGTACAATTACATTCCTATCTTTCCCCTCGACAGTTCTCTAGTTTAATCCTCTTAATTGGCGCTTAAGCTTGAATCTGACTTCCAAAAATGATCGCTCCAGTGCTTTTGTTATCGGTTACAGTAGCTAAACTGTCCCAGACTCAACCGGTCCAAAATCACATGCTTCCCTGCACTCAAGCTTACTGACAAGCAAATAGATTGAGCAATACTTGCATTGAAAGTACACTTTTTGTGTTATTTATTTTTTTGTGTCAGCTTCGTCAAATTATTTTCACCCAATATTTGGCAACATCGATGGCCCGTGTGTTGCCCAACATTAGGTCTTGGGATGAACAGATATTTCTTAGTTAAGTTCGTACATAAAATAACTTAGACACATTGAGTCTTGAATATTTTAAACTTTTTTTTTAATTAGTCATATACTTACGTCATATTTTCTATCAAATCAAACATGTATAAAAATTTCAGTCTAAGTTTTAAATTTTAGTAACCTATGACGCGGTGTTTACAGACGTCATTTTGCTTCTTTAATTCTGACAGCCTGTCCTGACCTGTCATGTAACAGCGGATAGGTCACCAAATGGCGATATGTTGTCTTCTGGCGCTGCGACTGTTACTGCGCGGTCCGAGTCACTTACTGCCCGGACACCGTTCATTGTTTGTGACTCGGGCAGAATATCAAAATTTGCCAGTCTTTTATTTAAAATAAATGTCAAGTGTTTCTCGACAAGTTCTTTGATATTTTACTTGCTCCTCATCCCTCCACCACACTTCTCGATGACGACCCTGGCGATGTGTCACCTTTTATTAGACGGGAGATTTCAACATTCTTGGAAGAAAATTGATTTACCCTATTTAAGAAACTATTTTATTCCCACCAACCAATGTTATATTTTGACAAAACAGGTTTTTTTATTTTATTGTATTTGATATTCCTTCATCATCTTGAGTTGCCTTGAAGCCTCCGATGAAGTGAATTGTCTACACAAAACGGCACTATAGCGAAAGCGCATTTGTTTATATCGCTGTCACAGTACATGAATAATGATCATACTGCCCGTGTAAGCGCGGCTTAAGTGTTGATGCACCGGCATAATAATTTCGGTCTGCGACGACGGAATAATTACATTCTGAATTGTTGAGAAGCTTTCTGTGCTCTGAAGTTAAATTACAAAGCGCATAAAACGAAAAGTTTCAAATAAATATATTTCAGTAGACTAAATAATATTAATATTATCGTATGCGGTTTGAATATCATATCCGCCGTTTTTTTTTCAAATTAATTTACAAAATAAATGACGGACATGTGTTTTTTTTTTTAATAATCAACTTTATTAAAATTAGAAGACAAAGCAAAATAAATATGATTAATT
This sequence comes from Glossosoma conforme, assembly GCA_022606575.1. Taxonomy (NCBI): domain Eukaryota; kingdom Metazoa; phylum Arthropoda; class Insecta; order Trichoptera; family Glossosomatidae; genus Glossosoma; species Glossosoma conforme. Next base: position 239,837 of record JAGTXR010000001.1, read on the forward strand.
AATAAACATAAAAAAAATATTTTTGTTTTTGCGTTTAAAAATAATCACCAATTTGTTTGTTTTATTCTAAATTTAAAACAGAATACCTGGATGATAATTTATGTAGATTAATTAGATACATACCTGGAAGGTTCTTGCTTTCAGCGCGTTCTAATTATTAAGAGAAAGCTTTTTGTAATTAGTAATCTGCATATTTGATTAAACAAAAAGTTTTACACAGAAAAATATTTTTTACCTGATGAACTTTTGTAAATTACATGAAATAAACTCGCCTGCGTTTTACTTTTATACGTCGTTTGCGAGAAAAAAATATAACACACACTACAGTGGTCACGTTTTTTTTTTCAGAATAATGTATTTCACTTATTTAAATATAATTCAAAACAATATATCATATAAAAAGCTTCCTTCTGATTGCTTCGGGTACCACTGTCAATTAGAGTTTTATCGCATTAAAATATGTGATAATTTTTTATCCACATTATTTATATTCAAAAAAATACACAATACATAATAACAACTACTTAATTTCATAAGAATAATATGCACTTACATTTATTAACTGCTCATAACTCGTCATTGATAACATTGACATAAATTTGCTTATTTTTTAAAATGTTTTTCCTTTATTTCAATATATTTTAATGAATTTCTAATGTAAAAATATTTTTTTATTTGTTTTTGTTGCCATTTTGTCCACAAATAATGTAAAAATATTTGTATTAAATGTACAATTTTTTGGTAAATAATTATAGGGTTATTTGCTTGCAGTAAATCTATTTTTGTACGCAACAATTCCTGCTTTTAAATTGTGTAACCAATTTTAAGATTTACTATCTGGTTTTGACATGCCAAAATTAGTGATCGAATTTTATACTCCATAACAAAAACCAAAAACATATCATTCAACGTATCAAAAGTTTTCCATTTTCACCATACATATAGGCTTGTAAGGTATATTGTTCAGATATCGGTCCTATTCATAAACCTTCATTATTTTCATATTATTATTGTCTACTTCATTTGTTTTTAAAGTATATTTTTTATCGTTTTCCTATATTTATGTCACATGTTTAATGCTATATTAATCCATATTGCTAACAGTTATTAGTTTTCACAATGATTTATTTATTTTTTTAAATTCGTAAAAAAATTAAAAACAATTATTGTTGAAAATGATCCCAATGGGGATTGAAACACGTACAATCGTTGAAATAAATTTTATATTTTCAATTTAAGCAATGTTAATTTTAATTGTTAGGAATAATAATTTAAATTAAAAATCTAAAATAAATTTGAAATACTGTCAAACATATGGCATCCATTTTAGTAAAAGAAGGAGCAAATTCTAGCAAACTATTTTATTTTTAATCAACATATATTTAAAATATTTTTTTCTGTATGTAAAACTTAAATTTCGCGTTGATTTTAAGATACGTGGTTTGATGTAAATTTGAGACTGCTTAAATCTGTTTAAATTAATGTATTTAATCATGATTTCACAAAATTTCACAATATTACTTTAGATTTTATTTAAAAGCTGTTTTTACTCATTATTTGAACCGTTGTTCTGATTTCGATGGCTATTGTAGAAAAGTAGAGAATTTGTAGTAAAAGGAACGTATATATCTACTAATTCAGATGAATTTGGTTCATTAAACCTTTTTACCCTTTTGCTGAACACGGAAATATATCTTTCATGATCAAGATATATGTTTGTAATTAAGTTTATGTATAAATTGAAATAACTTGTACGTTCTACTGTACTTAAATATAATAAATTACTTGCTTTAAATTTGGGTGTAAGTAAATTCTACATTTTAATTATAAAATGGGTTATATTTTATATCAAAGGATTTAATATTCAATTAAATACAAGAAGATCTACTTACTATGTAACACTAGCTGTTGAAAAGCAGATCGGGCACTGAAAAACTACTGAAAAGGTCAAGAGTTTCAGATATCTTTGGGTACAGGTCACTCACTGACTAGCTGGAGATAATGGTCTGCAGAAAAAAGCTCACTTCCTACTTAAGAAACAATGGAGCCTCTTTCAACTATATGCGCAATACTTTCAATATTTGAGAGGCACTTACACTCATGAAGTTAATAAAAGTGTAGTAAAACTAGAAGTTCATATTACCCAAAATGATTGTATCAAATTATATGGTATATTTATTAAAGTATTGACAATAACTCTTATTTATTTACGAGTAAAATATTTTTCTGGTTGCAGTGATATGTACTTATTATATCAGACAAAACAAATTCTCGTGGGATGAATAACAATGGATTGAAATATTCCACTTTAATAGTTCACCCAAGGCACTATTATCTTATGTAATATCATTATATGTATTTGTCTTAAATGCGGAATGCGGAACAAAGGCTGAAATTCTCCCGACCGAAAGCTCTCAATATATTTTCAGGCTTTCCATGCAAGAGGTTTTTATAGAAAATTCTGAAGGTTTGGCAAGGCCTATTATTGCCTATTTTAAATGGTTTTGTACAGGGAAAGGTTTATTGATACCTGAAAACATTTTGTAGTTTTTTTTTTAACTTTAAAGAAATTTAATTTTAAAAAAAAAATATAGATTTATTATTTGTAACAGCTTGATAATACAATAAAAAAATAAAAAAATAATATAAAATATACGTTTTAAAGTATAATTTAGTTAATTTAATATAAAAATTAAATGAATGCCTTGTAAAAACGATGAACCAATTTTATTAAATTTATATCAAATTATATTAAAAACAAACATTTATCATAAATAAACTTAAATTGAATATACACAGAAATACGAAGAAATATAAAGTTATTCAAAAACACTTTAATGTATTCCTACTTGTACCTCAGTAAATAAGTTTGAATGATACCTGGAAAAAAAAACGATGATTTGTAGAAATCATGTATTTATTATGTTTTTTCTACAAAGTTCGTAAATATCAGAATTACAACACAATACCCATTTTTTATCGTACTTCAAATTATTACCAAGGTATGAATAAAAGCAACAAAGAATCAGAGTTATCTTCTATCCGTATGAACAATAATGTTTAAGTGTCACTAGTTTCAAAGTACGTTTACAGTCAAGAAAAATTATTAAATATTTGTCGTTTAATGGAAAACTGTAAATTATTTCCATATCCTTTTTTAATGGGACCCGTTATGTGAAATGATTTCGATGCAAGATCCCGATAGTAAAAGTTCCTTCTGTGAATCCTCTCCTCGGGCGGTCTAGGTGTCGTTACTAGCTAATTTATGAACTGCGCTCGGAGCTCTAAGAAGACTCTCACCGTATAACACTGAAGAACAACTAATGGCTTGCGCAGATTATTTCAAGTCTATAAAACTTATTCATAAAATGTGCAGTTAATTGTTTATGGAACAAAAAAAAAAATTTTTCATACTTATTTGCAAGTCAACGATGATATGGAAAAAAAAGGTTTTTTTTATAATTCACTCCCAATCTGAACAAAAACGTCACCAGCAACAGTTTCTTCCAAAGATTTCTACTAACTTGTATCTTAATTCCAATCAAATTCGTTATAAAAAACGGTAAATCATGCGTTATAAAGTCGATGATCTAAGTGACCCTCTGATTAAGTGGACATGATTTGTATTTTTGTGCAAAAAAAAAAACATTTTTTTTTACCAAAACACTACGTTTTGAAAACCTTAATACAGGGTGTTTTTAGTGTATAAAAATACTTCATGTCTTAAAAAGAGGTTGGGAGATAAATCTGATAATACTTAAATATACTTCAAATAGATTGCCATTTTACGTCGTGAAAAAATATTTTAACTAACCACTAAGATGACAAATCCTCAAACAAATTGAAATAACATTTTCGTTTGTACTTTGTATAAACATTCTTAATACTTACATTGAGAACTATTACGAACATAATTGTTATAAAAAGAACACGTTGTTATTTTGTACTAAAGTTTTGTGAAATTAATTAAACTTTTTAATTTTCTTACGTCGACAAATAATTAAATCTGAAACACTGGTACACAGCGTGAATACATTCACTCCAAAACGTGTGTATACACAAAAAAATTTGGAGATTTTGGAGTAAAAAAACGCTTCGTGGGCCAAATGGAAAGGTTTGCGATATCTGACGTAGAACGAGGAGCATAAACCGTAGAGTCACAGCCCGTTTTTAATAGTAAATTTTCCACCGTGCTCTCGAACGTATTTTACAATCCTACAATTCAACGGTTTTCCTGGAATATAATTCAGGCGACAGTTTCAGCTTAGAAATGCATCTGAAATAAAGTGTAAAAAGTTCAACTGCAGCAAAAGGTAATCAGGCCAACGTGGTATATGGAAAGATTCGTACTATGAAATGTAGCATGTGTTGCATTATTGCATAGTAAACACATACAGTATCTATATATATAAAAGAAAGTCGGGTTATATTTGTTTTTATAACTCAAGAACGGCCAAACCGACTTGGCTGAAAATTGGTGGAAAGGTAGCTTAGAACCCAAAAACGTCCATGGTATACTCAAAATTGATTTGATTAAGAAAAAATATTGAACATTTACGTAAACATGTTTTCATACAAGACTATTGTAACTTGACAGCTGTCAGATAAGACGGTGCTGCCATAGTCAGCAACATAACTAAAAATGACGCAATAGTAGGTATTGTAAGTAGGTACCTACGTAAGGTACGGAATATTTTGAAACAAAAAAAGAAAAACAAAAGGCAGGAAAAAAAGACAAAAACAAAATAAATATTAGTGAAAATATCAGTTAAATCTTTTATTTGTTAAAAATGTTATAACAAAAGCAAATGGAAAGGCATCTTCTTATTCTATTGTGTTATTTTTATTTTTTATGTTTTTTTTATATTTTTTTATTTTTCTCGATGAATTATAACGCATATCGTTTAACGATTCGTCGAAATGCTGACAACTACTTGCTGAAGTTTCGTCGATTACTGCAATAGAATTCAACCAGACCAAATATATGATATCATATGTGCCGAAAAATTCAACTTAATAAAATCCAAAATCCTCTCATTTATTGCCTTTCGGGTGAAACAAAGTTCACCGGGTCAGCTAGTATTTAATAAAATAAATATAACTAATTAAGATATTTAAGAAAAATCCAATAATATATTGACTAAAATTTGCAGTTTATACAGCTAAGTATATCTTACTTAACAAATATTTCATTATATTTTTGTAGTAATTTATGTACTATGTTGAATCACAAATATGGAAGAAAATGTATGGTAAATAGATATTTTCAATTAAAATTGTATTCTTAGTAATAGTATGGGTTGTAAAACTTGAGTAGATCTGTCAAACTGTTATAAACAGCAGGTATGATGATCACTTGAGTTGTTAAGGATGTAAATAGTAACCTTTAAGTTTGACACATTTAGAAGTGCAATAACCAAGCATCTTCAAATATAAATCACCTTTTAAATTCCTTAGATAAAAAATTTCATCGATTATAATTGTTTTAATGTCAGTTTATTATATTATTATTTAACTAAACATGTTCTGTGTAAAAATCAGCTATGTTTTGTTTTATTTGAAGTAAATATTTCTAAGTTAAGAACTCTTTGCGTCTGAAATATAATGCGTGATTTTTTAGTGTTAATATTCATGTTAATATTTTGCTTGATTTTAGGGCGTCAATTTCATTTAAAGTTATTATTTTGTATATTTTTTGTATAAACACAAAAAAACTACTTCATTTATAAACGCTTTCTTATAAAAAATATTTATTTTTATGTTTAGTATTTAGCCACTCTCTTGACACTGCATATTTCTGATGATTTTATATATATATATATATCAGTTCATGGAAATTATCTACGATTCATTGCTCTATGATATATTTTCTGTGAATTCGATGCGATAACGGCATAGAATTGATTAACCTGATGCTCTGTCATTTCAAATTATTCCACAATATTAATAATTTCAAAATTTCTAGTAGCAATTTAAATGCATATTACGTTTGAATATCATTGTATTCTCTGAACAGCGATACTTGAATGGAATGTGCTTTGATAATTTGCGGTTTTCATTTCGCGGAAAATATTACGTATTACAACGTGACATACAACATATTATTATCATATGATTGGTTATAAAGTCCGAGTCGGAACTATAAGTAGTCGTTTCTCATCCATTCAGTCTATAGTTTGGTTCGAGACCCGAGTGGTACTTACTAAAATAAATAGACTATCGGAAAGTAATAATATTAAGCTTGTGAATAAATGAAGACTGATTGAATAATAATAAAAATATACATACTTTGAATATATACTATAGCGACATCTATCGTACGATGGTAACAATGATATAAATACTAGTTTCAACGCGAGTCAGTCTAGGCATAGCAATGGCGCAGTTTGCCGAGCGGTATGAATACCTGGGCATAGTTGATTTCCAAGGTCCGCGGTTCGCATCCCGCTTCTGCCGTTATTTTTGTGCCGCGTTGAAAAAAGAATTTTATGTATAGTATATGTATATTTTAATTAATAATAATATTATTATCATTTTAACTAGCATTTGTATTATTTAATTTTAATTCGTATATGGAGATTTTTTAATTATTCTAGTTCTAACATTAATATAGTCCACAAATATAGTTCCCATTGAAATAATATTTGAATTCATACGTTGGTTAATAATAATAAATAAATTTAATACAAAAACGATGTTCATATTCGCTTCGTAAAATAATGGTAAAACATGAATGCAAGCTTGCTGATACTTTGAAAATTTTATCAAATTATGTTTCATCATATGTGGGACTGTTAGTGATGGAAGCGAAATTAGCCATTTATTCAAACACGAAAATAATTATTTAGTTAATTACTCTTAAAACAAGGAAATGTGAAATTTAATTAAATGAGCTGTTTATAAATAGCCCGTCCTTTGGTAGTAAAATATTTATATTAGGGTGTCCCAAAAAAAAAAATATTTTTTTTCATGGCTCACCTCCTCGTTTTGTGTGAATGGTGTCCAAATAATTGTAAAAAAAGTTTCACGCCATTAAAACCACGGGAAAAGCCTTCATACAAAAAATTATATTAAAATTTCAACATCAAGTCGCTATCAGAAAACATTGTCCGATAGCAATCAAATTTATTATGTGAGTTACTAGGACCAAACCACATAAAAATAGAGGGTGAACCGATTTCATTTCAAAAAAAATAATTTTCCCATACATAGCCTAGGACACCCTAATCCATATAATATATAATAACGTGTATTTAGTGTTAAGGCGGATGAACCTTTATGGTCAACGGCATTAGGATGTGGAAATAAAGGGGAAAATACCACATTAAAGGTCTTAAAGACATCCCACGTATCAGCAAAAAAATGATTGCATCTCAAGTATAATTTTCCGGAGATAAAATAGTCCCCCAATCGGATCTCCGGGTGGGGACTGCTCGAGACAAAACAACCAAGACAAATAAGAAAAATCTTCAGCCAACAAGATATGTCACCTGGATTGCTCGAACATTACTGCAGAACGGCGCCCTAGACGGGAGTATTTTCAGCAAGTATTCGAGGACATGAACTGTAGCGCTTATGCTGAGCTGAAAAGGGTTGCGGAGGACCGAGAGAAATGGAGATCGAGATGCAAGATTCTGTTGCTGCAAACCAATCCACCGGATTGATACTACGAAGAAGAAGTGTAGATGTATTTGCGAAATCAAAAGGTATTAAATGATTTTTATGTATGCATTGTTATGGTATTAAAGGTATGCACGGCTCATTACTATACTGTACTTGAATTTAAAAAAAAACGTATTAAAGATTTAAATTACCATAAAAAAAATCTAACGGCTTACTATTTTTATTTATTTATATATATATATAGATATTCGATCACTGACATAAGACACTGATCCGTCAATTTAATAAGTCTACGAGTACTCTTAGTTCAAACCATTGTAAAGGTTGACGTCACACTGTCTAAGCGTTGGAAAACAATTGAACACAACTGAAAAAAGGGTAAACATATGAATTAAAATTTTGTTTCGAATTAGAATTTTCTTTCAATACATTTAAAAAATATCTATACCTCTTACATAAGCAATCCAGAATATTTGAATATGAATAACGATATTTTTTTAAATGCTATGATAATATTATTTATTCTATATTACGTCGAGTATTTTTCAAAGTTTTTCGCTACCGTAGAATCAGAAGCCAACGCCACACACGAAATATTAAGTATAAAATGTTAATTAATAATTAAAAATAATCGTATAAAGTACTAAGAATACACTGAAATTAATAAGTTATACCTATTGTAATTATTTTTTATTGTATTTTTTTATTAAGTGAAACAGTATTACTTCCTAGGTTTTCACCGCCAGATTTGGTATTGTGGATTTTGGGTTTAGCTAAACCCAAAAGCCACAATACTAAGTGAAACAGTATTTAAAAATCATTCTTATAATAATATAAATTATAATTCATACTTTGCATTATTTATTGTTTGATGTACACATTATCAGCTCATCACGAAGTTTTTCAGTCTAATATTTCATATATTTTAAAGATTTTTTTGTACATTATTTCTGTACACTATTCCTCAAAAACTCATAAACTGAAACTCGTGTTGTGAGGTTCAAATAATTTTAATAAGATAACAACGAAAAATATGTTACCATTCAAATAGACTCACATAATTTACTTCGCATAATAGCTAACAGCTTCAAAAAAAATCAATCACCATTCTGTATTCACTTTTCCTTAGCAATACAAAATCTCAAGATCTTGTCTTATCTCATTAAGGTTTTATGAACAAGGAGAGATGAAAACATGGAAATCTTTTCCTTCTCGATGGCGCATTAACTTCTTTCAACAATGAACAATTTCATATTTTTTTTCAGCTCCTTTCTAACAGGCGTTTAGGCAGGAAGTACCTTATGTACTGGTAAATATCCCGTGTACAAAATGTTTACTTCAACCCGTGACGCGACAAAGGAACTCTGAAAAAATCAAAAACTCAAAATCAACTAATTATTTGGTAGGTACGTAATTTAGAATCAAAAGTTTTACAAATCTAATAAGTTACCTAGCATATTTATTTGTAATCCTTGTATATTGAATTTTATAACTCAGGCTGGAGTCAGGCGTCTTGTACCGCATGTGGCTCCATCTGTGGTCATTACAAACAAAATCTGTTTTATGTATGATTTTTTACTTAACATATATTATATTATTATAATAAGCTAGAACAGTGACATCATCGTAGTCGTGAAATTTTTGTTTGGTAGTATTTAGCAGAGATTTAAATCATTTTTTAAATCAATATAAATATTTAAATTTTAATTGAAACTATTATTAATAAATGAAATGCTTCAATGAAGTAACTCATCATAAGATTTATTGCAAAAAATATATTTTTGACCTTAATTTCTAAACCTATCATATAAAATTTATTTTATAAGAAACAATTGTTAACTTCTTAATATCATGATCACAATATTCAGTATTTATTTATTACGTATTGAGTTTCTCTAATAAGGTTAAAAATTAAAGTGCGCTGTAAAAATATTCATTAAATTAACTATATTAAGATCAATTGATTTTTTGTAGTTTAGAATGTATCATTTTTCACTCTGACAATGATATAAAAGTATACATGTCGCACTGAAATGGTTAATTTCATTTCGCGTTGATATATCCCACCGTAATGGCTTTTAAAAGAAAGGGGACGAAAAAATAATACGGAAAACGTCACGTGACGTTAAGGATAATGACGTGTCTTGAAAAAGGGGGAGAAGAGGGGGAAGGCTTCACATTTAAGGCCACAACTCGTCATGTGTCAATATGTATCTCATGTCAATATAAAAGCTTATTTAGTAACGTTGATATAAGCCCATGTACTTATGTGAAAAGTCGTTCAAAACGATATTTTAATTCTTATTATTAATACTTTTAATATTTTTTTTATTATTGCGTTTTTAAAAAATATAGTTTTAATCCCTTTTACTAAAAAAATTTTCGTATTTATAAATAATATATCAATTACCATATATCATTTCGCACTAACGTAATTATGGTAAATTGAATAAAATGTTTTTTTTTTATGTTAAGACATACAGGAGAATACTGACAAATGGTAGTAGTAATTCTGAAATCTCATCTGTGAAATTCTATGACGCTCATCATGGTTCATATGGCTAAGAGCTGCATGTGGAATGTTGATCCGCCAACGTCATAGACTACAGCTCGAGATTCACGCATCATCCTTGTTATCACAAGATTTTTTTTATCAATAGTCGTCACTGGACAACTTTCGTCTACAACCAATTTTAATTAATAGGCTATTACTGGCATTTTACGGGTAAGGGATCAAATTCACACCAACCGGGGGTATTTTAGATCTCAGAAATCAATTAGAAATCCTTTTTTTTCTCCGTCGGGGAACAAACTCACGACCTTTGGCCTGCAAAGCAAACGCTTTGACCATTGAGTTATACCCGCCACCATCAGTAAATATTCTGCTTTATAAATTAATATTCTTCTCTAAAATATCATAATAAAATTAATCTTACAATAATAAAATAAATATTAATAAATTTGCATTTCTAAGGGAAAAAGTTTTTTTTTTAAATAATTGCTTAAATTTATTATAATATGCAACAAAATTTTTTGGAAATCAAAAAAAGTGATTCAATAAAATTATTTCAAGACATCTAATTTATTCGTAAAAGTAATAAAGTGTGTACAGACATCGTTTTATAATAAAATAACAAAATTTACTTTACTTTGTAATTATAATAAGAATCTATAACAATTTTGAAATGTATATTTAAGCATGTTAAAATTTAATAAAGCACCCGTTTTTAACTATTCATAAAGAATATTCCAAGAAAAATTTAATAGAGTTACAAATTTACTAGTATGCTTTTATACGCTTTAACGATATATTTAATTCAAATTATAAAATAAATTTATCATATATTTACGTCCTATCGATTTTTTTTATACACATTAATATATTTTTTGTAAGTTAAGTAGTCAATAAATGCTGGCAAACACGTCCTGATCCAAGCGTATTTTAAATATTGTTAAATAATGTTTAATCATAAATTTAATTTTTCTACTCGCTATGTGAAATGAATTTCTGATGCCTTATGAAAGCATAACAACAGTTGATTTTTTTTAACTATGGACTTGAATATTTAAAGGAATGGAAACAAAATAGATTTTATTCGGTGAAGTTCCGGGAGGCACAGCTGATAAGGTGAAAATAATGACAACTGATAGATCTCAATGGCAGTTGATTGTGACGACCACATACTCTAGTTAGGGAGCAGATATGAAAACACTGAAAAATGAAGATGAATGTGAAATATTATGTTGTATAAAGTATACATAGTATATTTTTAATTGTTTGTATAGCAGTCATTTTTTAATATTTAAAGTTTTGCATAACCATCAAGTCCATAAACAAATCCTATATGTTTCCTCATTATAAAATAGTCATTTTTGATAAATCCGTGTGCTTTTCCGAGTGTGTGAAAACAGGCGTGATAGTTTTCCATTGAACCGATTCCCGTTCAAAGTGTCTTAGTGCCTACTTCCGGTGAACAGGAAGACGCCGAGAGCGGCTCAATAATAAATTCGTCAGCGCCTCACTGGGCGTCGCGACGCCCGCCGTCGACCGTAGCATATCCTCTACGGAGCTACGATTCGTTGTCACGCTAGTTATTCAGTTACAGTAGAAAGATTTTATATGCTTTCCTTAATTTAATCATCATCATCATAAATTTCGTGTCTTCTCACTTAACTTATGGCATATGGACATCGAACGTATATAATGGACGCCACTAAGCTCTATCAGCTGACATGTTCCTCGCTTCGATACATTCCTTGTTGCATCACCAAAGAAGCAACAATAAACGCAGACCAATATTTTAACAGGTTATTGCTTGTTGCATACTCTGTGTATAAAGTTGGTTAATTAAAGTCACCTTAAAGGTCCAAATATTTCAGCCGTCGTTAAGTCAAGTAATCATTCGATCTTCTTAGACATATTTTCATCATCATCATCATCAACCTGTGCCCGTGTACTGTGAAACGTATGCCTCCCGCATGACTCTCCATCTTTTTCAATCCTCCGCCTTCAGCATCAGATCAACTGATCAGCTCAAGACTCATGAGGTTTCTGCGGTCTATTTTTATGAGAAGACTTAACACAAACATTTAATATCCAATTAAATAATTAATTTTATTTTATTGTTATTATTATTATTTTATTATTTTGTAGTCACTTAAAAAATGTGGTATACAAATACGTTTGGAATATTTAAAAAAAATATATATATATTTTAGAAAATAAAAATTGCAAGTATTTTTTTGCATATAAAATACAAGTACCTACACACCTGTCAAGGATAAAGCGTGCAATATTCTGAATTTGAAATTCTATTCATTGTAAGTTTATCGGCCAGGCCGGGACAAGCGACTCATCCCATCACCAGCTCAGAACCAGAGAAGGAATTGAATCTCATGAATAAGATGCTGCAGCGGTTATTGGGTGAAGAGTTAGTTAATCTAATAATAATCTCTCTACAGTCTCGGCTTATGGTCGAGAGCTTACAGCGATTGACTGTTATGATCCAAAGCTTACTTAATACTTTATAAATACTTTGTTTACTTTTTAAATACTATTATACGACTATCGATAAATACTTTTAGTAAATGTAAATCTAACTTATATATTGGAATAATTTTAACTAACTTATTTTTCTTTCCATATCCGTTCCATTTATGGAACATAATGAACTCTCAAATTACCCTTATGTTTTGTGAGCTGCCACTGTTCATTTCTAATTCTAAAACATGTCTTGTCTATTAATGTTTTCCTTGGTCTACAGAGGTCGCTTCAAATACTATTGCACCTATCATATGGTCCAGTCTCTTTTCCTTCTTGGATGCGACTGTCTCTGCAACCTGATCAATTATGCAGCCGTCCGCCGGAATCATCGTGCGTATTCTTTGACCAAATCTTTCACTATTCTAAAAATCTTTTCTAGAACTTGCTAATAAATAAAAAAATATTTAATCAATTCAACTAACAAATCTATTGTAAATATTACGTTAACTATTCAACCTTAAATACTGTTTACATATTAAGCTTACTTACTTTAATTCCCTGTGACATTGTACTGTGTTCTTATTACTTTTCTTTCTATGTTTGGAATTTCCGTGTATTTCCATTGATCACTTCCTAACACACATAACAGCTTTTCCTTCTCAACAATCCACAGATTACAACATTTCCACTACACTCCCATGTTCCGACAAATCTACATCTATAAGTCCACTTAAGATAATATATTCAGAGTTTATTTATCAATGCATTGCGAAGAATGATTTTTCATTTCTTTTGTCGTGAATCATTATTTTTTCTGAACCAAATAATCACATTAAAATGGGTTATTAAAATAAATTCAAAAATGATGAGAAAGAATCAAGAAAATATTTTACGGCTAGTAAAATCTTAAGTGTAATGTATATTCAAATAATCAGCACGTCTTAAAAATAGCTTTAAGAAGGAAAAAAATGATTAACTATTATTATTTAAATACGTGCGGATAATTCATACAGATGAAAAGATTTTGAAAATATTCATTAATTAAGCTAATGTATAAGCCAAGCCATGCTAAATCTGATCTAAGAGGAGCTTAACTATGAGATACCTTTCATCTATCTATTTATTTTATATTAATTCGCACAAAGAGGCGTATTTGCGGATGGTGAATCAGTTCCACTCTAATCTAAGGCGATTAAAGATTTTTTGAAACCATACATTTAAATAATTTCGATATAATATTTTTTTTTTATTATTTTGCAGACTTTTACTTTGACTTTCAGCATATTTTATTTTAGGTAGGTGATACATGATATTCCAAAACGAAAAAAAAGATCGAAAAGCTTGCAAGCTACTGCTCCATACAAAGTGTAAGCGCCCACTCACTTTTCAGGTAGCCTGTACAGAGACTCCAGAGTGCGATATTCTGAAAGGAATATTCTCATTCATTGTCAGTTTATCGGCTGTCCAGGAAACTGCACTCGATCACTGGCGCCTCCGAGGAAATGCATTCACTATAACAGTATTACGAAATACAAGAGTATGGCAAAGTGGAATAGCGCTCATCTGGAATGCGAACAGTCCCCAGTATGGAATTTTCCATTTCCCAACCTAAGCATTTCCTTATCTTTTCCCACGTATTTCGTGGTTAGCAACGTTTTACAAAAAGAAGGCGATTCGAGACTCGTTGTAGTTTACTAATTTTGCAGCGTTAGACTTAGGTCTATTTGACATCTGACTGATACATCTAGAATCACGGGAAGGCCTTCAGCCACTCTAACAGGTAGCTTTTTTTGTGTGTCCAGTTACGGGTCCCCATCTGGGTCTCCAAAAACAGGACGGAACAGGAAGGGTTTTCACCAAGCGAGTCCACACTATGACAATAGCTGTAATTCAGGAAATTTGGTTTTTAGGTTGAGTCGTGTGTGGTGAATTTCTCCTCGCCGCTTCAGAGGTTTTATTTTAAGTTATTATATTAGAGTGAATTAAAATTATTCCTACAACAATGGGGGTCATAGAACGAAAAATTTATCAAACTACTTAATCAAAAACACAAATTTCTAAGTTTGACAGCAAAAACCTATTAAAATAACATTATTTTAGGTATAATTCGTTTGTTTAGTCATTGATATTATTTTTTACTTATATGCAGATCTTTAAATATTTTAAATATCATGTGCTATAAAATGCAGTCGAACAAAGTAATTTAAAATTTGTATTTTTCCTCCATACCCGTTGCATTGTTGGAGCATGTAATCAATATAAATTTTACTACTTAAAGTCATGTAATCAACCTTATTCCATGCGTTGTAGCAAGACTTTTCTGCACCTGGAGGTCTACCTGAAAACATTAAAAGACATCATCTCTAGTATCTGAGGCACTGAATATTAACTGATAAAAATCATTTTAAATGAAATCGAATGATTTTCCTAGTCTTCTGAGGCTTAGACTATTTCATCTTATCTTCTTCGTAGTATCAATCCGGTAGATTGGCTTACAGCAACAAAATCTTGCATCTCGATCTCCACCTTTCTCGATCCTCTGCAATCCTCTTATGCTCAGCATAAGAGCTACAACTAATGTCCTCGAACACTTGCTGCAAATAATCCCGTCTAGGGCGCCCACTACAGTTTCTACCCTCAACCATACCTTTTTACAATGTCGTGAAAAAGACCATCGTGGTGCATGATCGTGACCGATCCATCGGGCTCGCCTCTCTGAGATGGTTCTTACGAGTTGCCTATGTTCCTTGATTTTTTATAATGATGTCTAAAGGCAATGTGTATAATTTGGTGTTTTGTTCAAAATTAAATGCCTACCACAGTATGATAAATTAATAAAACTGTGCGATATTTACACGTTGAATGGTAATTCTTAAAAAATTTCTAATTTTTTTAACTAGAATTTAAATCTATTAATTTGTTATATAATAAAATGAATAATATGTACTTGAACATTATTACGCATATAAATATCAACTTAGATATCCACAGATGAGATGTATTCACTGTTTGGTAGCATTTTCTCGAATGAGCTTAACACAAAATGAGAGTTTTCAATTTTCTGCCAATATGGAAACTCAGATAGTTGCATAATGAACGTCGTTTTTTATAACTCTTTACTATGCGTCCCACATTTTTCTCTCTAGCCTTTCAAGAAGACTTTGCTATTTATTTATTTTATTTTCTTCCTCGAATAACGCTCTTTGGTAACGTCATTCAAAACATTCGCTACATATATATATTTTTTTAAATATAAAAATTGATTATTTTTTTTTTCATGCTACTTATATAAATATCAGTACCAGATTACTTTAAAATAAAATTTACAACACCAACATAAAATTAATTACTCGTAATTATTTTTTTCATTAATTTGACTACTTTATTACCATTATGGTTAAGAGTTAATTGTTGAAATTTTCTTTAACTGCCTTTTCATCTACAACTAACACCTAACTACCGTCGTACTAGAAAATCATCTAAAATAAACATAAATGTCATTATATACCATATACATATTACGTAAAATTTCAGATAATCGAATAATATGAGTTATTTTTAAGATAAAAAATCCAAAACAAAACACAAGGTTCATTATAATTCAATTCTATTTTTACACACCTTTATTTACAATCTTCTTCTTCTTCGTGTCAGCGACGTCAAATTATTTCTGCACAGTATCTGGCAACATCGATAGCCCGTGTGTTCCCTAGCATTAGGCCTCGATGTGTGCAGCTTGTTGGGCACATGGAGCAGGATCTTAGGTGTGAGGCGGTCTGCAGATCTCCGCAGTCGCACAATAATGACTCTCCCTGTAGAAGCATTCCCAACCAATCGAGGTTGTCCTTAGTTCTACCAACTCCAGTTCTTAATCTGTTCAGGGATTTCAAGTTGGGAGGCCTTCCTTCGGAGTAATGAAATCCCTTGATGTGACTTGTTGCCAGAGCTGGAGTCTCTCATTTTCAGGGCCGGATTTGAGAGGTTTTATGGATCTCAGAAAGCTGCTAAACAATAATTAATTATTAAGGCAAAACAATTGTTGTAATATTTTTGCTTGATTTATAAATAAATATTAAAAAGAAAACCATTTTTAATATATCTATTGCATTAACAAAAAAAATGTCCAAAATCTATTTGTATTTTCTACAAACCTCAAAAGTAAACAAAGTTTTTCGAATAAGAAAACAATATTAATTTTTGTTACTTAAATATACATATACTATACATAAAATTCTTTTTTCAACGCGTCAATCCAAGCACAAAAATAACGGCAGAAGCGGGATGCGAACCGCGGACCTTGGAAACCAACTATGCCCAGGCATTCATACCGCTCGGCGAACTGCGCCATTGCCCTGCCTAGACCGACTCGCGTTGAAACTAGTATTTATATCATATATATATAATAAAAATTTGAAAAATTAATTAATTTTTGTCGTTCAAAAATATAGAATTATTAGTCTCATGATGTACGTTTAATGGCTTTTTCTTACATCAATATTTACTTTTACGCGATTGCAAGAAATCTTTAAAAATTCCAAATATAGCTCGCGGAAGCGTGACGAAAAAAATAAACGTGGGCGGCGGAGTGCGCGACCTTTTTTTTTCTTGACGTCCCATTCACAAAACAAAATATTGACGAAGAATAATATGGTGTGAGTTTTGTATGAAACACGATACCCGAGAATTAATCGAGGTGAATCAACAGAATAGCGGCATCAACACCTCTGAAAGGATCGGCCCGAGAAGGAGAAGTGTGATTTATAAATGATATCCATAATATTCAAGCGGCACAAAGCCTCCAAGTTGCGATCTTCCCACGCCTCGGACCCGCGACAATCAGTCAATAGGGTGCGACAAAACTTGAAAGCTTCGATTATTATAGTAATTATTCGTTACAAAACTTTTATTATTATTATATCAGTATTTGTATAGCGCTTTTTTATGACCGAATAGTCATTCCAAAAGCATTTCTTGGCCTCACTGAGTAAAAAAGTGGGTCTTGAGTCTGCTTCTGAAGGATGCCTCCTCTTTAAGTTCTCTTATGCTTTCCGGCAACGAGTTCCAGGCCATTGGTGCCGTGTAGCTGAAAGGACGATTGCCAAATACCGTGCTAGGACTACCTCCCGTCATCTGCAGGTGCTTCTATTTGCTCTGGCTCATCTGAGTGTCTCTCCACGCGCGCTTATCTCCGAAGACTTGATCAGTTCTGTCGAATAACCCGGTTATAAGCTAAGAGGCATAGTTTTAAGCACTGGATTCTAGCCGGAACTCTCAAATTTTGCATTAACGTTAATTTCACTGTTCAAACAGCTTAGTTATTCATGTTTGTATTTTTTAAGCTAATTATTATAATTAATTTGCGCTATTTATAGCAAAGTTATTATTTAATTCATTCTGATTTTTATGAAGTGAATCACATCAATTTAACATTAATATTTAATATGTAAATTTTAACGTGTATTAATAATTCATACAGCATAAATAATATTTAATAGTATTATTTTGAATCGCTGTGGATAATTAATGGAACTTACACTTACTTAAAATTTAATCTAATTTTAAACAGTAATTATTGTATTATATAATAAGGACAAGCAGTGTTGTTTGATGATTTCGGTGAATTTTACGTAAATTAATCGTGATTTGAATTTTTATTTTATTTCTTTTAACTGTGAAATTTAATTTATGTTTCATACATTAATCCTGTTTTTTCAAGCCTTACTTTTAATATTAATTTTTTTAATAACGTTCTCAAGTCTATACAAAAATTATATAAATTCACAAAATTAAGTAGGGAAAAAGATTTTTTTTGACAATTATTTTACTTGATGAATGTGTTATTATTTCAACATTTCAGTTTTTCTTCACATAACCCTGGAATATATATATATCTTTTCCATGTCAGTGTCAAAATATGGATCATATAGTCACCACAAATTGCTGACACTTAGTTCTGTCAACAACTTTCCATTCCTCGTTGTAGGACATATCTGCACGTGAAGGTCCATTTGGGAAGATTTATGGTTCCCAACAATATTCAAAACAGATTTCAAAGTACTTGAAGATACGGCAGCTGTTGTATTTGAGGCATATTTTTGGGTGATTTGTTAACTAGTTGATGATTAGCCTGATGCTCCCGAGGCCTAGACCATTTTATCTTAAAGGGCGGCTCAACCCTGATTCCGTTTTATCAAAAAATTAACTTAACCCTTTCACATCGGTAGCCGATATATGCCGTCAAAGATTCCCCTACCGTCGACATCGGTAGCCATGATATATCGTTTGGTACTTTCTTAGAATAGTTTTTTGTACATCATCTGATAGCTAAAGCATTCAAGAACCAATGTGATATATGAAAATAGACCAGATAAGTACATTTATGCTTCAATTACTAGTTTTATAATTGACAGCATAATTTGTATTCTACCAAGACGTAATGAAAGAGTTATAAATTTCATACATCAAATAATCTTTTAAATGTTACTAGCTTGATATTAAAATAATAAATCTTCGAGCTTTGTTTAAAAATATATTATTATATAAATACTTCATATCATTGATAAAATATTAAATACTGAATATATTTATATTCAATAATATTCTTAATTTTTGTATATGCATATAAAACAACGTTTAAAAGACATCGTTAAAGACTTAGTTCATTGTTTAATTATCTTTTGCCAGACCCTGTATTTATTCGATTCCACACGACAAAGGATCTGTGTGAACAAACTCCTTCACTAGATTGGCATCCGTGGATTTGCCTTCAAAGCGACCAACCGAAGGCCACCGTGGACCAACTGGACTCGGATCGTTTGATTGAAACAACTCTTTCACACAATAGACTGAGGTCCAATTAGAGAAAGTCAATGGACAAGTAAAGGGCTTATCTCTTTCGGGTTAAAAATAGGACTTCGTAAGTTTGACTCGTCAACTCTATGGGCGTATTGATTTCTTGAGAGAGAACAATGCGGAATAACTTTCACACTTTTGTTACGTTTCTTCTTCTTCCCATTAGTTTCATATCTAAAATTAATGCCAAATATCAAGTCTAGCAGAATATTTTATTAAGTTAATCAAAGACGTCTTTATATCGCTGGGATAGTCATTGGGACGCGCGGTGAATGAATGAGGTGCATGTCACAAAGCAAAAAACTTTTTGAAAAGAAAAAAAAATTTTCAATAAAAAAAAAATCGGTAGCCGCTGCCCGAGATAGAACACTGTTCATTTCACGACCTCTGGGAAGCAACTGCCCGTGATAGAGAGTCACTCTGCCGAGCACGCATAGTGGCCACTTTGCTAACTATGGAGCTTCACATGATAGGACTTTTCATAATAAACAAATAGCGCCGCAAGCGTCAAATCTTATCTTATTTACATTTCTATATATGCGTTTCTGACGAGCGAAAAAAAAATAAGAGACGGCATTTCGGCACCAGCCTGCAAGGGCTATATCGAGCTAATACCAATATATAGTTTCCGACTATCTACAGGCTTGATTATATGACAAATGTTGTCGTATAGGCATATTACGAGGGATATTTAAAACGGATTATTAGCCTGACGCTCCCAAGCCCTACTTTATTTGGTCCTCAATCACCCAACCAACGACAAGCTGTAAGCAACAAGCAGTAACTTATAAGTCAGCATACAATGTTGCCAACGTTAGGAAAATTGCACTTACAGTGTGCTGTTGTCGTTATTTGTATACTTTGTTTCAATTACGAGTATTATTGATTTATTATACAAATAAATAGTATGTAAGGACTATGTTTTTCATTGCTTAATCATATTAAATGATTTATACTTCAAATGAATTTTTAATTTTTATTAGAATATTATTTTATTATTTCAATATTCTAATCTACTTTTATAGATCAATGACTATATTACAATATTATTATTACTTAAATATACATATACTAAATATAAAATTCTTTCTTCAACGCGTCAATCCAAGCACAAAAATAACGGCAGAAGCGGGATGCGAACCGCGACTGTCGGAAAGTAATAATATTAAGCTTGTGAATAAATGAAGACTGATTGAATAATAATAAAAATATACATACTTTGAATGTATACTATAGCGACATCTATCGTACGATGATAATAATGATATAAATACTAGTTTCAACGCGAGTCGGTCTAGGCATAGCAATGGCGCAGTTCGCCGAGCGGTATGAATACCTGGGCATAGTTGGTTTCCAAGGTCCGCGGTTCGCATCCCGCTTCTGCCGTTATTTTTGTGCTTGGATTGACGCGTTGAAGAAAGAATTTTATGTATAGTATATGTATATTTAAGTAATGATTTATACTTCGTGTTTACCCACAAGCACGTCACTAGATATCTCTTTTTAAATATTCTAAAACAAAGAAAAAATAATGTAGTGATTTTAATTATATTATCAATACGAGATTGATTTAAGGGGAACCATTTTTTTTTACAAAACAAACAGTCTAATAAATATGAAAATCTGTCACTGTTGTTAAGATAGCGCATAATTTGAACCATAACTTTACCAATCTTAAAATATGAATATTATTGTAAACGTATTTCCGGCGACCGCATCGATAAACCAAAAAAATGACCGAAACCGAAAAATAAAACCTCGGGCGCTGTCAAATTTCGCCTATCAGAAATCTGTTTTCCGGCTCAATGCGCCGAAATAAATACGCAAAGGTAACCCTGGGTCCGAAACTGAACTGTGCAATCGAAAGTATAGGAGACGACAATCGTGCTCTATTGAATTGTGCAACATAATATTAATCATTTATGCTGCTTTTTAGTATTGTGTTCTATAATAAGTTAATGCATAAGATATTATAATATCAACAGTGTACATAAGTTATGTAGTATATTCTAATTTAAGTTTAAAGTTAAGAGAATACAAAGTTTTTGTTTCTTATTTACATTACCGTTTTACATCCGAACCAGAGTTAGCCTCGAATTACCCCCAATAAGTATATCGGCTGTTATTATCGTTGCTTCATTGTAAGCATTCAATGAGTCGAGAGTTAGGGATTATAATATAAGGCACTGTGGTATCCTAAGAGTATTTGGGCATTTTTTACTCATTCCCCGACCGTTGATATTGGTTGAGGTGATATATCGTTTTACTACTTTCTTAGAATAGTTTTTTATGAATCATCTGACAGCTAAATGATACAAGAACCAATGTGAATATGAAAATAGACCAGATAAGTACATGTATGCTTCAAATACTAATTTTATAATTGACAGTATAATTTGTATTCAAAACGAGCCGTAATGAAAGGGTTAAATGATACGAGATGATATGGCCAAAACAATCGATATCTAAAGAAACGGATTTTAAAAACCCGTTCAACTTAACCAAAGACAAGCGGTAACAACAAACGCTTACCCAGTCAAATTCAATCTCCAACCAATGACGATAAACATTACATTCTCTATTTTTCATCATCATTGAATATAGGGTACGAATTGTAATTTAAGAGTTTACGTCATCTTTTAGGAAGACCTATCTTCACAATACTTGCTTTTGAACTAGATCATAAACATCGAAAGATGCGTGGTTAATAACACTATTCTCTTCCATTCGTCCTAATCCACGCAACAATTTTAATTAATAACATTTATAATAAAATTTAATATAAATGGATTATCTTACTGTCTGTTGTATGCTTGGATCACACGAACAATCACCATTACCTGTACAAGTCTGCATTCTTTTTTAATTAATTATTCTTGCAGGTGTTTTGAACGATACCGCATCACCTTTCCTTACCTACCGCCCTCGCTCGCGCTGCAAAGCCTCGCCGCAATCAACGTCCGCCCGGGATTTGTTCCCGCCCCGCCCACCTGGACCTGGCGGACTAATTCTGTTGGGCGGGGAGTTTATTAGAGGCGCCCGCCTACCCGCGAGGGTCCCGAGAAAAATATTTATTGGCAGGATGATCAAAATGATAAAATAAAATACTCGCACACTTAGGTCAACATTTAAAAGTAGTCATTATCTAGCTTCATATAAAGTAGATTTTTTTAAGTTTAATTTTTTTAATTGATAATTTATTAATATTAAAACTTAATTATAACTTTGCTGTTAGTCCAAGTATAATAAGTTTATATCTTTAACGTTATTAAACCAAATCACTCAAAACTGCACAGTTTAAATGTGATGGGGAAGGTTATATTTGGAAGGAAAAAGGGTATTTTCAATTAAAAGTAAATTATTATTTAAAAATTATTTATTTATAATAGAGCGACATATTTTGGCTATGTCCGGTAGCTATTTTCGAGTGAATGAGGCAAAAAGTCTAGATGACTAAACAATTATTTTTAGATTGTTATTATTCCACCATGAATTATCGATCGAAAAAAACGGAAAAGAAGTAAACCTCTTATGAAAGTATCATCATATACTTTTAAAAACTCATCGAAACTTTGAAATATTTGAATATTTAATTAATCGGTGATCCTATACAAGTTAAAGTAGCAAAGAAGCCAACACGTGAAACATTATAAAATATAAAACATATTAATTATTTCAGGGAGCATACTATATTTTCTTCTATATGGCGTTATGACTTATGGCGTATATTTTGGAGAAACTTATTACCACGTAACTGAAAGTATGTTAGTTAGTTAATGAGAGTGTAAGATTTATTTTTATTTTTAAAACAATGACAGCAAACGTCTTACTTCAAAGCATTGAAACATAAATCGGTAATAAAATGATGATGAAAAAAAAATATTAATCATTTCATAAACATAACATACGTATGGACTAAAAGGAAAATTCTGTATATTTTCATGAAGACGGCTTCAAAAACTTTTTCATTTTATAAGACCCTTAATGACCCTCTATTTTCTGCACTCTAACATGGTCATCCCAAAGGCGTCATTTTTGAAGTCAACATAATCTCTTAATTTTAATTTAATTAATGCAGTAACGGTAAGCTTTAAAGTTCCTGTTTTGTGTTTTTATTTTAAGACTCAAATGAAGTTGGTATTTTAAGTACACATGACACAATTCAAAAACAGTAAAAATTTCATAAAAAACAAATATTAGTAAAAAATTATTATGTTGATACGAAAAAAATACAAACAGTAATAGAAGAAAACTAAATGTAAAATATTTCAAAAAAAACCTTGAGTGTATAAACACTTTGTCAATGCAATATTTAAAAAAAATATTCATTATGAAATTCATTTTGAAAAATAAATAAATTCTGTTAAGTTACCTTGTTTTTAAATTGATTGCTCTAAACTAAGTTGTTTAAATACGTAATTAACAAAAATTAGGCCACAATTACGAACACTCAGCGGACTTTAATCTTCTGCATTAAACGATTTTTTACTTTCGGATTAAACTTTTTATATTATTATAACAATAATATAAGACTTTAAGTTACAAAAACTCCTAACGAAAGTGGTGTATTGCTTAAATAGTAATTCAATAAAAAATATTTCCAAGTAGGTTACTGAGAAAATACACTGAGTGCAAGAAATTATTGTTTCATATTATTTAATAATAGTAGCTGAACGTGATGTTAAAATAATGTATAGCGTCATTTATTTTACATTATTTTTATACAACTGTGTTTTGGTAGCCCTACACCAAAGCGATCCAAAATCAGATTAGATGGATGACTCACGTAAGTGATTCCACTGTTAAGCCTCCCGTGTGTGTTCGCTCTCACCATCAAATCCCATCTGCATCCCTCCCTTTATCCTAACTGCATCCCGACTGCTTAACCTCCGTCATGCCATCTCGTCTGCACCCATCCCCGACACTGCAACATCCCCTTCACCCCTGCACAATGATGAGCCTTATTTGTGGCCGAGCACAGAGCCCTGTGGCACCCCGGCCATTTGAGGTACAAGCTTTGTATGTTCGCGGGAAAGCGGCGTCAAACGGCCCATTCGATTAGGCATTAGGAGGCCGGATGCTGCGAATGTTACACTGGATACACCGCGGACTCGCATGAAACCACTACCAGATACAAACAACACGAGAGGGATAGGTACGCCAACAATGTTCACTGTTGTATCAGTTCGTTATGAATTCAGTAACACTACTCGTCAAAGCACTGTAAATTTTTTACGTTATTAGATTAAGGTTAATTGTATAATTTTTACTACCCAAGGATAATTCTCATACCATCAAACAATAAACATATAAATTTTCTAATAAATCTCAAGCAACTCATTTAATAAAAATTTCATACTGGTTACACTGCCGGTGGGTGTAGCTCAATGGTAAAAAGAGTTTGCTTTGCAAGCCAAGGGTCGTGGGGTCGATTCCCGACGAAGATAAAAAAAAGGTTTTTAAATAAAAATACCCCCGATTTCTGTGATTATGATCCCTCACCCGTAATATGCTTATCATAGCCTATTAATTAAAATTGGTGGTAGACGAAAGTCATCCCCTGTAGACCACTCATTCATAGTAAATTCCTGTAATAATAAGGATGATGCGTTAATCTCGAGCTGTAGTCTATGAAGTTGGCGGATCAACACTTCACATGCAGCTCTTAGCCGTATGTACCATGGCAAGCGTCATAGAATTTCACAGATGAGATTTCAGAATTACTATCACCATATGTTGGTATTCTTCTGTATCTTTATGTATTTATATAAAAAAAAATGTCGTTTAGCTCGTATAGTTTTCATAAAAATGTAATGGCGTTGACAATGTACTCGTATTATTTTAATAATTATTTGTGAGGTTAAATCATATAAACAAGAAGCATAATTTCAATTTAATAATATGATAAAAATAATGTTTTTAAATTAAGCTTATCAAACATTTACCAATATGTCGTTCATGCTGCTAAAAAGACTTATTGCGAAACTGTATGTTTATTCCAATTCCAATACGTAAACGATCGTTTTATTTCTCAATAAATTTTACATCCCAGCCCAGCCGATTGAAATATTGGCGACATAAGAAGATTTCTCGTTGCAGTCGTCTTCTTTAGACGTAATAAAATAACATTCCCAAGCCTTTTCACCCAAGCGAGGCTCTGCCAGGAGATGTATTATGTTTGAGAACATCGCAAAAGAATTACGATCTACGACTGTCACTCGCATGTCTGGTTGCTTGGTAACTGCCCAAGCAAACTTTGGAGAACCATAAATGTTGCAAAATACACACATTATTTAAGTTAAAAGAAATAAAAAATAAAAACATTGCCCCCATTTACTGTTTTATATATTGAATGCATGCACTACAACAGTGCTCCGCAACCAGTGTGCCACGGCACACTGGTGTGCCGTAAGCCGATGCAGGTGTGCCGCGATCAAATAAGGCAATATTATAAATAAATAATTTTACAACGGTCCTCAAGCTCCCAGCGCCTATCGCCTATTTATGTAGACATACAACGAGGTACTTGCTTTATTAGGTTCTAAATGAAATTTAAAAAAAGTGAAATTGATCAAATTAATATCTATTTTTGGCTTTTGGTGTGCCGCGGTATTCAAGGTGAGAACTTTGGTGTGCCGTAGAATCCAAAGTAGTACTTTGGTGTGCCGTAGATGAGAAAAGGTTGCGGAGCTCTGCACTACAATACAATAACAAATTTTACACAAATAATACAATAGAACTCGTAGTTTTTACGTAAAAATGTATATAAGTGAAATAACAACATTAGAGATTCAAATGTAAAGATTTGTTAACACATAACATAAACATTATTTAATCATTTCAACGGTTCAATAAATAAAATACTTGTTCACAAGATGTGACATTTCTTTTACCCACAGAAAGTATTGTTTTGTGTTTCTGTTTCAAGAATTAAATGTTTGCTACTTAGATTTTTGCTACAGAATATTCGAAACACAATCAAGCGTTTGTGTAATTCGTCGAATAATTATTGTATGGGTTCAAGAGGACATTTAGGAAATGCGGAACAGACACATGTGTTATTGGATGAGAGTGATTATTTAACGCCCATCAGTCACGCGGTGCTATGTCTTGCGATACTTATCCTTTTCACTGAGATTATTGACGTAATACTAGTACATGTTGTAATATAGCTTTAAAAATTATAGGTACAGCTCAAGAGCCTTGACCTTTAATTAATTCACTTTGGCAAAGATTAAGTTGTTTCATAAATAAATAATCCATTAATCCAATGATTGAAAATAACGTTTTTCATTTATTAAGAAATATAAAATAAAGTAAAAAATGTTAAATTTTATTTATAAAAGTAAAATTATTTAGAATACATCAATCATTTAACAAGCATGAATAGTTTTTTCAATATGTTTATTAAATTCAACAAAAAAATACACGTATTCAACCATATTTTTTGAGGTTTTTACAAAATTAAATAAACAAAGGCGACACCTTCTTCAATTCTCAGTGATATTATACGGCTGTAATGTTTATGCACTTCGTAGAACTTTAATTAGCAGAGTTAATTTATTTATCTATCTCCGAATAAAATCCAGGCTTAGCTCCATTAGAGCTGTTTGTAATGTCCATATCCATTGAATAGATTTACAGAGAGGGTATGTGAATGAAATTAAATATGAAATAATATTGATTTTGCTACATTTAATTTGTAATATGATATAATACATTATAACGTTTTTCACTTATTTGCACTATTAAATCGATTTGAATATTTAAATGAAAATATTAATTTCTTCATAATTAATGAAGCTTTATTTATTGTAAGATTTTGGTAATAGACAATAGAAAATAGCTTGTTATTTTTAACTTCTTGCATTCCACTTACCCTTCAATCAAAAAATCTACATATATAGCTTTAGAAATGGAGTATAGCTTATACGCGAATAAAATTATTTCTAACTACTAACGAGTCCGTGTGGCAACCCATCGCTACATTTTTGTATAGTAGATTATTCTTGTATTATTTTAATGTTCATACGCTTAAATGTTATTTCGGCTTTAATTAAAAGAAGAAAAAACTCTTTTTGAAAAGGTCATGTTTTTAATAATGATAAAAAATTAACACGATAACATCCATGCTAAAATATGTAAAAACTTAAAATTATTTTTGTTCCTTCATGGTTCGGTGAATCCATACATTAATTTTAGAGTTAATACTTTCTTCATTTTCCATCAATCGGGATATTCAAATTATTTCCAAACTCTAAAAATACATTTTATAATGGTGAATAACTTTGCATTTTTTAAAACGAAAACAATAATTCCGTTTCTTCCGATCTCTATCAAGAAACCTTATTAAGCTACATTTTTTAAGCGAAAATTCCGCAACGTCTTAGAATTAAGGCGTTTAACCAATGCATCCTCTCTTTATTAACTTATAGCGCGGAGGCGTGGAACTTAACAGCAAGTCTTACCTATAAAATAAAGGTCACCCATCGCGCTATGGAAAGATCCATGCTAAGAGTGTCGCTAAAAGAATCCGAAACGAGAAATACGCAGAAGAACTTAAGTAGGGGAGGCTACCGAACGAATAGGCACACTCAAGTGGCAATGGGCAGGACATATCTGTCGAAGAGACGACGGTCAACGGGGAAGAAAAGTATTGTAGTGGCACCCAAGAACTGACAAACGAAGCATTGACCGATCCCCTGCAAGATGAACTGACAACATAAGGAGAATAGCGGGAGTGACCTAGATGCGGAAGGCTGAGGATAGAAGAGGATGGAGACTCATGCGGGAGGCTTACGTTCAACAGTGTACCGATACAGGCTGATGATGATGATCTTTGTATGTTTTATATGACGCTTGAATTTTACGGAAGATTTCTAAGCACTACATGCGGAATATTATTCTGATGACGTCATCAGATTACAAACAATCATTCATGATCCATGACTGTTTCATCCATAGTATATTGGAATGGATTGATGAAAGAACAAATTAAAAATATTTTTAATTGAGCGGGGTGGTATAACATGCCAGCGGTATAGCTCAATGGTCAAAGCATTTGCTTTGTAAGCCAAAGGTCGTGGGTTCGATCCCCGACGGAGATTAAAAAAAATGATTTTTAATCGCTTTCTGATCTCTAAAATACTTCCGGTTGGTGTGAATTTGATCGGTCGCCCGTAAAATGCCAGTCATAGCCTATTTATTAAAATTGGTGGTAGACAAAAGTCGTCGCGTGAAGACCACCCATTCATAGTGGATTCCTGTAAAAATAAGGATGATGCGTGAATTTCAAGCTGTAGTCTATGACGTTGGCAGATTAATACTCCACATGTAGCGCTTAGCCATATGCACCATGATAAGCGTCATAGAATTCCACAAATGAGACTTCAGAATTACTATCACCATCTGTCAGTGTTCTCCTGCATGTGCTTACATAAAAAAGCACTCAAGAATGGATTATTTGCGCACGTGAACTGTGCCTGATATTCTGAGCTGAAAAAGGCTACAGAAGGAAGAGCGTTGTGGAAAACGTATGCAGAACAAGTTCCAGCAAATTGATTTTCAGGATTGATTCCATTAAGAAAAAAATAATAATAAAAAAATGTATATTGATAATACGGTACGTAATAAATTCTAAATTAATTTATGAATATATTAAAGGCATTATTTTCAGAAAAATACAAATAATAAATTAGTGATTTTATTAATGAAATATATTTTTTTAATCCAAATTTTAGTTGTTTTAAAGTTTTATTTCAGAGGTGCTAAAAGCATTCTGCAGATTGACTGATTTTAAAACTAGCTCATTTTTATAAAGTTTCATATGTTCAACTGTCATAACCCATAATCGTATAGTTTCCTCCGCACTGAAGACTAGAGTGGATTCACGACAGTCGCATATTATATCCTCACTCTGGCTAAAGTGTGGATCTAAAGCGCTCCGTTACAGTTTTCCCTGAAAGGTGACATAATCCACTTTCACTTTGTTCCTTTTTCTTGCTAAATTTTTAATTAAAAAAAAATATTTTTTTATTGCCCAAACCAATTTTCCTTTTAATTGCTTACCTTGAGAATTTCTTTTTTATTAATAATATTTGAAGTTCTATGTGGGCATCATTTTATTTGGCACCACATGTAGAAGTTGCCGGTTGGTATATCTCAGTTTGTTAAAGCGTTTGCTTGGCAAGCCGAAAGTCGTGAGTTCGCTCCCCGACGAAGATTCCGGTCATAATAAAGGATGATGTATGAATCTCGGGCTGTAGTCTATGACTGATATAAAATAAGTCACAAACTATATAAAAAAAAAAAAACGTGAAAAAATAACTTTTTTTTTGATTTCAGCATTCACTTTGAGATCCATTATGAATTATGAATCTTTATTTATTTACCTTGTTTTTATACGGATCACGTAAAATAAGTCCTCTAATAGGAGACTTTAGTTTCGACTAACTCGTAGCCTTTCTCAATCCAGCACTTGTTGGATTGAGAAAGGCTACGAGTTAGTCGAAACTCCAGTCTCCTAATAGAGACTTTATCTTACGTGATCCATGTAAAAACAAGGAAAATAAATAAATATTAATAATGTTAAAATAAAGTTTATTTTTTAATTATTGAGTGCTAAATCGTTTTGATTTTACTTTAATAAAAGTAAGACAATGGCTGTAATTATTTAATTAAAAATTATAGAGAAAAAGCTTCAGCTTAAACAATTATACTATTAATTCCGATCAGTTTCGATTGAAAACACATTGGTTTCTCTTAAAATAGTATAAGATTTCCAAATATTAAATAGCAATTCCCTCGCTCATTATATAGTCAGAGTGAGAGAGAGTAACTAGCACATGCTTCACCGCAGTAATCATGTTTTGTTGTTTGGAGATCACCATTACTTAAATGCGAATAACTCATCCAGTTTAAATTTATGCATAACACAAATTCTAGTTATGGACCAAATTAATAAATGATTATTCATCCCGTAACTATAATAATTTGCAATTTCGTTCAAAATATGATATTTTGCCTAATTTGGTAAATATATTTGAAGAAACATCTTCCTTCAATATCTTCATCATAAGTCACAACGAATTTTAGACATTCAGTGAATCCAGCTGTTATTGTATATACTTTACTTCAATAATTCTCAGCACCTGGAAATATACATAGTTTCCGACGACCTCCGGGGTGGAAGCCCAGGATATTGATGAGATAGCAGCTGTAGTAACCAAATTATTATTTGAGTGATTCAATATTGTAAAATAAAGCCGATATTTCCTTGTCTTCATTATGTCTAAGAGCAAATCAATCCGACTGACGACACGTGGTACATATTACGATAATACGCATAATATATTTAAGTTTTTGTAATCATTCAATATTGTTTAACTTCAATGATCTTACGAAAACTGCACTTAGAATGTTATTATTATTGGTCTTGTTTTTGTAAATACGGTAAATTTATATTATTTCTACCGATTTATATCAGTTATCAATTCACTTACTTTATCTATAATATTACTATATCTCTTCTTTTCTCATGATTTAGAACACACGATCACTACAAACAAATATTTACCAAATAATTTAACAATATTAACATTTTGTACAACAATATTAACATAATTATTAAATATAACAATATTTAACAAATAATTCTGGAATATATAAATTAAATTGCCAAGATTGTGAATCTTTTTATATTGGTAGAACGTCAAGAAATTTTAATATTAGAATTAAAGGACATTTAAGGTGCCTAAAAAGCACTATTTTTTCTGAATTCGCAAACCACCTTATAGAAAATAATCATTCGTTCAACTTAGAAAAAGGATTAAACATATTACATGTAGAAAATAAAACCGTTAAATTAAATAATTTAGAATACTTAGAAATTTATAAAGCCATTAATAAGAAAGAAGATATAATTAATAACCAACTTAATACCTTAATTAATTCACCAATTTTAAAATTGTTTCCGTTAAATAAATAAATAAGTAAAAATTGAGTAAGTAAAAAAAAAAAAAAAAAAAAAAAAAGGTAAATAAATATTTATAAATATTTACCAATCTAAGAACTCAAATATATAACTTATTCAATAGAAATTTGGTATATGGTCACATATTCTCTGTATTAAGTGAAAATTAAGCAAGAATATAGCGTTTATTCTAACTTACACGCGTATGTGTGTTTATTTTTTTTGCAATAACACACGAGCTTACAAAAATCTGAATCTGAAAAAATGTATAAAGCAAGCATTTTGATGAAAGAGTTCGTCCAACCCCACGTCAGACATGATGGATACTCCAGAAATATTATCTTGCATCAAAGTTCTGCTTTGGAGGTGTTCAATCTCTGCTCTCACTCCACGCTACAATATTCCGCCACCAGATGTGAGCCCTTACATAAGTGAAAGCTCGAAAAAGCTCCGTAACTTTATCGCCGGAATTATTTTTTAACTCTAACAATTTAAAGTATCCTCGCTCTCGCTTTGTCACTTACGCCATATCTTTTACATATTTTACAAGGACATTTGCCTCACATTTCTGCGACCTAATTCTTTGCAGAATTTGCGAGCCGTGGGACGTAACGATGATATACGCAACGTTGCAATGTCCCATAAAGCAAATTGTTATTCCACGACGATTTTTGGCGGTTCTTTTTTCAGGAAGCTTTTTAATGCGCCTAAAAGCTCTCACACTGTAATCTACACATTTTAGGATGTGGACAGACGCTGACGGCGCCTGCATTTAAAATGTAGGTCGTTTTTATGCGTGGTACATTACACATGTGATAAGTTTCATATAAAAAAATAAAAAAGAAAAACCATTGAGCTTAGTGAATCCTGAAAAGCTCTAAAAAAAATTGTTTAAAAAATACAATCCAGTTTTTTTCTAGAATTACTTTACCACAAATATTGAGGTTACACAGAAAAAAAAACGTGTGTACTTATATATTTAAACAAACAAATATTTGTTATGTTATTGAGATAGGCAGGTTATTCATTTATTAAAAATATTAATGCAGTAATTGCTTACGAATAATGAACAGAAAATCTTTGAATACTAAACTACATTCTTCATTTTCGTAATTGATTATTCTGCAATGTGATTCATACTTAAATAATATTGACATCAATAAATATTCAACAATATAAAATATTTAAAATATAAATTACATTTCCATTAGAGTTTATAAGTTTGCAATAATTTTATTTTACGTCTTGGTTGTAATTTTTACTTCCATCAAAATCTGTCAGGACCTTTCATTGATACACTTTATATGCGCATCTACGTGCTTATAAATCGAAAGTTTTTAGAATTCGCAGATTCTTAAATAATCCATTGAACGGTTCTTAAAATGACGATACCATACAAAAAATCTGTAAATTTGGTTTTCTTCCATTTTGCAACAATTTAACACGAGCTTACATTTCGAAGTTCTACAGACTGTATTTTCAGAAGGTGAAAATTTAAATTTAAAAATCTGTTTTGATGTGTACTACAACAGCCATTATATTGCAGGTAAAAGCACCGTACTTGCATGCTTGATAAATAATACTTTTTTTATTATATAAACCAGAAATACTCGTTTTCAGAAGGCGTTCTTTTTTAGCTTCTTACTCAACACGGTTTCAGACTTCTTCTGTACTGTGGTATGCATCTTGAAGCATCACTCCGTGCATATTTCAACTGATGAATGTTCTAGAAGGGGAACGAGGTATGTCAGATTGCTCCAAAGTCACTCAACTATAGTTACACCATTTTTAGCAGCCATTTGTAGCAGTCATTTGTAGCATCCTTCTCAGAAAGCACCGTATTTCACTGAAGCTACATAAAACCAACAGCAATAAAACAATGTATTAAACTATGAATAACACATTTTTTGCAATCCGACGCAGTGCAATACGAGCAAAATGGCATAAAGATATGACTAAACGTTACACGTGGAAATTTTCTGAATGTTTTTTATTCGTGTGTGGGTTAAAGAATGTCAATTTGATAGTTAATAAGTATTATTCATAGAAATGAATAACCTATACTAGGAGAACATTCAACAAATTATCTGTAGTGATTTTAGGAGCAGGAAAAAGTCATATCTTAATCGTGTAAAGATAGAGGTCAAATATTAATTTTATTATGTGTAACCCAATATGTATATTTATGGATTTTATCTTATTATGACAATCATTGCTTTCTTTAGCTGTGCTCTTCATAATATGACATAAATATTTAAAATAAACTTAATGTTATTTATTTGTAATGCAGTCAACAACAAACAAGCGTTTGTCCTTTTCTCAAATAGGGGGTAAAATTTCTCTGTGGGGTTGTAAAACTTTATTCTTGTATAGTTATCTATATTTTTATGTTAAAAAGAATAACGTGAAAAGAACTAAACGTTTTCAGAAAGTTTTTAATGATTAATAATAGAAGATGATTGAATATTTATCAATTAATTAAAAAAACTTGCAGTTTAAACTAGTGTCATCTATAAATATGCGTACCAATAATACAACACATTCGTGTTAATTTATAGACTCATTGAGCAGAACAAATTGCCATGTGTCATTTCTGAATAATAAAATAAACATAGTTGCAGAGGTTGGTGGTTCGAAGCCCAGCATCCACCGTTTATTTTTTTCCGATTTATTGATGAAAAAATGACATATAATATGATATTCTAAAAAATGTATATATGCAACACTTAAATCAAAGATGAATCCCACGCCACACACAAGATCTACCTTTAAGTGGCGTGGAAAGCGAATTTCCCAAAAAAAAAACAATAAAAAAAAAAATTAATGTAATACTGTCAATAAAATCTTAAATGTATCCTATTATATTTGATTAAATAAAAAAAAAAAAAAAAAAAAATGTTTGCTATGAATTTGTATGAATGTATCAGTAGTTTAATATTTGCTTGAATCTTTAGTGGCTTATAAATAT
The DNA here is from genome assembly GCA_022606575.1 of Glossosoma conforme. Taxonomy (NCBI): domain Eukaryota; kingdom Metazoa; phylum Arthropoda; class Insecta; order Trichoptera; family Glossosomatidae; genus Glossosoma; species Glossosoma conforme. Next base: position 274,235 of record JAGTXR010000001.1, read on the forward strand.
AATAATATTGAATTATCTTCTAACATCCCAAAACAAACCATTTGAAATTCAACAAGCTTAACATTTCAGTATATTTATTACATTATAAAGCCTACAAATTTGATTAAAATTTGTAACGCTGGAAAATGTTCATTTCCTCTTTTTTATGTAATAATATTATCAGTACAAAGCTGTGCTTCCAAAATTGTTAATGTATTCTCTACATTATCACCTTATCAGGTGTCAGTATAATTTAGCTTATCAGGTCGACTTAACATTAGGGATGGGAGTTCACAGAGACATTGCAATTGAACGGTCGGTCGTTCTCTTTAAGCCCCGATCCGTTAAACGGAGTATATTAAGCCGTGGTCCGTTGAGCGTAGGATATGCTGAATTTCAGAATTATTTCAGAGATTTTTGCGCACGCAAATCCCCTGAAAGGGACGTCGCCGGGTCCCGGAGACCCTAATGGCCCTATAACAGGGGCTTAAAACTCAATTCGGAGCTGAAGGCAATTTTGAAATCAAAAATATTAGACTGTCCGATTTTACAATCTTATTAGGGTAAAAGGTCAATCATCCAGACTTATTAACGAGAGCTAACCTAAAAAAAAATTAAATGATTCTTTGACTTTTCTAAGAGTTGTTCAAATTACTCTCGTTTTGGCAATTTTTATGATTCTTGAATCATTAAGGCTTAAATAAAAGTCACTTGACTTATTCTTAATATGATAATCAGTGAATTATAAAAAATGTAAGCTCAAATTTATCTCACTGGTACATCTTGTTGATTTTAAACTAACTTTATATCCCATTTTTGTTTGAAATGTTACTTTTACAAAACTGTATATTTCTTGTTTAAGTGAGTGAAAGCTTGCATGTATTTGATAGAACTACGCTGTATTTACCTCATATTGGTCATAAAAATTGCTCTTTTTTACTGACATACATTGAAATTATACATTTTATTAATTTAAAAAAAAAACACCGATACATTGAAAATTTTATTTCTTAGATTACCAAAATATGAATCTTTTTTTATGACATTTTATCAAGTTATTGAGTACAACTTTATTTAAGAGTACCTTAAATGTCCTTGTAAGATCGCGGAAGGCTTTAAAAAGACGTTAATCATAATTTTCACACAAATTCATTTTTTTGTAAGCATGCAAAATGCAAATATTACACGAAAAGGCTCTCAAATTTCAGGCATTTGAAAGTTTTCACTGATCTTATGAAAGGGCTCCGTGGACCACAAGTTTGTCCTCCCTGCCCTATAACGGTAATGGCTCGTGGCCTATGCGTCCCCGCCGAGCCCATGCGTGACGTCATCATCATTACCATAAAGCGAAGAGCGTCTGTCCAGCTCCATACATCCCATACATTACTACCAGCCTTTGAGTACATTACAGATGAGATTGAGCCTCACAGGATCGCTCACACTCGATCGATTTTTGACTGGTTTTCTGTTGAAAGAAAAGAACTTCTGTACAGAGCATGTAATCTATATTCAAATGCAGCCAAATTTAAATTTTTGAATGCGTAGCTTACTTTGGAACCGAAATTCGTGAATAAAGTCAGACATTTGGCTATAATTTGGGACTGAAGAAAACTTTAGTAATCAGGAAGTAAATAGGCAAATAAATAAGATATAAAGTGATCTATATGGTAAGGTGATAATCATACAATTTTTCTGAGGAATATAAACAATATATAATGTAACGTTTCCAAGTCAACGGCTTTAGAAAATAATGACCAATAATAACATCAAGGTTATCAACTGACAATACTTGGTGAAACTGCATGATAATAATTTTAAATCAATTTGAATTAAAAAATTAATAAATAAAAAACTTTTATTCATTATTGAAGATTCGGTCTCCTGGGAGGCCGAGTCATGTACTCATATAAAATAAATGTCAATCGAAACTAAATATTTTTAATTTATTAATTTTTAAATTAAAATTTATAATTATAATGACGAATATACTATCATTTTTATGATTTTCTTCACAGTCAAGCATTTATTAATTTTAAAAAATACAATTTTGTATTAAAAAATGTAAAAAGAAATGCATAAGTCATTGTAAATGGAGAATTACGTTTTTATTTTTACATACTAATATAAAACGTGGTTACTTTGTTTTTGTCATATTCAAAGAATAAAACAAGTAAAACATTGTATGAAACAACTAAGTTTAAATAAATCACACTGGTTTCGATACCACCGCACCTTCCTCAGAGGCTACTTCCTAAATAGATTATTTTCACCCATATAAAAGGACATAACATTACAATAACTTTTGTTACTACCTCTTTTTATTCTGTATCCAATTAACCGATAATTTTTCAGTCATAAGCGCGTTAATACCGTAGTTTGAAATAACACTCGAGTGTTCAGAATTTTGTGAGCTCCAACTCGACTTGCTTAAAAAAACATGCTCCGGAGCTAAAAGCACAATCACACAAATAAAATCGCGCTTGTAACCTAATTAGTACATTCCCCTCGGCTGCTCTGTTTTGCCTGATCAGCAATGAGCATTCACGAATATTTCAAACACAAACATTCGACTCTGCAGAACAAATAACCACAACATATTACAGAGTTCAATCGTATGGAAATAGCCTTCCAATGAATTTCATACAAACATTAATATTTTACTCATTTAAATTTATTTATCGTCAGCTTAATAATCGTCTTTTCTTATTGAGATATTTTATATCTTCACCACAGAAAGAAATGAAACATCTTTAATGTTTGTAAAGTATGCATTAAACACCTGATATCTTTCAAAATATATAAATTACGTACTCATCGCAAAAGCTCTAGACACCAGTAAATCGTTATATAAATTAATGTGGTCATAAACACTAACTTTTTTGTTGTGTATAAAGTCACCTCCAATATTTTATTTATTTTTATATCTACTTTAAGATATCAAGTTTTGCGTGTGTATTGGAGCAATGATAACGTATTGGTTTGATCTTTCTACTGGCGTAAAACAAGGCTGCATACTTACCCCGTCTCTCTTTATACTCATTGTACACTTTATGTTTCTCATGTATTTTCATCAGGGTTAGACAATACTATTAATCTACCATGTAAACTTTATTCTTATGTAACAAGGTGTTTTAAATTAAGAGTGGATTGATATATATCACTATACATTTTAAGTATTTTTTACAAAACTTTCTTAATCGTGTCGATGATATTATTTATTTTTTAAGCATTTACTTTTATACAAATTTTAAATATTAAAAAAAGTAAAAATATTTCACATTGTTGTAACAGATTGCACAAAATCGTGGTCTCATTATTCCTAATAAAAGTGGCTCAACGTGATTTATATTAAAGTAATTCACGAGAAAATTATATTTTTCAACTTGTAACGATGTTTAGCAACATTTTGATGATAATTAATTACAAAAAAATGATACTTTAATATCATGTTTTAACTACAAAGTGGATATACTAATAAAATGCGTGAGAAAAGAAACCGTAAGTGGTAGTTTTCATTATTTAGATGCTTTTATTTGTAGAGAATGTCATAAATAACAAATTATATAATTTTATGCAAATTGTTGTCTCTGTATCGCGCATAACTGCAACGTATTATTAATTTAAACTTTAGTTCATTTCCGGCATCTGTGTACAATAAGTTTGAAGCTCCTCGGCTTGACATCGCTAACTGGTAAATTTTGACTTTGACACAGATATTTAGTCGAATATTACTGTTTCTTATATTATTATAAGAAATATCAATTATTTTAAATATATTACAATCGATACGTACAAATAAAATCATAGCAAAAATCATATTATACAACATCTCTCATCAATAATACTCGTAAGTATACAGTTTAACGACAATTTTCGCTTAATTAAGTTATTTTCAATCCTTTTATTCTACAGCCATATTCATGTTATGTTATTTTCTTTACAAATCTAAGAAATTAACATTTCAGTTACATAAGCCAGGTTGCACAATTCCTAATTAACGCTCAGTTCCCTATATTAGTAATAACTTGATCACATCAATAATAATCTTAATCTCTTAAGTCATATCGATGACTATTGATTACATTTTGTAATACATCAGTCAGATTAGGCTTTGGCGTTGAGCGTAAGCCTCGGAAATAGTCACGGCATCCACTTGATAACGTGACCACGTAAGCCATAAGTAAACTGCCGCATGTACGTCCACACGCCATAAGTACACTGGTGCATGTACAGTATACATGTTACGTGTAAGTATTCTAATGCAGAGGTACGCAAACATTTTGCACAATAGAAGCTCCAATGATAATATCAACAATATCAATGAGTGGAGAGCAAAAAATATTTTCTCACGACGGTGATTTATTCGTTTAGTAAAGCTAATAGTGTGAATGACCACCGCAACTGATGAAAATTAATTTAAAAAATCACTACTGTAACTTCATCACATCTTAGATCTTTGTCTGCTCCCCTAATAAACCACAATGCTCTGCCAGCTGCAATGGTACACGCCTCATCTCATGTCAGCTCTTCTTTCTGCAGCTCAGCTAAGTACATTATATGTATAGTTCCCGACAACCTACCTAGACGGCTTGAGACTGGGGGCTTGAATAGAAGGTGGCTGTAGTTTATGCTCTAGTGCAGCATCTTTAATACATGCCTCAAATAGTTCTACCTTTGCCTTTTCAACGACTGTCTTAGGAAAAGCTACCGTGTCCGCTCTCATACTTCGTCATTCCTCACAAATTCGAACCATCGTACTCCCTGTATTCTACAAAAGCATCTGCTCTTGAAGCCCAATTCACGAATGTATTGAATTTTAGTGAAACGTATATAAATGAAAAATAATAAGCTGTCACTGTGGTTCTCGGGCTTTGGTTGGCCTCCTCTGCACTAGCTCATGTACACGGTGGCTCCAGCTATTAATGCTTGCCATTAACGTCCCCATAACTGATACATTATTCATGGACCACCATGAGTGGCATTCGTCTCTTCGCCAAGCCCGTGACGAACCAGGCGACCTGTTTTCCCTATCAATTTTTTCCAAGCCCTAGCTACATTCTATGATTATTTTCATCATTTTTTTCCTTCACATATGCGCTCAGTTCCATCAGTTTCCACTATACATTAGTCTTCCCAAGACACCTTTGCACACAAAAATTCACCCGGGAGCATATACGGTTCGCGTATATGTTCCCAGGTTTTCCTGGGCAGAAGCCCAAATAATTGAATAGCTGTGGTCTCCAAGGCATATTTTCAAATGATTTGAGATAAGATGAATAACTTGACAATCCTATCGCCTGAACCATTTAGTCATAAGAATTGGTACAATTTGACCATAAATACGCGGTTGGCCATAGGCGGTGACCTATCCAATTCGTGGTTCACATCCAATGTTGCTTAACTTCGGTAACCTAACGAAAACCACGATAACGATGTGATATTGCCATCAAATGAAATCTAATGTTTTTATTAAATAAACAAAAAATACTTATTCAAAAGCCTAATGTTATTATCAATATCAAAATTATTTTGAAATGTTACAATTTATTTTCAGTTTAACTGAGAGCAAGTAAACATGTTTGTCACACTTAAGTAATTTTATTTCAAAGATTGATTATATATATAATGTAAAAAAAATTATCAGCCGTTGAAATGTTTTTGAAATAATTTAAATATGTAATCATACTCAAATAATTATATTTTATCGTTTTTCTACATTGATTTTTTTCTATATTTTACTTAGAATCACATGAAAGATATTAAAATTAGATTAACTATTTATTTAAAAAAACTTTTTTTCTAATATATAATTACAAAACGTTGATATTATCATTACATGTGTACAACGTAAGTAATACCACAATTAAATAAAAGCTATCAATATATTGAATACTTCTCTACTTTCAAAACAATATTGTATTTTGTATTATTTTTTTATATATTGATGTCAATTAATTAGTTATATCCATTTCTTACTACAAAACTCTTTAATCAGTAATACGATAATAGCATTCCACTAATACGAGATTTCTCTCTCTCTTATTTTCTTTTACTTCACAAAAAGAAAACAAGAAGTATTCGCAGCCAATATATACGGCATAATAAATTAGACCGATACAATTTATTTTCCTTAATACCAAACAGCGAACATTTTGCAATAGTTCGAGGTCCAAGTTTTTCCCGAAGAAAGCTGCTAAATGCCAAAAAAAAATCTAGTTAATATCAATTGCGAATTTGGCCCACAGTTTATCACTTATGCGTGAAAAATGTAACGGAATAATGGACTGTATTTTTCGCAGAGATTGATCGTGTTTTAAGTTAAAAACAGTGTAAAATGGAAAGGAAAAGCCAGTTTTTTCATAAACACATATTTACACAGTCAGGCCGTGATTGATGATAAAAATTTCATGAAATTTTCAAAAGTAGATTAAAAACTCGCCATCGACGCACTTTGTCGCTGAAGATTGTCATTATTAAATTTGTATGAACACATGTTGAAATATGACTCTCATAATTTTATATAAAAATTGATTATTATCAACATACCTTTACATGTGTAGAAATTCAATTAATTTATTTGATTTGTTAGTATTATTTACAGTAAAAAAAAAAAATTTAGTTTGGAATATATTTACAAAAATATATAGTTATCTTGTTTACAGTAAAACGCTTTGCAATATTTAAATTTAATGCAAATATCATCTACAAAAATAATCTTTCATGCGTCATTAATATTGATTGCCGAAATTCATTAACCTAGAACTATAACATAATTTTATAATGGCTAATATTTTTAACATATCTAATCGACTCGCTTCAAGAATTATCAGACTTTTATGAAATCGCATGTAGGAGAGCACAAGAAGGGCATTTTATGACTTTAGGCAGTGTGGCTGGACGCCGTATACAGGAAATGTGTGTTGTATTTGTGTTGAGGAGTGTATGGGTTGAGGAGATCGCAAGTGTATATTAATTTGTTTGAACCAACTGGTTACAACCGATTGTGCTCTCTTTTATGATTTTACGCTTAAAAAAATATTTAAATACTTTTAAATTCAAACTTTTTGAGTCTTTAAACTTGTACTAGTTTACTTTGGGAGCACTTATCAAGGCATTATTTTCAGATTACTTTCTCACTATACGAGGTACAGGTTTTAGTGAGCAATGCCAAACATATTACATGTGTAAAATAAATAGCCGTTACATATACCTGTACAGGTAAGAATATTTTACAATGCTTCTAAAAATATTTGTACAATATACGTATTAAATAACGTGTTATAACTTAATTGTAGGAAAGTATCTAGCCGTACGTGTCTTGAAATGTCAAGGATACTAGTATGAAGACATTGTAATTAAGATGTCAGAAGCTTCACACCCGGCAACGAAACCGCACGCTGTAAAATATTTCAGGTGCTGAAAACTGAAATTATGGAGTTGGCACTGCAAGGAACCGCAGTCAGTTAGTCTTGCGGCACCCGTGCTGCAGCATCAACCACTTTAGTCCGCAGGCTACATTGTTTCTAAGAATATGTGTCTTGTACTTGTATCTCTCTGTAAATAACAGGTATTTCAGTTGCATCAAACACTTGGGAGACACAATGTTTTGATATAAAATATTGATGTTATATCATACCACAAATATGAACACGCCTACCACATACAATGTAGCAACAGTTTATGTTGATTTAACGATGATTGCATAGTTTAATAGACAACACAAGTATTGAAGTAAGTGATAATGTCATGATGATTTTAATCATTTTATTTAGTTATTACAACTCAAATATTATCTACCTTCTCACGCATATCAAGCTTACATGTCAGTCCATTACTCAAACGGTTTATATTTTACAAAATATTTATGTACGAATAAAATGGAATCTGGATCGATTTCTTGATAAACATCAAGTACCAAAAATATCAGACAATCATTTTTAGAAATATTTATTTATTTAACTTGTTTTGACATTGATCACTATGATAAGTTCTCTATTAGTAGACTGTAGTTTCAACTAACTCGTAGCCTTTCTCAATCCTTCTCTTGTTAAGAGATATCCGAGCTGCGATACTACTTTATAAGTGGTCTCACCCATTTTATGTCGGAGAGGGGGAAGGAGTGAGTCTTTCAGGGAATGATAAGAGAGGGAGACAGATAGGGTTGCAAGGATGAAGAAATTTTTATGATTTATAATGTATCTTAAAGTGAATGCTGAAAACATTGAAAAAAATACATTTAAATTCATCGACATTTTATTTTCTTCTTTTTCTTCACTTCTACTTATGTTCGTCGTCTTCTTCTTCTTCTGCATCTTTTTCTTCTTATATCTGTTTTCATTTCTACATTTGGAGCCTTATATGATTAGCTATGACCTCCAGGTCGGAAACTGGGGGTTGCACGTAGTTTGAGTAAATTATAGCAAAAAAACGTACGTAAGTATAAGGATAATACATACTCATCAAAACAAAGTACCGTATAATTTACTTTATCATTTACCAAAAAGATCAATGAAATGCACACAAAGAGAGCTGCATTATTCACGTTCACCGCGCAAAAAAATATACTAAATAATACTAATATACTAGTATATACGTTTATATTCTAATACTACCATACGAAATAACCTGTATTGAAATGTTCTACAATGTATCGTATAAATTTATTGGTGATGCCCGTTTAATGCACCCACGCAAGCACATGTAATGAAATAAGGGAGGCCACTTGCTCGGTGCACGTCCCTAAGTTATAATGTTGCCATTATTATCAAAACGAGACTATTTGTGTAACTTCTCCAACTGTATTGAAACTTTATTGTATCGCAGTTTTGTTGTACGAAGAAATGTTTTGTTGGTTTTATAGCTGCAATCTATAAAAATATCTCTTAGCTTTGGGAAATATTCTTGTTTTTCAGTGTAAAAGAAGATTCTTGAATATATACTTTTGTAAAAATTGTCTTAAATTGTATTGTATTGCATATAATAACAAAAGATATAAACGTGTTAGTAACTTTATAAAAATGTCGTAAAAATAGATTTGATTTCAATAAGATTACGTATTATTTTCAGTTTTCATTTTAAATCCACGTGAGATTTTACATCACAGATCATTTAATATTTTTTAATCATAGAAATAACAAAAGCAGCTTCACATTAACTGAGGGTTTTTGTCTCTCGTTTAAAAGTATAGGAATATCTTCGTCGTATGATTCATGTTAAGAGTAAAAATCATAAATAAATATTTTCTTTCAAGTAATTCCGTTTCTAAATTAATTAATATAAACTTCCCGATGATCAATTTTACTTAAAATATTTTTTAATAAAGCATTTTTAATTTAATGAAAATAAATTATTTGACGAGTTACTATCGGGCATCCGACTTTCATAAAGACTACAGAAAAGATGGTGCGAAAGCTGGTTAAAAGAAAGAAGAAATTATCAAATTAACTTTTAAGTTAAATTTTAAAAATGTATTCCATTTTTAGGTTTTTCAATATAGTTACAAATCATAGTTAACAATAGTTATAAGATATTTTATTAAAAGTTGTAGATTCGATAATAAATTAAATCATTAAATAATATTTGTTTTCTATGTCAACAAAATTATTAAGTTTGTTTACTAATGTAAACAAACTTAATTTTATGACAAATAAAATAAAACTTTATGACACATTTTTAAAGATTCATGCAATATTTTCGTAGACTATAAAAAAACGGTATGCTGGAATCGTATTATATTCAGCTTGAATATTTAGATGCTTTTTAAAAATTTTGCTGTCTGTATGATATAATTTACATTCTAAAACTCTTAATACACACTTGGCTCTCTGAAAATACCTCGCTATATAAAATATAATAAGCAATTTAAACGTCATCAGCCATTTATATTTATATCAGCTATTTATTTGGAGAGTATATTCTTTTATTACCCAACAGACTCCGACTGTCGATTATTGATTATAATATTCCAGATATTTTATAAGCAATTTGTGGATCGTTTCCGTCTTTTTTAGTACCGGAGCTGACAATAAATCTAGCGGCTTGGCCTTCTTTGAAAACTGGAAGCCATAAAATACCGCAATTCGAGTGGCCAACAAAAAAAAACAAAAAAACAGCGGTGTTGAAAATCAGTTGATTTATATGCACATATTTGGTGTTTATTTATAAACAATATGTTCAAATATTTATCCTCTTATGTTGCCATAATGTGCATATATTCACAATAACACTCTAGAACTCCTTCTTCTTCTTCGTGTCAGCGACGTAAAACTATTTTATCCCAGTATCTGGCAACAACGATAACCCGTGTGTTGCTCAGTATAAGGTCTTGAGATATGCAGCTTGTTGGGCACATGAAGCAAGATCTTAGGTGTGAAGCGGTCTGCAAGTCTCCACAGTCACTCAATAGTGACTCTCCCTGCCGAAGAATTCCGCACCGCTCGAGATTGTCCTTTGTTCTTCCAACTCCGGTTATTAATCTGTTCAGGGATTTCCAGGTCCACCAGTCAAGGTTCTTGCCAGTAAGAGGCCTTCCTTTGGAGTAATGAAATCCTCTGATGCGACTTTTTGCCAGAACTGGAGTCTCTCATTTGATAACAATGGGCTAATCCACCCCATACTGGTACAGCGTATTCTGCTGCTGAGAAACAAAGTGCTTTTCACAAAATGCTACTCAAGAACTGAAATTTCCCTTAGGATCAAATAGTGCAGCCTTTCAGAGCATCGGGCCCAAAAATCAATTTTTCTGAAATATGTGAATTATAAACCGATATGCCTCGGATACTTAAGCTGTATTATGTACAAAACCCTACGTAATTGATAAATTAAAAATCCTGAGCCCCGGGCTATCGTCTTAATATCAGCGAACTAGAATTATAAATATAAAGGTCGTCTGTTCGATCCCCGACGGAGATTAAAAAAAAGATTTATAATCAATTTCTGAGCTCTTAAATACCCCCGGTTGGTGTGAATTTGATCACTCACCCGTAAAATGCCAGACATAGCCTATTAATTAAAATTGGTGATAGACGAAAGTCGTACCGTGAAGACCGCCCATTCATAATAAATTCCTGTAATAATAAGGATGATGCATGAATCACGTGCTGTAGTGTATGATGTTGGCGGATCAACACTCCACACGCAGCGCTTAGCCATATGTAGTATGGTAAGTGTCATAAAATTACACACATGAGACTTCAGAATTAATATCACCATCTGTCGGTATTCTCCTGTATGTGTTTACATAAAAATAAAAAAAGATGGAGAAGAAAAACTCTTGGGAACTATGCATTATACTTCTCAGTGGAATTCCTAGTGCAAAAATGGCATGGCAAGAATAATGACAGCTGACATAATTGCATGGCGATAATTTGTGGTGACCATATAAACCAAATGGAATGCTAATGCATAAGAAGAAGAATGACAACTTTAAGGAATCTGATAATTAGTAAATGTATTTTCTTATTTACAGCCTAGCCAGATTCAGGTGATGTAAAATTTGATTGAATAATTTACTATTTTTATCACTTTACTCACTTTTAGTGCAGTTTTTAAAAGTCACAAAATTCTGCTGGAGTTAAAATATTATTGAAAAATAAACAGTTAATGAAAATAATAAAATTTCGGTCCCGTCGGTAAAGTTTATTTATCTGTCTAGATGAATTATTGTACTAATTAACAAATGAGTCTGGGGTTCGAGTCGCTAATGCGGTTTGACAGACCGATGACCTTTGCATAATATAAAAATAATTTGTCTGATATTCATATACGCAGTATTTATATTATATTATATTACATTATGCAATAAATTTATGCTTCATATTTTTGTTGGCATTTTTGACACAAATTTAAGCACGTGAAGAATAAAAGTGTAAGCACTTGCAACGATATGATAGATTACATGCAGTGCAATGGATCACTTGACGTGTTATACATTATCATGAACAAGATATACTGCCGTTCTGCATCCCTGAACATCAAAGGGTTTGGCATAGACATTAAGATGCACGACTTTCACACGAAGGGTGCTGGGTTCGAACCCCTAGAAAAAAATGCTTTTTTGTTGTTAATTTTATACCAACCTGCGGTATTTTTAAAGATGAAATAACTTACGACCTGTGGTAATATAGGTAAGCTTTTTACCTATAAGCTTAGTAATAATAAATAATAATTCAATATTATTAATGTACATAGTCTAATGAGTTTAACATATCACATCCGTGTGCCGGTAGGCATAGCTTAGTGGTTCAAGCATTTGGTTGCCAAACCGTAGGTCGTAAGTTCGATCCCCGACGGAGATTTCTAAGTTCTTCTTTTTCTTCGATTAATACCCCCGGTTGGTGTGATTTTGATCTCTCACCCTTGCCAATCATAACCTGACAATCAAAATTGGTGGTAAACAAAAGCCTTCGCGTGAATACTATATTCACGGGATTCATTGTGAATTCTTGTAAAAATAAGAACAATGCGGGAATGTCTGACTGCAGTTTATGACGTTGGTGGATCAACGCTCCACATCTAGCGCTTAACCATATGTAGAATAGTCGACGTCATAAAATCCACAGATAAAACTTAAGAATCACTATCGCCATCTATTAAGATTTTCTTGTATGTCTATGTATAAAAAAAACACATCGACACTTCGAATTCACAGCAACGTCATTATTAAAATGACAAACGTCATCTATCCATTTTCCAATGTTCCCATTTACATGTGTTTTTAAGAAATAAATAATTTAAATAAGATAAACAGCTACTCAGCGTTGTTAAATTCCAGTACAGAAAATATAAATAATATCGAAACTGAATGAGAAAAGAAACATCGCGGCGACGCCAACAACGAAGATAAATGCTTGGAGAAGAATGCGGTTCGTGTGTGAAAGAGATGGATGAGACAACTGTTTTTTAATACGGTTCATGGTGGAATTCGGATTAAAGTGGAACCTTCGCCGGGGCTCATTCCATAATCTACCTCCGTCTCCTGAAAATAAATTAGATATCGGACTCATGCGTTTTTTCAGCTGAATGTCAACTGAAGGCTGGGCTGAAATACATGGCTGCTTAAAAGTAAAATATCAACCAGTCGCGCACTTTACATGTTTTATTGCAAATTTATATAATAAACGAAATATATGACGCAATATTTTATGGGCGTGAATTAATTTTTGTTCATTTTTTGGATGATTTTTCAGCTCTTCATTACATTTCGTTTCTATGTACGTTTTTTTTCACGTTGTTTTACAAAACATATTTACGAAGGAGTACCCCTAAAAGATGCAAAAGAATTTGTATACCTTGGAAGTACGATCACCTGGGATGGCAGAACAAAAAGAGAAGTCAGCAGTCGAATACATCAAGCAACGCTAGCTTTCAATAAAAAAGCCAAAATTCTTGAGTTAAAGAATATTTCTTTAGGGCTCCGCAAGCAACTTGCCAAAACACTTGTTTGGAGCATCAATGTACGGTTGTGAGACATGGTGCTTATCTGAAAGTGATAAAAAAAGACTAGAGGCCTTTGAGATGTGGTCGTACAGAAGAATTCTCGGAATTTCCTGGAGAGACCACGTCACGAACAATGAGGTTCTCAGAATAATCAAGGAAGATAGGCAACTAATAAGAACCATCTCAGAGAGGCGAGCCCGATGGATTGGTCACATCATGCGCCACGATGGTCTCCTTCACGATATTGTGGAGGGGATGGTTGAGGGTAGAAACTGTAGAGGGCGCCCTAGACGGGAGTATTTGCAGCAAGTATTCGAGGACATGAATTGTAGCGCTTATGCTGAGCTGAAAAGGGTTGCGGAGGACCGAGAGGAATGGAGATCGAGATGCAAGATTCTGTTGCTGCAAACCAATCCACCGGATTGATACTACGAAGAAGAAGATTTACGAAAATACTAGAACATGTTTGAAAAGTTCAAATATCTCCATAAAAATAAAAATTCAATAAAATGATATTTTATCGTATGTTTATCAAGGGAATCTTATATATTTTTGATTAATTAAGATCTAAATATGTTTTTACTTGTTTTTAGTTGAAATATTTAAAAAATCGTGTGTAATTTCGCATTCGTTTTTATTATTTTAAATAGTTTGTTAGTCCGGGTTGAACCACTTTTATATGACAAAATAATGCAGGCCTTAAGAGCGATAGGCTAATCTAAAAAGTATGCCTCGGATACTAAGATTTACACTCTCATCAAGCACTCAGATTTCTGCTCTGAGGTTGTCAGAATGCATTTATCTTCCTAAGTGAAGCTTCAGGTGCAGATATATTCTTGAACGAGATATGAACAGTAACGGCGAACAAAACTAAGCAATTTGTGGTGACAATATGTTTAAAATATAGAACAGATTTCGGAAGAAGTTAGTTTCCGGGCTTCTGCTGTGGAGGTCGTCGGGAACCATATATTTACTCTGGCACAGACAGTGGCAACGAATAAAACTGAATGACGAATATTTGTGGTAACTTTATATTCCAGATGTAGATTTTTCATGGAAAAAGACACAAGTATTTAAATATATACCGATTTTAACATCTGGACATGAAATCAAAATTTATAGCTATCAAAACTTGTTTACGATGTAGTATAATGTTGTATGATGTAGTAGTGTAATATTTGGTTTATGATGATGTATAATGTACATTTTACTGCATAGTAGGGTAGTATATATAGTGGTTAGCTGGTAGATTGTCGCGGGGTCACGTGTCGAGTGGGCGGGGGCGGCGATGCGCTTGGTAATCTGCGGGCGGACGATGTATGGCCATCCACCCAAACAAACGAGCCACTCATCCTGCTGCGACCCACACAACACAACCCTGACATAATATCTGGAGGTGCAACACCTACATCACTAAACTACCTGGCTAAGCTAAATCACAATGGTTGGTTTGGGTCCCTTTGGTTTCAGTTGGGTTCAGATGGGTTGGGTTGAACTGGGTTTTTTTTTTTACTTATAAACACATTATACACAAAATCTATGCACGACCGTTTACGATATACAACATTAAGATGAGGGTTGACATTAAAAAATCAAATAAAAAATCCCTTGATAACAACAGAGAAAAAGACTCTCCAACCTATTGCATTGCTGATAATCCAAGAGAAAATAAGAAATTCTGAAATTAGAAATATCTTGCGATGAGGTTAATCAAAAAAGCTGTACCAAAAAAATAATGTTGAAATAATATATTCCAAAAGACTAGTGAGCATAGAAGCTGACTCTGCAAAGAATGTATAGTGGTTGCGTCTGCGTTGATATTGAAGGTGTTACAAGTGCCATATTAATAATATGTTTCTTAAATTTATTCATATTGCTGCGAGAGAAAATACAGATACTGAATATAATCTACGGAATATAATAATTGGTTCGGCTTCAATCAGTTGATTATAATAATGAACATGACTTTCTGTTTTGGACATATTAAAAATATTGTTAAAATTAAAATTAAAAAACTCTTCCACATGCCTCATCCGTTCCAAATTGAGAGCATATGCTCACTACAAATTACCGCCACACAGTTCAGTAAGCTGCTATTGTTCATGACTTGTCTCAAGACAACTCTACAATCAAAGGTTTACCGGAAGCAAACATTCCAGATGAAAATCATGTAGTATTTATTTTATATTTAAGAAGTTCAAGTGGCTTGACCCAAGTTTTGGTTCACTTTGATTGTTGCTTAACTTCAGCAATTGAACGGTAACGCGCTTTTAATCTGACGATGCATACGCAAAATATATATTTTTAAATATTAAATTAATAAGCAATACATATGCTGTATTGCAATATTATACGCTTGTGTCGCTTGATTGTATATTCTTTTCAAGACTTTTGAAAACTCCAGGTATCTGAAACTTATTCCTGTCGCGTTTCAAGCTTTCAAAAGCTCCTGCTTGGGTCACTCCCTTTCAGTCCGGTCCAGGCTCCATCCCGCAATCCCCTGCGTCCGCAGCCGCACGGAAGCTCCCAGGAACACATCCCTCGAAGCCTTTTTTCGTTGTGACCCAATTCTTCTGCCCATGGATGCGGGCACTCTACTCGCGGTACAATGCGGCTAGATACATAATGTATGGGGCGGTCGCACAATGGACCCGTATGAGTATACTTGGAAGGGAGACTAAATGGTTCGTTTTATATTATCGCCGCTTGTTAAATCACTGCCAAGTACGAGATGTGGAAATTAATAACATTTTTCTATACCGCTTGGGGAAAAAACGGATAACGTTCGCTTTTGTATGAAACTTTTATACAGTTTTGTAATACTCGATGTTGTAAAACGAGGGTCGCATTTTGTAAAAAAAAGACATATTTTTAAAGAAAAAATACTGATCAATAATTCATAAAACAAATAACTAATTCCTTATTGTAATTATGAAAATTTCATAAGAAATATAGAATAACTTATGCAATTAAGTTGTATATTTTCTCTACTCTATATATCCAATCTCATGATAGAGCATTAGAATATTAATTTCTAAAAACTTCCAACCTAATTCGTTAAGTTATACTTATTTAATTAAATAGTTTTAAGGTCTGATGGAGGACAAAAGCTTAAAATTTTGAAGAAAATGAAGTTTTTATTTTCATTTTTTTACCATTTATTAGAGAAAAAAAATGGTCACCAAAATGCGTTAAATTTATCTAATACAAAAATATCGAATTATACTTTAAAAATCAAAAAAGAATAATCTTAGTGAATTATTAGAAGAAAAATGCATGTGTTTTGAAGTTAAATAAGACGAAGTTTTTTGTAATAAGCGAACTTAAGATAAGCCAAGTATTCATTAGTGCCTTAATTTCAAAACTAAGTTCATACTTGTCTTTATGCATTTTTTAGGTAAAGTAAACATAAAAATTGCTACTCAGGTACAACACTTGCAGTCAAAACTTTTATACAAAGCTGTTGTAGAAATAAGATTTTTAGCGTAATTTATTACTTGAATAGTGAAGTTAATTACAAAAAATAACTTAAAATATACTCTGTCAATTTAATATTCATCCATCATAGCTCACAGTCATTTTTGTTATCAATTATTCATAAGCGACAGGTTAAAAGCTCGGTCTCACCTTCGTCTCTCGGCTGCTTTTTAAAACTAATCTTTTTAACTCGATAAAACAAGGTTTGCAGAATAATGCCATGTCATGTTACGCATGTTTTACCCAATAGGAGAGGGTTAATACATTAGAAAAGTTTCAGCGGCAAAGCCTCCTTCCATCCCAGGTCAGCCTCCAACCCTTCCTTCGGCCCTTCACTCAAAACAATCAGGGGTATATGTGAACAAACCTGTCATAATATATATACCAACTTCAAAGTATCTGCTTTACTTTACTTGAACGAGCTATTCTGCTACTGACGTGAATTTTGGAGAGCTTTCGGGTTTCAGACTAGCTCCTTTTTTGAATAATGCCATTATGTGTTTTTGAACTTTGTTACATGTATTCAACAGGGTTATTAGCCCGTCTCTTTTCTGTTCTTCATTTCATATGTTCTTATTATAATTTAACTTTATATTTAACGTCACCGAGGATTGAATCTATATGTCAGCGAGTATAGATCAATGGTCAAAGCCAAAGCTCATGGGCTCGATCCTCGACGGAGATTTAAAAAAAAAATGTAATAAATTTCTTAGCTCTAATATACCCCCGGTTGGTGTGAATTTGATCCCTCAAAAAATGCCAGTCGTAGACTATTAAGTGAAAAGGTGGGACTCACGGTTGGAGGGGCACTAGATGCGCCTTCACGTGGCCATCCAAAGAGGATCCGGTGCTCGACTCACTGAGTAGTACAATAATAATAATGTGGTGTATGTGTACATGCCGATTTATGTTTTTAAATTTATTTTCTTTCTATTGTCTTTAATTTAAATTTAGATTTTTTCTGTAATTGCTTGAAATTATTGTTTATAAAATTTGATTATGGTACTAGTGGCTTTATAAATTTTTTTTTTTACTAAATCATTAATATTTAAATCAATAATTCAACAGTAATTATATTTTTCAATTTATAGTTTTTACTAAAAAAGTACTCATACTCACATATATAGGTTTATCACCCTAGCTATATCAAATAAATTAACAACCTTTATACCACATTTTAATCAACCAAGTAAAGTTATTTGTCACAAAGACATATGTAGATTAACAATTTACGTCTAAAAAAATTCAAAAATCATCTATTGTATCGATCATATTCTGCTGAACACTTTCAAATACTCATAATGTTTTAATCGGGACTTAAATGTATTTATTAAAATCAGTATTAAATATAATAATAATGTTATAACCAAAGCAAACACTTTCGGGACTGTTTCAGTTTCATAAAGCTTTGAAACACATACTCGCTACTGAAGAAAGTTGCGGGAAGAAAACTTCAAGTAAATAAACTTATAATACCTACACAAAATTTTAAGATAAATGTTTACAGATTTAGAAATTTTCATTATAATTCTGTGATTCGAATCGCACTTGTTATAAGATTTATGTTACATAAATTAAAGGATTAAACTCTTCCGAAAATCCAATAATACTTGTTTTTGAAATAATTGAAACAAACTCTTCAGTAGAATTTTGTGGTTTCTAGCAACATTTTATTATAACGGCTTGTGGTTTTCACATAATAACATTACAAAATAAATATTGGCTTGTAATTTACTGGAAATAATTTCAATAATTTTAAATAATAATCTTTATAACATTGGTCTGAATTATATAATATTAAAATGTCATGATTTTCTGATCGTAATTTAGTGTTAAAGTTGAACTGAAAGTAATCATATTTAAATTGATTTAGTAAGATTTGTTTTGACACACGTAACTTAACTTAATTTAAGATTATATTACGACTATTATAAATCGATTATTGTTTCTACTTTTAGTATTATGATATGATATTATCATCTAGTTGAGTGAGTGATTTGCAGGGTTATGTGTTTTTCTTAAATATTTTTAGATTTGCATGTCTTCTTTACATCATAAATTTTGTGTGAACTATAAATATTTTAAATAAATAAGTTACATTCTTAAATACACTTTGAGATCCATTTAAAATATTATATAGATAAATATTCTTTACCATGATCATTATATAGATCACATTGAACACTATTTATTTCCATACTAGACAACTACTTTTTCTATTTCAATGAAAGCTATTTTTTAATATAATAATAGGCTTTTTATTGTTAATATGAATGTATTTGATGATGAATGACTTAAGCTTGATTATTTTTAATTTCTTGAATGTAGTTATTCAATTATTATATAATACAATCATCCCTAACTAATTATAGCATATGACTGAATATATTTATGAACTGCATCAAAGGATACGTACTCAATAGCGATGTTATTTTACTACTGCGTTATTTGTATGGATCTTTTTATGGTTGAAATTGTACTGTCATTTCTTTTTAGCCCCTGCGGGGGATATACGCCGGCAATTCTTCAATAAAACCAATCTTGGTACGAGTTATAAAGCCGACCATACCTCGGTGTTTCTCCCTTGTCACGGTGCGCAGATAATGTCGTTCTATTCGTCGCGCGAAGCCGTGAAGGAACATGGGGCTTGTGAAACCAGAAAAAAATCATTTACTTAATAATATTTGTAAGCATTTAATGCTCAATTAGTGATAATACTTAGACGAGTATTACGTACCAAGCCGTGTTCTCAATATATTTGTATTATATCATAATTTATTTCATTCATTGATAATTCTTGATGATATATCATAATTGAAATTGCCTTAGAGATCATTGGAAACCATCAACAAGTGAATCTTTGCAGAAATGTGTTGAATCCATACATGGACTTGCAATCGACATAAATGAGTGGCAGTAATTTGAGAATACTTAATTTTCCATGTCGCATAATTTATCACCTTGTCAGAAGATATTACAATTTTTGCAGATGGCGTCGTCCGTCAATCATATTTAACACTTATGAATTATACTCGGTAAGAGCGTGGAATAATGGTGTCGATTTTCTAATCGTGTCGCGCCAACTGAACAAACATTCCGACGCCTAGCTACTCTACTCAAACAGACCGGAACCAAAAAAGACTTTGCAGGGCTTGGCCGCCATCGGACTGGCTTTTTTGCCCGAGAATATCGTGGCTGTGGCTGCCGATATCGCTGAGAACGAAGAAACATCAAGCAGACGAAGGGCTACGCAATCACCGTACGGAACAGCAAATTTTAGTGAAAAATTAACAAACGTTCTCATACAAAGTACAAAAAGTGCGTCAGTTCATGCCTGCTGACCCTCATTCGGATGGATGATTACCGTTGGAAAATTAATTTAACGTTATCGTGTATATAACGGATATACGAAGAAAAAATTGCTAAACGTCAGTGATAGTATGAGAATCGAATCATTAATGTGCTATTATTGTTGGTTCATAATAGAAAAAACTTCTTGAATTGCAATTTCCAAAAAATATTTAATATTCATTACTGTAAGAGATTTGTACAAGAATTCTGACTAATTCTAAGCCACGCCTAATCCATTTCTTAATCCGCATTTCATTTTGCTAAACTTCGATGATTTTACAAAAAAAAACATGCTTGCAGTATGCTATAATTGTTGGTCAAAATATTATAAAGCTAAAACCACTGGACTATCCCGGGCGGCATATTCCAGTGGTTAGAGCGTTTTTTCCTCACTCAAATGCCATTGGTTCAAATCTCGACCAAGCTTGATTTTATAAAATTTATTTAATTAATTTTAAACGTTTTACATGATTCCGGTAGGGTTGACTCACCACTTAAGGACAAATCAAAAAAATTACAGGCCTCGGAAGCGTCGGACTTATCATCCTGAAAAATACACTGAAAATTGAACACTGAAATATTACTCTACAACAATTTGTGGTGTTCATATGCTCCAAATATGAAAGTGATATGGTGAAAACAATATTAATATATATTATAAGTGATTCAATTACCCCTTTTTCCTCTTTAGAGAAGCGACTTTAATGTTCGATAAACGCGGGACAAAGGCGGCCATAGTCCGTGCGGCTGCCTCTATTGTTGGTCGCAATGCATTATCCGCAGAGAACATGGAGACTCCAAATGCACCGCTGGACTCTTCCTGTCGGCGAATTTATGGTCGGTATCAACAGTTTGATATACGGACAGAGGATCCTTAATGGCTTTTAATGATATCGCAGATGGGACGTTACTAGTTTATGATTTACTCTTGTATCTTTTAATAACAATTACGCTTTAATAACGTGATCTTTCTACACACCATAAAGTATGTGTATCCGTCTTATTTTGAACGTAGGCCTTCAGCATGAGTCCTCATCTTTCTGTTATCCGCACCCTGGCATTTAAAAGCACTAAACTTGGATGTAATTAATACTTTCAATAGATTTGTACACAAGTGATATTTCTGGATGCAGTAATCATAATTGCAATCCTCTGTCCGTTCACTGTTGAACGAGGGTCTCCGGCATTAGTCTCCATCTCTCGCAATCCTCCCCCTTCCGCATCCAAGTTTCTTCCGCTATCTTCAGGGTCAGCCATTACGTTTGCCAGTTCTTGGACGTCACAAGACTTTTCATCTTTATCGATTGTCGTATTTTCAACAGGCATGTCCTACCTATTATCACTTGTTTAGGATTTTATCTCTAAAAGACACTCCTCTTACAGTCCTCTCCTTAGTAAATTGGATGATATTTATTTTGTATTTAAAATCTTTATTCACATTCCACGTTTTTACAGCAAAAGTTGATACTGGGAAAATGCATTGGTTACACGCCTTAGTTTTAATTCCTTGCGGAAATTCTATTCATATCAATTATTTACGCCTGCGAATTCATTTGAAAAGTTGTGACGTTATAGTTTTGAATGTTGACATAGATTAGTACATTCATTTACATCCTCGATTTATGTTCCATCAATGAAAATTGGCCAAAGAGTTTGGAAAATTTTACTTTTTATCAACACCATGGTTTTGTCCATGTTCATTTTTCAACCAAAAACTGACGCTTCGTAAAATGAAAAAAGAAAGTCAATGTTTTTAAGTTATTTAGCTATTAGCACTTTAAACGGAGAGTATATCTCTAATTTCATGACGGTGCTAACTTTAGAATTCAACTAAATTCAATGATTCAATTACATACACTAGCAAAAAAAACATATTTGAAAATAATTTATCAGATTTAATCTTTTTTTTATTTTGTGAAATGTATGCTTCATTTTTATATATGACTCCTGTACCACTTGAATAAACAAAAATCAATTTAATATAAATATAAAAGTGTTCTGAGAAATGGCTGGATTCACATTTTATTGCTCACAGAGGTTTTCAGAGAATTTGGTCCAGACACTCCTCCTCACCCCACTCAATATCTCCCCCATTCTACTTCTCCTTAATTTTTACATCCATGCGTCATCCATCGAAGCGAACAAAGCTCCGAGATTTATCGCATTTAAACGATTCAAGATGGCTTAGTAAATTTTGAAAAATTGTTTTGGAAAGTCATGTTACGCCGATAGCAATATAACTTGAAAAATGTTCACATTATTGGAATTCATTATTAGAAATCACTTCAATATAAATAACATTATTATGCCTACACGTATTTACGTGTAGGCATATTTATTTTATTATAAAAAAAACCTATACAAGTTGGCAGAAATTACTTCCAATTCGTAAATTTCTCTTACACGAATAAAATTACAGTTATGTTTTTTTAGCTTCAAGATTTCTTAGAAAAGAAGTACAATTTAAAATAATTATTTTGTGGGTTTTTACATACAGCCATACATTAAAGTTACACTTGTCCATTTAAAACAACCTTTATCCAGATTAATTTCATAAATAAGACCTTAAATGTTTGCGGTTTGAAGAATTTAAAGTCTGATAAAAATCATTAAACAAATTCAATTTAATTTAAGACAATTCTTTTTACGGCTTGCACGTTATCAAACGGATGCCTGAAAATAAAAGCTCACGGCAAAGAGCTTTTGGCTGAAAAATATCGTCGCTTCAGGCTTAGCCATCGGTAGCGGGTACTGGCCGTTCTTACCGCGAGCAGTGGTTCAGACTTCAAGCTTCATCTTTCAGCTTTCAAGGGAGCTTTTACCCGGTCCGGCGGTCGAAAGCTCGACCCTCCAGCATTGGCCTCCTTCTCTCTCCCTCTCAGTGACCAGAAAATCTCATGTAGAACACCGCAGCTTTTCGCCGACCGCAAAACTTGCAGCAATAATGAACATAGCGGTGAAATAATAAAATAATACTCCCCGGGTTTTTTTTTTAATTTTCATCCAGCACTTTATTTGTAGTATCATCTTTTTTTTATAATGTTTTTAGTTATAAAAAAATATGTTATTTTTCTCAATATTCTTAAGAATAATTAGAATTATAGAAAAATTTAAAATATACAAAGTAATTTATAAGAGAGAATAAATAATTAATAATCAGTTAAATTTCTTACATAATTCACTTATTTTAAGAATGTTTCGGTTACACAATAAGTAAAAATAAAAATTATATACAAATAATAGTTAATATTAACTTATTACCTAAAAAAAATTTAAATAAATATTACATACAAAAAATGATACCTAAATCATTATCTTGTTCATCCTTGCAACCCTATCTGTTTCCCTCTCTTATCATTCCCTGATAGACACACTCTTTTCCCTCCTCATACATAAAATGGGTTCGACCACTTATAAAGTACTATGCAGCTCAGTTTTCTCTTGACAGTGATAGATTGACAAAGGCTACGAGTTAATCGAAACTGTAGTCTCCTAAAAAGAGGCCATATCTTACATGATGCATTTAAAAACAATGTAAATAAATAAATATTTATTATTAAAACATTATTTGTTCTAATTTAATTGATATTATTTTGGCATATCATTTTTTCAAAGAAAAATCTTCACCTGATCAAGAGCTTACTTTCCATCATGTACACATCAGATTGTATTTACTTTAATTTGCCAAGTAGTCGTGTTAATAGATCTTTTTTTATAAGATTAGTGCCCCTATGAAGCTGCTTCATTTGCATTTTAATCTGCATAGAGTATTCACCATTTTTAAGTTGATTTCGGCTAAGAAATTGCTTCTGTGGAAAAAGTTGAGCTGTTAACGGTTTAAAATTGATTAAAAGAATCTTCAGAACTCCTTCGATAACACTAATTGGCTTTTGTCAAACTTAGAAAAAGTTTAATTTCTTAATTTCAGCTTCAGTTATTATCTGGCTGGAAACTTAAATCGATTATTCGTAATAGAGTTACTCTGTTACGTAGCAAGTAATAAATCATTATCAATCGATTACGAGATAGTTCACTTTACGTATTAAATTGAGATAAGGCTTGGAATGGAAAACGAATGAATCAATATATTTAAATTAGTATACAAATTAACATTATCAGTACCTTCTTCAATATAAAATTATATTTTAATAAACCACTACATAACATTAAGGTTATCAACTGACTTGGTGAAACTGCAGAATTATAATTTTAAATTAATTTTAATTAAAAAATCAATAAATTTTTAATATTTAGTTTTGATTCACATTTATTTTAAATGATAACATGTCTTGGCCTTCCTGGAGACCATCTTCAATAATTATTATTGTGTAAAGTAAATATTTTTAATTTATTATTTTTTAATTATAATCAATTTTAAATTATAAATACCACTACATATTTACATAGTCTTTCTATTCCATTCAAAGTGATTCCTATTCAATAACAAATACACAAAAATGATGTCCAATATTTGTATATTCTGTAAAAAAACTATATTTCACATATGAAGAAGAAAAAAATAATTAATAAAGCTTTTATAGAAAGATATCCGGTGATAAGCGCAATACCCCCCATGGCTGGGTCGCTGGATCTAAGCATAAGATAATATTTTCTATGAAGCGAAACAGAATACGAGGTAGAAATTGGTTCAGACACCTCAGATTTAACAAACTTGTTATTTATCTATTGAAAGAAAAAGATTGATTGATCAAATTCTAAGAAAACAATGTGTCGTGTACAGCGTCTATATAGTCCCAATTTATAGTAAAGCCTCAAATCCTGGCATATTACCACAAACAAATGTCCGCAAAGTCGTAATATATGTTGTTGGTATGTACGTTTTGAAAACGGGTGTCTAACATAATATTAGGGCATTAGTCTGACTTTCTGTGAAATTCCGATTTAAAAGTTTCCAGTCTTTCATTTTTGTGTTGATTAAGATATGAAATTTACCTTGACTTGAACATGTATAATATTTAGAATAATGCAAGACAATGTTAAATACATTTGTCTTTTATTTATTCCCCTTAAGTTCTCTCTGACTTTAAAAGCCGTTGAAAATTTACTAACAGACATCCGATATCTTTCAAATACTTACCAAATATAGAAGAAAATATGTGATAGAGCATTCAAACCACAAGAAATTGTTATATATGCGTGTGAAATAAGATGTTTCGTAGAATAATTTTAAATTAAAAAAATATTTAACTAATTTCCCAACCCAACAGGTAACAAGCCCGTAATAACGTTGGTTTTGTTAAATTACACATTCCGCCGTAGACTTTGTTTTCCCTTTAATCAAGCAATTTTGTTTTCGGTACTCCTTAAAGGTAAGATGGCATAAATTGGAAAGCCATTTACTTTGCATCCACGATCTGCTCCGTACTTAGGAAAGTTTATCAAAAGGAGTAATAATAGTAAGTTTACACGGACAGTAATTTAACAAAAGGTGTTTTTGAACATTTAGGTCAACGTTTTAAGATTTAATTTTTAACATGAAGCGCTCTCTGAAACTCAATTTTTGTAAACAAAACATAATAAAAGCAGCCTTTTTAAAATACATTTTGTAGATTTGAAACGTAAAATTGTGACCTATTTTTGAAAAATATACCTTTTGCGTGAGCCAAATAATCTAATTTTTATTTTAGACAACTCGATTTCAAATCTTATTATTAACAAGTAAATGTATAATTAAATTAATTTAAAATGAACTACTCGAGGTAAATAATAGTTCTTTTTAGCAATTCAATAAAATCCAACTCACAGAATGCATCTTGATTTGAGATAGTTCCATTTTTTTTAATGAAACAGATAATAAAACCCAATAAATCAATTTGAAAATACGTTATATTTTTAATGCAAAAAAGTGTGTCAAACAAATCATTTTATGCAATTATTCATATCATTTTTTCTTTCGATTAACCAACAACTTATTATAACTTCATGTTCAAATCTTAAGGAAGTCATAATATTGCTTTGTTCTCTAACAAAAATTCAATGCATTACGCAAATGAAATAAATAAATGGCATGATGCTTAGTTACGTGCGCAAATAAGTAGATTGTTCAATCAACGATCGGTAAATCCAAATTAATCTCTCTACCTGAAACACTGTCAGTTTAAAAATGGCTTTTAAACGTTAGCCACAAAGCTTTAAGCTCCCGCCCATCGGGGCCGAGCTTGGAGCCTCCCGCCGACTGTTTCTTGCGAACGAAAAATGATTTTCTCTTCAGATATCCTGTTTTGAGGTTTTCCGCTTTAAAAGGCATTAAGAGATTTACTTCCTGGGCCGAGGCATCCATTAAATGTGAGTTCCGCGAAAAATATCACTCGGAATGCTTTTCTCGCTCCACTTACTCCCTTCTTCCGCTCTCTCTCACTCTGTTAAATCGATGGAGCTTTTTTAGAATAGTGCTTTCTATTATTTGAAGAAGTGTTATTATCATAAATCATATTTAATTCAGAGGGCATTTCCTTACAATGGTCTTTTCGTGCAATGTTATTCTCAATTATATTTACTTTGCGTTATCACAATCCTTTGTTATTTCTCTTCTACGTACATTATCCATTGTTAATATTCACAATTCCTAGAGAAATAACTTTTGAAATGTTTTATTTTCTGTTAGTCATACTTCAATTTGCTACGAATTCATGTATTAAACAAAAATATTCATTAACTGAGAAACAAGTCTGATGGTCGCAAGTGTGTGTAGGAAGTATTAATTATTTTTAATTACAAAATAAGTGGTCATAGCAATAATATTACAAAAAAACTAAAAATATCTTACATCTATGTTGCAACGTTTGTAAGTTAAACTAAGTATTTCATTATTTACTATACGAATTTGAGTTCATTATTTATTATAAACTGAGTCGATTAGTTCTACTATAAAGCATTGAGCAAGGTCTTTTTTTTTATTTATAAAAAAAAATCTTGTTAATTTATTTATATTTATACCTTTGCATACAACAAATATATTCAAAATTTAAATAATTACCTTTATTCAAAATTGACAAATTTATAGCTGTAAATAAATAACAATACCCGTTTAATTTAAAGCTTTCAGTATAAAAATACAAATTCAACTGTCATTTTTTGTAAATATGTGTAACTGGTATATTTCCTACGAAGATTTTAACTATTCTATTATTTATATACTAATTAAAAATTAATTATTTCCACAGCCGAACAAAGCAATGGCGTAATCTTGGTACCCAGTCACCTAATCCGTTTTCTAATACCCGGGGTTTACCGTAATGGGAGATGTTTTTCCTCCGAGTACAAATTGGGCTCATCAAGTATGATCACCGTCGAAAGATGACTCATCCGAGGAAGAATTTATCTCTGAAACTGATTGTTACTGAGACTTACACAAAACTTTTCAGAAGGAAAAGAGAACAATTCAACTCGTTCAATGACCCATTTAAGAGAAATGTGACTTCAAGACATAAGTATATTTTTATATTTATTGCTGGAAAGCAAAATTCCTCAAAACAAAAAGTGTATAAATACATTTCTTCGTGAAATAGTGTGCAAATATTACATATGATACAGGATACTAATTAACAAATATATACAAATCTATCGCCATATAGTCAAACAATGGTTTTATTTAGCTTTCAAATTTGAATCTCAATTTATAATAGTTTTATATTTTAACAGTATTTTGAGAACAAATCTTTTATACGCACCATAGACTTAACCTGTTTTGGTTTCTACTGACAATTTTATGGTTTTTCAATATTCAGTATTAAATTTTTCAGTATTCTTCATAAGTAGTGTTTAAATGTGTAATATCTGTATTATGATGCGCTTATACAGCGCATGTATTTCCCCACTTTTTCTTTATGGATATGAATTCTGTTTCGATTTGATTTTGAACAGGTGTTTGCGTGTAATAATTATACAGCAATGGTCTGATTTTGTAAGAAAAGACAAGGCACAGAGCGAAAACGGCAGCTTTTATTAGTGAAGAGACAAAGATGGACATGTTTTTAAAAGTTCCTCAATTGTCGCAGGAAAACATAAACATTGCTGCTATTTTTCGTGGCCATCGGGAACTATACGGCTGCAAATATCTTCAACTTATGCTTGAAAATTCTTTCAAAATTTCATTTTTTTGGCTTCTGCTAATAGTTGTCAAAATAAGTGATACTAACCTTTATTTGACACTGACTTTTGGAATGGTAGTAAATAAAATATTTTTAAAAAGAACAAAGCCTTTTAATTCATAAATGAAAGATAACACATTTGCTTACTAACATATCATGGATAATAATCTAAGTGATAAAGACTTTCAGAACTTTTATAGCAAGTCAGATGTTTCTGATGTCATCATGAAGACCCCTATTTCAAGCATTTGTAAATACTTTAAAAACTGATTCTTTTATATCACTTGATGTTGGCTGAAAAAAAATCCTCCCAAGCAATCGACATAGAAATAAAAATATATGACCTCCAGCCAACTAGTTTTTATATAAATCCAAGATCGTTAGGTGATACGACCAGACGACTTTCGCGAATTTTACTAAAGAAAACAACTTTTTATCCCGCAATAAAGGCGTACGTATTTTAATTTTATTTAAATAATCTATTATGAAACTTCATCGAAGAATACTCAAGAACAATGATAAAAGAAAAGATGCAAAAATTGCTCCTAGTCATAATGGTACGCTAAAAGATTCACCAAATTTCGTAACCCTTCTCGAATGTTAATGACTTTTATTACTTTTATTTATGACTAAGGGTGTTCTTTACCTGAGTCAATTCAAAGAGGCTGCGATACTTTCAGAAATGTAACGATCATACTCAGGTAATTCAGTTACCTTATTGTTTCTCCCATCGGAATAAGTTTTGATTTAAATTATAAATTGTATCATTCCCCCGTGGAATGTTCTCGTTCTTCGCAGACGCCGTCTCTCATAATAGTCAATTAGAATCGGACGCAAGAACGCCTTTTGATAGAAATTCTCATTTCTTGTTTCAAAGCAATTTGTTTTTAATTGACTTTTCTTGGAAGCTCTTGAATTATCTAGCTTTCTATTCAATTCCGTGACTTAAACGATTTTAAAATAGACGGTTTACCTACTGGCGCTCCCGCCAAAAACTCTTTACTTTTCAAATGACTTTCTGCCACCTTCTTCACTTCAATGGAATAGACATAACTCGGCCATATTTTTACAAGCAGTGGCGCAACAACATTTCTTCACATATTATATTTCTCTTCTAAAGGCACTTCAATCATGAGATATGATCCCTAGACTCATGGAACAAATAAATAATTATGATTCTTTTATGTTGTTTGAGTTTCACATGAGCTTCTTATCTGTTGTCTGGTCGTTTTATTTTTTGGGAGGACCTTCTTGGACTGTAACACGGTTTTGACAGTGCTTTACTGTAAAACTTTATCAATTTCATCGCTGGGATAGCTCGCGCAGTTAACGAGGCTTGCATGAAATAGTCTCTTATCTATTTTTTTTTGCTCCTTTAATTTAGTCAAACTTTGTGTGTATTTTGCAGAGTATCTCACACGTAACATTTTTTTTACATTATACATTTATCCATAACAATTATCATAAAAATAATTATCACATGTCAGTCATTGTACGAGTTTACCTATTTACGTTTTGGAGTGGTACTTTTTACGTTAACTCGAACTCTTGGTGTTTTCATATTTAAATTATTTGAGCATTATTTTTGTTTTAATTATCTTTTTATTCAACGTTTCAGTTGTCATATTTCTTTCATATATATTTATTTATCAAAACCACTTCACACTAACAAACCAAATTCAGTACGATGCCCTTACCACGTCAATTGCTGGAAATTTGCGATAACTACAAGCACATGACCGGATGATTGTTGTTGATGATGATGAAACGCACGCTGTTTGGCCGCTGATAGTAATTTTGTCGAGCATCATTTTGATTTACGGCGCCACGTTTTGCGGATATAATTATGTTGCGTCATATTAACGCTGTTTCGGCAACAACTGCAACTGACGTATCGCGGCAATATCCATAAATTGCTTTGCCTGCACAGAGGCGCCGAGGTCCGGAAATTACTTTACTTGCTTGTACATACTCAATTTCTTGGCCACGTACTTGCAATACGACATAAAACGAGAACGTTCTTAACAAATTGGTATTTTGTAAAAAAAACTTGCGGCATAAATGTTTATTGGTTGCTTCTGAGTGTAAGTATGCCTTCTCGTATAAAATAGTATTGTGTTTCAGTATAGTGCTAAGAATTGCATGGACAGCAAGAAGAATATACATTTATGTTTTCGTACAGTTTAGTATTATTATTGAAATACTCTCAATATAGTGCATAAAATATGTGTATAATAAGTGTACGTTATATATTTTTTGCTCGTGATGCAATAAATAGAAGAGACGATCTGTAAAAATATGTATTGACCTAATGACTGAGTCTTTTTTTGGCGTAGCAATCAGTATGATTCAAGACCGAGAGGGGGAGAAAGAGATTGGTGCAGGAGAATGGTTACATAATAAAAGACCACAATGGTTAATAACAAAGTCGACAAAAAAAAAAAGATGTATCCAATAAAAGTGATCAGAGATTATTTTAACTGAGAAGTGTGCTGAATTTCAGTTACTTCAATTCATATTTGTTATTGTTTTTCGTGTGTAAGGAAAACCGTTTGTTAATATACGAAACACAATTATGTGCAGTCATTTAATAACTACTGTGTATCATCACTCGACATTCCTCAAATTTATAAGTTTCAAGATAAAATAAGATCTTTCCTTTAGTATCT
Source organism: Glossosoma conforme (assembly GCA_022606575.1). Taxonomy (NCBI): domain Eukaryota; kingdom Metazoa; phylum Arthropoda; class Insecta; order Trichoptera; family Glossosomatidae; genus Glossosoma; species Glossosoma conforme. The sequence continues at coordinate 305,259 of JAGTXR010000001.1, forward strand.
ATCGGTATTATCCTTAAAGTACATATGTTTTCATTTTTTAGGTAATAAATCATTGGCGATTAAGGAACTAACATTTTTAAGATTTCTAATGGCTTTAATTGCTTATATTTTAATTATTCTTTTATACATTCAAGTATCAAACATATTTGTTAGAGCAGTTGAATAATTATCATTCATCATAACCTCAAAAACAGATGCAATCGCAGCGGCAAAACGCCTTTCCAATCTGAAGTTGTCCGCAAAGCGTTGCCAGTATATTCCAAAAAGTTGCCAAAGGAAAATAATTAACCCACCCCACCGTCTGATCGATGGCTTGTAAAAAGCCCTCGCCACAAAAGGCTCAAAAAGATATTCTTAAAGGCGGGAAAGATATTCTCTCGCCGGTTCGCTTTCCCGCCACGGCCTACAAAACGGTGTCGGCTTGAGTCAGCAAGATGGCCGACCATTAATCAAACAGCGCTATTGACCTGCGCCACATCAAAACCCGGTAGGTTTCACCAAGATTTATTGTGAAAGTTTTTAATCAATTTCGGAAACTAATATGTTTACACAACACACAAGAACCGCGAGCAAAAAACACATTTGGTTCCCCCCATATCCGGGCGATAAGTATTGAGTATTGCCATATTGGAAAACGCCGCGCTATCTGATGACAACTTTCGGTATCAATTTGCCAAGGCGAATTATTGCATTTAGTTTTTTTTTCGTATCAACAATATTAACAGTGATTTGTCTTTAACCTTTTTTCTATTTTTTGGTCAACTAATTGACAATTTATATCCTTAATATTAAATCTGATATACAATGTATTTATTGTTTTCTTTTACGTATGAGGTATTAACAAAATTTTTGGTTAATAAGCATATCTCTATTTAAAAATATTTATTATTTTCCCATGACAGAAATATCTGATACGTTCAACATAATATTTTCTTCATGTTTTAGTATCTATGCTCTATCAAGACAGTGGTTAAGTCAAATAAACCGAGATAAAATTGCATTAATTTGGTCTCACGACCAAATATCTTATTAAGTGAGATTTTATAACTGTATTTTAATTAAAATAGTTTTACTATATTTTACTTTTGTGAAAACAAACCTTTGTGATACTATTGAATACCATCATTACTAATTCAAATAACAAAACAATATATTTTAATTAATGTACTCGTATATATCATACGCAAGCGCTTGAAAATATGATTATTCAATCTCTCATACGTCATCATCATCATCATCAGCCTGTGTCCGTCCACTGTTGAACGTAGGCCTCCCGCATGAGTCTCCATCCTCTTCGATCCTCCGCCTTCCGCATCCAGGTCACTCCCGCTATTTTTCTTATATCGTCAGTCCATCTTGTAGGGGGTCGGACAATGCTTCGTTTGCCAGTTCTTGGGCGCCATTCCAATACTTTATTCCCCATCGACCGTCGTCTCTTCGACAGATATGTCCTGCCCATTGCCACTTGAGTGTGCCTATTCGTTGGGTAGCATCCACTACTTGAGTTCTTCTACATATTTCCTCGTTTCGGATCTTTTAGCGACACTCCGAGCATGGATCTCCATAGCACGGGTGACTTTTATTTTATGGGTGATTTGCTGTCAGATTCCACGTCATAGTTAATACAGGGAGGATGCATTGGTTAAACGCCTTAGTTTTAAGGCATTGTGAATTTTCGCTTTAAAAATGTACTTTAGTTTTCCAAATGCTGCCCATCCCAGTTGTATGCGCCTGTCGATTTCTTTTGAGAAGTTATTTCGCCCTAGTTGTATTACTTGTCCCAGATAGGTATAGTCGTTTACAACCTCTATTTCTGTTCCTCCAATGGAAATAGGATCGAAGGTCTGTGAAATATGACTATTAATCATGGCTTTTGTTTTATCCATGTTCATTTTCAGACCAATTTTGTTCGACGCTTCATTGAGGTCGTAGAGCATGTCTTGGAGCTTGTCAGGTGATTCGGCTATAAGCACTTTGTCATCTGCAAATCGGAGGTGAGAAATGTACTCTCCATTAATATTTATTCCACATTTTGTCCAGGATAGCAGTTTAAAAATATCTTCTAGGGCGTTTGTTAAGAGTTTTAGAGATATAACATCTCCTTGTCTAACACCTTTGTTTATAGAAATATTGTTAGTGCTATCATGGAGCTGGACCATCATTGTTGCAGATTTGTATAGAGATTTTATTATCTCTACCGATAGTCTATTTTGCAGCGTTGTAGTGAATCTAGCACTGCCCAAGTCTCGATTGAGTCAAATGCCTTTTCATAGTCTACAAAGGCGAGGCAGAGTGGTTGATTATATTCTTCGGTTTTCTGAATGATTTGTCTTAGCGTGTGGATATGATCAATTGTACTAAAGCCTTTCCTAAACCCAGCTTTCTCTCGAAGTTGGAATCTCTCATACGTAGCAAGCAAGAATAACGTAATCGGTACTCTTTTATATGTGTATCTATTCAATAAAAAAACATCAAAACTATCGTCATAAAATCAGTGATGTACATTAAGTCTGTAGTAAAATATGTATAACTAATCTACTCGCGTAATTTAAGCGGGACTAATCTATAATTATTAAAATTAATAGTATTGTTAGAAGGTATGATGCATTAGTATCCATCAGACCAATATAATATATTTCGCGTGGAAACTGATATTTTTTACGATGTCTTAAATCAGTATGCCGCTCGTCTAAAGTGTATTATTTCCAACTGCCTTTCTTAGAACTTTCCTTCGAATTTCCATAATATTTATATTAAGTTTTTTTGAAAGATGATTTTATTTTATGGAATTCCTTTGAATCCATAGTGATTCAAATCACATTTTCCATTTTCTTAAATATATATCATAAATTTTATATATTCATATATTTGAAATACGAGTAAATTCAAATCAAACCATTTTTTCAAAGATTGTGTAAATTATTTTGCTTGATACAGAAACTACACACAAAAGTTAATATATTATAATATTCATACAATTAATTGACTGTAAGCTTGAATTTTGATAAAGTATATAAAGTAGAAGAAAATTATAATTTTTCAGAATTCTAACATTGGTCAAAATTTCAATTCGCAAATTAAACAGTGAAATTAAACAGTCGTTATTTATGGTAGCCATTTGCTCCAAATTTGTTAAAAATCTGGCCTATTTAAAAATAGTATTTATCTTGCCAGAACCATAAATTTGCATAGGAGTTCATAAACCAAACATGTTATTTCCCTAACAACCACAGAAAATATTATTTTAAAACTTTTGGGTACAGAACCGTGATATAGCTTATAGTAACAGACCTCGTAGCTGATCATCATGGTATTGTGTCTATGGTGTCTATATGCTCCATCTTGAATGTGGACATGTAAAATAAACGCTTCAACTTGGAACAAAAATATTTCAAATCTTAAAATAGAACTCGATAACAATTCCTCATTTGATACTTATTACGAAGACGAGTCCATAAAATATTTTAACAGCCGCCGTAATGTCAATTTAGAGTGTGATAAAGAATTTAATACATTTCTTCGAAATATCACCTAAGTACCGAGATAGCTTAAATATAACTTTCAGAATGTAAAACTAAGTAGGCGTGATAAGAATATTTAACAGGGTCTGTTGTGTCTACGAATTTTCATGACTTTACGACTAGACACGTCTCGACGTTTTTTTTTTCAAAAACATCTGACACTCGCTTTTTTAAGTTGTTTTTTTTAGTTTTATTAATTTTGACAACTTTGTGATATTTTAATATTCTGTAAAGGTATTATCGGATTTATGTAGATTTGGAGTCATATTGAAATACCCGCGCTTTTTTTAGTATTTAAAAGTAGAATGGATAATCTCGTTTTATATAAAAAGCAAGCTAAAACTTGTTCACGATTAAATTTAAGAGGCAAGAATATTTTTTTCATTGTATGCTTATTTTTAATCGACATTTCGCTACTTATAAAACATTTTCTTGCGATTAACTCAACTGTAAAAATCGCAAACTTAAAATTTAACTTTTATTGTAAAAAAATATAAATATATAAAACAATCTAGACGCTCGATTAAATAAATGCTGGTTCATTTCAAAAGTTAAAAGTTCATTTCCTGTGCTTTATACGAAGCTTTTAACTGACTTGTTTCTCAGCTCGATTGCAATAAATGTGTGTTAAGAGTCAGAGCCTTGCTTTAGAACGTAAAACGTTTTAATGCAGTCATCAAAGGCGCTAAATCAAGTGTTTACTGAACCGAGAAAACATATAAACTTATAATAAAATTTATCTTTTGAAACATTATTAGAAATACGATATAGCTTTGGTAAAAAAAATATACATGAATTTCAAATTTTATTTTTGGGCAGTGTTGTAATGTTTGCTTTAGGTGTGTTGTCGGGTTAGATTGGTTAGATTGGTTAGCTCTTTAGGTACAATGGAAGCCTCAGACTAATAATACGATCTGCTTTTAATTATATTTACAAAATTATGTCAAATATGCCTCTTATACTACACCTGCCATCTCGTCAAGTTCACAAGCTCTTGTCTTGGAAACCATACATGTTTCTAGTTAGACCTACAAAAGTAGAGACATAATGGGATATGGCATGGACAGTAGCATCTGACAGAGCAGTGATGGAAATCTTTATTGTTTTTATTTATTAATTTTATTCTGGTGACTATATAATCCATTTATGAAACGAATATGGCCAAAAAATTAAATATACTTACTCGTAAATCAGATATATTATCAACGAAATATATATTCTTTATATTATTTGTACGTTTTGTATAATATCAGTATGTTTACTTACTATACAATATTATTAGGTACAAAATATTGTATCTTGCAGAACAGATACACGTCTAAGACTTCCGTATTACTTACACATAAATAATTTTCACGTAAATATAACGTCTTCAGTTTCTCTGAAAATCAGAACTCAAGCGTATAAGATCACGTTTCCTCAATCTTGACTTACAATTATCAATTCAAAAGTGTTTCTTTACACGGGTCGTAAATTAGCAAACAATAAATAATTGCTGTAGTATATAGATGAAAGGTACAAAAAAAAATGTTATAACTTATTTTATAATAGTGTTTTAAGTCAAGAAGTACAATTTCGAAGAAATTCTGACGGCCAACATTCATCATCATCACGCATAAGAAAATTTCCGAAATTTTTAGATTCGTTTAACCAATCGTTCAATTCTTAGATATTTTAACACTATTATTATTTTGTAAAACATTTTCAGAGAATCACAAATATTGTCGCAATTCCATGGCAGATACTGTGAGTATCATAATATTTAATTATACCTATGACGTATTATTCTTGCATCATTGTTAACCTCCACAGTCTGATGCTGTACATTCAGTGGCATTGATGAGATAACATTAGCGTATTATGTTAATTATCAAAATAGTGGCGTAATTGTACAATATATAAATTATACTAGGATATCCCTTATCATACGTCAAACGTATTTTAAGATTATAATGATCATAACGCATATTAACATGTTTTATCATTTATTTTTCGCAATTTCTGGGTGGAATATATGGAGGTCCCTTAACAGACTTCGAACCGGAGTATGCAAGACGAGGACACAAATGAGGGCCTGGCAGTTTTACAGCGGACCGACTGAATGTGACTGCGGTGTGGAGCAGACCCTGTCACACCTTCTGGAGTGTGCGCTGTGTCCGAATAGCTGCACCCAGGAAGACCTGATGATGGCCAGAAGTACCGCCATAGACGTCGCCCACTTCTGGGCAGACAGAATCTGACCCTGTTGTTTCCGACACGATTATATATAATATCTGTAAAAGATCATTAGCAAAGTAAATAAATCATATCAAGACCTTCATTCGGTAGCTGAAATATTACTACTAATAAAGATAAAGATTTTTGTGAATTCAGTAATGCATCAAAATTCTCTTAATTATAATTCATGGTCCCAAAAGCATAAATCAAATATATTAATAGCTCAACCACTGAAATTAAGCAACATTGGATGCGATTCAAAACATTTATGTTCAGCACTTGTTGCTTACCCTATGTCTATGATTGAGTTAAACCGCCATTTAAGACCGAATGGTACAGGTTTTGGGAATGTCGAGCTTATCATCCGATCTCCACAAATAAAAAGTGTTTTAATAAATACTCAAATATGTATCGTATATTATATATGCTATCTTTACATATCCTCGATCTCTCATCGTAGAGGCAGTAAAAAACAATTTACTTGTATGTTGATAAGTGAATCTCTTGGTGCAAAATATACCTTGAGACATGGCATGGATAGTTGCAGCCAAATTATGTGGCGTAATTTTCTAGTTACCATTTACTTCATATTTGGACTGGATAAGGCCAAAAAAATATATATATAATAATTAACATATGTAAATAAAGCCATCATTGGATTCCTAAAATAAACTGAGTAGAAAAACAAACACATGCTGAAGAAGAATAAAGTGAGGATATACAGAAATAGTGTAGTGGATGCTACCCAACGAATAGGCACACTCAAGTGGCAATGGGCAGGACATATCTGTCGAAGAGACGACGGTCGATGGGGAAGAAAAGTATTGGAATGGCGCCCAAGAACTGGCAAACGAAGCATTGGCCGACCCCTACAAGATGGACTGACGATATAAGAAGAATAGCGGGAGTGACCTGGATGCGGAAGGCGGAGGATCGAAGAGGATGGAGACTCATGCGGGAAGCCTACGTTCAACAGTGGACGGACACATGCTGATGATGATGATGATACATAAATAGTTTCCGCTCGAATAAGACATGCGACGTTAGGAAGTGTACTGACAACACAAAATCAAAAATATATATATATATATCTATTCTTCTTCTTCGTGTCAGCGACGTCAAACTATTTTTTCCCAATATCTGGCAACATCGATAGCTCGTGTGTTGCCCAGCGTTAGGTCCTGAGATGTGCAACTTGTTGGGCACATGGAGCAGCATCGTAGGTGTGAGGCGGTCTGCAGGTCTCCACAGTCGCACAATAGTGTCTCTCCCTGCCGAAGCATTCCCCACCTATCTATTGACACCTATATATCTATTGACAACCACTAAGATAAAGAGTTTCCGATCCATTGCATGATTGACAATCCGAAACAAAGTATCCAATTCTGAATTTTGAAAAATCTTGTGGATTTGAAAATTTCATCCGACTTAGGATTGAAAAAATGGTTTAGTGTGCTCTAAACGAGTGATTGGCATAGAAGCTCATGAAATATCACTGTCCAGAAAGACCACATAAAGTGCCAACGTTGGACACAGTGTTGCAAAAATATACTCGGAAAACAGAAGAAAATGTAATAAAGAACAATAATACGAATGAAATAAACGCATCGATTCCCCTGAGTGTATTGTTGGATATGTGTATACAGTAAAAAATAATATTTGCAATATAAACATAAAATATAAATACTTAACATGTATTCGAACAGTTTCTGTACGGTTTCAACAATTTAAAAGCAATTCGCATTTTCTTCAATAAGTCGAGTTTGCGGGGAGAGACTTTTCCATTGAGAGCTCCGCTTATTGAATATAACAAAACCTGCAGCGCCATGAAAACAGCTTTCCTGTAATCGAAGGCTAAAATCTTTTGTTGCTGCTCTGGAAACGGTGGCGCTGTTCTTACTTTGTTAGAACAAATAATAAAATGTAGATAATTGATATAACTGCAGAATATAAGGATTTTATTTTTACTTTAATGCAATTGACAACAGTCATATTATTGTTCATAATTTCATTTGATGATTGTTGATTACTTGTTCCATTAATGTGACTATTAGTTAGTACAAATTTAAATATTATTTACAAATAAATTATGTGTATTGATACCAAACATCACGTGTGTGACGTCTGGTATCAGTATCAAAACTTCTGATTCAACGGAAACGAAAAGCCTTGAAAAATACTCAACGTAATATTGAATAAATAATTTTATGGTAGCATTAAAAAATATAAATTATCATCGATGGACAGATATCTACTAAATTTATTATGAAAGAGGTTAATACATTTTTTAAATGTATTAAATTAAGGTTCAAATTTGGAACAAAATTTGAATTTATTTGTTAACATGTTTGGTTTTTTTTTTCAAATGTTTTCGATTGTTTCCTAACGTCTTGGCAATATGACGCCAACCTCACTCGACAATGGTCGGCACTAAGATTGATTTGTTTGTGGAATAGCTTCAAGGGCAATTTACTAACTCATTTCGTAGTTTGAAGTTGACTCTTGTATAAGAGTAACGATCTTTACGACTATTAACAGCAAGAAGAGTGGTTCAAGAGCACTTTCCAAGAGGCCTTTTTGTTCCCGTTCGGTCAGAGGTTTGATGCTAACGTCACACACGTGATTTTTGTTATCAATACATACAATTTCATCATATTTGATATTTGGTTTATATTAATTGACTGTCACAGTAATGAAGTAAGTAATCAACAATTATCAATTAAAATCATGAACATTAACGGGAATGTTGTGAATTAAATCAAAATAAATAACAATGCTAACTAAACTTAAAATACTTTGTAAATAATATTATTATTTATTAATGAAAATATTATCATAGAATAATTGAAAAACAAAAACGAAATCGATCAATAATAGTAATTGCGAAATGAAAAATTGACCGAGTTTCTTTCATTACGTGTCGCAAAAGTTTGAAGGTTTCTTCTTGGATGATTAATTTGTAACAGACTCCACTTGTCGTGAGATAAACGCTTGTAAATTAAAACCAATTAATTAATACACGGGTTAATTATTATGAGTGAGAAAACTTGGGTGATTAGTCAAAGTCTTCATTATTCGCCGGAACGCAAAGGACTACACCGGGAGCACTATATTTTAATATAATCTAGGAATAATGCTAATGAATACTCCATAGGTGAAATTAAATTCTTCTCCAGTAGAGACTTAAGGAATGATAATTATTTTTACTAACGATTAATAGTTGTTTATTTATGTAAACATTTTATATATTTTAACAAATGATGTTTTTGACAAATACTGGTTTAATTGAAGTGAAAGGTTTTGATTAATTTGTTGAATTATTTATATAATTACTTTTTAAAATATTTTAACCTTTTTACTATTGACTAGGATTGATTATTTTTATTGCTCTAGTGAACTGTGAAGGGAACGTCAGATTTTTTTTTTTTGTAAAACCTTTTCAAAAACCACTCTGTATCTTACGTGGCTTTGACTTCTGGTATCTGACTATTATATGTATTTGTTATTTCATTAGAATGGGATCAATGGTTATAATTTTAAGTTATTATTTATGACTGATTTTCAATCAGTGAAATAATATTTAAAAATTAAGAACTACTGTATTCACTTTCATTAACATGAAGAGCCAAACGCCAGTCGTAAACAAAGTATTTACGAACTAAAAATCATAATTTTACAACTCGTAAATTTGTTATGATCGAAAAAGGCAATCAAAAATTCATAGGCCTCTTTGACAGATTTTTTATGACGCAGCAATTTTTCCATAATGAAGCGAATGCTCGAACGCTGTAGTGAAAATTTATGTTGTAATTCCAATAAGTTATTTCAGCCTTCACGTGCAATATCATTTATGGAAATGAACTACATTTTTACGGCTGTCTCCTCGTGTAAGACGAACAAAACTTGCGGACGTGTCTTTCCTTCGCAGATTTCAACAAAATTGTAGTAAAAAGTAATTTCATGAAAATATGCGACCCTCTTTACATTTGACTAACGCATTACTTAGTTTTAAAGATATAATATCGAATGAGCTCGCAGCATTAAAGTTATCTTTGCTTTTAAATTACAAAGAAAATTATTTTTACCTTTGTTGTAACATGAATAAGATTGAGTTATTATTAATCACATAAATAACAATGCGGTTTCATGCGCTCAGCAAATTTAATTTGTCAATCAATTCAGATGATCTACGTAACAAAGTGATTGACTGCTTAAATGTACAGAGCGCATGAAACAGCAGTTTCATTTCATTATTTAAATTTAAATTCAAAGTCATTAGTTCAATTTATAATTATGCAATTTCGTCAAGAATTTTCGTTCCACGATATTTGTAAATAAGTGATATTAAATGATGTTGTGGCTTTTGGGTTGAGCCGTGTGTGGTGAACTTTTTTCAACCAATATTTCGACCGCCATTGCAGTAAATATATAATCTGAATAAATTAACTCAAAACTAAATAAATTATTTATCCTGAAGAAAACCCCTGCAATGGCGGTCGAAATATTGGTTAAAAAAAAGTTCACCACACACGGCTCAACCCAAAAATACCACAACATCAAATCTGGCTGTGAAAACCTAAGAAGTTATTTGATATTAAGTGATACTCCGTGTTACAAAAATTAAATAAACAGTATTTATATTACATCAACAATATACTTTTTATACTTTTTGACATAATTTTCTTCTACAAAATATATATTTTTGTACTTTTTCTAAATCAATTATTTACCCGTAAAATGTAATCACCATATTTTTCTACAACACAGGTCTGCCAACTGTCATTATTTCATCCTCATTAGATGTCATCTGTACACACGAAGCACAATTTTTGATGCTTACAACGGAGCTTAATAGCCTGAAAAGATGTACCTGTTCTACGTGTTAATCATCTTATGATTTTTCCGACGCTCCTGATGCCTTAACCATTTAGTCTAGAGTTGAGGTGTAAGTCAAGGTACTACTTTTAAATTTAAAATATCAAAATCTGACGGTATATCTAAGAAATGCTGAAAAAGTACCATCACATATATCTTAAAATCACAAGTTATTCGCACTTACCAAGTGGAGCCATCTTTATCGTCGGGCCGAGGATTTTCAGTTCCTGAGAGCTTGGTTCTTCATAAACCGGCGTGTTCGCGTGAGATCCTCTTCCTCCGAGAGCTCCGGAAATTATCTTCCGCTCTTGCTTGCTCTAGAGCAGTTAATGGTCCACATACAAGTGCCTACTGCACGGAGACTTCTTTATTTTCTCCCCTACATACCTGACTTCTCAGCACAGTAGTTCTTAACACACACAGTTTTTCGAACATTCTTACTTGCGGCATGATGTTCGTACCATATTAAAAATTACCATAAAAACATTAAATAAATAACCCTACTAAAATATCATACATCATGTAATTGGAAATTAACATTTTTCTCTACTCGACCTTATTATATTCTTGACTTGTTATCAGAAATATAATGTATATAACTGAACAAAAAAGCGTTTGAAATTGAAGTTTTTAGTATCGTTTTGTATTTCTTTTGAAATTGTTAAAAATATTCAACAATATAAGAGAGGCCTTTGATCTTTGAAACACAATGCGTCACGGAACTAATGCAAAGTGTTTTAAAAATAGACGCGGCATGAAAATATAATATGGTTTTCAATAATATTTAAAATCAATATTCTATTTTTAACAAATATATGAGGCCTAAAATTTTATTGGAATTATTCTCATTTAACATAAATGTCATATCACGGTCAATGAAAACACATGAAATATTTAACAGGGAATAAATGAAATGGATAAAAATTAAATCAATTCACAGTCTCAATTTAAATAATGTGTTCTGAATAAAATAAACAATGTTCAATAAAACAATTCAAATTTCAATCAAAAAAAAATCATAATGTATGTACAATATTAAAGTGGTATATTCATTTTTTCGTTAAATATATCAGCGCGCTTTCATTTTTAGGCAATAAGAAAATTATGCCGAAATTAATAACTCTAATCTACTGTCATTACTTTAAGGTAATAAGAAACAAAATATTTTTTATAGTTTTAGTACAATTCAATGAAAACAATTTTTTTTAAATATTTTTTCATCCATTTTAATATTTAGTATATTAATAATAAATTTAAGCGCTTACAAAGCAAGGAGTTATTTTATTTTTTCTTTTGGGCATATCAGATGATACAAGTATAACTGGCATTTACACGAAATTGACTACAAAAATCTGTTGTGATATATATAATGCAGTAATAGTATATAGTTTAGTATATACTTTATTGCATTATATACAAATTAAGAAAATATTGTATATACGTCTGCAAAGCTCTCGGTAGAGGTGGATGCTTTATATGCAAGGCAGCGGCCGAGAATTTTCAGAAAGGTTGACTAATTGGTAGTACTTCAGAACCAGGTCAGGTGAATATGAAAAATAAAAAATGTTACATTTCCTTAACGAATTGCACTGATTATAATTTGCATTTTTTATATTTTAAAAACTTATTTTAATTACGTTACCTAAGCAATTCATATTTATTTTTTTCCTATAACAAAAACAATATAACAGAAGACCATCATTGTAATATCATATCCACTCCCCTAACTGTTACATATGGCATTCACGAACTGCCGCCACAAAGGTCTAATGATAATGAAATTCGTCAAATTAGCGGGAACCATTGATTCCTGATGATGATGTTAATTTCAAAGTTATATAATTTTTAATAAGTCAATTATTTTAAAGCTACGCTGTCGTCATTGCTATTCGATTGGTACTAACTTATGTTTGGGTGACCCAAAACTTTTTCAAATAATAATACGCGAAACTTTTTACATTATTGAGTGTAAATTTGCTTCGTTCAAAAAATAATAACTTTTTATGAAGAAAACGTACAATAAAAAACATTGATCATTCGGAACTACGAGTATTATGATAAACTATTTCAGTTTACTATTAAGTTTGAGATGTGGTCGTATAGAAGAATTTTCGGAATTTCCCGTAGAGACCACGTCACGAACAATGAGGTTCTCAGGATAATCAAGTAAGATAGGCACCTAATAAGAACCATCTCAGAGAGGCGAGCCCGTTGGATTGGTCACATCATGCGCCACGATGTTCTTCTTCACGATATTGTGGAGGGGATGGTTGTGGGTAGAAACTGTAGAGGGCGCCCTAGACGGGAGTATTTGCAGCAAGTATTCGAGGACATGAATTGTAGCGCTTATGCTGAGCTGAAAAGGGTTGCGGAGGACCGAGAGGAATGGAGATCGATATGCAAGATTCTGTTGCTGCAAACCAATCCACCGGATTGATACTACGAAGAAGAAGTAAGTTTAGAAATGTGTAAAAATACTATGACCAAAAACGTTTTTAATATCAAATGTTTTGTCAATATGCACCTAGTGGAATAGTTTCATTGAATTATATTAAAATAAAACGATAAATCTTACAACCATATATTTGTACTCCTTACTTGAACATAGGGACGTCACAAAATGCCGCCGCAATACTCAGAGTCTGCTGTCTTGGACCTAACTTCGTTCTTGCTCAGCTCTGCCTCCTGTAGCTCCGCCGAGTAGATTCTTTACGGTCAATGCACGAAAAAAGGCACCTGTGGTTCATGTCCCAGCTGTTGCCACCTTCGTCTTTTAACCAAAAATCTTATAGAAGTCTCGCCTCGTCATTCTTCACAAAACCAAATTATCTTACCCTCAGTATTCAACGCAAACATCTGTTTTCAAGCCTTATTATTCGGATACATTGTAATTTAGAGAGATAACATAATTCACAGCTGTATACGAGAGAAGTATGGGGGTAAAACACTCTAAAGGCAACTTCGTTTTGATAGAGCATAACTTCGAGTCTCGACTAATCTACGTGAAAAAACTTTAATTTTTATATCATCGCTAGCTCGCATTATCATAAAAAAAAAAAAAATCTTTCTCGCAGCCAAGTGGCGATAATTAGAGTTTTTATAATATTATTTCGCCCTCTATCTCTCTTTCTCGGTGTCCTTTCTCTTTAAATAAAAGCTAACAGTTAAAAACAATTAAGTTCTGCAGTGTATCACTGAGAAGAAGAAAAAATGAAAGAGAGAAAGTTCTATTTCATTGTTCCCAGTGGTATTGTCCGGCGACTCCCCGGTGACTTAATCGTAACTGGTTTCACTTACTGTTTTAATATTAAAAAGTTGGAGAAACACATTCAAGAGAAACTGGCCAATTATGATGCAATTAATGAGGATTGCATTAAACTAGTAGTAAAATAATAATAAACATAATTAACAAACTTTTGCTAAAATATCACAAATATCTTTGAAACCAGCAATTATTTAACATCACAATGCTTAATATTCTATCTTATTTTTCTTATTGTATCAAAAATCATCGCTTCAATCCCCGTCGAAGATTAAAATGAATTAATGATTTTTAACCATAGCCTTTTAATCAAATTTCAATCCGAATTCGTGGTAGACGAAATTTGTCCGGTCAATACCTCTTATTCATAGTGAATTCCTGTAAAATTCATGAAGACAGGAAGTATATGACGTTGAGGGATGAACACTTCACATGCAGCGCTCCTTTTTCTTTGTAGTATCAATCCGGTGGATTGGTTTGCAGCAACAAAGTGTTGCATCTCAATTTCCACCCTTCTCGATCCTCTGCAACCCTCTGTAGCTCAATATAAGAGCTACAACTTATGTCCTCGAACACTTGCTACAAATACTCCAGTCTAGGGCGCCCTTTGCAATTTCTACTCTCAACCATCCCATCTTCAATGCCATGAAAAAGACCATCGTGATGCATGATGTGACCGATCCATCGGGCTCGCCTCTCTGAGATGCTTCTTACTATGCAGCGCTAAGCCATATATAAAATGACATGCGTCATATAATAAACAGATGAGATTTCTTCATCGCTGTCTGTCAGTATTCTCCTGTATGTGCTTATGTTAAAAAAGTTTAACCCAACCAACAATATTCACAAACTATTCAAGGAACGATCCGCGTCTAATATTGCATAAGTTAGTTGATTATACGAGTACCAGTTTTTAACATAAGATGGTCGTTGGCTTATAATTAACAATTTGGATTTTTTAATTCAATTTATTTATGAAGCATTTGTTCAATTGAAAGCATACTTTTTATGGTCCTTACATTAAACATAGCGCACCGATGAAAAGGCAAAAACACGATAATCTTTAGTGCAAACATTTCTGTTTTCGAGACGATTTGGTAATATAAACAGTAGTTTTTTTGTGTTTATGGCATAAACTTTATTACGCCCGATGGGGGCACAATCCGAAAGTTTAGCTTTCGGCTCCATCAAGCAAAAAAAGTTATGTACGAATAAAAAATACTTTTTATTCGAGCACTGATCCGCAGCCCATCAAGCAAAGTCAATTTCCTCAAACTTTCACTAAAGCAACTGTATGTCAAAAACTTGAAAGAAACATTCGGACTGAGCTTTTGTTCTGTGCTTTTCAAATAAAATGAGAAGCTTTTTATACAAAAAAAAACTCAATGTACCACCTTCGTAGCTAGATTCAAAAAAACTTTATATAATTAAATAAGTGGTATACAATCTAATTTATTAGATATCACTAGCCGTATGCTCTAAAGAACAGGACTATTTGGTCCTATCAAGCAGCTCAATCTAAATTACGATTCGTTGAACTCCCATGCGGTCATCTAAGAACGATTTGTGCGTGACATTTTATATCGGCTTACTAAAAAATCTGTTCTTTCAGAATATTTGGTCGTTTGTAAAATAAAGTCCATTTTTTTTAAGTATTTTTTTACATTATACAAATTGCTGAAAATCTCTCAAACTGCATAGAATTTTAATCACTTTAATTAATACTTAAAAATTTAAATTTAATAATTTCGTGGTGATAATAATAAAAAATAAGTAGATATACTCGTATACATAAATAAACACACATACATGTTCGTAAAAAAAGCAAAATCATTGTATTTTACTTGTTTATAATAATATACGTGTATAAATATATAAGTGTGCACGTATGGTCACAATAAAATGTAGTGTCATCAATAGAAATCAAAGCAGTAAGTCATGCTTACTTAAAATAACATGAAAAACAACAATATTTTCTAAAAAATAAGCTCTTTTTTTACTTAAATAAATATAATTATAGATACTCTACTCGAAAACTCACTACTGAAATAAATGAAGCTTTAAATAAAACACCAAACGTTTATATAAAAAATAATGCATATATGTTGTATTGATCAGTTCGTTTCCCGTGATGGCAGCTTTTCTCAATGCACAAAGTGCGGACTAAACGGATGGAGCAAAAAATCCCAGCCGAGAAGAAATCCTCGGAAAGCGTCCGCTGCCGTAGTTCAATGTTCTGTATTTGCTCTTTGATTTGGATCTCGCCTCACAGCCCGAAATAATCGGTTTAGGACAGACCTAGTCAAGCATTTTCAATGAGTGGCCCGTAACTTGAAAATCAAGAAATGTACAATCTTCAAAGTCAGAGATAATAAAAGATACAGCCTTAATATTCTCAACGTAGTCAATATTAAAACATCCTTGGAAATATTTACTTAACTTCATATAACATATTTTTTTCAGATGTTCCTCAAATATTTCCATATTTGTTCTGCGTTTTTTTAAATCAACTATGTCTTGTTAGCAAAATATTATTCCCACAAAACGGCAATGGTTTATTCCTATTCACCTTGAAATTCCAAAATAACCATTGACGTACATTTTTGGTCCATTTGACATTTTTGGTATTGGTCTAGAAACATTTCACCTTAATAACTCTTTTGATTGATTCTTAGATTTCTATTAAGAATCTTTTAAATTCGTTTTTGTTTCTCTCATTAAGTTTGTCACTAGAATACTGGCAATTTAACTGGGTAAAATGTATTTACATATTTTTTTTTATAAATAATTTGTCTCTTCAGCAATCTGTTGGTTGAAACCCTACACCGATTATATATTTTATGAGATAAGATATGATGATGAAATTATTCGTAAAAGTTATGTATTCTATACACCTACTGTCACAAAGTATCCTTTAATTCGATCGACGTTAAGAGGTATTAGGTAGGCTTGAAGGGAAGCCATGACAGTGCTTCTTTTTTGTTTTTAACTCAAATTTTAAAATAAAAATCTACAATATATAAGCGCTTACATGTTTTGTTAAGACTCACCATAAACTAATCACTTAATTTTAGGTATTTTTCTGCATTATTTTAGACCATTATGTCTGCAGACCGTCATTTTAGTTTCCCTATTTCAGTTAGCTCTGTGGGCGCCAGAGCCTCTAGCGGAGGGAACGTGCGATAATTCAAACTGAGGATAGTTCATCAGGATTCAAGTAATTAATTTTAAATCCGATTGGCGCGCTTTCGTTCGCCGGACCGAGTTGTTTGATGCGATGTACTTAATTATTTATTTTCATTACTCCGTAAAGATTTTTAAATGCGAGACGAAATAAAAATGCAATAACAGTTGATTGTTCATTAGTTTTTGTTTTTCAAATCTTTTTGTTCTATTTTCTGCTCCAAGAATGATTTACAAAAATATCTAAGTTTTTTCAATGTAATTCTTTCATTCTTCTAATAATTAATCTCCCGTACCAAAAGTAGTAATAAAATTATGTTTGTATCTATATGGCAGTATATCTTCACTTTTACTGTATTGATATCACTAGTTTGTATATTAACACAAGCTAGATAATGCCGATAGACGTTGATGGACAAATCTCGTCTGTATATTGTATTATGCTTACCATTTTTGAGTATAACAAAAAACTGCATGCGGATTATTGATTTGCCAACATCATATATTACTACCCATTATTGACGCATTCATATATTTTTACGGGAACTCACTATAAAAAGGTCATGTTTACAGGACAACTTTCGTTTATCACCAGTTTTGATTAATAGACTATAACTGAAATGTCTCGATGAGAAATCGAATTCACAACAACTGCGGAAAAAGGCGTAGAAATCAATTTATAAATATTTTAATTTAATCTCAACCGATATTCGTGGATCAAGCTCACGACCCTCGGTATTTTAATTAAGTCATTCGCTTTATTTCATATCTCCATACCTGCCGGCAAAGAAATTATCAAACAATTCTTGGTAAAACATACATATTAAAATATTTATTCCTATTATAATAAAATTGATCATTGTAATTATTATTAAAACAAAATCATAAAGGTGCTCTAACTCTGCATCGCATTTAAAATGTCGTTCGCGTATGCTGCGAGAAAATTCATCACACGCGGTGTAAAAATATGAAAGTTCTACCATTATTACTGTAGTTTTCCTTCTCGGTCATGAAAGGCTTTCCCCTAGCTCATTACTTCTGTCTGGCCGCCCTGGTCCAGTTGCCCGGCATGTCCGCATTTCCCTCCCACCTTCCACAGCCTCCATTATTCTTACTTGTCCTCATTTCACGACGAACAGTCAACATCTGGACCCATAACCAGAAGACCTCGTCCCGCATACGGGCACTCCATTACTGGACCATGTTTTAAGCATCAGTCAAACCGCTTCAACCAGACATACATTTGCTATTACACGACCTTGTGCCTTTTAATATGTACCGTTATGAAGAGAATTTTATTTACTCCCACATCCAAGCAAACAAACTAAACATTTGATATTTTTTTAGCGTCCAGACCTTGAGTTAGTTTTCGAGCAAAATAACAGAAATATATAATTTTTGTGACTGTGGAATGGGCACATCTGCTTCGGACACAAAACACGATGAAATAAATTCATGAAGTTGCGCTTTATTTTAAATGCAAAGAGATTTACGTTTTACTTGTATTACACATAAGAAAATATGCGTAGGTTTCGAGACTATAGTCAGACTTTTAAGTTAAAAAACCTAATGCGTAGCTACAATTTGCTTTCGAAAATGCTTTTGTGTGAATATTCTTTTTGAAAATGCTTATGTGTATATATTGTAAGTGCCATATAAATAAGTTTTTTTTTTAATTTATTTTTTAAACCTTTCGTATATGACAAAATAATATGATATGACAAGGGTTGTCCGTAAAATAAAGTTCCCATGGCGCTACAGTCCTGAAAAGTATTAGGGTGAATTCCGTGATTCTGTAGTGTACCTTGGTTCCCCCACTCCAAATTCTTTCCCTAGCGAGCTGCTTTCGGAGCTCAGTCTTGGCTTGGTAGCCGTATGTGATAGATGTCCCCCTTTTTCCCCCGCCAGGTGTGAGCTGAGCTTGGTGATGGGTTTCCTGTCTGCAAAAACCATTATGCCAAAAGAAATCCGATAGAAAATAAAAAGAGTTCAAGAACGGGCGTACTGACGTACTGGCGTCCATAATTAGGAGCGTTCCAGACGGTCATCTGTTTCTGACGAAACAATAGCAAAAGTGGAGGAAGCGAAGAAACACCTGGGTGGTATGCATTTCGGCGCTAGAGAAGAGCTGGAAGAAGCGGTTCTCAGGTATCTGTGTGGCTTGGCGGCAGATTTTTTTGACTCGGGCATTCAAAAGCTTGTATACCACATGCAAAAATACATTGACCTCAGTGGCGACTGTGTATAAAAATAGGTAAAAGTCTGAACTTCCCAAAAATGTACGCATTCATGGAATTAAACATGTTTTACACATTGTGAAAAATCACTGGGAATCTTATTTTACGGATAACACTCGTAAGACATACTACATATGTATTGCGTTGTAGTAGATATGTTTTGTTTTATAATTAAATGTACGTCAGTGTATTTTGATAAATTAATAATCAACTGTAATATAAGACACGTTTTTTTATCAATATATAAGCGTAAAATGCCAAAACAAAAAAAAATTCACAAATTTGTGTTATATGAAATGAAAAGTACGAATGAAAAATCATTTTTTATTGTGCATTTGACTGAAAAACTATAATCGAAAAATCCCACAATCGTAGTTATCAATGGCATGAAGTTTAAATGATTCAAAACATTTTATGAATGAAGTTCTGAAAAGTTGTCGATTAAATAAAATTCGCATTTAAACAATTACATTCCATTAAATAAATATAAGATATCTCATAGTATTTTATTGCAGAGTAAGTGCAGTACTTTTCCAAAATTTTATTATTGCTTAAATAATATAGTAATAACTCATCTTTCTTATAATCGGTTTCATCTACTCAAGAGCTTTTTGTTTAAGTTGCAGACAAAAACAGAAAAGCTCGCCGCATTGATGGGTTTGTCCACCTTGATCTAAAATGAATGGGGAATCGTTATAGGTGTATTTTTATTTGAATTCAAGTGCATACGGGAGACATTCCGATAAATTGAATCAGCTTTCTTCGACTAACGTGACTGCTTTAAAATAGTACTCAGGAGTTGTAAATTAAAGAAAGCCACTAGAACCATAAATCTAAAAAACAAATATAATTTCAAAAGAAAACTATTATTGGTAGTATAAAATGAATAAACATAATGCACATTCATACATACTGATGGATACGCTGAAAGAAGCCACGGCACTTAAGGTTATTCTTACTTATTTGAACTTTAAAATAAAAATACAAAATTGAATACTATGAGATGAGTAACACAAGATAATCTCTCCTGATCTTGACTATTGATGGCGACTCACTGCAAAAAACAATTGAACACAACTGAAAAAAAAACTAAGATTTTCGAGAAAAAAAACATTTAAATTTTGTTCCAAATTTGAATTTTAAAATTGCATTCAGTATTTTCACAGGGATTTTCGTTGCTGTTGAATAAGAATTTTGATGCTGGCATTAAAAAAAAAAGTTTTTCTTTTCAATTTACTCAATTAAAATAAATTATGTATGGAGAGGAAAATGATGTTTTTGATCGAGGAATGTCCTCACTTTCCAAGAACTAAAGTAATCATACGGCAATATTAAACATGATTACCTTTACATTGCTCTTTTTTCTAACTTAATACCTTAAAGATTTTGAAATTTTGATTACAAGGATATCAAAAACAGTTAATTGTTGTTGTGATAGTAGAAGCAAATATTGAAAATAGTCAAGAGCTTATATAACACAGCATTAATTTATTTTAACGATTACATGTTTCGGCCTTCCTGAAGACCTTTTATTTAAGATTATTATTTTATAAGACCTTTTATTTAAGATGATTATTGAAGATGGTCTTCAGGAAGGCCGAAACATGTAATCGTTGAAATAAATTGTGAATCAAAACTAAATATTTTTAATTTATTAATTTTTTAATTAAAATTATTTCTAAAATTATAATAATATAACACAAAAAATAGTAAAACTTCATTGACGACAATAATAAAAGCCAACGATAGTGAACAACATTTTAACGAAAGGATTAAAAATCAAATAATTGGGCGATTACGGTAAAAACACGAATAGTTTTCATGAAACCGAATCCTTTTATTATGCACAAAATAACAGCAAATTTATTTCAGCATGAAATCAACTTTCAGCGGTTGAATGGAGAATTTCCCCTCGCGCAATTAATTTCCGCAAACAAAAGATTTTTTTTATCCAAGTCCAGGCATCCGTCACAACTTACTAACAAAACCTGTCCGCCGAAGTGCAGCTGGGATATTTAATTACCTGTTTTATAAATAAAACAATATTATATTGTAAATTATTATTATTATACATTATTTATGCTTCAGTTAGGATGATATTTTCAATATATTTATTTTCTACACCGACTAAGCGGTTTGTAATTATAGCATACAGTCAAATATAAATTAAAGCAGATATTTATTTATTTACTTACAGAATCTAAATTCCAATTTTATTTTTACAGATATTTAGAAAAATAAATATACATAACTATACAATAAATAGAGAGGAAAATAAAAAATAAAAATAACACAAAAGAATAAGAAGATGACACGTGTCAAAGATCACAGAGATCAAGGAGAACAATACCATCGACAAAAGAGGAAAAGGATGTAAGAAAAGGATCGAGGTGTGCTGGTAGGCCATTTAGGAGCGACATTGCCGTTGAACCAAATTGAGTGCTTGAAGCTCCACAAGCCTCGACTGGGATCAAAAACAATGGATGGCTACATGCACGGGTGTACCTATCTGGAACATAGAAGTTAAAACATTCAAGAATCCCAGGGTTGTGATTGAACCGCGAAGAAGAAGGAATGAATGTTTGAGTACAGCAATTTTCCTCCGGGACTCTAGCGAATGGAAAGAAAGCATCCCTAGAAGAAAAAGAGTTGGGTAATGTTCGGAATTAAATGAATTGAATGGATAGTTACCGTAAATATAAAAATAAAGACGTCGGAAAAAAAATTTAAGAATTTTTTTCTAGCATGAAAATGTATTTGGATTTATTGGGATTCCAAACTAAGCTCCCATATTTCAGAACAGATAGAACGAGTGAAGAATAGAGAGTATGAAAAATTAGAGGGTTATCATGGGTATAGATGCTTACTCTTACATTTAATAAATTAAGGTAGGTTTTAAGATAAATAGTAAATACAAAAATAGAGAGTATTTGTTTTGTTATTTTTTGTATTTAAGGTGATAATTTACAAAGATTCATATACAGTCGATTCCGCTTAATTGGGACACATCGGGACTTGGACATTTTGTCCCAATTAAGTGGCTGTCCCAATTAAGCGAATTTCTCATTTTTTTAAATTCATTTATTTGGTTTTGGCAACTAAGGCCATTAACCAGTAATACACACATAAAATTAAACAATGCATATTTTTTTTCAATAATTTCCTTCCTGCATAAAATAGCGCTGTAACACGGCCATACATTTTTTTGCCTCCTGGTTAGTCACAGGCACAGGTGACTCATCATCATCATCGTCATTTTCGACTAATTTTTCACATTTTGATTTAATACCTTCTACACTTGAATCCTCACAGTCTTCATTATCATCGTAACATGGTAATTTGTTATCTCTTCTTGAAAATTTTTCATAGTTAATAATAAGAACTTGCAACATATCCTGATTTTCTTCATTGCTCAAAATTTCTGAAATATCTAAGGGTTTAAAGCCACAATTAGTGCTGTGATCTTAAATTTACTGTCCCAATTAAGCGGAATGTTGTCCCAATTAAACATATAAATTTACTATTGGTTTCTTGGTTTGGTTTTTGTTTTTTGAGATTTGTCCCAAATAAGCGGCTGTCCCAATTAAGCGGTGTCCCAATTAAGCGGAATCGACTATATTTCATACTTATTAGACAACTATAATGTATTTTTATTTCAATGTCCTCATACTTTAGTTTACTTTTTTAACGACTCTTGTCAGGAATACTTCATATATGTAATTTGAATGCCTCATTCTGATTGGATGAAACAAATAAACTCGCTGCATTCTTTTTCGTTTTCAAAATTAAAAAAACATGGCGGCTGAAAATAATAATCTAAAACTGCCTTATCAAAGTGATTTGAATAATATAAATATGTGGAACTGGTTAATTTAGCCATTCATATTTAATTTGAGGTGATGTAACGTTTTTTCTATAGAGTAGTGAAAAAGAAGCTTGTAAACATACTTTGATACTCAGTGTTTTTCTCGGTGACTGTACAATTTGAAGTTATTTGTATTCATTAAACAAATAATTAATTTTAATAAACGTCATACAAAAAAAAACAGCAATGTGTTTTTTAATTTGTTCCACGGGGATGAATTAAACAGATAACTGTCCATGGCGTGTGTCATTTGGTTAATTCGAAGAGAGTTTTTAAATTTGAATAATTTATGACGCAACCCGTGTTCGGATAATAACGGTCCGCTCATCCGCATGAAAGAATATCGATAATTTATATACAACAATTTAAATGAAATATTGACAATTTTTACATGTTGATAGACGCGTTCAAAAAATACCGAGACCGCGAAAGCTCGTAAATTGTTTTCGCGGCTGAATTTCAGTCCTTGTTCAGAAACCTACCAAAGCTACGATTGAACGATTAGTTTGATTATTTCACAAACATTGTAATAAATACCTACCTTTTAATCACCTTGCGATTTTACATCACAAATCGCATTTTATACATAGTATCAAAAAACAGAAATAGTATACTTAATTTAATTAAAGAACAATAAATTTATAAAACAGAGTAATAAGAATTTAACAAAGAAAGAAGGAAATAAAAAAAATTAAAATAAAACATTTTAAAAAGATATCTAACTGTACTTTGAAAACACTAAAGTAGCATATATGTATATTTATTTGTACAAGAAAACGACAATAGCACTTGCAAACTATCTAATAATATTGATATCAGCTTGATATAGCTCCTTAAGGCCGATGCCGTAAAGCCTCAACAAAGCGATCTTTTGTCTATTATTTTGGTTCGCTTGCGTGACATCTACATCGAATGTTAAGCGGTGTTTGCATACGCCAAAATAATTGTTATGACAGTTGGTCCATTGACAGTTGGTACAACTGTCCTCTTGGCGGGTGGTACCGCCGAAATGTGAGAGCGGGCAAGTAGTCGCAACTCACCCGTCCTCGTGGTAGGACCGTCCCTAAGGGGGGCCCCTTAACGGGCGACGTTATTGACAAATCAACATGTATGGTGAAACAGAAACAAGTTGTTTATAATGTGAACCTGATCCTGCATCCTTCATCCAGTAAACCGATGTCCTAAATGGAAGAGGAGGATATCAATATATATGATACTTTAAAAGTTAATCGTGAATTAAATTAAGTCCTTAATTTGTTTAGAATGTAAGAAATGTTGCTTTTAATCGAATTAAAATACATTGTATTGCATGCCCATCGGACGTCTTTGACTGCGCTTTAAGTTGGACATATGTTCCACTTTAGGAACATTAAGTAATTGAATATAATCTTATATGGTAGAGTTGTTGTGTATTTTATGCATTGTTCATTTAAAACTGATATATTAATGTTTTATCACACTCTTACATGCTTTATAACATCCCAAATAAACAAGATATAAACTGTTACTCGTACATTTAACACTTTGTCATATAATAAGTTTGTTTTTTTTACAAATAATTATTCTGTCAGTATTTAATTCTTGTAATGCTCTAAATGGTTCATAAATGCTTAGTAATGAATACAAAAAAGGTCAGTAAAAATGATAAACTAGCAGAAAAAAAATATTAATTGGCAGTAGAAAAATAATAAATTGACAGTAAATAATTAATAAATGAAAATTAATTATAGGTTAGGTAAGGTTTCCATTTTATGCACTTATTAAAAAAAAAATTTACATTGATTACTGGCACCATACTCTATCTTCGTAGTATCAATCCGGTGGATTGGTTTGCAGCAACAGAATCTTGCATCTCGATCTCCATTCCTCTCGGTCCTCCGCAACCCTTTTCAGCTCAGCATAAGCGCTACAATTCATGTCCTCGAATACTTGCTGTAAATACTCCCGTCTAGGGCGCCCTCTACAGTTTCTACCCTCAACCATCCCCTCCACAATATCGTGAAGAAGACCATCGTGGCGCATGATGTGACCAATCCATCGGGCTCGCCTCTCTGAGATGGTTCTTATTAGGTGCCTATCTTCCTTGATTATCCTGAGAACCTCATTGTTCGTGACGTGGTCTCTCCAGGAAATTCCGAGAATTCTTCTGTACGACCACATCTCAAAGGCCTCTAGTCTTTTTTATCACTTTCAGATAAGCACCATGTCTCACAGCCGTACATTAAGATGCTCCAAACAAGTGTTTTGGCAAGTTGCTTGCGGAGCCCTAAAGTAATATTCTTTGACTCAAGTATTTTGGCTTTTTTATTGAAAGCTAGCTGTAGACGACAGCTTCCAGTTCCGCTGACGATCCGCTCTACGGGCGTGTATCGGTTTTCCGCTCTTCACTAGACCATCTTCTCC
This sequence comes from Glossosoma conforme, assembly GCA_022606575.1. Taxonomy (NCBI): domain Eukaryota; kingdom Metazoa; phylum Arthropoda; class Insecta; order Trichoptera; family Glossosomatidae; genus Glossosoma; species Glossosoma conforme. The sequence continues at coordinate 330,822 of JAGTXR010000001.1, forward strand.
CAGTTACTTGTAAGGTAACTAGTTACGCCATCAACCTGAAGTGGGCGGGCAGCCTCATTTCTCCAGATTTAGGGCAGCCGGCGCGGCTTTACAGGAGGGTGGGAGGTAGAAATGAAACGCAAGAGATTCAAGTCTAAACTGATTTATTTAACGTTCAAGTCGGTGCTTTTATACATTAATTTTCTGGTACCTACTTTTGCGGCCGTGAGAATAGTCACGTTCGCACGAGTCTGTATTCCTTTCTTAGGGTTTTATTATGAAATATTCCTGGAGATAGGTAATCCTAGCCATAACATCGGTTTATGTTTTTATGGCTAAAACTGAAACGTATCCCAGGCTAGTTCGCACGCTTTACTACACAAAGGAACACTTTCTGAATATTTAATATTTATGACATTTTCTCGAGAATAGACGCATCTCACGCTGGCCAACAAAGGAACACTTTTTGGCTTATTTAATATTTATGGCATCTTCCCGCGAATAGACGCATCTCACGCTGGCCAACAAAGGGCAACACTTTTGGCTTATTTAATATTTATGGCCCCCTTTCTAACAATCGGTCGGGCTCACGGACTGTTTCTTTATTGAAGGTCCGCCCGATAATACTCGTGGGATGCAAAGTATAATAAACCATCGAATTCCTATATCATTACAAATAACACATTTACAAATAACACATAACTATCAACAGCTGTCGTTTTCAGCGTGAGACGTACGTAACACTCCCACCGTGCAGTCTCTGCTGTACTCTGCCTCGGACGTCTCGACTCGTTCTGTGTTGAAAACCGCCAGCTTCGCTGCTGGCCGCGTATAAGTCCCTGTTGCGGTCTTTATCTGAACCACGCGAACCTGCCCGTCGGCTGCTGGAGTCGCTCGCGTTACTCGTCCCCGTGGCCATGTGTTGCGCGGCAACTTCGGATCCGCAACGAGTACCAGGTCTCCTTCCTGAATCGGCTCCGTCGGGGTCCTCCACTTCGGGCGCCGCGCCAACGTTGGTAAGTACTCCCGTACCCACCGACGCCAGAAAGCATCTGCCATCTGTTGTGACGCCCGCCATTGTTTCTTGAGACACATCTTCTCCTCCTCCGTGTCGTACTGTACCAGGGTCGTCATGCCACCAGCTGATCCTGTGTAGTCTCTGCTGTGCACCGCACCGGATGTCCCACGTGAATGTCGGCGCGAATGCCCGCATGCGCCCACCGGGCGGTGGCGGCTCCCCCGTAGCAGAACCTTCATCTCGTCGCCGGAGGAGCGCCTCTGGGAAGAACGCACACGTATCGCCTCGTCGTCGACGATCTTCTCTGCCCGGAGCTCACACTCTCCTTCGGGCCTCAGGCGTTGGGGATTCTGGCAGCGATCGACAAATCCCGTAGTCCGAGCGGTTGTCCTTGGCGGTCTCGTCCTCGATGAAAACCGCGGCACGCTCGGCGGTCCCTCCGTTACGCTGCAGTGCCCCACGAAGTGTCCAGCTTCATCGCCGCCTTTCGGTTGAGCGCACGTGCCGAACGCAACGTGGCCCAGCGGCGTATCACTCACAATTACGCCATCACGCCGGAATTGCGCAATCCTTCGCGGCACTATTAGCTCGGCACTGTCTAGATCTATGATAATTTCAGGCCTCACTTTCACACTGGTGACACAATTGTCGTTTAAACTGTCCTTTAAGTCAATCCACCTCCATTGGAGGTAGCCGGGAAGCTTCGACGCCATCTCCGCGAGCAGCGCCGTCGAGACGAGATGCTGCGCGCCGTAACTCTCGAGTGACGGCACGGTATTTCTGATTAGAGTTGTGTAATCTACAACAGCAATCACACTTCTATCCGGGAGCTGCGGGACCCTGCTCACCCGATTAGTCAGCATGTTGACGATGACTCGAGGATTCCCGAACTCTTTGTCCAGGATCTGCATCACTTCCGGAACGTTTTCCGGATCTGACAGCATCTCGCTCACCACGTCAAAGGCTCGTCCGCTCAAGGCCTTTTGTAGCCGGAGTCCATTTTCGACATTTTTCAGCTTGCACAATTTCGTCGATTGGATGAATTGTGTTTCAAAATTGCGCCACTCTAGCGGTTCCCCCGAGAAGGGTGGTAGGTCTTGGACCCCTGTCCGCCTTGCCATCATCGACTGTATTTCGGCATCATCCAGCGTCCTAGGCTTCTGCATGTCTCTCAACCATTCGTGAGTATGACGGTCGAGGTCGGCAGCCATTCCCCTCGATGCCGAGTTCTCGTACGCCGCAAATTCATCTTGATAGACGCCCGCGTCCCACTCGTGGGCTCGGTAGTTCAGCATCCTTGGTGCTGGCGGCTCCCGCCTCACCCACTGGTGAGCAGGATGTTCGGGCTCAGCGTCCGCCCTCCATGGCGGCGCTGGGCGCTCGAGCCGCGGCGACCGTATGCCCCGCGCGCTCTTCACGAGCAGTCTCGTAGCTCAGCTGCTGTTGCGCGGCTGGCTCCCGCCTCGCCCACTGGTGAGTAGGATGACCGGCCTCAGCGTCCGCCCTCCACGGCGGCGCTGGGCGCTCGAGCCGCGGCGACCGTATGCCCCGCGCGCTCTTCACGAGCAGTCTCGCAGTTCAGCTGCTGCCGTGCGGCTGGCTCCCGCCTCGCCCACTGGTGAGTAGGATGACCGGCCTCAGCGCCCGCCCTCCATGGCGGCGCTGGGCGCTCTCGAGCCGCGGCGACCGTATGCCCCGCGCACTCTTCACGAGCAGTCTCGCAGTTCAGCTGCTGCCGTGCGGCTGGCTCCCGCCTCGCCCACTGGTGAGTAGGATGACCGGCCTCAGCGTCCGCCCTCCATGGCGGCGCTGGGCGCTCTCGAGCCGCGGCGACCGTATGCCCCGCGCACCCTTCACGAGCAGTCTCGCAGTTCAGCTGTTCTTGCGCGGCTGGCTCCTGCCTCACCCACTCGTAAGCGGGCTGCTCGGCCTCGGCTTCCGCGCCCGACCGACACGGCGCTGGGCGCTCTCGAACCGCGGCAGCCATATGCCCCGCGCGCTCTTCACGACCAGTCATGGAGCTCAGCTGTTCTTGCGCGGCTGGCTCCTGCCTCACCCACTCGTAAGCGGGCTGCTCGGCCTCGGCTTCCGCGCCCGACCGACACGGCGCTGGGCGCTCTCGAACCGCGGCAGCCATATGCCCCCGCGCGCTCTTCACGACCAGTCATGGAGCTCAGCTGTTCTTGCGCGGCTGGCTCCTGCCTCACCCACTCGTAAGCGGGCTGCTCGGCCTCGGCTTCCGCGCCCGACCGACACGGCGCTGGGCGCTCTCGAACCGCGGCAGCCATATGCCCCGCGCGCTCTTCACGACCAGTCATGGAGCTCAGCTGTTCTTGCGCGGCTGGCTCCTGCCTCACCCACTCGTAAGCGGGCTGCTCGGCCTCGGCTTCCGCGCCCGACCGACACGGCGCTGGGCGCTCTCGAACCGCGGCAGCCATATGCCCCGCGCGCTCTTCACGACCAGTCATGGAGCTCAGCTGTTCTTGCGCGGCTGGCTCCTGCCTCACCCACTCGTAAGCGGGCTGCTCGGCCTCGGCGTCCGCGCCCGACCGACACGGCGCTGGGCGCTCTCGAACCGCGGCAGCCATATGCCCCGCGCGCTCTTCACGACCAGTCATGGAGCTCAGCTGTTCTTGCGCGGCTGGCTCCTGCCTCACCCACTCGTAAGCGGGCTGCTCGGCCTCGGCTTCCGCGCCCGACCGACACGGCGCTGGGCGCTCTCGAACCGCGGCAGCCATATGCCCCGCGCGCTCTTCACGACCAGTCATGGAGCTCAGCTGTTCTTGCGCGGCTGGCTCCTGCCTCACCCACTCGTAAGCGGGCTGCTGCATCGGGGCGTGAGTTGCTTCGCCCGTACTGCGGGCCGCACGGCGGTCCGCTTCATGTGTGGGCGGGACTGACTCACCGGCGCTGCAGGCTGCACGGTAGTGGTCCTCCTCAGGCTCCCGTATGACTTGCACAGACCTCGGCGTGGCGGGCTGCTGCATCGGGGCGTGAGTTGCTTCGCCCGTACTGCGGGCCGCACGGCGGTCCGCTTCATGTGCGGGCGGGAGCTCCGTGGTCCGCTGAACTTGTAGGCTGGCGGCCAAGCTTGCGATGGCTGCGTTGGTTTGCGCGCTGCTTGTCGTCAAGGCTGCGACGGTTTGCGCGCTGCTTGTCGTCACGGCTGCGACGGTTTGCGCGCTGCTTGTCGTCACGGCTGCGACGAGCTGGGCCATCATGTCGGTGAGAGCGTTCAGCGACTTGCGGCGCGCCTCGCTGAAGTCCACGGACCTCATTGACTCCCCCGATTCTGATCGGGCGTCGTCCTCCTCCATGTTAGTTCCACGGTTGCTTCCTGATCGCGTTGCAATCGGTGATCGATTGGCAGGCATGATCAGGTCAGGAGATGATCTTCTTCACGAAGGCAGAATCCGGTTCGAAGGACCAAATGTAGACGACAGCTTCCAGTTCCGCTGACGATCCGCTCTACGGGCGTGTATCGGTTTTCCGCTCTTCACTAGACCATCTTCTCCCAGTTACTTGTAAGGTAACTAGTTACGCCATCAACCTGAAGTGGGCGGGCAGCCTCATTTCTCCAGATTTAGGGCAGCCGGCGCGGCTTTACAGGAGGGTGGGAGGTAGAAATGAAACGCAAGAGATTCAAGTCTAAACTGATTTATTTAACGTTCAAGTCGGTGCTTTTATACATTAATTTTCTGGTACCTACTTTTGCGGCCGTGAGAATAGTCACGTTCGCACGAGTCTGTATTCCTTTCTTAGGGTTTTATTATGAAATATTCCTGGAGATAGGTAATCCTAGCCATAACATCGGTTTATGTTTTTATGGCTAAAACTGAAACGTATCCCAGGCTAGTTCGCACGCTTTACTACACAAAGGAACACTTTCTGAATATTTAATATTTATGACATTTTCTCGAGAATAGACGCATCTCACGCTGGCCAACAAAGGAACACTTTTTGGCTTATTTAATATTTATGGCATCTTCCCGCGAATAGACGCATCTCACGCTGGCCAACAAAGGGCAACACTTTTGGCTTATTTAATATTTATGGCCCCCTTTCTAACAATCGGTCGGGCTCACGGACTGTTTCTTTATTGAAGGTCCGCCCGATAATACTCGTGGGATGCAAAGTATAATAAACCATCGAATTCCTATATCATTACAAATAACACATTTACAAATAACACATAACTATCAACAGCTGTCGTTTTCAGCGTGAGACGTACGTAACACTAGCCTTGCTTGATGTATTCGACTGTTGACTTCTCTTTTTGTTCTGGCATCCCAGGTAATCGTACTTCCAAGGTATACAAATTCTTTTGCATCTTTTAGGGGTACTCCTAGCATTGATATGTTAATTTTCTGCTGCTCATTGCGGCTTACTCTCATGACTTTGGTTTTTGTGCTGTTTATCTTCATATTGTAGTTGGAATTAAATATGTTTTCCATGGATGTCAGCGCTTCAGTGAGTTCATCTTCAGTTTCAGCAATCAGAGCAATGTCGTCAGCAAACCTTATCATATCAATCTTTTGGCCATGTATTTTAACCCCCCTCTCTATGGCCCATTTTTTCCCTGATGTTATTAATTGCATTTTGTATGTATACGTTGAAGAGTACAGGCGACAGAGAGCATCCTTGTCTCACCCCTTGACGTATTTTTGCTTCCTTTTGGACATTTCCAAGTGATATTATGGCAGCTTCTTCTTTGTAAAGTGAAAATATGAGTCTTCGTTCTTTGTATTTGACTCCAATTTCTTTCATAATATCGAAGAGCTTCTCCCAATCTACTTTATCAAATGCTTTTTCAATGTCCACGAAGGCAATATATGTATCTTGGTCTACTTTTATCCTCTTTTCCAAGATCATACGCAGGGATAAGATTGCTTCTCTGGTTCCCATTCTTTTTCTGAATCCAAATTGATCGCTAGTGAGACTATTTTCTATTTTTGGTTCAATTCTATGTAGGATTATGTTGGTCAGTATTTTGGATGCATGGGATAGAATACTGAGTGTTCGGTGTTGTTCACATTTTGTTGTTCCGGGCTTCTTTGGCAGAGTTACAATTAGACATTTTTGAAGTCTTCTGGCGCTATTCCTGTATTATAAATCATCTGAGTCATTGTGAACAGAGCATCTAGAGTTCCGGTTCCTGCCGACTTTATTAGTTCAGCTGGTAGGTCATCAATCCCTGGTGTTTTTCCATCTTTGAGCTTTTTAATGCGAAGTCAAATTCCTCTCGGATAATTGGGTCTCCCAAATCATCGGCGTCCACATCAGTTTCGTTTTCTATCACACTCTCAAAGCTGGTATCATTACTTCCGTTGTATAGTGTTTCCAGGTACTGTTTCCATCTCTCCCCTATTTGTGTATCCTCAAACAGTATTTTCCCGTTCTCTGCTTCTATCGCTTTGCCTTTTCCAATTTTCATGCCAAAGAAATCCTTTACTGACGCATATGCAGTTTCAATATTTCCTTTTTTCATGTTGTCATTGATTTCTTTGCATTTTCTCTGTAAGAATGCTTCCTTAGCGATTCGTGACTCTCTGTTTATTCTGTTTCTCAGTGCTCTATATTCACTCTGGGCCTTGTCATTGGGGTTATTTTTGAGTAGTCTCCTTTTTTCTATCATGTTAACGATTTCCTCTGTTATCCATTCTTTCCTTGCCTTAGGCTTATCTTTGCCAATGACTTCTTCTGCTACATCTTTAATTTTTTTTTTTATTTCCTCCCATATTTCATTAACATTTGTCAAATTTTTTGTGGCGCAATCTTGTGTTTTTTTCGTGTATTCTTCTTTGACATCTTTGTTTTTTAAAGCTTTAGTGTTCCATTTATAGTTACTTTTATATTTTATTTTTTTTAGTTTCAGAGAACTTTTAGCAATAACTATATTATGGTCACTGTCGATATCTGGGCTGGAGTAGCTTCTGCAATCTTTAATTTGATTCTTAAATCGCTCTCTTACAATTATATAGTCGATCTGAAGTTTGAGTCGGTCTCCTGGAGCCTTCCATGTGTATCTTTGCCTTGGATGGTGTTCAAAGCAGGTGTTTGCGACTATAAGCTTATGTTTGGCACAGAATTCTGTCAGTCGGTCGCCTCTCATATTTCTTGTACCTAGCCCGAAAGGTCCAACACATGTTCCCTCCCGTCCTTCTCCCAATACAGCGTTCCAATCTCCTAATATAATCAGGTTTTCTCCAGCCTTAACATCTATCAGTAGTTTGTCTAGTATCGTGTACACGTCTTCCACTTCCTGGTCATCGTGGCTTGAGGTGGGCATGTATACTTGGAGTAGCACAGTATCAACAGGTTTTGTTTCAAGTTTGACTAAAATAATTCTTCCATTATATTGCACATATCCCTTCACACGCTTTCCCCATTCCTTGTACAGTGCAATACCTACTCCGCCTTGGCCAGGTTTGTTTTCAATACATCCTGTGTGTATTATCCTATATTCTCCACTCCAAAAGTCTCCGCAATTTGGCCATCTCATTTCTGCTATCCCTAGAATGTTCAGTTTCATTTTCTGCATTTCTAATTTTAGGTTATCTAGTTTGCTGTTCTGCAGCAATGTTCGAACATTCCAGGTGGCATATCTTGTTGGCTGAAGGTTTTCCTTTTTTTGTCTTGGTTGTTTTGTCTCGAGCAGTCCCCACCCGGAGATCCGATTGGGGGACTATTTTATCTCCGGAAAATTTTACTTGAGATGCAATCATTTTTTTTTTTTTTTTTTTGCTGGTACATGGGATGTCTTTAAGACCTTTAATGTGGTATTTTCCCCTTTATTTCCACATCCTAATGCCGTTGACCATAAAGGTTCATCCGCCTTAGGAGGGCATTTACTACCTCCAGGACAATAGAGTGCCCTAACCAGCTTGACCTGATGAGGTTAGCTGGGTGTTAGCTTATTCCGGCCAACATTCGGTCCCTGTCTATATTGGCCGACTGATGTCGCTCACCCCCCACCACGAGAAGGAAATAGATCAGGATTTTCCTTTCATCGGACCTGTGACCTTAAGGCATTTCGCAGAGTCCTCCAGTACTTTTTAGGGGCTACTCTATATATACTCTATATATAAGACAATATTCGTACTGACACAGTGGAAAATACAAATTTATATAATATGCTGCCAGTTTATTTCATTTACTGCAAATTTATTTAATTTTCAGGCAAAACCTTAAAAAGTTACTGAACAGTTAAGTACAGGGCATTTTTTTTCATTTCTAGTTTATCTTTAACTGACAACATCACTGCCTATTTAATCGTTGCCCAACACAGCGACAACCATCTGCCAACCGACGCGATAAAAAATGTTCGCAATTTTCTCTGATGTTTTTTTATTATGTTAGTGGTCATCCATTATATTTTTTTAAAATAAGAATCAGTATAATACGTTCATAAAACTTCGTAATTTTACAAGTTCATAAATGAAACACGAAAAAAAGTATTTCGCTACTAAATAATGAGCCTATTTACTGTGAATTATAGGTAGGTATATTAAATTATCTTTTATGCCATCTCAAACACCTTCTTTGAGAGAAAAAATCTAATAAAGCTTTCAAACTTTTTCGTAATTTGCAGATGTTTTTACCGTACCACTCTAATTGGAGTAATTGCCATTTTCTATTCGTTGTATTTATGAATGTTTCTTGAGGTTTTTAAGTATTCTGAAAAAAACAATTAAACGTTGAAAATATTAACGGGCTTTTTTGCATCGTTAAAAAGTCATAATATTTTCGCTGTCTTTATGAATAATATTTGTTTTTACATAAAATAGGTTTAATTAAATACACCATAGATTTCCCTGGGTTTTATTCAAGAAGTATGCGTGATATTTACTTGGTGCAGCTACGACTGCAAAGATGACTAGGGACCAACCAAAAATAACGGCAGCTTACAGAACTGTGTAACGCCAATTTGTTACGACTATCTTGCTGCTCTAACTTCCAAGCAGATATAAAAGAATAATATAAACGAAATCGGTAATTTCCTTTAATAATTGAGGTGAATTTATTACAATATTAAAAATATATTTACTTCTATGGTACAAGGTAAGTAGTTTAATATATATTGTGCCATCATCATCAGCCTTTATCCGTCCACCGTTGAATTGAGGCCTCCCGCATTCGTCTCCATCCTCCTTAATCCCCTGCCTTCCGCATCCAGACCACTCCCCCTATTCTTCATATGTCGTCAGTCCATCTTGCAGGGTGTCGGACAACGCTTCGTTTGCCAGTTCTTGGGCGCCACCCTTATACTTTTCTTCCCCTTCAACTGTCGTCTCTTCGACAAATATGTCCTGCCCATTACCACTTGAGTGTGCCTATACGTTGGGTAGCCTTCACTACTTGAGTTCTTCTGCGGATATCCTCGTTTCGGTTTTATCTTTTAACGACACACCGAGCATGGATCTCTCCATAGTACCTTTATTTATGGATAAGACTTGCTGTTAGATTTCACAGCCATATTTCAAAGTATATACGACTACATTTTTTTTTAAGTTGCTTAAAGGAAACATACCTTTTTAAATGAGTAGTACATCAAAATTGCTATTTTTTTTAGTTCGTATAGCATAATAACTTTGTGAACTTTCTTAGTTACTTTTCGAGTTTTTTTAAATAATATGAGTTCATAAATATATTATGTTTTCTTTATATAAATACAACTCTTAAACTAAAGCAGTTAGAAGTTTATTTAACTTGCCTTTTAATTAAATGGCTACAGAAGTTTCCACGTCTCACAGAGACTATTATCATTACTCCCTAACGACCTAAGAGGCCATTTTCATTACTTGTGTGGTGGAGTAAGAAAACTATTACTTTACTTTATTCATTGAATTATCTAATTTTACCGAGGCACATCGATTTTATACTATGTATAGATTTATTTTTGTATTCAAAATGTGTAATATATACTTTATTTATCAATTTTTGTTCAAATTGCATAAGCTGCATGTAGTGACAATGCACGTTTTTCACTTTTGCATGAAACCGACCTCTCTTAATGAATATTTAAACAAAAAAATGCTTTAAAGTATAAGTAATAATTTATATGTAAAATTCATTCATAATCATATCATTATATTTGAATTATCTTATATTATCGCTATCAAATTAACGAGTATCTTATCGAATTCTATAGTATTGTAGAACAAATATATTTTAATGGTCGAATTGAATCAAAAGTATGATGTTACAAAGTATATCACAATAAAGAATTGATTTTATATATATATAACAGAGTATTTTTGTTAATCTGAAGTTGCCATGTAGCCTATTACGATAGCGCTGTGTTACGTGAGTTTATTATGTAATAGTATCGTAAAACCTTGTAACATCCTCCTCTCTTTCAAAAGGTTGTTATTCGTCGCGTGATGGCAGGATTAGGAGCAGATTAATAACATAGACTTTTTCGTGATGGGCAGTCACGCCGCGCCGCAAGTGGCAATCTACGTTACAAGTCCCAAAATGCCAATATGGCAACACATGCATGTCGATAAGCGAACATAAATAAGAGATGAAAGATTGTATATCGAGGTTTTTGGTACCAGTCAGCAAGGGCATGTCAACATGCTGATGTCACTTGACATGTGAAGTGAATGTTGCATTTTAATCCTCAATATAGAAATACCTAACAATTGTAGGGAATTTCATCAACTATGCATATATTCTTAAAAATATTTTTACTTAAGAACATAATTTAGCACCAAAAAAATACTCGTATTTGACGATTAATTGATCAGTCTACAGATTAAATACATATTGTTGCAACATTCCGTGAGTACCTATAAAGACGTGGATAGCCTATATTGATCACTTTTTTAGATTTCATTATAATATGAATAATCATTGATTCTTTAACAAATTAGGGGCATTAATATTTTCGAATAAGTCTAAAAACTGTCTCTGCTTCCACAGGAAGATGATTCTACGTAGAAACTTTGCTTAATTATCAGGTTCCATGATGTAAAAAAAATGAGATTCAAAGCCCTCTTACAATTTCTACTTTAAAACCAATAAAAAGCAATGATACCGCTCCGGGATAAAATATTCAGCCGATGCCCTTCATTACGGAGAGAAAAAAACTTTGTACGTGGTATGGGTTTATGCATAAAGCAAAATTTGAGGCTAACTTTATTCAAATGGATTCCATCCTGCATCCAGTTGGGTCGAGGATGATAGAATTTCCATAGACTAAACGGGGATTGTTCGGGCGAGTTGACATTCCTTTGAAAGCCGATTGCTCCACGGACGACTGGAGGAAGGTTAACTTTCAAATTAGACCACACTCAGGTACTTCTGGTGCCTCTGGTTGTCAATTTACAAATACATTAGCATCTCTGCGGGGCTTCCCTGGGAAATAAATGTAAGGCGATGGATACTGTATAATACAGATCCCTCTCAAGTGAGTTTGCTCTTTGACGACTTAGGCTTGACTAATTTTAGATCCAACAGCTTTATCGCAAGTTTTGTAGTATTTGAAAAGTTTATGAAATACTTTGAATTAAATTGTAATTTACAGTATGCGTGTAAGCAACGACCAAAACACATTTTAAGCGCGGTTATTGTTAGAATACCGAAATGAAGTGTTATTGTACGCAGACCAAAACATGAATGGGTTAAAGCCTGTTGCTTATAGCTTATTGTTGGTTGGGTTGAGCTGTCTTAGGCCACGGGAGCATCAGACTAATCATCTTATGTCCTTTCAAAAATCGATTGAGGAAGAAAACACAAAATATGATTATCTTTAAGCTTCCGCGCACCTGCTCTGGAAGTGGACCTTCGGGTGCAGGATATCTTAGAACATGACATAGATAGGAGTGACCCTAAAATATACAAAAGAGTTTTTATACCTTGGAAGTACGATCACCTGGGATGGCAAAACAAAAATAGAGGTCAACAGACGCATAAATAAAGCGAAACGTGTTCAATAAAAAAACGAAAATGCTTGATTCAAAAAATATTAACTTAAAGCTTGGCAAGCAACTTGCCAAAACATTTGTTTGGAGCATCTTGATTTACGGCTGTGAGACATGGTGCTTATCTGAAAGTGATAAAAAAAGACTAGAGGCCTTTGAGATGTGGCCTTAATTTTTGGAATTTCCTGGAGAGACCACGTCACGAACAATGAGATTCTCAGCATGATCAAGGAACATAGGCACCTAGGATGAACCATCTCAGAGAAGCGAGCCCGATGAATTGGTCACATCATGCGCCACGATGGTCTTCTTCACGACATTGTGGAAGGGATGGTTGAAGGTATAAATTGCAGAGGGCGTCCTAGACGGGAGTTTTTGCAGCAAGTGTTCGAGGACACGAGTTGTACCTCTTATGCTGAGCTAAAGAGGGTTGCAGAGGATTGAGAAGAGTGGAGATCGAGATGCAAGATTTTGTTGCTGCAAACCAATCCACAGGATTGATACTACGAAGAAGAAGACATAAATAATATCACCTCGTAACGAAAGTTGCATAATTCAGAAGAAATTTAGTGTATTATGAAAACTTGAATACTATGTTTTAATTAAATGTGTTTTTTATTATTAGCAAAAGAAGATAATACAGAGACGCGATAGCCATTTCTCGAATCCAATGCTTTTTAATAAGGCAAAAAATGATAGTATTATCAACGTTTAATCGTCGCCCTTAACAATTCAAATAATGTTAGTGTGTAAAAAACAAACGTTTCGGGTCATGTCATTTCAGATAAAATGTTGCCATAACCGTTACTTTAAAGCGTTTTCCCGACCTATCCGAGAGGTCCAGATCCCGTACTGAAGCAGAACGTCAAATGTTATATTTTTAATTCTCTTCCCCAAATTGTATTACATTATCAAGTTACGTAAAAGTAAAACGAAGGGATTTAACCTTGTACATGAAAGAACTCATTTTTAAATATTTTTTTAAATTTCTAATTTTTTATAACTATTTATTTAATTTCAACATTTTTGTAGTAAAATATACCTTAATGTTTTACATCATTATCATTCTATTCCTCTAACGTTGTCAGTCCATTTTGCATGGGGTCGGCCAACGCATCGTTTTTCAGTTCTTGGACGCCTTTCTTTTTAAACACATTTCTTCCCCGTCGACCGTCGTATCTTCGACAGATATGTCCTACCCATTACCACTTGAGCATGCTTATTTATTGTATAATCTCTACGTGATAATTTCAATATATTTTCTTTCAAATGGTTTAAACTTGGTTTTCGTTATCACCGAAGCAATATTGGACACGAACCAAAACTTGGATGGCTTATCGCCTGTATACTGTATATCATTGGTTAGGTTGAGCCGTCCTTAAAGACCAAATGATCAATCCTTCGTGAGCTTCGAGCTTCTCATCTGATCTCATCCATTCTCTATGCTCCTGCTCTAGAGGTTGTTGGTAACCACACATGTTCCTAGGTGGACTATCAGATGCAGAGTTGTCTTGGGAGAAGGTATGAACAATGGTAACTGAAAGACTGAGTAGCGGCAATTGGCTAATTCTAATAAAAATTTAAAAATACAAAAAAAAAAAAAGGTTAATAAACCAAAGTACCTCGTAATTTTTTAGTTATTTTCATTGTGCGTTTAATGTATCCAGTAATTCGGTAACTATGGCAAAAAAAAACCTTTTTTAAAGGGGTTTAAATAACTCGCGCGGCAAAACAAAGGGCGGCTGACTATGCGAATCGCGTGCCGCTCGCGGACATTTTTTTGTAAAGTCATATTTTCATTATATATGCATCAAGTTAAAATCTATAAGCCTACTCCCATACTACCAACACCAGCTTTAAAACCAAGGAACAAAAGAATAATAAATTCGATTTCATCCGAAAAAAGAACACTAGCGAAATTATCTGCAATATTTCCTTAATAATAAAAGTACATTTAGAATTCAGTATTTATATTTTTTTATTTTTAAATTTTTCAGTATTTCAAAATTATTAAGGTTTGCTTTTTAAACTATTGTATAATATTTAATGCCATTTTTGTTATTTTTTGCTATGATTATACTTCGTAAATAAATTTCGCAATATGTATTATATATCACATGTGTATTATACTTTTTTTACTCGCCGCGTTCTTTAATCTTTAACACTTTATTTCCTGAATTATTAAATAATGATTCTTTTTATACAAATAAATGTTGATAAAATATAGAAAAAAATTAAGAAAAAACATATTTTTTTCTAAAATAAGCATTTATTTCATAGTTTTATAAATCCGACTTGTATTTATAAAATTAATATAAGTCCCGTCAGGGCACAACTGCAGCAAAATGCACGATCAATATAGGATTTTGTGGTATGGGACTTATAAGTCCCGTCATTAAATAAATAGTTAAGGTACACCATTGTTCAGGTTTATTACCTGAAAATTATTTTTTCGTGAAATAGGATTTTTATATTATTAAACTAAATTCAACTTTTAAAAAAAAGATTTATTTAATTTACATTGATATTCATATTCTTTTGCGGCATATATCTAATGCTTTTTTAATGTAATATTTAATAAGGGTTCGTTTTAAGAATCTTCTAAGTTCAATCTTGTGTTTCAAGCTCAGCTTATATTTAGGATCGTCGTATTTTTGTTCGCTTCATTCGTTTATCCCAAGGAGGTCAGTTTCGCCTAGTATTCCACAGTAGGTTACTTAAAGGGTTTGAAATGTCATGTATCACATACGACCTATATTTTTGCTACTTTCTATAAACTGTTGCCTTAATTTACTGTATTACCTCCGTGACGTTAGCCACTTTACTAAAACTGCATTCCCTGAATGGGGGTGAATTATTATCATCGTTGGCAATCCTTTCCAAGAAAGCACAGAACTTGGCTTGACTCGCCGACTCCCGCCAGATAGAATAACTTTATTCAGTCGCCGAATAACTTCAATTAACATTCATCGGTGTGAAATAGCCTTCCTTCCGGCGGGAGCGTCGCGGCGCCGGAAGTCGGCGCGGAGCCTGTATTTTTACAGCCTGAAGGTAACGTAACTATTGAGAGTGCATGCAACGCGACTACTCCACGGCACAAGCAATGGTAATGAAAAAATGGTTTTTAAAAAAAAAAAAAAAAAATGATGAATAGGTATTAATTAACCAGAATGCCGGAAGAAAGTAGCACAATCGATTAAGTTGAAATATATTTTTAAAATAGGGTAAATGAGATATCCTCTTTCACATTATCCACATTTTGTCACAGTTTTATTAAAACAGATTGTCTTTTTTTTCCCATATATTATGTATCACGTTGATCAACTACAGTTTATATTGTTTTTGACTTCAGTTTTATCAATTGTGCCAATTTCTGTATCCATACTTTGTATAATAATGTTTACATTTTATGTCTCATAGTTGTCGGTAGAATCGCCGTCATCAGAGATCGCTTTAAATACTATTGCACTTATCAAGGTGGGAGTCGAGCTGGCTTTATATAAGCAGACGACGGACCAGATACCTTCTCTCTTCACTTTCGACGCCTCCGTTACCTGATCGTCAAGCCGCCCGTCAGAGAAACCACTGTATTTCGTACCGCTCTACAAACTGATTAAGTCACAACTACCTACCAGTAACCTTTCATTTATTCCAAAAATCCTTTCTAAAACTTGCTAACAAATGGAATCTCGTTAATCATTCAATGATATTTCGCTAATTATACAGAAATCCAAATTGCGAACTATAAAATGTGTTACATAAAATAACAAAAAATTACTTTTAAAATAATAAAAGTGTACATAAAAAAAAACAACCCACAGTATAATTGACTTCAGAAACCTACCTTTAACAGTGGAACACATAAAAAAACCAGCTCAGAAAACCTATAAAAATTCCCCATCAACATAAAGCAACTTCGTATCTTTTGCTGTAACGAATCTATTAAGTGCATCGGACCCATTGAACTTTGCCGCGAAGCGAAGATCCGGCAAAAAGCGGAAATGGTCGCTACACTAGAGAACTGCCTTCCAGGCCCGCGCCCAGATTATATACAACTTGTGGGTGGCTAATTAAAGGGCAGCTAAAACCAAAATATTAATAATAATTATGTTTTTTGCTGTATAAGATTTTGTGTTGAAGTAAACGTTATGAAACAAAACATATCGTTTTTAAAACAAGGGATACATTAGGTCTTACGATTTTTTTACAAGTAACCTTTCGTCATTCTACAAATCATTTCTAGAGCTTGCAAATAAATCGAATCTCTTAAATCATTCAACTCAAATCTAATGTAAATATTTTGTTAACTTTTCAACCTTTAAAACTGTTTACATATTAAGCTTACTGACATTAAATTCCCCTTGACGTTATACCGTATTATTATTTATTTTCTTTCGATTTTCGGAATGTCCGTGTATTTCCAATGATCTCTTCCTAACAAGCATAACAACTCTTTCTCAGCAATCCACAGATCACAACACTTCCACAGCACTACCTCATTCCGACAGTGGTGACCCCGACGAAAAAAAATCTCCTCCAAAAATCCGACAGTGGTGAACCAAGATAGTTTATTACAGGCATTTTACGGGTAACAGATCAATTGCACACCAACTGTGCGTATTTAAAGAGCTTACAAATTACTAAAAAAAACCTTTTTGAAACTATAACGAAAACAACATTTTTTAATCTCATACGGATATTATGAACATTTTAATTTTCTCCAACTAATTAATGAGAGAAATATTATTTGAGATGGTATGAGTTTTATGTGAATTTGTACATGTATCGGTTGTTTAACATTTGTATAATATTTAATGGATTGTAGGATTGATTAGGAATATTGAAGAATTGAAAAACATATTCTTGTTCCAAAAAAAATGTTATTGGTTTTCAGGACACGTTCATATTACTACGATTATGGAGATCATACATGGAGTGAGGTGCCACAGTACTTTGTGTGTTGCCAGCTGAGTAAATAATTCAACTACATTAGGTTAAACTTACAAGTGCGTCCCTGCCGACTTGCATTAGCCGGGCAAAGCCGGTATCTGGCCACACGCCGGCACCGTCATCCCCTCTTCCGCTTGCAGTAATGGCTAAACCAATTCAAACTTTGTCTAAACTGCCGGCCAAATAGAATACACACACTCACTCTGGCCAAACATAGCTGCTGATGTTACTTCCGCACGCGACGGAGGCTCCTAGTGCAGAGGTGAGGAACCTAAAGCTTTTTCAGTCCTGAAGCCTACCATATTCACAAAGTTCTTACGACAATTTAGCCAGCAAAAATATAAGCTGTCAATGAGTGTGGCTTAAAATACTTTTTAAAGCAGATGGCTCAAGCCAATGCATCTACTTCAAAACTGTAACCTATGGCTTTTTTCAAAGGTTGCCGCGTATATACAGAAAAGGCATGGTAGTTAGACTATGTAGCGATGAGATCGATATATCCAACCGGTCCAGGCCTCTGTTGGACTACGCTAAAGAGTCTATCACTACTTAACTCTAATGTTGGGCAACGCCACAGAATGTGTATCTTTTCGCTTGCATGGCACCTCCAAATTTAAAGCGAAACATTCATTCAAGCCTTCAACCAATCGTCTCTCTGCCTTCATAAACAAATTCTCTCAAAACAAAGGCTTTAGTTACGAGGAAGATTTTTTTATGTCATAGGACACTTTTCCCATTAGTGGGCACTCAAATCACCAAATAAGCTGACAACAGAAATCGGAAGAACGCAAGACATTCTGCACCGATTGGGAGTATTCCAACAGGAGAGTCACTGATGTGCGACTGCAGAGACCCACAGGCCGCATCACATCTAATGTCTTGCCACATATGTCAAACCAGCTGCTACCCACATGACCTAATGTTAGGCAACAGGCCATCAAGTTTTCCAGATATTGGGGTGAATCAATTTGATGTCAGTAGCACGAAGAATTATGTAAGCATATTGATGTTCTGAGAAAAAATACTCTAAGGGGATTGATCAATTCATGTAAGAGGTTAAAATTACAACTCAATGGAGTGATTTAGGAAATTAAGTGATTTGATAACTTACTTATCCTTATAAGGCCTTTTTTTAGGTACCTAACTTAACATAATTCTTAAGTTTCACGGTTAATATTAAAACTTTGAATCTGTAGTTAATTTTTCTTGTGGTTTATATTTCTTATATTATATTAAATATCTTATTTTACGGTTAAATCATAAAATTTAATGACCATAGATAAATTGATGCGGCCTACCAACACACAAAGGTTTCCGATCCCTGCTTTAGTCTACTCTACATAATATTTGGAACCCTTATTTACCCGCAAAATGCGACAAACGTACCGCGTAATCAGCTTTTTTATTATATTTGATTTGATTTAGAATGAAAGTTTATCTAAAACTGCGACTGCAAAAGAAAAACGCTCATTATTTCAAATCACAGAACTCACAGATATGCTTAAAATCTATCTGCCAATTTACATATATTCGTTGAGAATACCTACCAATGAAATTGAAAAACATGAATGTAGAACGTCATTAAATCTATTCATCCTTCATCGGGTAAAGAAACAAATATGAAGTTGGCTAGAACAAGTTCTTTCGTAACCGCAGATAAACCATAAACTGTAGTTTTCTTTTCATCATCAGCTCGCTGCACTGGAAGGCAGTATTGAAAAATAAAAGTAAAGTATTTGTGCATTCATTTTTCGAATTCGCCTGCAGCTTAACTAAATAATTATATTCACAGACTAAATTATTCATGGTTTTTATAATACCATTAATATGTATTATTCAATTTAGTCTACTGGTTGTTACATAATATATATAACTATCCGTCACCTTTTTCAGCCCAAGAGTAAAAAAAATGTAAATTGAAAAAAGGGGAAAAGCCGCAAGTTTTGCATCTTCAGTGGCTGAAATAAATAACTCATCAAAACTTTTCGAATTGAGGAGGGACCAAAGTCTTTCAACCATGTGTTTTTTCGTTACACTTAATTTCGCCTTACCCCAGTTTTTTGCGGAACATCATTTGGAAAACCCAATTTATTTAGATCCCACTTGTTAAAAAAATGGTAAAGTTCGTGTAAAATTACGAAGAGTAACTCAATATTTGTGAGTATTTTAGTTTTTATTTGCAAATGGTAAATTTCGCATCAGAATATAGTTAATTTTTATGAAAGAAAATATATATTAATATAAAAACGTAATTAGTTTTTTAGACACTTTGTTTATGGTGTATTTCAAGATATATTTTAGTTCTCTCTGAATATTATTTATGTAATTTTAATACTTTCAACCTCAAATATACACTCATATTTTAATAATTATGCAAGTATTATTGTATTCCTTTCAACTTCCACCAAAAGTTCTTGGAAAGAGCTCCAAAGAAACTAAACAAAACGAACTGACGCTGATAATCAATGTCCCCAAAAAAAATTGATAAATAATAAATTAAGTATTATT
This sequence comes from Glossosoma conforme, assembly GCA_022606575.1. Lineage (NCBI taxonomy): Eukaryota > Metazoa > Arthropoda > Insecta > Trichoptera > Glossosomatidae > Glossosoma > Glossosoma conforme. The sequence continues at coordinate 350,205 of JAGTXR010000001.1, forward strand.
TTCTCTTGTTCTTATTTATATTGGAATATAATTGAAAGTACCACTATTGTACTATTCTTTACAGTATTGTTATCACTGTGTATTTTAGTTCCAAGTCAAGTTAGTATAGCTTACAACGTCGAAAGGTAGCCTTCTATTGTCTAATTACAAATCTTTATCATTTTTATACTTTTAAAAGAAATTATAACAGTATATTTCATAAATAAAATTAACTAAAAAATGTTACGTTATATGTGTTGATGTTACATAGAACGCAAAGAAAAGAAACTTGATTACTTGGACCTAGTACACAATGTAGATTTACGGATTCGTCGCTTCATTTGAGCACTGTATAATTAACTACTTGCAGCATACTGCTTGTAAGTAGATGTTGTATTGTCTTATTTATATTCCCTTTATATGGCGCGCGTTAGTGCTCGAGTTCTCACTAACCGGTACTACAATATGGAGCAATTATTACTTTCTGTTTATCCGAACCTTTCGAAACTCGTACTTGACCCGTAGTTCATTACCCTGATTCAGTAATAAACAGTTAAGCCTCCGACCCGGCTCTCTCATAAGCCGCGGACCGCAAAGCCAAAGAACCAACGAAATTTTAATTCATCTGTCATAAAATGTTTTACGGTAAAACTTTGCTATCAGTTGCGCAAAGGCCTTCCTTAATACTCCATTGTCTTTGTTAAGCCTCAAAGCTATCGTATGTCTATATTAATGGCCGTACCTTGGTATGTTTGTCAAGGTTAACCTTTATAATATTTTAGATACGAAATTTGAATATTGTTTTTTGTAAAGTATATACAAGCGATTTTTTTTTCTCTATCATTCTCTGCAACAGAATATTTTTTTATTACCTGACGGTACTGTTTATCAGCTTTTTTGTATTACTAACTATTTCGTGCAAAGCTTTACTACTCACTATTTTTCAGCGTCGTATTCTCCCTTACAATTTTGATGCGTAAAAATTAATTTTTACACGTTTATGATAAATTACTCACCTCTAACCAGGTCGTAATTCCAAGAACATTATTTCTCAAAAATAAAATGCTAAACAAAAAACAAAAATAATAAAACTTGCCATTCTCCCACTCACTATTTTTCTTAATTATCTTTTAAATGGAAAGTATCAAGCATTTTTTAATCGATGGATGAGTACTCGTCTTGGTAAAGTAAATTAAGTATAAAAATCACTCATAACGCAACATTGTATTTTTTTTTATTTAAATTATGTTTTGGTGTTTTTTTATGAATTATTTAAAGTAGTCATACTATACTTGATATTTTAATTGTAAACATCTATGTAAATAGTTTTAAATCAATTTGGCGGAACAACAAATACAGCTACAAAATTCTAAATCTGATATAAGCAACCCCTAATTTTATTTCATTTTCCACCGCCAGATGTCGCATCCAATATATTTTATTATCTCGCGCTGTCAATGTGTTTTAAAATGAACTCCATAGATGACGCATAAAGTCTCAAGTTTAATTCAAGAAAATTTATCGACATCAATAATTTTATTTATTTACAAAATAATTAACTTAAAATAGTATATATACGTTAGAAAAATAAAATAAACTAATTATGTTTTTATATTCATACTTTTGCCAACGTATTAAAAAAAATGTTTTAAATTTAATAACATGCATCAATTGTACGTTAATAAGAAATCAATGGATCTAAATACTAACAAGAAATATATAGCATTGTTTTACACAATACTCGTATATATTTACATGAAATATTAAAGTCGTAACAACTAAATAAACTAAATATATAAATCTGTCAAACAAACGTACAATCTTTATGACAGGCAACATTTGCTCAGATTTTTTTTTTCCGTGCTTCTTACAAACAAAAAATGAAACAAACATTTAAATTTTCAACTGACAATTTATTTTTAGTATCTCTTAATATGAATACTAGGTTGTTGGAACATATTCCCCAAATTATTTTTATTATTTTTATATACATATAGCATTAAATATTGATTTAAATTATTAAGTTATGTACGAGTTTTATGAAAAAGAAAACGTTTAAGCATTTGCACACTTTTCATCCCCACTCTGCAGCAAATCCGACAGCCTACCGATCTGTGCCGAACTTATCCGAAACCAACCGAATACCTTGTCATATAAAAGAGCATTTATAAACCATTACTATCTACTAATTTCGCCATTTTTTTATTTACAAATTCGTGTGGCCTAATGCGACGAATGAATGCGCCATAGTTAACAACAGAAATATAATCTTTTAATGTTTATTGCAGCTCAATTTAAAAGATTTTCGCCGGGGCTCAATTCAAGGCGACGGTTTTCGGCGCTCATTCGGGATCATAAATGTCAATGCGCATGCTCGCAGGGACGGCTGAAGGACTGGCTATTGCAAAAATAAAAAAAAACATTATATTTGTTGAAAATGCTTTGTGTATAAAAAAACAGGGTATCCTTTTTATTTTTTAAGGATTATAATAATTATTATTTTCATTATCATACTTTTTTTAATACATTATATTAAAATAATTTAATATAACATTTGAAAACAATAAATAAATCAATTCCTTTTATTTCCTATGTTTAGATATTAAATCATATTTTCTTTCACATCTGCGTCTTAGCTGAAACATATGATCACGGAAAAAAAACGATTAAAAGTTTATACTCTTAACGGTAATTATCGTTGTACATATTGTTAAGTTATGTTTAATGCAAATATTTATTGATGGACATATTTTAATTATGTTGTATTAGTTAGGTAAGCTTAATAGTAATAAAACACTTAGCACTTTCAGGCAATAGTTGTGCCCATGATTTTGAAAGTGTAGTAAAGTTCGTTCTGAGATATTTAAATGTTTATGTTTTGATGTTAATTAAAACCGATGAAAGTGACAACTTCATGTTACATAAAATTATATTTTTAAATTTGTAATTGTTTGTGTCAGATGATGAAAAAACAAATGAAAATCTATTTCTTGACTTACACTTGAATTTGTAGATTTAATAAAATTCATAGGAAATATTTGACGCCCCGCTCCTTGTGTCCCGCTGTGCTACACGGGCCTGGCCGCGCATTACGTCACTGGCCATTACGTAAACTCGCCGCTCGTGACTTTCTTCAGTAAAGTTGACTGTCGCCATCTTGCGCTGTGCTCTCCGAGTCGACTACATGGAAAAGAGGCTCTAGTGCGCGAGCGGGGTCTGTCCATCGAGGCCACTGACACAATCAGTTCGCATTAAACATTCGCGTATGATCCACCGCGCCAACTCGCATAAAGAAATGAAGCATAAACTCTCCAAAATGGAATATTTAGTGTCTTGTGTTGCCTTCGCCCTGCTATTTTTAGCGCAGATTATTCCCTCAGACGCGGCAGGTAAGAAATACTCAAAATACTAATTAAAACTTATCCATTCGAACGCTTCAGCTGTGAAACATTTATCATGTATTCGCGGAAAAAAACGTTTCATTTCGCGAAATGTCAGTTATCTGTCATAGCATGTGTCACTTGATAACTCTGCGGCTCGATAACTCTGAACTGATGCAGACTGTCAAATCCACATTAACGCCTCAGCACATGTCCTAAATATTGATCATTTTAAAACGTTTTATAAATATTCCATTATCAGCCCATTCTTTAACGATTTTAGTCATTTCAAGGCCCCTCGTACTACCCGGACGGTTGGCTCACAGTCTGTCAAATCCACATTAATTCCACAGTACATGCCTTAAATATCGATTATTTTACTACTATTACTTAATAATATTGATTATTAGTACATCCATTGACGATTTTACTTGTTTTTATTATATCAAGGCCCCTACACTGTGATTTTAGATGCCTGGTTGACTCACCAGTAAATACTTAATGTCATCGCCTTGATTTCCATACCATCTATTGTCTGGCACTTAGTGTCAATTAATAACGCGTGACACATAAATCCGACGAATTATTTTAGTTATTAAATCACATCGCTCACATTCCAGTTAATTAATTATTTTTAATGGGCATTTCCATATAATTAATCTCATTAATCTTATGTAGCAAATTTATTACATTATTATTTTCTTCAAATGATTTTTAGTATTTTATTTTGTTAGAAGTATTTCCAATAATATTATTTCTACTATTGGTGTGTCAAAATTGTCAAAATGATTTCAATCAAACTCTAGTTTATATGATTTGGTGTAGATGTTAAAAAGTGCTAACAAATTATTAAACTTGTATGTACTGGGCTAGGTTTATGTTCATTTATTATTTATTTATTTATAAAAATATATTACTTTTTATTTGCCAACCATAGCGTAGTAATTAATAAAAATATTCTCATTTTTATCCAAATCTCTATTTCTATTCATAAACGTTATTCCTATATACCTACATCATATTATGTTCTAAAGTAATTCAACAAATGATATATGACACATTCTTATATTCGTTCCTTATCTGAAACATATGGTCACCTCAAATTAACGCCACTCAGTTCTGTCATTAACGATGCCTTGTCCTAAGACATCTCTACACCTGATAGTTCACTTGGGTACAAATATGATACCCAACAACCTCCAGGGCAATAGCCCGTGGACTTGAAAGAGATGGCATGGCAGCTTCAGTATCTGAGGCATATTTTGGATGACTTGTTAAACAGAACAATTAACGTGATTGGAAGATTAGCCTGGCGCTTCTGAAGCCTGAACCATTCATTCCTAAGGCTCAGCCTAACCAAGTGCACGCAGTAATCAAAAAACGGTATCCTAGTTACCCACTTCAGTTGAGGACTGCATCCAACATTTTATCTAGCGATAACCGCACTTACAATGTATCGATTATAAGAGTATATTCCATGTGTTCATTTATCAAGTTAGTATTATATTTCTATGCTAGACATTGACATAGAAATGCTTGTGGTTTCTTCATATTATATTGCGAAGTTACGTCTGTAACCTTGTTCATATAGCTATTATTTCTTACTTTTACATAAATATTTTAATAAATTAATTGAACGCTTAAGGAATACTCTGTAGCGTATATTTTTTTCTCTTTTCAAAAGTTGAGCAATCTTGCAATTGATATCCTACTATTTGGGCATCCATTTATATTTATAATCTTACATTAAATAGCTTTATGTAATACTACTTACTTTTCAAATACATGTAAGTAAATTGTAATATTATATGCATCACAAGATATATCTTTCTTTTTGTATCCAAGAGATATTCTTCATATAAACATATTATTTTTAATATAAGAAGATAAAACATTGGTTTATGTGTGACAAAAATACTTAAATCACTCTTCAAATTTATAGATTACTTAAATAAATTACAATTATTAAACTTTTCATACCTAAATAGATGATTTTGAATACGACTATAAAAAATCTATCTTTTGACAAATTAATGATATTTTTGGATAGCTTTATTTAATTCTGAATTAAATATCTAGTCATAAAAAATTAAATGTACTTTACATCTATTTTTTTACTTAGAGCCAAACAAATTCATCTTCAATAGTTTCTAGTCTCCCTTTTATCATTTTGTGACATTACTTTCCATACATACTTGAAAGATAGCCTTATATTTTAATTAATATTTAATATATATGTAAACAAAATGTTCTGTATAGACTTAATTATTCAAATAACAATTTGTAGATGTCATTCAAGTAAGTAAACAAAATAATCAGTTTGAATTTATTACAAGACTTCTGATTTCAAAACATGTTGTTCCTCAATTTAATAGAATGAATTGCAAATATTTATTTTATTACATGTCTTTGAATTATGAAATTTCACAATGAAGTATCAATCAAACAACCCAATATACTATATGTATTTTCAAATTGAAACTACTGATAATATAATCCATAAACAAAAATTAATGTCATGACACTTTCTTTGAAAAATTTTTAGTCAGCAACATTTAATAGGTTTGACTCAGTACTTGATAACATTTTCATTTCGTTGCATTCAAAACATGGACCTATTACATTGTGGACTAGAACCAAAACCAAGTATTTTTGTTTTTTTAGCTTGGCAAACATGTTCATCTCTATTTTTTTTCACTAATATCAAGTACATGAGTAACAACATGATTATCCTTGGTTCAAGTGTATTATGTAATATGTGGATAGGTCATACTATTTATTTTCATTAACATGTTTAACGCCAACGAAATGTTTTTAATGCATTTGACTCAGAGGCGCCATATAGGTCACATTCAATGTTAAAATTCCATTGAAATGTAACCGCTGGCGTACAGGGACTGTTTGTTCAAAAAAAAAAACGTTGGTTACTGGTAACCTACAGGGCGCCCTTTTCAACAACAGCGTAGGTCAAATGGAAATGTTTATATTGATAATATGTAGCATATCGAGAACTCTGGTTATGCACATTTTCAACGCTAATGAACCCAATGGTGCATATAGTTGGTATGCAACCAGTCCACATTGTCTAACTATACCTCTCTTTTGTCAAATATATTTATAAAACAAATCATTGAAAAAATATTTTAAGACGTAATAAATGAAATCAAAATTACCTGTAATTTAAACCGTCTTGTCTTCACTCGTACTATTTAATAAAACATTAAATAGCTTCAAGCACTCAATTTGGTACAACGGCAATGTCGCTCCTAAATGGCCTACCAGCACACCTCGATCCTTTTCTTACATCCTTTTCCTCTTTTGTCGATGGTATTGTTCTTCTTGATCTCTGTGATCTTTGACACGTGTCATCTTCTTATTCTTTTGTGCTATTTTTATTTTTTATTATTTTCTCTATTTATTGTATATATTTTTATTATATACTATTATTATATATTATATATTATTATATATATATTATATTATATATATTTATATATATTATATTATATATATTTATATATATTATATTATATATTATTATTATATATATATTATATTTATTGTATACTCTATGTTTCTAAATATTTGTAAAAAAATTGGAATTTCGATTCTGTATATAAATAAATAAATAAATTAAATGTAATTTGCTGGACAGTTAAAATTAATTTATTAAGTTAGTTATTATAATTGTAGGATTAATTTCAATTAAAAAATTAATAAATTAAAAATATTTAGTGTAGATTCACAATTTATTTTAATGATTACATGTTTCGGCCTTCCTGAAGACCATCTTCAATACTGAAAAAATAAAAACAGGCAGTGGCTTATATAGGTATGGACAAGTTTCTATTAGTACACACATATTTACAGGTTGTATAATATGTGTGCGGGTACAACAATTGAAAAAGGTTATTATAAAATTTAATGGGTATGTGATTAATTTTAATGTATTAAGACATTATACAATAATCAATTTTTTGCTTTCATTTTAAAATAGTTAGTTATTATTTATATAATACTATTAAACAATATTTATATTACACACAACACTGAACCTTATACTTATTCTAGTGTAGAACCTGCTATGACGAAGATAAATTAGTAATGTATTGCTTGATTTTGTAGTTTAACCATGGCATTGATTTAACAATTATTGAATGGAGTTAATATTAACACAAATGCTGTCCTAGTAATTCTATTTGCTCAGGTATTATTACTGCTAGATATTTAAAGCATCAAATGCTGCCCACACATTAACAATGTATTCATGAATTGAATGAACAATTATAGCCACTATTTACCTCATGAATATAATATCGACATCTGTTTCGCTTTCACATGTTCAACATTTTGCCCAGTATTTTAAAAATAACTAACTGTAGTTCAGTTATCCCCAGTATTTTATAACCATTTCTTCAATAACATTAACCCTTCTATTATGTCATTTAATATGTCTATTACCTTTTTGTAATGGTCCAATTATAAACATTAATGGCCATATTATTTTCAATTGTTTTACTTCTTATTTTATAAGACTTTCAATTATTAATGCTGTATTTCCATTTATTGTACAGATCTTGTAAATTTTTTTTTAATAAATTTCATCCAACAACATCCTTAGATATATCCAAGTAAAACTGAATTAATTTCGAATTTTCATACATATTCCAATCAGATTAAATGCCTTCCCATTACTTTGAAGTTGCATTTTTTGTCAGTCTCAACGTAGAATGATGTTGCCTTTCAGGTTATAAGATTTCATGTATCAATATTAATCAAATGTTTTTTTTTTACTCATAGTACTATCGCTGTTTAGTTCTTATATTTTGAGCAGGTTTATTTTCTTCATTTTACTCCTATTTGTGGATCACCTCACGGTAAAATTGTCTATTTAGTGTCTAACACGAACACAAAAAGAAATTTTAAAATATGTTTTCTTCCATTTCAACATTCCTCGATTTAATTTTTATTTCCTCTATTAAATGACTTACTGAAATTGATTCGGTTCCTTCATGCAGGTTTATAGTATTTTAAAAATATTTCATGGCTTGGCAGTTATCTATGATGACAGTTATAACATATTTCATCGAAAATTTTAATCTATCATTTATTTTAATTCATTTATTGCAGTTATTCAATTTGTCACTTTATAAAATCAAATTATTTGTGATAAAAAATTGAATGGGTTTAATAAAAAATAAATTAAAATGAATGTTATTTGAAGTAGATTTCATTGCCATTATCATCATTTATAGTAACCAATATTCATATATTTTCATTTTTTAAATAATACTTTATTTTACTACATTCTTCATCTTACATATCCTCTCCCTTTCTTGAGCATATGTCAAATATTACTAGTGATAATATATATTTTCAAAAATACAATTTTTTTGCTGTTATCATAGTGATGTTAAATGACTTGATTTTCTGAATATATACATTAAAAACAACATTATCATAATGAATATGATACATTAATTGTACTTATTTTCCTAGTATCGTAATATTAGATATTTAACCTTGTTGTTTGTTTATTACTTGAGTGTTTTATAAAGTAAATATTACAAATTGAATTCATAAAAGTTATAAAACATAAAAATATGAGCTGAGTGATTTTTTTTAGCACTTTCAAGCACTTGCTTGTATCACAGTAAAATGAAACGACAGTATAATTTGTACATAATGTACATTTTTGTGGAACGCTGGTTGAGAGCCACTGGACTAAGTAACTTTACATTCAATTATGCATCTAAACAGCTACATAATACAACACAGCATGCTAGAAAAACTTTATTTTTAAATATGCATATTATACATTAATTATTCATATCGTGAGTTCCTTGAATTTAAACTAATAATACCACTACGGCATTATACTTCTTTTCTTTCCACATATGAAATGTATGATCACAAATTTCCACACCGTACAGTTCTATCAGCTGACATTGCCTATGACAACAAAGAACTTTTATGGTTCCCTAAGCCATCGAAGGAAGCCTGGGGGTTTGAGACGCAGTCTCACGATATCAAACTATTAAATTTTGCTAAACTTTTATTTTCGTGTCTCCCCAGGCACTGCTCCGCGCCTCCCATTTTGGTGATCGCTGGGTTAAGGTGTTTTTACACCAAGCCCATCGCTTTATATCACTTTGCATATTGTTTACGCCGAGCTTCCCTGCAGAACTGGGTCATCCCACTTTATATTATGATCTTATTATTATCACATAGGCAACCGTCGAAAGTTGTAGCCGCGAGTGGCTCGTCATTTATTACGACAACTCGTAACCAAAAAAGCTATGAAATATAAGGGAGAAATGCTGATTATTTTATGACATACTACCTCTCTCTCTAACACTATGAAGACGAAGACATGAATTACATTATAGAATTTTGACTAGTTATCTAACGGCTATTGTACATTGTAAGTGCGGCATTCGTTCATTTACTGAAGTTGAGCAACATTGGACGTAGACCGAAACTTGAACGGATGACCACCCGTACCCGTATCTGCCGAATGTGCATTTTATCTACTGCGTATCGGCAATCTAGAAAATATTATAAATCACAAATATACTAAACCCACACGAAAATGTTTGTACTATATAACATTAAATTTCGTTTATATCGTTCGATCTGTGAAACCTGGTACTTTTTCTTTAATATCAACACAGATATGACAAAATACCTAGACAAGTTGAACAGATTTAAGGCAAAATAACCAACATAATTTTCAGAATTCGTAATGATAATATAATTGATAATCAACATACATACTATATATCTCTGGTTGCACTTTCTTGTTATTTTTGGATTGCTTAAGAAAATGCGCCTGAATGCAAAATATTTAGAATTTACTTGAAATCCATCAATAATCTGTAATATCCATGCTAAGTATCGAGTGTTCAACTGTACATAGGCGTCCCAATATTTGGATCTCGTCCTATCATCGCATCAACTCATTTTTTACATCCCAACATGACCGTTAAGCTTAAGTGTATTTTTATTACTCTGAAGGCATCTGGAATATAATATTGAAGCATTAATGGGCATGTTAAAAATGCTTTGTTCTTTCGACCGGATATGTCGGATATTTTTATCTCAATTTGGAACATATATAAAAAAAAACCAAGGCGTGTTCTTCTTTATCATTCCACAGAGTTGTAATTTTAACATCTTCCGTAAATTGATCATCTGTTAAATTGATTGATGAAATTATTCAAATCTCTATTTTTATCATCTCTCCTTAACACATACGATTATGTAATGTTTCGGAGCAATCCAGGTACATGTTAATCAATTATCTTAAAAATGGTCCTGAATTGGTCCGAAACATGTACAATTTATTAAAATATATCGATGTGAAATAAAACTAAATATTTTAAATTTGTTAATTTTCCAATTTAAATTAAAATTAACTTACGGTAATAAATATACAGTATCACCATGAATTGTCAGTTAACAAGCTTTACGTTATTGAAAAGAAGACAGCAGAATTCCTTGGCCAAGGTTTTTTTTTGTAATGATGCATTATAATGCATTTAATCCGGCCTCGGTTGATAAAATGAAGCAGTCGGTATAATTAAGAATGCATTTTATAATGCTGATATCACGTGTTGGATCAATTATTACGCTAGACGCCCATTTTTCCGTGTAAAACATTGTTTTCAAACTACTCGTATATCGCTATGAAGTTCTGTTCACTTGAAATCTTTATTCAATATATTTGTTTTATTCCTGAATACTCTCGATTATCTGTATACTCTCGATTATCTGTATACTCATTATCTGCATATTCTATTCTGTTTTTCCCGCTGGGATTCATCTACTCGGAGATAATGCTGGGATTGTTTATATACTGTGGGCATTATATTTTTAGACGTCTCTCCTCCGGGGTATGATGTAATCGTTCCACACAATACGCCGACGTCGAAAATCCCTATGCAATGATATTGTATCGAATTTTACAGAAGTTGAAAACATTGCTTAATTAAATACACAACAGAAAAGAAGATTTTTTAAGTCAATTTAACTTTTTTTAAGTTTACCAATTTAGAGTATGTTTTTATTATAAAATGTATTTATCAATTGTTTCATACTACGCTATTGACGTAAAAATATCGTGAATTATTTTGCACCTTGTTTTGATATGGATCACATAGAGAGCTGATTTCGCTTATATTATAGAGCTTTCTCAGCTCTCAAATATGTATATAATGATAGAAGGAAGCTCTCGTTGAAAGCTAAACCGCGATTCTCAAGTATGTGTTTAAACATTGATCAACATTATCTATATATTCAAGCATGGTAAAGAGTTGTACTTTAAAAGGCTCTCAAAAAAATGTTTCGAATGTAAACATCACATTAATCATTCAATGAAATAACAGAAAATTATTAAAATTTACCCTTGAAGCTTTTGTAACTTTTGACAATATTATAATTTTAAATTAATTTTAATTAAAAAATAATTCAATTTTTTTTTTACTTTTGATACACATTTATTTTAACTGATTACATGTCTCGGCCTCCCTGGAGGACATCTTCAATCATTTATTATTTTTGAATTTAAATTCATTTAAAATTATAATTATGCAGTTTCACAAAGTATTGTCAGTTGATAACCTTAATGTTTTTGACAATATTCTTAAATATAAAGTGATATATATATAGATAAACGATTTATAATTAAAATCAGCATATAAGAATGTACAATATCACATTATATGTACGAGTATATGCTCAATTTGTATATAAATTAGATTCACCATTGCAATAATTATTATCGTATCTTAATGATAACTTAATGATAAAGCTTGGCTTGATCGTTGGATTTGATAAACGATATGTAGTGAATCAGTCAATATAACTTTCTTGTATGATAAATGTATAAGATAATAAATTAATATGTATTCAACCTACTTCAAATATTATTTACTGCTTGTTACCGTAAGCTCATAATTGTATTATTATTTATTAGTTTCAACTCGATTAACACGTGATCATCACATAACTCGTCCACCCATCCTTTATTAATAATAATCATAAATTTAAATTATTCTATTTCTGTTGCTGGAGTAGAATAAACCTGTGGCGAGAAAAAACGTTTTTTTTATCTATACGAAGGCAAGACAATCGTTTTAATATTCGAATTAGTAAGGCTCACATTTTACATTATCTTTCGAATGAATGATTGTCGAAAACTTTTTGAATTTTCGCACGTTTCCGTCGGTTTAGGTTCCATGGCCGCTGCGGGCCCGACACCGGATATGAAGCCAGCGGCGTCCCCGGCCGCCATTGTGTCGGACGACGCTGACTCGAGATTAAAAGAAAACTCTGCCAGTTTTTACAGCGCCTAGTCGCAAAATCGACGCTTCAAAATACCCGCTATAGAAAATGAACAATTTCGTATTATCGCTTCGGATACACGAGCTCAGTAGCTGCATTACAGTAGACCTGCCTAGTTTCGATGATTATACTCATCAGTCAAGTTAAGCACTACGCATTAACGTAAAGAAACACGATTTAATTTTTGTTTACTGTTTTTTATTTAACGTTGAATTAAATTTACTTGAAACCACTACAACGTACGTTTTTAACTGGTTATCCAAGCGGTTGTATCAGATGATCCGATAAACACATGATTGTTTATTCTTATTTTTTATTTTTTTCAATATCAAATTTTGATCATAATGATGTTTGTGCTCCGGGGCTCAAGGAATTTTATGAAAACAAAGTGATAAGCATTATGTTATTGTAACCAAAAAAAACAGTTGGTATAAATGACAAAATAGGAAATCGTAGTATTTATTTACTACGTCGCATCGTTCAATATTTTTTACTTTATTCAATTCGATAATGTATTTTAGTTTTACGTCGATAAGGATACTTGTTGTTGTGTATTTTTAACCACTAAAGCATTCACGTCTCTTGGCGTTAATTGTTTTGTTGTTCTGCACCATTATCACATGAAATTATCGTCGATCATTGACCAACAAAGTCACCGTATCGTCAACTTTAATGCAACAGAATCTTTTTTTCAAAATCTTTTTTCTACATTTTGAAAGTCGTAACAAAAAACATTAATATATAATATATGATGTTAGAATATCATGATAGACTGCATATATAATATATCTGTACTAAATTCTCCATTACATGGGTGAACATTTTGTGTATCCCAAAGTTGAGTTGACACTGCATACATAGTCACACAGACAATTGCTCTGATGACTATTTATCTTTGTAGCACATCTCCGCAAGCGCTATTTCGAACAATCGTTTTCTCAGTAAGCTATATCAACGTGTAAGTAACATTTACTGACTTATGTGCATCATAAGTGATGCTATAATCTTTGTCCTATCATTTATACTAAATTATTATTTATAGACACAATATCAAATTATTAATTAATAACATTTAGTCCACACCAAAGTCTATTACTTATTATCCTCATAACCTTACAAATCTTTTTTTAAGGTTTTGTCGCTAAGTTCACTCCCAAAAATGATCTCTCATAAAGCGATAGATTACAAATATGTTTATGTTAATTAACGTATCAATAATACTGTTCAGTTATCTTTAATCTACATTGTTTGAATGTAGTTGGAACTGTTTGATAACACGCCTCTTGTCAATATATATACAATTATTGAAACGGCTGCGACACGAATGCATTGAATGCACAAACGAGTTATATAAGCAGACGGAGAGAGACTTATAGATCGAGATTTGTAGTGCTTCGTTGTTATTTATTATCTCAATGGATAAACTTACTTTTCATGTAATTGCGTCAATTGTTAACTTGCATGCAAAAGTTGGCCTCTAATGCGTATCTAACAAACGTTTTTTATTTCTATTCCATTTACTTGTTGAAGCAAACGACCCTTTTACCAATCATTGAAAATTATTTGGACTTCCTAAAGACACCAAAAATGTAGCATATATATTAAATTTTCTTTCCATAATGTTGAAACAGATAAATACACAATCTCCCAACCCACACACAAACACGAACACAACACACGTTTCCTGCATGCTAATATATGTACTCGTATATGATTCATACAATAGATTCAAAATATCCACAAATGGTCATGCACATAGCTTGTTGCAGCGATTACCCGATAACGCACAACATCTCGAAATATATCGAGAAATTTGCTACATTATAAAAATAAAATTGGCACGCAATATATCAACCAAAATTTTTAAATATCGAATTAATAATCTTGTATTTCTCGATAAGCATATAAAATATTAATTAGAATTTATGAAAATACCATATCAGGGAGTTGGAGAGAGACACCTATACTTTCCGGAGCTGCTTTAAAAGCAGACGATTTTCCTACCAATTCCACACGTGACATAAACTCTAGGTAGCATACACATTAGTGGCTGAGTGTATTATTAGTCGCCACTTTACTCATTCAAGTAATAATAGCTGAAAATAATCTCTATAACAGTAACACAGTAGATCCAATAATTAACAAATGGTTGTCATTTGGGGTAATGCGTGAATGCCGACTTGTTATCTTATGATGGTGCCGTATCATTGCCATTCTCAAAATACCATAGAGATATAAGAAATTCATAAATAAATACCGTCAGAGAATCCACAGATGAGATCTCTGGCTGTATTCTCCTGTATGTGTTTATGTTTAAAAAGCACGACCCATCGAGAGCGGTTGCGATAAGCATCAGCATCGACGGCGGTTCAGCTTAAGGCGGGCTGGGGGGTTGAGGGCGGGAGAAGGCGCCCTTGAACTGCGAAACTAGTTCACGCCGCCCACTTTCCGCCCACGAACCTTTGGCATTTGCGAGCGGCCGCGGGAATTGATCCGCGGACCGCGCCGCCCATCCACCGCTCTCTCTCCTGGGCGGATCCGGCAAATTAAGAGCGGACAAGCTCTCGCCCGCCCAAACAGAATAATGAAATTGATGGGCGGCGTGTGCCTTTCGATCACTTATAGAGGAACCCGTCATTAATTTACTACCCCTAAAAAATATATAATTGACGAATGTCATAAGTTCTATGCTGGACTATGTAAGATTATATATATTATATAACTTGAGCGTGTAATTTTATTAGTTTATTTTGCTAAGAGGTACTGCTGAAATACTTAACTGTCATACGAGATTTCGCGGCATTGAGGTATTTCTACAAGTGATGGATCAGTTTCACACCTACGACATTATTTAATGGTATTTGTGGACAATTTAGACCTTTTAAATTGATTTCGTTAGAAATATATTTATTAAGCTTAGTTGCAGGTCTAATTAACGACTACTCGACAAATTCTAGATTGAATCCGGAAATATACTATATTACTGTTACATTTAAAATATGATTTTAAAATCTAGTACATATATTATAATTTAACT
This sequence comes from Glossosoma conforme, assembly GCA_022606575.1. Classification (NCBI taxonomy): domain Eukaryota; kingdom Metazoa; phylum Arthropoda; class Insecta; order Trichoptera; family Glossosomatidae; genus Glossosoma; species Glossosoma conforme. The sequence continues at coordinate 365,946 of JAGTXR010000001.1, forward strand.
TTTTTTCCTATCTTACGATTGCCCCTTTTTTAAATAACAATATATGATTTAAGAATAAGGCTGTTGCCATGAAATAATAAATACCTTTTCATCATTCTAATGGACTAGGTAAGCAGTTAATGTGATTTAGCACTTGCAGCAGAACAGGCGTTACCTGTTGTTTATTGTTGTGATCGTATGCTTCATATTATGAAAGAATTATAATACACCGGAGCAAACTATGCCCGTTAGTATCTTTTTATTTATATATTTTTAAATTCCACGTGTCTTATATCTTTCTTCGCTCGCTTCCATGATATCACTAATCATACTACACACAAAACTACACACCTGTGTAGTTTTCTATTAGGGGTACTAACCGCCAATGTGACAGCTCGGCCGATCCTCTTGTCGTTCCGTCCCCTGGAAAACCGCCCCGGTAACCTGTCTGATGAAAAATTAGCATCGTTTCGAATTCCACGGTAACCCTGAAGTACAACAATATTCCTTTAAAACTTTCAACGTGCTTGTCGAATAATATATTTTATTCAAATTTTAAGCAAAATATTAAATAATATGTATCAAGAGACGTCAAACGGAAAGCAGGCAGAGCAACTTTAATTGTGTAAAGACAGATATAGAGGAAAAAAATCCTTACATCTCTATAACTTCAAAGTCAGAGCGAATGTGATTGACGCAATCAAACTTATTTTAAGTCTCGAGAATAAAATATGCATTCGTGTTTATAGTCTAAACCAGCATTAAAGCGATAATTAACGTAAAATTCGACTCTTTGAGATAATGTTTGATAACGTCTGTCCATGTAATCATGGAATAAACATAGTTTAGGGAAATCTGATGAAATTCATCCACCACGATAACATAAGATTCATCTTGTGTTGCCGTTCCGGAGTTTGTGACACATTTTGGGAAACCCTCCCGGGAACTGCTGCTTGGCTCTAACATTCCTGTGTTGGTGTTGCATGGTTATCGACGAAATACTCAAAATTTTAACTCGGAATGTGTTAATATCTGTACCTCTTTCGATTGTCTTCCAAAGGCTATCTACGAATTACGACGAATTGTTTCAAGTCACTTTATCGGAACATTAATGAAATCGTCCTTAATTTGCGTAAATTTTCCGCTAGTTAAGTACAAGGTAACTTGAATTTACATCGATAGAATATCCTTACCGTTGGTTGATAACACGTTGCTTTAGCAAACTGGGGGTTAAAGCATCCCCTTCGTTGCCCTCGCTTCCGTATTATTTTAGACTCGCTCTGGAATCTAGATGTATGTTTTCCCCGGCGATGTTTATTTCGTACCGGCTCAAGTTATAAATTTGTTCAGTCATGAAACTCGTTTTGTAAATTATGTATATTGTTTTGCTGCGGGAATAATTTTGCACGTTACAACCCACAGCGTACCGAAACGAAATCTCAATTTGAATACGAAACTGGCGAATTAAGTAAGCATAATATTTTATGGTTGTGACCGATTTAATATACAAAATAAGGTACCTTTGTATTTACATACAATTATACACAAAAGGATCTTGAATTTATTTACTTAATTTCATTAGGATATATTACGAGTACTCTATTCTTCCCATATCATTTCTATACTTGGAACAAATTTCCGTCATTCTACAATATTATGTTCGTTGCCATTGTCCATCCATTTTCCCGTCCCTGTGGTTCCTAATGATCTCCATAGTATGTGTCATCAAATATCCGGTTCTTAGGTAGACATATAGGTACAGATAAGTTGTGTGGACGATGTCAACTAACAGAACTGAGTGGCGGCAATTTGTTGTAATCATATGTTCCAGATATAAAACGGGTATACTAAGAAAAAACATTGTAGCATATAGAGCCACTGCATTTGCCAGTCTGCCGCCATATTATTTAAACTAGATCCGCATTTTTTTTTTTAATATCTTTCGAGTTCTTTTTTGAGGGTTAAATTTATTATTTTCAAATGAATACAGACCAAAAAAAATACATACAAGTATGTATACAAATTTAATTATAGTAAGTACATTGAAGCAGCTAAACTTTTATGAAAATACAATTATACTCATATGTTTTACGTGTTTTTTTTCTAAATATAATTACACGTTTACCGTCTCTATTTATGCGGCATTCCGAAAATGTTTAACGTAAAGTTATTTTTAGATCAATTAAAAGTTCGTGTGTTTCGTTAAGTCGACACTTACCGCCCAATCACCGGTTATTACCGCGGTAACGACCATTAAATTATTTCGATGTGAATCCTTTACTCGGGCGGTGGAATTTTCCATCAGTCAGATTTTCTCTGTGTGACGACATCACATAAGTAGGTGTAGTATGTGATTTTGACATTTGACGTGGGTTATCGATTGACGGTAATTACCACATTGGTGTCAAGTAGAGATGGACACTGAAATTATTCATATTTACGTGCCTCATTTTAATGACTGTCAAATTAAAATCCCAAAATTATAATGCATATTTTTAAAGTAGCGTATTCGAGAGGTATTCGTGGAAAGTTCAGATATTTCATTATTAATGTTTTCTTACTCCTAATTTATATCATTCGAAATAGTTTTCTTTACTCAAAAAATTTTACTACAATCTCTGACTATTTTAGTGAATAAAATATATTTATTCACTAAAACGAACTGCCCAGAAGTAACGCCATCAACGTCGCCCATTTCTGGGCAGACAGGATCTGACCCTGTTGTTTCCGACACGATTATATTATATATATTTACTAGAATCCAGCTTATACAAAAGAATACTTGAAATCACTGGAACTATATGCAAAGTATTTATTACTTGGGGCTAATGTATATTTATTTATTTATTATAAATAAATTTCAATTATTAAGTAAATACTCGTGTTTGAAGAAATCACGCTTTATTTATGATCAAAGTTTTTAGTTAGCATGGAAAACATAGACAATATTTTATACATTGTTTTTTAAAAATAAGTTTTATTACTGTAAATTTGTATTGTTTAATAAACAACTGAAAATAAAGGCATTAAATTCTTTCACAAAAAAACTATCATCTTTATAGAAAATTGTTTGTATCCAAAAAAGTATTGACAAATTGACTACGTTTCATGCATTGTATGTTTTGTCGTCAGATAAACATAATTATTTATTTAAAAATAATATCATCTTTCTAGGCCGATGTAAGGTGATATTATCAACATGATTCTCCTCGTCAAAAAATGTGGTGAAGAATATTTCAGTAAATTCTCCTTGCATTTATTCTGCTCCACATATTAATTAATTTCATTCCTGTCAGTGTCCGCCCCTCACTGGCGCCGCTCCGCCCTGACCGCGATGCGGGACGAGTGCTCCATATACCTAATCGTTCATTATTACTATCGACGTGTTTGACGCAGAGGAGCCTCGCCTACACTGTCAGTGCGAACTCTGACACGCTTTGGAAAATACCATACCTATCCGGTCCTGTATGTGAAGTCCCACCCATCATTCGGACGCTCGCAAAAAGCTACCTATTTGAGAGTGGCTGAAGGGCTTCTCGCGATTCTAAGTTCAGCTTATTGTTATTGATAACGAAGTTAGTATGCTACAGGATGTCTCGAATTGCCTTTCTTTGTAACCTGTTTCTAATCCACGAAGTGCATGGAAGTGAATAGGAAGTTGGTTTGGAATGGACTCTGCGATAACCCAGACATCACAGTTCTTCTTCGTGTCAGCGACGTCAAATTATTTTTTCTCAATATCTGGCAACATCGATAGCTCGTGTGTTGCCCAGCATTAGGTCCTGAGATGTGCAACTTGTTGGGCACATGGAGCAGCATCGTAGGTGTGAGGCGGTCTGCAGGTCTCCACAGTCGCACAATAGTGTCTCTCCCTGCCGAAGCATTCCCCACCGCTCGAGGTTGTCCTTTGACATCACAGTTAGAAGTCTTCTTTGTCTTTCAACTCTGAGTGTCATACTCCCTCATTACATTTCACTAACTATAGAAACCAACGAATATTTAAGTATTAGTTAATCGGCATTTAAAAGGTCGGCCAACGACACAGCACCATGTGAGCGCGATTCTCGTTAGATCGCCGCATGTTAAGCAACATTGAACACGGACAAATACTTGCATTTGTTACCCCCTGTTGCAAAGCGTGTCGCTGGTTGGGTTAAGCTGATGAACCTAATCGTCCTATTAATTTTTTTGATAAAAAAAAAAACAGTAAAAAAATGCCTCGAGTACCGACTCTGCTAAGTCTCCGGGAATGTTGCTCTAGAATTTGTCGGGAACGATACACATACCATATAAATGAACTTTTCGATGAAGAGATATCGTGGGACAATGCATGAACAAAGGCAACTGATAGAACCGAATGGCGGTAATGTATAGCGACCATATGCAGATATTCAGATATATATATTGTACTTATGGGAAGAGGTAAAATCATATTGTTTTATCATAAATTATATATCATACTGTCAGGATCCTGTTTAGTGCTTTTACTTAAAAAAAAAAAATTAAGAATTATATATTTTTAACAGTGACGAACTATCAACGAATATCCAATTACTATATGTATTGTACATTGTGCGCTTTGAATTCACAAATGCCAATGGATTCCAATTACAAAGTGTGTCATTATAGCAGGTTGTAATTTTAGAGAGACGAGCCGGCGAGCAGAAACAGTTCATTTATCAATTCCAGCCCTGGAATTGCCTCCATTCACACCGTGCAGCTTGTCATTAATACACTCGCCTGTCTAACTATTCACTATTCATGCAGGTACAGGCGGGATACTAATTTTTATGCACACAAGGTATATTGATTATTTATTGTAGCCAGACAAAACTACAGTGTCGAGTTGGAGACGATAAGAGATGAGGGAACGCATTAAAGAAAGTTAGCCTTAAATTTGTAAATTAATATATTGTACCTTGTTTTAATATTGATCACTTTAAGCACTGTTTATTCACATGCTAAAATACCACGCTTATTCGCTTTCAATGTGTTCTCAAATTTTACTTTTTGTGCTTAGTCCTAGTTATAAAAATATTGATTACATATATTATCATTTACATTAATTATATTATCATTTACATTAATATATTGATCTTATGTACGATACGATATCCGTAGCTAATCAAAAATAATATTAGAATTCACCCGTAATCTCAGTACATACATATACATAATAATAAATACTAGTTAGTTCATAGTCCATTAAAAGCCCCCATACAATCCCCAATTCGAACCTTTTGCCAAATGTAGAAATAACAATCATTATTTTCCGTTTCGCTTTACCTGAGCAGCTAAACCAGGTGTGTCCAACTCTACATCGAGTATAGCCCAAATGTATTTATAAAAAAATATACAGCGACATAAACATTGGTCAACTATAGTATTAAGTAATACTCCTACGAAATAATCAAATGTGCAACATGAGTGCATCTTTTTTTATTAGACCGTTTTTATAAAACCTAACCAAATAGTATCCCACATGCGTGTGTAAATCGCTTAGGTATCAAATATGTGTATCAACTGTATCGAATAAGGCGATCAATAATATTTTTAATCAATGTTTTGGACTACTACGCATTCGCATTATAACGATTATACAAAGCCTGTATCGTCCCCATTCAGAATTACGACTGCGAATCATGGCATCTCACTATAGGCCTATGAAATCTTATAATGCCATTTAAATACAGATGTCCTCGTAGAATAACCGGGATACGATGATTAAACTTTGTGAGGAATGACGATGTAAGAGACGAAGGTAGACTTTGCTCGAAAATGTACTTCGGATGCCGCAGAAGAGGATAAACTACACAGAATATACTCGCCAGAGCTTCGAGAGACAAGAACTGACGAGAGGCGAATACCGTAGCGGCTGACAAAGCTTTATGGCGATAGTTCGTGGTGACCATATGCTTCAATTATATGAGCTGATATGGAAACGATGATGATGGTCATGATGCAAAATTGAATAATATTATTATTATAAACTCTCCCTAATGTTTTTTTTTATAAATTATGAGTCTTGTTTTACGTAGTAACCACGTAGTAAATTCACGTTATTTCCCTCTACAGCCTTAATTTATACACGTGTCATTCAGTGCCATCGATCACCAATCCAAAACCATCTATCACATAATGATTCCACAGAAATCGTAGCGATTTGTAATGTTATTTCTATATATTCTATTCACAATAAGCAATGAACCTTTTTGAACTAGTTCAAATAAGCCATCTGATGTTTTCTCTTAGTTTGTAATGCCTGGTACAGACTCTTCCGTGCGTGATAGATCAGTCCAGTCGATATCCTCTTTACACGTGCTTCAACGAGCTCCACAACCTCTTATTCTTGATAAATTCCAACACAGAAAATCGCCAATACATACTACGCACAAACGTAAAACATACGTTTTTTACAAATTTGTTACGTCAGTCATTTCCATGTCGATCCTCGCGTATGTGTTATAATACTATTATTAGATATCATTTCTTTATATCAATTATTTTCACCATCTGCATTTACATTTCGCATTATCTTTATTTTGATGACCGTAGTAAATATTATTGATACATCTGTAAACGTTCGTGGATATTTTGCATGATAACTCGTATATTCCGGTTATATATTAATTCACACTCATCTTAGGATTAATTGAAATGATATGTTTTTTTTTTAAATAGTGAAGATAAATTTATATGTTACTTAATATGAGCTCACTATCTACACGTAGTAAAATATGATACGTATATTTATTTAAAATTATTACACTCGATTGATGGGCTTTCATGTATAAAATTCAGAAATACACACTAATTGAATAAAAACTTGTGTTTCTTATTTATTATTTGATTTATAAATAAAATTCTTATTATAATATAAGAAACATAAATCATATATCGTGTTTGAAAAATTCACAGCTCAGGTGAAGAAATCAATTATCCGTTACCTATAAGTTTCATTTTAAAGAACCCCTGATAATGAAACACCCTAATATTTCTCTAGTACTACAGTCGCACTCTATACAAGTTCGCGGGCTCTTGCCCTGGAGGATCTCGGGAACCATCTGTGTTCCCATGTGGACTTTTGGGATACAGGTGCTCTAGAACAAGGCATAGACAATATGAACTTACAGTGAAACGGCAATTTGCGGTATCCATATGCTTCAAATATGGAGCAGATTTGGAAAAAAAATTAAGTTTCATAATTTACTTTGCATTTCAACTATGATATTTAAAATTAAGTTTGACTTCAGGTTTTGTAAGTTTTCAGGTTATGTAGGCTTTCATTTTACAAATTGATTGTGACGTGGAATGAATAGTAATTCGATTTCATGTTAGGTAATTTTTCATGCTATGTAATTTTTCAGCCTTTATTAACTTTGAGAGGTAATATTCAGATCCTCAGTAAAAGTTATGTTAGGTTAGTTAGCTTTCAGGTCCACTGTATAAGTTAGGTCAGGTTGGGGACCTTTCACGTCCACTGTAAAAGTTAGGTTACGTTAGGTAGTTTTCAGTTCCACTGTAAGTTGGTTAGGTCGGCAATCCGCCCTAAACGAGTGATGAGCAGTGTGGGCGGATTTGTAGGCGAGGCGCGCTGTGAGACCGACTCTCGTGGGCTGCAGCGCTGCCGGCCGAGGGCGCTCACCGCGCCGGCCTCCGCCCCCGGGCCCGCCCCCGCCCTGGCGCACGTGCCCGCCCCGGCGCCCGCGCCCACCGAGCCCCCGCCCATCGACACCGGTACAAGACCTCTAGGTTGCCGTAGACAGAACGCCCCCTTCTCCCGCTCAAAGAGTACATACCGAAAGACACAACCTCTAACGAAAGGTAATGGCGAACCTTACTCGTCCTGGGATACTTACATTCAAATTAACTTAAATCCCATTCGTCTATAATATCGGATGTAAAGACATACCTGGACTATCCCCGTTGATTCAAGCCTCAATAATGAAATCATATTTATTGGTAATTAAAAAAATCATATCTACTCGATATATTTCACCTTATAGAAGTCTCGATTATAGTTTTTAATCTTTTAGAATTTGGAGAAATCTAAAATCATATGCTTGCCGTGAAAATATAGTATAACCTTACAATATTCACATGTCCTAAGGTTACAATCTCAAAAACGTAGCAAAGTATCAAGAATACGATTTTTAGCAACCTGTTATCATTTGATAGGTGCTCTATACAGTTAATCCGGATGAAAAATATATGGTCATACAATAAAACCAGTATATCTGGAGTATTCACTTGATCCTTACATTGAAAAAGTATCAAAATCTTATTTTATTTTCATTAAAATTGACTGAGATATTATCGGCCACACGTATCGGACATAGGAACTGTAAGGGTTAATGAGAATTTTTTACAATATCTCTAGCAAATATATTGCGTTATAAAACATACATAAAATACTATTTCAAAATTATTTGCACCCAAAAAAATATGGACAGAGAATCGTGTTGCTTCGGTGTGTACTCTTTTTAAAACGTTTATTAAATAGAACGAAATAGTAAAATAGACATTTTTTATTGTACATGAGCTGTTGGGTATGACAAGTTAAATCTTTCTTTAGTAATAGATTCTCATTTTAATCGTATACATTATTACTCGCCAACGTTTTATAATCATCCCCTACTTTTTTAAGTATATACATAATGTACCGCCTGTTTGGCTTTTTTCCGTTATTAAAATTCTTTCAATTAAATAGACTTAATTAAATGTGCTTATAGCGTGCGTGTGTTCATAACACTACATAGTGTCTATTCATTTAGGTAAAGCGATAGTGTTTTTTGTCTTTTACATCCATTATAGTCATTATACGATGTACCTAGAACCTTTTGTATGTTTTTTAATCTCTTACGTACATTTTCGTGTATCCGCCGTAAAGGTTTTTTTATTCATCATTATTTACAATTTTGAAGGTTTTCGTAAGTAAATCATTGATAATTACAACTTTACGGTTATGTTTATAATTATAACTTTATAGGTTTACTTAAGTAAATCATAGATATTACTTTAAATATTTTTAAATTAATTGATCATTTTTTCAATTTTTTTTTTGTAACTTTTGTATACAATTATAATATTATAAATATGTAGTTGGTTTGTAGTATATAATTAGAGGTTTGTAATTAATTATATTCATTTTTATATTGTATATTGTGTGATTCTATTTTATGCATTCCCTAATCTTAAGTTTGCTGAATTTGTTCAATGAAAGTTAATTGTGTTAATTAAATTTCAAAATGTATTTGTCATGTCATATTTACGTCTTCATAAACGTGGTTAAGTACACAACTGACTATTTTGATGCATAAATTAAGTCACAAAAACTCAGGAAATAAAAGAATTAGGTTAAAAATTGTTTCAATCACACCTCGTTACATGTACTGAAAAGCTTTAACGCTAATATTGAACCCTTAGAGATATGATGTCACGAACAATGAGGCTCTCAGCATAATCAAGGAGGATAAGCATCTAGCAAGAACCATCTCAGAGAGGCGAGCCCGATGAATCGGTCACATCATGCGCCACGATGGTCTTCTTCACGACATTGTGGAAAGGATGGTTGAGGGTAGAAACTGTAGAGGGCGCCCTAGACGGGAGTATTTGCAGCAAGTGTGCGAGGACATCAGTTGTAGCTCTTATGCTGAGCTGAAGAGGACTGCAGAGAATCAAGAGAGGAGTGGAGATCGAAATACAAGATTTTGTTGCTGCAAACCAATCCACCGGTTTGATACTACGAAGAATAAGAGATATTTTAGGACTACTTTTTAGGACTAACACATGTGTGTTAGTCCTAAAAAGCTTTTACTGCCTTAATTGTTGTAATATTAGTGAGTGAATCGTCGACAATAAAGTGTCAATTTCCGGGTTTCGTAAAGTCGACCCCTTTATAATATCTTGTTTTATTTGAATGTAAATTATTTTTCTACAACATAACTCGACTCAATTCCAACGCAACACTAAAGTAGGAGAGTTCATAAATAAAAAAGTTATTATAGTACTGAAAAGTTATTATCCGCGGACACAAAAAAAAACTCTTTCCGAAAGCCTCGACACAAAAAATCCGCATAACCTCAAACCTTCCATGAAAAATCGCATTTTTTTTAAATCCCATTTTCGCGTGTGTGGAAATCCACGCTTTGTGCCGTCGACGCCATAATAGACGAACGATATTTTTCGTATTAAGCGTATCTTTTTAACCCATCCATGTGTAAGGATCTAAACAGATGTAGAAGACTTTCGATCTTACTATAAATCACATAACTCATAGTTTTAAAATTTAAATCATTAATCGTCTACTAAAATACTGCCTTGTGTAAGAATTGAACCGTACACAGTTCATACATCCATGTCCAGTGCATTACACTCGACGTTGATCACTGCGCCATTCCATAACCTAATCGAGACGAGACGTTAATAAATAATTATAGGGATTACCTTTAAATACGGAAATGGAACAAAGTTTAACAGTTTTCCCATACAGTATTTTAGTTTAATTTTCAATATACCTTTTGCGTTTGCAGGGTTACCAGCTGCAGAAGATTACATTTGAATACTTAAAACAATAAATTATACTGCTGATAAATTAGAATGCTATATTTATTAAAAAACATTAAGAAAATTATTAAATTCGCTTTCAAATACTGACTGTAAGATATTTAATTTTGGAGCTTAACGCTCACAACTTTGTATTTAGTTTAGTATAATCTAATAATTATTATATTTTCATTTCACATGGCGCGTGGTATTTTTTTTTTCGGCTAAAGGTATGCCACGCTCTCCTGTAAGTTTTTTTTTTATTTTGGCAAATTTTGGGCGATATCCAAAACCGACAGACATACACTGTATGCGCCGGTGTGCGCTAGTGTTGTGCTTTTCATTAATGTAAACATTCGGAAGCCGGCCTTTATGTGGGTCAAGGCGATCGCTCGGAAAATACAAAACACAACGCTATGCCCTTAATTCCATCGAAACGAGTAATTTACGCCGTATCACTAGGTGGATCACAAAGTCTGTAACGTTTATTTTTTATTTTAATCTCACATTATAATTTGAAAAGCAAAACAATGCTACTGTCAACTGCTAAACTGAAGAAATTAACTCACGACTTCCCAAACCAAATCCTTTACTATGGACATAATAAGTGTTCAGAAGGGTTCATCTTCTATCCATTTTCTCCTTATGGCCCATATGGGTATCATGGGCAGTCATAAGATAAAGCATTCTGCTAATTTTAGCTTATATTTGACAGCTTTTGAAATTAATCTTCTCTGTTTTAATTTTTTTCGAAATTACTAAAAAATATAGTTTTATTTATATTCTTATCATTCAGATTAAATATCTATTTCGAATATTAAATTTAATATGTTTACCTTGTTTTCTTGTTAACACTTTGAACACAAAATTACTAACATTAAATATAACACCCTTTTATCAAACATTTTTTTCCGTTAAATCTTTTACTATACTTATATAAAAGTCATTAATTAATGAACCACCCTCGTATTATCGAAGTGTTTTACCCAAGGATCAAACGTAGGCAAACTGTTATTCGTGCATAAATGATGCATACACCCTTACTGTACTGTCCACTTGACTAAGCGATTATTAATTAATTATTTATTGAACGACTTTAACTACCCTTGAATATTCCTTTTTGTCGTTAGTATCAAAAGTCGGTTATTATTATTTTTATTCAATCGAACAAACTGTACCAGATTTTGACCTCAATGAAGTTCAGCCTGGTCGATTGGAGGCGAGGATTGTGGTGGCTGCCAGCGCTTTTTAGCGGCAATACCCGACGACTATATAGTATACTAACTTCGCAGCCTTAGACTGAGGCCTATTTAACATCTAACGGATGTACCTGGAATCACGGGAAGGCCTTCAGCAACTCTAACAAGTAACTTTTTGCGTGCGTCCAGTAACGGGTCCCTATCTTGGTCTCCAAAAACAGGACGGGACAGGGAGGGTTTTCACCAAGAGTTAGGGCAGCGGACATGGTATGATGAGTGGTTATGTGCAATTTGTGGTGATTACTAATATTATAGTTGTTAGTATTATTACCATAAATATAAGTGAATATAGTCCACCTCCAATAGCTCTTACAACCAACCTCTCATAGCGTTTGCGGCGGTTTATGATAAACCGATTATTCTATAAAGTATATTTTTAGATAAATCACCCCTTATGACCAAAGGGTACATTATTTATTTACATTAACTTGAGATCCCTAAACCACACAGTTGAAATACTCGTACATATTCGTTTAACAATATTTGGGTATTATTAGACTAAATTTCATTAATGCGGTAATATTCGAATAATCACATCAAATAATATTATTTTCCGGCAGTTGGAAAATCAGTGATTGAACAGTGAAATGGAAATATTTAAACCGCATCGCCGTAACAAAAGGTTCCATTATCCCTCTTATTGTGATGAACCCAAAATAATAAACAAAGGCGACTGAAAAATTCCAATGACGAAGCTTCCATTTTGAATACTTAAATTTCAAAAACAACAATCGAAAGAACATCCATGAAATATTTTTATTCATTATTCGAACGTAAAATTTAAAAAACGATGATCTGAACAACGTTTTTCTCATTCATCGTTTCCATAGATTCACACACAATATGGAGACTTAAAATATTTAATCGCTCTTCTTAAACAGATAGAATGTTATATTTACTCTAGATTTATAGCCAAGATTGGGAGTAACCTGACTAGGCGAAATAATATATACAGTACCATAATAAGTTCCCAGGTTTTTGCCCTGGAAGTCGTCGAGTACCGTATAATCGTATGTTCTCCAGGTATACCTTCAAGTGTTAAAATATTTCAGGACAAAGTATGGACAATGTCATCTGTCAGAACTGAGTGGTGGCAATTCGTCTTGACATTATGCTCTAGATATGAAACGAGAAAGGGAAATATCTCGAGTCATTTGTTGTAGGGACCTGACTTGGCACTTGAACAAGAAGAAGATTGTGATTCACCAAATCGTTAGCAGTTCATATTTTTAATTAAAAAACACTTATTCTCATGATTTATACGACTTCCACATTGGTCTTGAGCTACATTGGTTTCAACCTGGTACTATAAGTCTGGTATATGTTTTTTGCATTTTCTTACTGATTCATCGTGTTATATTATCTATGTAGGTTTATATACCATGCCAGTATTATGTTTACATAATAATGACATATTTCACTTGAAAACTAGTTTAATATTCTCGTTATATCGTGATTATGTGTTGCTGCAATCACAGCACTGCGCATTCAGTACGTACGCTATTTAACAATCATTGCGGCATGTTTTCAAAATACCGCACAGGTGGTTTAATTCCTTGTTTGCTCCTGCCAATCCATCTGCAAATATGATGAATACAATTAAACGCGCCCGTGTGTAATAAAACTGAAACAAAGAACAGAGATAACCGAACCGGTTTGAATTTTAAAAACAGAACAAAACGTATCTCTTTTTAGTGTGATTTATGGCTGTCACGTTGAATAAAAATGCGCATTCTTCGCAGTGCGCATCTAGACAACTGAAACGTACCTTGTTGTCTTCCAAAGGGCAGCTTTAATAGTGAAACATTTTGCTCTCATACCAGTAGTCTCGGGCTAGATTTTTTTGTAAATAATTGTCCTGCTTTTCGTGAGATTAATTAACTTTTTTTTATTAAACCGCCTCTTAGGACCAGATGATCCAAGCCTCGGGAGCGTGAAGCTTATCATTCGATTTCCTTAATAATCTGGTTAACAATCCACCCAAAAACAAACTATATCAGCCATCTCTTAAAGTCCCCAAGTGTTTTGTTCTGGAGGTTGTGTCGGAAACGATATATGTTCCCAGGTTGACATTTTGATGCAGAGATATTTTGAGCTATGACATGGACAGTGGCAACTAACAGAACTAATTGACGGCCATTTGTGGTGACCAATGGAAAAGAGATGCCAAGAATTTCCCTTCTTATTTAAAAATGTCATGGTAATAGTAATCAAACTATGTTGCGTGAATGCCGGGCTGAAGTCTAATGATATTGGCTGATAAACACTTCCCATACAGCGTCAAACCTTCCATGAAAATGTGCAAGCTTTGTGAAATGCATGTATTCGTGGAATACCTTTTTATCACGTGGCGAAATTCTCTTGGATGTGTTTCCACAGAAAAAAAACGTTTTTTTTTTAATTTACCCACCCAAATACTACAGATAAGTAACGCCATCTTGATAAATGACGGCACAACTCTATTATTGTTCTGAAAAATAATATAAATAACGTGCTTTCAAATTTTCGCAATCTCACGTCGGCATTTTTTCCCTTCAATTTTATGATAAACGCCCAACCCTCGGGAGAATTTCTCAACAAAAGACTTTTGATAAAGAGAATTTTAGTAATGCTCTTAATCTTTGGGTTATGATTTTAATCTGAAATTGATTTTTAGTCTAACGTTTATTTTACAATCTTATATATACGTTTACCTTCAATAAAATACAAGTATATGCAGTAATCACAAAGGAAAAGATTGAAAGATACGTTATTAAAGACTTGATTTGTGATAATGATAGTGATTATCACCTTTTAGAGTGTAGATGTTTTTTTAATTGATTATTTATTTATTTATTATTCACGTGGTGTCTTTACACAAAATATTTTTTTTTACATATATTTACTTTGTAAGTATGTATTATAATTACTTGAATGTTGAATAATATTATTATTTAACTTAACTTTATTCTACAGTTTCGATCATATATCTGATTAAGGCAGCTTCCAGTATAAATATGGCAACACTACATATTTAATATGTGTGCTATACACCTGTGTGGCCTGCGTACAAAAACAATTCAGTCTTTTTAAAAAAATTACCTCTTGAATTTTAATGGCTCAAATTCTTGGCAATTGGTAAATAAAAAATAAAAATAAAACTTTTAATTTCACATTAATTATGTTTTCTCAGTACCTATACGAGTTTTAAGTTATTTAAACTACTCGGAAATATATTATTACCATGTGTCATTTGCAATAATTTTAAAAACTTATTTTAAATCGGCAAATATACGTGTATATGGATGGCGCTCACTTCGTGAGTTTGTATATCTCGCTCATACTCACGAATAGATGACGAGCGACATGCTGCGCTACAAAAACGTCAGCAAGGCTTTTTACATATTAATCTTAGGCTGCGGCTGCAATAGAGCCTACATTGTCTTCTAGATAGTAAAACAAAAAATTTGGTAACTTTTCTAAACAATGATCTTACAAATTCCACGATATATTGATGCTTTTTCAGTATGTGATTGAGTTCAATATAAGTGGATTTGCAACTCTGAATAAATTAAAAACATCTGAATTTTAGATAAAATTTTATTTGAGACATGTATTTCATACTTGTAAAAAATTCGTTACATCATGGTACATTACTGTCGTCTTTATAATAGTTAAGAGATCTCAAGAAAGACAATGGTTTGAATCTCTTCCCGTCATCTCCGCCATATCCCGACTTGACCTCGATATTCGATACAAAGCAAACGAGCAAACAACCGACGGAATCTGGAACATGTCAGACTTACCACTTCATCTCTGTTTGAGACAATATCAAACTTCTCCCCAACACCAACGCTCTTCCCAGAATGTGTAACCAGCTCTCACTAATGTCTCTCGTCTTGTATAAACATTATTATTGACCTGATTTCCAATATTGTGGTGACTTGTACTATTTTTATGACATCATTATATAAGAATACATATCCTAGTATACTTTGAATTGAAATCACTGAAATACGAAACAAAAATTATTTTATTACTTCATATTAAATTTATATTGTCGTTCGTCACTATACTTTTAAAAAAACATACATAAGTATCAACATCATTAAGAATATAATTATTCTGTATTTTTATTAATCTATGAAATTCGTATATAGTGCGCTTTATTATTTTTATAAAAATAAAAATGGACATATATACTTAAAAATCTACTGAATAATTAGCGCCCCAATATGCTTCGATTATTTTTCATAGTACTATCAATCCGGTGGATTGGTTTCTCGATCTCCACTTTTCTCAATCCTCTGCAATCCCTTTTAGCTCAGCATAAGAGCTACAACTCATGTCCTCGAACACTTGCTCCAAATACTCCCGTCTAGGGCGCCCTCTGCAGTTTCTACCCTCAACCATCCCTTCCACAATGTCGTGAAGAAGACCATCGTTGCGCATGATGTGACCGATCCATCGGGCTCGGCTCTGAGATGGTTGCTTCGATTACTCGTCTTGAAAGGTCGTTGCAACGTGTTACTCGGCGAGGCTTTGGGTATTGTATTGACTTGAAACGATGCAAAAATAAGTGTACCTGACAGAACTCTATGTTGAAATTCATGGCGAGATTATGCTTGTACTAGGAAGCAGATTTCGAAAAAGATACGTTGTTGATAGGTACTGCGTTTCTTAATAAGTGCTCCATTTAGTATATTTACAGTGCACATTACGTACTGAATTATAACCTAAAATTCCTTATGGTTTTTCGAGTAAGACTACTTTAAAAGTAATTATTCTAAACAAATAGTATTATTTATATTTATTTACAAATACGTAAATAAAGTGTTAATTTTTGTATTTATACCCTTTTTAATTTCTGCTATAGTAATAATTATTTACTCCGTTCGCTCTTCCGATCAGCTAAATTTAACCATTTCGCTAATTCGAATTTATACTTCGTGATTGATGTGCAGGCACTTCTCTTCGGTGCGAGGACTTCGTTTATGGTAGGCCGAAAACGTATCCAAAATAAATACGTTCATAATCGACGCACAATATAAATAGAACCGCAAACCTTCACATTTTACCTAATAAAGGGCGCGCATTGCCGTTGTGGGAATTCAAAGTTCACTTCTATCTAGATACAGACTTTCTCACCGCATTTCCAAAGATTCTTATTTTGTGTGGAGCATATAGCCACCACAAAGCTTAACTAAATATGTATATATTTTATATATTATCATTTTATATTATCATTATATATTATATCATTATATAATTTACATAACTTATGTAGGTTAATACAATTTTACGGCATCAATGTAAGTTGAAATACATTATTTTTATCAAGTCTCTTCCGAAATCAGTACCTATAAAGTTCCACCGACTTTGACAGTTTATTTTATGCGTGAAGGATCAGTCTCATACCAACAGGGGATATTTATAAATTACTGTGAACAATTAGAGCATTTATTATAATGATTAAAAATTCACAAGTATCTATCTTCGCCAATCCATGGAACATAAATGTTAGTCGGCTTACTAAGCATTTTTATCGCTAATACCATGTACACTGCTCTATGGAACATTCTCTATTGATCCGCCTGCATATATTCATCAACTTTAGACCGATACAACCATTTTCTGGTATCATGGTTGACATATACCGACTCAAACGAAAAGCTTTTCCATCTTCGTAACACCGGATACAGGATTTGGAATCATTTAGATCGATAAATACATATGTATTTCTTTCCACAGAATCTTTGTATCTTCAATAAAGCGAATTGATGAAGATTTTTATTTATAATCTCGATATCTACACGCAAAAAGCCACTACACATCCTTCCCACACGCAGCATCCAGCCGACATATCCGTTGAGGACCAAGACCTTCTGGTGCTCTCACATGTGTTTAAATATAAATAAAAGCTTGACCGACGGTCAAATCCGTGACCTCTCGTTCGGTAGTCGAGAATTTTCATTATCGACCATACCCCTCAGCAATGGTTTAAAACCGAATACGGAATAGAGAGACTTTTTTCATATCACATATCCACACGGCCATTTCGGCAAAGTCTTTGAATTGCCACTTATTTTTTATTTCTCGCTTTGTCGAGCGGCGCCCGTCGCATCGACAATTCGGAGCACCGTTTTCTGAAGCTCCTGAAAGCGCCTGAAAGGGCTCCCGTCCATTTATTAAATTACTTATTTCGGATGGTTGGCTCGCCGCTCCCCTGGCGATCCGCATAAATGTCAGGTGCCGTAAAAATAATCGTAACAAGAGTGTCTTCACCGCATTTTTTTTATCAAATTTCCATCGATACACTACTAGGGCGTATAAACTTTTTACCGCCCGCCCAAAAGTTACAGCCCGGCAATAACGGCGTAATAAATGTATTTTTTATGTAAATTCCTATGCGTGATATCCAACAGATGGAGAAGCGAGCATACGGAATCTACGACGATTTCTTATATGGCTAATACATACACATGATATCTGTCCAATTAGAATATATTAAGTAAATAACCACTTATATATAATTGACATATCACATTTAACAATGATTTTACATTATTTTAATAATATTACATGTCTGAAAATTAGAAATGTACAATTATAATAAAGCGGAATAATATTGACCTCCTTGCATAATAATTACTTAAATAAATCTTTAATGTGTGCTTTATTGAGAAAACAAAATTAAAAGCTGTATTCACTAAGTTTTATTTCAATTTTGATTGCATGCGTTTTTCTCTCTTTGAAACCATCGTCTGCTAAATTACGTTAATTATATTGACACTGTAAAACTGTTGTTTTTATTTAATTACGAGTCCTTTAATAATACTGCAGCTTACCTTGGTAAATAACCTACCCTCGTATGTTGATCATTTTCTTAAATTATTCGTTTCTCTCTTCATTTTATTATAGAGAACAACAAATCCTAAAATGTGTTGAAATGCCATAAATGCTCGTGTTCCTATTGCGGTTTTATCTACATTTGCGTGTACGTAAAAAAATCAAATGCCTCCATCGTAAATGGCGACGTAAAAAAATATTCTTCGGGCGTATATTTTCGTCGAGCACGCAAAAAATATGACAAGAGTCTGACGAACGCGTAAATAAAATTACACATTTTCAGGTTGAGTGCACGTAAAATGTCGCACGTTGATTTCGTCACGTACATATGTGTGTGTGTTGCCTTTGTTTCAAGTTGTGCCTTTCAAATGTATTATTATTTGAAGAGTCTATTGGCACCGGTTGCCGAGATCAGCCACTTTACAATACTGCTCGGTGCCAGAAATTAAATTCCGGTCAACTTTCAAGGATTTACCGGTCGTTGCCACGATACAGCTTTGGACAGTTTGCATCTGCTGCATTTTAAACAACAAATTAGTTAGAATATAATGTGAACAGCATTTACGTTACGTTTTGTACGAGTACTTTAAACTATGCGAAGCAGATTTTCAGATATCGATTCCTGCTATATATATTATTTTTCGTTGTAACCGTTTATCTATAATAACGAGTACTGAGTGCAGCAGTGGCATTTGAGAAAGACATTTTTATTAAATTAACTTTTGATATTACGTTTATTTTAGTTTTCACTTTGAGATTCGTTTTTCTAGCTCTACTCTAGCTCTAATGAAATATGGCCAAATAAGAAAGTTTACAAAAAATACGTTAAGCGTTTAACACTCCTATCGTATTTAATTTATTATCTAAATTACCGTCTCTTTAAACTTAAAAAAACAGTATTGATACCATTACCTTCATCCCTTCCCTCTTTTCTTTTTTCTAAACGCTATATATAATATATTACGTTTTTGCAAATGAAGAACCCATAAAGCCCTCATTGAGTGCGAAAACGAAGTCTGCAAGTACGAGTGTAATAAACAGTGCTCAACATTATCCACGTTGATACAAAGAAAAATATATTTAATGGCTTTTAATTCTTCGTAAATGCACTTGGTGTAAATGACTAGTTTCCAAAAAAAATAACTCGTATGAAAAAACGAGATTATGGTACTGTATCTTTTACGTCAAACATTGAGTCCGAAAATACTGAAAATATTTACCCCTCATTATTTTCTTTTGAAATACTTTCATGGAAATTCCAACACACTCGATTATGTTTCCGTGTTTGCAGTACTCTAGTGTTGTTCCCTTCATAGCATGAGGAATCGCGCATACATCAATGTCAATATTAATATTGGGCCGTGTTCACATCGGCCGCGGTGTGAACACAGCCCTTGAAAATACGCTATATAAAACAATTATTTACACAATATATCTGCACTAGTTTCTTAGTAATAATAGAAAATTACAAAGTGTTTTTTATCTGACAAAAATTATTATTTCGTTACCTAAAATTATTTTCTAGAATTACAGACATGCTTTATTTTCTTTTTCACTAGATGTCTCTTGAATAAATACGCATGGATCTCTTGGGCTTTCGCCGATTTTCAGTATATTAGTTGAACAGTTGAAAATGTTCAAGAACCTGAGCGTAATCGCAAACGCGCTAGGAGAAGACCGGAAGTGACATTTTGACATAGATAAGTATGACCTAGAGATGACCGGCCACTGATCGACTGTGGAAAGAGAGTAAAATCAGATAACCACTGTCCTTCCCTCGTCACGCGCGAGAGAGTATGGTCGGCTTGGGAGCACTCGCCCCCCACCCCTATAATTCGTCAAGTTTTATTCGATCCCTTTATATATTTTGGCAAGGGATGTGATCGAGGACCGAAACGATAAATTGCTCGTCCGTCGTTTGACCAATTCCGTGTTAGAATCCCAGACGAAGCTTAAAGATTTTTAAATTTATTACTCGTATTTTCCAAATACGCTCCGTCAAGTTATTAACATACACATTTTTATAAGCTGCTTTTTTCGTATCATCTTTTCAATTCGCCGTGTCTATATCCATACTATGCATATTTTTTAGCCGCTTTAAAATCGAGAGTCTTAAGCTTTAGAAATGACAACTGTAGTGTCCTAAACATATTAAATTGTTTTTTTATGAGCGTTTTTTTAAACTAATTGGGTTGTTAACCGTTACGTTCTGAGGTACTTACCTCACTCACTAATCAAAACAGAGGAAGGAGGTACCTTCCAACGGGGATACCCTCCGAAGAATTGTAGTTATTCCCAAGGACAGCATTATTTCATTGTAAGAAGTGGCTCAACCTAACTACGACACCCAGGCGATCACCCATCCAAGTTGTTGGTTAAATTTGTTTGGTTTATAAGTTCCTTATTGCATCGTCATCCTGCAAATACCACCCATTCCTGAATTATGCAGATAGTGTGTCACTCTCCGGTTATATTAATCATATAATAACATTGGCGGATCAATACATAAATAACCGCTTGGCGATGGCCAATGCTCTGCTCACAATCGATTTCACTGATAAATAGCTTCATCCATTGCGGTATTCTCTTGTTTGTGCTGTCGTAAAAAAACTGTATTTCGCATCGGCCGAGTGTCGCACGTTTCCTGTAGGAACTGAAACTGTGAACTTTGCGCAATATTTATACCGAGGCGGCTCGTTTTGTTTTCCTTGTAGGGACACTCGCCAACAATGGTAATGGCCCGCCGCGGTCGGGGACGTCCCACCCGCGGGGACGACAGCTTTGATAAAATATCTTTTTTCTCGTCTCTAATACGGCTTTCACCGGAAAACACGCAAATAATTTCAAGGAGACACACGTGATTGTGCGACATCCTTGACGCCGCGATGATCACTCACGAAACCATTACTAATTATTGAAATGTAAGAATATTTTGGGTTACCTTGTCTGTTAATTGAAACTATTACACATTCCTTTAAATAACTTCAATATATTTATAAATGTAATGGATTTTGGGTTCTGATTTTCGTTTTCCTCGGTACAGTATATTCAATAGGTCCATTTTTAAATTTGACATTCTCGTTTTCTGGCTGTTAGACCGAAAATTAAAAATCATTAAAATATCTTTAAAAATATTTATTAAAATCTCCAATTTAATTTTGGTTATCAAAACATTAATAATGTATGCACTGAATGGTAAAAAATAAAAAACTCTGACATTAACATGTAAAATTGGCTCCTCATATACCTGTATAATACATTTATGCATACATATAGTTAGTAATATAATAAAAATTCAGTCGATAAACGTAAGAGCAACAAATTTTCCCATTGTGTTTAGATTTTTTTACTTTACCATCTTACGCCCCTGCTGATTTCTCAGCAGAATATCGAAAAATTACTCTCCGTATTTTTTCGAAATATTCCGATGAAAATATAACGCAAATTTATGGCTCTAGTTGAATACAATTTCGAGAAGGCGTTTATCTTTATGAAAATAAATATTGTTTACAAGTTTATTAACATACTCGAGAAACTGGCTTATATATTCTGGCATTTTTAGGTACAGATTTTCCCCGAAACCTCAAAAAGACAGTAATTTTTCACGAAGCGTAAAAAAACGTAGATATATATTTTTAATTACTCAAAAATTATTTTTAATAACAAACAGAAGATTTTTTTTAAATAACAAACATCTTAAATATTTTTATACAGGTATATTGAATTATATCCATGGCAAACCTAAAATAAAATATTTTATTTGTACATATTTTAAAAAGCCATTTATGTATGTCAGGTTATTTTTTGTTTTCAAAAGTAAATGAATATCCGAAGACATTAATTACTTACTGTCCAACTACATCTTCACAAGGTTCGATCACAAAAATCACTTTTTTTTTCAGTTAAATATTTGCACTAAAACACGTAACTTACAGTTTTAGCCCTTTACACTATGACGTTCAGCTGGGTCATCTTTTTATTTATTTATCAAACAAATATTTGTTACTATGTAATGGTATGACTCGAAAAAATGTATTTACGTAAGTTTTATTACAATTTAAAAATGTGTCCTTTAAAGTCTTCATGATCACTCTTTTTGGTTGGAAAACATTGCTAAGCCTCACATTTTATTTACCCCTAACGACCCCTGTTTGTTTTGTGTAATTTGTGGTTTCATATTCATGGAGAATCCTTTGATTATTTCCTCTCTTGCTGTACTTCTGTCGCGACACAAAGTCGAAAGCAAACATACGAACAGTGTATGCCGCATCACGTGTACTAGCGAGGGGCGCTAGATAAATAAAACATTAGATAACAGGAGTAAATGAGCAGTTCGTCTAATAAATAATGGCACATTTACGCCAAACCTCCAATCCTCTAAACACAAACGTAATGTTGGTTGACTTAGTATTTTCTATCGCTATTACCACAGCTGCTTTATTCCTTTAAACTCAAATAATTAATCACTGCACTTACCCACAACCGACAGGCTTGTATCATACTTGTTGGACACCTTTACATGGTATATTTACGTTAAGATATATGTTTAGATATATTTAGATAGAACTGGTTTAAAAATTCTTTCCTAAATGCTACCAATAAGCTCCACTTCACGTACTCGTATTTGTTCCTGTCTCATACAACTGAATGTCTCAATAAATCCGCAGCAATGTCTGAACACGGGTTTGTTAAACACAGTAGCTTAATCAATTACATGATTTATATTATATATTTCTAAAGCAAACTTATCTTACGATTCGTCATATGACACATTCCATGATAAATTAATTTGCACCAAAATATGCGTGTTAGTGATTTTTTTAAACAACTTTTTTATAAATATATTCTAAACATAATTTTAAATTTACTTAGTAATGTGATTCCTGCGAATCTGTTGAACGCCCCTCGTGCTTTGTTTAAACAGAGATTCTCGCTTTGCCGTAGAAATTTTCCTCTGGTTTTCAAATTGCAAATCACAATGAAAGCTGACAAAAGCCATTCATATCATTTGAGTCATTCATGTGACACATTATTCGTAAGCTTCAAGCTTCCTAGTATTTGAAATCATTGTTGTAACATGTTACATTGTTACAGCATATAAAAGGAATGAGACTAAAATAATAAATTATTTTTTCGTGTCGTTGATTAATCTAATTTTTTTGGTCCAGTGTCATTGCTAAGTGAGACTTAAATATTCGAATATTAATTTTCGGTTGCAATTTTTTTTTTCGACATGTGTTTTAAAAGTCAATTACAATCTAATAAAACCTGCATGCATTGAAACTTGACAACAGTATACTGTATAATAAATGTGACAAAAATAGTTTATCATTACTTATCTAAGAAAATAGAAACATTACCGTAGATGAAATCTTTATTATTTACACTCAATTAAATTTATCATAAATTATTGATTACATTGAATATAAAGTTTATCTTATTTATGAAATGATAATAATTAATTTCGTAATAGTTAACCTTTTGTGATTTGTAAAATTGTATTATTATTTTATATAAATATATATGTTTGATGATCTAAAATAATCAAAGTTATCATTTGTCATCTCTTACACCTGTCACATATTATGATTAGCTGATATTATATTATTACACATATATTATATTAATGTGATCTCAATAATACGAAATATATTTTTTTGTCAAAATATGTGGATTCACTAGCTTCTACAAAATATGCCATTGAATCATTAATAATTATTATTCAGATTAATCATTTTTCAATTCGTCTTAATGTTCTCAACATACATTAGTTATATTTAAAAACCGAATGTTTATAATTGACATGTATCGCTACTTCTGCAATCACTGAAAAAAAGCATTAATCAATAAGAGTTCAAAAATAAATAAATAAAGTTTTTCGACGTTACTCTGGTGTGTGCTTAATTTATCCTGAAGCCGGCCATTTTCACTCAAATCTAGCTCAGATCTCGAGCTTTCTTTTTATTTCTAGTGAGTTGGTTTTATTTCCAAAGCTTCGCCCAATGGCATCGTGAAGGCGGATTCGGCTGTATGGCCCCGCTATCTTAAAAGCTGCTGTACGAGAGTTTTTTTACTCGACTGCTAGTAAAAGCTCAAACCACGCCCCCTTTCCTCCTCCCATCCCCGTCTCTCCCATACACCTATGAATCAACATTTTTGTCCCGGAATAACGAATCTGTAAAAATCCACTATACTTTAAAGTGCACGGCTAGGTGTTTTTTTACGTTTGCTTTAGTATCAAATAAATGTACCAAACATTGTTTTCCCTTGGTGCATTTTAATCACGCTACGAGATATATACAGATAGATGCTTGGATGTTCGACAGTGATAAGGAATAATATTAATTGTGATTTTTCGTTAAGTTTAATGAAAGTGCTATTCGCATAATATATTTGCTAACCTAGATTGTTTTTAAATAGGATGAATAGGAAGTTAAGTTTAAAAAGACTGTCATATCACTATTAGTTAATTATGTTCGTATTATTTGTATAGTTGTTTTTGATCCTATACTTGAGAATGAGAGTACATTGAATATACTCGTATTGTCATAACGTAAAATGACAGGGATAGATATTAGTCATTGTTTTGATGTTTAAAAAAAATTGGAGCTTAGTTGACCACTAGTTTTAAAGAAAAAAATCCCCCACTACAGCAGAGGTTATAATCGATACACATGTAATTTTCCCCTTATTCATTTAACATATGTAGTCACATTTTTTTTTATTTCACATATGTATGAAGCAAAATGCAAACATACAACCAATAAAAAGTTTTATTACGTACAACAATTGAATTTATCTATGATTTCATTTCTTGCGAGAGCGTATTTCGCAGAGCTGTTGTTATTTTGTTCCCAACTCATTTCTTATGAAGAATATTAAACTTTATGGAAGCTGTTCCACACAGTCGTATTTGAGATGATGCCATATACCAAACCCGCGCGTGGGACACATTAACGTATGAATTAAGAATTAATCTCGTTTTAATGTTTGCTAATCTGTTTAGTTCAGTTCCATAACTTTAGATGGCGCTCTCGTATTGTGCACGAGTCCCCAAAGAGATCCCAGCTTCAGAGATTTGATTGGACAATAAAATATCAATATTTCATCTTTTGGATGGCTGCATCATTAGCAAAGGCTCATAATCATATTAAAGCTATGTGTGAACCTTTATATATCAATGAATGGCAAAGAAGATTGTTATTTAAATATTATATATCGCACTTCATTACTATTATTTTTGATAATGAAATTAAGTTTATTGTCCTTACCACTCTGTCACAAGGACCATTCTTTCTTTCTTCTCCTTACTTTTAACATTTATTATATAAGTTGTATAGTTTGTCATATCAGTGATTGTTTTCAAGCAAGGAACAGACTAAGCGTAAAATATACGGGAAACTTCGGTCATATTTATATGGATTAGTTAGATTGACAATCAATTACAACAGTTGCTCAAAACATGATTTTCTTAAACAAAAAGTATACTTTTTTTATATCTAACATTGCTTTAGTCTCGTTAATATATCATTGTGGTTGTAGTTTATGTTCTCCTGCGGCATCCAAAGTACATGTTGCAGCCAGGTCCACCGACACATTCGTCTCTTGACCGAATGTAGTATCGTTGGTTGTCTTTAAGGGCTTATTGATGCGCAGGACATTATCTGCAATAAAAACAAATTCTCTGCGACTGGGCAAGCGAATAAATCCAAAGGAGACCTAGATCATTTTGTAACATCACCAGTCAAGAAGCAGGTCGGTCACTCACCAACGGGATTCAGACTATTGAGAGGCTCGAGATATATTTGGGACCACAGGTCACTGAAAGCGATAGTCTGTAAAAGAATCTCGCTTCCCGCCTTGGGAACGCTGGAGCGTATTTTATCTTCATTCGATCAAAACGAAGTGCCGATCATACAGCCCCTGTATCGTCCCTATTCTTCTCTACAGCTATGAATCTTGGCATCTCACCTAAAGTCAATGCAAGCTATTATGAGTTGTGAAAATAGATGCTTGCATAAAATACACGATGGTTTGATTTTGTGTCAGAAATGATGAGATAAGGTTGCAGGCAAGGAGGCCTTACCATACTACTGTGGGTTAAGTTTTAACAATAAGCGTGCAAAATGTTGGCAGTGCAAATTATTTCGCCGTATGCTTAAGAAATTATTAAGCGAATTTTTCGTCTCGCCGGGCTGAGTTCCAGTTGGGCCCGGCCCGGCCCGCGACCCTCGCTATTGATTCGGCTAGGCCGCGGTAGCATTGACCTACGCGACTGGGAGGTTCTAGCGAGCAGACCAGGCGTGCAGCAGCCGAGGCCCACACGCTAATAAAACAAATCTCACCACACCATAAACAGAAATTAATCACAATAAAATGCCCCGAGAGCGACTATGAAACTACCATACCATCACTGAATGATACGATTTTGGCTCGGAAACTTTGGGCTACGCATTCGGTCTCTTCATTGGATACTAAAATCAAATCTACGCCTAAGTGGTCGTTGGCAATCATATATGTTCCCAAGTAGACGTTCTGTTGCAGAGACGTCTTGGGACAATGATAGGTGACAACGATGTGGGAACAATTTGTGGTGATCATATGTTCTATATCTGGAATGGATATATGAAAAAACATGTTGTGTCGCTACCAATCTGTACCGGCATCCATTGACCTTTATGTAATAGATTATGGCGTTTAATCCGAAAATCTGCTCCACGTTTATTCTTTTACCACTGAAAAGCTGCATATTATTTTATTCTCATGCTCTTATAAAATTAAAAGACTATTTCATACAAAACATATGCCACGTAGATTTCAACGTATATGTCATTAAGCGTTTTCTCGTTTATGCTGCGATTTGTGATGACCCTATTTTTCAAACGTCTATAGAAAAATATTATGCTAAGTATTTTTTTCCAAATAATCATTTAATTCGAAATACCTACGCTGTATTCGCAAGCGAAAATTTAACACGTTTTACAAGTCAAATAAATTGTTTTATTAACAAAATTTATGCAACGTTTTACACCCAGAGACCCGCTACTATAAAGATATACTCGTATATTATTAAAACCCTTCAAAAAAAAAACATTCGGGGCTGAAAGCTTAAAAGGCTCGTCGAGTTTTTTTAACTTTATTTACCTTCTCCCTTAGCGTTTTTCAGATGGAAAATGTAAACACGCCGCGGCGAACGTAGGAAGGAATAGTAACGCCCACCACTTCACGGACCCTGCATTATTGATCACGTGGATTTCCGAACGGTGATACCCCGATTCATATTATATCCCCCCTACTGATAAGTGTCACTCGTTCGCGTGAAAGCCTTTTTATACTTTCATCGAGTGGCGGTCATTTTTCAAGTACTTCATTTTTAAACGGTGGGTATTTTTTTACAGATTCGCAACTGCGGGAAAAGCAAAAAATCTATTAAATTCATTTTATATTCTTCGTCCTCTTCTGTTTTCTGTTGGACTCCTTCCTGTTATTACTGCAATGTTTCAGCGACACGGTTGTGCAGCTGTCGCACCATATTTTATGTGGTCTTCCTGTTGGTCTGGTGCCTGCTGGTATATCGTCAGCTCCTGTGCTAACCACTCTTTCAGGGCATATCCTTTGTGATCTCTCCAGTGCCGTCTTCTTGATCTTCCCCAACGCATGACATCATCGAAGCCGTAAGACTTTTATATTTCAGAATTGCAAAATTTGTCTCTGATTGTCAGTTCTTCAATGGGTTAGGGAAATAATGACTGCGGCGTGGAGCATACCCTGTCACACCTTCTGGAGTGCGCGCTGTGTCCGAGTAGCTGCACCCAGGAAGACCTGGTGATGACCGGGAGTAACACCATCGACGTCGCCCACTTCTGATCTGACCCTGTTGTTTCCGACACGATTATATATATAATGGGTTAGGGAGTCTTAATTTTAGCAGTTCTCAAGGGGTTTTTTTTATTTGTGGTGATGCCTTCGTCCCAATGCCGTATTGGAAGACTTTTTTATTCATTATTTTATTCATTTTTGTTTACAAGTTTAACTGCTTAGTTTAAAGTATATCTTAAAGTAAATACTTTATAAAGTAACAATACCCGATGTATATATTTTATATAAGTACTAACTTTACTCTACCGTGATGATGTACAAATTTATTCATCGGATGCTTGTTATTTTTGTCGAGTTCGATCGCTTTATGTCACTCAAGTTTTTACGCCTCTTGCTGTACACTTTATACAGTTAACTTTGAAATTTCGCAAAAAAAAATATTTACGCATCAACCTAACGTCAATATTGTTTTCGTGTAACTTTCACCAAGCAAGCACTAATGTTTTTAAACATACACATTTAAAAAAAAAAAATGGCTATAAATTTGTGCAAATGCATTCATTAAAGAAATATTTGGTTTTTATAAAAGAAATACAAATCACGTCAAGCCATATAATTGGGAAATAAAACATGATTCCTTACTTTAAATATCCAAATTTAACTACAATATGAATCATAGATTTCCGACATTTATTTTATATTAAATTCAAGTGAAATCTGAAAAGCGATCCGCTTCGTTGAGAGTCAAAGAAATTACTGTCCAGGAGGATTAACATAAATTTACTCATGCAAATCTTATACATATTTCAGGTGGAAAATTTCCTGCATTGAAAGAGAAAAGGACGTCACATTCTGGAGTATGATATCACATACGAGTAGGGTCCATCATTTCTAAACTTAAAATGTCACTGCCTTTTTTGTCCGAGACTTTTGGACGTTCTTTAACAGTCCTTCCCACAGTGTATTTATGATATTTATGGAAACCTATTAGAGTCCCGGTGCTCTTGATTTTATATTAGTAGATATCTTCTCCGTGCGAAATAATAAAAATAAAACTGTGGTTCTAGAACCCAAGCTACGTCGGCATTATTTCTCATCTTTCTCGAGATCCAGGTAAACAGACGTTGGTGTTGTTTGCTGTAAATACCTGGCTGATTGGCGCTCAATCGCCCACGTCATTAGTACCTCCCCTACTTACTAACGAGAAAGAGAGACAGGTCGGATCGACCCTACTAATTGCTGGTGCTCCTGGCCTTATACTCGTATATTTTTCTCCTCTTAATCTCGACCATTTTTGTGTATTTTTTATCAATGAAACCTTGTTCTTGCAGATAAAAACTATTGTATACTTTCTTGTATTGCCATATCTGCTGCTTAACTGGAACATATGGCTACCATAAAATGCTTCAAATTTCTTCTAAGTGCTTTCTCCACAGTTCAGGTCTGCATTCATAAGTTCAACTGAATAGTCGCTCCGAATATAATACAGCTACATCATGATATTCGACTACTATTGATCATACAATGAAGCTTTTTTTTTCTTCAATATATGAATAAGTCTTACCGAACCGACCGCGGAAAATTTATACGATCGTTTTAAGCGTGGCAACATTGACAAAAACACGCATCTAAAGTAGTTATATTTTTATCGTTAACTTTTAAAACCAATTTAAATAATGAATAGATAATGGAAATACGAAACCGCGGTCTTATCTCTCTGATCAACCACGTGATCCATATTTAAACACGTTCAAACCAACTTTTCTATATGTAATAGTAAACACTTGGTGACGCTTTATCATCAATTTCATATCCCACCCTTTTCGTCATATTTTTATTTATTTCATTATATTGCTAACGATTCACCAATAAAATAAATCATGCACACACAAACAATGTACATTTTTGTATTTATTCCCCGAAAAACAACCGAGCGCGATATCGAATGTTGAATCAGTATTTTCAAATATTCAGTTTCAGATTGGTTCTATTTTTGTATGCTTCTCTAATGAACCTTCATTTGTTGCGCTCGCTTTAAATGATACCAGATTCGTGTTTGTTCGTGTCCAAACAAACATTTTTTAATGATTGTTTTTTGTGTGTGAGTTAACTAGTTACTAGTTTCATCGCAAGTCAGTCTGGGCATAGCAATGGCGCGATTCGCCGAGCGGTATGAATACCTGGGCATAGTTGGTTTCCAAGGTCCGCGGTTCGCATCCCGCTTCTGCCGTTATTTTTGTGCTTGGATTGACGCGTTGAAAAAAGAATTTTATGTTTAGTATATGTATATTTAAGTAATAATAATATTGTAATATAGTCAATGATCTATAAAAGTAGATTAGAATATTGAAATAATAAAATAATATTCTAATAAAAATTTAAAAAAAAAAAATTAATGAAATTGTTAATGTTCGTTACTTTTCTTTACCATTATTACTTTTTAGTACAAATTTACTTTGGTGTATATTTTCACATGTTAAAACAATTATCTTTATTTACACATTTTCTTCATAGTTTAATCATATTTGGGTCTGCTTTCTCGGTTGCAGTTACAAAATTCGATATTTTATAAGTCCCACCACAATGACGAGTTACGTTCAATGGGCGTATGTTTCAATTTAAAAAAAAAAAAAAATGGCTATAAATTTGTGCAAATGCATTCATTAAAGAAATATTTGGTTTTTATAAAAGAAATACAAATCACGTCAAGCCATATAATTGGGAAATAAAACATGATTCCTTACTTTAAATATCAAAATTTAACTACAATATGAATCATAGATTTCCGACATTTATTTTATATTAAATTCAAGTGAAATCTGAAAGCGATCCGCTTCGTTGAGAGTCAAAGAAATTACTGTCCAGGAGGATTAACATAAATTTACTCATGCAAATCTTATACATATTTCAGGTGGAAAATTTCCTGCATTGAAAGAGAAAAGGACGTCACATTCTGGAGTATGATATCACATACGAGTAGGGTCCATCATTTCTAAACTTAAAATGTCACTGCCTTTTTTTGTCCGAGACTTTTGGACGTTCTTTAACAGTCCTTCCCACAGTGTATTTATGATATTTATGGAAACCTATTAGAGTCCCGGTGCTCTTGATTTTATATTAGTAGATATCTTCTCCGTGCGAAATAATAAAAATAAAACTGTGGTTCTAGAACCCAAGCTACGTCGGCATTATTTCTCATCTTTCTCGAGATCCAGGTAAACAGACGTTGGTGTTGTTTGCTGTAAATACCTGGCTGATTGGCGCTCAATCGCCCACGTCATTAGTACCTCCCCTACTTACTAACGAGAAAGAGAGACAGGTCGGATCGACCCTACTAATTGCTGGTGCTCCTGGCCTTATACTCGTATATTTTTCTCCTCTTAATCTCGACCATTTTTGTGTATTTTTTATCAATGAAACCTTGTTCTTGCAGATAAAAAACTATTGTATACTTTCTTGTATTGCCATATCTGCTGCTTAACTGGAACATATGGCTACCATAAAATGCTTCAAATTTCTTCTAAGTGCTTTCTCCACAGTTCAGGTCTGCATTCATAAGTTCAACTGAATAGTCGCTCCGAATATAATACAGCTACATCATGATATTCGACTACTATTGATCATACAATGAAGCTTTTTTTTCTTCAATATATGAATAAGTCTTACCGAACCGACCGCGGAAAATTTATACGATCGTTTTAAGCGTGGCAACATTGACAAAAAACACGCATCTAAAGTAGTTATATTTTTATCGTTAACTTTTAAAACCAATTTAAATAATGAATAGATAATGGAAATACGAAACCGCGGTCTTATCTCTCTGATCAACCACGTGATCCATATTTAAACACGTTCAAACCAACTTTTCTATATGTAATAGTAAACACTTGGTGACGCTTTATCATCAATTTCATATCCCACCCTTTTCGTCATATTTTTATTTATTTCATTATATTGCTAACGATTCACCAATAAAATAAATCATGCACACACAAACAATGTACATTTTTGTATTTATTCCCCGAAAAACAACCGAGCGCGATATCGAATGTTGAATCAGTATTTTCAAATATTCAGTTTCAGATTGGTTCTATTTTTGTATGCTTCTCTAATGAACCTTCATTTGTTGCGCTCGCTTTAAATGATACCAGATTCGTGTTTGTTCGTGTCCAAACAAACATTTTTTAATGATTGTTTTTTGTGTGTGAGTTAACTAGTTACTAGTTTCATCGCAAGTCAGTCTGGGCATAGCAATGGCGCGATTCGCCGAGCGGTATGAATACCTGGGCATAGTTGGTTTCCAAGGTCCGCGGTTCGCATCCCGCTTCTGCCGTTATTTTTGTGCTTGGATTGACGCGTTGAAAAAAGAATTTTATGTTTAGTATATAAAAAATTAATGAAATTGTTAATGTTCGTTACTTTTCTTTACCATTATTACTTTTTAGTACAAATTTATT
Organism: Glossosoma conforme; assembly: GCA_022606575.1. NCBI lineage: Eukaryota > Metazoa > Arthropoda > Insecta > Trichoptera > Glossosomatidae > Glossosoma > Glossosoma conforme. The sequence goes on from JAGTXR010000001.1 coordinate 398,833, forward strand.
TTGGTGTATATTTTCACATGTTAAAACAATTATCTTTATTTACACATTTTCTTCATAGTTTAATCATATTTGGGTCTGCTTTCTCGGTTGCAGTTACAAAATTCGATATTTTATAAGTCCCACCACAATGACGAGTTACGTTCAATGGGCGTATGTTTCATGTCTTTAACCTTTCCTTCCCTGTGATGTGTATCTTCTACACATTGCTTCTAATAACCATCAATATCTCTATAAATATAATAAATACAACGTTATGATTTTAGGCATTCCTTCATGATATACTAACGCATTGATTTAAAAAATAATATTTATAATAATCAAAATGTATCGGGTACATCGGAGGTATTTTGTGAAAATCGGAAACAAATTCGCGCTATGAGTGCCTCGACCTTGGGTCTCGACGATGTGCGGGAAGCGCCACACTATATTCGCATCTCACTCTATCATACTTCTCTTTGAAAGAAGAGAGAAGAGTGGGAGTGGGCCACACCACACATTACCACGACTAGCGGCACTAGCTCTCGAGCTGGAAACCAGAGTGGGACCTATGCCCGTTCCGTGAGCGTTGCCAGATGGTTTTTTTAATGTTTTCAGCCAATAAATCTATTATTTTTTTTTACTTCAATTATAATTAATTAAGGGAATTAGCTATGAATGTTCTTATATTTCCGATTTAAAATAGCTGATTTTTGATTGTGTACTGACTACCCAACACCGGAACGAATTATTTTAGCACCGTAAAGGAAAGGTTAATTATGATAGATAAGCTTGCAAGGTCGGTTAGAAACATAAGTTAGTTTCCTCGGTCATTAAGTAACTTTTCTTAACTTTGCCTAAAGTAGTATTAATCGATCACACTGTTTTACGGTAGATATTATCAAATATCTCTCCATGTGGTTTCAAATTGCAACCAACCGAAGAGATTCTTCACTCATACATACCGAGTCATTCTCTTCATCTTCTGCATCACCTTCCCACCTTAAGTATAGACACAGATCGGCGCCATACAGTTGTGTCAACTGCCGTCATCCTACCTTCGTCTCGTCATCTCTGCAATTAAAGCTCCGCCGAGTCTATAATTAGGGAGCATAGTTCTCGACAGTCGTCCAAAAATAGTCTTAAAGTGAAGGCAGTTGAAAAATCCGAGAAAAGCATTTCATTAGATGCGCTGTGTCGCCCTTTATAACTCAATGATCCATACCTCAGTTTCGTCGAATTAATAATTTTATCTCGTTAAAAAATGACCAAATCAATTGTACTGGAATGCGTCTATAACAATATATAACCTGTATTACGCTGGAGAAATGATTTGGGACGAGGTGAAGATAACAAGAGTATGGAGGTATAAATTTGTGGCAACCATATGCTCCAATTATGGAACGCGTGTAAGGAAGACCTCGACTTTTCCGCTGGATATGGAAGCCATCTCTCTAGCTCCCGGGAGAGTCACAGTTTCCCGGGCCCGCCAGCTTATCTCGCCCGGTCGAGGTGATTTTACAACCTGAATACGTAATTCCGACTTAACCGCTTCTTCCCTGCGATTCCCAGGAGTAGCCCCCGCAGAGATCCGAGGGAGATGTTTTATAAAGGGCGATTTTACATTGATGTGACGTGACTAACTGTTACAAAAACAAAACACCTTCGAGAACTTACCCCTTTAAATCGAGTTCAAATTATTCGCCTTATTTTTCTATACGCGACCACGGTCGCTATAATTGAACATCAGCTATTGTCGTCGTGTCTGACATTACAAAGCTTCGCTGACTATACTAAATATCATATTTATATGTATCGTTACCTATGGCGTTCCAAGACGATAAAGGCTTGAAAAATGCTATCTGTAGTTTGTGCTCGCTTACAATGATCAAATTATAATCTCCTTCGGGCTGACTTTGTCTATATGAAAGGCTACACTACCAAACTTGGTGATTCGTCACAAAGGCAAACCATCGTACCTCTAGTGTTATACGCAAAAAAATTATCCTGAAACCCACTGGCAGTGGAATAGTTAATGATTTGTTATTTGTTATTTGTTACCTTGTTTAAACATGGATTACATCGAGCAATTGTTAATCGCATAAATATGACCGCAGTTTCGCGTTCACTGTATGCTTAATGCCTCATTCCTTTGTAACGTTTTGATGAGTGAACTCTAAATACATAAATATCAATTATTGGTGATATATATTTCAGTTATCGTATATTTCAAAGTATTTGCTTCATCTCCAACTACATACTCGTATATTTGCCTGAAAGGCGTTTAAAAAACATTGAACAGCGACACAGCACAAAGTTGAATATTTTACGAGTAGTTAGATATAGACCTTTTTATTTTTCTTGAGATCAAATGTTTTACTGGCTTAAACACAATAAAAAATATTACGTTTTTTGTAGTTTTATTCGTACAACTAAGTACCGGTTGGTCTGAATAATCCTCTTCCCGAGAACATTCGTAGACTTCCTGACACATTTCCAGCGGACTTTTGGACATATTTCTCTCGGACTTTTTGACACATTTCGCGCCATTTTTTTAACACGTTGGACAGGATACATGCGTACACACTATGGCAAAAATAAGATGAATGACGAAACTCAACTTGCCGGCACACTTTATCCTACATTGTAAAAAGTGCGAATGCAAAACATAAATAAATAAAAGTATGTATTCCTAAAATATTGATCGATGTAAAACGAGATTGTAGCTAAAACATTTTTAACCGAAATATTAACATTAAAGTACGTTTATCTAAGGTTTTATTAATTACCAAGTTGGGTATATTAGTTATACGTGTATATAGATACTGTCATAGAATCTACATGACTTTTTAAAATTGTGCTTCTACTTTCTCTATTACTTTTTTATATTTGTGTTTATGTGAGATTAGAAAATAGAGATCTTTGAGATGTTGTCTTACAGAAGAATTCTCGGAATTTCCTGGAGAGACCACGTTACGAACACCATAATCAAGGAAAGTAAACACCTAGTTAGAACCATCTCAGAGAGGCGAGCCCGATGGATCGGTCACATCATGCGCCACGATGGTCTTCTTCACGACATTGTGGAAGTTATGGTTGAGGGTGGAAACTGCAGAGGGCGCCCTAGACGGGAGTATTTGCACCAAGTGTTCGACGACATGAGTTGCAGCTCTTATGCTGAGCTAAAGAGGGTTGCAGAGGATCGAGAAGAGTGGAGATCGAGATGCAAGTTTTTTTTGCTGTTAACCAATCCGCCGGATTGTAACTACGAAGAAGAAAATAATACTCTACGAAAATAATTTTACGCGACTTTTTTTTTATGTAAACACATACAGGAGAATACCGACAGATGGTGATGGTAATTCTGAAGTATCATCTGTTACGTGACTTTAACGTAAATTCTATTAGCGGACCAGGTAAATAGCTAATGGCGTACGCTGAACGCCAAACGAAAGTAATTGAAATCCTGCCTGCTTGAATGAGAATTTCCGATATGTGGATGTGAAACAAATTATGTTCGTATTCTGCTGTTGCAAGATTCAAATTAATTTGTTCGGCGATTAAAACAATTCGTCTCGAATTGAATTGTTCCAACGTTTATACTAAGTAGAAAAAAATGCCGATTCATCGGTGTATAAATATAAAAATATACATTTTTCATTGAAGTTGTTAATAATTTGATCAGTTAAAATTAGCTCCTAAAAGACACTTTATGTTCTGGTAGTTGCACTTTTCTGTAAAAAAACTTTTAATCTTTATCACGCATATCTGAATCTTTTATCAAATAAATGTAAACAGACGATAGGAATTTCTGAAGAGAAGGTGTAGAGTAGCACTATATTCCCAAAGCTCTTAATGACCCTTAAGATTCATTCAGATTCTCATACGAGTATATTCAAAGACTAAGGTATTGCTGTTAACCCCTTTCGTTACGGCTCGGTGGAATACAAATTGTATTGTCATACGGCGTGAATTTTTCAAAACTTTTTTTTTACTTAAAACTAGTATTTGAAGCATAAATGTACTTAGCTGACCTATTGTCGTATATCACATTGGTTCTTTTATCCTTTAGCTATCAGATGATGCATAAAAAACGATTATATTTAACAAACGTTCATTATGTAACTCCATACATGTGCTGGCATTGACACTTGTGGTTTACAGAAAAATCGTTCCTGTGACGAAACCTAACGATATTTATTTCCATGCTTTACAGATTCCTGTAAATAATACATGTAGGTTGATAAAGGAAATGACTGCACTTTCAATTTCCTACCGTTATGTCACAATGAGTACTGAAAGTAGCAAAACGATATATTACGTCAACCGATGTCGACGGTCGGGGAATCTTTCACGGCATATGCCGGCAACCGATGTGAAAGGGTTAAAGCTGCACTATAGATCTTAGTTTCTGGGTATTCACACAATCATAAATTCCATGTTCATGTTTTCTGCGACATCGATGCTAATAAATATAAGACTAAACTTACTATTATAATTATCGATGAAATAGAAAGTGGTTGTAAGACTTCTAAACACTTTCTGAAAATTGTTTAACAATGGATTGGCCATCACTATTAACTAATTATACTGTAGTCTGTTTACAATGAAAGCCACATTTATTCTCCATACAATAAGTAAATCAAAATGTCACATATATATAAAGTTAAAAAATAGTTGTATATGAAGATAATTTTCGAAGAAGTCAATTCTGAAGCAGAGATGCCCGTCGGGATATTCACCCGCGTCCGCGTAATCAATTAATCAGCACGTGCCATTCTTCTGGCACGCGTGTCTTGGGGGACGGGAGACGTGGTTGTAGAAAGTACGGGGGCGCGCTTTCGATTCGCTACACGTCCCTCCCCGGGGAATATGCGGACGACCGGTCATAACTGGTGACCACGAGCTCGACCTCAACCCCTGAAACAACCGCGCAGGTCGCCATCCAATCCGATGTTAAAAAAATACTGATATACTTTCATGACTTTCAGCCTCTTTATTTCGTTTTTTGGTTCAGTCATTTTGGTATAGATATTGGGATTATGTGCCTCCATTACGCACAGACGCGCAAAGGACTCGCTGAGCATAGTGGTTCTCTTAAAAGTCTTTTATAATGTACACCTTCCAACCATACTCCTAACAGAATAGGTATTAAGTCCTGTCAAAAAATACATTTCACATTGACATTCTTATAATAAGCTTGCAGGGTGTCTGTACATATAAAATAAATAAATAATAATGTAAATGGATTTTTTAATTTTTATTAGAATAAATTTTTTAATGCTCTAATCTTCTTTAATAGATCATTATTTCAATATTATTAGTAATTAAATACACACATACAATTATGGTAACAATGGTATAAATACATCAACTTTCGCGTATCTGCCTAGGCGGAGAATGGTCGTGTGGATCATGCGGTGTGAAGAATAGAGCAAAGGTGCAAGGCTCGTGGTTCGTATCCCGCGTCTGCCGATATTATTCTGAATGAATTGATGCGTATAAAATTTGTTGTATAATTGTATGTGAGTATTTAATTACAAATAATAATGTATTAATAAGGAGCGGAAATGAACTATAGCCAGCGTATCGAAAATACTGTTTAAATGTATTTAATTACTCGAATACTATTTCAAAATAACTATTTTTGTATCTGTTCAGTGAGCATCTAATTTTATCATATAATTGTTTCGACAATCCGCGTTAAAAATACAACACTATTTGTATGTTTTTGACGCAATTATGGTTTTGGCCGACCTCCTTTGACTATCGAGACAATCGGCGTTTATTTGTATTTCAGTCGATCGACCGGCGATTGAATTTTATCGAGCCGCACAATCTTTGACCCACATAATAATAATTGTAGCTAATAAGATTAAATTCCAAAATCAGCCAAACAAAAGGCACATGAACAATGTTCCAATCACAACATTCAATAACAATTTTATGCAAATACACGGAGTGGCAAAAATAGCTGACTGTTTTAAATCAAAACAACGACGAAAACTTTTTTTGCCACTCCCTGTATTAACTAAATATTCGTGTAAAAAATATTATCTGATGAAAACGAATCTCATTCAATTTACGATCTCTCAAAAAGTAGTGTGGTGGCTTTACGAATTCCTTCACATCGCAGTAGTACTTTGACACATTCAAATGTGACAGATTCTGGACTCGTTTAATCGAAAAAAGTCACACATTAGTTAACCAATTATTTATATATTAAATCGTTCAGGTTTCATCACCACAAACTGATCCTACTCAATGTAGCCGTGACTGTGATCGGTATTCACATATGAAAAGTTTATATATAATTAATTAAATATATAAGGTTGAGAGTCACTAGTATTATCCATCAAAAGCTATAGTCGATACGACTGCTGACAGAGCCGTGCTGTGAATAACGATGCTTCCAAAACTGTACACACCGTCAAACGCCAAATATATTTATATATGTATCTGTGTTCTCTTCTTTGATTCACAGTTTATCTCCGCGGTATAATTTTCTCCAATCCCTCAGGAGGTTTCTCTGTAGCGAGCGTCCTCGTTTTTTACATTTAAATAGTGGAATAATAAAAACTTTCCCCATTTTTTATCTGCGAAAATTTGTTGCGTGAAAGGGATTTATTACCATAAGAATAATATGGCAACCCCGCTTACATCTCGCGGAGTTTTTCATTTTTTTTCAGAACTGAAAAAAATATATATATTTTTATAATCGTCTTGTTTAATATTACATTGTGATTATAATTATATTTATTACAATTTTTATGGTGAAAATATTATTCACATGGACAAATAAAAATAAATAATTTATTGTTTTTTCTTAGAATTTATATACTTCCATAATCGTTTAACTAAGAGTGTAGTTTCACTAACATAAATATGTTTCATTAACATTACTAACAATTGCATATTTTTTAGTTGTTCACAAAGTTAATTGACTATTTAGACGTCATACAGCTAAAATTAATAAAAACTTTAATTATCCTTATTTGTTAAATAAAAGACGACTATGTCAGGTCTTTATCTTCATTTATATCATACTATTTTCCCAAGAATGCGCAGATGAAAAAGAATAAAAAATATATATAAATGTAATTGATCTATACTTTGATACAACATTAACTTTATGCGAACGGAGGACTGACGTACTCGGCGAGTCCAAAACCGCGTTCTTCATCAATTCTGTGATTTTCAGTTGCTCAAATTCTTCTATAATAAAAAAATCCCTCGCATATATTTGGTAAAGTTACCCGAAGATGGCGTGAAGCAATCAATGCAAATTAAAACGAAGTTACCTTCAACACTCTAGGGACTACACTAACTTCGAATAACTTCAGGTGTAAAGGTAGGCTTATTTATTTTTCAAAAGAAATATACTTTACCTTTTAAAGTGCGATCGTGTCATTATGGAAAAAGCTCTTTCTCTCTCCCTCGTCGATTAAGTCTCCCGATGATACTATAATTATGTATTGGCAGAGGATAATCGCCGCGCACAGATAAAGCCATTCATTATCCCTCTTTTACGTTCTCTCCGTTATAATTTGGTCGGGGAGGTGTTGCGGAGCCATTGAAAATAATATTCGGGCCGTGTTTTCGCGCTCCTTAACGACTGTTTGTTTTCAATTTGCATAGTCGCCGCCTCCGCGAACGGTGACAAGACAATTTATATAAATTAATGAAATGCCTGCCATCGTCATCATTATCATCAGTTCTCCTTCCTGTGCTGCACACACATCTTAATCACGTAACATCTCGCTTATGCGTATTGCCATTACTGTCCAACGTCAATTTACGTATTTACGCATATTCTAAGGTTTAATTATTATTTATTTAATAGTATGTTGTCCTACAACCCGTGAATGCGATTCTGATCTCTTTCAAAGGTTCTTTCTTTTAGAAATTCTGTGCAGTGGCCACAGTTGTTCAGAGGGGACTCCCACTGGACTTATCAGTTGCCTACTGATCATAATCTGAATGAACGCATTATCAAGGAGACTTAACTGTCCTCCGGTATGAGGCGGGTAAAGTCCAGTATGTTGTCATGATCTGCATCACCTTTGTCAGTCTTCTGATTTCGTTTTTAATTCATCCAAATTGAATGTCGCCATATAATGGGTTTTTAAAACAGGTTCCTGCGTAGAAAGCTAGAGTTACGATGGTTTGACATTGTGAGGAATGATGAGGTAAGAGAAAGAACAAGGTTAAGTTACGAAGTTAGCTCTCACGCTTTGGAAACTATGCATAATATTCTTCAGAAATCCAGGTACAGAGATGGCTCGGTTTAAGGCATGAATATTGGCAACTAACTGATTTAAAGTCCATCGGCATATTATAATTCAGCAGCATTTAAATGCGGCAATCTATGGCGACCATATGCTAGAGCTACAAATAAAATGAGAAAGATGGAGGAGAACTGTTCGTAATTAATATTATTAACCTTTGATACTACTGCCAGAGTTACAATTCATACAATTAGACCCTCTACTGTGATTCTAAAGGCGGATTTTCATCCAGTTTGCTACTTCTGCATGTGGGTCAAAAGCTCTCGATACTTCTCTAATCAAGTTCCTATTATTGATACGTCGGTAACTAGGACGGTTGAGGGAACGGTGGACTTATCACGCTCAACTTGAACAAGCCTGAATACGACACCATCGTCAAAAGAGCCCTTGACGTGATGAAAGGTCTGAAAATATAAGATAAATAATCGGGTGGCTAGAAATTTAATTTTAAAAAACAGTAGTATACACGTATGCACAATTAAGGTTAGCAAATTCGATTTTTTTTAGTTGCATATTGGCTATATTTAATGTAATATCAGTCCGCCTATTACTTAAATAAACGGAGCAACGATCGTGGGCTCAAAAATTAAAGTTTGTGTCTAAAAGTTCTGTTAAAAACAAGAGATTCTTTAAGAAAATGTGAGAAAATGTGATGGATTATAATTCTTAAAAATGTGATTAAAAGTTAAATAAAGTTATTTTAAAAAACACTAATTACGTTAAAACTCCAGTTGTTTTTAATGCCACTGAACATCGTTGAATGAACTAATCAAGGAGATACAAGTCTTGGATGTTTTTATAATCGATCTTATTTTTTGTTTTTTTTTTATTCATTCGTATAATGCATTACTTTATTTTAATTGATATTCTCGAAGCGCAGCGTTTGGAACTTTTATCAAATAGACCAGCGGTCGGGGAACTTTTTTTAACCATTACCCCAAAACATTTTTGCGTAAGTCGATATTACTCCAAAATATTTTTGCGTAAGTCGATATTACCCCTTCCCCCCATTTTGAAAAGAAGACAATCAATGTATATTTAAATAAACATTATTTATTGAATTAATCTACTCGGAAATAACAAAAAAGTTACATGAAAATAGTATGTTCTATGAAATAGCAAACTAAAAAATTTCCTTATTACCCCAAAAAAACACATTTTTACCCCATTTGGGGTAATTTACCCCGGTTCCCCGACCGCTGAAATAGACGATCGTCGATGTGAAAAGACGCCATCTCGAATCGTAAACTATTCAAGAAAACCTACGAAAACATTTAAAAATATATACTATGATTTTTCAGTATTGCGCTCGCTTAAAGTATTTCGCATAATCTACTTATTTAGAATTTATTTGAATAGTTTATATCTGTGTGTGGTATCTTGAGTTCTCTGAAGCGGTCGGGGAACAATGCCGCCCCAACGCCGCACGTCAGTTCATATCTCTGCCGGACAAAGCTTTTGATTCAATGCCCTGGTTCAGCCCTGGATCCAACTTCACGCTCCCGTTGAATATAATGTTGGAGCAGGTATCTGAAAATGGCCGATCGAAAATGTGTAATTTTATTAGTTTTATTTAATTATCTTTCTCAGCATCGTTTTGATTAAACGGCCTAAGGCGTCGTGTACCCAATTCAGATATACTCTCTATAATGCAAACAGCGAGTATCTCATGAGAGCATAAACTATGCTTGCAATTTCATTAACTACTTCCAGCTTCTTGTCTTAAATGAACGCACAGGCTGATGTCGATTCATTATGTGTTCTGTAGATTTTGTAGCTGACGAATCAAGACATTTACGTAGGTTACTTTCGACTGTTTTTAGTTATCACATCCTTCAATTTTGCATCTATACAAAAAATACATACGTTTTGAATATACAGGTAAGATTTACGTATGTTGATTATTTATATATTATGAAGTACGTCCTCGCTTACAGGTATATCATGCCGAGTGGTGTGGTTTACAGTAAAGCATTCGCCTACGATACGAGATGTGGGTTCGATCGCCACGAAGCTCAAAGTATAAATGATTAATCAATTCATAAACTGTAATATTTAACTTATTTTATATTTTAAAATTACATTTTCTCGAGACGAATATATTGAACAATTCGTGAATGTCGGGGTGTAATCTAATAAAGTTGATGGATCCACAATATGTATAGAGCTTAGCGATTCTTAAAATCGAGCGTCATATAATCCACAGAAGATATTTATTCATCACAGTCTGGCGATATTATTCGCCTGTACGTGTAAACACAAGAAAAATGGCGTATCAAAAATCTCTGCTACGTTTTTAATGTGATTTGTAAATGCATTATTGTGAGTTCGGCCTAATGCCCATTCGCTCACTCAAGATGACATTGGTTCAGGGCATCATCTCGCGAGTTATTGCGTCACAAAGTCGATCGTTTCCAAGAATAACTTTCTGTTGTTTGCGTATTTCGTTTGAAAACGCATTCTCTGAGAGGATTGTCAAACGCCCGCTGGAACGCAACGTCATCTTCAATCTGTGCGAACTTCAGATTTGATTAGTGTCAAAAATCGCTTAGAAAATAATAAACATTAATTTAGGGAAATATAATAGAAGGGTAGAGCGCTCGCATTGTGTTATCAACGTCATTGAAAGATACTTTCAACGTTTCTGGGTTGAATTTATATATATTATACAAGTCACGCATAATATTGTTCTTATATCACATAATGTTATTAACAAAATCAAGCGCCCTCGATGATTATCTTGAATTTTTTTAATCGGTACAAAGTATGTAACTCTGATCTCTTTGGTATCCTTTTTCACGTTTTACTACAGAAGTCGTTTAAAAATAAATCATTGCTGATTTATCAGCCTTGCGGGGAGCATCGCCTCTCTGGTAATTAATCACTGTTGGGATTTCGGAGATTTGCGGACTTTCAAAGTAACCCCGATCTCTGGCGTATCATCGTATCTCTGTATTGTACTATCTTCGTAATTGTATTTCTATTTAAAAATCGGTCCAATATAATCTCTGCCGTATCTAGTCATCAATCTTCTTTCAGCAAAAATCTTACATTTCTTCATTGTATTTTGATCAGTATTAAATCTTTCATAAAACTAAACTGTGAAATAGTAATTACATCTGGTTAGAATGAGCTTTTTTCAACAAATATATTTTTCGGATGAATAGTTCACCGCTTGACGCTTGGACTATTTGTTACTAAAGGGCAATTCAAAACGGTATCTAAGAAATATGTATGAAGTGTGAGCTATAGAAGCGTTGACTGCAGTTTATTTTACTCTGTAGCTTCCTTCATAGTTTCTTCGTGATTTTAATTCCTGCGATCACCATCATCTTGACAGTTCCAACTCTTTTGCTGTCAATATGCCCAAAGTATGTAAGGATCTTCTTACGTCAAAAGCATTTTAAAGATGCACGATCTTGCAGAACAGATGCTGATATGTTTTGTTGTCCTATTGTACCTCAGCAACGTTCTTCAACATCGCTCTCTAAAGACATAATTCATTTCGTCTTGTAATAGTCCTTTATTACTAAATCACTGAAGACTCGTCTAAAATTGTAATTAATCATTTTTAAGATTGCGTACATTTATCTGAAGCAGTGTGCGGTGACCACGCTTCCGCGGGGGAAATAAACGACGAACACTTAACCTTAATGACCCACCGGAGAGCAAAAAACGTGGAGACTGTAATCACATTTTTAATTTATGCGCGAGGGAAGTTCTTTTTTTTTAATAATCATTCATAAATTATTCAGTCTTTTAAAAAATATAGGATTTTTAAATTCATGGTAATTTAGATTTTTGACATTTATTAAAGTACAAAAGTAAAAAAAAACTTTCGACGGTTAAAATATTTTCCCCTGTATTCGCTTCATATCTGGAGCATACTGTCACCACAAATTGCGGCCACACGTCAGCTGCCATTGTTCATTCCTTGTTCCGAGACATCTTCTACACCGAAAGGCCCACCTGGTAGCATATAGTTCCCGACGGCAGCTATAGTATCCGAGGTGCAAGGTGTATGTTTACCCGCGATTTTAAGAAGATCGATGATTATATCGACCGATCATGTTCCGCTTTCCGCATCCAGTCTTTTCCCACTATTTTTCGGCTGTCATCAGTTTATCAGTTCTTGTGTACCACTCCAATACGTATCCTCTTCTCATTCTCTTACACATAATAAACGTGTTTCAGATAAGACAATGAAGTATTGGTATCTTTCAAAGACAATATGGAGTTATTATTTATATTATCCATATGACACTTGAAAAGTTCTATTTCACAAGCAGAGAGACAATTTATTTTTATCTATCGTATTTTCGGAACTGTCATTTGCCTGAACTGCAGACTGTTATCTATCAGCAAACAACCCGACCTATCTATGTAGAGATAAGGCTCAGCGCTAATAGACTCCCTTATCTGTTATTACTATGTGATGTACTAGTACATACTTTATTATAATACAGTTGCAAAGGGAAATCACGAGACTTATTGACAGAATTACATAGCGTACTTTACATTATTAGCATGAAATGGTCTATTTTTTGTCAATTTTCACACCAGTACAGTTAGGATATTTGTATTTACAAATAACTTAAAATACTCGAGCTATAAATTGTCAAATTCTGCTTAATATTTTTTAATCAGATCATATTAAAAATAGGATTTCATCTAGTATTGATAGCATGTTAAGAATAATATATATGATATACAACACGAGTTTAAATACTTTTATTTCTATCAATGGTTGACAAACTTTTGAATTATGAAAAAACTTTTTACTAATATACCAATATCATTCGAGTTAATTTCATTCTTACATTATATAATCAATTTATTTTGGGAAATATTACACAGTGCTCAGTGCAGACTTCTTTGCATGTCAGGGTAATTCGCAAATAGTTAATTTTTTGCAATATACTCGTGTGTGATTGGCCCCCCTAAGTAGCAGCTGACAACCTTCATTTAAGCTTCAAATTGCCAGTATTAGTATTTTCAAGTATAATTGTATGTACTTTAGTGTATTATGTATATTTAAATAATTTTGTAAAACATAATTCATTAATAACTTCTTAGGTTTTCACGGCCAGATTTGATATTGTGGCTTTTGGGTTTAGCCGTGTGTGGCGAATTTCTTCTCTCCGATATTTTGACCGCCATTGCAGGGGTCTTCTTCAGGGTTGATGACTTTGTTGTCAACCCTGAAGAAGACCCCTGCAATGGCGGTCGAAATATCGGAGAGAAGAAATTCGCCACACACGGCTAAACCCAAAAGCCACAATATCATAATTCATTAACACACAGTAAAATTACTTTTAAAATGTGGGATTCGTATTCAAGATCACAGTAATAAATTTTTGCTTACAAGAATATAATTATCATGCATTATGATGACTTTGCATGTGATAAATATTCTGAGAAATTTCCTGTATTTGTGTTTGGAATCTTGGTTATAAAAATCAAATAAAGGTTAGTAAAGGGATATGCCCAATTAAAACTCGAGAATTATGCCACTTCCTTATGAGATAAGAAATAATTATACAATTTAAAAAACAAATACATGTTCATTATCAACATGGCATTTTCTTAAGGTATGTTTTTTTTAATTGCTAGTGTATTAAATTAAATATAAATATTCAGTTTTGTCAAGTTTACTCAGATAGCCATTTATATTATACATGTGTTTTGTTATCTTTATGTGGATTATAGTTAATGTATAAGACATTGCCATAATTAATGTTGATAATTTTTTGTTTTGTTTCAGGATCTGTAAAAGCGAATTATGACTTTGAAACCTACAAAGTTTTTGAGATCCGGGGGCATCTCGTGCTCAGCTGTAACGTCACCTTCATCCCTGACAAACCTTACACATTAGAATGGTGAGTTCACTCCTCTATCACAACTCTTCACTCGGCTCTTATTCAATATCAACAGGAGTCACTTCTGGAGGAATGACAAAGTCTTTACTTCCTTCTGTCATGCACATAAAAAAATTATGGATTTTCATCTTTCACAAGCGTTTACTGGACACTGAATGTTTGGAGAATTTTCTCAAAAGGTTTTGACATATTTTTTTATGACTCCTGTTCATGTAATCCTGGATAATAGCAGACCGTAAGATATTCTCAGATAGTGTATCATCTAAAGTCATGCACAATTAATGATGCTGACATGGAATAGCTTGGTCTCACCTTGTGTGCAATTTGCAGTGTACCACGCACAATCATTTTCTTCTACTTATTTTTATGATAAAAAATATTTAAAAAAAAAAAACATCCCAAATGCGGTGGGGAATGCCTTCGCAGGGAGAGTTACTGCTGTGTGACTGGAGACCTGCCGACCATCATGCACCTAAAATCCTTCCTCATTTGCCCGACTAGCTGCACATCAAGACTTAATGCTAGGTAGTACACGGGCCACCAATATTGCCAGATATTGGGCCTTAACAATCTGATGACGATGGCACGAAGAAGAGTTCTCAAATAATATTGTGCTTAGTGTGTATGGCTTAATTTAACCTTTTTCGATTGCATTTTTCAGGTTAAAAGACGGAACGCCCGTGTCAAAGGTTGATAGTCTGAACAACAGACACGAGATCTTGGCAGCGGAGAACAAGTTCATCGTATCGCGTTCGGTGGAGGGCGACGCGGGCAACTACACTTGCAAGCCATCGGGAGCTGAGGAGGACATGCGCGCCGACATCAATGTTGTGGCCAAACCCACGGCCAAGTTGCCGCCCAACACCAGCGTCGTGGAGGGAGACAAGCTGCGGCTGCACTGTGTCACGCAGGGCATCCCCACGCCCACTGTTGAGTGGACAATCGGTGAGAACCCAACCTAATCTAACAAATTGATAATTTTTTGAGAGCCATACAACCTCTTATATCCGATCCTGAAACTGAGACTCGAGCTCTGGCAGCAAATCGCATAAGATCTTTTATAAGCCACCACAGAGATAAATAATGTATGAAACTAAATGAAATGAGTTTTGTCTTTCATTCAGAGCGCTGTACCCAGCCATTAGCTATGTAAGCCAGTTATCAGGGTTTTTCCATTTAGTAGTGAGTCTAGATTTTTTATATGAGACAAACATTTTTTTTTCTACCTTCAGTGGAAGATGACAGATATATAAAACTATTATTTGTCTTTCTTTAAAGCTGTTGTGAGTATTTTTAGTCCTCAAAACATCTTAAGAGACAAAATTATCTATTTATGTAACTAGTTTTTAACAGATTACTTTATATCAGCATCTTCTTTTTAGTCTGGTAAATCATTACTTAGAAACAATGATGCATTAAATTTAACAATTTCTCTTCACAACCGATCACATATATAAAAGCAGACAACAATAGTTGTGTAGCTTCGTTGATCAAATTTGTATAACTTATTGTATTTCCAACCTAAAACTCATACTGAGAAAGTAATGGGGGTAAAATTAGAGAATATTTTCCTTGTTACGTTTTTAATAAATCATGAGTCGTATTTGCAGGTAACGAGACTTACTCTGTGAGCAGAGGGCGTGTGATGCTCTCGGATGAGAACGGTGTGACCAACGCCGTATTGATCCTGGCCGAGGCCAAGCTGGACGACAGGGGGGAGTTCTTCTGCCGCGCCACAAACATCGCCAACCAGTTCTACAACGCCACGCAAGACAGCACCTTCGTCAGGGTCATAGGTCAGTATAGGAGACGCAATACTATTCAAATTATATTACCACAATGAATCATGAAGTAGCATATCTAGATAGCCAAACCACAAAGTTGACAAAATTGAGTAGTACCATCAAAGACGTTGTATTCCATACATTTAAACCACTGCTTACCATATTAATAATTCATTTTTTATTTGTCCTGATGGGCTACTCAACCTATGGAAGAAAGAATATTGGGAAAAAAATAACTCCGTAAATAGAGGAGGAAGATATATTCTCTAACCAAATTTTGAATTCAAAGCAGTGCAAATATTTAAGAAGAAATTAGCTACGTGTGACGAGGTCAGAAAATCTTCTAGAAGAAAGTAAATATATTGTTAAATTACTTTAACATAATTGTGACTTATGTACTGATCACAGTCTATATATTTACATAAATGTATTAGTATATTGTTGCAAATTTGAATGTGATTAAAGATTACACTGAGAAACTGTATGGCCTATATGTTAAGCGTATTGTAATTTTTATTAGAATCAAAGTATACCTACATTTCTTCATTCTAGATTATTAATTTTTTAATAATTTTGTAGATTTAAAGTCATCTGTTTTCAAGTTTTCTATTAAACTATTTTTGATTTAAGACATCACGTTAACGTTCATACTTTTAATATTCAGATAAGCTTGCTGCGCTGTGGCCCTTCCTGGGCATCTGCGCTGAGGTGTTTGTCCTGTGCGCCATCATCCTGGTGTACGAGAAGAGGCGCACCAAGCCCGAGATGGACGAGTCGGACACCGACCAGAGCCCAGACCAGTAAGCGCAACTCTTCAACCTTTACAGTAAACCAGGCATCAGCAACCAACATTACCCAATCTCAGCACACATGCCAATCAAAATTTTCATCTTCACGACTTTCAATAATTTTTAATCACACTCTATAGAGTTCAAATATAAGACAATATAACTAATCTTGAGAAGGAGTTTGTGATAAGACACAAAGTTCACTAAATATCTTGGTGAAGCTCCACTTTCTTTAACCTAAAGTGGAGCAGCAGACCAGGGATGGTAACCAATCATAAACGTCCCATAAATTCCAAGTGACAAAGCTAGGAAGTGGAAGTCAAGACTGTTCATATAACCATCTCAATTAGTGATTACAAAACTCATTTGCCCTTCTTGATATTCCAAATGAGGCAGAAGTTAGCCATAGATGCATTGAAATTATCATTTTGTGGTAACCGCTAGATTTCAGTGCTTTAGAAAAGCGCAGAACAATAAAAGTGAGTCGGACAAAACATATATTCCGAAATGTATGCAAGACAACTAAAGAAAAAACTAAATTTTATTTATATGTATTATAAATCCTGTCTGTATCATATGATTAGTGTCACCTGATAACTGATGTATAAGAGAATTTAATGATAGTTTAAAGCAACTCTTAAACTATATTTATCAAAGAATAATTGGCTCCCCTTATCGTGTGCCCAAAGCTGTTGGAAAGACTTACGTCTTCTTACGTTTAAACTTCACACTTATGACTAATACTATAAAACATAAAAGAACACATTTTATAACAAAAATTAGTAACACATAAAGGGTTGCCTATGCCTGGAATATACTATCATCTCATAAACCCAAAAAAAAACATTGTTTTTAACCCTTTTGACATGATCACTTTTGGATTGGCTATTTTAAGAATGTTAAAACAACTATAATGGAAAATCTTAAATATTTATATACTAAAAATGAAATACTTATAAAATAATATTTTGACCTTTAAGATTTTAGCATTGAAATATAATAAACACATCATATTTTTATTTTATTTTTAATCATCCTAAATTTTTAGTTATCTTGTCAAAAGGTTTAATTATGAAAATCTATCAAATATATTGTTCTTGATATGAGAAAATATGTAATAAGGCATTTATATAAATAGCCATTATATAAAAATAAAGCTTTTTTAACTTACTTATTAAATTTCATTGGTGCTAGATATATTTTATATATAAACTCAACAATATATTTTACCGGTTTTCAAGCATTCATTATGATTGATGTATTATATGTGTTGTGTTTCTACAATAATTGTATTTTAGAATCTTGAGAACTATTAATGTACGTTTTCTTTTTATGAAATATTCTTCCTTTTCGGAATCCCTAAATGAATACTTTTCTGATTTCACTGTGTCCATATAGATATAAATGTCACCTGCAACCATATATTTATTATAATTATGCATAATTTATCTCTATGGCATGAGAATACTTCACAAATCATAGTTGTTAGTAATGAATAGGTAAAGTGGTAAATAAATGTTAATTGTGGAAACTCTGTGTTTAAAATTTAGTAATTGCAAATCTTAACACATTGTTGTCGGGACACGGATTTTTCCGTTTTTGCGGAATTGCTACTGGATTGCGAGACCCGTAAAAATCCGTGTTTTGTAGGCTGTTGCTAGAAGTCGGCTCATGTGTTTATCCTTGAAATTTGAACTGTACTTTTTTTTTTGCTTTCTGCAGCTAGATGTCACTGATCTGATATATAATAAAGACATTTTTTATTCGTCGTTGCGTTTATTACAATTTGAACTTCAATTAAATTGTTATTTTTTTGCAAAATTGTCCGGCCGTGAATGTGTTGTCAATTCTTATAATTGTATTTTTGTGATAATACCCTTCATGGTTATTGTTACAATGAATATCATACTCTAAATTTAAATTATTTATAATTCTATAAAACGTGCCCTTAAATGTTTTAATGTGTATTTTCAAGTTGCGGACAAAAGTAAAAATTAGTCTAAGAAGTTCTACAACTTTTTGGTGATTTTGCTGGTGGTGCTATGATCGGTGAGTGTCACATTGAAAAAAAATGTAGTTATGTTGGATATTTTAAAAGTTATGCAATTTTTCGTAAATACTTATTTTTTACGCGTGACATCAATTTTTCGTCCGCATTAAGGTGTCTTAAGGTGTCGGCAGTGTGCGAAGTGCGAATCTCACCGACATTAATGTGTTCAAATAGTCATTTATAATTAAGAAAAAATATTTTTATTATCAATATTAATTTATACAAACATTATCTATAGATATTTCAATAGTGATTTATATATCAATATATTGATTTTAATAAGATAAAACTCTAGTGTTTATGACTTTGATAAGGTTATTATTGATAATTTTTATTTTTAATATTGATAAATATTAATCATATAAAAATTATTTAAATAATAACAGTAAATTCATTATAAATACTCGTATATGGTACTCTCTTTTGATCGCAGTACATGTATTGCCGGCGGGTATAGCTCAATGGTCAAAGAGTTTGCTTAGAATGCCAAAGGTCGTGGCTTCGATCCCAAACGGAGATTAAAAAAAAATTTAATCGTTTTCTGAGCTCCAAAATAACCCCGTTTGGTGTTTATTTTATCTCTCGCCCGTAAAATGCCAGTCATAGCTTATTAATTAAAATTGGTGGTAAACGAAAGTCGTCCGTGAAGACCACCCATTCATAGTAAATTCCTGTAATAATAAGGATGATGCGTGAATCTCGGGCTGTAGTGTTGGAGGATCAACACTCCACATGCAGCGCTTAGCCATATACAGCATGGTAAGCGTCATAGAATTCCACAGATGAGACTTCAGAATCACTATCACCATCTGTCAGTATTCTCCTGTATGTGTTTACATTTAAAAAACTGAATTTCCGACTTTATATGACTGCTGTTTTATTATTATTATTTTTTGCTTTAGTTATTAAAATGTTTATTTTATTTTATGCTTTTTATGTGTGGCTTAGATGTGTATACACTGTTACATAATGGTGAATAGTATTTTATCATCATCAATTATTTGAGATCATTGAAGAAATGTATAAATTCCAATAATTTATTTTTATTTTATTGAATATATATTATGTACTTAGGTTTTGATTTTAACATTCATACATTCACTACATCTTAGATAATGCATTCCATCAGATTCATAATAAGAACATACATATGTTGTTATATTATTATATATTAATAAAAATAATAAATGTCAATATCTGATGTGATTGAATATAACATGTTATTTCTATGAAAGTTTTGATATATTTTTGTCCATCTTGATCTTACTTCATAAAAGTGGAAAATAAATGTTTTTAAGACTTAGTAAAGGCTTACTGCTGTAGTGTGGAATTCAATATTTTTTATTGAATACTTTTTTTTTCAATAAATTTATTGGAATTATATATACACATTCTTCTATGCCTTGGAATGTTTATCGCTGTCGTATTTGCAGAAACAAATCTCCAGATTAAATAATTGGTGTACATTATATTTTATTATGTAAATGACTAGTTTTTTTTTAAATTACTCAATGGTAAATGGCTTTTTGTGTTAAAATTTCAAAGATGCATTAAAATATTTTGTTGATGAAAATTAAACCATTAGCTGAAATTAGCAATCGTTTTCGTATTCTTCAACAGACTTAAATAACTAATTATCCATAGACTACTAAGAATATGTAGTACAATAAATAATACCATATATTTTTTTAAATATACACATATGAAGAGAGAAATTCAAATTACAAATATTCATTTTATTCGGCATTAAGAGTAAAAAATATTATAATAATTGTTTTTTATGTTGAATTTGTAATTTTTAATTGAACATTGTGTAATTATGATAAAATAATTATTTTATTTTCTTAGTTGAAAATTATAGAAATATCCTCCCTATTACTTAAGCTGTTTAATAAATATCTATTAAATTAATAATTTGTAAAATCATTTGTTCCTTAAACAATTTTCTTTGAATTATATACATTTCAGTACATATGCTTTTATACATATTTGAGCGCATCGATAATAATCTGCTGCCCCAGTGGAATAATGTTGCCATAGATGAAACAATTGGAGTCTTTTATTGACAATATTAATTTAACATTATTACTTCTTTTACTGTAAAATTAACTTCAGACTGCTTATGGTTTGATATTTTTTATCTATTTCTCTTTCTCCACTTCTTCAATGAATGTCCTGTATTATTTAAAATCTATGATTAGGGTTTTAGTCGCTTCAGTAACTAATAAATTCACTTTTCGATTGTATTCGTCAGACTTCATTGGACTTGGTGTAAATCGTTGGGTATTTTTCAGGAAGCATACTCTGGATCACGGGAAGGATCACGATGTTCGACACAGAAAATAAACTAGCTCCAACCAATTAATAAAACAAAGCCGTCATGAATAAAGAAAATAATTCATCTTTACCCATGTTATATTATATTGCGTAGTTTGAATTCCAAGGTGTATTTTTGTACATCTATTTGTAGGGATTTGAAAATTTCTAACCTTTCCAAGGAAATACTTATTTAAATAAAAATTGACATTCCTTATTCTTCTCTAAAACGTTATTTATTAATTTCTTCTTTGCTTTCATATAATATTACATTGGTTTCATTGCTTTTTTTTTTTGATAATTGATCATTAATTTACAATTATATCACTTAACATTCTCCTCTTCCAACAAAACAAAGTAATAACTAATTTTAGAAGGAGTTAAAAAAAATTACCAATGGAGTGTCTAATAAATATGAAAAAATAAATCCTTTATTTCTAGTTTAATCACAAATTACAAGAAATTTTCAGGTCTCTTCAGAAAGTATTGTTATTTATTTTACATCATCAAATGTAATGCTTCATAAATTATTAACTAAAAATGCATACTTTTCATTTTTTACTAAACTTAGTTTGTCCACTTTTTCAAAAAACACGCTTAATCAAGGCCATGTTATTAGATGCCTCTTGAAATTTATCAATTTATATATTGTATTAAATTATGATAGAGAAAAATATATATATTTATCACGTTCTTCGATGAACACACAAAAAACTGCCATTGAATGTCATAAACTCTAAGCATAATTGATTAAAATTGTAATATTATAAGAATTAATGTCTTTCCCCTGAAGAAGTGTTAAAGTTTTGTTAGGATACCACTATATGGGGTTCTACCCAACATTATAGATGTGTTCCCTCAAAGTATTAAAACTTTAATTTTTTAACAATGCGTGCTGCAACATTTTGAATCATTAACTTCCTTTGAGTCTTTTAAACATTATAAACATTTAATTATTTAGTCAGTTTGTAAAGTATAAAAGTATATTGACATGATCAGAAGAAAGTTTTAAAAAAATATTGGCGTGTAAAATATGATCTTGCTTTTACTGGTGACAACATTACAAATGTATGTCACACGTACATTCATGAATATGTTTCATATTTATACATTTAATAAAGGGTAATATTTTTTAAATAATTTAACTTTGGAATTTCTTTAATTAGCATTGATTTAGTGTTGTTTTTCAATACAAAAATTAAAACAATAAATTTGTCAAATTCACACGTTCTGTGTAATTACAAATATCTAAAAGATATTTTATATGGTCTTTCAATAATAAACTTTTATACATACTAACTAAAGCCTAAACATAATCTGTACTAATTATGTGGACATGAGTATTTTTAATATTATTGGAAGACTGTCCTGGAATCTGGATACATATTTTATTTTGTTTAATACCGGTGTATGTATGTATATAATAACTTAATTTGTGCATACTTCTACTATTGTGAATTCATATACTTATATGATCAATTTGTTAAAGTTACCTAAAGGCAATATCTTGTGAAGGAAGGAGTAATTGCACATAAAGACAATGTGAGTGTAAAATAAAATTATTATGTGCCAGTTTTCTTGGCACGCTGTACATATTACAAGAATGTATATTGTATTTAGGTATATTACTATAAGTATTACAATATTAACATTTAGGTTGTTAACTTTATTGCATAAATATGGTTTCATTACAAAAATATTCAGTTTGATTTCACTTTTTTTTGACAAGAATTCACCTTTTCAAAAACCCATCTTAAAAAATGAAACATGTCAAAAAATTAAGCGTACAATCAGCGTATTTATAATATATTTTATTAAATTATAAAATCATTTTTATGCAATCCAACATATAACGTTTGTTTTTAATTTTGAAAACCATTAAAGGTACAGTGGTACCTCGACATACAAGTTCAATTCGTTCCACAACCTTGGTCGCATTTCAAATTACTCGTATCTCAAAGAAAATTTAACTGTAAATGTACAAAAGTCACAAAACGTGAGCATAACAGCGAGAGCACACTGATAACTGATTCTCTGACCATGGGTGGGGGATTCACGTCGACCCGATAAGTCGATTGCTAGTATCTCAAATTTTGCAAAAAGAAATTTGGCAAAAAATCGCTCGCTCGACGGCTCGTATCTCAAAAAACTCATATGTTGGGGCACTCGTATGTCAAGGTACCACTGTATTTCTTTGTAGACTAAATATATCATTCTAATTCTAATAAGACGGTTCTTATATTCGTTTTAGAACTTATGTTGTTTGTCGGTGCGGGTATATAATATTATGCATAGTGATTATAGGAACTACAACTTAAAGATTACTAAATTCTCACCTCTTAAAATAAATTGTATACATTACTGATAGTTAATATCACTCTGCTTTCAAAAAATCATTAGTGTAACTGTATACGAGTACTTATTTATGCATAATCAGTCAACTTGGTCTGTAAAACTTTATATTTAAGTTATGTTAACCCATTAAGCAGGTCGTATTATATATTAATTAAGTTTTTAGCATTTTCTTCATTTTAAAATATGTTTTATCAGTTGATTTATTTATAGTTAGAAAGGCAGCAAATTTAGGTTTTTTTTTTTGAAGATGTTTCTGTAACATTAACACGACCCATGCCTACTAAACGGATCCGTGTATCATGAATTTTTCAAAAATCTGGCATTTTTTAAAGAAATCACATTTTTTAAGGTAATGAATGTGTTAATGGACATGTCTTATGAATGTCATATTGCTTGTTGTGCTGCAGAATTTAAAAATGTTTTTTTTTAAATCGGATAAGAAATTCTTCAAAATGAAATCATGAGTACAATTTTTTTCAGATATATATAAAATATTTTTTAGAGTTTATCTCACAATATATTTTTTTACGACATGTTTCAGTCAGGTCGAATGGCCATTTTCAAGTCAGTTAGTAACTCACTTCACTAACTGACTTGAAAATGGCCATTCGACCTGGCTGAAACATGTCGTCAAAAAATATTGTCGGATAAATTCTAAAAATTATTTTATTTATATCTGATATTATGGAATTCCACCAAGAAATATCGATCGAAAAAATCTAAATAATTACAATCTTTTTCCCTGTGACCCTAAAATATGTGATGATAATACAGATGGATCTAAAATATTCTTATATGACTTAATAAAGTATATATTTTACTTTGCTTAACATTCCTGCACTGTGCTTCCACAACAAATATTATTATACTGTATCAAAATGAGTATAAATGTAAAATCTTCCTCTACAATTTATATTGTTAGATTTTTTAGAATATCATCTCACAAATAAATCTTAGTGATTTTATTAAAGTGTATTTCACTTGTTTATAAAGCTTAGTGTAGATAAAATAATATCTAAATAAAAAGGATAAAAGAAAACAATTATATGTTTTTTAGATTTCGCTGTTTTAACGAAATGCTATTTTTATCCTTCATGTGAATGTTGCACCCAAATTATTATATATTTTATATCAATAAGATACAAGTCAAATATAAACGGGATAGCTATACATTGGAACCTCGCTTATTCGGAACAATGGGTAATGCCTGTAGTCCGTAAAACAAATGAATAATCTAGAAAAATCTAGAAGAGATCTTTGTATTGAAAAATTATGACAACAATGATTTACATTTCTATATTAATTTTAGAACATTTTTAAGGCATATTTTACAAAATGGTATTTTTTCATAGTCTAAATACAATTCGATTATTGTAATAATGCGTTTAATCGAGGTTCTACTGTAGTTAAATTGTAATGCAAACAATTGCAATATACTAACGTTTCAAGAGATTAAAAGAAAAATTCATTAAGTCTCAGAGTGAACTATTCTCACCCTCATTAACTTCCTAAAACGGGAATAATTTATGCAATTTGATTTACATGCTATTTGCATTAGATCTTGATGACCTGTTATGTTAATGTTCACTATCTAGGCATTAAATAAATTGATAATTTTAATAAATCCTGAAAGGCTAGGCTTACAGCATCTGTCACGCAGACTGTAAAGTATTTTTGATAGTTCTGCATGTAATCGTTACTCCTGTCATTCACAATGTTTATTTTGCTCTAATTATAATTATGAAATTTCAATGTAAATTGTTTCCTAGATATATTTTTATGATAATGTAATAAGTGATAAGGCATCCTCTTTTATAGTTAATTGGCTTATAATACATGAATATCTCGTATTTTTATGAAAATAAATAATAATAGAGCGGCGAATTATAAATATGAAATTTAAAAGTTCACTAGTCGATAATTTTTCACTTTTAAAATCCAACTCGAAGGCAATTTTAGAGACGGGATTGTTGTTTTATCTAAAATGTCATTGTATGTTATTAGATCAGATTTAATGGTGACAGTAAATCCTTTTTTAAAATTCATATATTTGTCCTTTAAACGTAATATTGATAAAAATTAAATACTGTTAACTCAAAAAATTCCTAAAATTAAGTCAGATTTTCAGTTATGGAATAAGAGAAGCGTAGGATTATCGGGCGGATTATTTATCTTTATTATTAGGATTATTTTATTTAACCTGATGATTCCATCTTCTGTAAGAAAAATGTAGGAATTTGTTATATTTATATCATATTTTATTAGATTTGGGGAAGTATTCAATACTTGAATTAAAAATTGTATGGATCATTAGAATGCTTAATTTACTGCTGTGAACAGTTTGTTGAATACTTCCTGAAATCACATTGATGTAAAACTCTTTTATCATTGTTTTTCAGATTATTCTTATATCTCATTAACAGTTAATAAAACAATTGATTGATATATTGTGTTTTTGTTTCCTTTGTTTGTAGGAAGAAAGGCTAATGTGGTGAAGTGAAGCGGTGCCGAGAGGAGTGCAGGGGGAGAGCGGGGGGCGGCCAACGGCTCACCTTCTCAATTCTTTACCTTGTAAATAATAGTCTGCGTGGACTATGAACAATTGTATCACTGACATTTACCTCAGAGTCACCGATTTCATTGTGAGTTTAATAGAATATTATAATTTTTTTATTTCTCATGGAGAGTACTTATTTCGCTGTGAACACAATCCTTATTTTTGTAATAGCTTGTTTGAGCATCGCTACAAACTTTGTATGGATTAGTGACGTGAGGTGAAGTTCATTGGAGCGTAGTCATCCCGGCCTGTCGTTTCCTTTTTTCTTATTCTTTTATAATTTCATGAAGAGTGATTCTTCGCTCTTCACTGTATCGCCTTGTATAGTGTGTTATATTATAATTATACTTCGTTCCTTGAATAAATAAGATTGACAAATATTGCCTTTTTGCCAGTAACTTTGTTTGCACAGATGAAACTTTGTCCTCACTAGATTATTTACTTTATCTCCATTAATAAACTATTGGAATATAAACTTCGTGAAGAATCGTAATTTCAAGATAGAACGTTTTAGAGTAAAGGACCGTAGACGATGATCTGTTATGGGGTGATAAAGATTTATCCGTAGAACTCTGTAGATTATTAAATATTCTAATTATGAGTGACGTTAAGTCTTAAAATGCCATAAACATATATAAATTAAAGTTACTATTTTCTTAGCGGTTTAGTTTTAATCTGTAGACTTACTTTACACTCTTTTTAGCTAGAAAATGTATTTTTTCTCGAATTACTAATATTACCTGTTGAATCTGTGAATCCATATCAAATGGTGATGTTCGGCAGATGACACCATTCATCTGAGAGTTGCACGATGGCTGATAGTCACTAAAGACACAAGGTTGCCCGGCGTCTAGCGAGTGGCTTGATGATGACACCATTCATCTGAGAGTTGCACGGTGGCTGATAGTCACTAAAGACACAAGGTTGCCCGGCGTCTAGCGGGCGGGCTGATGATGACAGCGGAGGTAATGAAACCAATCAGCCATGAATGAATGCAGTACAGTTTATGCCGTCGGTATTGAGATGTACTTACTCTTAGGGAATTTAATAAATTGACTGGATATCTATTGAATAATGTTTATTGTATTTATGGTGTTAATAAAATATATACATGATGCTATATAGCAACTAAGATTTATAAATTAACAATTTTTAATATAATAATACCATTCCGTTATACTCACACGCGTATAACTAAATACCCCGAAGTATCTCCTCCGCAGTTAAGGTTTTTAAAAGTGTTTTACATTTTTAAAGATAAGTTAATTAGCAGTCGGGTTAAACTTTAATTAATTTAATAAAATACGTACTTATTCATGGAGTGTAAAACATTTTTATAAAATATCAAATTTTCAACTTCGCTATGAGATTTATAACTTTCATCTTTCTTTTACATAATAATTATATAAGGATGCTATAAATTTGCATTTTTAAGCAGGAAAAATGTTTTGTAACTCTAAATTTACAACACGCATGTACAAATGATAATTGCTGAATTAAAAAAGTGCATTAAATAACATCGAAAATCACATGAAAATTGTAACACTTAATTATTTCATTAATAAACTCTCTTATTACATTATATTAATATTTTTAAAATAAATGTAAATATCCGACTAGCCAGCTGACTTCTTACACGAGAGCCAACACTTGAAATAGTTATAATAATCAAACATTTACTATCCACTATAGGAACACCTACGATCTACCAACACCATACTATATATCCTTCACTTCCCACCGTAGGAGAGGTAACCGTAATGCGGGCATCTACAATACTCTGCTCATGTCGCTCCATGAGATATGGCAGTGTTGCTTTCACTAAACATCAGACGGATCAAAGTTTATGATGAGGGAACAGCTCAAATATGCAAAACCAGTAAAAATCTGTTTGATGTGATGGTCGATAATTAATATTTTTGACAGTCTAAATGTTCAGCGCTGACCCCATCTTTAAAACGATTTGTGCAATATTTATATATTTATTCACTATTATGGCAATCTTTAATAGCTTTATTAATACTTAACACGTTAGGAAACAAAAATATTTTGTTACACTGACCACACAAATGAGCAATAAAAATGTTTATGAACAAAAAATACAATATAAATTATGTAACGTCTATTGTGTAGGGAGATATAAATTCCATTGTAAAATATACAAATCATATTATATTCTAAGAGACCATTATTAAACTAAAATAATTATAAACTATCTTAAAAAAATATTATAATAAAAACATAATATTATGGTAACACGATAATTCAGACTTAACAAATTTTGAGATTCTTAAAACAAATGTGCGTTGTTCTCGGTGAATGAATGATTGGAATTTAAACAAGTTATCATAACATGTAGTTATGATAACATGCATGTGAAATAATTAAACTTCAAGAAACTGCACATTTATAATTTACTTATAAAAATTAAAAGTGATTTATTACATTTCACAATTTATTTAATGAGATAATTCATCTTTTAAAATGACATAGAAATTGTTTTGTTAAAAGTGAAATTAATGCAAATCAAACTATTATATTAAACTATTTAAAAAATATAAATAAAATATTATAAAAATAAAATGTTCATACATATACATTCAAAAAAATACTTTACTTGAATTGAGACTCTGAGATATAAAGTATTTTTTAAAAAGTTATGACAAAAATGTATTTAGGTATTTTTAAAGTGCCTAAATTTTAAACATTGGTAAAACCTCGTTATTACATACTCCAAGGATAACGTCTTGAGCTGAAATAAAGATCCATTTCAAAATACTTTCATTCACATGTAAAATTTACAAAATTTCCATAGCTAACTGACTATTCTTGGCGAATCTACATAATTACGTTTCATTTATGAAGTAAGAAATATGTAATATACTGGCTTTGATTTTATTTGATAACACAATTAATAGTAATTGCGAAATCGAAACTAGATTTTTACTAATTTTTCAATCAAATTTTGTAAAATAAATCACATTCCTTTTCTTAATATAATCAAAGGTAATTGAATAGCTAGTGAAGGTGTCGCTGGGAATCTTATGACCTGGAACGAGGTAAGTATGGGCGTTATCAACAGGCGTGAATGTTTAACCTAAAGATATGTCTTCATCTCTTGTAAAGGCTTCATTGTAGTAGATGTTTTGTAGAATGTTATGTAAATTTATGAATCTTTATTATTAAAAAGTATTTTCAATATTGGAATCTTTTATTGTAAGATTTGTGAAACCGGAATCATTTCAACGAGATTTTTTCCTTGTATCATGAATTTCAAATTTGAATGTTCACCGTTTGACAAATGTTAACTGATAATGCACACTTCAAATTCATTTGTATATTATACACTTTTATACTTTTTATTATTCATTGAAATTAAATACATTCGATCCTCTTTGTAACTGGTTTCCAATTAAAAAATTGGCCATTATGCTTTAGAACCTGTCGTATTCTTATATTTCCACCTTAACATTTTGCTTGGTAGTATATTATATACATTATCATTTGTATCTTGCAATAAACAGTGGGATCGGATTTATTATACGAGTTGACATTTCCAAATAATCATTTAAATACAAATATTTATGACTCTTTAAGAAAATTATCGTTTTCAAAAACAGCTGATCAAAAACAAAGCAATAACTCAAAATCTGAGTTGCCATTGTAAAACCATTTAAATACAGGGAGCGGAAAAAAAAGCTGACGGTTTTGAATGAAAACAACGACGAAAACCGTCAGCTTTTTTTGCCACTCCCTCTACATTAATTCAATAATGGTAATTCACATTAAATGAACTTGATTACGTTATCATTGTAATGTCATTATTATAATCAATCTATTTAATAATTAAATTATAAACATAATAAACCTAGTTTTATCAAAATCGATAACTTAAGATTAAATATTACACCAAATCAGTTTTAAAAAATACATTGGCCTTTTTAATAAATAATATTCTCCATAATCAAATTATATTTATAATAATCGTGGAATGAGTAACTAATAATTATAATGATTGAATTAAACATAACTACAAATGAAATGATTTAATTATCGACAATAAACATTGTTTGAGAATATCTTAAATTCACGTCAACAGTTAGTAAATACTGAAGAACTCAAAAAGATTTTGCATATTCTTTGGTTTAAATTAGTTTGTGAATGGTTAGGACAAATAATACATTATTATGAATGACTATATTACAACAAGAGAAAAATAGTTATAAAGGTTTGGGTAAAAGTTCGTAATGACTAGACAATTTATCAGATGAAAGTAGAAGATGAGAGACAGATGACTTAAGTAACAAATTTAAGCAATCTCCATTACGCAGTACAGCCACAAAAACTGCATCTTTAAGCCCAAACCTGAAAAATACAAAAATTAATTATATTTTTATGACTTGTTTTAATTATAAATATATATAATTGCCATCTAAGATAACAACATTTTCCAATATTTCGACCGCCATTGCAGGGGTCATGACTTCGTGAAGAAGACCCCTGCAATGGCGGTTGAAATATTAGAAAATAGTATTCGCCACACGGTTAAACCTATAAGCCACAATATCAAATCTGGCCGTGAAAACCTGAGAAGTTATAAAACATGTTGGTTGGGAAAAATGGAAATAACTATAAATAAAAATCTACAGAACACCAAAATAAATGGCTTCAATTTTTGCATTACGATAACATTAAGAAATGCAACACAAGCAATTTATTTAGCAATTTCAAAAATGCTTATATATTTATAACAAATACCAATCACTTGCTAATATTCAAATATCTTCATTCATATTTTTTAATTTAAGAATAAAGACACTTTTTACAATTTTTGTGCTGAAATATCTTCGCAGAGAACTGGTTAGGACCTTAAAAGTATACACATATAAAAGTTGAAAAGTTCTACTTGAATTTGGCTTTATTTTAATGTACTCTGAGTCAGTTCCCTAAAAAAAAAACAACAGTTTTGAACAAATCTTACTCTGAGTGTGTAGTCCCAGCTGCCTGTGGAAAGGGCGGTGCCGTCTGGAGACACCTGGAGGCAGGAGACGCGGTTCTCGTGGCCGTACAGCAGACAGACTCGCGCGCACTTGAGAGTGTCCCACACGTTGACTGTGTAGTCATTGTACCCGGCAAACAGCAGACGTCCTGAAAACAATCATTCATAATCCTCCAGTACCTTTCATGTGTTGAATGTTTCAAACAAACCTAAATCAATGAACAAATCAACAACAAAAACATCTAAAAGTAATGTTATTTATATTAAACGGGAAAATACTTTTTATGTTTATTTGATATGAATCACGTTGAGTACTATTTACTCACACCTGAAGACCGCAGCTTCGTTTTCAATAAGAGCTACATCAATAAGTTTCATCAGTTATTCACTTGTATATGAGTATATTTTGATAATTATTTTGTGTATGGTCAAGTATTCCAAATTCAATTATTACTAGCCCTTGTAATTTAATATGTTAATTATTTCGTTTTTTTTTGATCGATAATTCTTGGGGAATTTCATAATATCAAATAAAATTAAAGATTATTTAAAAATTATTCCACAATTATAATTTTTGAATTAATTTTAATTAAAAAATTAATAATATTTAATTAAAATTAATTCTAAAATTATAATTATGCAGTTTCACCAAGTATTGTCAGTTGATAACTTTAATGTTATTCCACAATTCATTATTAGAGGGCAAAATGTTTCCGCTATATGATAAAATGGATGCCCGACGTAACCGAAACATGTCGCCTTCTAATAAAAAATTGTGAATTAATTTGTATTTTATTTTATTACAAAACATGTTACTTACCGCTCACTGAGAAATCGACTGAATTAACACCAAAGATGATGCTCTCCTTACTGTAAACTGCTACTTCTTTATCTGCTCTCAGGTCAAACAGCCGGCACTGAAAATATATATTTCATTTTAAACACATTCGCATCGGGAACGGTATTAATACCCGTTACGTCGATTGCTGATTAATTACGGGAAGGGTATTCTTACCTTTTACGCACTCTGATCTTTAAAGTCAGGCAGGGTATTTATACTTGTTTTTTTCTACAAGTATTTGACTTTTTCTTACTTATAAGGTTCGACATTATCAATTTTACAAAAGTAAACGCATATTTAAAACACAAGGTCACTACAAATTCTTTTCAATTTTTAGAATAAATAATCTTTGTTTATTTTGTAAAATCAACATATATTTTAAATTTTAATGAATAATCGCTAGTATTTTATGTATATTTTTTGTGATAATACCTTTATAAGGGTTATTATTACCATGAATATCATATTCTAAATCATAAAAAATATTTATAACCCTAAAAAACGTACCCTTTAAAGTTTTAATGTGTATTTTCAAGTTTTGGACATAATTTAAAATCATTGTTAGAAGTTCTACAACTTTTCGATAATTTTGCTGGTGTTTCTATAATTGTTGAGTATCATATTGAAAAAAATATGTAGTTATGTTGGATATTTTAAAAGTTATGGCAGTTTATGTAGAAACATATTTTTTACGCGCGACATTGATTTATCGCCCGTATTAGAGTATCAGCTGAGTGCGAATGTCACCTGATGCGAAAGTGTTAGTATAAAATGCTATGTAGGCCCAACCAAATTTGATAAGAATAATGTGTATAAAACTGAGTGACAGTTATTATGAGGCTTCTCCCTGATAGTCATTCAGGGTACATTATAAATCGCCACTTTATTTATAGTAAATTTTTATATCAATAATTACGTAGCTCAGAATTAAGATGACCCAACATTGTGTTAAATAAAATAATGTGTTCAAATTCAAATACTTAATATTCCAAAATATTCCAAATAAGATTTTATTTATGAAAAAAATGTGTTAATGTTTTAATTAAGGCAACAATGAAACTGCTTCAGAGGCCTGCTGGTGAAGTTCAATATAAAATTTTCAATTAAATCTGTATTTAATGATTTATATATTTACCACAAATTATTTAATAGTAAAACGTGGTGAATTTTTGTACCGTGCTATCATCGGAACCCGTGGCCACCGCATCTCCTTTCGGATGGAACTTGACACTGTTGACGTCCGACTGGTGGCCCTCGAAGGACTGCACCACCTGACCTGTCCGCATGTCCCAGATCAACACCATTTTATCACAGCTCTGAAAAAATAATAAAATGTGAAAAAACATGACAAGCAATTCAAATAACTATATTTTAAAATCGAAAAACTTTCTATCCCACATGCAAACTGTCACAGCTATACTATTAATGCTGCCACATACTAGAACAGAGTATATTTGCAAGCAGAACCAGAATAAGAGAACTAATCTAATTACTACTAATTAATCAAAATTATTCTTGTGGTTATGGCTACATTCATTTGACAGTTGGCACCCTGGGCAAGGGATGCGCAACCCCGTATGGGAACAAACAGGACGGAACTAGTAAAGGAAGATAAACACAACCTATTTACAGTGAGTCTCTGAAAATGCGTGAATGCGGAGTTGTGCACTAATAACATTGATAGATCAATACATCATTTATTGACTTACTATAAATATTATTTTTGGAGTTATTCAAAATAACAAAACATATATAATTTAATATTTTAAAGCTTTAAGCTTTAAAATATTAAAGTAACTTTGATATTAAGTAAATAATATTATCATAGCATAAAAAATATATTGCTCTTAATAGGCGGTTCTAATGATTATGTAAGACGTAAAAACATTTTAAAAATTTATAGAAAGAAGATTCAAATTTGGAACAAAATTGAAATCAGTTTGTAAGGGAGTATCTTTGTTTTTTTTTCAGTTGTGTTCAATTCGGAACATGGTGAGTGATTCTCTTGGACCGCGTGAAATAGCATCAAGGGTCATCAACATATTCATTAACATACTGCCAAAAAAAAATGGTTGCCTTTTACATATCTCTAAATTTCTCCTTAGCTCCACGTTTCACCCCTTCCGTCTCCAAACTTTTTCCGTAACACAAAAAATCTACTCTTCAATAAGAGCTTCGTTATTTGAATCACATCAGTATGTTATTCAAATAATGAAGCTCTTATTGAAAACGAAACAGTGATTTTCAAGTCTGTCATTAAACAGTGTTTAGCGCGATCCATGTTGAAACAGGGTAAATAAATATATTATATATTTAATCAAACAACAAGTGTTACCCCTGAGACAAAAGTGTTGCCAGTCTCCGATGGGGCGAGGTCCAGAGCCATAACATCTGCTGCATGAGCGTGGAAGCTCTGCAGGAGTTGGCCAGACTCAACATCCCACAAGGCACATGTCGAATCACCGCTGCCAGTCAAGATCTGTAAGCAACATTATACGGATTAAAAAGGGTAATCAACAAATTTAGATTAAATTTATTACTTACAAGGTATTTGATGTATTTTTATTTTTACATGAGGTACTTTTTTTGCTCACAAAATTTTTGGAGGCAAAAAAGGGTGTTTATTTTTTGTTAATAAAATCATTGAACGCATTGTTAGCAAATACAGATTGGACAAACCTGTTGATCGGAATTGGGGAATGTGCAACACGACATGTAGCTGGTGTGAGTCCCCACGGTGCGCTTCTTGGCCGATACATCCTCTTCCAATGATAGAGGATAAACTGTAACTTTGTTGTCAAGTCCACTGAAAATAATATGTAAAAATTAACTATCAAAATTCAATACAATTGTACTCGGGTTATGCCAATTGTTTTTTAGTTTATTTTAATATATTTAAATATCGTTGTCATGAGAAAACTTTTTAAGAAATTTATCTTTTGGTCTCGTCGGATGGCCATATATTTTTAATGAATAGGTAAAAACTAAAAATTTTATATGTTCCTTAGGTTTAAATACTGCTCTATAATATATGATTAGGAGGTAAAGTATTATTGTTATGACAGTTATAGTCAATGCAATATAATTATTTAGTCTTGTCAAAATCAGATAACAAGTCCTATTATTATAAATTATAAAGTCCTATTATAGAAATAAAAGCAATATATGTTACACCAAATATTTTGAAATTGATAATTACGTAAAATTGGCAACAAAAATGCCGAATGCAGGTCCCCTACTTTATTCATGATTTAGGGAAAATTTTATAGCGTCCAATCATTTTAATTATTAACAAATATTGAAAAAGTTGCCACAAAACAAATTAGGAGTATCAAGAAATTGATCATCAGAGGTTCCATTGAAGAATTCCAATAACAGGGGACACAAAGTCAACAATAAACATGGAGGTGAATGGTGAACAAGGTGAAGAATATTACATAGAATTGTGACTGTCAGCAATGAGCTCAATGAGAATTTATATTTTAAATTGGACAATGGTTTATTTATAATGTATTACGTACCCGCAAGCAACAAGGTTTCCTGATGGTGCATAAGCACAGGCCATCACCCAGGTCGTTGGCATGGTGACCGCGTGCTCCTTGTTTGTGGTAAAGGCATCCCAGATTATCATTTTCCCATCCTGCAATAACAATTATAATATCAACATAATGTAAAAGTGAACACATCAAATCGAAAATTATAATGGTCTGTGATTTCAATGGAGTTAATAAGAAGTCAGGATTTCAATTAACTTTTACATACATTGTAAGAATATGCTGAGACTATTGTCTAAGGCAATATATTTATCTGTATTATATATTTATCAAAATATATAAAAATCAATGTGTGACAGAATTCATCACAACGCATGACGGATTCAGATAGTTTATAAGTTATCTACTTTCTTGACGAAAATACCAATAAATTGTAGATTTATTAATGAATGTACCTGAGATGAAGAGACTATATGCCTCTTATCAGGAGACCAATCAGAACAGAGAACTTTGGCTTGGTGACCTTTTAGAACACGCCTCGGTTTGATGTTCATGTAATTGATGACTTCCAACCGCTCCGCAACAGTAGCCACTGAAATAAAAATATATAAATGTAAATTATCATTAATACCAATGTATTTTTTTATGTATGTTTAGTCTGTAAACGTTTATAGTAGTGCTATATATATTTATTCCGATGATGGTGCCAATCAATAATCATAGTCCGAATTACTTATAGATTTTGTACAAAAAGTCATGGTTTTTTGCACCTCCTAATGTTTCACTTGACAACAGATAACTAACTATTCAGCTTAAGATAAGCATTTTATAGTCCATCCAAAATAGGAAGAACCCTATGACACATTTATTGCCCCTTGTAAAAGGGATGGGGCAAAAATATTTATTTCGATTAGGTCGATTTTTTTTCTCTTCTTCTTCGAAAAAAAATCGAATTTGAATTCGAAGTGAATCGTATATAAGCATCTCTATTTCCGCATGGCGGCTTCATGGCGGATCAGTACAAATGTTTGACTTTAAGTAGCGTGTTGTTCTTCGATCGATTCGTGTTTTTTGTTGTTGTAATTATTATATTTATTGTTAGTATTGTTAAAGTTGTTTAATTGAATCATATTTTTGTGTTTTTACAATGCCGAAGAGACAGAAAAAAACTGTTCTCAGGAGTGAATCACGTGAATTTGTCGTACGCTTGCGAGATTATTTTCATCAAGAAAAACAAAATGGTGGACCATTGCTGTCTGTTGAAAACATTCGAGATCGGGTCGCGGATTCCCTAGGAATCAGTAAATCTACAGTGTCTCGGATCACAGAGGAGAAATACGGTGAATCTTCATTAGAAGAGAAAAATTATTAACACCAAATAAGAAACGACAGAAGAAATGCTCAATAACAAAACCCGATAGCTTTGATTTGGCAGCAATTAGGAATCACGTGTATGCATACTATGACCGCAACGAAATACCAACACTTCTTAAACTGGTAGGTTCTCTAAAGTCAGTCGGATTATATCAAGGCAGTGCGACGTCTCTTAGTAAGGTATTGAAAAACATTGGCTTCAAATATAAAAAATGTGAAAAAAGAAAGTTTATAATGGAGCGCACGGATATTTCCCTGAAAAGATGCGATTTTTTGAGGCAAATGAAGAGCATTAGGAATTGGGAGAAAGTCGTTTTTCTCGACGAAACTTGGCTCAATGCTAATCATACTGTTAGTAAAATATGGACCGACGACACGGCTAAATCCAGGACGAAAACTCCTGAAGGAAAAGGCCAGTGCCTCATTATTTGTCATGCCGAACGTCAAAAGGTTTTGTGCCCAATTGTCTTCTGGCGTTTAAGTCAGTTAAAACGACAGAATATCACGAAGAGATGAATTTTGATAATTTCAGACAATGGTTTATGACCTTATTGTCAAATTTACATGAGCCTCACGCCATAGTAATGGACAACGCTTCGTACCATTCTGTCCAAATCAACAAAGCTCCTACTACGGCAAACAATAAAAATGAAATTATAAGTTGGCTTCGTGACAAAGGAGTGCCAAGTAATGAGGCAATGTTAAAAATGAGCTGCTCCGATTGGTTAATTTGTATAAGCCTCCAACACCAACATATGTATTGGACGAACTGGCCAAAACAAAAGGCCACACGGTAATCAGATTACCGCCATACCATTGCCAATATAATGCTATTGAAATGATATGAGCTCAAATAAAAGGTATATTAATATAATTTATCACTTCTACCTCACGCCATTTTAATCATTATTTATGTAATGAATATCCTTTTTTACATTTAGGTTATGCGGCTAGAAATAACACGTCTCCACCATTCACAGCGAACAAGATGTTGACTCTATTGAACGAGGCATGTGACAATGTCACGGCAGAAGATTGGAAAAAGTGGTGGACAAAACAAAAGAGAATATTATGCAGATTGGGATCGCGATGTACGCTTTGACAATTTAAGTGAACAGAACCTGATTATAAATGTGTGTGAAAGTTGTAGTTCTGATTCCGATAGTGACGAAGACAATTTAGAATGTACTGCTTTATCGGATTCCGACTAAAATATGTGTTTTTAAGGTTATGTGCTAATATTTATCTCTACACTTGCTTTTCTTCATAATTTTCATATTACTAATATTATTATTTATAGTTTGTTTTACATGTCTCTTAAAACCTGTTAATATTCACTTATAATTAATAATAATTCTAATATTTAATTTTAGTAGGTATTTACAAAAACAATCGAAAATACGATTATTTATACCCCAACACTGGTTTTCGCAGTAATGTGACATGGCCTTCTACGTGCGTCAGATATTATAGTATTATAGTTACAAATTGCCGTATTTTTTCTAATTTGTAACAATATGCATATATTTTTTATTATTTTGTTTTTATTGTGATATATTTACCTAAATAACTTATTATATATAAGAAGAGAGGCTTTTGTTTATGTTGATAAAATTAGTATAGGTAGCGAACGTTTTTACAACGTTATATCGGACGATATTTAGCACAGGGCAATAAATGTGTCATAGGGTTCTTCCTATATTGGATGGACTATAGTATTTTGTAATTAGAAGCTTTACAAAGATAATGATGAAGGTATTTGAATTTTTACTGAACAATAATCTTCATTTATGTGATTAACAGTGCCTAATGAGATCCATGTTGGAACAAGTTAAAGATTTGTTATCTACTTAAAATCCTGCGGTGTGTATAAATATTATCACCTTGCAAAAGGTTTCACTTACATGTAACATCATTGAGTTTGAGCCTCTCATCTTCCAATTTGAGCTTCAGAGCCTCGGCCTCCTTCAGCAGTGACTCCACTGTGTCTCCGGGACTGTTGACTATCACTGCCGTGTCCGCCGCCATCTTGCAGCCTAGACCGTCAGATGAAGAGGAACCTGAACATTACAAACATAAATCATTGTTAACCTTCACCTTGCGTTGTAATGAAATATTTTGTGCACCACTATGATCTCCACTTAGTAATGATTTTCCTTAACAAAAAAAAAAATATTGTAAACTAATAAAACTAAGAATTACCAATACTACTGACGAACAGTGTCCGTCAGTTACAATGAAGTTTTTTCTTCATTCCTATATAGGAGAGTACCAACAAATGTTGATAGAGAAATCTCTGTGAATTCTACAACGCTTGTTATTTTCAGGATAACTAACTACTGTGGGTGAAGTGTTCTGCTAAGATTAAAAGACTAAAGTCCAGCATTCACACATTGTCCATTTTTCTCACTCACTATAAATGGGTTGTGTTTACGGCACAACTTTCATTTATCACCAGAAAAAATATTGACTTTATAAATTGATAAAAAGGCTTTTGATGACATTTCAATAGATCTCTATTAATTTATGTGATGTAAAAATATATTATTCTATAAAATATATATTCAATAGACATTTTTTTAACTTGACAAGACAATAATTATGATATACAAATAAATAGGGAGAAACATTTATGGTAACAGTAAATACTGATATATATTTTTGAGGGAGGTTATAGAATACTATCAATTCAAGAGATGTGTATCTTTTTATTTACTACAATAATTTTATTATAATAGCGTATAAAGCTTACCTTTTCAAATTTCTAAACAGTTTTTATTATTTATACATTAGGTAGTTGGGATGGTAAAGATATCGAATGGCGCGTTGATCTTTGGTTGTGGTAGCCTGGATGAGAAAGAATGTTATGTACGTTTTATTGCATGTTTATGAAACTTTTAACACAAAACTAGCAATAATACCATTGTCTCAAATATTATTTTTAAAATATGTCATAATCAATACCCAGACATCCCATCTGTCAGATTGATCAAAGACTAAAATATAGTTAAGGATGAAAAATATTATTGCCAGTATATTGCACTTTTTTACAACAGGTCGTGAAGCCATGAACATATACCTACTACATTTTGTATTCGCACCAAGACTCATTTTGTTTCATTTCATCGAAAAATTAAATGTTACTTTCACCTTTTTGTGTTGTTCGATTGAAAACTCATACAACTTTGAAAAACTTTGCTAAAACATTGCGTAAATAACATATAATATTTAGGACCGCCAAGATACAATGTCAGTAAATATTATATAAAAGCAAAAACAAAACAATAGTCTTTACAGTGCCTCAGAAATTTTTCGTTTTCCCCACCCTTGTACCTAAAAACGAAATAAGTTTACTTATGTAATACAGTACCTTATGCACTAAGTATTGTGGCACTGATGATACAATATGAGGCTCTTATTACTTCAAATATGTTAAGTCGAAAAAATATTTATTACTTAATTATTATAATTTAAAAAAAAATTACAATGTTGTGATCAATAAAATGGTTAACCATTGTAAAAAAAAAATTACGTCTATCGTTCTTCTTGCTGTACTTGATAATCAATAAAAGCCTCATATTTATATCATATTACATTTACCTACCATGTAATTATTTTTTAAATATATTTATTTCAAGGGCAGCATCGAAAAACTGTCTATTATCTTGTTCGAAATAAAGTTCGTTCACATTGTAAATAAATTGGAAGTTTGAACATATAAAAATGGAAAAACATCTGCAAGTGGAGATTGTGCAAAAGTCTGAATCCTGCCTCACCAAGGACAAGATTCTTAGGATAGTGGTGCCCTATTTGAAGGAACAATCCTCCCTGACACCCGGAACTGTACTAAACGGCACAGTATTCAAAGATAATCCAGACTTCAAGCATATTTCGTCCATCACACTTTGTGACAATGTCAATTCCACGAACTTGGAGAACGCGGAA
Source organism: Glossosoma conforme (assembly GCA_022606575.1). Taxonomy (NCBI): domain Eukaryota; kingdom Metazoa; phylum Arthropoda; class Insecta; order Trichoptera; family Glossosomatidae; genus Glossosoma; species Glossosoma conforme. The sequence continues at coordinate 439,479 of JAGTXR010000001.1, forward strand.
TACTTCGTCTATAAGCTGGACAAGATAAGCTGCAACGTCGATAACATGTGCGGTGACAACCAAGAGGAAGATCTGCCAGCTGCCAACCATTGGCAACTTCCTTCAGAAGATTTCTTCGGCTTGTGGGAAAGCCTAGTTTACGACACAAACGTCAAAGAAGACACTTTAAACTTTGTTAAAACCACCCTCCTCTTCTCCGATCGCGGCGTCAATCCCAACATCATCAACTGGAATAGAGTGATTCTCCTGCACGGACCTCCTGGTACCGGCAAAACAAGCCTCTGCAAAGCTCTCGCACAAAAACTATCAATAAGACTGAACATGCGATACCCCACCGCTCAGCTCGTAGAAATAAACAGTCACAGCTTGTTCTCCAAGTGGTTCTCGGAAAGCGGGAAACTGGTCATGAAGCTGTTTGGCAAAATAAAAGAGATAGTAGAAGATCCTGATATGCTCGTGTGCGTCTTGATCGATGAAATTGAATCGTTGGCACACGCCAGAAAGGCTGCTTTATCAGGCGTCGAGCCATCTGATTCCATAAGAGTTGTGAATGCGATTCTAACGCAACTCGATCAAATTAGAAAGTATCCTAACGTACTAATCCTGACGACTTCTAACATGTCCGAAGCTATAGATTTGGCTTTTGTAGACAGAGCTGATATAAAACAGTACATTGGACCTCCGTCGGTGAGGGCAATCTATCAGATTTACTGTACTTGCATAGAGGAGCTGATGACGGCTGGAATTATCACTCCGAAAGAAGATATCGTGCCTTTCAAGGTGTTGCAGGATTCTATGGACAGCAATATGTCTTGCGATAATCTCAGTTTGGAGCTGTATAACTTGGCTATGGCCAGTGCCGGTCTGAGCGGCCGGACTCTCCGGAAGATTCCGTTCCTGGCGCACGCTCTTTTCAGCTCCTTCACTGAGTTGTCGCTGGCGGCGTTCTTGGCTAATATGGTCTTAGCTGTTAACAAACATTTGGACGATAGTGAAGTGTTTGCTCGAGGCGTAGCTGATATGAAGATACGTTGAAATATCATTTTATATATTTGCATTTCTCCAGTCTGAGATTATAAAACTGCATAACAAAGACTGCATAGAAATAATAGGTGTTATGTTTCTGAGATTGTAATAATAATATTATCTTCATTATTGTGATTTTAGACTATGAATTTATAACAGTATTTATTATTTATCATAAGGTTTATTTTATCAACTGATTATTTCAGTAAAAGGATCGATTCCAACTTTTATTACTTTTCTAACAAAGACCAACCAAGAGAGCACCAGCAGAGGATGTCGCCATTCAGCGGAAGCCACATGTAACATCTATAGAATTAAAGATCGAGTTCTTAGCTGTAGAGGATCCACCTGTGGATTGTATGACACTTGCCATTTTATAGATGAATGAACTTAAACTATGTGAAGTGTTGATCCGCCAAAGTTGACTTCAGCCCAATATACGCATTAATCATCCATTTTCAACATGTGATAAATACCATAGAAATTATGTAATAAATAGTAAATAAAAAAAAGGCTTTTTAATTATTTTATTGTATAAAAAAATAATACATTGTGTATAAAGTATGAGTAAAAGATGTTATTTTCGACATACTGCTGTGAAAGACTATAATATATATTAAAATAAACTATAACCTTTTTACTTTATGTTACAGTAATAGAGTAATACATAAATAAATAAAATTATAAAACCCAGTACAATAAAAAGTCGAAGCATTTAATTTAAAAAAAAAAAGATATTATTCAACAATTTTACATGTTTGATCTCCGTACACCAGTTTTCTAGAATAAGTTTGCTTCATCATTATTTAGTAGATCTGGAAATTTTTCAGTCACTGGTCAATTACCCACAGCGCATTAACACCAGACTTGCCGAGGTTGACTCTTCCCAGCATCCCGTGATGCTTGGTGGCAACAGTGTGCAGGAACAGAAGTAATGTGTGAATGAGATTGTTTCTACCCTGAAAAGAAAAAAAAGAAAATTATACTCCAACAAGGATAATCATTAATTACAAAAATATTGATACTGATAGTTATACTAAGAGAAGATAGAAATACTAGAAGTTAATCCTTCCACTACGCATGATATCCATAGCGGCTGTGAGCCTCATTTTACAGCTGCGTTCTATTGATCCAATTTTCAAAATTAGAGTATATTAATATAAATAATAATTATTATTAAATTTTAGTTGAAAATTGTAGGTAACAACTAAGATGTTCATCTCAAGAAAGATATTACAATCTATTATTTTTGGTAACCGATTAAGAAATGCACAAAATTTTAGGCATTAAAGCAAAACTCACTTTTGAAATTTCGCATACTTTTTCTCCTATTATGAGAAGAAAATGTGGGGGATTTATGGCAGTCTGGTGAATTATCAAGGAGTCAGGAGTAGTTTGTGGTTTATCGGGAACTTTGCAGAAATGTTGACTCGTGAATGGCAACCCTTCCGGGTTTTGTGTGACGGGTAAAAGCTGAGTGTCCAAGTAAGTAGCAAAGAAATGCATGATTATCTGTAAACAAAAAATACTTAGTTATTCTTGTCACCTGTAATATGAGCAAGATTTGATTATATATATAATAAATTAATAATAATACAAAAATATTTGAAAATTAAACATTCTTTAAGTAAGAAATTCAGTTGTCATTTTAAATAATCGAATGTTATCTATTTCTTTTAAGCTTTACAGTTAGGAAATAAATAAAAATATAGTATTTACTGCCGAGTCAGTTGGTAGGCTTTCATCCCAACTTTTTCCATGTAAATTTCCACCTCCATTCCATTTAAAATCGCTCATACACCCGCCAGAATTTAGCTCTGAAAGCAGAATTATTATACTATTAATACATATACACGGATATTTCTGACAAAGAAAAAAGGATTTCTCTGAGTTATATTAAAGAACAAAAGTAAGTAAACAATGTATGGTATATGTTGCATGGTTCTTTCTATTCAAAAATTGTCATACACATTTATAAGCAGTGCATTTTTAGTAATTAATGTGGTAGAATGATGTTTTTTAAATGTCACCATTTTAAATATATTTTAAGTATTAATATATAAAAATGTTAACAGTTACAATGCATATTTATGTAATGCACCAAAATATTTTTAGTATTCCTATGAACCTAGTGAAATGATATTTAATATGATATTCTTTGTAAAAAGATTGATAAAAAATTAACTCCAATAATTTTTATTAGATAGACAAATATGTATAGCATATTTTACTTACCCTTTATTCTCTGCACCAAATATTCTTGATTATTTGATATTTCCATAAACGGCACAAGCGTGGGCAGCGTGGGTATGTGCTGCATGATTTGCAAGGTCTGTGCAGTTTTCTTCAGTCTATCTAAGCCTACATGTCCTATTCTGACATCTGTCAGGCCGTGCTTCACAAGGGTTTCATCAATCACTTTGATTTCCTTTGCAACACTGTTCAGAATCGTGATTGAAATCCACTGAAAAAATAATAAATTGTTACTAATGTGTCTCCAATTCATGGTTTTTTAAACAGTGGTGCGCAAATATTTTTAAGTGGTGGATTTTACGTTGTTTTTTATAATTTTTATATTTTTTTGTTACTGTTTTAATAAACTTAAATATTGTTAAAACAGCATACGGTTTTGCAAAATCTATTATTTTGAATGAATAATAAATTATATAAGTTTTTATTAATTTTAAATATTGTTTTAAAAAAATAAATACAAAAATCACATGTTAAAAAAAAATGTTGTAGGCCACATTTAAACTCTATGTAATTTGAGTGATTGTGTATAAACAATATGTCTAATACACTTGAATTAAATCAATTAAAAAAAGGAAAATGTTTGATTTTAGGCCCTGGAAATGTACATCTAATATAATTTTTACCATCTGGGAGCTTTAAAGACACAGCTTCCAAAAAGGAAGTTTAGTCCTTATGTAATGGTTGGGAATGTTTCAAGAAAATGTAAAGTCCGAACTGTATGTTTTCTAACAATTTGAATTTGTTATAAAAAAAATAGATGTGTTTTGACACATGTTTTGGAGAGTGTTAAAAAGTTTACATGTCGAATATGAACACAATTTTTGTATGTATCTATAATATATTTTATTATAAAGACAGTGTTCTTTTTACCGTTCTTAAATTTGCATTCCATTGAGTTAGATGTTGAGGATCAAGCTGTAGAAGTCTCCAGACTTCTGGTGAAGCTTGGAGAGATTTTGGAGAGCCTTCATCGTTTGCTCCAGGACTGTGTGGAATTTCTAGAATAATTTTGATACAATTAATGAAAAACACATCATGAATATAAAATATTTTCTTTAAAATCAACTGAAAAAGCTAATATACTTTAGAGTTTAGACCATTCCGTTAACAAGAGTTTGATTACATGATCGATGATAAATTGGCTAAAATAATGTATTTTAAAAAAAATTAAATATATATGGATTTTTAAATATTTATTTGAATATTATTTTATTGTTTCAATATTTTAATCTACTTTTATAGAGCATTGACTACATTACAATAATATTAGTAATTAAATATACACATACTATACATCAAAATTCTTTATACGCATCAATTCGTTCAGAAAAAATATCGGCAGAAGCGGGATACCGCTAATAAAGAATTTTGATGTATAGTGTGTGTATATTTAATTACTAATATAATATATATATATATATATATATATATATATATATATATATATATATATATTTCTGAGAGACTGGTAAAAATATACATAATGCTAATTTCAGATTTTTTACCATAGATATAATTCCATAGAATACTCATTATTAAAAACAATACATAAAGGGCTTACAATGATTGTTCAAAATGAAAATAGACTATTTTCAAACATTGTTGTCACGAAACAATACTACAAAAAAACTAATAACATGTTACTCAGAGTCAGAGCTAAATAGATCATTTTACCCGTATATCGTGCCTCTTTTCAATAGTTGAGCGAGCATATAATTCTTATCATTCTTAAGCATGGGACTTTTTGTACAGAAAAAAGAAACATGCAATTTGGGTTTGTTGAAATGTGTTTTACATTCGATCAAATCATTGAATGGTTCACTTTCATGTCACATACCACTGTTTAAGGGTGCGAGTTGGTACTGGTTTCTTTTAAACATCGGAGACAAATCAGTTGTCATTCTATTGGACGGATGATTCCAAAAGATGTTGACATCTTTGGGACTGTTCTCCATCATGCTGTTCATCGCTGCAGCTTTTTCAACTTCTTCTACGCTCCTGCAAGTAAAATGCATTAAACGTAAGCAAAAAAAGTAAGCAATATAATTAAAAAGCGACAAATTATGGAGAAAATGGTGAAGAATAATTTATCCTAAAATATAAATCAACTACTGTGGCCAAGAGGGTTTAATTGAATATTTTATGGTGTATACATAGAAAAATATTTTTTTTACCTTAATATTACTCACATGTATAAAACTCAACCCTCACCTGTAAAATACCTGTCAATGCATACCCATCAAAGTTGCTAATAGAAGAAAGTCGCCATAAAAATCAATGATGATTTAGGTTTGCGGATCAACAATCCTTACAGTATTTATTCATCATAAAAAAGTGAACTACAATTATAAAATTTACCAATTACGAGTCGTAATTTGTTGGTATATGTTTACACAAATCATTCCAAAAAATGTTTCACCAATGATCTTGTGTTAGTATTTGAGTGATATTCTTTCAAGGACTAATAATATTTAGCCTTGCTTACTGAATCTATGTGAGAAAATTGATACAGTTGAAAGTATACACTACCTCAGATAATCATGCAACGACTTTTCATCTACGATGGAGTCATCCCTGCAGTTGTAAGGGTGGGGGTGATAGTTGGGCATGGAAGGCGAGGCTCTCTTGTAGACCCAGGAGGGGGAGGACATCGACTGGTTGACACTGTCGTTGACGGATGAGTTTGTGTGCCAACTACGAGATGACAAATTTACAGGGGAAATGGACGAACGGTCGGCTTTCACTGGACTGGGTTCTGGAACGGCCTTCACCTTGAACGATGTATCTAAAAATATATATTTAAAACTATATTTTTATGAAAAATATATACTTAAATGCTATTATTAATAAGAATAAAATAAGTTTGTAATCTCTAGTGTTAATATTTTTCGACTTTGAGTGTATATTTGAAAATATAATTATTTACCGTGATCCTTAAATCCCAGCAGTTTCTTTTGCTTCTGATTAATAACAACTGGAGACATACTCCACGAGTAATATATGTAGCGCATACAGTGATAAAATGTATTAAGTCCAAATATTGCGCCCAAGAAGTACTCCACGTAGTGAAGGTTAGTCATGTAGTAAGGGCATTTGTATTTTCTGAAAATTAAAATAAAAACACAATTGGATTCAACTGTTTTTACAGAATTAGATAATGTTTAATAGTACATATTCTAAATTTTGTTACTTTAATTTTTAGTAGTCATTTGAGATCCACATTAGATTGACAGCATCATTTTATTTTTAATATATAGGTAGTTCTCGACTTACGACGGTTCTACTTACGACGATTAGCACTTACGACCAAAAAAAAATTTAAAAAAATAAAAAATAATAAAAAATTGCATTTTGGTCAGTAGATCGCGGGATGTGCGCAAATAATGTCATTTGTTTCTCACTTCGTGCCTACGTTGTTTTAAAATTATGTATACATAATTCAGTTAACACATTGTTTTGAACATGGAAATATATACCCATTAATATAATAATATATAAATAATACATATACACATTTGAGGTTGAGGGTAGAAACTGTAGAGGGCGCCCTAGACGGGAGTATTTGCAGCAAGTATTCGAGGACATGAATTGTAGCGCTTATGCTGAGCTGAAAAGGGTTGCGGAGGACCGAGAGGAATGGAGATCGAGATGCAAGATTCTGTTGCTGTAAACCAATCCACCGGATTGATACTACGAAGAAGATACACATTTAATATCTAAAGTGAATAATCAATAAATCGTGTTCAAAATGCAGGCATATGGAGTAAACGTGACAAAAAAAGAGAAGTGCAATAGATTTAGAAATAAAACTTAATTTTGAGAGAGAGAAAAAAAATATTACTTAACGTTTTCAAAACATAACTCAGTAGCAATTTAAAAAAGAAAATGAAATTGAACACACTACAAATCTCACTGTAGGGCTATGCAAGAAACTTGATATTAATATTGATCGTGAAGACAAAGACCAACTTATAGAAAATTATTTGGAAGATCTTACAAATGAAGAATTATTATGCATCGGAAATCAATGCGTTGAAGAAGAGACTAAAAAAAAAGTCTTGGAATCTCCAAAAAAAAAATGAATTGAAAGAAACGGAAGCAGCATTCCTTCAAATTGACCAACTAATGCAAAAATTTGCAAAAATGGATTCGGATAACGAAAGATTTTGAGTATAAGCTGCCGTATTCAGGAAGATCTTGCTTGCTACAAAGACATCTTCTTCGTAGTATCAATCCGGTGGATTGGTTTGCAGCAACAGAATCTTGCATCTCGATCTCCATTCCTCTCGGTCCTCCGCAACCCTTTTCAGCTCAGCATAAGCGCTACAATTCATGTCCTCGAATACTTGCTGTAAATACTCCCGTCTAGGGCGCCCTCTACAGTTTCTACCCTCAACCATCCCCTCCACAATATCGTGAAGAAGACCATCGTGGCGCATGATGTGACCAATCCATCGGGCTCGCCTCTCTGAGATGGTTCTTATTAGGTGCCTATCTTCCTTGATTATCCTGAGAACCTCATTGTTCGTGACGTGGTCTCTCCAGGAAATTCCGAGAATTCTTCTGTACGACCACATCTCAAAGGCCTCTAGTCTTTTTTATCACTTTCAGATAAGCACCATGTCTCACAGCCGTACATTAAGATGCTCCAAACAAGTGTTTTGGCAAGTTGCTTGCGGAGCCCTAGAGTAATATTCTTTGACTCAAGAATTTTGGCTTTTTTATTGAAAGCTAGCCTTGCTTGATGTATTCGACTGTTGACTTCTCTTTTTGTTCTGGCATCCCAGGTAATCGTACTTCCAAGGTATACAAATTCTTTTGCATCTTTTAGGGGTACTCCTAGCATTGATATGTTAATTTTCTGCTGCTCATTGCGGCTTACTCTCATGACTTTGGTTTTTGTGCTGTTTATCTTCATATTGTAGTTGGAATTAAATATGTTTTCCATGGATGTCAGCGCTTCAGTGAGTTCATCTTCAGTTTCAGCAATCAGAGCAATGTCGTCAGCAAACCTTATCATATCAATCTTTTGGCCATGTATTTTGATAAGATGACAAAGACATATACAGGGAAAAAAACAACAAACAACTCAACTGAAATTATATATGTTTTTTAAAAGACTACTACTGCTTCTTCTTCCACTACTGTTGATGAGCCAATGGATTGAACTTATATAAGTACAGATGACGTATATTTTCTTTTGTATTAATAAATAAATATAAATATAACAATAAAAAATATATAAATGAATACACATGTTTTATTTCAATATGTAAGTACATACATATTTTGTATGAAATTCGACTTACGACCAATTCGAATTACGACCAAAGTCCAGGAATGTATCTCGGTCGTAAGTCGAGGACAACCTGTATAATCAGTAACAACTGATCATAGAAATGAGACCATAGTAATTTTGCCGCAGTCCTATACTAGTAAATAATCTCAATATTCAACATCCATGTAAAAACAATGTTTAAATATATTGTTTATTTAGATTAAAATCATCTACCAAAATAATATAATAATATTCAAACTAGTCACACTATGAAATTAAGTAATTTTACTTTTTTCTGAAATGTTAATATCGTCAGCGAACATTAAAAGGAGAGATAGTGACTTTTTTGCCAATAACTAATTATAAATGTCACTGAAGACAATTTTTTCTGTTGAATAAAATTATTTTTCAAGTTTATAAATTAGGAGCACTATTAGAGATTTTTAATGAATACTGTGTGCGCTTTCGGCAAAGAAGTTAAATTTATTTTATTTATTCAAAGAGAAATTCCAATGTAAAAATAAAAGTGATATTAAAAAAAGATAAAACATAAAATAAACACAGAGAAAGCGATAAAAAAGATGACACGTGTCAAAGATCAGAGTTCTAGGAAAGCAATGCCATTGACAAAAGAGGTGCTGAATTACATATATCCTCACTTATTGGAACAACTGGGCACCAAAAATTTCTGACTCATACATATTACAACTTTGGTATAAAGTTGTAATATGAGGATACAAAATACATGTAGAACTCATGACCGATAAAGACATCATAAGAAATACCAAAATATGCCATGGATACGGTTGCCAATTTTACATGCAAATAAAATAAAATGACTAGTGAATATGAGAGGGTAAGGATTAAAGTTAAAGGTTGAATCATTCTTACAAGTCATAAATTATTATTGATAGGAGTGCAGCGTTGATGGAGCCCCATTTGATGGAGTTGTTCTTCTTATGGGAAGAGTAACCCAGCTCCAGGGTCTGAGATACAACCGGAGACTGGTTATGAGCAGCCCTGAAAATACAAAATCATTTATAAAGTATCTGACAGAAAATTATTAAATAACAGTCACAGCACTGATTAGCTTAGCAAATGCTAATAATCATTTTGAGATTAGAAGAACATGTTTTTTAGCACATCTTATTAACGATCTTTTTTTCTACGATTAAATTTCATTTGTTAGTATGTCTTAGATTTCGCTGTAAATCATGAAAAATGTGAAAAACGACAGTTTTAATGGCAAAATGATAAATATGACAATGAGAAAAGCAACTGAGGAAACATTATCTATCATTTTGCATTAATAAAACATGATACATTAAGATGAATCGTTACCTATGAAAGCTTTTAAAAAAGTGAATGACAAAGCCATTTACGAATACAATACATTGTTTTGTTAGATACATTATGAGTTTATAACTCATCAGTTTTAAGGATAATTAATGAAAAATTGTTTGCTGCAAGCACTCACATGTTTTGTTTAGGAATTAAAGTATCAAATTTAATTCATGATAGACGTGATAATGAGCTGTTGAAATAATACTATAATATAAACGTTAAGACCGCATTTTTCTAACCGCCAAAACTGTAGGAATGACAGCTCTGATTTAAAGGCTACTCGCTCACAAAAAAGTTATGTACAACAATATGCAGCTAGGTATTTACAGCGCTTAAAAAAACAGTCTGGTGATAAATTTCTTTCTTTACCGTATCTTTTTTTTCAAAATTCTATATAAAATTCTTAAAATAAACCATTTTTGATAGATGTTTATTTCCATAATTATAAAAAATACAATTGCAGATAACTTCGTTTATATAAACTAATTAATTTTAATTTTTCTTCGTTGAATCAATCCGGTGGATTGGTTTGCAGCAATATTTTTTTTTATCTCACTTTCCATTCTTCTTGATCTTCTGCAATCCTTTTTAGCTCAACATAAGAGCTGCAACTTATGTCCTAAAACACTTGCTGCAAATACTTCCGTCTAGGACGCCCTCTGGTTTCTACTCTCAACCATCCATTCCACAATGTCGGGAAGAAGACCATCGTGGCGCATGATGTGACCGATCCATCGGACTCGCCTCTCTGAGATGGTTATTACTAGGTGCCTATCTTCCTTGATTATGCTAAGAACCTCATTGCTCGTGACGTCGTCTCTCCAGGAAATTCTGTCAATTATTCTGTTAGACCATATCTCAAAGGCCTCTAGTTTTTTCTTATCACTTTCAGATAAGCGCCATGTCTCACAGCCGTGCATCAAGATGATACATACAAAAGTTGTGGCAAGTTGCTTACTGACCTTTAAATTAATATTTTTTATTATGGCAATATAAACACAAACTTCAAAATATACCTCACGTGTTCTAAAAATCTAACGCATCTGAAGTATATTATTGTGTTCAGATTCTGTATTTTATTGATACCGATATTGTAAAATGTCCGAAGCACAAAAGTCTTCCAGCGAGCAGGATGAAGAAACTAATATTATTCAGAAAAACGGTCATTGTTCTCCGAGTCTTAAAAAAATTAAGATGGAAGATTTTCAATTGCATACTAATATTGACATGGAAAATCCAGAGGATATGTTTGCAGTTTCCCAGGAAGTGGCAGAGATGGATGAAAATTTCTTTGAGGTTTGGTTAAAATTATTGCATTTCTGTTATCAACATTAAAACTGAAGGCTATTATTATGTCAGAAAATCATAAATTTTAATAAAATTAAATGTCAGAAAATCATAAATTGTAATAAAATTAAGTAATTGTTTCACTTAATTGTTCTTTGTGATGTACTGTTCACATATTCAGTAGCTAAATTTGTTATTCGTAAAAACATATTCCAGAATCAATTACTTTATATTTATTTTATAAAATGCCAGTACTTAACTTTTATAATTCCTGACTTTAAACGTTAAACTCAGTTTATTAAAATATGAACTAAGCAGTTTGAGTGATTTTGTACACATTTTTCATCAATCACAGTAATAAAAGTGTTAATTATTTAAAAATGAGTTTTAAACTGTAATTAAATAATATTAAAAAATATATCATAATTCCAATAATAAGCTGCTTATTTTGTATTTTTGTAATCAGTGAAAATATTTTTATAAATCCTGTACCATTAAAAATGAAATAATTTTATAAACTCATGCTGTAGTGTTTCACGATTTTCGATTTCTTACGAATCAGTTTCTCATTGTATTTTTATAATTGACAAGGAAATTAAAACAAATGAATTTTGCATTAATTTAATCAACAGAATTGTTTTTTTCGTGATATGTTGTCTTTTGGAACCGATTCATTATTTGAAAGAGAGATATTTTTTATTCGTTAGATAATACTAATCTTTCTTCGTAGTATCAATCCGGTGGATTGGTTTGCAGCAACAGAATCTTGCATCTCGATCTCCAATCCTCTCGGTCCTCCGCAACCCTTTTAAGCTCAGCATAAGCGCTACAATTCATGTCCTCAAATACTTGCTGCAAATACTCCCATCTAGGGCGCCCTCTACAGTTTCTACCCTCAACCATCCCCTCCACAATATCGTTAGAAGACCATCGTGGCGCATGATGTGATCAATCCATCGGGCTCGCCTCTCTGAGATGGTTCTTATTAGGTGCATATCTTCCTTGATTATCCTGAGAACCTCATTGTTCGTGACGTGGTCTCTCCAGGAAATTCCGAGAATTCTTCTGTAGGACCACATTTCAAAGGCCTCTAGACTTTTTTTATCACTTTTAGATAAGCACCATGTCTCACAGCCGTATATCAAGATGCTCCAAACAAATGTTTTGGCAAGTTGCTTTCGGAGCCGTAAAGTAATATTCTTTGACTCAAGAATTTTCGCTTTTTTATTGAAAGCTAGCCTTTATACTATTTCACAATTATACTGATATCACGTAAAAAAGGATAAGGTGTAAATGTACAAATTTACTTGTAAATACCATCGAAATGCAGAATTGTCAATTTTGAACCATGCGAGAAAAATGGCAGCTATTAATGCCTAATAATTAAAATTTAATAAATAAATATGAGTATATTTAATTTGCACTCCTTTATTATAAAGATTTTGTTCATTATTTTATATAGGTATTGCACAATATGAATGTGATTATTGACTGGGAACTTCCGAAGCTGCACTCTCTGTGCAAGGATGTAGCTAGGCATCCAAATACTGCGGTGCGAGAAAAAATATTGCAATTGGGACTTCCAAATAAAATTGGTCATTTCAGTAGCGATGAAGACAAAATTATATTACAAAATTGGAAAGAGTTATGCAGTGTAAGTTTAGCCATGTTTCAAATTTAAATATATATATATTTAACTACCTATGTGTCACCTAAACTTTCTAATATCTAGTTATGGTTGACATTAATTAGTGATAATTAAAAACATTTATTTTCCAGAAATATGAAATTCCTGATCGACCTGACGTGTTTTGTCGTTGGCGGAATAATAGTAACAATGTTCAATTTAATAGAGCTCGTAGGGAAGCTGTTTTATGGCTATCGAAAGGTTTACCTGAACGGACACCAGTTCAAGTCTATCGTAGATTTATCAATACTTCGGGGAGTCAATCTAAAGGAAAGTGAGTTACCTATACATTACTTAATGCCCAATCTTGTAAACAGTGGAATTCTTAACAAAAATATTTATTCAGTATCATAATAATGTATTCATTAATGCTTTTTATAGGTTTTCTAATGAAGAGAAAGAATTAGTGAACCAATTTATTGTTCACAACAAGTCATTGAATGGAACATTTCCACAGGAATTTTTAGGCTCCATTTTAGGAAGAGATAAATATTCTGTATGGAGGCATCTTCAAATAGAAAAACGAAGTAATTGTTCATAACCTTGTATTATATTTATGTTACACATTGGGTATAATTTATATTACGATTAAATATAATATGCGAAGGGAAGAGAGTTCAATCTTTCAGTTGCGATATGCTTTTTTGATTACACCAAAGGTTTCGATTATATATTTAATATTATTAATTGGTGCTCCAACTCTGTAAGATATAGATAGAAATAGACACATATTGTCATAACACACATTTGATCCAATTCTTATACTAGGATTATTTAGCTATATTCAGGTTTCATGGTTAAATTCAAGTATTTTAAAATATACACAAAGAATATATCATTCATAAAGGACTGAAAGTAAGCTTCTATAATAGAGGCAGGATGGTTTTCACACAGATTTACAATGTCTTCACTCTAACAACAATAAACGAAGATAACCTGACCACTTTCTATAGTTACATTGAAGATTACATCTTGGATTTGCCTTGAAATAAACATGATAAACATCAAGTTCATAATAGTTGATCAATCATTACAAACTCTAGCTTCTGCAATTAAAAAGTAAGAGAGTAATTACAATTTTATTTTTTTTATTTGACAAAATAAGGACTTTTGTGGCTCAAATCCATTGACCGTGACATGTATCTTTGATTGTTTTTAATGGTTTTGCGTAACTATCAATTTTGAAAAACTTGCGGCTTGACTCTCGGCTAAGAAGATATATTTTAATTTACAGATAATACTGCGAGTACAAAACCAAAACAAATAAAGTGGGATTTACCGCAGACTCAAGAGTTTTTACGAGTACTTAATGCTGTTATTAATAAAAAAAAATCATCCAAAACTGTTACTAAAGAAAACTTAGATAACTTGCGAACAAAAAAGATTACTTGGAAACATTGGATAAAGTCATCAAAACAGTTGGGGAAAACTCCTCTCCAGTTAAAAGTGTATTGGAAGAGTAAATTATATGTTCTATTATTTGCTGAAAAGCCTATCTTTTTGTCGGATATCAGACTGAGGTTGTTGAAATTGTGAGTATTGTTCATAATTTAATCATAAACGTTAAAATATTTTGTTATCCATTTCTCAATTTTTTGTGTTGCCTTATGTCAAGACTTCTTCAAGAAAAACTTTATTATTTCATCACATTTCATACTATTTTTAATTATGATCAATCATTACAATACCCTAAGAGTGATGATAAAAGTTCCATAAAATAAGGTTTCATCAAAGCAACTGGGGCTTTTAAATTGTTTCTTAGCATTGAAGTTTTCTTTCTTTAATATTTTTTATATAGATATCTATTTTTGCTTTTTTCAGATTAAAAGTACGCAAGTTACATCATTGGCAAGATATTGACTGGAAGGAGCTGGCATCATATTTCGACAATAATTTGACTTCACTTTTTTTGTGGAATAAGTTCTATAACTTTGTAAGACGCTATTGCATAGATTATGTGCCGGGGGATATTAAAGGTATAGTTTTATTATACTGTTTTACTTAATTTGTTTATATAGAGAGAGGTTTATTATTTATCTAATAAACAAACAATGTCCTCCATGAAACCTCAATTTTTATTAAACCTCCCACTCTACAACAGTTGCTCAGAAAAATTCTCAGTATTTAGGGGATATTTTAGCCGTATACTAAATAAATTATATTTATAATTATAATTTCAGCATTCATTTTTAGATCCATTTCATATTTTAATAGGTCAATACTTCTTAACTTGATTTAACATGGATCTTGTTGATCACTTTTTAATGACTTGCTAGAATATCGCGGTTTCGCCTTCAATGAAAGCTTCGTCAGTACAGTATATTTATACGCGCAGAGAATTGATGATGCTTTTACTAGAATATTTTTAGTATATGAATGTACATATTTTATATGAATTTTAAGAGGATACTTTGCAGCATACAATGTTCAATTCAGTTTAGGGATTCACATTAAAAAAAAATCTTTTATTTAAAAAATCTTAATAAAATGGTAGTAAACACTAATGAATTTGTTTTTTTTTTAGGAACTGTGAATTACTTATATGATACCTTTATAATGCGAGAACACAAATTGGTCAACAAAAGACTTCAAAGGCTGAAGGTGGATTTAGATGGAACACTTTCTTTCAGAAAAGAAGAATATAATTACAAAGATGATGATAATGAAAATGATTAAATCTGTTATATGTATTTTTATGTGAAATATCCAATAATATATTTTTATGACTTATCGGACGATCTGTCAAATTGTTCAATATTATACAAGTGATTTTTAGTAGAGTATTGAAAAACGTAAATTCAAATATTTACTAGTTTGTGTTCTCAAGACACGTCTTAGTGAAGGCAATAAACGATAAAAATGAAAAATAAAATTATAAATTCCATACATTCTTACGAGTATTTGTATGTTTGTTAGGTTAAGCAAATTAGTAATTGCCTACACATACTAGTAAATGTGCAGTAAAACTTCTATTTTACGTTTTTCAAGGGACCCTAGAAAAAAAAAACTATCGGAGATAGCTTCAAATACGTAATAATATTTCTCTTGAATAATATTTCTGTCAGTTGCCGTGCCTTGTCTCTAAGATTTATCTATGTCAGAAAGTCAACTTGGAAACATATATAGTTTCCAACGGCTACCAGGCCAGAATCCCAAGGACTTTTTTTTTTTATGTAAACGTATGCAGGAGAGCACAACCGGTCAAGACCAGTGCACTCTATGACGCTCAGGCAGGAAGGCTGGACGCTGCATGCGGGAAACGTGTGTTGTGTTCGTGTTTGTGTGTGGGTTGGGGAGATTGCAAGTGTATATTTATCTGTTTCTTGAAGAGATCCAGATTGTAGGAAGGAGGAAACACAGACGCTGGAAGAGCATTCCATAGCTTACCGGTGGCATTAAGGAAGGAACTTTGGAAGCTGCCAGTTCTTGGTCGACATATATTAACCGTGTATGGATGTTCGGCAAGTGTAAGACGAGTTTGTCGGCTGTGAGTGGGTGCAGGAGGAATTAGTTCTTTAAGTTCCGAAGAGCAGCGACCGTGGTAATAACGGTAGAAAAGACTAAGAGAACCAACCTTACGTCTGTGTTCCATTGATTGTAGATTAGACGTAAGGGTGTCATAGTTTATCAAACGAATTGCTCTTCTTTGAACTGAGTCAATTAAGTTTAGAAGGTATTTTGGGGCTCCAATCCAAAGGTGACTTCCGTATTCAAGGATAGGTCGGATTTGTCCTTTATATAGAAGAAGTTGTTTATCATTGAAATACCGACGTGATCTATATAATACACCTAGTTTTTTGGAAGCAAGACCGGCTTTACACTTAATTGACTCGTAATATTTGACATTATTCGATATTGATAATCCAAGCATGTTGATGGAGCTTGCTTTCGGAAGAGAACAACCGTTGAAAGATACAGGATCCATAGCAGTCTTCTTGGTGGAGAAAGTACATGATTGGATTTTTGAAATGTTGAAACTGACGAGGTTGAGGTCGCCCCATCGTGAAACCCTTTCAAGAGACATGTTCATCTTCTCCACCAGAGATTCCCTAGCAGCAGATAGTTCCGAATGTTTCGGAGGTTTATGGAAGATTATACTCTCATGGACAGTGCTGTCGTCGGCATAACAGTGAATGTTTGCGCATTGAAGCAAATCATTCACATGCAGAAGGAAAAGAGTGGGCGACAGCACAGAGCCCTGTGGAACTCCCGAGTTGATTTTATGGCAGGAAGAAGAAAAGCCATCTACGACAGTGATGATGCTTCGATCACTCAAGAAGTTTTCAATCCAGGAGCACAGGGAGGGAGTTAGTCCATAAGACGGTAATTTATTCACCAGACCTCGATGCCAGACTCTATCGAACGCCTTGGAGATATCTAGGGCAACAGCTTGCATTTCTCCATAGCATTCGACGGATTTCCCCCAAACATGTGTGACATATGCCAAGAGATCGCCGCACGATCGATTACGGCGGAAGCCATATTGCCGATCGCACAGAAGATTATTCTTCTCTAAATAGTATATATATAATACTTAAAAAGACTACAGCTGCAGTATCCCAGCAATATTTTTAGGTGATTTGTTAATGTGTTTTTTTTAAAGAGATCAGATGATCAGACTGCCGCTTCCGATGCCTGGTCCATTGGTGCTAATGACCGGCCCAACCCGACCAGCGACACGCGGTTAGCATCAACCCATCCATGTTAGGTCCAAGTCTAATTTTACTTAATGTCGGTGCTATTGATGACAATGTGACGACTTTGTCAACTTGACCAATAATGGTCAAGTTGACAAAGTCGTCACAAACTCGAATACTTTTAACAGATTCATCTATTTCTATAATAAAAATATATTTCTACTTTGACAAGACCAATAACATAAACAATGCATATGGACGAATATTGGCAACTAGCAATTCCTAGTATCAAAGTTCACTGCGTTGCCTATTCTATGGAATGTGGAATTACTAAACATGGTTTTTTATGGGTGTTTACTGTGATTATATCGGAAAAACGTATAATCGAAGAACGGTGTTCCACTGTACACATTTGTGATGTTTAAGGCTTGGACTGTAACATATTCATAATATTAATGATTTTGTATTTGTCCCCTTATGGGATAGTTTTATGTATTTTTTATACCTACCTTTATTTAATAATGTACATTTTAGTTTAGGTATTGATTTAAAATAAACAAACATTTTATTATTTTTATGGTTTATTGATCCCAAAGTCCAAAATTATGTTTTTACAAATCAAATAAAATATTTTATTAATGGATAACCTTATTATTATACATGTATATGGGAATGACAGTATAGGAATATACATTTTTAAAATAAATAAATAATGTTTTAATCAAAAATAATGATAAAAGAGTTTTATTTTAACTATATAGAAACTATTATATGACTTAAAATATGATGCTTTAACCTGTTCGCATCGGTACTCGATATGTGCCGTGGTATTTGTATGCGTATTTCACCGAGCCGTAATGAAAGGGTTAAATATTAAATTATTTATCATATATTTATATGTAATATTGTAAAATTCGTGAATTGTTTATACAAAAACCCAAAAAAATATTTACATTTTGTACATTTCTGCTAACAGATTTTTAAATCAATTTTTAAAAATTAGACATTGTACAATACTATAAATTATACCAATAATTTTTAGAACATGATAATAATTTAATGAAACATAAATTATTATGAATTAATTCACAATATTTTTTTAATAATTTACTTAATGGCATGACATATAAAAGGAAACAACAATCATATTGATTTATCTAAATGTCATTGGAGAAGTGGATAATGTTGCTAAAAATGTGACAACAATTTCATTGGCGATTGATTATATAAAATTTATAAAACATTTCGTAAATTTATTTGTGTGAGAATTTGACTATTATTTGAAATGGGTAATCTTTCGATTCTGCCTCTTGTCTTAATATTTGGGAATGTTGCCAGGCTGCGCTGCCTTTTCCACCACTGAGGGTCGCAGAAAGTGTAAAACTCTTGACCGCTTTATCAATATTCGCCGTGAAGTCATTCTCTGAAAATCAAAAAATATTTAACGACTGCAACATTATTTTGCAACCGTTAAAGATTCTCTATTTTTGTAGTAGCAAATAAAAGTGTTAAAAGGTTTTATTTTTATTTTAGACATTTGGAAGGATAATAATTAAATAATCATATCTTTACCAGCTTTTGCGGGGATGCGAATGCATTTATCATCATCGAAACATAATATCCATATCACTTGTGCATCCTCGTATGTTTTAGAATTTAATTTTAAATTAACAAAACTGATCCTGACATTTTCACTTCCAGTTGATACTTTCCATGTAATTTTAGCTGTTTCTGAGCTTTCTGCAAAGTAAAGAAAATACTTATAAACACACAAACTTGTATAATCAATAATATTACTAAAACAATCATACGGCACAGTAGTAGATCATTTGTCCGTTATTAACTTTGTTAATTAAAACTTTAAAAAAACTGCTCACAAACTTTACCATAATTCATATAAAAAAGCAAAAGTTCACAAAAATAAAATATTTCTTTTATTTATTCTTCAAATAACATTTTGTAAAGATGATATTATGAATATTAAATATTCATCAAGAATGGAAGGAATGAAAAGTCTTTTTTTATTTTTCAAAAATAATGAGAGTAAAAAAATATCCATAAATGCAAATAAGTGCGGTATGAACATATAAAATGATAAATTGTTATGAAAATAAAATATGTTATTTTTAAATTTAACACCAACTTTTTTATGGGCTTTTTAAGAATTGATCATCACAATGAAAGGATTACAGTATTTACAATTGTCTGTATGGCTTGAGCCTAGTCATAGAATCGAAGAAGAATAATTATTTTACCTTCTCGGGCTAAGTATACCATTTTCCAGTCATGCTCTTCCTTTCGTACCACATTTTGTATATCAAAGGCCCCATCTGTCCACTGCTTTACAGTCTGAATGATTTTACCATCGGGCAACGCCACATCATACGTGTCAAGGGATGTCACATATCTGATACACACTTCTTTGTGTTGATCATAAGTCCAAGTATGTGGAGCCCACTGCTCCTGTGTTTCTTTACGCTGCAGCCTCCAAGATAAGGAACCGGAGGAACGACCAACTTTTTCTTCATCAGATACTTTCCTAAAATATTTAAATTACTCATTATGTTTCCTAAATTACTCTATTTTTGGAATACAGTGGTAACTTGACAAACGAGTGCCCTAACATACAAGTTTTTTGAGATACGAGCCATCGAACAAAGGTTTTTTGCTTTGAAATATGAGCAAAATTTGAGATACGAGCAATCGGCTTAGCGGGTCAGCCGGTTGCACACGAACTGCGCGTCACGCTTTCCCGCGTGAATCCCCCGGCCACGGTCAGAGAATCAGTTATCAGTGTGCTCTCGCTGTCAAATCATCTTTGATAAGTTGTGCTCGATCTCAAAGCAAATTGATAAATTTGCTTTGAGATATGAGCAATTTAAAATACGAGCAAGGTTGTGGAAAAAATTAAACCCGTATGTGGAGGTACCACTGTATTCATCTAACAAGTAACACATTGATCTAAAATTACAATAACCATTTATCTTCTAAAAATAGTGAAATAAGAGTATTTTAAAATACTAATTTGTATTTATTTATTTAAGGATGAAAAGGTGTATATATTTATGAAATAAAATTCAAAATGAACATATTAAAACTTTTTTACTAGTAATTAAATATACACATACAATTATACATCAAATTTTTATACGCATCATTCATTCAGTAAAATATCGGCAGACGCGGGATTCGAACCACGAGCCTTGGAACCAACCTTTGCTCTGTTCTTTTACACCGCCCAGTCCACTCGACTATTTCTCCGCCTGAACGGACATGCGAAAGATGATGTATTTATACCATTGTTACCATCGTATAACGATAGATGTCTCTATAGTATATATTCAGAGTATGTATATTATTATTTTTTATTGTTCAATCAGTCAACATTTATTCACAAGCTTTTTTTTATATTATTACTTTTTTACTAATAAAAAATATAGGCAGAGTGATTATTAAATATGGTGGAACCTAGATTATTCAAATTTACCTCTATGCTCATGTTTTTGCTATAATCCCTACAATTTAGAATAATTTTAGTTCTACTGTTCTAGTAAATAAAATATTCAATATGCATTTAAACTAACTTTTCACACATCAGCTCGATCAGTTCTAAGCACAGGCGTTTGCGAATGTATTTCTTCCTTCCTTCCGGGACCTTTTCCCATCTTGTTTCTCTTAATCTCAGCAGCGTGTTGAGAAGATCAGCTTCTGTGCATTTATTTCTTCTGGACAACACAGCTTTATGATCGTTGGAATATCTCCAAGTGACGTCCTGAACATCATCCTTGGAGTATGCAATCACATACTCCAGCTTCTTATTCCATCCTGCTTCATATAAAAGTGGGGAATCAATTATGTTTTCACAGGGATCACAATGTACCCATTTCTTAGTGGTAAAGGAATAGACCTGCAGAAAAAAAGAAAAATGATCGCACAAGCAATTTTCCTTTTTCATTTTTGGAATGTCGATTTAATCTCCCTACTTCCTTAAAAAAAGGATTATGTTGCACTCTTGAGAATTTTCTCAGAAATGTGATGATAGTATGCTCTAACAAGAGGTCATCAAACCCCAGTATTTCGTTCTAGAAGACCATTTACTAAAGAAATAATTTATAGGAATTTTATTTAATATTGGGAGCTGTCTGGTGATGGATTGTGATAATCATATGCTCCAACTTAGGAACATGTTAATGAGGAAAGAAAAACATGCAATATACCACACTTCCTTAATAAAGTATTAAGATTTCAAATAGAGAAGGTTTATTTCATTACTTTAGGTAAATTTCAATATTGAATAATCAATTTTGTTACCTCAGTCCATACATGATCTGTAGTGTCCACCACAAAACGTGTATCATAATTGAGAGCTCTGCACATTAACGCAAAACAGTTGGCCCATTCTCCGCATCTTCCTTTTTTAGTGAGCAGAAGTTTGCCTGGATCATTGTATCTAGGAAATTCTGTTAGCGTATCACACAATGGACACTTGTATACCTAAAATTAAAATGAAACATTAAAAATACAACTTCCTTCAATCTCTTACTTGAATTAATTATAGATCCCGAAATTCAGTCGAATATTACCAATATAATCACAAAGTTATTTCTCCTCATAGTATTTTAGAATTTTGGAGCATTTAAGTGAAAATCACTCTATTTCCGACTCACAAAAAAAAAACACATTTTCTTCAACATGTTTTTTTCCCTCTCGATTTATTTTTCAATCAAAAAAGTCAGCTAACCTCTGGGATATTGTATTAAACTTAAGCGGTATAATATTCCAAAATTGTTGAAAACTTAAACCTCATGATTCATAATATTAAAAGATATTATAGGTTATTTTAAATTCATGTTTTGAGACTAGCTGTATTAATATTTCAAAATAAGTTTTGATAAAATGATACCTCTATTCTTATATTTTCTGAAGAGATAGTTTTATTTGTGTTGTGAGAATATTTAGTGACGCTGGTGCAAAAATCACAAGGAGGGCTGTCCACCCACTGGAAGAAGCTCGTTTTAAACCAGTTCAATAGTTCTATGAGAAATGCGTCTTCTAAACACATGTCAGTGTCGTTAGTCAAACCTGTAAAAGACAAAAATAGTTATAATAATTTATAAACATCATTAAAAATCTTATTCATTTAACTTATAAATTTTACACGACTCTTCTTAGGATTTTTTTTTTTTTTTTTTAATCAAATATAATAGGATACAAATGGAAATAAAGGGGAAAATACCACATTAAAGGTCTTAAAGACATCCCACGTATCAGCAAAAAAATTATTGCATCTCAAGTAAAATTTTCCGGAGATAAAATAGTCGCCCAATCGGATCTCCGGGTGGGGACTGCTCGAGACAAATAAGAAAAACCTTCAGCCAACAAGATATGCCACCTGGAATGTTCGAACATTACTGCAGAACGGCCCCCTAGATGGGAGTATTTGCAGCAAGTATTCGAGGACATGAACTGTAGCGCTTATGCTGAGCTGAAAAGGGTTGCGGAGGACCGAGAGGAATGGAGATCGAGATGCAAGATTCTGTTGCTGCAAACCAATCCTCCGGATTGATACTACGAAGACGAATAGGATACATTTAATATTTTATTGACAGTATTACATTAATTTTTTTTTTTTTTTGAAATTCGCTTTCCACGCCACTTAAAGGTAGATCTTGTGTGTGGCGTGGGATTCATCTTTGATTTAAGTGTTGCATAATTTATATTATTATTTTTTCACATTTTTTACATAATAACATATATTTTTTTTAGAATATAAAATTATATCATTAAAATTTATAAATTTTTTATAGTCGAAGTGACAATTTCAGCATCATTTACAAATATATTTCGATTCTTTAATAGCCTCGACCCATCTAAGTCTCAATTTCCACCAGACACCTTTTAATGAACTTAATATAATCAATACCTTTTTAACAATATAAATATTTTATACAATTTATATAAATTCTATACTTATTATGCTTGGATCATATACATACAACTACTACTTAGTACCTAGCTTGAATCATATACAGAGAGGTTTACATTAGTATCATTTTAATAATAGTAACATTATAATGTAATAAAAAATATATATATATATATATATATCATTTATTTCTCATTTTGTACAATTACGTCAGATCTGATTTTTATAATTTTGAAGAACCGTTTTACCTTTTTATTCATTATTTTCATGTCACTGATCGCTTTTATTTCCGGAGGAAGATTGTTGAAATTCACTATTCCGTTGTATTTGTAACCATTCTTTGCATGTTGTGTGTTAAATTTTGATATTAGTAGATTATGTATATACCTAGCAGAGTGATCAGTGTTCCAGTTTTCAATTCTCCTTTCTTTTATTGTCTGTAGAACAGTGTATTTTTGGTATAATGAATCTACCGTTGGCACTTTAAATTCATTGAATAGGCTTTCTGTTGGGTAAGTGGGAGGTTTTTTTAATATGACTTTGATGATAAGTTTTTGTACAGTTCTAATGGGGTTGGTGATATTTAGGTATGTTCCTCCTCAGCCAACAATGCCATATTGCAGTTGAGATTGGACAATGGAGTAGTAAACCATTTTTAAATCTGCTCTGATTATAATAATTAAGTGCCTTGTTATGTAAGGAAATTAAATAGGTCAAAGACACGCTAGTTGGATGAAGTAATAGCAACGACTGAAATAATTATTAGATAAATCATACAAAATGAATTAATTTTATATTTTACCATAAGATTCTTCCATCTTTTTGGAGCAATTTCACAATAGGTTTATTTTTCACGTATATCGAGTTAAAAAAAATTACAATCCTATCTCAAAAAAACAGTCAATAATGGTGAAAATCTTAGGAATATATAAAAGAATAATGTTGACTTACTTACAATAATGATGACAATGTAACTAAAAATGCTTTAAAAAATGAGGAGAATTTGTAAACATTATTAAACTTATAAAAGGTCAAATTAATTACCCTTTTTCATATCCATTTGGAGGCTTCTCATTCTCATAATTGCTTTCAGTTGTAATTCTTCAATTGGAATGAATGACTTAGCCAAGGACTGAAGATTTTCATTTTCATATCTCATTACACTTTGGAATTGTTCTTCAATACCGCTAAGAAAAGAATTGGAATTCAGCTGCTAAAATTAAAAAAAAAAGTATTGACTTACAGTTGTCTACTAGCTCTATAATATAATTGTGGATATATTTGGATCTGATTCAAATTGAGGTTTATTGATTCAACAACAAATAGAGCAGTTCATTTGATTAATAATATAAACATATATTTAAGCTGCAATGTTCGAAAGACATTCAATCAGTTCATTTTTACTTTATCATTGTTATCATGGTCTGTTAAGCTTTATCTTTTTCCATCCTTACATGGTTGACATCATATGTCAAGTTAATAGGTTTTACCATATCATCGGTTGGCTATAAAATGCTTACCCAGCATCCACGTTTTCTCCATTACATAATTTGAATTTAGTCGCAAAACTAATTACTAAGAATTTAATGATAATGCTTCCCACATCTAGCACATCAACTGAATGCTATAGTCTACTGAAAGACCAGGATTGTATAAAAAAAGGGTATATGCATAAAAAACTAATATTTGACAGTGAAATTTATATCAGGTGACTAATGAATATTTAATTCTTTTATTTTAATGTTGTCATGACATTTTCAGTCACATCACTTACGACTGATTTTGATGTTGAGGGGGCAGCAAAGTCACCGCCTGATGCATTGGCCATTTTAATAAAAATATAATGATTATTTTATATTTTTTTCACACTAAAGATATAAATTCTGGTATGAATACTTATTGAAAATACAAATATATGCCAATAGATATTGAAAAATGTGGAATAATTTGAAACGATGAATTAATATTTGTTTATTGTTTTATTAGCTATAATTTTTATTTTATAATAAGGTTAAAAAGTCTTTATCACACCTTATCACAAACTTTACATTGTAATTAATTAAAAACAAAAGTGACGTTTTAAAGTATGCAGTGTTACTATAGGCGAAGATGATAAATATCGGGAGGCATTAAATTATCGTTATATTGGAATTTTTTTTTATCATGTTTGGAAATCCAATAAATTAAACCATATGCATTTCAGATAAGTTATACATTTAATTGATATAATATATATTAGATATAATAATAATAGGTTTTATTGTAAACGTCATATGTAAAGATGTTTGTGGCAACACATTAAATTGTTGTCAAAAAAATGTGCTACTTTCTTATTCGAGGAGACTATTTCTAGACATTTCGTGTGAATTAAATAATAAAGCTAAGCTTTTTTAAATAGCTATTAAAACAAATCAAATTTGCATGAGAATAATATTCAATAAAATGTCAAAGATGTATAAGTTTATCGGTTAGTGATTTTGAATTTTAAATATTCGAACACCCACATAATAATATTTTGGTATATAAATTTGAAACAGTTTCTTTTTAAATTCAATCGATAACATGTAATTATAAATACATCAGTTTCATTTACAAAACTCTACTTTTGTTTAAACATTTTTGTTGTTATTTTTAAACCATTAGCAAGGATTACATATAATTTATAAAAACAAAGTAATAGATTTTGCTTTTGTGTGGGAGGCTTTTGGTTAATCGTTATATGTTAACGCTGACGTAATGAAGAGAAAGGACTTCAGGAGACTTTATGCTCCCGTAAGAATGTTGGTATGATTCTCAGACGCGAATAAATGATTAACGAAAAGATGTCATTTTTGTCTTCAAGGTCAAAACTAAAAACTTATATCCAATGTACGATCTGTCTTAACGCCATATTTACCAATAATTCGGAGTATATAGCCACATAATCCATCACCAGGAACCTTTGCCAGCCATCAGATCTATATACTATAAGTTTATATATAGTCTCTATTCAGTTACCAAAGCTGGGCAGATAATCATTAATCTATCAACCATTAGTTGACAAATCAAATTTTGTTTAATGAATAACTTTTATACTAAACTCATAAAAAACAAATGATCTGCATTTAATTCTGTTTATTTGTACATTCATTAACATCAATTACTAAAAATCAAGCATTTTTTGCTTACATATTTTTTGATATGTATGTGTTTTTTACTCATTCAATTTTTGAGTGTTTTTAAAAAAATGGTATTAAATCAACATTAACAATAATTACTTTCCATATAATTCTTAACAAATTAACTTTTAGTGTTACAATTCATAATATTAATTCTATAATATTTTTTTTGCAATTTGTAATTTTTTTTTTTTTCGCTCCCTCATCATCCCCATTCTACTTAGTTCTACTAAATATGTTGCAAACATACTCTTTTAAATTTTAAATGTTTGTATTTTCTTGCAGACATAGGCGCTAATTTAACAGATGAAATGTACAATGGCATCTATCATGGATCTACAAAACATAAACCTGACTTGGATGCCGTCTTTAAGAGATGTTGGGATGGAGGAATGGAAAAAATGATTTTAACTGGAGGGAAACTATCTGATTGTAAAATAGCTCTTAAAATGGCAGAATCTGATGGTAAAACATGTATAGAATATTCATATTCTATTTTTAAACTATTTAATTTAGCCTGTCACTCTTATAGAGTTTTTATTATTTTTTTTCGTGATTAGATAGTCTTTTTTTCTCTTCATGTGCAATGAAAATATTTAGAACAAATTTTTTTTGATGAATAGAATAATTATGTAATTCATAAATGATGGGTTGCTACATTGTTTTACTTAAAAATTTACTCTTTATATTTAAGAAAAAATACTAACAATAATCTTACACTAAATGGAAGCGTTCAACCTTAAGAACATTTTTTTTTGCTGTTAAATCATAAAAAATCACTGTAAAAATACAGAAGCAAAACATATTTTATCTCAGTCATTAAATAAAACGTCAGGATAAAATATTAATTTATGGAGTCATGTATGTGTAAGGATTATTTTGTTTTGAGGCGACATACATTCTACTTTGTATTTCTTTGTTTGCAGATAGATTATTCTCTACCGTCGGTTGTCATCCGACGAGATGCAATGAATTCAAAGACAACCCGGAAGATTATTTGTTTAAACTAAAAGAAGTTATTAATAAGGGCGGTAAAAAGATTGTAGCCATCGGAGAGTGTGGACTTGATTATGATCGCCTTAAATTTTGTGGCAAGGAAGTTCAAAAAAAGTTTGTTTAAATTATTTATTCTTGTTTTATTTCATATTATGTGATTGTTTGCTATATTGCATATAATGTTGATCTGGCAGTAGCATTACAAATTCAAAGATTATCAATGTTCAAGTATCTTACACTTTAATCTCAGAATTGAATTACTAGACAATTTTGAATTTACGAGTAAATCGTTGAATCATAGGTATAATGCCTTTTTTAAACATTCAGTTTGACTACTTTTTAAGTATAGTAATAGTTGTTGTTACTTAAATCAATATATTTTTTACTATCACAGCTCGATAAAAAAAACCATTACTATAGCGCTTCCAAGCACAGGAAAGATCAATAAAGTTAATTTTTTGCAGATATTTCAACTTTCAATTACAACTTTGTGAAGAATTTAAATTGCCCTTATTTCTGCATTGCCGTGCAGCATGGGATGACTTCATTGATATCCTGGTGCAAAATCAGTCAAAGATACACGGAGGAGTCGTCCACTCCTTTGATGGATCAGAAGATAATTTGAAAACGGCTATTGATATGGGACTTTACATCGGAATCAATGGATGGTAATTATATAACACTGTTTGTATTTAGGTACCACTTGTTCATGCCTTCGTGCTATTTAAACAACTGTTTATACATATTTTGCAGTGAAATATTTACTTGGTACACTTAGAAAAAATAGCTTCTCTAGCAGTTTATTAAATATATATTTTTTATTTTACTTCAAACATAACCTATTTTCAATGAAAAACCTTGAAAAAGTAGAAATAACAATCTCACATAGATACAGACCAAAAAAAAAAATATTTTTTAATAATATATTTAAATAATTAGGTCGGCTCGACGTAAGTTGAGACCAAATTATGTATTAATAACTTTTAAATTATTTATTTATCTATGCAGCTCACTTAAAACTGCTGAAAATCTGATTGTCGTAGCGAAAATTCCTTCCGATAAACTCCTCATTGAAACAGATTGTCCCTGGTGTGAAGTGAAGCCTACCCACGCTGGATACAAACATGTCAAGACACAATTCCCATCGGTCAAAAAGGAAAAATATTGTGAAGGGTCAATGGTTAAGGGAAGAAATGAACCTGTGAATATTGTGTAAGTGAAAAAGGATTAAAATATTTATTGTCTTATATAATACTAGTATTGCTACTTGCCTTCGCTTGGACCTCTCTCAAGTGACTATAAAATAATATCACTATTATGTCCATTGAGACAAAAGTTAACAATAGTTTTAATTCATTATTTAAATGGAAATTATACTTTTTGGTAAATAAGAATACTTTCAAAATTATTTATGTACCTGCATTAAACAAACAAATAAGCAAGACAACAAACTCCATTTTAGACAACTAAATGTTATTTATGTAAAAAATATTTCATACTGATAGGTTCTTGACTTGGATGTGACATAAATGTTTGCATTATTGAATCTGGCTATTTAAATATTAATTTGAAGTTTAAAAAATATTTATCATTAATTTTGAATTGTATTTTCAGCCACGTTTTGGAAGTGTTGGCCGGCATCCGTAACGAGGATCCTGAAATTTTGAGCAAGACGATTCTGGAGAATACCAATAAATTATTTTTCAAATGACATTAAAACATAACACATTAACATCGGGTGAGATTGGTGCGCCACTGATACCTACTGCGGCCGAAAAATCGATGTCACGCGTAAAAAATACGTATTTACGAAAAATGGCATAACTTTGTAAAATATCTAACATAACCACATTTTTTTTTCAATATGACACTCACTTATCATTTATAATATAGGGTCCGCCATCTAACATTTTTTTTTCAACTAGTGCTTATTTCGTGAATGGTAACACTTAGCTCATGTCTGATTTGACAGATAATTAGTTTTATCCTTACGCTGAACGAATATGGTTGTGTATACGCTTGAACAACGCTGGGAAATATTGCGACATTACTTTGAAAATCATGGTAATGTTGCAGAATGTGTGCGAAAATTGCGTACGGATTTTAAAAGAAGAGAATCACCATCAGCTCCGTATGTTCGTTATCTTGTGAAAAAAGTGAAAGAAACTGGCATCCTCATTGATAAACCAAAGCCAAAAACAGTGCGTACACCCGAGAATATTGCTGCTGTGGCAGAAAGTGTGCGTGAAGCGCCATCAATGGCGCTTCCATGCGGCGTGGCCATGTTGAACAAATTTTTGTTCACAAAAATTGAAGAGGATATTGGCAACATTTGGTTTCAACAGGACGGCGCTACGTGCCACACAGCCGAAGCTACACTCGATGTTTTGCGCCCTGTTTTAAAAAAAAAAGTTATTTGGCGGACCCTTTACTAATCACTACCAGCAAAATTATTGTAGAACTTCTAAAAATATTTTTTAATTATGTCCACAACTTGAAAATACACATTCAAATTTTAAGGGTACGTTTTTTAGAGTTATAAATATTTTTTAAGATTAAGAGTATGATATTCATGGTAATGATAACTCTTATGAAGGGTATTATCACAAAAAACACATTTATAAAAAGTGACAACACATTCCCGGCCGGAAGATTTTGCAAAATAATCGTTGGTCAGGCTAGAAACCAGACTAAACATAAATGGGTCAAAAATATTTGTCCCTACAAATAATAGATGTTTTAGGTAAATAGTATTTTATAAGATGGAGAATACAAAGAACCTTTTTGCACTGTTTCATATTTTATGATCCACAGATGTTTGTTCCGATAGAGGTATAGGGATTTCCAAAATGTAACAAGATAATTTTGTTCAAGTAATTTGTAATTATAAATATATTTTGACATAAAGTGGTGTAAGTTTGACGTGAAGTTAAAATTTATATACTTACTGAACATGCTTCGTAGCAGGAAGCAGAATCATTCGAAAAGGGTTTTTATTTCCAAAAATCTAACACTACTTTTTTTACCATATTGGAAAGCATATGAACACCGAAAACTGCCGTTCCACAGTTCTGTAAGCTTAAATTGTCTATCCCTTGTCTCAGAACACATGTATACCCGGAGGTCAACATGGGAACTTAGATGGTACCCGGGAGCCTCCAGGAGAAGAGACAGCGAACTTACATACTTTGTAGTAACCCTGTTTCTTAAATATGTAATTTTTTTTGTAAATCTAGGCCGTATTGAATCTTGTATGCTAGCGATTATGTAATAAAATTTAAAATATATGTTGATTTTACAAAATAAAAATTATTTATTCTAAAAATTGAAACAAATTTGTAGTGACCCTGTGTCTTAAATATGCATTTACTTTTGTAAAACTGATAATGTCGAACCTTATAAGTAAGAAAAAGTCAAATGCTTGTAGAAAAAAAAAGTATAATACCTTACCCAACTTTAAAGGAACAGATTATGAAAAACGTAAAAATACCTTTCCTGATGTTGTGGTTAATGTGTTAACATAATATTAAAAAACGTTCAAGTGTGTTTTACTATTTTTATTTTGATTTACAACAATAACAAAAATGAGATTTGATTTTCTTTCCATAAACAAATATAAAAAAATACATTATAAAGCTCTTAACTTCAGAGCACAAATTTCTTGTATATAAATATATATGCTCTGAAGTATAAATAAATAGAAATGGAAGATTGGAACTATGAAGGGAAAAGACAGTGGATCAAGAAGAGACAAATACATTGTACACAAATATCCTTATAACCATTCAACGCACATTCAAAGTGATCCTTCGCAGAGGAAATAACTTACAACAGTCCATAACATCTTATTTGGATAATCAGTGCTTGTAAAAAAATAATGAAAAAACATTTGCTTTGTAAAAAAAGGAATGATCATTATTAAATAACTTTTACACTCATAAACAAACGCTCCAATAATTATAAAATCATTTAAAAACAGGTTGAAGAGATCTGGGGAATGTCGTAAATATTATAGAAACTATAATTGAATGCGAAATTAGACATAAATAACACTTTTCTTTATTGGATTTTAGAATAATCATCGACGTGCTTATAGAACCAGTTGTAATATTGGGCGGCATAGAGCTGAGTCGAGTTGAGAGCCTGGAGAGTCTTAGCGTGGAGCAGCTCAGGGGCCCAGTTGTCTCTAAAATAACACACAAGACACAATTGAGAATAGACACATCAAAATACACAAAAAAAATGTATGATAATAAATTAAATGATTGGTTTTGAAACTCCAGTAAATTTATGCATTTAGTTCTGGGTTGCCAAGATTTCAACCATTACAAGAGAACTATTTTTGAAATTGAATGCCATTATCTATTAACATTAGAATTAGTAATTTACCCACTTCCCTGACGAGGACGTGTTTACTCAACCAAGAATTAACATTTATTGTCAAATAAAATTAAAAAGTATAATTTTTAATGTAAGGATGTCTTTAAACATCTCTAAAAATGGGAATGTTAGCTTATTCTTTTGATTTACTTTTGCCACTGAATTTTATATTGTATTTTACCAAACAAAAGAAAAAATGTTTTATATATATATAATCATAGAAGCTAAAGATTTGAAATATTTACGCTTTTATCGCGGAAAATGCACTGGAAATTTTATATTATTTATTATTTTTCATATTGCTTTACTTAAACCCATTCAGATGTTTTGTAGATGTTATAATAATAAATTTAATAAAACATTTTTTTATTGAATTTTTTTTTCATCCAAATTTAGATAGTAAAATAAAGCACCCAGAAAAAACCATCTGAATGGGTTAATAAAAGAAACATGTGGCATATCAAAAAAACATTTTTTTTTAAATGATTTTAAATTTTCGCTTTAACAGTTATAAAAATATTATTAGTCAAATACTTTAAATTTCTATCTCTCAAGAGTTTTTTTTATTAATTGGTACTAGTATGAGACTTTTTTTCACCAATGCATGCAGGAAAGCACTTCCGGTCAAAACCGGATGCTTTAAGATGCGCCATGTGTATTCTTACTAGGAATATATGAATTTAATAGCTGATTAAAGAGTGGAAAAAAATAGAAATGTCGGACTTACACAAACACCTTGGTCTTCAGATATGTTGAGATTTGATTGCAGCAAAAGATCTGATACTCTCTTACAAACTCCCATGCCGTTTTGGAGTAACCCTGAACAGTGGTTAAAAAACCAGGAACGTAGTGATCTATCGTGGAGTAAACCAGTGGCGCCTTCTCTGCCGCGTAGTCCCTCACGTTTCCATAGATCTGGACGGCCTGGTTGGCGACAACCAGAGTCATGTCTCTCGTGAGCTCCACGTAAGGTTTACTGAATTCCACGGCCACCGAGTAATAGTGTGGTGTGTTCTTCTCAGCCCATTTGTATCCTCGCGCCGAGGTCGCCAAGGATTTTGACCACGCAATCTGGCAAAATTCCAAGGCTCCGACGTTCTTCAGGAAACGGCCCGAGTTACTCTCTGCAAGCAAGTAAAAAGTATAAAATAAGACACCTTAAGTTAAAAATCCATAATGTGTCGTTGATTCGGATAAGGTGCCTCTTACGACCAAACGGCGTGGACCACGAGAGTGCAGGGTTAATTATCTGATCCCTTTATAAATGTGGATTAAAAAAAACACTCAAATATGCCCAAGATATAACTACCATCTCAAGTTCCCAGGTTCTCGCCCTGAGGTAAGACCATCGTACATTAGTAACTATGTATGTTCCCAGGTGGGTGGAAAGATAAAATCTTCAAATAAGGCATGAACAATGATAGTTTTTTCAACAGTATTTTGTAGTGAGAATTTGTGGCAACCGTATAACGCGGATATGGGAATATATACAGTCAACCCTCTTATAACGTTTTCATAAGATTGGATGATTGTTCCGATGCTCCCGAAGCCTGTACTATTTGGTTCTAATAGGTGGTTCATTCCAAAATAATAACATAGGTAGGACCGTTATATGCAAAATTGCTCTAAACAATAAATATACTTTACAAAATTAAAAAAGGGTGCGACTGTTATTTATTTTTATAAACTATAAGAAAGAACAATCAATTCTTGGATTAACTTTCATAACAAGATTTTAATGGATTGACATTTTAAGACAGGAAGAGACCCCCATTGAACCTTATCAGTAATGACAGACAATATGATAAGAAAATAAACATTATCCTTAAGTTTAGATTGTTGTCTTTGATTAGAAAGTAATTTTACTAAATAATACAGTTACTGGATAGTTTGTTTCATGAATACCTTATTCACTAAACTTTCAAAGTTAGTATTTACTTTTTAATATGGAAGTGTAAAGAATATGAAGGAGGATTTCATACATATGTGTCAGTGGATATCATTACTGGTTAAATCTATAGTCGGTAAAAAATATTTCTTCTTAAAATACTACTATTTACACAAGATGAAAAGACTTACTCTCGAATGATCCCGATATCTGGACATCGTAAGCAAGAAGTAAGCTTGCAATGATCGGGAGCAGGAGAATGCATCCGAAAATCCAAGGGAACTTTCTTGAGCCGGCCATTTTTTTGATAAGGTTCTGAAAAGAAAAAAACATATATTTTTAATCCATGGTTTAAAAAAAAATATTTAATAGATTTTTTTTTATCAAAATTATAATTTTTACAGAAATTATATAAATATTATATACCCCTACTATAGAAACAACGCCTGGGACCTGCCAAGTTCTTTGTGCGTTAATTCTATAGCCGATTCTTTAACCTTTTCCATATACCAAGTCACCTCTGCAGCTTTATGGTCCAATAGTTATCGATTATCATAGGATCATATGCAAAAAATATCAAGTCTCCAGACATTCACTCATCATTGAGAGATATCACCTCCCATTTGCACACTACATACTCCTTTAGCACAAAGGATGTTTTAAGTTTGTGATTTTTTTAATTTTTACATTACATTTATTAAAATTTTATAAAATTTTGGCGATTTTACTAATTCATTTAGTAAATAATTCTCAATCAAAATAATGCCCATTACACAATCTGAAACATTTTTCATTTTATTTTGGCGGAAACCATAATATATATTTCTGATGAATACTTGATTTATTTATAAAGACAGTCATATTTCATCAAATATTAAATTTAAAGAAGAAGTAGCTGATATCATTTCAAAAGTGTATTACTTCCACATGCTTTGCACACACAATACAATGTATTGTTATCTCACATTATGACGATTTCTTGCATTATAATGGTCTACACATTATTCACAATCTAAAATAGAGGTTAATGATATCAATTTACGTAATAATATGCAAGAAGCTTTATCAGGAGACTGCAGTATATTCAACAACACTAATACCTGACAAGAATCAATGAATTATTAATGGCATTGTAGATGCAACATATTAAATTGGCGATAAGGTCACGCGAGAGGCAAGGACACGTGTCATTAGAGAAGAAAACGTATGTTGAAAACTAAATGTAATGAGAGACTGGTGATAACATTATGTGATTGATATGAGTTCATGACCTTGTAATTTATTCTAAAGTCAATATCATTAGCAGTGGTTCCCAATAAATTTGACACATTGATTATATGCAGAGTAGACTCAATTGTTTTATAGCTTTTATTTTATTTTGCCACTACAAAGCAACCTATGATATTGTAAACCTGATATTTGTTATTTAGATTAGGGTTTTCAACAAAGATCCAGTTGAACAGGAGAGCACAATAAGGTACATGTACTTTGACGTGAGAACTCACGACAAACTACTAATGTATTGGCTGCACTTTTTGAAAGTCATATCATATGCCTTATGTTAGGATCAGACATGGTATAAATATTTATTTACAATACATCTATGATAATTTAATCCATTTGTGAATGATCTCTGAAAATGATTTACTACCACCATATTTGATATTATAAACATAAAACTTAATATAGTCAATGATCTATAAAAGTAGATTAGAATATTGAAATAATAAAATAATATTCTAATAAATAATTTTAAAAATCCATATAAAATTGATAAAAAAAAGTTGATAAAAAAGATGATAACACAAATTGAACAATCAATTTAAATGTTTAAATATAACTCTGTTACTATTATCCAAAACATAAGCGTAAATATAAACAGCTCAAAGTATAATGGTACAAAAATCATTACAGTGCCAAATGTTTAAATACTGAATATTCAACAAATATTCATGTACATTTGTGTTAAAATCAACTCTGTTGTGACCCCTATTAAATAACTATTCCCAATTTCTAGGAATTATATAGAAAGGGAACCACTGGATCTTTGAGATATCATAAATTAATGGATCAAAAAAAATTATGAAGTGATTTCATGTTGTGTATTATATTATTATCATCAAGTCAACTACACCAATTATATTATTATCATCAAGTCAACTACACCAAGTCACTGCACTTTGGAGCCAGTTCATCTGATTGCATCTGAATTAATATCACATCCAGACTCAATGGAATTTAAAAATCATTGTAATACACGAAAACTAAGTTACAAAGACCTAGGGTTATTTTATTCGTTAATTTACGTTGAATTAAAAAAATGATTTTTGGAAATAATAAACTAAAAATAAACTGCTTTTATGAGAATGAAAGATAAAATAACTTACTTGGATTGTTTCTAGATAATTGTGTTAACTGTCTGACATCAGTCTAATAATAATTGATTGTATTTGACAGGATATTTTTAGAGAAGAATGGCTTTAGGCCAGGGCTCAGAGATAAGTGGTAGTGCCAACCAAGACAGGAGGATATTTTTATTGTCAAGGATATTTAAAGCGCAAGAGGAGTGTAAGTAATTTAATATGACTACTAATATAATGGAGAAGATCAGGTATGTGAGTGAATTCGATCTCTTTCCCTTTGAAACCATTATTACAATCATGTGAATTAAGGTTGACAACTATACACCTATTGTTTGAGATTTCAGTACATGCCAAATTTATAGAAAATCAACAGGTATTGTACATTCACATGCAATCTAAAATATAAACGATTTAATGATGTCGTATATTTTTATGATAATATTGAAAATATGTTTTTGCGAAGCAGCGCAAAAAATAAATTATCATAAACAATAAAAATGATTATGTCGTTATACTTACAGAATATATGTTAGTACAGAGAAATTTTAAATCGTGAATGTTCAATAATTAGATTGCGCGTATTTATTTATTACTGGTTATCTATGAAAATAATACTGGGAGATAACTGCAGTTAAATGTACCTACACAATGTTAAACAAAAATATTGTTGTTATTAATTAAAATATCAATTTTAAAAATTAATTGCCTTTTTCAAAGACGCTTTCTTAGTGCGCCGAGGAACAGAACAAATAGATAAACACGTTATTGAGGAATAAATTATCCCGAATGAACAAAACGTTTTAAAGGATGTGTGTATGAAAATTAATTAATTTTAATACAGCTTAGTGGTTATAAATAAATATATATCGACGTGCACATGAAACCATAAAACACTTATCAAATATTCAAAGGCGTACGGTATTTTATGGCCACAGCACGAAAACCGAAGAATCCAATATGCGGTTATGCGAGAGGGTCACTCATCGGAGATAGTATGTAAATGGGGCACTGAATATTTTAATGATAATAGTAAAAGTATGCTAAATCCAAAAAAAAACGAAACACGTTACACGAGTAGAAAGAATAAAAACTTTCTAAAACGCCTTTTTCATTCATACATTCATGACACATCACACTTTAAACGGCACTAACAGAAAACGACTTTAGGTCTTTATATTTTTAATAAAATAACGCGAATCTTCTGAAGAATCTCAATAAACTTAAATTAATATCGATTCGGCGTTTAGTGTTCTATACGTTAGATATATTTAGGTTTATACCTGATGAAGGTGTGCTTGGGAAAACTGATTAGTATAATGAGAATAATTTAATGAACGCCACAGTCCACGAGCCGCGCACACTCCGACACAAAATCACAAACTGGACTAGTGATGCGCCGTGGAAGCAACTCCAATACATTTTTTTTATGCTAGTACCTAAACATTTTACACACCCATACTAAACCGGCACGACTCGTTTGAGACTGCGCGAGAAAGAGAAAGAAATCGACAGGGATACCTGTGCGCAACAGTGCCAGTGATGTTAAAAACAATCAGTACGTGATTATACTTTATTTCTGCCCGTAAAATATAATCATTGACGTAGAATGCGTTTAACGGGAAATGATAAGTATTTTTTCGCATTTTGTTTCCTTCCACTAAAGTAAAAATCCCGACTTGGCAAATTAATATTTATTTAAGAGAATGTTGGCCGGAATAAGCTAACAACCCAGCTAACCTCATCAGGTCAAGCTGGTTAGGGTACTCTATTGTCCTGGAGGTAGTAAATGCCCTCCTAAGGCGGATGAACCTTTATGGTCGACGGCATTTGGATGTGGAAATAAAGGGGAAAATACCACATTAAAGGTCTTAAAGACATCCCATGTATCAGCAAAAAAATATTGCATCTCAAGTAATCGAGATGCAAGATTCTGTTGCTGCAAACCAATCCACCGGATTGATACTACGAAGAAGAGAAATTCAATTTTAATTCGAAACCGACTTCATAGCTCTAGTTTCCGCTGGAACTAACCTAAGTTTAGATCGTTTTCTGGGGCTAATAAAGCATATTTTCATCAAAATATTTTTGCAAAATTTCGACTCGTGGCTAAGTTGACATTATGGGCCTTGTAACTTACTCGATTCCGTGTAATTTGGGTTAATAAATTATTATTTCTATAGGGTTGATGAATTATTATTACTATACATTATGTTGCACGTAAACAAAATAATTGTTTTACTAAAAATAACGCCAAATATATTTTAAATAATAATTATTAAAGTAATTAACGGCGACAATTTGTAGCCCCAGCTAGAGAGCAGATATATATCAGTAAAATTAAATAAATCGTTTTCCTTAGGGTTTAAGCATGGAAATAGCAAAATATTTTCTGTTTAATAAGAAAAAGAATATAGAAAATCAATTAAATTTCTGCATAAAACAGTCTCCCGTTTTAAGAAAACAGTAGATGAAAAAAACAGTGGATTGACGGTTTTCCAGACTAATGCGTGTGTGGTATCGTATCATACACAAATGAAATAAAAACGTATTTTTTGCGACGTAACAAATTAATCATAGCAAATCCAAGTTTTTTTGACGATATGAAGGGAAACAATCAACCTAAAAGTTTAAATCTCGACATTATTTCATTAACTATTATTTCCGATTTCAATTATTATCATCAATATTTGTGATGAAGCACATCACTACGAGAAAAATTAATGTTGCCATAGACAAAATATTTTCTAATAAACAATTATTTGGCTCAATGCTTTTTTTTATGAGACAATTTAACAACCTACTTATTATTTATTGTCATAAAATTTAAATTAACATAAAAAATATCTGTTTCAAAATATAAAAGGCAAATGTAATAGGTATTCTTTTAAATTGATAGATCAATGAACAGATATCAATACACAACAAGTAGGTCAAAGTCAAGTTTAAATAATAATTTATGCCGAGAATTTCTAAGCTCATTGAACTTACCAATAAGATACATGATCTTTAAAAGCTACAAATTTTAATTAGCGCGAATTTTTAAGACCTACGTTTTTAAAGTTTTTTTTATCATATACTTCTACCTAGTTTAGGTGTCATAGAATGATAAATTTGAGAATAATTTATTTCATACTTATTATTACACATATTTGTCACTTTCTCAGACTTTTACTGATAAATACATAACTCACCTAAAGTGTCTAGCATGTAATACAAATATGTTGCATATATTTAACATTTATAGAATTCCACCAATTGCTATTTGGATTTTAGATATCATTCTATTAACAATTAAAACAACAATGACATTTAATGACAACTCACCTGACATGTCAGGAGCGCTTCCTGGGCACCTTCATCCTTCTTTTTTCCCTTCACTATATCTTGGTAGACTGTTTTGGAATTCAAAACAGAATCCAAAAGAAGTTTCTTATTCAATGTGGACACCAATGCGGAGTAGTTTGTTTCTGTTAACAATTACAAAATGTAAAATCAGGTACATTTTATTAAAATATTATATATTTATAATACCTAGATTTAAACTACATTAATTAAGATTAAATAGCATGTTAAATAATTTAATTAATTTAATATACATTTGCGCTTCTTAACTACAATATAATAATATTAATTTAAAATCAAAATATAAATTTCTTTTAAAAATACCAATCATAACCAAATAATTTATTCTACTATTGCCAAATTATTTCAATTATAGTTAATATGTTATGTAATAATTATAGTAAATAAATTATCTATACATATACAGTAATGTATACTTTTGAAATGACATCGGGAAATCATGTATTAGTTTTATTTTAACTTGGTCGGACGTTTTACGAATAAAATGGATTGTAATTTATAAAACTAACCAATATATTTGAAAATGTGGCTAGTTTGTGCAGCTTGTTTCTTCTGAACATCTTTCCAAGCTTTGTAATTAGTGTTCTTCTTTCTCAAGCATTCAAGGAAGCACACAATGGTCTCTTTGGACTTGAGATCAAACTTCTGCTTCTTTTCTGCGTAAGTGTTTGGTAATCTATCCATCAACTGTTCAAAGATATCAAACTTTTTCCAAGCGTCTGACTTCTCAAAGTAATATTTCTAAAAGAAAAACATATTTATTGACATACAATTCAAGAGCTTCTTTTATATACTGAGTAAGACTCATATCAGTAACCGAGTAATGAGAATTGTGCTTACAATGTGCTATTGTCATTGGTAGGTTAATCAGCCATTTTCAAATAAATAATAACAGAAAATCTAAGCTTTGAAAGTTATTTACTTTAATTAATTAATGATTATAGCATATCTCAGTAATATATTAAAGAAAAGCAATTAATAATAATTTACTTTCTTTAAAAGTAATTCGGTTTCCATCACTTAAAGTGGCCAGTAATCAACCCGTTTTCTTCAGTATATTAAATACTAGTGTTGCTACCCGGCTAAGCTTAAAATGAATATACAGGGAGCGGCAAAAAAAGCTGATGATTTGATTAGTAAACAAGTAATCAGGTTGTCAGCTTTTTTTGCCACTCCCTGTATAACATAAAATAATACTGCTATTATTTCCATTAAGACAAAAGTAAACAATAATTTTAAATAATTTTTCAAGTCAAATTTATACTTTTGGTAAAATAGAATGCTTTAAAAAATATTTATATTCCTATCATACCTACTTGTCATACGTCCCAATCATATCTACCTATCATACTTACCCATCATACATCATTATACACAAATAAATAAGCAAGCAAACAACCTCCATTTCAGTTTCATATATAAGATAAGGTGTGATAAAAATATTACCCTTAAAACAGTTGATTGAGTATTCAGTATAAGTTCCAGGTCCTTTGGCATTCCCTTCCTTTTTGCGTGGATAAAATCATAAATAATGAAAAATTCTTCAGACTTCATGGAAGTCTGTTTATTGTCATCACTTGATATGTGTGTTCTGAGCAGGTTTACTAAATAATTAACTGTATACTTCACATAATGTCTCATGTCTACCATCGGAGCCATTATTTCTTTCCAAACTAAAATGAAATACACAAAGTAATTAGTCTATATATATTCAAAATACTGTCCATCGGCAGCTACGACCTTCTCCCATCTGTCAGGTAGCATGCGGATTTCACGCTGGAAAAAGTCTTGGTTTTTTGAGGCAATCCAGTCATCGGCCCATTTTTTGGTGGAAGTAATGTAAAATAATTCCCCGTAAAAATGGTTTTGTAGGAACGAACTCAGCCATGTTTAAAATATCGGATAAAAACGTTTTTACGCTACAGCAATTGAAATTGGACTGATGTTGCAGCCTAGGGTTTTAGCTTTCAGGTAAAACTTATTTCAGCCCGATCGGATATATACCTGCCGAATTATGAGTCTCAGTACAAAACGATAATTTTCAATGCATACTTCTTATTAAAATTAAATTAAAATCTTATTAAATTGGAGTAAGTAGTAACATAAAATAATTTTGCAATGTTTATAATTTTAATTGAAGTTTTATATCAGATATAAAATAAAAGATTCTTTAGAATTTATTCCACATATATATTTTTTGACGACATGTTACAGCCAGGTCGGATGGCCATTTTCAAGACTTGAAAATGGCCATCCGACCTGGCTGAAACATGCCGTCAAAAATATATATGTGGAATAAATTCTAAAGAATCTTATATTTTATATCTGATATTATGGAATTCCACGAAGAAATATCGATCGAAAAAATCTAAATAATTGAAGTTTCATAACCTTTTCATGAACTATTTATGATATCAGTGAAATAAAACAATGGAAAGTGTTCATAAATCATTTGTCAAGTATCTTAACAATAAACACTATTCTGTAATACATAAAATAAAAAACAAACTGACTTAAACTAATATTTATAAAAGTATGAGTTTACTACATTTTTATTTCTAGAATATTATACCAATAAGTGTGTTTGTAAATATTAAAGCATAAATAGTTTATGATAATATATATTACCTTGAACCCCGACATTGAAATCCTTGACTCCACCTTGCCCAACGGCCCACAGAAGGGAGAGGCCAATGGGAGGACGGTTCTGGTACGAGCTCAAGAGGTTTGAGACTTTAGATGCACACTGGACAAAACATTTAGAGTTTATGCTAGCGATCAGCTGCACCATCAGTTTGTAACCAGATGCAGGCACACCTAAAAAATATACTATGTATTAATATAAAATATACTTTAAAAAAATGTGGCATGGGTACTGTTATATCTCAAAGGGAAGGAGGAATATTTTTTTCTTGCTTTATTTTTAACATTTGAGATGGACCGTACAGAGAATGCTAAAAATATACATTGTGATATAATAATTTGTTTGTTTATATTTTATTACTGATTAATCTTTGAACTTTGCACTGAAGCGATTAATAAAGTAATTAAATTGATGTTTAATCTGTGAACCAGGCTACACTTGCATTATTATAATATTACAAACACAAAATCAATGGATTAGCATGAAAGAGAAACTACATAACTCTGATATTTTGTTCTCTATTTGATATTCTAAAAAATCTTAAGTATTCATATAACATCAGATCTATATAGACTTGCTTTACAGTTTCTCAATTACGCTAATTAATAATCAATATAATGTAGGACGCTATATTTTTTGATATTACCTTTAATCATATTATTTGCTATGGAAGATAGGCACAGTTCAAGGAAGACTTGAGTATTAGCGTTTTTGTCATCTCTGATGATCTTCTCGAGAGAAGTCTTAAGAGCTGAAGGCACAACGGATAAAGGATAGTCCAATGATTTTTCTGAATAGATTTCATCATTCTGATCGACTGTCACTTTAGAATTTAAAAATCTCGCAACATCCAACAGACGGCTGATGTTCGGGCCACCTGCATTGGTGTCGTAGGTTTGTTGTACGTCATTAATATTAATCTGGAAAAATAATAAAATACACATTAGTAAATAGTTATTCATTGTTTACTTTTTTAATCAATGCACAATCATTGAAAACATAAGTAATTGTCAAGGCAATTGAAAATTGGGTTTTAATTTTTTAATGTTAACAAAACAGCTATGAATATATTTATCATTCTGTATGTACTACCAGCATCATTCTGTACAATCTGGTGATATGATTACGCCATACAAACAATTATATTAATTT
Source organism: Glossosoma conforme (assembly GCA_022606575.1). NCBI lineage: Eukaryota > Metazoa > Arthropoda > Insecta > Trichoptera > Glossosomatidae > Glossosoma > Glossosoma conforme. The sequence goes on from JAGTXR010000001.1 coordinate 482,861, forward strand.
AAACAATTGTAATTAATATAATTTTTAATGTATTTCATTAATTACATTTTGTAGGCTTAGAAAAATTATATTTCATTTAAAATATAGATAATAAGTACTTTAATGTTTATCGATTGTATAAATGTAGCTGTAAATGGAGTAAATAATGTGTATTACCATCGCTAATGCTTGTTCTAGTGTTTTTGGTGCTTTTACTTTAACAGCTTCTGGAGACTTCTTCTCATTTGGTTTCTTGGTCGGAGGAGCAGCTTTCTTGGCAGCAGCCGCCTTGGCCGCCTGGGCTTCTTTCTTCATCCTCTTATCATCCTCTTTCTCTAACGACTTGAAGAAATTAGGAGTCTCTTCAAAAGCACCTGAAAATACTTCAACGTTTAATTTATAACTACTAGTCTTAAATTATGTGATATCCTTTAAAATATAAATATATATATTTGTTGAGACAGAAGCTATCAATATCATTAACACGTTTAACGCCACGTAATGTTTTCAATGCATTCGACTCAGAGGCGCCATATAGGTCACATTCAATGTTAACATTCCATTGAAATGTAACCGCTGGCGTACAGGGACTGTTTGTTCGAAAAAAAAAACGTAGGTCTAATGCGGGTGTGGATTAAACACAAATGAAATAGAAACTTATTTTTGCGCCCTTTTCAACAACAGCGTAGGTCACCGGTGACCTACGTGGCGTGAAACGTGTTAAATAAGATATGGGGATTTTATAATTAAGTATATTTATATGATTGAGTAATAACGACATAAGGAGAATATCGGGAGTGACCTGCATGCGGAAGGCAGAGGATTGAAGAGGGTGGAGACTCATGCGGGAGGCTAACGTTCAACAGTGGACGGATACAGGCTGATGATGATGATGATATGATTGAAAATGTTTTTTAAAATTTCAACGTTTCATTAAGTAAGGAAAATAATAAATGGCAGCATACTTCTAGTATAATAACACAAAAACCTCCATTGCACTAATATTTCCATCTCTTAGTAGGAGAGCATAATAATATTCAGTTTTGTAATGATGTCATCAAAATTGCATTCGGAATTTGAGTGAAACTTTTAGTTCTTTCAACTTTAATGTAGTCCAACTATGAAGCATTGATAAATATATATTTGTGGTGTGTAACACTGCTTTCATGCCATATTACACATTGTATTATTGTGAAATGAAAGGTTTAAATGTTTTTATTGTAATACAAAGTTATGTTTTTCATGAAATAAAATATATTCATTGAATAAAAATGTATTGTAATTTGATGTTTAAGAGTAAAAAAAACATTAAAATCCATCGCGTTGCGAACTTTCGAATACACTTTCATACTAACCCTTATTGGTTGGTTTCGGCGCATTCTCGAGAAACTTTTTCTTTTCATCGATGGTCGGTTTCGATTTCCCGTTGGCGACTACCTTCTCCTTCTTGGCCCTGGAGACGACTTCCCATTTTTCGGACATTGTCGTGTTACCTTTTATTGAACAAATAAACAACAACTCGCCGGTGCAAGAAGCTGTGTGGATCGGTAAACGTCAGAGCTGTGAGCAAGTTTCAAAACTGAGTGTTCTCATTGGCTGACAGTACAGCAGCTGTTCACGTGGCAGTGAGAGGACTGACGTTGTAAAAAAATAAACACTTTTTTTTATTGTTGTAACATTACATACTGTAATTGAAACCTATGTGCTGCAAATATTGAATTTACAATAGAATATTCTTATTACATCCTAATAAAAATAAGTGGTATCATTTCATCAATTTATGATTGTTCTTGTAATGGTAGTTGACATGTAGTAATACATAAAACTAAAATTTTATATAATTTATTCATATAATAAGTTATTAAAAATACACTCTACATTTAGGATTATATATAAATATTTAATGTATAATTTTTAAACATTTATATAACGTCTGATACTATAACATTTTTACTTTTAACACTTTTCGATTTCAAAGGTTTTTGTTTACAAAAGTTAGTCATTTGTTTTTGTGTTTGTTTGTGCGATTTTAATTTATATATATTCAAATGATAAATAATTGTAAATTTAAGCATTAAAAAATAAATAATTTATTTGCGAACACAATACTTAGTAATTTATTAAATCAAAAAGCATCCCCCCCTGAAATTCGAAAAGTCTGTTCGTACTGAATTGTTCACATAAAAATATTAATTTAGATGTATTGTTTACTTACTGCTTTATTTATTCATAAAAATATATAAAGTGGCCAAAATTATTTTGCCGAGTAATAGAAGAATATAAAAAATGTTGACAACTGAAGAATTGCTTGGAAGGGAGAGGCCACAAAAAGAACAAAAAACCCTTAGTAACAGCACTATTTTTTCACGGTTTTTTTTTTGCAATTTATCTAATAAAAAATATTAATCTAAATATAATTTTCTTTTTTAAAACAAAAAATAATTGAGCATATTGTATACTACAAGAATCAAATTATCATATGGACGTGAAACAAGAATGATACCTTGTATACGTTATATAGTTATTAATTTTTCCATCTACAGTCTACATCTAAGGACACCGCTTAATTGGGACAGCCGCTTATTTGGGATAAATCTCAAAGAACAGAAACAAATAGTAAATTTATATGTTTAATTGGGACAACATTCCGCTTAATTGGGACAGTAAATTTAAGGTCATAGCACAAGTTATTTTACCGAAATTTTAAGCAATGAAGAAAATCAAGATTTATTGCAAGTTCCTATTATTAACTATGAAGAATTTTCAAGAATAGATAACAATTTACCATGTTACGATGATAATGAAGTCTGTGAGGATTCAATTGTAGAAGGTATGAAATCAAAATATGAAAAATTAGACGAAGATGATGATGATGATGATGATGAGTCACCTCTGCGTGTGACTAACCAGAAGGCAAAAAAATGTATGGCCGTGTTACAGCATTATTTTATGCAGGAAGGAAATGAAGGGTGCCCTGCATTCGCACTGAATATCTGTGCTGATATTGTAACAGTGAAATGTTGCAAAATCAAAAGACAGACTACACTTGACTCATTTTTGCATTGAATTAAATTGTATGTGTACCCATTTATTCTTTTAATTAGGTTTTTTTTTTTTTGAAAGCTTATATTACATATTTGTAATTTATATGATAATTTACATTACCTATTTGTAATGTAATGTATATGTATTTACATTTTCCAAGAGCTTATAAAATAAAAAATTTGAAAAAAAATATGCATTGCTTAATTTAATGTGTGTATTACTGGTTAATGACCTTAGTTGCCAAAACCAAAAAATGAATTAAAAAAAAAAGTGAAATTCGCTTAATTGGTACAGCTGCTTCTTCTTCGTAGTATCAATCCGGTGGATTGGTTTGCAGCAACAGAATCTTGCATCTCGATCTCCATTCCTCTCGGTCCTCCGCAACCCTTTTCAGCTCAGCATAAGCGCTACAATTCATGTCCTCGAATACTTGCTGTAAATACTCCCGTCTAGGGCGCCCTCCCAGCTGCTTAATTGGGACAAAATGCCCAAGTCCCGATGTGTCCCAATTAAGCAGAATCGACTATATTACATATCGCACAATTCTACTATGGGGTTATTTAAAAATGCCTAACAAATTCACAAAAAAACAAATACAAATATATAGATGTATTTTAATTTATTCTACTAAATTTACATGTTTTATATATTATGATTAAAAAAAATATACTAAAAAACTAAAGGCTTATATGAAATTGAGTTTGGTTCAAGTAAATAACATAGTTCATGGATTTACTTTGATAGTATATTATTATGCTTACCAGCGATTCTATAAAAGATTTAAAATAAGCGACTAGTATTTTTTGGCCTGCATAAGAAATATTGAAGTTTCCGAATGGTATAAAATGAAACGACTGCTATAGCCCATAATTGGTGTAAGTGATATTCATATATATTTAAAAAACATAATATAAATTTCATACATAATCGGTGATTCCCTTAATTTTGTACTGTACTGTTCGAACAATGAATTAATTTTTGAATGCAACTTTTTTATGAATGATTACTGATATTTTGTATGTTGTTAACTCAAGATTTCTTTTATTAATCATTTTTGATTTTGAAACGAGATTTTCTCGTCTAAGCATAGGAGGGCTGAACCAAAATAATGAGATAAGAGAGATTAACAAATTATAAGAGAGAGTTTTGTTTGTTATATATTTAGGTCAGGGCTGGCGAACCTATGGCACGCGTGCCACAGGTGGCACGCGAGACGATTTTGCGTGGCACGCGAATGAGGAGAAAAAATAAAAGTGTATAAGAAAAAATAAAAAAGTTATAGAAATAGTATTAAAAAAATATTTAAATAGCGACGTGTATTTTCTTCGTTCATAAATAATTTCAGAAACGAAGGATATGACGACATTCATGCATAAATAAATCATATTGTTCAATGCTTCCCGCGCGGTGCTAGTTCCTTGAGGTGTATTTTTTTTGTAATGAACTTCGCTCCCGGCACGAGCCGTTCCGAAATGTTCACGAAGGGTCACGACATACGTCACACTGCGCGCTCTCGATGCGCATTAGATCGTCAGCTCTCGTGTGGTTTAGGTGTGTAATTGCTACTCTTGTGGATGAATATGATTTATCAACAATTTAAATTCGACGATTTGATGTGTCAGTGACAGAATAACTCTTTACCTGATCGGACAGTTTTGTTATCAATTTGTGCTATAAAAACAATTTAATTAATACAGAAACAAACTGTTTATTGGCACCCACAAAGATGGCTGTACCATATAAGAAACAAAAACTTGGTGAAGCCAGCAGTAAAAATTCTGGCAGACAATTTCAAAATTGGTGGACTGAAATGTACGGTGTAATTGAAAGAAGTGACAAAGCAATATGTGTTATATGTTCTGTGTCAGTGGTATCTAGAACATCATCTGTAAAAAGACACTATGAAACAATTCATAAGGAACTTCTTGGCAAAAGCAGAGATGAACAAAAATAATATATTTTAAGAGCAATCAAAAACAAAAATCTACAATCGAGTGCTTTAAATAAGTTTGTTAATAGTAATTCCAATTATGTTGCTGCTAGCTTTGAAATAGCCAAAATGATTGCCAAAAATGGAAAACCATTCAGCGATGGAGACTACATCAAGAATGCATTCTTAGAATGCGCACCATTTCTTTTTGAGGATTTTGGAAATAGAGAAAAAATATTCGAACGAATAAAAGAATTGCCTATCGCTCGAAATACAATAAAAGACAGAATCTTGAAGATGAGTAAAAATGTAACATATCAACAAAAAACAGAGATAAAATTATGTGATTGGATTTCTATTTGTCTTGATGAAAGCACTGGTGTCACTCTCTCGGCTCGATTAGCTATTTTTGTTCGATATTTTGTTGGCAATAAAATAATGGAAGAATTAATAAGTTTGGTATCTTTACCAGAAACTACTAAAGGCACAGATGTTTGCAAAGCAGTTGTAGAGGCTCTTTCTAGAGCAGAAATAAATTTGTCGAAAATCGTTTCAGTAAGTACAGATGGTGCACCCAGTATGATTGGCCAAACAGCAGGATTCGTCAATTTATTTACAAAGTTTGTTGGCCATCCACTGTTAGCATTTCATTGTATAATACACCAGGAAGCGCTGTGTGCAAAGGCTGGTCTTAAATCTTTTGAAGATGTGATGAAACTTGTGACTAAGATAGTCAATTATATTGCTGCGCATCCTTTATGCAAAAGAAAATTTGAATCATTATTAAATGAGGTCAATTCGATGTATAATGGATTATCGATGTATAATAACGTTCGTTGGCTTAGTCGCGGCAAAGTACTTCAGCGTTTCGTCGAGTGCTTTGATGAAATTTATATGTTTTTAAGTAACCAGAAAATAATTCAGTATGTAAAATTATCAGATGTTGAGTGGATTTCGAGATTGATGTTCTTTACTGATTTTTGCTCCCATTTGAATGATCTAAATATAAAATTACAAGGCCGTGGCAAAATAATTACTGTTATGTTTGATAATATAAAAGCATTTGAAGCTCAGTTACAAATATTTAAGCGTGATATAATGACCAGAAATTTAGTACTTTCCCAACCTAAAAAAATATATGATGGATCTGGAAATCCATGAAGAGCCAGACGTAGGAAAATTAATAGAATCATTTGAAAATGCTTTCTAAAGCATTCTATTTATCCAGTTCTATTGTTGCGTCTACGCAACAATAGAACAATTTTCAAGAAGGTTTGTTCAGTTTCGACAACTTGAAGAAACTACAAAATTTATTACCCATCCAGACACATATACGTATCAACAATTAAACTTAACGATGTTTGAATACATGGAATTAGATGATTTTGAAATGGAATTGGTAGATTTTCAGTCGAGTTCGATATGGACACAAAAATTTAAAGACTTAAGAATTGTTTTGGAAGAAATTGAGCGAGATCGATTCGTTGGACCAGTCCACAGGAATGCCGAAAATGAAGTACTTACAACTTGGCAATCCATCCCGGAAACTTTTTATTGTCTTAAAAAAATAGCAATGGGCATATTAACAATTTTTTCATCGAGGTATTCCTGTGAATCATTATTTTCTTCGATGAACTTTATTAAATCAGACATAAGAAGTAGACTTACAGACAAAAGTACTACTGCTTGTATTTTATTAAACGCTACCAGCTATGAACCCGATATAAAATATTTGGCATCTAGCATCCAACAACAAAAATCTCACTAATAAGTTTTGAGGTTCACAACTTTTTCAAAGTCTATTTTTTTATTTTTATTTATTTTCTTAGTTCGCCATTATTAAGTACTTAATTATTTTCCTCAAGGTATTAATTTTTGGTTTTATTAAAAATCTGAAGTTACACAAACATTTGATGCATGTTTATTTCCATAGCATGTGGCACGCGACATATTATTTTATTGAAAAAAAAACTTTTTTGGCACTCAGTCTCAAAAAGGTTCGCCACCCCTGATTGAGGTTGATAGCAGTTTTTTTATATGATAGAAATCATACAAACCTAGGTAACCAAATCTGTTAACTCTAAAGCGGTACACACAGCCCTATTTTACGTGACTTTTTTATGCAAATTTACTTGGCACTTTTTAAAGCGATATTTTGATAGTTGGACATATTCATTAAATTGAATGAAAATTTAGTATATTTTACGCACTACTTTCTGAAAACAATTATATTTTTATTGTACTAATAAATAATTCTTCATATATGGAACATATGGTCACCGCAAATCACTACCACTATGTTTTATCAGCGGCCACAGTCCATTCCTCGTTCTAGGATATTTTCGCACCTGAAGGTCCACTTGGGAACATACTCCTGTAGTGTTCCCGAGAACCTCCATAGCAGAAGTCCGAGTGCTTGAAGAAGCGATAGCTGTAGTATCTGAGGCATATTTTTGTGTCATTTGTTATTTTTTGTTTAAGAAAATTGGATGATTAGTTTGGGTAGGACAAAATGGCCAGGCCTCAGAAATAAATAACACCTGCTATGAAATTGGTAGCATAACAATCGAAATGATTGTGGAATGTCAGCTAATAAATGAAAAAGTGTCCCAAAATTCACATAAGAAATTTTGAAAGAAATTTACTTAGGATTTCACCATTCGGTAAAATATAGTGATCGAAAACTTAATATTAAAATTAGATTCTTGGCCTCAATGTAAAGATATTATTCTGGGTTTGTTTGCCAAATTCGATTGAATTTTGGAACCACCAACAACCGACAAACTCGTCTTAAAGTTGCTGAACAGCCATACACAGTTAATGTGTGTCGACCAAAAAAACTTATTTTATTAGACGTGATGAAGGAAAATACAGTTTTGACACAGATTCACACAGAACATAGAGAATTCCGAATCATGGTGGAGGTTTTTCTATTTTTTTACTCACAGATAAGTTAACAATATGGATTTTATGGTTTATAGGTTAAAAATTAAACAAAGAAATATCTTATGTATTTATATATTTATCCAAGTTTATACATTCTTAAAAAATATAATATAGAATTCTCAATGAAAAAAAAAGTTTTTACTGACACATTCAATTCGTTCAGTCTTACAAATTTAATACAAATTTATTGGAATGTCTAAAACATAATATGTTGTTTTGAAATGTATATATTTTCATAATCAATTCCATTCTAATATTATATTATATCCACCCAGCAGGCTTTCACTTCATATAATTACAAGAATTCAATTGTAATTACATATTGCTTTTCATTACATATACTATTTTCAATATATAACAAAAATATAAATATATTTTTTGAAATATGTAGAAAGATTTAGAAATATAAAATTATGATTTTATTAAAATTAATAGTTTAAAATATCAATTGATTTGCACCGAAAGAGCTACACGAGTGATACAAATTTCATGATTGCTCATCTTTTAAAGAGGGATAGAGCTATACAAAAATAACTATCTGTCAAGTGCTCTCTTTTCAAACACAATTTGCTATGACAAATGAATACAGTGATACTTGACATACGATTGCCCCAACATACGAGTTTTTTGAGATACGAGCCGTCGAGCGAGCAATTTTTTGCTTTGAAATAGGAGCAAAATTTGAGATACAAGCAATCGGCTTAGCGGGTAAGTTGTGCTCGCGTTTTGTGACTTTTGTATATTTGATTTGAGATACGCGTAATTTCAAATATGAGCAAGGTTGCCGAACGAATTAAACTCGTCTGTTGAGGTACCACTGTATATGAAAAGAAATAAAATATTTAAAAATATGGAATACAGTTCACAGACAGAGACAAAGTTATTGAGATTATTTGATTGGTATGGGTCTTTTTTTTTTAAATATTGAGCAATCATGTAATTTATGTTATAGTGTAAGTAGTTCTTTACAATTTAGAAAGGCTAAACATTGAAAATATAATATAATTTCAAATACAAAATCTTATAGAAGGTTTATCAAGGTTCTTCCCCTCTTTATATTTTCTTGACTAGATTATATCTATCTATTATAATATTATTTTTACAATAGAAAAATAGAATAGTTGATAAATTTATGGAACAATTTTCATTCAACATTGTCGGTCACAATTATTTACAGAGCGGTTTATGACATGTCTGTCTCTTTTCATGTAAAATATAGCCTGTAACAAAAGAGACACATCTGAACAGGTATTTAAGTATTTTTCACTCGAAATACAATTTCGCCAGACAATATTGAATGCAACAAGCATCTTGTATCACATGTATAGATGATCCTTAATGGAAAATGTTTACAATATATTTTATTATTTTCTATTACCATTTTGTTTCATAAATTATTTCACATAAAAAACAACACAAAATCAAATACACAAGAAGGTATTTTTTTTAAGCAAAAACACCTAAAATAAAATTTTACATCAGAATTATTTATTTGTGCCATAGTACAATTTGAGCTAATTATGTCGATGAAAAAAAAACTTGTAAACTGCAACATACTGTTTATCGACATTTTTTTTTAAGTCAATGTAAAAATTAAACAAGTTAATCATTTACACATTATTCAAAAAGTTAACTTTTTTAATCTCTAACTCAATAAATTATTGATAATGAAGTTTAGTTAATATACTAATACTCTAAAATATTTGTAATTAAGGTGAGTTTGGAAATTTGAAGTAAGTAGCTGCCATTTGCAAATTATATTGGAATAAATAAATAAAACATTACAAAAATGAATGAATAACTAAGAAGTAAATAAATTGTTTTTTTATATTTAAAATAATTATATGAATGCTTATTACAATTAAATTATAGATAATCTAACTAATAATATAATACTTCACCAGAAATAAATAATTATATTAATTAAATGTTATAATACTTAAACAATAATCAATCCCCTACCTGTGCCAAATTCAATGTTCAAATATTTTCATTAATAATAGTTATCTAGGTTGTGCATTGGAAAATACTTACAAAATTCTATATTTACTAATAATTATGATGTACCTAAAGCAATATTATTTTCAATATGAATGACTTGTGATATGTCGATACATATATTTCAATTTCAGCATCCCCTGTCATTTTCAACTTTTTAACAATTATGACATGTATTTAAAAAAAATATTCATTAAATAACTTCTTAGGTTTTCACGACCAGATTTGGTATTGTGGCTTTTGGGTTTAGCTGTGTGTGGCAAATTATTTTGCTCCAATATTTCGACCACCACTGCAGGGATCTTTTTCAGGGTTAACGACTCTGTTAATCCTAAAGAAAACTCCTGCAATGTCGGTCGAAATATTGGTACAAAATAATTTTCCACACACGGCTAAACCCAATAGCCACAATACCAAAAGTATTCCTATTATAAAAGAAATGCATACTTCACATTTTAAATTATTTCAATATTATTTTGAATTGCATTTGAAGAAGTCAATAAGAATATAGAACAGTAAGAAAATGGCCGCCATATAAGTCACATCCAATTGATGACGATTTATAATATAACTTAAGAATAAATAATTAATAATAATAATCAGATGAGAAGACAATAAACTGATATACTATTCCACATTATATTCTTATATCACTTGTGTGCATTTAAGATTCACTGAGACATTATAGATGACATCGTCATCCGACAGAGTATAAATATACAATTATGAATCTCCATAAAAATTTGAATAGGAAGAATAATTGATGAAATAAACATTGTGTATAGATTGAATTATAAATTTTCTATCAATAAAAATATTCAGAATAAAAATATTTAAATAACATACAATAAATATAAGCAATATTATAAAAATATCCTGGTATTTGTACAATAAATAATATCTAATATAGAATTACTTTTTATGCGAATATAATTTTAAAATACTCATATAACATTCTGCAACACCATTTCATTGTTTATGGTTAAATCACATCAATTCAATTCAAGTATAAACTTTGTGGTTCGAATATGACGACTGATGAAAAAATCAATCACCAATAGTAATGATTATTTTATAAATTATATTTTAGATATTTTTTTAAAGTATTTATTACGTTACTGGACTTAATCCTGAATCTAGTTCGTCTTGTTTCCCACTTGATGTGGAGATAAGTCTTCTGACGGAGTTATGGTTGTCCAGGGAGCGGCCGCTGTCGCCGTTTGATGTGACACTGCGAGATAATTGAGGATTGGTGTAAGTGAAATTCTTACACAACACTACAACCTGTAAAACATTAAAAATTTAGGATAATAAATTAAGATGAGTAAGTTTAAGAAGGCTATATAAATATAAATTTCAGAAATATTTTGATTGTATTGTAAAAATGAGAATAAGAGATATAAAATATTAATATACAATGGTACCTCGACATACGAGTTTAATTCATTCCGCATCCTTGCTCGTATTTCAAATTACTAGTATCTAAAAGCAATTTTCCCCAGGTGATTTTCCTGTAGATATTTCTTAACAAAAGTGCCAAAACCAGGTTTACCCACTCCACAAAGAACTGCCTGGTGACCCATGCTTTTAGGTTTGCCCTCCACATTACTTGCAGTTTATCTTTTAAAATCTTATTTTGCCGGTATTTCAAAGCAAAAATCGCACGCTCGTCGGCTCATATCTCAAAAAATTCATATGTTGGGGCACTCGTATGTCAAGGAACCACTGTATTTAACAAATTGATACACACATATCAATAAATATGAATTATATCATAATCTATTACATGGAAACTGACAGTTTTTTTGTTGATGAAAGATTTCTTACCGAGTAATAGGCCAGCGTAACTCCCAGGCAAGCTCCAGCCAGCACATCCCACCAATGGTGTCTGTGGTCTGTTATTCTAGTGAAGGAGCAGAGGAAGGACCAAATGATCACACCCACTTGGAGAGTCGGACCAAAGAGTCGCGGCCGCAATTCGCATGCTCGTTTTTGAAAGTAGAACTAGAAGCAAAAAATTGTCTATGTTAAATTATATGAACTGATATGAGCTTGATATAGGTCTTTTAGGCTGACGCCGAAAAGCCTCGAAAAACGATATTTTGTGTCTCTTATTTTTTGTTCGCTCGCCTGACACGCACATCTAATAATGTTAGTCTTAATTTTATATAAAATTACAAGGTGTTTGCATACACCATTTTATTTGTTTTGACAGTTGCTCAATTTCATGTTATTTCAACTGTCAACTTTAGTTTGTGCTTAGCTGCGACAATCTTTGGGGCGCTACATGTTACAGTGCCGGTCTGTCGGCCTGTATCGACAGTTCCCGTCCGACCAATGATACATCATGTTACGGTCGGGCGGGGAAACCGAAGTCATATATTGACAATATACGCGGATTGTGCTTCTGAAAAAGTCTTCGTGTTGTTCATCTGTTCCTCATTCCGCCACTATGCGGTTCGATAACTATTCCGTTGACGTGAAGTCGTCTTTACTTAAGTAAAGTGATGTCAGAACTTAGTGAACACATCCATTTTTAAAATATAAGTGATAATTTAGTTGTATTACTTTTGAGGTGTAAGTATTTAAAAGTGATCCTTGTTATTACCTTTTCTCTGTGGATTATGTCTATAGCGGGCATGAGATTCATAGAGCTTCTAAGAGTCTCATATTACAGCTGTATTATTTTGATCAAAATCAGCAGATTATATTACTGAATATATGATCTATTGCAATTGAATCGAAAATTATAGGTAACAACTGACATATTTCTTCACTAGAAACATATTACAATCTATACCAATATAAGTCTACAAAACAAAAGTTTGTAGACGTCAAGCCCTAAAGGTGGCAACCCAAACAAGCGATATAAATTACACTATTGCTCACCTATTAAAAAGAGACACAGTCACAATGATATTTATTGTTGTGTCTCTATCCACATACCTATTGCAAACTAGTGCAATGAGTGGTTCATTGCCATGGCAATACTATGATTCAAATATGACGCAGCTAAACAAATCATTAAATTAACATAAATGTCTCTTTTAAATAGTTGATCAATCGTGTAATTAGGTTTGCTTACTTGGGCAGACTTTTAGAGAATTTAATTGACTATTTTACACCTTAACAATAATGAATTTAATTAACATTAAAATGATTTAATAATAAAATACTCACAAATAAAAATATTCCCATAAATATTGATAAAGATGTGTGTCCTGATGGAAAACTCTTGCTGGCGTCTTTCACAAACCACTTGGCATCCACATTGTTGGTGCATTTGTAGTCGGATACATATCTGAAAAGGAAAAAATTAATGAAATTTTTTGTGCAAGCAAGTTTTGGTCAGCATTTATACCCATATTGGGTGGTTTGGTTAAATTTTTTAAGTAAATCAAAACAATGACACAGCAATATTAATTAGATAATTATCAGTAGCACCTGCTTGTCACATAACAAATATTGTTTATGACAAAGTAATATGACATATTTTAATATTTATGGTTGCAATTATTTATCTTTTAAATAAATATATTGATTATTCAATTTATTAGTAGTATTTTTAATAGTACAGTGGTACCTCGACATACAAGTTGAATTCATTCCGCAACCTTGCTCGTATTTCAAATTACTCATATCTCAAAGTAAATGTACAAATGTCACAAAACGCGAGCCCAACTTATCAAAGATCTTTTGACAGCGAGACCACACTGATAACTGATTCTCTGACCGTTGCCGGGGGGGTTCACGGGAAAGCGTGACGCGCGGTTCGTGTGCAACCGGCCGACCTGTATCTCAAAATATGCTTGTATTTCAAAGCAAAAATCGCTCTTTCGACGGCTCGTATCTCAAAAAACTTGTATGTTGGGGCACTCGTATGTCAAGGTACCACTGTATTTAAATGTACTTTTAAATGAAAATAATTTTAGTATTTATCAATGAAATTCCCATGATTTTTAACCTTGTGAGGTAGGAAATATAAATTTGTTATTTACTTTAAAAAGCAGCACATAAATAAAATGTTTTTTTGGTGTTGGTGGTATAAAACAGAAGTAGACATATTTATTAATTAATGTTCCAATCGTTTTAAGAACATATGCCATAAAGTAAGAATTTTATTTATTATATTTTATGTTAATAATATACAATATATATATATATACTTTACTTAATATATTTTATAATAATAGTTGATTTTAAATAAAAAACATAAAATTAATATTGTGTTATTTTGCTAGGCAAATATTCAACAAAAGCTTCAAGGTGAACAAGTTCAAATTCAATGTTAAAGTTATGAGTTTGAAGTGTGACATCAATAAACATTTATATTTATACAAATATCAAAGTTCAAGATGGCTAGTGAACTTCTTTTTCATTGACTCCTTTTCAATGATTTTATGAATGCAAAAAATGAATAAGACGCGCCTAGAAAAATAATTGAATTTGCATAAATAATAACATGTCTTTAGTAATATAAATATTTTATGTACTTACGATCCAGCTGTACAATTGATAACAGCATCGGGTTTGCATGTGTCGAAAAAATGTGGACGAGGTTCTCCTACGATGAATTTTGCAACATCCATAAATATCAGGTTGAACACCATAGCGAGCAGATATTCCCCGTACCAAATGTATGTGTTCTTCATGGCCGCTTTGTATTTGGTATTTGAAAAGGAATATCTTTCCGGCCGATGCAACATTAATTCAATAATTAGTATCTGCAATTCAACATTAAATAAAATTAAATAAGTAAGTTAATGCTATTGATAATATAATTATCTAAGGGGAATGAAATTAAAACAATTTATTAAAAATAAATTACACACGCATACACATAATAAGATAAATTTATTGGTGTGATACAAAAAAAATTAAACTGTAAAATAAGTACAAAACATTACGTAAAGAAAATATTGTGTATCGATAAAGAAAATTAATTGAGGGGATTTTTTTTTTCGACTTTTCAATCAAATAAATATTGGTGAAATTCCATAATATCAAAATTAAGTTATTAAATAGATTGTAAATATTTGAATTAATCTATCTATTCTCAGTCATAGATTTTAAGTACATGTATCTTATAAAAAATAATAGATATAAAACAATATAATGCATGTAAGACAATATTACTTTATTTAAATTCTTGTCTTTCTTTTACAGTTGTAACCTTTTATTAGGAAATGCAAGTCACATGCACATTTTACAAAAATAAGCGCATGGATACTGAAATATTTGATAAGGCATTATTAAATTATTGCTTATCATTGTCAGAGATGTAACCATTACTAAGTCTCTATTTAGTAACAAAATAATGATTTCATTGTGTATTATTTTTCCAACGTTATTATTTAATTTGAATGCATGCTGTATTAGAGATATTAAAAATAACTTACTAGTATTAATGGGGCTAGTGCACATCCCGATAGAAGTGCGGTGATATTGACGGTATCGCCCTCATACTTGAAGGAAAGAGCTGGATCATCGCAGTAGAAGCCGGCCTTGTTGTGTGGTATCAAGCCAAGCTGAGTTAGTGTCAGCACTACAACAACTGCAAAGAAAAAAAAATGAAATTTTAGAGAGATATGGAATTTAAAAAAAACATGAGGCATAGATACTGGGTTATTTTTAATTTCTATATTTTTTTGCATAGTATGATAAAATCTTTTAAGAGTTTAAAATAAAAACCGGGAATGTAAGTATAATAAATTCATTCTCTTACACATATTTAATATTAGGGCAATATTTTATTCGGAAATGACAATTAGTTTGCATTTCACCATTTTTAATGATTTCAATAGATTTGAATTAACAATAAATAGCAATTTATTGCTACAGTATAAAATATCACTATATTATACTGACCTAAATCACATATATGTTATAATAAAGAAAAACATAAAAATATATTTTTTAGGTTTAGGTATGCGAATAAAATACGTTATATTAATATTTTAAATTGATGAGATCCAATCGCAACTACTCATAATATTATAAAAAAACTTTATTTTAAAGATATGCAAACACGATATAAACTTCCAAAAAAGTGCGTCATCATTATTAGCTGCTACAAACAAAATTAATAAATAATCCGCACTCACAGTCTTCCTTTAGATAAACAATAAAAAGGTGAACACTTTAGGAAATGCCTTTCTATTTTTTGGATATTTATTAAACTTACTGAATGTCCCTCTGTTTAATTCGAACTTGCACAGATTTCTAGGAAACATTGGAATTTGTGTGCACGCGAGTTATTCGCGATTGTTCGCTATCGACACAACTGACACTCTTCGCCGGCTAAGGCGGTGTGAAATTGACAGCTCCGCAATTACGTCACTACTCACTATATGTATACCTAGTAAACGTCTTGCCGGAAACGTAGTTGTAGAACCTTAGCTCGGTTCATATATACATACCCACACGAGCACACCAATGCTTTATGTAAAATTGCATGTATGTATAGGTAATATTAATACTCTGGTGACCGAAGCTGAAACTAAATTTGACATTTCCACATGAAATTTTTCTGTAAGGTTAAGTTTTTTTATTTGTTTAAACTAGATAATTTAATACTATAAAACGAGTTTTCATATTCAAATAAATGTTTTAATTATATTTCAGTAATAAGCACATTTTTTACAAATTTCGTAATATTCCAAAAGTTGATTTCTAAATACATGCATATACTTGTTTTTTCATGTACAGATAAATAAAATTTACATAACTTTAATTGTTGATTTAAATTATTTTTATTGTTGAGTATTTCAATATAAAATAATATATCGAATTAAATAATACAATTCAGATTGAACATGAACAGTAGGTAATATATTATTTTATATTTATTTAGTATTATGTATGTTAAAAAATATATTATACGTATTTCAGTATAAAAAAAATATGTTTACAGAATCCCTATTAAGCCATTCAGAGCGGATGATTTATATAGCAGTCATGAGCTTTACATAAAATTTGTAGGCTAATATTACAGCTTTATTCAACCGTTGTAATGTTCAAAGTTAACTCAATTTATAATTGAATATAAAATATATTGGATTCTATTAAAAAAATATATACTTTCATACTATATTTATAGCTATATCTCAAATATTTGTTAACTAGAAAATAAATTACAGTCCATTTAATTTGCATAAAAATAAATTCAAAAATCGGATTAAATAATAATTTAATATCGGTTGATGCGGCATTTTTTTCAATTTCGCGGTATTTTATAAATTCACATTTTATCCAATCAATGTGTTTCTCACAGGAACCTGCGATTCGAGCGCCGCGCGTGACAGAGGCCGTAAGCTTGCTACAGTATCAAATGAGTTTCATACAAAGTTGTTACTTTGTATGAAACTCCGCTTTGTATGAGCACTTTGTGTTGTTGGTTATTGCCAAACGTAAATAATGATACTACGTGACGTAAGTTGTTGTAGCCACTTAACACCAGAGTGTTTGGCGTAGTGCTCTGTAGAGAAGGGGTCAACAAGTTTTTCACTTTAACCGAAGCAAGTAGAAATAATATTATTTTTAATGTAATGAAAAGTTGTCAAAAATAATTGGAAAGCTCACTTAAAAATACTTAGTTTATATGTGTACATATTAACTCATTAAGATGACATATGAATTATGTTTTTTTATGAAATATTAATATATGTAAATTAATCAAACGTTAATTTACTTTGATATTATTTTTTGTTAATTTGGCACATATAGGGTCCGCCATCTAACGTTTTTTTTTTCAAAAAAAGTTTTAGTGCTTATTTCGTGAATGGTAACACTTAGCTCATGTCTGATTTGACAGATAATTAGTTTTATTCTTCCGCTGAACGAATATGGTTGTGTATACGCTTGAACAACGGTGGGAAATATTGCCACATTACTTTAAAAATCATGGTAATGTTGCAGAATGTGTGCGAAAATTGCGTACGGATTTTGGAAGAAGAGAATCACCGTCAGCTCCGTATGTTCGTTATCTTGTGAAAAAAGTGAAAGAAACTGGCATCCTCATCGATAAACCAAAGCGTGAAAAGCCAAGAACAGTGCGTACACCCGAGAATATTGCTGCTGTGGCAGAAAGTGTGCGTGAAGCTCCATCAATGGCGCTTCCATGCGGCGCGGCCATGTTGAACGAATTTTTGTTCACAAAAATTGAAGAGGAGGATATTGGCAACATTTGGTTTCAACAGGACGGCGCTACGTGCCACACAGCCGAAGCTACACTCGATGTTTTGCACCCTGTTTTAAAAAAAAAAAGTTATTTGGCGGACCCTTTATTTGTAAAATTAAAACAAATGATATATATTACAGTACTGTACAAATAAATATTTGTGTAGTAAAATTCATGTAATTATAAAACAAAATACCCCATAAGGGAATCATACTGTTGCAACTCTTCACGTTTATGTTAATAAGACTGTTCCATTTCAATAAATTCAAATATTGTCACCACAACCACCTCTGATTTATTTCTGTTTCAATTGTTGCGTTAAGGTCACTCCAAGAAACACTGAAAAAATCTTTTCATTGTAAATTCACTTACGGATCACATTAAAAAAATATATCTTAATATTATAATAATTGAATGTTGCTTTTGAGTATATTTTTATAAATGTCTTTTGTAAATGCACAATAGAAATTAATAATGGAATTACTATAGAAAAAATAATAACAAAAACATTTACGACTTCAGTTTAAAAGAGTTTTACTTTTATCTCTTTAAGGTCAAGTCAAAGATGACAAAAGTTATTTTCCACTGTCGTTAATTATATTCTGACAGCGACTTTATTTATCACGTATTTTTTACATCCATTTTAGTAACAGGATGATGTTAATAATTGCGAGGAGATATTTGAATTTTTCTGTCCAACGCACCTGAGACTTGTGAAGTGAAGATTTAAGTATTTTTTTGTCGATATGAAGTACTCTTATTATAAATGATTAAATCGGATGCACCCAGAAAGTTTTATTCTTGAACATTATGTCAAAATCTACCTGGGGTTTGAAAACATACTGGCTATAAGGATACTTTGTCAATGATAGCAATGACGATAATGGATATAACTTGTTTTGGTCAAAAAAATAAAATCGGTAGTCATTATTTATGCGTATTTTATATGCGTAAATGAAAATATCTGGTGGATATAATGAAGTGCTTTTAAGATAAAGGCAAAATTTGTATATGTCTGATAATGAATTTCAGAAAATACTTTTAATTAATTTCGTTGAGATTAGTATATATTTTTAACGTGGAAAATATTATTGTGAATTATTAATAAAGATCATATTGATAAAAATATGCATATTTCATTAGATGTTTATGATTTATTTTGAACTATGTACATTTGAAATGGGAAACGAAAATATGATTGATGAGTAATGATTATTGACAAAATTAAGTGATTAAAAATTAAATCGAAAAAATATAAAAACATTCGTCACACAATTAACATTTAAATAAGCATTTCCCAAATGCGTCACATAATCAAATGCATTATATTGTAAATAAACTTTTTTACATTGAAACTAGTGAGTAGGTATGTATTATACATTATATATATTTTTCGCTTATAAATGACTTTACAATTGCGTCAATTAAAAATCCTGACAGAGGACAATATGTTCAAAGTTAAAGAATCAGAACTTTAACAAAAACAAACGATCTTTGATTTTTTAAATTGAAGATTAAAAACCCCGCTCACTCATTATGTTCACAAAAACGCTTCTATAAAATGTTTATGGTTGTTGCCATTTTTTTAAATCTGGAATTAAAGAGCCATACATGCGTATGAAAGAGCTACATGTGGTCCCGAAACCGCGGTCTGTGACTACTGCATAGCAAATTAGTTCGAGTATCTGCCTTTAAATACGAAATACCAGGTTTACAATTCGTACGCATTCATTCTAAAAGCGATTGTGTTTTTCTTCGTAGTATCAATCCGGTGGATTGGTTTGCAGCAACAGAATCTTGCATCTCGATCTCCATTCCTCTCGGTCCTCCGCAACCCTTTTCAGCTCAGCATAAGCGCTACAATTCATGTCCTCGAATACTTGCTGCAAATACTCCCGTCTAGGGCACCCTCTACAGTTTCTACCCTCAACCATCCCCTCCACAATATCGTGAAGAAGACCATCGTGGCGCATGATGTGACCAATCTATCGGGCTCGCCTCTCTGAGATGGTTCTTATTAGTTGCCTATCTTCCTTGATTATTCTGAGAACCTCATTGTTCGTGACGTGGTCTCTCCAGGAAATTCCGAGAATTCTTCTGTACGACCACATCTCAAAGGCCTCTAGTCTTTTTTTATCACTTTCAGATAAGCACCATGTCTCACAGCCGTACATTAAGATGCTCCAATCAAGTGTTTTGGCAAGTTGCTTGCGGAGCCCTAAAGAAATTGTGTTAATAATGCGATAATTTGGATCGTTTCATATTTTGAGTGTTATTTATTAGACATTGAAATGAGCAGATTGCCCTGTTCGCTACACTTATAGTTACGAATAAATATTATAATATGTATTACATTTCAACCGTGGCTCATTACATAAATCATTTGTTGACTGATCTCCAACTTATGTAGCATAGAAGTTCAGTCGGCTTATTAATATTTTTTTCACTACCATCGAGGACACTCTTACAATCGAGGAGATACTTTTTGAATTTCGTCAATGTAAGATTCTTAAAATTCATAAACGTCAAACCGTAGAATAATATCCGAGCACCCTAACATGATTAAAATTTGTCGATTCAGGACTAATAGCTTCTTCAGCTCTTCTTTAACATGTCACTTAGGTTTTGAAATGCTCTCCTTTTTTCCACAACCAATATGAATGATTTCAAAAAGTAAGATAATAAATACTTGCAATCTTTTCAATACCTAAAAAACACTAACATAGTAAATTCTTCCCTCACACCGCATCATAGAGTGCGTACAGGAGTAAAACCTTGTACTGGTGCTGTCATGCGTGTGCTTATATAAAAAAAGGAATAAATATGATTTTTTAACTATCGCATCACAATTTGCATGTTTTTCTAAAATGAAATTAGTTATTATAGTAGTATTAACCAGTGATGCCAATAGTAAATTACTAAAAAGTACGATTTGCAAATATTGTGACCGGAAACTAGGCAGGTTGTCACAAACGATTTGGCCTTTCGCCTTGACAACTAATGCCAATTGTGACCGTGAAATATGACTAATATGAGTAACAGCAGGATGTCCGACAGTATCAAATAGAATACTCTTATCACATAGTTATATTTAAGCCCAAGATTATGCGGATTTGGATCCGGTCAAATTCAGTAAACTTAACTAATACTACATATTTCAACGACAATGAGATGTTATAAATGCGGGTTTTATTCGATCGTGAAAATTAATAATCATTTGACGTGGACTAAAGCTTGGATGGATCACCTGTTGCCTACCGAGTGTTTGGGTTGAGCTGGTTTTTTGGATTAAATGTTTCAGAACTGTGGAGTGTCGCGCTAGTCATCCGAACTCCTTAAAAAACTAACAAAAAGTATGTACTTGTATTTATATACATACACGAGTATATTTGAAGTTGCGAGAGAGATGTTAAACATGCTTGATTGGTCAAGGAGCTCAGGTTTATAATAATAATCTATTACTGTTTTTCGTGCTCGTACGAGTGCTGAAGATGCGTAAGATATTGATAGGTGAAAAGCTACTGATTATTGGAAAAAATATGTTTCCTTGATCTATGCATATAATGATGTTTGCTTCTTGCTAAATGTTGCACTATTAGGTGTGTACTGTCAAGCTTGCAGTGTTGCCATATGTTGGGGACACTCTTCCGTTCTGGACCCACGGGGAACTGCCGTTGTGATTATGAAATATCTGATGGGCGCTTCCGTCAGACTGTACAGCAGATGGCGGGTCAAAACATGACATTGACATTGCGCCGGAGGCAAAGGTCAAACGGTGAAAGATAATTTAGATGCGATTATTATTGGGTAAGTTCCTGTAGCGTAACGTTCATCATTGCCAACGTGGGGAAGCGTCGGAGCACTTAAAAAAATGTTTTGGTCCGGGAAGATTAACCGAATATACAGTCGATTCCGCTTAATTGGGACACCGCTTAATTGGGACAGCCGCTTATTTGGGACAAATCTCAAAGAACAGAAACCAAACCAAGAAACCAATAGTAAATTTATATGTTTATTTGGGACAACATTCCGCTAAATTGGGACAGAAAATTTTAAGCAATGAAGAAAAGCAGGATAAGTTCCTATTATTAACTATGAATAATTTTCAAGAATAGATAACAATTTACCACGTTACGATGATAATGAAGACTGTGAGGATTCAATTGTAGAAGGTATTAAATCAAAAAATGATCAATTAGATGATGATGATGAGTCACCTGTATGGCCGTATTACAGCGTTATTTTATGTAGCAAGGAAATGAAGGGAGCCCTACATCCGCACTGAATATCTGTGCTGAAGTAAAATGTTACAAAAACAAAAGATAAACTACGTTTGACTCATTTTTGCATTGAATTAAATTGTATGTACTTACCCATTTATTATTTTAACTAGAATTTTTTTTTCTTAAGTTTATATTACATATATGTAATTTATATGATAATTTATATTACCTATGAAAAAAAAATGCATTGCTTAATTTTATGTGTGTATTACTGGTTAATGACCTTAGTTGCCAGAACCAAATAAATGAATTTTAAAAAAAATGTAAAATTCGCTTTATTGGGGCAGCCGCTTAATTGGGACAAATGCCCAAGTCCCGATGTGTCCCAATTAAGCGGAATCGACTGTATTGTGAATGTAAAAATGTATAATAGTTATCGTTACTTCACTCTCGTGAAGCACTCACCCCCTAATATGAGAAAAATTACAATACATAGTCTTAGAACATAACACTAATGGATACAGGATCGCAGCTGTGGAGTAGATGCATTTATATGTATTTTATGGAGACTAGTACAAGCACGACATAAAATATAAAAGATATATTGGTACATACAATATATTATCAGTTACTAATAATTTAGATACTCGTTCTTGATTCAAAAGCCATGACATACGCTGGATGGGCATGTCGAAAATAATATCCCAACCATAAACAATAAATGTAGAAATAAAATAAAATATTACAGATTTTAGAAACCATTAAAGTAAATAATATTTTGAGATCAAGATTTATAAAAAGGTAAACGCATTTAAGAGTCCACCAAAAGTGACTTTTATCCCTCCAGTGGCGTTCATGGTGCTCAATCTGCATATGGTTAATATGAGTGATGTCTGCGTAAGATTTGGGGAGATTGCAAGAGTTTACAAATTTTATCGTTTAGGAAAGATGTTTAAGTACAGTCCGATGTATTTACATTCTGATTTGTTTATATTATTTATTTTTTTAAATACTATGTTCATTGGCCTATGTTTGGGTGATGGCATATAATATATTATACTTGTATATACGTTAAGAAAAATACTGATTAATTATAAGTTATAAACATTGAGGTAAGATCATTGAAATCTGACCATGAGTTTTGTGTACGGAAGGTTAATGAATGGTTACGCTTTTAAAGGAAGTTGGCTGTCGTTTGTGGTGGCCATATTGTGTTTCAAATAGGAAGTGGATGTTTCAAATAATTAAATAGAGTTTTTATTAGTATTTTGCGCTGACGACGTCACAGTACTGTGCTGCTAGAAATGACGCGCAGTAAGTGAGAAAGTACGCAGTAATAAATTTATTGGCACATTAGTGTAATGAAGACAGGAAACATCACTACACCTGATAAAGTACACTTGATCTAGACATTAATATATTATCTGTTACCTCTTTCTAAGCCATATCCGCTCTTGAATCGTTTTATAAGGTAACCAATGTAAGGTAACAACTACAGGTCACATACTAGATTCTCCGCATTTTACTAAAGTATCTTGGATTTCTAAGCATTCATGCAACGTGATCGACGGTCCACTATGATCTCGAATGATTAAATAAATGCGGCTTTGGTGTATTCTCTCCTGAGGGAACTCCTCATTTGATGAAGAAGATGGTCAGCACAATCAAGTATATATCCCAAATAGGAACAAGGTGTCATGGGCTACTGAGCTGGGAACTAACTGAATATTTAATAAATGCGGCGATTAATACGACAGTCCATATCTATATTACGAAAACATATTGACATACAGTAAATACATATAAATAAAAATAAAAAAGTGCTAAAAAAACTAGTTTTGGCAACTCATCTTACTGGAACAAAAAGCTCTGAAAAATACTAACCGTAATGTTAAGATTCAAATATAGAACAAAATTTGAATTTTTGTTTTCGAATATCTTTGTTTTTTTCAGTTGTGTTCAATTGTTTTTTTCAACGTTTGACAGTGTTTGACTCCAACTTACCTCGATAGTGACAACCTGATCGTGGACTAACTTTAAGTGCTATTCAACTAATTTATTTCGAAGTTTAGAGCTTGTGTCATTTATCCAATAAATAAGAGTTACCTGAGTGCCGTGGCTTCTTATTTTTATTATTTTGGTATAAGATTAGCGATTCAAATATGACGTGATCTACAATCAAAATTAAAACGTAATCTACAATACAAAGTAAGAAGTTTATGTTTGAAAATCGAAAAGTTTGGGGGCCAAGGTTACAAATTGAATGAATAATGTATTGTGTAAGGTTATTTTTTCTATTTATTCGTGTAAATTTACTTGTTATAAAATTCAATTCATTAATGCACGATATTAACTGTGAAATATTAAAATGTGATGTGTATTTAACATATCCATCAGTAATGCAAAAAATAAATAGAATTTCCATACAATTTACCTGTACATATATGTCGAGATTATTCTAGTGATAATTTATTGCTTTATCTAATTTAGTCATCACCGAGTAAGTGTCATAATACAAACGTTTAACATATCACTGACATCTGACGGAATTTTTAAAAGTTTCTTTGAATGTATGAATAAACTAGGTTTTATACTTAATATTAATCACGTAATTATGCACGATTTTCCAAATAAAATACATAAATGTTTATCGTAGTGAAGGTTCTCATTAAATTATTCATGAGATGTGAGATTATGATTCAATGTACTCGTACGTCGTCAGATAGCCATGGTCTTGCAAAAATTGTGGATTTTGGGTTGAGCCGTGTGTGGCGAATTTCAATATCTCTCCGTATTTCAACCGCAAATGCAAGGGTCATTTCAGGGTTGACGGAGGATTGAAGATGACTCCTGTAACGGCAGTCGAAATATCGCAGACAAGGAGAAATTTGCCTCACACGGCTCAACTTAACAGGGTTTTTCTTTGTTACCAAGTTTGGAATGGTCGATATAAATGAGTAATGCCAATCTCTCAGCTGTAGTCGCGTCACTGTCACAAATCACTTTGCTGACACAATAGGATGTTATAAAATAATAATTATTTTATTGTGTACTTCTTGGAAATATAAAAAGAACTCTGAGCTCTCGTTGTCCTAGAAGGCTGTCAAGAAATATGAGTATACATAGAATGTACTCGGAATGGTTTGGGATGCACAGCTGACTTGGATGGTTCGAAGATCATAGGTGCCTGACATAATTTTATGATGACAATCTGTGAAGATCTTATGCTCTAGCGCAGTGGTTCTCATCCGGTGCACCGCGGTGCACTAGTGCACCGCGAGCTTGTTGCAGGTGCACCGCGAGAAAAATGAGTAAAAAAAAAAACAAACGAAATCGTGAATCAGACCAAAATATTAATGACACAGAGAGTACCAGCGGAAGAAGTAATGACAATATTATTAGACATCATACGTCTCATACAAAAGAAAATATACCCAGTAAAATCAGAAAAATTAATCGACAGTATTCTGAAGAATATTTACGTTTCGGTTTTACTAGCATCAATGAGGAATGATATCACATTACACTATGTGTCGCATGAGGAGAAAAACTGTCTAATAGCGCGATTTATCTCGACAAGTTAAATAGCCACTTCATTACGAAGCACGCCAATCTTACATCCAAAAGTAAAGATTACTTTGAAAGATTGTTAAGCATGCAAAAAAAACAAGCGAAATATTTTGAGAAAACTGTTATAATTTCCTATAAGGCACTACTGACGTCAAACATGATTGCTGAATTGATCGCTTTACAATTAAAACCACATACTATAGCAGTCTCTAATTTTACCTGCATGTTGTGAAGTAGAAAAATTATGTTTGGTGATGAAACAAAAAATTAAATTATGAAAATTCCTGTTTCAAACGATACAATAAAAAGAAGAATTTTAAATATGTCGGATGATATTGGAAAAACAGTAACTGATAAATTTTTCAAACGACATTTTTCTTTACAAGTCGACGAATCGACTGAAATTAGCAGTAAGACACAATTACTAGGGTTCGTTCGTTTCATAATCGAAAATAAAATAGTGAATTAATATCTTAACTGCAAAGAACTTACCGAACATACGACTGGACAATATGTTTTTGATTATATTTCTTTATATTTAAAACAACTTAAAATATCGTGGGAGTCATGTGTAGGAATTTGTACAGATGGTGCTCCTTCAATGGTAGGCTCAATTAAAGGATTTGTTACCCTTGCAAAGAAAAGAAACCCTAATATTATATCTACGCACTGTTTTTTACACGAAAACACACATATTTAAAAAACTTTGCATTTCTATGGAAGCTAAATATGAGTCTTTACTTTTTCACACTGAAGTCAGGTAGTTTTCTAGGGGTGAAGTTATTTCTAGATTCATATCTCTTAAGAATGAGTTATTAATCGTTTTTCGAAATGAAGGTATGGATGATTTTGTTAAATGTCTTCAGAATAATGATTGGTATACTGAAGTAGCATATTTAGCAGATATTTTTAATAACTTAAATAACGTTAACACAACCATTCAAGGAAAAAACGAAAATTATTCGTCATCCATTGACGAATTGTCAGGATTTAGGAAAAAATAACTCTTTGGAAAAATCTAATAATAAAAAAAAATAGATATGTTTCCTTCACTCAACGGAAACATACCCGAAGAAATTATTTCCGCGATGATAGATCATTTAACTTTATTAGAACAAAATATGGCACATTATTTTCCTTCTTTAAATATAGAAAATTATGACTGGATACGAAATTCATTTGCTACAATTGATACACCGTATTGTGGATATTCATACGATTTCCGTCCAAGATGAATATCCAGTTCTTCACATGAAGGCACTGAAAATTTTTCTACAATTTTCAACATCATATTTACGTTAGCTTGGTTTCTAAGCAATACCTAATATAAAAAATATAAAACGACAAAGACTTACAAATTTAGACGATGAATTGAGGGTAGCTATATCAAATATTCGAGCAAATATTTCTGATGTTTGCATAAACCAACAAGCTTAGGTATCCCATTGATTGATTTTTGATTGATAATATAAATTAAATTTTACTAAGCATGGACGTCATTTTGGGTGGATAAGAGCCGGGAGAGAAATGACCCCCTTTCTAGATTACATTCACCTTCAAATCTTAATACAAATAATTTTAATAAAACATGTATAAATATAAAAAAAAACTAAAGAAAAATTTACGAAGTAAATTTCTATTCAATATTAAACATTTTTTTATATAACTGAACTTAAACAAAAAATGTCAAAAAAAATGTATGTAATTTAGTATGTAACGATTTTTTTATGTATTTTTTTGACCTCTTAATTCTGGTGCACCGCCATTTTTTTCCACGATCAAAAGTGCACCGTGACTTCAAAAAGGGTGAGAACCACTTCTCTAGCGAGTGAGTTGATATGGAAGAAGGTGAAATACTGAGTATTTTTTCTAGGGTCAACAAAAACAATTACTTCATATTGATTATTTCATTTCTTCGGGCACTTACATCACATTTCATCTTGTACAATATACGAGCACAAACGATATTAATTTTGTATATGTATGTACTCGTATTTCATTGAGTAATAAATTTTCGATGGTTTCTGTATATTTTATTCTTTTCCTTCTTACGTGACAAATTCTACGTAAAGAGGCAAGACGGAAATGTGCCGGAACTACTTGATACGTCATTATTTTCACTAAAATAATTTACAAAAAGATTTATTATTCTTCGTAACTGTCAACTAAGCTAACGGTAATTATACGAGTAGGCAACTTCATAATAAATATTATTGTTTTAGTAGTATTGTTATTTATTTTAATGTAACCATTATTTGTAATTCATATTATCATGAAACAAAAATTCAATTATTAATAAAAACAATATGCATTATTATAAATTTATTTATATAAGTACAATTTACCATCTTATGAATATTTACACGCACAGAAGTACCAGTAGAGGGTTTTGGTCTTTCAAGTGCACTCTATGACGCTTAACTCGTAGCAGGATATGTATATAAATAGTGATTGTGTGCATCAAGGAATTCAAAAGAATACAGGTTTCTATTTCATACGATTCTTTAATTTATTCAGATTGTATGAGCAAGGAAACTCAGGTGCAAGGAGAGTATTTTAGAGGCTTTAAAAAAGGAGATGGATTTTTTTCGCCCTGAGTCGATATAACTATGTCATGTTTTAATAAATATTGGAATTCTAGATAAATATCATTGCTTTACATTCTTTTATTATTTATGTACATACCTCTATTTCTACGATCCTAGATTAGTACAACTGAATACGGAACTCTCTCAAACAACGAGTATAATATACATATATGTACTGTATTTATTCAATACTTTAATTAGTTTTAAGGAGCGCCCTCGATATACATTCTTCTCGTTCATTTATACTTGTAACATATTCCTAATAAACAAACTTGATATGGATCTGATATTTAGTTCATAAAATAAACAGCTTTCTCTTTCACAATAAAATTAAGTATGGACGTTTTATATATATCTAGAACATATATAAATTTATGATCCCGCAACAAAGGCACATCAAATAATGTAGCTTTAGTTTATCGCCACTTCGATCGCTCCATTTTCATCGGTAGGTACAAGATATATCCGTTTTCGATGTGGTTTGGTGGTCAGCCTGGACGCATTGTTGATCAACATTTATGACGTTGGTAATCCTACTCGGCTCCATTTCCCGCCGCAACCGTTTTTATCCTCAGACACTCGCATTTGAGCGGAGACTTATCTGATCGGAAGGAGTTAGAGAATATTACAGCTCGCAACACAGACATGGCCAATGAAGCAATACATTTTGTGGCTATCTCTGCGGCTCGTGGGGTAAATTAGTAACATTTTAATGGGGTAGAGCAGCTGTACGAAACCATTTTACAATTATACACTTCTCCGTACTTATTTTTGAGAGAGACAAGAATTAAAAGAGGTTTAAGGCACAGTGAAAGGGATGCATGTATCAAACATACTATGATTAGTTTATTTAATCCTTTAACCGAGGATGATATATCTAACCATAATGTGCGGATTTTTTGTCAATCAGTTGAATGTATTACTAAATACATAGTCTATTAGATTCGTGTCAAAAACTCATGTCTGACAACTGATTTATTTGGAATTGATATAACAATCTACTAGTGTATGTATAGTCTAATAATCTATTAAAAAATTATCTAAAAATATGTCGAGTAGAAATGGTTAAGAGCAGCTTCGGAAATTTTTCCCTAACTACATTTTATGGTTCTCATTATAATTATCATACTTTTTCCTCTTACTTAATTTGTTTTTGACGTTTCCGTCCACTTTTCAACTAGAGCACCAACTATATTTAAATTTCACAGTAGGCAGTCTTTCTTACAGACGACGTCCCCTTGGTATAACGAGTATTATACTAAGGTATTATAATATTATGTTGCTGGCAATATATCAATATACAAACACGCGTACTAATATCATTTATTACCTTTCGATTTACTAATCACTTATTATGTTTAGCTGGTACTGATATATATTTTTTATGCGAGTAAACAATAGTCAGATTTGTACCCCTGAAGTCGAAGAATCACATTGTAAGATAACGAAATAAATTGTTATTGTCTGTTGGCGGTACAATAATTCGACACAAGAAAGATTGTATCGACAGCCTCGGTTCTTTTAATCCTCTACTAAGTTGACAAGAGCTAAACATTTTAAATGCATTTACAGACCATTCCGTTAGTAGTACACCGACAACTGAGTAAGTACATAAAACATTAAAAGACATGTTTCATCGGGGGACGTAACCAGAAACAAGACGACATAAGCGAACCTCACCGTATTCAATAGTTTAATGTTTTCGGAATGTTTAAGAATTATATATTTTTATTTTGTTGTTATTACTTAAAATATCATCATAATCTATAGATTTTCGTTGTTCACTAAAATAATCATGAAAACACTAATCCGTGACAGAGACTGTCATGGTGATGTTTTTTATGGTTTTAATTTTCGGCGGTTGAGTGTGCAATTTCAAGCTTTGCTTTATAATACTTTTAAAGAACAAAATACTACTTGATAACTGATAATGCCATTTAATAAATATTTGAAGTAATTCAAATAAGGGTTGTTTAGTTAGATTACGACAAGAAGAAAAAATAGTGAAAAAAACAATTTATAGTTTAAACGTTCAACAAGCTTATTTCTACGCATATCTTCATCGATACGTTAAATTTGTATTTTTGTTAGGTTTCGAATGTCACGTTGACTGAAAACATTCCCCATTAGATTTATGGGAATGTCACTTTAAAGTTATGGTCATGCATCAGAAGGCACTCTATCCATGTTAAGGGTCTGCGAACAATTCTCTAGCAACACCTCCTTCTATGGATATACTTTAATCAAGGTGGACGTGCTTATCTGAAACATGGTAATGCTACACTTGGAAAGCTAGAGCTTTTAAATTTATCAAGAGGTAGATATTTTGATAACTTCTATTGTTTTTAAAAAAAAAACTTATTCTAAAACGCTTTTATGTATAAGTTTTTTAATATGCCTATGTTACACTCAATTTTATATATTTATGCTATAACTACGGTCAATATTCTACATAGTAAGTATTCCAAATTCCTACAAATAGACCGGTTAAAATTATGAATGCTTTAATTGAGTCTTGAAGAATCCTGAAATAGGTTCATGTATCTTTAATGTCAGAACAAAGCGATTTTATCGTATTTTGTATTTTCTGTGAAAATGACAGTAAAACATTGTTACAGACAGTATTCACGTTTTTATACAAGTTATAAATTGAATTAAAAAATATTTACAGTTTTACTGTCATGTTGTTAACGTCTTCAGAAAGTCCAATCATTAAAGACTAACATCAACAATCAGATAAATAAAAAAGTATATAAAGGAAGCGATTTCCGGCAAGAATACTCGGTATAACAAGTTATATCGTTAAAAAAAATGCGCCCTGTGTGGTAAAGTTATTTTATATTTCAACCATGACCACACAGACGCAACATAAATATTAAGCACAACATAAACCTTTATTTTAAGTAACTTTTATGTGTAAATTCACTTACGGGAAATCTTAATTTTTAAAACACATTATTTAATTACATTATTGTCAACCTAAAATAACTGTACATTTAGAATTATTATTAAAGTATAAAGGCCTAGAGGTAAAGAATTCTCTTTTTACGCAAAAGGTCATGTTTTCGAACCCCACGAAGATTGAATAAAAATGATTTTCGAAAATTACATTCCTATAATTTTTCTTAAATTTCCATAAAAATAAACATCACATATCAATATTGATTGGTTGACTAAAGTCAGTCTGTGAATACTAGGATATATCTACAGTGAGTCATAGGGAAAATTGATGTCTGAATGTTGAACTGTTAAACTTAAGTTAATAGATCAACACTTAGCCGTAAGGAAAGCGTCACATACTAAACATACGAGATTTTTCATTACGGTGGTAAAAAATATGAAAATGTATTTATTTATTATAATATTTTACTCTCTCTTGATAAAATACGTCATAAAATAAAGTGTTTTTTTTTTATATGTACCCAAACTAATGAAGTAATATAAACACAACCTATGATAGTCAGAATTTTCCACGCAAGTTTTTCTGAATATACGAGTATTTCTAATTTCATTAACATTATCTGCCCCTGAAAATATTTCATTTGACATTTTGATAAACTGCGGTAGAGTAGACACGCTTCTATGAACAGAGAGTGCACAAATTGGGTAGTTAGTCATTTTAATGGGGTCCCAAGGAAACGAAGATATTTTGTGAAGATACCACTCCTCCGTGTTCACTGACTAGTGTTTTTAAATTGTACCGCAAGTTATTATTGTTAGTACTATACCACAGTCACGACTCTCTTTAGGTGAAGAATAACAACTCGTACACAACCAGTGACTGTTATTCCATTAAGATTCCCTTGAGATTATTGCGTGGCTCTGGAGTGGAAAGCTTTAAATTAGCAACAATACTCAAGCTCACATAACTGTCAAACGCCTCCTGATTCTTGGCTGGTTTAATCTTATCATTTACTAGAATAAACACACAAACATTTACTGACATAATGATTGGTAGTAACTATGCTTAACTGACTATTAGGATATAGTTATAGATATTATGTTTAATAAGTATAATGTTTCGAAGTGTTACAGGAAACGTGCGTTTTATGTAACTCTTGTACAATTGTACCTTATATTTACTGAATAGATCAAATGTTTCTTAATACTCGTATACCCATAATATCAAATAGAGATATCAGGAATTAAATTTAGCTATTGATTTGATCTGAGAACATTATTTTCTTTATTTATTTTTTATTTTATAAGGGACTCGCTAGACACCTCTGAGTCCCTTTTTGCGTTGGTGAGACATGTTAGATTTTCAAATAACGACACGTTAATTTTCAAAAATGATTATTTTTATCATAATGAAGAGAACGGACAATAAATATATTTAATACTTTAAGTCATGAAAATATATATAGGCATAATGTCACCTGGTGCGGTAATTCATGGTATCACCCTATTTATATCAATTCGTGACGTCAACCTTACAATTTGGTTTTCAATTGGTAAAATAAAAGCAAATTTTAACATTTTAGATGCTCACAGACTTAGTGATCTACGAACTGGTACTAAAAAATGGTCAAAAACTGTCATAATCCTAATTTTTTTACCATTGTTCCATTATATGCTCGAAAATACCCGACTTTGCAGAGGACGTTACTTTGAACTTCTTTGCATTGCCTTGGGCTTACTTTGTGAAATTTGCCGACCTTATCATAAGTTCTATGGGCTCTAGTCAACTTGGAGATTCATCGTCTATACTCTAATAAGGTATATAAGATATATACTACACAATATATTTAGTACCATGTAATAAGAACTGACTTTTTACGTGGTGCATAAACTTACAACTTGGACATAGCAGAGGTCACTCCGAATTGGCTCAGGGCTGCTTTTGATTGAGCACTACGTAGATCAGTTGTGACAATACAGGAGACTCACCTATGAGGGTAATTATAACGTTGTAGACGTAAGACCAGCGTATTCTGCAGGAACTTCGGTGTGGGGTGAAGGTGCAGGGGTCCACTGCTCCTGCCACCAGCCCTAGGGCCGCTCTGCCGGACTCCAATCCGCCCACGTCATTGGTGTCTTTTCCATCGAGGTCGCGCGTCTATGGAAGAAATTGAAATATTCTATTAATTTCAGTCACGTTTAATATTTTCTCCAATCGTCGGGATGAGATGAAACCAAGAGTAACCAGGAGTGGAAAAATATATTCCGGACACATGTTACTTGTAATAAGTAAAACATAAGCCATTTAAAATTGGTAAGCTTTTTTTTATACAAAAGTTATTTTTACTACTATACTCAAATCATTATAGGCATAATTACGAGTTGAGATGAACAGTTTCACACGAATCGGGTGTTTTTATGTTTTTATCAAATTCCTAAAAATACATTTTATTGATATCAAAGAAACCTTTTCGCTTTATAAGGAGACCGTTAGATATATATGTTGTCATCAAATTGAAATTTGAGTTGATGTTGTTACAGTGAAATGATGAAAAACAAAGATTGTATGAAATCTCTAAAATAGATGCTCAATTCAAGGAAGACGTTTAAATAACAACTCTGTGTCATGATTTTCGTAAAGAAAGCAAATGATTTGATCAATCTAACCTAACCTAAACCAAAGACTTTTAATGTTAACGTGTTTCGTGAATTGATCATTAACCTTCGACACGTAAAGACGAATGCATATACTTTTATAACGGCATAATTGAAGAAGCAATTTGTTTTTTGATCATTTAAATGTTCAAACCTCGTCACTGTTTGATAAAAATGAGCCATTACACGGTTGATAAAATTATGTAAAATGAGCAAGGAACAACCGACTATTAAAAATATATACACACAAAACACATGCGGAATAAAGTAATTCGAGGAAAAGATTTTTTTACCTTTTTGTGACAGATAGCTAAACAACACATGAAAAAACAGAATTAAAATGTTCAAAGATTCGTTTCTCGGCGGTTCAATGCGGCTGATGGCATTTATATATTTTTTGTTATTTTTTGAGTTAATATTTAAGAGAATATAAGTTTTTTATATAAAACAATAACACAACTTTCGGTATTGGCAACGAACCTTTATTTCTATAAGAATCGATTTTATTCATGCTTTTTAAAGCTTGCGAAATGTGTAATTTTGATTCATTGTTACTAATCTTATTTTTTCCATATCTAAAACAAACCACATTTTACCACCACTTGGTTCTGTCAATTCCCATTGTCCGTGTTTAATTCTAAGACATATCTGCACCCGAAGATCTGTAAACATTTATGGTTCACGATGAACTCTAGGGCAGGAGCCAGAGTACTTGAATACACCGTTGCTTAAGTATCCAAGGCATATTTTGAGTAATTCAATAGTCGTAATTTATAAGAAGATAGGATGTCTAGGCCGAATCTCCCGAGATTTGGATGATTTGTTCCTAATTCAACGAACGACACGCGGTAAGCAATGGATAGTAAATTCGAGTTTTTCCCGGCTTTTAAATTTGCGTTTTACTTCGGTGATATAACAAGAACCGGGCTAACAATGTGCTATTTAATTGTCATTGGTTGTTACAAGTACCTGCTGAAAAATTGTACTTATCATTTATGAAGCCCTTGGCTTGTACATGAATTATTAACCCTAGCTGTTGACTAATATCGTGATTCCGATGAGTTGAATGTAAGGAAGGAATCAATGGTTTACTCAGAAACTGATCCACTAAAGTTTTACAATCAAATATATTGTGTCTGAATTTGGTTAGTGAATCTTTTGCCTTTCTTCGATTGAACTGATGCTGTACATATAAATCATTTTGTAAAACACCGGATAGTTGAATAAGCCGACTCCTCCACAATATTCATCGTTGTGAATGAACATTTTAACGCGTGGGCAGTGTCTACTGTGAACCCTATGAGCCTTAGTTAAATGTCACTTTCATTGTTATGTTATACAATTACAAGTTGTTGTTTTTTAACTTTGTATAATCCCAGAATATTTTATTATGGTAAAAAGCATGAAGTGGCCGACTTAACCAAATTGTTAGTATGAATACAAACCAACCATTGATATACAAATATTAGGAAGATTGTTACATCTCCACGTAACGATCCGCATAAACTGTTACTGTGATACACTGTTAATATTTAAAAAAAAACCTCCCAGTAACTTTAAATAAGGATTTTTACATCTTACTTGAGGAATTCTTCACACGTTCAAAAAATCTGTTTGATGAATTAATTTGTACAGAAGGACGGCATCGAAAGAACGCAATTTAAAATAATATATAAATTCCATTAATTCTTAAAAGGCAAATTTGAAAGTTTCATCTACTATGAACAAAACGTTTTTCTTCCATCGCTCTTGCTTTTATTGGATTGTAAAAAAATAGTCGTTTTTTATGTAAACCTGTATATGGAGATTATCATATTAATAAGTAAATAATGAAGAAACTCAATATTCTATTATATTTTTACATTTTATCTTCACTTAACCATGGAAGAAGGTCGCAGTTTACTGATTATGTATTTATAAGCTGACAATGCAGCTACATTTAAACTACTCATGTTCATATAATCGAAACGGTGTTTTGAACTAACGAACTTAACATAACCCTTCCTTTTATTTTTATCTCCTCGGACTATCGCTACAAAGAATTTGAAACATGCTGAACTATAACTGAAGAAACACAGAAACTGCGGAGATACGCGCTAAGTTCCGTGTAATTATCTGCAGGAAAGCTGAGGCTGTTCCAAGAATGTGAACATTCTGCAGTTAACTTTGCAACAGCCTCGGGAAATCTTCGACCCATAAAACTAAGTAAAATGTATGAAATGCGCTGTTGATGGGAAGGAAATGTCAGCTAAGCTGCTCAATGCCTCGGGCAAGCAATTTAAATGTTTAGCTGTAATTTTACTTTCAATGTTTATGTAGGTTTATAGTTTGTTATTATACATATGTTACGCTACAAAGAGTTTGGTAAATGCGTTTATAGTCTCCAAAATGGACTACTGCAACGCACTACACGCAGGCCAGCCAGCCAAACAATTAAATCGATTGCAGTCGTTACAAAACGCAGCGGCACGACTAGTCTACAACGCGCCCAAATTCTGTCACATTACTCCAATACTACACCGACTGCACTGGTTGAGAGTTTCGGCTAGAATCCAGTATAAATTATGCCTCTTAGCTTACAAGGCACTCAACGGAACTGCACCGGGCTATCTGACAGAACTTATCCAGCCTTCAGAAATAAGCGCGCGTGGAGAGACACTCAGATCGGCTAGAGCAAATAGAAGCACCCTGCAGCTGACGGGAGGTAGTCCTAGCACGGTCTTTGGCAATCGGGCTTTCAGCTACGCTGCACCAATGGCCTGGAACTCACTACCGGAAAGCATAAGAGAGCTTAAAGCGGAGGCATCCTTCAGAAGCAGACTCAAGACCCACCTTTTTAATCAGAGAGGCAAAGAAGCGCTTTTGGAATGATCATTCGGTCATAAAAGAGCGCTATACAAATACTAATAATAATAATGTTATATTATAAAAAAAATACGCACTGAGCATTTATTTGTTTGATAACAAAACTTCAAATTTGTCATATTTTTTTAATGTATGTATAAGTTTTAAAAATTATTATCGAGATAGTTGTCTCAGTACATGAATAAAATTAGAAATCTTACTTCGTTGTATGTTTTTGATTTTTGACTATTTTCGCTCATTTTATAAGTATTATAGATTCGAAAATTAGAAACATGGCTTCATAACAACAGGCTCAAATTGAAAATCAACCGATAACATTAGAAGTGATCTGCGTGTGTGTATAAATAAAATATTAAAATATCTGAAATTTGAAATCTAAGAATTTATGTTTGGAAAAGATGCAGGGTATTTGTTTTTGAATAATTATTTATTATTATTTGAATAATATTTATTTTCTATGTGAATCTTTTATAGAAGGATGATCAGATGAATAACTGTACAAAGGTAAGTTGTGGAGAGCATCATAAGCTACGATGAAAAAATGGAGCCCACTAATGAAGGTATACAGATACCTCTGAATGATTAATTGTAATTCTAATTACTAAGAGCTTCTGTGTTAAAATAAATCCTTCATTGCTGCCATCATATGTTTCAGAAACATCTAGAATATAATTACTGTCGGCGTTTATTGATACTAGAATAAGTCGATGGGTATAAATTTATGTATTATATAAGTCGGTAATCAGTATCTAAGAAACAATAATGATATATTTTATATGCAGATGCTTAAATTATTGTTTATTTTTGAAAATATAGAATAAGTATAATTCAATTAATTATTATGGTCACACGTTTAAATTAAAGTATGGGCATCGTCTATTGCATTGAAACAATTAGAATTATCTTGTAAATTAACATTAAAATACAGTATACTGTTACTAAGCTCTTTGATGACAACAAGAATATTTGAATTCTGTTGGGTCCTTTGAATCTGATGGGCGTACCATTCAAGTGTTAGGGATGGCAGGGGTTAGAAAATTATATTGATATTTAAAATAAAAAGTCGGAAAATAAACTCACATCAGCATGATATAGCCCTTGCTAACTGGTGCCGAAAACCTGGATATACAATATTTCGACTCTTATTTCTGTTCGCTTGTTGTTCGTTGTCATGTATGTGTCGCCATTTTGGCATTTTGGACAATTCCGGTCACACGTGTGACGTTAGTTATGTACATGGCTGCTGTGATTGGTGCGCCATTAATCCTGTAGATCGCCACTCGCAGCGCTGGGCGACAGCCCTTTACGAGAGCGCTTGGTGGTTAGTTAAAGTCTCGTCCGACCGACGAAACGTCATGTAACGATCGGACGAGGAAATCAAGTCTATTAAAAATGCGAATTTTGCTTCAAAAACAAGTTCTTTGCTTTGCGACCTGCTCCTGCATCCTTCCTTCATGCGGCCACGTGACGAACCCGCGACTTGTCACCTTTTTTAATGACGGGGGATTTCAAAACTATATAGCTGACAAAATAATGTTAGGATGTAATATTACATGACAAGTATTTTTTTGAATGCATTCTTGGAAAAATAATATTACATAATAACCTAGCGTATGATATTTTTTAAGTTAACTTTTTTAAGTTTATTTTTTAACAGTGCTAAAATCATCTTGCGCTTTGCATATCATTTGACCGAATCAGCATACAATTTATATTTGTATATTCTCT
This sequence comes from Glossosoma conforme, assembly GCA_022606575.1. Classification (NCBI taxonomy): domain Eukaryota; kingdom Metazoa; phylum Arthropoda; class Insecta; order Trichoptera; family Glossosomatidae; genus Glossosoma; species Glossosoma conforme. Next base: position 521,468 of record JAGTXR010000001.1, read on the forward strand.
TCTCTTTGCATAAATCGATATAGGTTTTTGGTAACATATACACTGAGATAAAAGCGAATATGGTATATAAAGTCTGTTTTATCTATCAAAATTCATGATGACAATTATGTGTGGATTTGTATTATCCTTAAAGATACTTAATTTTACAATATTTATTAAAATTATGCTGCTGCTGATTAAAGACATTACATTTGGTAAAATAACATTATTATGCCGGTTGTTAACTGACTAATTAGTGTCATAAATTATTTAAGCCCAGTTAAATAATAAATTAACTGCTGTATTATATTGACAGTAGAGTAACGTTTGTCGTTAATGAAGTCAGTTTAAATTTATTTTTCAATGTGAGAATATTTCTGTCAAGGAGGGGCTATATTCCAATTAGGAGTGAGCTTTCACATAAATACTCCTTACTCCATGGGGGACGTGTCACATTCATTTTGACCCCGGAATATTAAATATATCAAAACGTACCTTAAGGCAGCAAAACTGCATTTTCTTTGATAATAAATTGTGAGATATCTTGAATGTTTATGTCAAAATGCATACATATGTATTAAGCATAATATAATATATTGATATAATGCGACATAGAGATATTATCGCTTTAAAATAATTATTTAATTCTTAAAAAAATACCCGCCACCGGTATTCTATTGTAAAAAATATATTAAAAATATAAATATATCTAATATGTATATCTATAAATATATATTACGCTTCACATTTGATTTATAAGACCTAGTTTACAAAATAATTTACTTATTATATATGTATACTACATATATATGTGGAATAAATTCTAAAGAATCTTTTATTTTATATCTGATATTATGGAATTCCACCAAGAAATATCGATCGAAAAAATCGAAATAATTTATTTATTCTTTGTATTTACTCAAATTTGTATACATACGAGTATTATTTCACAGAACTTTATTAATATTAATAATATATAACACAATAATTTCTAGCATTGAAATATTTGACATCTTTCTTGGTCTCCGTAGTACAAAAGCTTCTTAAAATTATATATGTTATCAAGTATGAGTGTTGAACAGTGGAATTATTAACAGTTCCTAGACTTAGATCGTAAGTTAGAGACCTTTTTGTACTACTTTGACCATCCATAATAAGCATTATCGTAAGGAACTTATGTAATATCACTCAGATCGGCTAGAGCAAATAGAAGCACCCTGCAGCTGACGGGAGGTAGTCCTAGCACGGTCTTTGGCAATCGGGCTTTCAGCTACACTGCACCAATGGCCTGGAACTCACTACCGGAAAGCATAAGAGAGCTTAAAGCGGAGGCATCCTTCAGAAGCAGACTCAAGACCCACCTTTTTACTCAGAGAGGAAAATAAGCGCTTTTGGAATGATCATTCGGTCATAAAAGAGCGCTATACAAATACTAATATAATAATAATAATATGATCGAGAACCATAATATATAATTTTGTAATGGTTTAGAGCACGGGTCGTCAACCTGGTCCGTACCGCCCACTAGTGGGCGATACGGGCTTCCGTGGTGGGCGGTGGGCGATTTTTCAAATCTCCTACATTCCTTCGAGATTTTTTTCCTGCCGTATACTGAATTGAAATATAGTGAGGTTGGTGGGCGGTGGGGAAATTTTACCATGAAAAATAGGCAAAAGTGGGCGCTAGGCATAAAAAGGTTGACGACCCCTGGTTTAGAGTTTAATGCCCTTTCTCAAAGACTGAAATTTAATTTCAGAAATATCTGCCAACAATTGCCTTCTTTGTAAGTCTATTAAATTATATGAATAGTCTGTAATTAATTGTGCAATTCCTTTCTGAACTTTGCCAACGGTCACTCATCAAATGTCTTATTCGTGGCACATGGATCTATCTGAACTTAATTAAGCATTAAATTTGATGCATTATCTATTAATTATTTATAACCATATCTCAATCAAGACCTCAATAGTCGCCGTGCTGACATAAAATGCTATGGACGGCTGTACACGCCAGAACAGCGATTTATCAGTTTGATTATATTCATGTTGCTTGTAAGCGAATGTGTGGAAATAAGTGCAATTGCATTTGAATGTTTTTTTCCAAATAAATAATTAAACTTACATGTTTTTGAATAGTTTTATTTTAACTCCATATTTATGTTATATATTTAATGTTATTTTTGTGAACTACTTTAGCAGTTAGTTCATTGAAGAAAAACTCTTGCCCTGTGAAAACGCACTGGAAGCAAACTGCTAAAAGTAACAACTGTGTGTTGGAAATAATATGAATGGCGTGTAAAATCAGGTGCATCAAGTGTGGACAATAACACCGTTATATCTCTACAAGTATCTTATTGTACATTGTATATAAGAATATATTATGTACTAGGGATTGTATTGTACTTTGCAGTATTCGCCAACGCCACATTAAATAAGGCAAGGCAGTTAAAATTGTCCGCAACAATGGGAGTCTTAAAAGAGTACATATTTACTACACATAAAGTCTAACAATTATACAAGCATATTATTTTCAGAATCGTATTATCCATTATTATTTTAGGTTTGTAAATGGTTACCAATTCATAAATAGTAAATTTCATGGCAACGTATATATGCTTTATTGCTATGGAATAATTGCACAGGATATGGATATTTACTCTTCGTAATGTACGACAAAACGAAATATTTTCCAAGAACCTAGTTATGATTTTCCTTCATATCCTCATTTTAAGTTTTCTTAGTAAAATATGAATGGGATTATTATTATATTTTATGCATTTACATGAAAGATATGTTTACTCAAATAACAGAGTTACTTATTTAGGTTATGTTTATACACAAGTACCATATTTAAATTATTTATTTTAAACTACAGTAAGGCTTTAAATATTCAACATCAATTAATTGTTAAAATTAATTATGCCTAGATAGAATGTGTGTGAATTTTAAAAATATTACTAACTAAATGATAAAAGTAAGGTAAACCACAAAATATCTCTGGTGTTTCCGAAAGAAAAAAAAAATTTGCATACACCGCAATGTCACCGTTGAAAAGTTGAGGGTATTGCAATATTACCTGGACGAGACTTAACAATACCAATAATATTATGGCGTATTGTTTTATGTATTATTATTCCACCTTTCCATGACATTTGCTATCAACAGCAAATAATTGTGGATTTCGTACTTTGCCGACAACTGTTATTAAATCAGCAATATTAATTGATTGCAGTCATCCTCTTCCGCCTAGTGTCGGATTTCTTAAGACGCTGTAAGCAAATGACGTGGGTGTATCACCAGCATACGTCGTTTAATCATATTTGATAGAAAAAATGAGAGAAACTCGTTTGGGTTTCTCTCCATATTTACATATTCCAGCAATATAACATTCATACATTTTTTTTTTTTTTTATTCTTATGCTGGACAATTTAGTTTTGATTTAATATATCATGTAAGATTAAGAGATATTTATGTAACATAAACTATCTTCGTGTAATCAGATATAAGATACAAATCTAAACTTACTACTACTGGTGGTTCTTAAAAAATAGTAACTTAATTGTTTTGAAAATTTGTTATTTGTATTTCATAAATATTATTTTTGATCTTGCTTCATGATTTTTTCAAACTAACATCTTCAACCAAGAAAATTAACGTACTATACGAGTAACATTGAGAAACTTCTACAAAACATTTAAAAAGGGGCGTAGTGCATATATACTGAAAATTAAAGTAAGAATTCTAAAGAGAATACATATTCAAATGAAGAACAAGAGAGAGAAAAAGACTACAACTGACGAGAGTTATGATGTATGGGTATTTAAATATATATACACACATAAGCAATATTTAAAATATCGTAAAAGAATAAAAATCCGAATGGAATGTATAAAACATTGTCTTTGGTATATGTACTACTACAATCCGTGAAAATATATGCATTGAAGTAGGAAATCCAAGACATAAAGGAAATTAAATTCTTCTCCCAACTGACAATAACTTATTACCAGATGTGCGAGTAGCATTAAGTCAGTGGTGTGGACGTGAATGTGTTACACATAGGCATATTAATGTCTGATTTTAGATCACAAAGCCGATCAGTCTCAAGATTTTTAAAGGAACGCATTATTACCATTGGATAATGATAAGCAAATTATGGTAAACGCACATTGTGGAAGAATGACGTTATTGTATGAATGTTTCATGTATGGACATTACTGCAATGCCAAGGCATAGAATATTTGTTATTGCTTTCTCAATGTCACATAAAATTCAATGCAATAAATCAAATTTGTAATTATTTCTAGATGTATTGAAATATAAATAGATATTGATTTCTTCGTCTGAATTACGTGAGTTGGATAGGTAAATTGTTTTATGAATGTATTTGAATAATTCTACGCAATTTTGTGAAATCGATATCAAATATTATCTTCATATTTTACATACAATTTATATATTTTTAATATAAACCGCTATCTAAAGTATTGAAATGCTGGAGAACAATTTTACATAAAATTTTCCCAATGCTTTAATATTGTACATATTTTACTGTTGTTACAAGTTTATAATAATTTAAAATTACGCCTATGGCAGGTGTCAAGAGGATATACTCGTGTTGATTTAGGAAAAATACAATATATGTACTAATAATGTACTCGTAAGTATTAACAAACCTGGGAACATAAATAACCTAATTTGGTTACATTTTATTTATTATTTTATGTTTCACGTTACTGTGAGAAAATAATCAATTTCAGATAAAAATGAGCAATTACCTATTAAATATTTAACTTATTAAATATCCGGGTACACCGGGTACTAAGAGAACATGTAGATATGTACTTCTTGTACAAAATAAAAACTGTATGGGGTCACATTTTATCTGTGGTCCAGCAGTGCCAGTGTAATTATCATCAGTACATTTTTGGTTTATCTTTTGGGGCAATTTAATGCGGGTAAGAACATTAACTACATGAGTGAACGGCTGTGGTCAATTAGACCAGACATTCCCAACATAAATGGTTTACAAAAGCATCGGGCTTTATGTCTATATTGATTCCTTACCACAGCATATTTTCTCACTCTATGTCTGACTGAGAAACTTTCTTCTTTTAAATAAAACATTTCTTGATGTCCCGGTAAGCTGTCGAATAAGATATTGGAAACGAATTGGATTCGAATCTGAATCTAACAATACGATGGATATTGTAGATATTTCTTTAATATAAGACTAATAGATTATCCCTAGTAGTATTAGCAATAGTCTAATAGCGAGAGTAAAAAGCTGCAAAATAAAGTTTTATTCGTGAAATTTTCGTTTGTAATAGTGTAATAGTTAGATCTAGATATGTATATACATAAACTTATGGACCAGGAAGCAGAGTATACCGAATAGTTAAAATGCAACGCATGGTAATCAGAAAAAGAGCCATTTTTCACTTCTATAGGATGTAGAAGAGTAAAGCATCCGGAATTATGTTGATAAAAGGTTAATTTTCCCAGTAACCAAGAAAGATTTATCATTATATAGATAGCATTATGAATAAGTGATCATAATGTTATAATTTATAAGCTACCACGATTATAAGTTATAACAATTATGATAATCAGAGATACGGATATGGCAAACGCAACATTAAGCTGAAATTTAGTATTCAATATCATCTTATATGACTTATTTTACTCTAATTAATTGATGGATGAAATGTCATATAAGATGGTGTTTGATATGAAACTGTTTGTATTCGAATATTTGGTTTTTGACTGTAGCTTGTGGACCTCCATGTGTCCAGGACAAGTGCTCTGTTAGCACTGACTTGGCCCGCAGACGTTGTTGCTGGGCTTAATCACAGGACGACTGTTCACCAGCATAATACTCGCATGTGGTAGCGGTGAGTTAGATGGGTAATAAAACCACCATCAGGGCACAAAGCGCACTGCCAAGCGCCACGGTACGCAGAATTGAATCATTCATTTCCTCTTTAATCCAGCTTCCGTCTTTACGTCTTGACTAAACTGTTCTGCGAATAGAACAACATCCATTTTAACTACATAAATGTCGAAGAATTTCAAGATTTGCAGATATTTTAATTGATTTATCGTACCCAGAAAGATAATAAACATAAGCTTTATATTATCACTCAATCAACCCTCCTATGGCACCGAGATTAGCACCGCGCTATAGAAAAACACGCTATAAAAAGTTAGTCTTCTCCCTCACATCCGTTACATATCTTCAACATACGGTCACTGCAAATTGTCACCTTTACTCAATTCTTTCAGTTGCCTCTGTATATGATACCTTGTCTAAAGACATAATTGCACTCGAAGGTCCACATGGGATTATATGATTCACAAAGACTTTTAGGGTAGGAGCCCGAAGACTTGAAGGGACATCAGCTTTAGTATCTGTGTTATGTTTTGAACCATTTGTTGATCGGAAATTTTAGATCAAATTTTCGAAAGATCAGATCTTGATTAGCTTGAAACTTCCAAGACCTGGACCATTTGGTGTTAAGGAACGGTTCAGCCCAAAATTAACACAAATCTCTATGAAATTGTACACTTTAGAAGGGTTAAACTATATATAAATAGTTTTCAGTACTATTCCTTTGTGGGCATAGGTACATACCTATTAATTTAAGTAATTTATTGTTTCCGAATAAGGAAGCATAAACACGTGTTATATAACATTATGTCACATCGTTGGAATAATTCATACTTGTGATAACAGTAAAATAACAAGTGATGTTTAAGTCATTTATACAGTTGCTGCCGTCGGGTATAGCTCAATGGTCAAAGCGTTTGCTTTGCAAGTCAAAGGTCATGGGTTCGATCCCCGACGGAGATTTAAAAAAAGGTATTTTTAATTTGATTTCTGAGTTTAAAAGTACCCCAATTGGTGTGAATTTGATCCCTAACCCGTAAAATGCCAGTCTTAGCCTATTAATTAAAATTGGTGGTAGACGAAAGTCGTCGAAAGACCACCAATTCATAGTAAATTCCTCTAATAATAAGGATGATGCGTGAATCTCGGGCTGTAGTCTATGACGTTGGCGGATCAAAAAACTCCACATGCAGCCATATGCATTATGGTAAGCGTCATAGAATTCCACAGATCAGACTTCAGAATTATTATTACCATCTGTTGGTATTCCCCTGTATGTGTTCACTTTAAAAAAATGTTACGAGTTTATCCCCTTATATAAATGTTGACAATGATAAAAAAAAGATTTGCGATAGCGGTACTTAAGTAGATTTCGATAAGAAAAAGTATTTTCATGTAGGATAAGAAAACTTGAGTATATAGGAAAATTAAATATGCAAATTGTGATAAAACTATCGTTTAAATCAAATGATAAATTTTAAATTCAGGCGCTATATTTTTTTCGCGTTGAAATATTTAAAAAAACTCTATGCATATATCTAAATATTTTAGGTTAAATGTTTTTCTTTATATTACAAGTAATTGTAAATACAGTAGTAGATTTTATTATATGTTGAAATGTAATGGAATATAATGTAAAGTTTGCAATGATAAATAAGATTTCGAAAGGCCATTTACGCAATTTTTTAAATTAATGAAATTCATCGTAAATATTCCGTATCGTCTGTTGTCAATAAACTGCATTTATAATTACTTTACGGTAGTAAACGACAACTGCACGATTGGCCATATTATTACGATCGGAAGCACGGTTTGGTTTGCCGCTGGGTCATAAATTACTTGTGCAGCTGCCCTGATAAATAATATCGAAGTCCTGCATCACCGGGAGATGCATCTGTGCCGGTGCAGCAGTCTCAGCTCCTGGGGAAGTCTCGCTTGTGCGCACAATCGTTTAAGATATGTACTGAGTGCATTTACACATGTACCCTTAAGATACGTCGATGTAGATTAAAAAAGGTTACCTTCGAAATTAAACGAAGTATTAAGTCTTGTTTTTTATCGAAACTGGATTAATCGATCTTGCTTTCTTTTTGATAACATATTTTTTTAAATTTAAATTAAAGAATAAAAAAATAAATGAACAAAGTGGTATATACTATACATGATAATCTAATGTATTAAATATGTGAGACTTAGATATTATCTACATGCGTTTCAATTATTGCTTTAGTACGATTTATTTGTAATCATGCATTTGCATTATTTGTACTTAAGAGATTTAGCGTTGATTTTTAACATTGAATTAATATCCCAGAAACAATGTTCTAAAAACTCATTATTCTCCAAATTACTAAATAAATCACTTAGCTTATTTTAAAAATACAACTATCAACAATATAAATTAAATTAAATATTATTTTCGTCGATGTTTGTACGAGTTTTTAAGAAAAAAGTTAAACAATTGTATGTTTAAAATGGTAAATAAAGTGTTCTGAGAGATGAGTGTGTACGGATAGTGTGGCGTCACTTGAAGAAGATAAAATTTACCTGCAATTGCCGTTTTGTTTCCGCTAACAAAAGCCTAAGGATGTGAAATAATGAAAAATTTACCTTCCATGAAATACTTGCTTAAATATTTTTTTAGCGTATGAGCTTACATTGAATACGAAGAACGTAAACGTATTGATTTTCAACTACAGAACATCCGATACTTCGAATGAAATTGAATAAATGGAAACCGCTTCCAAACCAATCTAGGTTAACTATATTTCTACCTAAATCTAAAAATTATATTAAACAGTCAACATTCTAGAAGAATGCGATCTGATCTCTAAGGTGTTGCATATGGCCACCACGAAAAAATATTATTGGTTATGTTGGCATCCCTGTGCAACTGCTGAAAGCCGCATCGATTTAAAGCCGGTGACGGTTCGCTGGTAATGACAGCACCAACGCTCGCTTCCCCACGCGGAACATGTGTTTCTGATTTGAGTCATTTGAGGACTGCACTCGTACGTCATCTGCATGTGAAATCATACGTAGTCCATATGCAGTACAAATTGTCATTCACTGAGCTGATGTTATAACATTGTGTAATCTCTATATTCATTTTCTAAACGCAAACTCAATCACGGAACACTGAGAGAAAAATTAGTCTTTAGTTGTTGTATTTACTCGGCGAAGCTTCCGTAGGCGGGATGATGCGACGACCATGGCGGCTGACAGAGCTTAAGGATGGAAGGTTGCTGTATTCATTGCCTTATCTCTTCGGTCCTTAAAAAGTGAAATCATAGCAGTTCCGAAATTCTATGTAGATACTTGTTTTAAAAACTTATTATACGACTGCATTGGCTTTTGTTGAGGTGCCAGGATTCACAGCCGTATAGAAGGATATGTGTTATACAAACTCAGTACTCAGGCGAAACTTTGTTTTGATCAAATATATATGCGAGAAATTATTAGTTTAAAAAAACGCTCCAGAGTTCCTAAGGCAAGAAAAAACTCAGGCGACTGTTAAGGTTATATATGTTTAAATTATTAAAGCTGATGTGAGACTGATAGTTACTGAGACAATTAGTTATACCTATCATTTTTTTTAGCATTTTTTAGATAAGAATTTTATCTGGGTGACGGTATAGTCATGTATAGCATTTTTATAAATATTAACAAGGGCCTGAAAGGTTAATATAACAAGAGGATATCTCTACCGGCAATCGTAATAATGAATGCTGTATTGTTCATGCTGATTATGCATTAACGTTTGCTTGGTTCATTGTTGAAAGGTTTCAAATTTCTTCTTTATTGCTTTACCAGCCAACGTGGTGCGATGAAAAGCACGCTTTCGAATTAAATCTGATAAGATTTGTGTTAAGTGTAAATTCCTTACGACAAACGTAATTTGAAACTTACAAGAGGAGCTTCGCACATTTCACCGAAGAATTCCGTAAATTTTAAGAATTTATTCGGCTTTGAACATAGAAGATATAAATCAATAACATAAATACTTCTAAAGCAATGTTTATATTATAATAGCTCTTCTCTGTTCAAAAGCATAGAATGGTCGATATGAAACCACAAATTTTAACACGACGACTGCTGTAGTTTATATTGTGTCAATGTTGCCACTATTGAAAATAAAAATTCATCGTTAAGGCTTTAGATTTTTTTTATCTTGAAATAAATAGATTTTGGACAAAATGGAGGGAATATTTTAAATATTAATTAAATATATATTTTATACATTCATTCTTGAAAATATTAAAGTAGAGTTTTAAACATAAATCACACGTAAATAATTTCGGTTTTCTAATATATGTTTTTATATAATATATACATACTTCGGGGAGTGATAAAGCTAAATGAGGACAAGTAAAAAAATATGGCGACTAAATTTCGATAAATATTTTGTAGTTGCCATACACTGAAAATACGAAGCAGATATGACAAAAACATTGTCTAATCATTGTTTAAGTGTTGCCAGATTCATAATTGGTAAACAATTCAAGACTTTCAATACGTATTTTATTTTGAAGGAGAGTATGAGGTATGTGTGTGATGTTTACTCTCGGGATGTCTATGTTTATTAATGTTTGACCTCTAAGTTAATCTGATTATTCATTTATATTTAAAAGTCACTTAAAAATAACATTGTATACAATAATTAACATTTATGTTAATGGATGTATCAATCTAGTATTCTCCGCTCGTTTCTCAGATTTGTTATTGTTTCTGCATTCAAATTGTATGCTTGATGAACATTATCTAAAAATACGGAAAAATCTACAAGAGAATGCACCGACGACGTTTATTATCACGCCCATTGACGATATGGAATGACACTAAATGACCCAATAAACAATTATAATATCAATCAAAATAACAAGTCTATCCATATCATACATGGAAGTGAATATTGGTGGAACAGTAAGCACGCGCATCTTATAAACGGAAATACATAGATAACTTTGTCGTTTATTTAAGATCAACATAATTATACATTAATCCAACTGTATGAGTTTATTATTAGTGACATAATTTATCGTACATTAATTATTCAGTATCATTTAAGCAAGCCATAGGTTATTTCGGCGAGGAAGATGTTGCAAAATCGTATTACTTTTCTGAGAGAACAGTAATTAAGAGGCGATCAATTCAGAATAATGGATCCTACGTATTTTTAAGCGTATTCTTACACATAATAATAATATCTGTACATAGAGGGTTTTGTTCATACAAGGAATCGCTCTCTAGTTGGACCAAATGGTTTCCACGAATTATCGTCAACAGTTCCTTGAGCTTCCATGATAACTAGTTTTTCCCAAGTAAGCCCTCCGGCCATATCTCGTCGTCAAATTTATATTTTAAAATAAATCAAACACGTGTTAGGATTGCATCAAAAGTGGGTGAAAACCCTTCAATATGACGCTCAACCAGGTCGTCTGGATGCTGCGTGTGGGTAGGATGTGTAGTGGTTGTGTGCGTGTAAGATTTGAGGCGATTGCATATGTTTATTAATTGATTTCTCGAAGAGAGTGAAAATTAATATTATTATATACCCAAGTACTCCCATTTCGAAAATTAATCAGAATATCACTCATGCCTATTCGATGTGATAATTTAAATTTAAAGTATTTGCTTTTTTTACATTCAAATGAACTAAGTGTATTGAATATGTGCAAATAATATGTAACTATCGCAAAATTCAAATGTCAAAATAATTTGTTATCTCGGTAAAAAAATTATCATGATATAATTATGTATCAAATGTCATAATGTATAATACTCGTATTACAAATGAGGATATGTTGGCTAATATTTGAATTAGTGCCATTTGATTAACAATGTTTCAATGTGTGTATTCGATAACCACAAGCACAATGAAAATTGATATTACACCACAGTACAATTAAATCTTTCAATATCCAGTTTCTTATATACTCTTAAGTCGCATATAGTAATAAATCACAAGTAAATCTTCAGTTAGGTACAGCCACGTATACGAGGATACTCATATATTTATATCTTACAGAAGTATTTAATGCCATAAGAACAACGTTTTAACTTCCACAATATTGCGAATGTTTAATTATTTATTTAAAAGGTTATACCTTTTTGGGCTAATGTCGTTGTAACATTAAAATAAATGTATAAACAATAATATTATTGATTGCTTAATTAAAAATATTGATTCATATTTAAAAAAAAATATCTTTAAATTCGTTAAATATCTTACTAATTTTGTGTTTATCCTATCCTAGGATGGATATTTTTTATTTATGATGTTACGGAACGGCTAAGGGCGAGGCTCTTAAACGTATTGAAATGTTAATCATTTGAAGTTATACAAATGTTGATGAGATTAAAAAATTCTGCCAGATTCACATGCTACAAAAAATTTGGTTTGCTTAAAAATTAATTATCTTTATCAAATATATGTACATTCTTTTCAACCATAGCATCTATACATGTATGTACTATATATTACTAGAACGACATGTGTTTGTAATCCAATCGATCCACTGTAAGGAAATGTGATTCCCCATGACATATTGTTGCTAGTTCACAAAAATTTAAACAGTTTAGAGAATTTAATCTACGAAGGGAGTCATAAAAAGCGCTTCCCTTTTCCTCGAAAGCATGAATCAGTATTATTTTGTAGACTAAATTTGTCGTTGAGTGAGTCAGCTAAGTTATCCTTTCGCACACATTTTTATCACAATGACACATTGTCTTGTAGTAAAAATTGTAAAACAGGTTACTCGTAAATCGTTGTTAAGTATTTCTAATATGACCGATAAATTATACATATCACAAAAAACATACCACAGTTTTGTATATATATTTTTTAGTGCGAGAAATTGGCGTTTTACTATCAGTACTAGCAGAAAGTCATCCACTTAAATGTTTTTTATTATGCATTATACTCGTATATGTATTAATACATATCAAGCACCGTAAAACTACTATTTTATTGGATTTATTGATTGGTTAAATTGACATAATATTTTATTTTTGCATATTTCAATCTAGTATCCAAGATTTCTACCAAAAGTCTAAAGGTTTTCATCAAAATTTAAATTTCAAATATAAAATGTTGTCTTCGATAAGTTATGAATTCACAATTTTCTGCATAACTGAACATAATAACTAACGAATAATACATATATTGACAAATTTAGACAGAAGTTGGATATAATTCATCGTCACACATGTCAAGCTTTTGGATTATGGCTTTCGTTTTTTGTTGAGATTACATTTAAATGTTGTCTGTATTTAAATAATTTTATAGTTAGATTTGAATCCGCGACTTACTCGACTCTCAGTTATGGTCATTACCAAATTCAAGTATTATTTGTAACTTGTCCAACCAATATTTAAATTGCATATATAATAAAAATATATTTTATTTTATTATCGTAGACTAGATCTATATCTCAATTTAATAGACTCGATAATGTATCCATTCGCTAGAGCACTCTGTAGTATGTTAACTAGTACCTACAAGCTGGTATATACTAGTACTAGTGCTGGCTTCCACCTCTATCCCATTAGCCCTAGATGAGTCGTCAGCATTGATGTAGCTATTACTAGCTGTATGATGTGAAAAGGTCAAATAAGTGATTGTAACTTGAGCTAGGGCGACCGGGACATCATTCACAAGTAAATTACTGCTGCCAGGATTAGGGTTACACATAGTGCTGTCAACGTAATCATTCAAAATGTTAAAAAAAAAAACATAAATAATTCCTAACACACAAAGACTAGTGTATAACGAAAACATTCTTTTTCTCAGTGATCGCTGAGTTTTGTCACACCGACGCCTTGCTCAGATAATTAATTATTACAGTGCTCTTGAATTAAATATGTAAATGTGAAATTAAATTGTTCTCTACCACTTAAAAATAAATTGACTAATAAACTTACAAAACATAAGCTGTCATCAATTTTTCAATGTTTATCTCCGACTGCAGACAACGTTTCTAAATGTGCAACTTTCATTTTTAAGTAACAACCTAAAATGGGAATATTTAGAGAAAATCGTTCAAAAGCAAAAAAAAAATGCTACGATTTGAACGAAATTAGTTTTTTTGTCAGATAAACGAGGTATTTTTCAGCATTTTTTGTTTGTTTCTACTGCATCTACTTTTACTGTATTTAAGCCAGTTTAAGGGAGATTATTCCATTTATTCTTAAGCCATTGATAATAATGAAAAATTAAATCAAAATATTACCATATTTTTAAACTATCAGTGGTTCTTGGTCGATGCTAGAATGTTCCAGAAGTTCAGCGAAGACCATTTTATAGCCAGCAGATTTTTGTACAGATTTACAAGTGTGTTTCTTTCGTGAGATTTGACTAAAATAATGCCATTTTCTGATAATCATCCTACACATTTTACTTATGGCCGCTACTGAATGGAATGCTTCGCATAAATTTAAATCTACAGATACTATCAGTATTATCCTGCTAGTATTTGTATACGCAATATATTAGCGGTTGACAGCACTGACTTCAAGTTAAAATGTCCAATTAGGCATGTTAGTGAGATACTAACTCGGACGAGTGATTTATTATGCAACTGGTCGATTTGAAAACGTTTTCTGGATCAATGGTTTCATAAAAGCATATAATACTGATAGTTTTTTTTCTTGTAATGGCTTCAGTTTCAGAGCAATTAATAGACAACCTTAATGTATATTTTTTCTACTATAGCGGGCTTTAAGCCAGTGATTTATTTTTTCATAAGCGAGCATGTTCTATATTACGCAATGACCATCAGTCCAGTTGACAAGAGAGATAGTAAATATTAAACAGAACGATTATTAGCGAAGAACATCAATCAATCAGAGTAGCGTGATTATTTCCGCATCAACATAGAATCTCTATTGCCATGTTAAAGTAATAACCATGTCCGTAATCAAGGTAGCAAACTAGACTAAAATTTTATATATTTGGGCAGCCATGAAATATTATATTCATAAATGAACTGATAAATAAATATTTAGTTTACGCTGTGAAGAGTCACCAAAAATAGACTTAACACAGTTCTGTCAACTCTCAGTATCCACACCTTTAAATTATACGTGAATTGTTAAGAAAATAAGATGATTTTTGAATTTTTGAGAAAACCATTTTTTTGTTCGTAAATTTATATTTTGTTCCCTTAAAAGTAATGCCCCTCTGATATAATACACTTAGCGCTTCTTATAATTCGCAAAGGTATTGTAAAAAAGGTTTTTCGTGATCTTGTCCAGCTCCTCCAGCGATGCTGACTTTATCTATTTAGTTGTGGAAAATCGTTTTCCTTTCATGGGTCTTTAAAGTTTTGGGAGCAAGAAAAATCGATCGAAAAAATCGAAATATTGATAATTGTATTAAAAATTAAAAATTAAAAATACGTCATAACATTAAAATTTTATTTGGAGAACTAAAGTAATGATTAATCTTAATTATTCTTTCCTATTCTTAATTTTATTTAGATTTTCAGTAAAATAATAAAAAGATACGTCTATTCCCTGATGTTGGGTACTCAAAAGTATAACAACGTAACAGTTTTGTTAGTAATTTATATTCACGTATGTACGATATTTTAAAAACATTACAATTATCAGTCTCATGCATACTTAAAAGAGTAATAGAATACAGTTAAACTATTTAGTATTAAGTTTAGTAGGAGCATTACAAGTCAATAAATAAATATCTCATAACTACAGGTTAGTAATTTTTCTCGTCTTCAGGATATTTCACTACCGAGCTACAAACTGGTGGCAATAAAGCTCCGCATAGTTTATGACGTAAGAGATTAAGTTGTTCCGGAAAATGAAGCTCTCAGGTGAGCGTATTTACCTGCGCAGTAGCAGGCACTATTACAAGGCTTTCGATAATATCAGTGCTTTATGAATATTGATCGTACAAATATATGATTTATTGCATTTCACAAATATTTACTTCGTTTCGACATACCGCCACCACGAATTGTTACCATTATGTTAAATTTATTCACTGAACTAATGTTAAAAGTCAAACGTAAGGAATTAAGGAAAGGAGTACCAATACAAAAAATTTACGATATGAAAAATTCAAAACAAAAGAATGCATATTATGGAACTTCATTAAATAGAGTATAAAATTTAAAATTTCACAATTTGATTTCAAAAAAATAAGGTTATTAAACAGAATAAATAACAGCACGAACTATATGTTTTAATACACATTGTTATAAAGTTAGGTGTAATTTTTAAATTACTGCAAATTAAATTACATTAAAAATATAACGAAAAACATTGTTAATATCTTACTGCAGTAAAAATGTATGTAACTTTCGAATTGTAATGGTTATTTAATTCAAAGTTTCTATACAATTAGACTTGGCAACAATCGCCATTAGTTTTTTAACAGCAATATCTAAGTAAATTGGACTTCTCCCGAGTGATATAGTTGTTGCCTAGTTACAATACAAGATATTAGTTATTTCAAATAATATTTATATATTTTATCACAATATCTGAATTAATTGAATAATATTATTTATTCTGTAATAAATTTAGGCCAAATGCGAATCTACTAGCATAATTTAAAGCGATTTATTTTTTAAAATAATTTGGAAAATACATTTTAAGAGAGCCGACGTTATAAATCATAGGTACTGTATATATTTAGCGTTTTATACTACATAATAATTTATTCGTAATCTTATCAATGTTTTTGGAGCATCATTCCATCGGCATGCAAAAAAAGCGTGATTATTTTCGAGAGGTTAGTAAAAAATACAAACAGGCATGCGGTTCAAAATGATGTATTGTACTTACGTCTAAAAACCCCGCGAGTATGATGCTCATGTCAATTTTTTGAAATACAACCAGACGAGCGACGGCTACACTAACAAATTTATCCCCGGCCACCGTATTAGTACTCTATTGGATATTATTAGTACAAAAGGTCCAACTCGATACACGGGACGTAAATATACGTTATAATTGAAACCTTACCATGAGCGCAAATTTAACTTCTCTATCCATATGTAAACAAAAGCGCGGACGACACTGAACTTTAGAGCGATTAAAACATACCGCTCCACCGTGATCGAGAACTAGAACTGGCGTTGTGACGAGTCAAGACTCAAGAAACGATATCTGATAAGAGATCCTGACGTATTAATGCACATTTGATCCGTCGATAACGCGTGATAAATTATTTTCAGTGTCTATTGAGTCATTGCGTTTGGATTAGCGATCAAACGGAAGTGAAACATCAAACGTTACGTTAGAATTTTTCAAAAGATCGGAAGCGCGCGCTCGGATCTGACAATCTAATGTTTTTGAATGGAGTGTTCCGTATTGTGCGTTTGAGATTAGAGTTTTGGAAGCTGCGATGGCCAACCCTGCAATGTGCAGCGCGCGCCAGTCGGCCTGATACTGACTGGGTTGGTCTGCTGTGGAGTGCTGGAGTTGGTGTTGGGCTTCCTATGGAGCGGGGGATCCTCAACGGTCCTGGCGATCGTCACGGACGTCGCTTATCAGAGCAAGGGACGCGCGGAGTCTGCGCTCTCGGCTCGACAGATGCAAGTCGTTCACTCAGTTCTCATAAACAATAAAAAAAATCGACTGTCACACTTCAAGTCAAATCTTTCAAGTATTAATATTTTACAGTTGGGCGCATGTTATCCGGATTTGCTGTTACAGTTTTATTCACGATTCCCGCTTCGTTGAGAAGTCATCGTAATGTCAATTGGTCAATATTCTCATTCATTTACACCTTAGAAGTTACGGGATACCACTAATAAATTTCGATCGTTTTTTTTTTACTTTCGAGCTGTTCAATTAATGAATCTGATTCTAATCTGAACGGTACCGGATTAAAAAGTTTGATTTTATACGATATAAATTGTGTAAGTGTTCAAAATAAGAGAATATTAAATAGTTTAACATGAATTAGTTTTTAGACAGGAAAACTGAGTGAATAATTTCAGTAAGATATACATATTACTATTCTTTATAATTTTTAGAGACGAGATTAATGAATATTTCCTTAGCTCTCTAGCTTTGTTTATCGTTTAATGTTTAAATTTTTAATGCGTCTTCGGAAGAAAAATCTTAAAGTAGTACTTATTGAATATTATTTCATAATTAGGATGATAATTAAAAGTAAATTGAAAAAAATACCTTGTTTTATATTTGTTACAACATACTCATAGATCATATCGAGTAACTTTTAATCAAAGAAAAATAATATAAACATCGTTTACAATATTTGCTTTGTATGCACTTGTAAGCAATCACTACAATTCATTAATATAGTGTATGGAGCACACAAAATTGTAGTCTTATTTATGTGTTTAACAGTTACTCAACGTAATTAAATGATATATTCGATGTTTTATAATTTACTTATTTCATAAAGGGGTGTAACCTTCAATATTATTTCCTACTCGTATTGTCGTGATCTCTTGACTTTCTAACTTCACGAATACACAGAGTTCAAGTGCGTTGGTTCTCGTTGCCTCTTATTAGCATGTGTAATAGAAATGCTTGAGGCCACTCTTTCCTACGAATGCGCAATGTACGAGAAAATGATTTTGACACGACGACAGTGTCCACTTATTACGTAAAACGAACAACATAAACACTGCGATTGAGGTCCCTGACAGAGCGCGGGTCTCTCAAGTAGGATATCAGGCCAAAGCGACGAAGCTCGTGCTGTGAACACTGAAGAGATGTAAACAGTGATGGTGATAAGAGGCCGATTACAATAAATCCACAGATGCCGCCTTTGACTAATGACATGTAAATAATACTTTATGGCACTTGAGTATTTAGTGTCGCGTGTAATGATACTCTTCATGCTTAATGATTCATCTTAAATTGTACATAATTACACGTGCATTTCGAATATTCGGTATTTATAACGACTTGCTATCTCCTCAATACATTTATGCAGTGTGGTATTCCGATTTTAGAACAAGAGTTTATGATTTTTTATAATTCTCATTAGATCCAATGAGAATGTATTTTCCATTTAATCTGAATAAAATGTGTATTTTACAGAAATGATTTGATTAAGAATTGTAGAATCACAAAATGTAAGTCGTCCCAAATGTCGAAACTAGATTTTTTTTATATATTGTGCAGTACGCTTCCATACAACGTGTTTCCGATACAAATATTTTTTTACAACAGAAAACCTTAGGATGACACCACTGAATCAATGAATATATATTATTTCCTCCCCACATGTCTAGTCGATCCGAACGAAAGACCCTGTGAAGAAAGTCAACGTAATATTAAAATTCAAATTTGAAAAAAAAAAGAATTTTGTTTCTCGAATATCTTTGTTTTTTTTAGTTGTTTTCAATTGTTTCCTAACGTTTTGTTCTTCAGAGATTTTAGAAGAGAGTTACTTATCTCGTAATCTTTAGATAATTTTTGTATTCTCTTTTATGTCAAATAAAATAATAAGTGAAACCTCTACTGCCGAAGCTTTTCATTATCTCTTGATATCAATACAAAAAAATATTCATTAAGGGACTATTGCCGTTATTGAAGCATTACGTAGACTTTCGGATGTAGGGATAACATCTGCTGACAGAACTGTACGGTGGAAATTTGTGGCGATACCGAAGAAATAGTGCCAGTATGTAGTTTTTCTTTGAGCAAAATAAGTTAACATTATTTTTTACATTTCTAAACTAATAAATATCATAAATACATGTTTTATTGTGTTTATGTGGGGACTTAGTATTATACTCATACATTACAAAATCTCTTAGAAATCCAAAGTGGAGGTCATAAGTCTCCAAGGGCAGGTTTCTTGGCTCCTATCGCTCATGGTCCACCCACGCAGGTCAAGGACTCAGGAGTCCACGGATATATCCTTTTCAGCCGATGGTACGGACCCGACGAGTTTTCGCTTCGGTTCGTTATCTGTTTATTTTTATTATTTCCGAGCCTTGCTCCCGCCCGGACCCTACAGGCTCCGTTTGCCAATAAATTATATTTTGCAAACTCGTGTACGAAGATGTCTACTTTATTGGGGAGGAATTTCACCGCATACATCCTCTCACATAAAATAAATAAAACGCACGCTAAAAATATTTTTATAACTCGCTAAAGGTCTACCCACACGAACGAAAAGAATTGCACGATTGATCATCTCCTAAAAAAAATCACAGCTTTATATAATGATCTGTTTAGCTGTTTTCATATGCTATTGATGTAATACCAGTTCACTATGGGGTTGCTAATGTAAGCTCTTTACATTAAATATATATACGGACGGTTTTTAAGGTGGAATTAATTAGAGTGCGATTGTTCTATATTGTAGAACTTGGAAGCCGTTATAAATGCATTTTTTTTTCTAATGTGGAGCAATTCCATTTTGGTTTTACTTATTTTGTGTTCGAATTCGAATAAGTCCGTAAACTTTGGGGACGTATTCTGTGTTGCCTGTACGGTTAGCCCTTAGCAAGACTTATTGCGGAGATATTAAGGCGGACAAGTATCATGCCAACAGACACGAGAGAAGTTTTATAAATTTATTACTTTAGTAATGCCTTTAAATACAGTGGAAATGTGAGATTCATTTCTTATCCGTAAATTCTTGTCAAAATAGGTAATAGGGGTAAATATAAGTCATTCTGCAAATCTAATTATGTGTGCCTTACAAAAGGACGAAGCGTCAATGCGTTCTTACTTTATAAAAGTTTGCGGGTGAATAATTTGATACAGCAGCCAATTATAAAAATGACAAGTTTAAAGATTTCAAAACTGCATCTCTTTATCATCATCGAATGCTATTCCTACGAATGTTTATAAAAAAAACGATTACTGAAATAATAAACGCATTTAAGACATTTAAGCTTTCAATCTCACGTTTCACATATATCTAATCTCATATAACAGGGTTTTAAAGGGTTCTTCATAAATCTGTAAGCGAGAACCAAAATGAGATTATTGGTGATGAATTTTGGCTCAATAGGTCAGAACACCATTTAAATAAGTTATATACGCTGAGTGTTATAATATACGAGTATATACCATTTAAAATTTAAATTATACAAAATATTTGTTTTTTAAATGTGTTGAATTTTAAAGAGGTATGTTCCTAGCAATGTGCAATAAACTCAGTAACACTGTACATATATTATAACATTCAAAGATCAAGAGTGTTTTTTTTTAATAAAAACTATAAAAACTAAGTCTTAAAACGTTACGAAAGTTATGCAGTTATAAGACTTGTATATTTTAAATAAATTTATAAAAAAATATCTGATAAAAGAATAAAACAATTCTGGTCACTGACCGTTGGTTATCTATGACAATTAAAATGTATTAATGTCAACGAATAAAAAATGTTGCGTTGTATTTGGTTAGAACAAAGGTTTTATGTTTTAAGTTCATTGACATTCAAGGCCTCTCACAATTCCTTCAGTGACCTTTAAAATAGAACATTCACTTTCTCGCATAGTATAATCCAAATTTCCACTGAAAATAGATTTAACCTTTATGGTTTAGCTTTAAAATTCACTTTACTCAACTCGGCTTTCTTAAAACAGCGCGAAATTTTGACATATTTTATTAGATAAAATCTAATAGTTACAATAATTTAAAAAGTTGAAATTATAATATGAAGGTTATATGTACGATTTCATGTGAAGAACATAATTAATTTTATTTTTCTTCCCATCTCCGTTTCATACATGGAGCATCGGATGATAAGCCCGACGATCCAGTATATATTTTCGAAATGAATAAAAATCAATATAAATAATACGTTTTGGTTTTTTTTCCATTTAGTTTTCCTTCATTTTACATTGTCTAATATCAATATAACATTTGTTTAGAGTAGATTCCACATTTTTGAATGCTGTATATATATATTTTTTTAAAATATATTTAAAATATTAATTAACTTTGTTTTTAGGAACTAATTACGTGTCCATACCCATATATGCCACTGCCTGTTTTTATTTTATCATTATTAAAGATGGTCTCCAGGGAGGCCGATACATATAATCAGTAATAAATGTGAATCAAAACTAAATATTTTTAATTAAAATTAATTTAAAATTATAACTATGTTTTTTGTTTTGTACAATTCAATTAATATTGATTATTTAGTAGATTTTAGTGGAAACAAAATCTCAAGATATTGTGTATTTATATGTACTGTAGATATTATTATTCACGCTCTTAGGCATAAGTTGAATGCAATCATCCATCAAATCAAATAGAGAATGGATTTTATTATATATTTATAAAATTATTCTACTAATATAATTATGTTGAATTACAGCCACAGAAAATTTGTCGTTATTATTTTAGTAGTATCAATCAAATAGAGGATGCATCATTTAGTCATTCTCGATAAACGTCATGGAATCATCTAGTTCTTTACTCGTATTCACACGTATTTACTTTGAATTATGTCATCTAAGTAATTAGTGATTACTTCCCGTATGTTGAGTAAATACGTTTTTAGATTGTCATCATTATTATACAACAAATGATTTTAGTCAGCGACAATGTCAAATCAGGGATTTATTGAATGACGTCATCAATCTCACGCGAACTAAGAGACTTTAATACTCGTAATTATCTCTGTCCATGTGGCATTAAATCAACGTTACCTTCATTAAATTTATGCATCGTCAAGAGAAATGGTAAAAATGCACAAAAGAGAAATGACATTTTAATGTATTTTGTGTTTTATTCTATTTTAAGTTAAACGGTGACCAGCGGCATCTACCATTCGGAATTCAAAATAATGAATAAATATCATTCCAAGAAAACCGTAAATTCCATATTTTATTATTTTAGCAAACAGTTTTCATTTAGAATCGCTTACGATTATAAATGAAATAAGTAAATAGTTTTTACGACTTACCCGGGTGTCAAATACCTGGGTATTTATTCTTGAAAATTATAGACAAGAGTGAAATTTACTGCATCTACAATACACATTTTATTTAAAACATATACATATAACAAAATACATGATTAGTATAGAAATATCTACAGAAGAAACTAGAGCATTTTTTTACAAAGAGATCCCTTCCTATTTTGGAAAGCTGGAGTGTCTATTATCTTCATGCGTAATATCTGGAACTCGCATCTATACTCGAAATAAAGTTCTTTTTATACAGTAACTGTATTATCCACATTCTTACATACTGTTTTATATTCTCACGCCTGTCAAAGCCATTACAATTATTGTTGATTATATTTATGAAGGAAATTAATTACTCGTATTAAAATATGTTGAAATACTAAGAAGCTTGGGACCACATTTTTAAGTATTTAAATAAATAAGAAGATTTGCCAGCAATTGCATATTATAAAAGTCGAACCTCAAAGTGCACCTACCCTTATGGTGGGGTCCACGCGCAGTGCCGGTTTTAGGGGGTGGCGGAGTGGGCCGGTGCCCCAGGGCGTCAAATAAGCTAGGGGCGCCGAGTCCAACCGATCCTGTTAGATCTTTAAATATAAATAATACGTAACGACAGAAAAAAATTGCCCTAGGGCGCCACAGGATCTAAAGCCTGTACTGAACGCGTGACTTCGATGCGAGTAGATTTATTTCCACATTTGTAGACATTGCTGGTAAAGATAACAACATTGTTGCATCTTGAAGAAATTCAATAGAATATTAGAACAAAAATCGACATTCTACTAATAATGATATCAACATAACATACGAGGATAACGGTTGTGAATCCTGGAGGACAATGATGGCTTTAATGGCGGTAGTTTGTCTCAACAATATGCTCTAGAAAGGGATTTGATATAGATTGGAGATGATGATAACTGGTGTTCTCCTATGCGTGTTATTATATATTTTAAAAAGTAATAATAACACGCACACCAGTACTAATCATATGTTTGCCCTCTCACAACAATTATTCACTGCACCTGTGCAGGTGAATAAAAAGCGGTGCAGTACAAACGATTAATTATTATGTATCGCTGCATCTCTATTAATCACGACGCATACTGTGTTATTAATCGATGAAGAATGAAGATAAATCCGGAATTTTAAAACGATGTTTAAGACTTACAGCATAGGTTAGTGATTCATTCAAAATGAAGTTATCTATCATATATGGTAACATATAGTATTTATTATACTCGAAGCAAAGTTCCGCCTGTATTACCCATCAGTTTAAATGGCTGCGAATCTTGACACTTAATAATAAGCCAATCCAGTCGTATAATCAGTGCCGTTTTTAGGGGGTGGCGAAGTGGGTCAGTGCCCCAGGGCGTCGAATAAACTAGGGGCGCCAAGGGCAACCAATCCTTATATATTTAAAAATATGAACAATATGGGCCGCTAGAAAAAAATTGCCCCAGGGCGCCGCAGGGTCTAAAACCGGTACTGTGTATAATGAGTTTTAAAAACAAAACACTGTAGGTACGATGGTTAAGCTTAGTGAGGAATGACGAGTTAAGAGAGGGTATATGGCAGCATTCAATCATTCAATCATTCAACAGACGGATATGGAAATGTCAAAAAAATGTTTTGGATGCTGCAGGAGAGCATAAACTACATCTGATTTTTATTAAGACCACCTTGAAACATACGGGTTGTAGAGCTGACATAAGATGAGGCGACAATCATAGTGGTTTGTGACGGGTTTGTGTCGATCATATGCTCCAGCTAGGGAGCGGATGTGAAATGATGACAATGTATTTATTTATAGTTTTCGTTGATTTCGATAATGTGTAATTGTTAAGTGATAGACAATGCGTTCGATTCGCAGCGATTTTCAAAATTTTTCCCCCGGTCATCGCGTGTCGGCGTCGTGGATGCTTTTTCGAAAGCAAAACAAATCATCGCATTTAATATAATATCTGTGTCTAGACTCTATGTCCATATGCTGTAAATAATAATTTAAAATGAATAATCAACGACAGCTTAGAGCGGGAGGGCGTTTATTATTAATTTGATACGTGCGTTGGCGACAAACGATGCAAACCAAGTGCATGTGCAGTTTTAAACTCATAACACCGTTGATAAAGTGTCTCTCTATACCACGTCCGCTCTGAAGTTGCAAGCATATGTCCACCGCAAATTAGCATTAAAATATTGTTAGCTAACTGATCGTTCGCTTGGACTTATAATCACAATTTTAGTTCCTACTGTTGCAACCGCTCTTTGGTCAGATTCTGTTGTATACACTGACTTTTAGTACTAGCAAATTGAAGCGTTTTGTTGGTGTAAGTCGGCAATACTTGAAGTCAAACTTATACAGAAATAGTGATATTAATTACTATTTTATGGATACCATTAAGTTTTAAATTATATTATGAATATCAACAGTGTACAGATATAAGTAAAATCTTTAATTATTTGTAGCTACGACTATTTGTGTTGAGCAATTCAGCAATAAATATTATCACCACCAGTTGAGCGGCTAAAAAACACGGGCGCCCTCCCAAATCATCTTTGAAAACATGTACGAAAAAATAACAGTCGAGGGCCCTTAGTATTTTTTTATAATCGGGACCCTAAGCTCAATAACTTTAGGGGGTCCGGGGCTTTACGTTAGGTAGTTATGCACGAATTTAAATTCAATGTACGAGTTATATTTTTTTAAGAATGCCAGTACAAAAGACAATATTTAAGAAGTTTATATTATTATATCATAACAACGTAATTTGTCAACAATGTAATGCCAAGTTTTTATTTTAAATACGTACTATATATGATTTTTTGTCGCCTACAGGCATTCGAATTTTCGATTCAAACGAGTCAATAGTAATTCAGCTTTTCAGTTGTCGTCAAACTGTTTGGTAAGGAGTACAATATTTTTTTATGCAATCGCGTGTAGGAGAACACAACCGGTCGAGACCAGTGCACTCTATGACGTTGTTTGTTTTGAAGGATATTTTTTTTGATACATCGATGTGGCCAAGTGGGAACCACAGAGAATTATTTATTCAGTAAAATGCGTGTCGGAGTGATAACAATGGCTAATAATTTAACCATATAATAAAAATGATAAGACTTGTTAATTGTGTTTATAAAAACGCCGTCATTTTTAGATAAAATTTGCGATTATGCGGTTTGGACTCGCAAGTACAAGTTGTTTCAGAAGACATCCCTAGCATGAATTACGTAAATTCTTGTTTTACAGATATATTGTTTTTTGATGATTTGGATTACAAAGAAAAAACAAAATTATTACAAAAATAAGTATGTGAAATAGTAATAGTTGGCAATTTATCGAAATTTCAACTTAAATATTTCAGTTACTTAAATATACATATACTATACATAAAATTCTTTTTTCAACGCGTCAATCCAAGCACAAAAATAACGGCAGAAGCGGTCTAGGCATAGCAATGGCTCAGTTCGCCGAGCGGTATGAATACCTGGGCATAGTTGGTTTCCAAGGTTCGCGGTTCGCATCCCGCTTCTGCCGTTATTTTTGTGCTTGGATTGACGCGTTGAAAGAATTAAGTATATGTATATTTAAGTAATAATATTGTAATATAGTCAATGATCTATAAAAGTAGATTAGAATATTGAAATAATAAAATAATATTCTAATAAAAATTAAAAAAATTCATATATAAATATTTCAGCTTTAGATAAGGTTGCGTTTAGGTTATTTGTTAAAGCTTTCTTAGAAATGTGTTGTGTGATTAAAATAGAATAATAGATACTAAAGTAAATATACCCTAATTAAAAGTAGAAATGTAAAGTAGATTTTAAGCTAAAGTTGTACCTTATTTGGTTATATTATTTGAGTATATCCTTTGATTGTTATAAATAAATTAAATAAATGCTATTCTAAAAATAACTACTGTCGTTAATATATAATAAATTAAGATACTTATATATTTAATTGTTGAATTTATTATACATATTATGTTTTACAGAAATTCTGATATAAATACGTATGGAATGTAAAATAATCACTTTATCTGAACGTTATAAATCATGACTTATTTTTATTACCATGTACATATTTTTTAGATGTGATGTAAGTAAAGTTGCTATGAATATTTTGCTGTGTCACTTGTCATATGAGCCATAATAACAAATATACGAGTACATTACTAGAGTCACGCCCGTGAAAATTTCGCGGCTGTTTTTTAATGTATTATAGTAGGAAAATTCGGCATGCTTTAATCATATTTAGTCAAGTAATTCGAAACAGGTTACGTTTTTAACTTTATTACCGTTCGTGTGAAACATCTGTGTCCTATGATAAGAATGATAATAAGAAACTGAAATTTTTTAAATAAGTAAAATACTATTTCTTACTGATCTCATCGAATAGGTCCAGACCAAATGCCATCGTATGACATTTATTTTATCAATTACCCAGCGATTTATATATGGAGGATGTGCGGTTTGAACCACAAATAATTTTCCTAAGTCTTGTTCTTGTTCACTACACGCACGTTGACCACGGTGCACTTTCATTACTCAATCGAATCGAACAATAAATACAGAATAAATGCTTTTCGTAAATGGAACATGAATCATTGATTTAAATGTTAGGTTAAATCATTTATAAAATAATCAAAAAACATTTTTCTATATGATTTGCTATGGGTATGTACGTATTATTAATCCATTGGTTTATTAAGTAAAAATTATCTTACAAAAATCGTTCTTCCTACAATTAAAACAATTGCTTAATAAATTATTTTATTACAGTTCATAATTTGATTTTATGATTCAAAATTTGGTTACCAATCTATATGGCTATCAAATCAATAGCAATGCGATAGTCGTGTGGAAATAATTAATATTTGGCTTATTTTGTTTCACGGTTTTTAAATCATGAAACAAAAAGTCACAAAGAACTTGTCTGAAAATGTGTAATAATGTAAGTTTATTATATTTTTTGCTTAATGTTTTTGATATACACGTATGAGTCAGCATATTTAATAAGTCTGGAACAATAACGTGTACATTTTTTTTACTCGGAGAGTCGTGAGATCAAGCCAAAGATGCCCAAATGCAATTGTGATTCAATGAGAAACTTCGAATGCGAACAAAAAACCGATCTTTAATCGCAGACTAAGAATTGATGTTACTTACATGTGATACTGGGAGAGGTCTGCACATGCTGAACAAACTGGAGACTATGAAACATCTAGCTTGTGACTGTGAAGCCAAGGATGAGGAGACTGTTATATAGAGTGAGGTTCTCATTGTAATATAAGATCAAGATAATCTTCAGTGGGTTGGGCTTTCAATGGTAACTCTTTTATTGATAGCTGACAGGATTATCGTATAAGTAGTTGATATACTTAGTTCGATTCATTATTGCATGTGTGTTTTTTATTGCTTTTCATTTAACACGAATGTTTAAATAAACATACGCAGGATAGCACCAGTAGAGGGTTTTGTCCTCCACGGAGTCTATGACTCTCAAGCGACCGCTGCGTGTAGGGATTTATGAGATTGCATGTGTTTATTATCTGATTTGTGAAGATATTTAGATTATATGTAGGATAAAGCGCATATGCTGGAAGAACATTCTAAATACTATCTGCGCTGTTAAAGAAGAAGCTGTTTTTAATGAGTCGACATAATATTTTAACCCTGTACGAGAATTTCATCAGAAGTATAAACACCTTATTTCTGTGAATTTAATAAATTATACTCGTTTAAGCTGGTAATAAGTAAATATAATATTTATTATTTACAATACGGGAACAGTTTTGTATTTTTTTGTAAACGCATCCATTGTTCCAGTGACACAAATTGGTCCAAACAAAAATTAACTTTGGTTTTTGTGATACTGTTCTGCGATGACTTAACGTTCAGATTTTAGTATCACACACAATCTGTGATAAAAAGCATACAACATTTTAAATACAATTGATAGAAATATTTTTTTTTTTAGTGTTTCTGTAGGATGGTGTGTGAATGACATTCTTTTGTTAAACAGATTGATTGTTGAGCACACAACGGAAAGCAAAAAAAATAAAATAATCGGATCTCTCTCGGAAGTCGCCGTCTGTGAAGGCACAGATTTGCTATCGGGTCAGGGATGGCTGAACCGCTTCCAACAATGGGTGTTACCATTATAAATAAATGGCGCGTAATTTTCCCGCCGGAATTTAATTTTGGTAATTTAGGCATTCATTTTACATTCGTCCGCAATTATATTTTATTTGAACATTTGGAATGCTCTTCCAGCATCTGTGTGTTCCTCCTTCCTACAATCTGGATCTCTCCAAGAAACAGATAAATATACACTTTCTATCTCTCCAATCCACACACCAACATAACTCACGTTTCCCGCATGGATCGCCCAGTCACCCTGGCAGAATGTCATAGAGTGCACTGGTCTCGACCGGTTGTACTCTCCTGCATGTGATTTTATATAAAAAATATTAAATGATCACAATGTATCAATAGGAATACAAAATTAAAATGGTCATACATTATATTATTTAGTCAGATTTTTAATTATAACATTATTACTGTTCCGAATTCATTTTATTCTGATTTTTTAAATTTTAATTATTTCCAAATGTTAATTCATATTAACCTATTAAATATCTATCCATTTAGATGTTCTCCTGCATACGAATACTTAAAAAAAATGTAATCCATATAATTTTTGCATTAATTAAGATTTGTTATAAATATATAAAATAATAAATACCAAGGGGCATTTTAAGAATAACTTCAAAAACTCGAATAACGAGTACCAAATAGGTGAACATGTTTTTTCAAGATATTATATTATGTTGAAGGATTTATAAAATGAATAAAACATAGTAACAAGTTTTGATTAAAATTTTCTAGTTAGAAACACTTAAATCATGCGTTGTATCCATGTTTTTATGTTAAATCCTTGAATTGATTATGTTTCTGCGTATTTTTTTGTTTGTTTCGTTGTTTCAAGTCAAACCTGTTTGCTCTTTCCTTCCTAAATAGTTTGGTATTTTTTGTCCATGGCAACACCCGCTCCAGTAAAATATTGATGACTCAACCCTTTCGCCCCGGTTTATGTAATTTATAACAATAATACACTTGGGCCTCGTATAACACGGTTTTATGGTTCCACAAAAACACCGTGCAATACAAATCCGTGTTATGCAAAGTTTGAAGTTCATACAATATTAGGGGTTGCGTTCCAAAAAAAAAAATAACTAAGATAATTTATATTAATAAATACTTTATTTTTTTAAATAAACAAATATACATATTAATAAAAAAACTTTAATAACATAATGTGGTATTCATTCATCATCACTATCACTTATAATGCATTTTTTTTTTTTTTTGAAATCGGTTGTACGTTTTCATCATTGGAGAACTCTTGTGGTTTTAGCCTTCAAAAAATTCGGTAATAAGCGATTATCTGCTTTTAGAGTATAAATCCATACGTATTTCTTTATAAGGTTCCAAAATCTGTTGCAATTCCCTCTTAAATTTCGAACTTCTTTCCTTTCAATAAAAAAGTTTTCTAATTTTATAGCCAATTCCAAACCGTCATTTATCGTTTTTAATGTGAAACATGTAGCTGCTTCGCTGCAACTGCTTTCTGAGTCATTAAGTTTGTTGGGTTCATCTAACATTTGGACTAATTCTTCTTCGTTCAACGTACGATCCTCCAATATTTCTTGGATATCATGAATATCCATGTGATTAAAACCTTCTCCACTAATACCACGACAAATGCTTATTGTCCTTTGGTATTCATCTTCTATTGGTAGTAAAACATTTTCTCCAGACACTACTTCTGGCCATAGTTTTTTCCAGCAAGAATTTAAAGTTGATAGTTTTATTTCTTAAGCGGATTCAGAAACAATATCGACACAATTTCGAATAGATTTTTTTTTCCAAGCTTGTGGAAGTGTAAAATTTTCATATTGATCAATGTCTTCTAAATGTTCGACAGATGTAATAGGCTTTAAATGTTGAAATTATACCTTGATCTAAGGGCTGGATTGAAGACGTAGTATTTGGTGGTAAAAATAATATTTCAACATGACAATAATTTAAATCGAGCGGATGTCCTGGTGCATTGTCCAATATCAATAATATTTTAAGATTTAAATTGCTTTTGAATAAATGATGACTGATTGAATAATAAAAAATAAAAATATACATACTTTGAATATATAATATAGCGACATCTATCGTACGATGATAACAATGATATAAATACTAGTTTCAATGCGAGTCGGTCTAGGCATAGCAATAGCCCAGTTGGCTGAGCGGTATGAATACCTGGGCATAGTTGGTTTCCAAGGTCCGCGGTTCACATCCCGCTTCTGCCGTTATTTTTGTGCTTGGATTGACGCGTTGAAAAAAGAATTTTATGTATAGTATATGTATATTTAATTAATAATTATATTGTAATATAGTCAATGATCTATAAAAGTAGATTAGAATATTGAAATAATAAAATAATATTCTAATAAAAATTAAAAAATTCATACAACTACTTATAAACTGGAAATATGATTAAAAGTTTGTAGGGACTTAAACACAAAGTTTAATTGTAATGTATATAGCTAAATACATCTGTAATAACAGGTTTTTATCCTTTCATATAAAAATATAGCACAATATTGCACTTGAACATATGTATACAAGTTGGTTAAAACATACAGCGTTCTAAGTTACCCGTTTTTTTTAAATGAGATATTTCAAAAAGATCCCCGACTTATGTTTGGGTGGGGTTTGTCTAGTTATATAGTGTGTACTCAGTGGAGCGCCGGGTGTAGAGGTGTCTTAAAACGAGACAAGGAGCTAAATTTTATGGCAGAGATTAACAGCGAATACAAAATATATTTATATATAATGAATTAAAAGTATCGATTCGTTAATAATTGATATGCTTATTAACATATTTATTGTATCAATAATGATACTCATGACAATAAAAATAATAGATGTGATGCTATAAATTCTCAAAACTTTTAATTTTCCCAGGCATGCAGGTAACCGAATATTAATTTATGTTATTGTTCTGTCAATTATTAATATAAGAATTGGTGTGTCATTCGTCGATGATGTAAGTGGATCTTCGAACGCAAGAAGATTGCTTTTAGAAATAAGATTAGTTTTTTATTTATTTTTTCCAAATAATTTTTTTGGGCAAACGATGGCCAATTAAGCTAAGTATTAAAAAAAATATATTAAGAAATTTAAAATTATTTTTTAAGTCGTTTTAAAGTATTCCACGTTAGTAGGCTCCGAAGGGTTAAATTAGTAAGAATCTTATTCACCGTTTTCTCGAGAACTATAAAATGAAGAGCTGTGTAATCTTCAGGCAGGTAGACGGTCAAGACGTGAGTCATAACGTTTTCATTTGACAGGTAAAAAATAAAAAACGATCTTGTAATGGACCATAATTTGTTTGATAATAGTTACATGAAATAGTAACCATTATCCCCAGGCTTAGGCAAATACACAATCTTACAATTTACTCAACATTATTATTTATAATATGTAGCTCGTGTAACGAATCATTAGTCCAAGAATATAAAATGTTTCGTGTAATCTATTTATTTAATAAATTAATATTTACTTAGTGTGAAATAAGTGATTAACATGATACTCGCCTGAAAGACAATGACAAATTGCATATTATAAAGTGAATATTATTTTTAATGCTTTAAGGTTTTCAGCTTAATAACCAGTATTCACGAAGGCTTCAGTTTACAACTTCTGTACTTAGAGGTTAGCTAGCCATTAATATTCTTAGCAAACAATAGAATCGTACATGAAGTTGATATCTTACAATGGTAGGATATATACTATTGATAGGGTATTTTTTATAAATATAAGACTTGTGTGCAATAAAATATAATATTATAAGAAAAGATTTTATAGATAATACAATCATCGAATGCTTGGCTTTAAACGATAAATTGTTTGTACTCAAAGAAGTAAAGCATAATTCCTGAGTATTTACCTGAATAATCGATATTTATTGGAATCTTTAATGTTTCACACATTTGCACCAAATAACTAATATCTTTTACCTACTTTCTGTGATTTTTAAGTATTTTAACATTTATATAATCCCGGTTTGTAGTAAATACAATTTGTTTAGTTAAACAGTCAAGGATGGTTTTTTTTTTGGTAGAATAAAGTGTAAATTTGATATATAAATAAAATAACGATAACAATTACGTCTTGGGATGTTCGTAATTAATTTTATTGTGAAAAATAAAATATTTGTTGAAAAAGCATTTGATTCGAGTCTAATTTTATTTTAATTTATTCATATCGCATTATAATTCATCATAATTGATCTTCTCTGGCGTTTTCTCTAATCGTTTCACATACTTTCTACTAGAATAAATTTATTCAATCATCTTTCTAATGACTGATTCTTTTTCTTTTTACACAATTGACGCGATTTAATTAATTAATTCAATTTAAATTATACTTATACATTTAATCCACATAACATGGAATGCTAAATAATGTTAAATCGTTTACGCCTTTGATATAAACTAGAATCATTGTGCAAATTACAACATGTAAAGAAACGTTTTACAGACATTTACGTGAACTATAGTATTCAACGGAATGCATATGTGTGCAATCTTTAACAATTAATTATAATTGGTATGAAATAACAGTATTGTAATTTCTTCTTGCTCGGTTATTGTTTACATGTAAATATACATATAGAAGTGTCTTTTTTATAGGCATCATTCGACTAATTACAATTCGCAACAATAAGTCATTATCGACATGGAAAGCTACAAAATTATTTTTATGTATACCTAAGATAAATTTTATATTTTCAAATGAAGAATGATGTTCTATTATTAATCGCTTAAAATACATGTTTGAAAAATTAATTTTACAATTGTTACAAACCACAAATATACAATGGATGTTTTGTAATGTTTAAATGTGTATGCAAGGATCGTTTTACTTGAATCAGAAGTGAAATTTAAGTACACATTCATTAGCATTTTTGGCATGCGCGAAAGAGACAGTGTACATACCTGGAACAGCTCACCAGGTATGTCGATTGTTCATGCCCACTGTGAGTCACCTAACAACCATGCAACCATAACATGTACAACACAATACAACCTGCGCCATGTGACTTTGTTTGCGAGGTTTAAAAAAAGTAACTGCTGAACCAAGAATGCCTCAAAAGATCACCTGTTTTGAAAGCGATAACAGACTTCGAAAACAATGTTGAAAGTAAACAATAAAATGTAACGAGTTTGACAATTGAAAAAGTATAAAAATACTGGATGAAATGTGTTTGATCATTTATTATTTAATCAATTTTACACGGTAATAATGACGTATAATATATACACAAAATAAAATAGATTAATTGTACAAGATTCTTATTCAGTATTACCCAATCAAAATCAAGTATCGATCAATTAAATTAAGTTTGTTATTGTGGTAATGTTTCAAAAACAAATGCATATTATGTGCGAGTATCAATGTCAGTGAAAGGTAAATTGGAATGTTTTGAATAAACTTGGTTTTGACAGGCATGAAATAAATACGTAAAAAAAACTCACAAATCCTTCGTTGATGTTGATGGTGTAGATTCCCGTGTCGTGGGGCGGCAGTCTGCTGTCTTGCATCGTGAATAAGTCGACTATTACCCGCACAAAACTGTATATTTTCACCGCAGAGTTAATAACGCTTGTGCGGCTTCACTTATGCTATGTCACTTTTAATTATTCGTGTCACAAAATCGGATCAATGTTGATTCGTAGCGAGGAGCTCCGCGGGCGTGTTGTTCCGCGGCGATAGTCAACGTAGGAGCTGAACAGAGGCTGATAGGACCGGCCTTGCGAGTAGCGTGGATACCTACTCACTGGCTTACTAGCGTGAGCCAGCTGATTCGTTTGATACTCGCCAGTTTGAAAGTTCTCGGTAGTCTTCTATGACCGCGTGTATTATAATATTATGTGTATACCTGGTGGCAATGAATGTCCGGAATGAATTCATGGAACATTTTTTTACATCGATCCGCGTGACGTCATCTGTATTTATTCATCTCTAGAACGTCTATTAAAGCAGTCTCGTAAACGTCTGCTGCAGTAATGATAATACTCTAGCGCTGGGATTAATTAATTGAATCGTCCTCAGTTAGTCAGCGAGTGACTCGTCTAGATATTATTAGATTTATTTAACATAATACATATTTTTTTTTACATTTAATAATTTAGGCTCTGCTGAGTACATAACGTTTATAGTGCCGGGCGCTCTTCTCCAGGATGAAAAACGAAAACACTAAGTCTTGAAAAAATGTAGCTTACGTCCGTAAGACATCCAAAGAAAATGTTTAACAATATAAAAATAAATAAAAAACCAACTCATAATGGCATTGTTACTTTTTGCCACGTTTTGATATAGATACCAATGAATCATAATGATACAGAATGACTGGTACTATAATTATTTGTAATGTATGTACATGGTATGTTTGTATGAACATGATATTCTTTAAATAGTTTTCTATACACATAACATTAACAGAGATCAATAACATTACATCAATGAATGAGTTGATACTAGTATTACATAAACACATGTTATTATGTACGTGTAAAAAAATATCGATCGAGTAGTATTGTAATAATTTTCTATTCTATTAACTACCTAATTCAGTTTATCCATTGCATTATTGGTGGTTTCCAGATAAAAAAAAATCTTATATTTATAAACTTGTCCAAATAAATCATATGTCTGGCTAAAGATTATGGTTAAAATATTAGCTCCAGTTAGGGAACAGACATGGAAGAAAAAAAGCAGAGAATTCATAAGTACTGTTTTATCTATTTTGTATATAAAACGGGCTATTTTTTATTATTGTATAATACCGACTTACTTTTTTACTCGCTTGTTATAATGAATGTATCAAACCAGTGCCGCTTTTAGGGGGTGGCGAAGTGGGTCGGTGCCCCAGGGCGTCGAATAAGCCAGGGGCACCGAGAGCAACCGATCTTGATTAGATTTTTAAAAATATATAGGGCGCCGTAGGGTCTAAAGCCGGTACTGTATAATCAAACGCATCAAACGCCAACTTTCGACGCTTTAAATGGAGACAATTGACGATCATTTTTTTCAATTGTCTTTTTACTTAAAAACACAAAAAAAACATTAAAAAAATACATTAGTATGTACGCTTCGTTTTTGTCTAATTTTTGATAAATTTAAATTTTTTTTTTAAACCAAACTGAATAGTGATGTTTTCACGTTTTTATTCCATATCCTCTCCCTAGTTGAAACACAATCGCCAAAAATAATCGTTCTTTCAGATGTCATTATCATTGCCACTTTGCAAGCAATGTTTTGAAATAACACCAAGAATATACTAATTTTACATCCCTATAGCCTTAAGACAAAGGGCTGAGGGCTTTAAACAGTGATTTCCAATTCGTTAGGGAAGAACTTAAGAATTTTAGGGGGGCGTGGGGGTATTTTTTTTTGTTTATTTAATAATCGAAGTCACAAAATTGGAAAAGATCGGAGATTAATTTCATAACAGTGATCAAGAGGGGGATGGAGCAATAATAATAGGGAACTAATATTCTAAGGCAACTCGGTACGAGGCATATTTGAGCGTCTGTAAATGAGATTTATTTAAGAAATCGGATGATGTTTCTGATGTTTTCAAGATCGGTAGCATTTAGTCCTTTATGGGGCGGCTTAATATTGCGTTAGCACTAGTATAGAAATATGTTTGTAATACGATATTACACAATCGATTCTAATATCAGTGGCATCGAATGACACAACTTAGAAAGTTAGTTGGTAAAGACGGTGTTCTAAGAATACTGAAGAAATATGTATATAGAATATTAAATAAAAATATTCCACAATTTTGCTGTAGCAGAATTTTCTTCGTAATAGTTTTTTTAATTTTTTAATATAACATAAGTATGTGTTGAATTTCAATAATGTTATAAAGTCATTAATTTTGTACAGAAAATTCTAAAAATATAAAACGTACTTTTAGGGTTCCTAAATATGTTTTACGTAGCCCTTGTGAAAAATCTAATATCACAGAACTCTGTTCACTACTTATAGGTTGTTTTGTAAATACGTTGATACCTCGACATACGAGTTTAATTCGTTCCGCGTTCCTTGCTCGTATTTCAAATTACTCGTATATCAAAGAAAATTTCCAAAAAGTCCCAAAACGCGAGTACAACTTATCAAAGACGCTTTGACAGCCAGAGCACACTAATAAGTGATTCTTTGACCGTGGGGATTCACGCAGGAAAGCGTGACGCGCGTTTTGTGTGCAACCGGCCGACCCGCTAAGCCGATTGCTCGTATCTCAAATTTTGCTCGTATTTCAAACCAAAAAATCGCCCGCTCGACGGCTTGCATTTTTTAAAAAAACTCGTATGTTGGGGAACTCGTATGTCAAGGTACCACTGTATTGAAAATTTCTTAGATTGAAATTTCCCAGCACCTAAATCCCGGTTTCGTAAGAAAGCTCCAGGATTTAAGCCCTATTTACCACAATTTTCCGCCAATCAGTTCTGTCAGTTGCTATTTGCTATTGTCCATGCCTTATCCGAAGATATCTCTGCTTCTGTAGGTCCACCCTGTGTACATAATGGTTCTCGAAGATCTCCACGGCAGAATACCCGGGACTTGGAAAAGATCACAGCCGCAGAATTCGAGTCATTTTTGGGTGATAAGTTTATTAGAATTTTTAATCGGATAATTAGCCCGAAGCTCTTGAGGTTTTAATCATATATATTTTTTAAACAGGACAAATCACTTGGTACAATTTTTTTTACAACATTATTCAGTAATTGATTAACAAAAACGTCTGATACGTCTTAAACAAATTAAATTTATAATGATAAACAATTCAATATTATTAGTTATGAATTGACGAAGTTATAGTCAAGCTTTTCAGAAGATCTATAGAGATGATCAAAAAGGCGGTACTAGATAGAGATCGCGTGGGAAGAATGTGTTCTGAAAGAGCAATAAGCATTGCAGCGAAAGCAGAAGATGAAGAAGATACATAATATATTACCGTATATAATATAAAACTAAGGGCATGTTTTATTTTAATAACAATTTTTTTGCTACAAGTGTGCTTTTTTCGTAAAAATAAGTTGATAAATTGAGTACAACTAAATATAAGAAGTAAAATAAGAAGGTCAGAAAATTTGTTGTTAATAACTACTCTTACGTATCATAATCGCTCAACTTTCATTGTGGAAAGTAAACATAATTAAAGTACCATTTTTAGTATAACTTTATTGTAATTTGATGTTCGGAAGGCATACCTATGTATATAATTTAAGACTAGAAATAAAAGCAATTTGGACTAATAAATAAAAGCATCCTATTTAAGTTTCATGGCGTTTCCTGTCCAAGCCGCCGAATATTGAGTTAAGTTACGAGTATCTCCGTAATCGAATTAAATGAACGTAAATCTCTTTAATAATGCATTTACGTTTTGATACTTCCGTACAGTCAACAAAGTTAAAATTTAAGCTAACGAAATATTTTTTATTGTCAATTTTTTCATATGATAATAATAAAAATTACTTTAATGAAATTTATGAAAGCACTTATATGAGGAGGGCTAGATAAAATTTGAAATGAACGTAGTACGAAATTATTGATGTACTGATGTTCCATTGTGCGCGATACAAAAATTAAGTTAATTTGTGTTTTTTTTTAATTCAGTTATTGATAATTCTTGACGGAATTCTTTCATATCAATGATGTAAGTGAAAAGGTTTTTTTATAATTAATTCCACGCTTTTATTGTTGAAAATATGTTTCCGCTTGGAAGAAAAATAGCTTTTGGACAAAATCGAAACATGTCATCAATAATAAAGCTAGAATAATTTTTAATAACAACCATTATGTGTACATCATTGTTTTTGTAAATTGTATTACTATTTTATTATTAAAATAGGTGTGCAATCTTTTGTAAAATATTTAATGATTATTCCAATCTTCCATATACAATGACTCATAATTTTTGTTTTTATTTGCCAATATATATTTTTTTATGACTTTACTACATACTATAAAAAATATATAATTTGATTGTGTTATAACCCTAGGGTTATTAATAATAATAAAAATATTACGAAATCAAGTTTCTCATGATATAGGAGAACTATATTATAATGAATAATCTTGCTTAGAATCATCAAACATTGTTATTCAAATCATTCACTTTTAGTAAAAAGCATTTAATTTATTGTAGGTATATAAAAGTTCTCTCCATAGCACGCTGGGTGACTTCTATTTTATGGGTAAGACTTGCTGTCAGATTCCACGTCTCTGCGCCATAAGTTAATACAGGGAGGATGCATTGGTTAAACGCCTTAGTTTTAAGACATTGCGGAATTTTCGCTTTAAAAATGTACTTTAGTTTTCCAAATGCTGCCCATCCCAGTTGTATGCGCCTGTCGATTTCTTTTGAGAAGAAATATGCTATGGAGAGATCCATGCTCGGAGTGTCGCTAAAAGATAGAATCCGAAACGAGGAAATACGCAGAAGAACTCAAGTAGTGGATGCTACCCAACGAATAGGCACACTCAAGTGGCAATGGGCAGGTCATATCTGTCGAAGAGACGACGGTCGATGGGGAAGAAAAGTATTGGAATGGCGCCCAAGAACTGGCAAACGAAGCATTGGCCGACCCCCTACAAGATGGACCGACGATATAAGAAGAATAGCGGGAGTGACCTGGATGCGGAAGGCGGAGGATCGAAGAGGATGGAGACTCATGCGGGAGGCCTACGTTCAACAGTGGACGGACACAGGCTGATGATTATGATGATGATGATATAAAAGTTATATAAAAAATCAATAATGTTTTGATAGTATGCTGCATGAAAAAAAAAAATCCAGAATTTGGTTGGTTCATCTGTGTTAATTTTATTTTTTATTTTTATAATAGGCATAAATTTATATAGAGGTATTTTATTTTCACTTAGGTGGTTACCTAAGTAACGTGAGCGTAGCGTTTATTTTTAAAAGAAGAAATTTTGCTTAACGTGTCAGTTTGACAGAAGCGGCTTTACGGATAGTGGTTGAAGTCAATTGCAAAATATTTTGTAATAAATTATTATCTAAATACATTTAAGCATGGAGGATTGGATTCACCATAGTTTGTCGGATTGCTTGGGATTTCCTGTCCCTGATGACTTAGTTCAGTGAGTATTTATTTCTTAATCTTTTTACGATCCACATTACGGATTTTCACTGTACATTTTGCCTCTAAAATATTACTAAAATCCAAGTTTTTTTTATTGTTTTCAGATATGTAATTGCGATAGAAAATATTAAAGATCTGAAGGAATATTTGAAGACGCTTCTAGACTTCGAAAATCCAAAACATCGCTCTTTTTTAAATGAACTTCTGGAGAAGAAAAGTAAGTAATCTTAAACGCACATAAACGATTGTTATTTAAAGATAAGGCAATATTTTACTGTGGTGTATAAAGATTTTAAAGGATTATAAAATAAATACATTTGTTATACTGACAGTGGTCCGCATAATTTCTAATCGCAACAAAAAGCTATTTTTGATATATCAACCTAAAATTTTGTAAGTGCAAATAACATCATCTAAAAATGGTTAGTGCTTATTTGAATTCTTATTTACCAGGTTCGAGGGATAAATCGTTAAACAAAAAGAAGAAGTCCAAGCAAGTTTTATCTCTTAATCACAACTCCTCCCCTGAGCCGGCTACGCCCCAGGAAGCTGAAGTTGCTGCAGGAAAAAAGAAACAAAAGTTTGTTAACTTGTATTCTCAAGAAGGGCAAGACAGAGAAATAATTCTACGTAAAGGTACACACTTAACATATATATATATAAAGTTTATAGTCTTTTAACTCTGGTTTCCTTTATTTCCCGTTGTACTCATAAATGCACTTCATTTCCAGGGCGCCATCACTGTGATTGTCAGGCTAGCCAACACAAGCTTATTAACAACTGCATACAATGTGGCCGCATCATCTGCATGCAGGAGGGCTCGGGGCCATGCCTGTTCTGTGGAAACCTGGTAAAAATATTCTCCCGCACTTCTTATGTAACTATTTCAATAAAATGATTGACTCTTTTCTTTAAAAGTCAACTAAAATTTTATTTGTGTTACTATAGGAGTAAAATAAAGAAAATATTAAAAAAGTAAACATGTATAAATTAACACGTTCCACGCCACGTAGGTTTTTTTTTCGTACTAACAGTCCCTGTACGCCAGCGGTTACATTTCAATGGAATTTTAACATTGAATGTGACCTATATGCTTCTGAGTCAAATGCATTAAAAACATTACGTGGCGTTAAATGTTTTAAGAAAAGGTTAAAATATACAATAACCCTTTTTTAATTCAACACATGAGATTAAGGGATTATGGGAATTAGTTAACCATTTTAACAGATCATATTGCATATTTCATTTGTAATGATGAGTCTTAAACAAAATAAATAGATAAATAATAC
Source organism: Glossosoma conforme (assembly GCA_022606575.1). NCBI lineage: Eukaryota > Metazoa > Arthropoda > Insecta > Trichoptera > Glossosomatidae > Glossosoma > Glossosoma conforme. Next base: position 562,760 of record JAGTXR010000001.1, read on the forward strand.
ATATGTTAAATACATACTCGTATTACAATAACACTTAGTTAATTATTTTTTTAGGTGTGTTCCCCCGAGGAGCAAGCTGTTTTAAACGCTTCCACCAAAAAGTCTTCGACCCTTTACAACCGCCTGATGGAACAGAAGCGTCCTCAAGGCTGGGAGGCGGCTGTTGCTCAACGTAATCGACTGCTGGAGTATGATCGCACAAGGTAATTATGTCATTAATTGCATAATATATATAAAACATTTTATTATTAGTTTGGATAATAAAAGTGAGGAATTTTTAAAAATTTAATTAAAAGCTATGTAATAAAAGATTATATTATTTATACTTGCAAAAGGTAGTAATGTTTTTGTAGATTTTTTACTAACTCTCTTCTTGTTAACGGATTCTTGATGAGCTAGAGACCCAGCACTTATAACTGCCTCACAATGCAGTATTAAGAAAAAAAACAGTAAACAACATTATTTAATTAATACATCTGTAAGATGGTCCCAAATGCTTAACCCTTTGTTTACTAAGCATCGAATATTCGACGGTGGATTCTCATGCGAAAAAAACGAAGCGTCGAATATTCGATGCTCATCTAAACACAACTTGACAGTAATAAAGATTTATTATTTACATCATATATGATCTCAAAATCAAAATTTGAGTTTGGATATTCTATTTTTTGTTGTTTATATATTTTATTGGCAAATATAATTTTTATTGATTAAATTTTTATTCGCTTAATCTGAAGTATGAACTGTTTGGAATGAACATTATTTTTATTTTTACAATCTAGCGTAAAAAAGTTAAAAATTATGTTTAATTTTTAAAGTACTAAAAAATGCTCTAAAATCTGTTCGTTTTTTTAAGAAAATTCTTCGTAACCAAACAGTTAAAATGGTAAAAATTTAATTGCCATAAAAGATTTCAAACGAAAAATGTGAGGCGCAAAATTGAGGAGTGTAGAGAGTCGCCTTCGTTGAGAAATCTCATAGATCAGTTCAAATATAAACAATTAAAAATAAATAATATACATTGAAGTCAATAATTGTGCCCACGATTATGAAAGTGGTGTAAGTCATGTTTTATTCGTTCTGAGATTTTAAAGGTTTGTGTTTTGATGTTGGTTCAAAACCAATGAAAGTGACAACTTCATGTTGCATAAAATGCCGTATTCAAATTTTTCAAATTAATGTTGGATGAAGATTATATTAATTCACAAAATTGGGAACTGAAATAAATGAATAACTCGTTTTGTACAATTTCTTGACTTACGCCACTTCCATAATTATGGGCACAGTTATTTGTGTTTCCAATGAATGATCAAATATTTTTTGTTGAGTGTTTTGAAATAATTAATATTATATATCAATTATATTTAATAAGTATTGTCTTTTCAGTGAGCGTCGCACCAGGGTCACGGATGACGACAGTGATTACTTCAGCAGTGCCTCTGTGTGGCTGAGCAAGGCGGAGCGAGAGAAGCTGGACAAGTACCAGCAGACCCTCAGGGAAAAGAAACACGCCTCGCGTCTGCATCAGACATTTACATTAGACTTTGCTGGTTTGTTGGCATTTTTTCTTCTATCATTTTGTAAATGCTGATAATTTTGACTATCTTTATTTTTAGCTGCAATTAAAACATCCTCTCATGTGTAGTGGTCCTGTAGAATTTAAAATGCTTCTGGGTCTCTCTATAAGAAACTTGAAAAGTTAATTTTCTATGTGTTAAAATGTATCTCTTACAAATTTGTTATAAATTATGAATTTGAAAAACCGTCACTAGATTTTCATTGTTAAATTTGCTGAATACAACCTGTATGCTCTAGTATTATTATTCCCCGCGTAAGCAAATAGCAGATGTTAAATTAAGATTTCTTGTGTCTAAGGTTTATCTGTTAGAAAGAAGCATTTCAAACTTAGCATTTATATCTGAGATAATAATTCCCAGTCAGATTTATGTGCAGTGGGAAAGTAAACATTTTATTATTTAAGAATGATATAGTTTGTCAACAATAATATTTATTCAAATTCCTTTTTGTATATGATACTTGATTAATAATACGAATTCTGACATTAATCAGGGCGACAGCTGGTCGAAGAGCAAAACTACGAAGGTGAAGTGAGCGAGGATGTTGTGCGAGAGATCAGCGGATCTTGTGATAATAGAAATGATTATCAGCCCAACAACAATGACAGTTACGAGGGAGACTTGCATCCTGGCTACGATGGAATAGCTCCCAAGGTAATACTTTTCTTACATACCAGCTCTCCAAATGGAAGCATACTTGTATATCTCTACTTGTATTCACATAAATCTCATTGTATTTCATTGATACAAAATACTGCTATTCATTCCTTTCATCATTCTTCCATGTGCGCTCCCTCAACTGGAGCATATGGACATCACGAGCTGCCGCCATATAGCTCTGTCAGTCGCTTTGGTCCTCCCCTCTTCCTATATCAGGTCCGCCTCCCGTAGCTTTGAGTACATTCTATATATAGTTCCCAATGGCCTTCCAAGACGGCGAGAGCCCAGGGACTTGAAGAAAAGGCAGCCATAGTTATTGCACTCTTGCATTTGTAGGAAATATCCCAGCCAGGTCCATCTTTGTCTATTGACGTACTGTAGTATGTAAGGCTGCCTTGTCCGTTTTCTCACCTCGTAATTCCTCACAAAGTCAAACCATCTCAATCCTGGCACTGCTATTAAAGCTGTTAATAAATAAATTGTGTTAAAAAAATATCCAATAAAAACTGTCGTAAAAAATAATACTATCTTGTATTGTTTGTTTTCTGTTTTATTTTTAGTTTGACGAGTCTATAAAGAGCCAGATAGTGGTGAAAGCTGGCCGGCAGCCTCTACTGGAGGTGATACAGAGAGTGCAGGATGCTTCTCTGCAGGAGATGGGCGACCGAGGAGCCTGCCTTTCCATGCACCAGCCCTGGGCATCACTACTTGTCGCCGGGATTAAAATGTCAGCCTAAACATCTTTCATTAATATTTTAAACGCAGCACCTTTTTTTTGGATTTGTTAATTGATTTATAATCAATTAATATATACTAAAATATATTTTATAGTAAACAAACATATCAGACATTGCTTGTAGTTTTTAACTGCAATCCAATATATTTTATATTTACTTATATAGTGAGTTAACTTTAAACATTACAACAGTAGAAAAAAGCCGTAATATGAGGCCACAAATTCCATGTAAAGTTCGTTGCCGCTATAGACGTCATAGGTAGAGAATTAGTTAATTGTTCCATTCATTTTGATCATGATTATTATAATATTGTTAAATAGTAAAGGCATCAGAAAACATGCATTTAGTATTATTAGATTAAAGAATACATAATCATTTGTGAAAGTTTGGTTAGTTAGCATGGTTGTTAGTATTGTATGAACTGGAAAGGCACGCATGTGTTGCCATATTGGTTATTTGACAGGTCTCGATCGGTAGATCACCGCTATATCAATGTTGGCGCTGCGTTGTTGCAGCGGCCGCAATATTCAGTCTGTGCCTGCTTGAGGCGTTAACAACACGTTATTCCTCGATCAGACCGAAAGTCAGTCAAACTTTTAAGTTGAATATATCTCAATTTGTTTCTGAAAATGTCTTAGTGGTCCTCATCTGCTCCTCATCTGTCCACCACGTGTCCTAATAACGATCCCGGTCACGTGAAGTTGCTCTATTCTTTAGTAAATGGGATGTTAGTTGTAATATTTCATACATATAAAATAAACAACAATGTCTTCTATGCCATTTCAATGCATGCTAGTATTAAAAAATAGTTTTAAACAAAAAATGATTGTCTGAGAGCTAGTACGTTACAATTTTTTTTAATTATGACTACTTTTATTTAACTTCATGTAATTTAGTACCATTGATATTAAAAAAAATAAAAAATCGGCTTGTGTATTGTGTTCATAATATATAACTGTCTATATTTCTACACAGCATGTCTTTTTGCTTCACAAAAATTTTGTTATGTCTAATATTTTTTTAAGCTGTTGTAATCATTGATGCAGACACGAAGGTAGAAGTTGGTACACGGCACACAGGGGGCGCCTGTGGATCGCCTCTACCGCTCAGCCCGCTGAGAATGAAACAATTCGCTCTGTAGAAAATATGTACAATGTTTTGTATCCAGGTAACAAAAATGTTCTTTCACATTGATTATATTATTAATTCCACCATCATTTCAAACAGTAATATTTTAAATACATTTACAGTACATTAAATTAATTAAACATATTTATATATTAAACAATAATATTGCTTAATTGTAAAAAATATTTTGACTATACAACACAATTTAAATTTCTGAAACATGTCGCTTAGAATAAAACTGAAATTAAATCAAAATATTTCTAAAACTTAGATCTCATTATCTTGTTCGCATCGGTACCCGATACATGCCGTGTAAGATTCCCCTACCGTTGACATCGGTAGCCGTGATATATTGTTTTGCTACTTTCTTAGAATAGTTTTTTATGCATCATCTGATAGCTAAAGGATACAAGAACCAATCTGATATATGAAAATAAACCAGATAAGTATATTAATGCTTCAAATACTAGTTTTATAATTGACAGTATAATTTGTATTCCACGAAGCCGTAATGAAAGGGTTATAGTTGTATTTATTCAATTGTTTTTCAATTTTACGTAGTCATATTTTTTTTATTTAACCTTTAATTTGAATGTTCATTCTACTTGTGTTACAATGCTTATTAATATTTCAGATGACAAAATTGTATATCCTAAGATGTACCCGACTGGCTGCCTGCTTGGCTGTGTTAATGTTACAGACTGCCTTCCTCAGGAAGAATACCAGCAAAGGTATTATTTTGTATTGTGTGTTATGCCATTTTAATTTTTATGATAGATTTTAATCGTAAAGTATCTCCTGTATCAAGTATTTTTCATTTTTCTGCATTATTAATTATTAAATATTCCTTGTAGATTTCCTGATGGCGAGAGTGAAAGTCCTTTCGTGTTTATATGTTCAGAACCCAGAGAACTTTCGCTACGGTTTCCTATATCAGGAAAACATAAAATATGTAAGTTACTTCATTCTTTTTGTGATGCAATGTTTCTATAATTGAATATTTTATTGTAAGCCCAAAAATCTTAATTTTTAAAAATTGATATTTATTTATGAAATTGTTTTGTGTAATATATTGTATTTATTGTATTTCAGATTTGTTAGAAAGTAAAATTCACGAAGCAGCTGTAAAATGTTTACAAAAAATGGCTAAGATGGAAGCAAATGCCTAAAATATATGTTACATTTACCATTGTCAAAGGTCTTATGAGTTCAGATGTTTTTATTGAATAAAACACTACTTAACAATCAACATTTATTTTATTACTATTACACTTCATCTTTATATACATTTGGTTTTTCTTATTTTATAAAGGTAGATTTTTATTTTGCAACATTCTCTCTAACATTTTTCTTAATATTACATAGCTACTCATTCATTCAAGACCCTCTTACATCTTATGTATTAGTAAAAATAAATATATTAATTAAAATTATGTTTCAAAAACAAAAAAGGCAGATGGTATTTTTTACCTTTTATCAATAACTTGGATAATTATTATTTAGTTTCCGCATGTGAATGTTATGTTCTGCCCATGGTAGATAATGAAGAATAAATCTACATAAAATGACTAATCTTTTGGTTAAATGCTCTTGATTTGATCCAATTATTTAAAAAAAAATATTCTTAAATTTATTTCATAAATAATTATAATAGCGATTTCTCAATTAGGTAGGTACATAATTATGGAGAAAATTAAACTAGATTGCATACCATTTCGGTATGAATAGTAAAATAAATGAGAATTTTGTGTTTGGGAGAATGTTTTTTCATGATTTTTAAGCCAATGAAAGCAGTAGGTATGTAAAATTTTATGATAATGATAATTATTCTATTATTTAAATTCAAATTAAATTCGATTTTTATCAGCTGTAAAAGAATATCTATGTTTTTATTGTTTTCAAGGAAAAAAGATACTGCTGTTTTTTTAATTCCTCGATTTTTGTTGTGTTATGTTTAAAACTTTTTTAATTTTGCTGAATAAATACTTAAAAATAGATAATTATTCTATATTAATTATACTATGATTCCTTCTTTTGATTTAGTTGCGGGAAGAATGCTTCGATAGGAAGAATGGGGTCATCAGTCGCTATTGTGAAATAGTTGGGAACTTTCCTCGTGTTGGGAGAAACTGATTTGAACAATCCAGGAGTATTGTATTCCTTGCTGGAAGCCAATGTTAGATCTGACACCCTTTGGGAGTGATCCACCGAGAGATTTTCAGTCATTTCCTCACTTGTTGGATGTTTACGTTCATCTTTTGCAATTTTCATGATGGCCGTTTCAGAAGTGGATTTCTCGGTCGTCGTTTCATTCTTCTCTTCCATAAATGATACACCTTCGCTGGTCATCTCTACGGACACACTGGTGACTTCAGGTAAAGTCTGTGCAGTGGCTTCTACAGTTTTATTCTTAGGAGGCAGTCTCTTCTTCAAAGTCGGTGAACTCGGTCTTTTCAAGTTTGTGTAAATGTTGTTTGATTTTGACGTTGACTTTTCTACATTGTCGATGGATGACTCAGTAGTTGTTGTTGATGTTTTCAATCGATTCGGATCTCTTCTCAAGGAGCCTCTCACTCTGTGGGTAGGTTTGGTTACTACTTCTTTATCCAAAGGATCACTAGTGGCGGTAGAAGTTCGGAAATTAATGGATAGTCGGCCGCTCGGTACGATATTCTTTTCGTGCGTCTCGTTTGTTTCATCATTCACATCGTCTTTGTGCCTCGGGTCTTTTGGAGTAAACTTTTTGCGAGGTATTTCTGTGGTGGTACTTACATCGGATCCTGCTGGCTTACTGTCGCCGTTCTGCTCCTTGAAACTGGGGAACCGCGCTCTGTTCGGGAACCTGAGTCTCGGGGTGGATTCGCTGGTCGTGTAGTGCGGCGTTTTGTCAGTGGAGGTTGAAGTGTACTGGTTCAAACGGTTTCTGTAATCTTTAACGCTAAATCTCGGCCTGTTGCTATCATACTTATTCGGTTTCACTTTGAGGCGATGCGACTTGTTAGTGCTTATGATCGGCGTCGTCGATACGATTTCTTCATCACCAGAGGGGGCTACGGTCTCGAAATTTATCGGCCTCTCCTGTTTTGCACGTAAATTTTCATCAGATTTCGTCGTTCCCCTGTGTCCTGATTTCAGTTCTGTAAAGAGTTGTTCACTTCGAGTAGTTTGACTGGTTTGGATATTGTTTTCGGAAATGTTTTCGTCAAAGAACGACGACGAAGTCGGTTCGTTTTTTATTTGTTCCGATGACTGGGCTTCGTCTTCGGTTTTAGTTTTTACCTCTAATACTTTATCGGCTTCGTTGTTGTTAGATGAGCTATCTCTCAACTTTTGCGCGGAATACTTCACTCCCGTGGTACTGACGGATACATCACTAGTGGGCGTGTCCTTTTCATCCTGTTTGTGAGAATAGTCGGGAGTCTGGTTGAAAATTTCATAGTCTATTGTGGAGTGTATTTTATTTGAAGGAGAGCGGTTTGATTGATTGTCTTTGGCTATTTTCATTATGGAAGATTGGTTATCATTTGATTCTTGGTATTTCGATGCTCGTTCTGTTGTAGTTTCTAATAGATCATCTAAATCTAGAGACGACAAGGTGGTCGCGCGCACTCTGCTGTGGAGCTTAGATCTGATGGTAACCGGGATAGTAGGAAGCATCGTCGGTTGAGCGCTGCTCGTGAATTCTGAATGAGTCGGGGGCTTCGTCGGTCTCAACTTGTGAATCGAAGGCAAGCGAAGTTTCTGTCTAGTAGACTTTGTAACTACATCAGAGTCTGGGTATGGTGTGGTAGTTTTATACCTGTAATTTCTATGTGGGACCTCCGTGGTAAAGGGTTCTTGAGACACCTCTTCCGTGGTAGATGTTTTTAAAGGGCGTCGACGTCGGTGCTTGTTCTTCTTCCTGGGGAGGTCATCATTCCAGTTATCGGATACTGTGGTAGTCGGTGACAGAGGTCTTCTGAAGTGTTTGTTCGGTGGAATGGTCGGCAATTCGCTGACTTGAACATCGTTTTCTGTTTCATGCGCCTGTTCTTTATACGTTTCGAATCTCGTCGTGAAATCTCTTATGTCGTCATCTGCACTGCTGGGAGTCGACGATTCATATTGCGGACGATATCTGGAAGGTTTCCTTCTAGCATTTATCGGCTGATATGTATTTAGTTCTTCGTAATTTTGGGTCGGCGTTACCTTTGTCGGCACTTCAGTTTCAAATGTGGTATTTATGGGAGCCGCCAGGTCATAAGTTTCATCGCCTACTGGCTTCTTTTGCTTTTGGGATTCGATATCTGCCAATGTATGTATATCTTCAGTTTGCACGGCGAGTGGTTTCTGCTTATTATTTTCTACCAAAGTGGAATAAATAGTTGACACGTCATCATTGAATGGTTTGCTCGGTTCCGGAACATCCGCGGGTCCCGGGAAATATGGCAATGGATTAATTCTGTCGTCATGATTCGGGATGACGTTAAATGAAGGCAATTTAGGTCGGCCGTTGCTGTAATGTTTGTATGACTGTGCGGGATTCAGCCAGGTGTGTAATGTGGGTTGGGTGTTGGTTTCTCCGGAAGATCCCCAGTTCTCGGTCACTTCGTAGCTGCCTCTGAGCGGAATCTTATCTTTTGAATTGTGTTTCTGGAACTTGGGATCAAAGTAGTCATGACCTCGTACGGGGAAGTATTTGACGTCGTCGAAAATGTATTTGGACGGTCCTGTGTGATGGCTGGTCACGGTGAATGATTGGTATTTGTCCTTGTTGACTCCGACATTTTCGATTTTGATAGCTTGTCCGTTGTATGAATTGATGGTAGTGTAAGGGGGAGGTACTTGCACGAGAAGGCTTTCAGGAACGGCATTTGTGCTCTGTGATTCGAACGGATCTGTCGTTACGGAAGGTGGCAGAGTTGTATCGAAGAATGAAGACATTTCTGGTCGTCTGGTCTGTTGGTTAGAATTGTAAGAGAACGATCCAGACTGTTTGACTTTCGTTTGATCTAATTGGTTTTGTTGGTTTTTGCTCAACGGATCCAAGGGGCTGGGTATGAAGTTTGATGGACGTCTTTCGTCTTTAGTGAAGTTTTTGACGTTGTGGTCATTAAATTGAGTAGAAGAATGTTGAATGATCGTTTGCGGTGGTGGGACGAGATTCCTGGTGTAGTCTTCGCTGGAAGGTATTGGCTTGGAGTATTGCTGCGCCGGCTTGGGGTCCTGAGTGGAGACCTGGATGTTGGAGTTGGCCGTGGAAATGGCAGATATTTCAGTCGAGAGGAACGGTATCTTGGTTGGAGTCGTTGGCAGATAACCATTTTTAGAGCCGGAGTAAGGATCTCTAGCTTTAATAGATGCGTGGCCAAAAGAACTGAAGCTCCCTGCAAAATAATTGAAACAATTACTGGCGTCGTTATAATGTTATGGAAATTTAATAAGTTACTTAACTAGGATTTTTTTCTATCCCGGTTTTGTTTCCGCACAAATATTTGGAAAGCTTTATTATTTCTTACATACCTAATCATAAATATAGGTACCCAATGGAATAATATAGTGAAACAGTTTATACATTTTAATGCCTTAAAAATGTAAATAATTACTATGAACCTGTCCACGGTCATTTAACAAGATTCGTTGTGTATCAAAGCGTCTTCAAAATAATGATCCGAGGTCGAGTTGCTTTAATGTGGAAGTCTTCATCCGCAGAGTTATTTCCCGTTGTAGTCTATTTGTAAGGTTTATTCGCATTCTAATGTATTCTAGGTAGGTAATCTTTTCATCAAAACAATAATTTAAATTATTCTTAATACTCTTTTGCGTCTCATAAAACTGTTCAAAATAATAATGAAGCAACTTAAAAAGATACACGTTTTTTTACTCGAGAAAATTAATAAATATTATGTAACTTTACTAATATTTTAGGAGTATTTGATGCTTGGATCAAAATTCGTTAATTTTTAGCATTGAATCTTAGATTAATTAAATGTACGTGTGATTAAAGATTAGACTTTTAGACAATTCTATACGACTAGTTTACGAATGTATTTTTTAGAAACGAAATTCCGATTATCTATACCCCACCCCATCTCTGGCTTTAGCGGCCGAAATTTTTAATTTATTAATTAAATAAATTATCTAATTTCTGCTAATTTATAAGAATATCGATTAATTTGTCATTGTTGTTGATTCTATATGATATATTTATTTAATTAACATTATTTTTATTACAATAAATGATTATATTGACGTTAATTAAATTGATATAACTACTGGATATCCTTACAACTTTGAATTAGGAGAATTTTTCCAAATTTTTTAAAGGTTCTAGCTATAATTTATTGAATAAAAGTATGGTTTTTATACCTAATATGCTCGAAGGTATAGGCCCGAACGTTTCTTCTTTCAGGCCATACTGTTGAAAGTGAGATGAAAGAGCAGGTTTGTATGTGACGGCCGCCACACCTTGACCAGTCTGAATCTTGGTCTTAGTCTGCGCCGACAGCGATTCTTGAGGGTTCACGTGCTTTTGGTGATTCACTGGCTTCGAATAAGCTTCATTGGGTCGAGGATACACATCGGCAGGTCTGGAAAACGCTTCTTGCGGCTTCTTCAAGCTATTTTGATAAGACTGCTGCATGGCGGATTGGTGGTAATGATTTGTGGCCAGCTGTTGCAGCATTTGAGCTTGTAGTTGATTATGTTTCAAGCGTTTTCCCATCATAACTTGACCGGGAAGTTTGTTGTAAACTGGTCTATGGCTTATCATCGGTTGAGGATGTCGAATGAATATATTACTGTCGTATTGATACGCTGGCGATTGGAAGCTTTTGAAATGATTAAACCCAGGATTTGAAGGAAATTGAAATGGATTTAAGTAAGAATTTACAGGCGCGTTCACGTTCAAGTTCAAGTTGTTTTGAGGGAACATTGATGGCTTGTATGTTTGAGCTATGGTTGTGAGTTTGTTGACGTCTCTAGTGACTAGTGGTCTTGTCGATGTGCTCAGTATGCCGCTTCCATAGAAGTCTCCGCCGAGGGGTGATATTCCCACTGCGTGCGGAGATATCACTTTAGTTTCGATGACAGCTGGACCCGTCATGATTTTCTGGCCGATGTTTTGCGAGTTGATGACGTTTCCGAAGTTGTATGAAGGCAGACCGGGAGACAAACCGGATGACATTATCGGCCTCCATCCTCCTTTATTTCCGGAAAACCCCTGAAATTTTTAATAGAATAAAATACAGATTATTTAAAAATAGATTTTCGAAAACGATATGCTGGGAGAATAAAATCTAGAGTTAGTCCAACTATAAGTCTTGGCTTCAGAAGAGGCACGAAGTTTCTTGAGGTTAAAAAAATACAAAGTTCGCTTTATAAATACAGAGTGGACATTTTTTTTTCTTTTTAGGAATAAAATCTGAAATAAACCATCAGCCCATAAACTTGCTTAAAACCTGAATCATTTTGTAGGGTGTAACAATTAAAAAAATAATTGCAAGAGATGTATTTGTTATTTTGAAATCAATTAACTTTAAGCATACGTAAGTATATAAAAGGTTGTATTTTTTTCGTCAATCTTTCAAATTACCTAGAACTTTGAGACTGTGGTAGCGAATGAATCGACATCTTTTTAGACGTATTCATAAAGATCGATTTGAATAAGCGAGAAGAAAGAATATTCAAAAATATATTCGAAATAGCTGGGCATAACTGATTACATTCACAGTAAACATCATCTTATATGACATTTTTCTCATCAATAAACTTGTATGTACAGTGAAACCTCTATCCATTTTTCCTCGAATAATTCTTTCTCCGGATTTGTCGTTTATTTATTCGACTCCGAATTCATTTCATACAACAAATAATCCCGCATTCATATTTATTTTAATAGGTGCATTAAAACAGATAGATAGAGGTTTCACTGTACAAATACATATCAATTGTTAAATGTTGGTATAGGTCTTCACTTATCTATAAATATCATATTAAAGTAAAGAAATGTATTCTAAAAATCCACTTAAAACAACTCATTACTCATATTTGACTGGATGGGAACTTTGGATACGGAAGGCGGAGGATCGAAGAGGATGGAGACTCATGCGGGAGGCCTACGTTCAATAGTGGACGGACATAGGCTGATGATGATGACTCATATTTGGTTTTATTTTCTCATATTTTGTAATATCAAGTTGTCTTACCATTCTGATGAAAGTATACATTTTTTTGAACAAAAAGAGCTATGTGCATAAAGGTAAATTGTTGATACTCACTGAGGATAAGTACAATGTCCTGGATAGTGCGTCATGTTCAGGATGGTGGTCTTGTTGCCCCAACACTCTGTAAGGCACCAGCAACAAGCTCAACACCACTAAAGAGCCTGCAACAGTCAGCAAGAGAAGAAAGTAAATCCATTTTGTCAAAGATTACTACAAAATTAATATCAATAACGAATTTATATCAAAGCCTGTTATTTTTATATTATCCATTTTTATCTAGGTTCGTAATTTTAATGAAAAGTCTATTATATTAACTTCTCCCGTCTAATTTAATCGACTCCAGATCGCGGGATTATAATTGGGCTACGTGGTGGATGGATGAGAAGCAGATCTGCATCTGCATAGCAAAGAACTCGTCAAGAAGCCAAAAAAGACTGACGAACTTTTGGACCTCCGCCAGGGATGCAGAAAATAGAGGCGCTGATTTGCTTACCGGTGCACCGTGGCGTCACAGCGCCCGAAAGCTACATAGCGGCCATATCTAGAACTACGCCGCTCCCGCATGACATGGAGCGACTTACCTGCATGATATAGATCGACTTTTCTACGTTACTCCCGCATGACTTGCGATAACCAAATAAACAAAATGACGTTTACAAGCACCGCGTCTTATAATTACTTAAATCTTAAACAAAGAGTTACATTTTTATATGAGCGGGTCAGATGAGTGAACAAAAATAAAAGACAAATGATTGCATTCAGACTGGTCCTGAAAAGCCTCGATTCGAATAATGAATTATATGAACAAAAAATTAATGGTCAAAGTGTATATTATTGTTCAGACAAAGTTGTTGGTTGTCAAACACATAATTTGTCAATTTTCTTTGAGCGTTCGCAACTTTGATTACTGGGGACTTCAATTTGCCTGGGGACTGCTCTGATTCACCTAGTATTTAAATTATTTTGTAGTTCACAAGTACAGCAGCTAGTGAGTAGTGTGTCAGCTGGTAGTTAATTCTTAAACTCAGTAGACTATTTTGCCCATCAACGGTACATTATCACGCACGAATAATTTCGTTCATACCCGTAATTATAATTTGCTGAATGGTCTCACTCACCTGAGATTAATCGATATTGCGCAGACTTCATCGTTGTCTATTGGCGGGACTGAATCGATCTGTGATTGTCTGTGGAAAATAAGAAAATAATGGAAAATTACTTTACGTTAATTAAACAATTAATCTTCAGGCAGATTCTTTTAAAAGATAAATCGTAAAATGCGTTAAACGAACTCTGTAAGTGAGGCTAGAATATTTTTTATTTTAATTATGAAATTAGAAAAACATCTCATTTTGTAATTAAAAAGGCAACACGTGGCGATATATGGCGATGTTACCGTTATTTAATTTATAAAATAAAACAAGCACAACTATTAAGAGTATTTTTAAAAATTGAGATTTAAAAAATGTATATACATTTTTAAAAAAGTTTTTTTTACTAGTTGTAAATATGAAGTTAAATAGTTGTAAATCTGACAGCAAGTCTTACCCATAAAATAAAAGTCAACCAGCGTGCTATGGAGAGATCCATGCTCGGAGTGTCGCTAAAAGATAGAATCCGAAACGAGGAAATACGCAGAAGAACTCAAGTAGTGGATGCTACCCAACGAATAGGCACACTCAAGTGGCAATGGGCAGGTCATATCTGTCGAAGAGACGACGGTCGATGGGGAAGAAAAGTATTGGAATGGCGCCCAAGAACTGGCAAACGAAGCATTGGCCGACCCCCTACAAGATGGACTGACGATATAAGAAGAATAGCGGGAGTGACCTGGATGCGGAAGGCGGAGGATCGAAGAGGATGGAGACTCATGCGGGAGGCCTACGTTCAACAGTGGATGGACACAGGCTGATGATGATGATGATGATGATGATGAAATATGAAGTATTGGGCATTTTATATTGTGTATTTGAGAAAAATACGTTTATTGATAATAATACAATATATTCATCACATCAGAGACGATAAATATTATACGGCGTAAAATACAGCTTCAGTGTTACCAGGCGGCAGAAATTATATTATAATTAACTGAAAACTCAGATAATGTTTACGTCAGCATCAATTTTTATTTATACATGTTGATAAATTATTTTAATGCATTCGTGCATTCTTGGAAAAATAAACATTATTTTAAGTAAAATTCACTTATTTTCACACTAACCTTATTTTTACTTTTGGTAAATTTGACGTAAGATTAACGTTTTAAAAGTACTGAGTGCATTGTTTTACTGGGTATCAAATTACTATGCATACTTCTTATTTTTTCAATATGTTATAATCTTGTTAATTGAGATGAGAATGTCATTTATTAAAGACACGAAACATTTATTAAGAATTTTAATTTAAAGTACAAAAATGGCGGGCCTGTTTAGACAAATAGCATTGCATTGTTAGTACATCTCCGACTAGCATTACTTGCGTTTCGGAATGCAGTTATGTTAGCCTCGCAAAAAGGCACGATCTCAAGCGCGATGGATTCATGAATCCCGTGCAAGAAAATGCTTGCGTTTTATTCTTTAATGATTATTCATGTAATTCGATTCAAACATTATTTTCTAGCCTCGAGACCGTCTTCACAAAGAGTGGGTTTGTTACGTACCAGTGCGTTCATGTTTCTTTAGGTCTACGGTACTACGGGAGCTATCTACGTTTCATCTTAAAAACTATTGAAAAATAAGATCATTATTAACCCAATACAAGGTCAAATGTTTTGTGATGTACTTAATGGGCTTACGAAATGTATTACAATGAATAAATTAAAGCAATTGTTGGGTCATTAGTTAAGGTTTACAAAACTATTTATTTTGGGTATGTAAAGTATCTGCTTTTGGTAGTTTTTCGTAACATCAAGCAATTAAATAAAATACAACTTTTAATTTCAATCAGATAATTGATACTTCTTAAATTGGTTACTAGATATTTATTACGGCCCTAAAAACTGCTTCTCATTTTTGAAATCTATGTCATTTTAATATGAAAGTAATAATAATTTTTATCTCCGTCAACCTTTTACAATCTGTATTTCCCATAACAGTTAAAAAGCTATACTTAAATCACATATGATCTGAATATATGGTAAGTATTTGTATGTTTTATCACACCATAAAACCTTCCAACAATAAAATGTATCTCGATTTTTAAATTTCAAACTTCAACCGCAGCCGCCATGTGGATAGAGATTTCATAAATTGAAAAATATTTTCTTCGGCCTAATCATGCCGGCTCGATACACATTGGCAGTGAAACATGCTTGCTTCGAAAATAATTGCATCGATAAACACTTTCTAGATCAGCTTCAATGCACACGAATATCTTACTTTTTTCATCATTATTAAATTTATGCCATCATCTGACACATTTTCACCATACCTAAAATGCGTTTTTTATTTTACGTGAATACAAAAAATAAACTCTCTGTAATTTTATATGAAGAAAGATGTTTATCCAACTGACCAAATTTCTCGGTCAATTTCAGAAAGGTTTTTTTTTGTGCATCAACATCCTATGGACACAATTTTTTTCATTTTTTGCATGCTACCTGTGACTTAAACCCAACCTAAATCAATTAACTCTAGATTTGGAGAGCATTTACGACATTTTACAAGCAATCTCTCTGCGATTGGGCATGCGAATTAATGCAAATAAGACTCTTGTTGTGTAATAGCGCCTCCAAAGATGCAGATCGAGGACTCACCAGTGCCGTTCAGATTATTGAGAGGGTTGAAAGTCTTAGATATTTCGGCGTGCAGGTTACTAAGAGCGGTCGTCTGCAGAAAGAGCTTCTTTCCCACCTTAGAAAGCGAGCTTTAATTTTATACGCAATAGCTGTAACTTCCAACTTATATTATTTTATATATGCAGCCTGTATATTGTCGTTATTTTTTTAGCGGCTGTAAATTTTGGCATTTTACCAAAAACCAATGCAGCTACTTAAAATATTTCTAAAATACGATGGTTTGTCGTTGTAGGAGAGCAGATACTGCAACTTTTCATGTTACAGTCGGTCAAGAGGTGAAGGTGGACCTCATTAGATATATACTTCGGATGCCGCAGAAAAGAATAAGCTAAAGCTACCTTTTATTAAGCCTCTGAGCTTGCACCATCCTGGAAGGCCATCGGTAACTACACATATAATATACTCAGCGGAGCTACGGGAGGAAGAGCTTATATGAGATGATGCGAGGACCATGGCAGCTGAATTTTTAGGCGACAGTTTGTGATTACCATATCTTACAATAAGAGGAACGGACATGGTGATGATGATATTTAAGAAATCTAGTACATATATTGAAAAGTTTTTTTACGATTTCGATAGGAAAAAATTGGTTACAATGAGCCTTATCGAGACCGAAAACCTGAATTACTAGCCACACATGAAAGTACGCTATACCATATGTCATACCTCTCGGTTAATTTTGCACTGTCATGGGTATTATTTGCTTTGTGCATTATATTATTATCTTGTATCATCTCGTCATGCGAAAACAAAGCTCCACGTTGGAATCTCCGGCATGTTTAACGAAACGATATTTGTGAATTGAAAAATGAGAACATCAATTTATTAGAAAGAGAAAATACAGTGTAACATTCAAACATTAACGTTTAATTATAAAGTTCACTCTCTTATTGATAACCTCATTTATTCTTTATAAATATTTTAATGCCTACAAAAAGTCTAGTAGAAGCATAATATTATCAATAATCAATAGTATTCCAAATAATATATTCATTCTTTACTTACAATTAGAGATACATATGCTCAAGTAAAATATTTCTTAATGTTAATAATATCTGTTATTATGAGTGTAATAATAATTTATTATATAAATAATTTACTTTTTTGTGCAAAGAAGTCTGAAGTCTCATCTGTGGAATTCTATGACGCTTACCATGCTGCATATGTGGATCCAACAACGTCGTAGATTACAGCCTGACATCCACGCATCATCCTTATTATTACAGGAATTTTACTATGAATGGGTGATCTTCACGGGACGACTTTCGTCTACCACCAGTTTTGATTTAAATGCTTTAACTGACATTTTACGGGTGAGGGATCAAATTTACACCAACCAAGGGTATTTTAGAGAAATCAGTGTAAAATATTTTTTTTGTCTCCATCGGGGATCAAACCTACGACCTTCGGCTTGCCAAGCAAACGATTTAACCTCTGAGCTATACCCGCCGGTGAACCGGGTTAATTTTAAGAATCGTTTCATTTACATAAGTATTTGTTTTGTGCTATTGCCATATTTATAAAGAAAATAATCCACTTCAGCAGAATACAGTGTATGGCTACTTACGAAAATTCAATGCAGCCTTATAGATATTTTACTTGTTCCTACATATAATATTAAGGTACGATGATTTGACTTTATGAGGAATGACCAGTAAAGGAGTCATTATGGCAACCTTCCATTCTACATATAAAATATGAAGGTGAACTTTACTGGGATATGTTCTTCGGATACCGCAAGAGAGCTTAAACGATTGCTTTCGTTTAATTGACACTCCGGGATTTCGTGATCCTAGAAGGATTTCTGGTGTTAAACTTAGAATGTACTCGGCGGAACAGAGCTGGCATGCGACGAGGCGAAGACTATGCCGGCTGATAGAACTTTATGGTGGCGAATGACGACAAAATGATTCAGTTAGGCAGGAGATATATAAATAATTGACTCCATCAACCATAGTCGTTAAAGATATATCTGGCTCCTATATTGAGTAGTCCCTATATTAAATAGTCCCTGTAAAACGAACTTTTTTAAACATTGACCTGTTGATTTTAGTTGATATAGTAATTTTTAAAACAAACTATTACAGAAGATGTTTATAAATGCATACCACAAAGTCATAAATGACAAAACTTATTACCTTATAATAACAAAGAAACTTTACTTCGCATTTGTAAGCTACTTTAATAATATTTATCTTAAGTGATGCTGTTCAAAATGCATGTAAGAGAATATCAGAAATAATTATTACTTATCAAGCACTATCTCTGCTATAAAATTTCTAAACTGTGACACATCAAAAGTGTTCATGATTATTATGTTGCTCGAAATTCGTAGGGTAATTTGAATACAACAATAAAATTTGTAACACGCGTCTACAGTGTAAGTATCTACGCCATATGTGGAGCGAGTTTTCTCGAAAATGTAGCGGCGATATTGACCCCGTAATGGAAAAGCTTTCACTGAGTTGTGGCCATAATTGATAGCAAACAAGACCACAGATGGAAGTATGAAGTATTAAAAATGAAGAACAGACGTGTGAGGAGGAAATCCTGCAGTCCATTCACGTCTAAGCTTCGCCAGATTGTCGGCCGTGAAACTCCTTCCAGACGGCACGTAGAAATGTAAGAACTTTCATTTCTTTTTGACGCATTTGCAGAATGGAAAGCAATGATATGATTTAATAACATGGCCGGCATATCAATGACAACACGTGTTCTTGTCCTGGTACTCGGTGTTATCACGATGTTTCATCGCTCTGGTCATTGTGATGTTTTTGAATCTATTTGTATGCAAAGCGAGTGGCTACAGTTCGATGACATGTTCGTTGTGCTTTTTATATTAGTTTTCACCAGTATTTTAATGCGATTGAAAAGCTGACGCGATTTTTAAGAACTGATTTTGTTTTCATGGATAGAAATGTATATTTTAACTATAAATTATATGCCAGTCATAAACCGCCGCCTAGGAAAAATATAAAGGGTCCACCAAATAACTTTTTTTTTTTAAAACAGGGCGCAAAACATCGAGTGTAGCTTCGGCTGTGTGGCACGTAGCGCCGTCATGTTGAAACCAAATGTTGCCAATATCCTCTTCTTCAATTTTTGTGTACAAAAATTCGTTCAACATGGTTGCGCCGCATGGAAGCGCCATTGATGGCGCTTCACGCACACTTTCTGCCACAGCAGCAATATTCTCGGGTGTTGGCACTGTTTTTGGCTTTTCACGCTTTGGTTTATCGATGAGGATGCCAGTTTCTTTCACTTTATTCACAAGATAACGAACATACGGAGCTGACGGTGATTCTCTTCTTCCAAAATCCGTACGCAATTTTCGCACACATTCTGCAACATTACCATGATTTTCAAAGTATTGTCGAAATAATTCTCAGCGTCGTTCAAGCATATACACAACCATATTCGCTTAGCGGAAGGATAAAACTAATTATCTGTCAAATCAAACATGAGCTAAGTGTTACCATTCACGAAATAAGCACTAGTTGAAAAAAAAAAGTTAGATGGCGGACCCTATACTTCAGCTAGGAAACGGATATGTATATATGATGTAATAATAACAATTTTATTCGTTTACTATTTGCTTAAGATGCATAACTACAAATATAAAAACTTTCATAAAAAATAGAATATATCTTTTTTATTGATTATTACTTGTATTATTATTATATTATCTGTAACTTCAACTCACATGCATCATTAAATCATTAAAAATAAACTCATAAATATACTTTTATAAAAAGCAATAAATTTGTGGTCAGACATAATTAAAATAAAATAATTCAAACTTGTTTATAATCACTTCGTTAACAGTTTATTGCCTTCTAGTTTCGGTATTGTCTTCTCTACCATCTTGGTTGACAAAGTTTTAGTGCTGTCCTGAAGATGGTAGAAACTAGTAGACGTAAACTAGTAGAAACTAGTAGACGATAAACTCTAAACCAAGTGGTAATGAACAAATTTTAATTGTTTTATTTACAAATATACATTCATTTAAGATCAGATACTTTTATTTTTTATAATTAAAAATAATATATACATGAACTACACTTAATTTCTACTTAAAATTTAAGAAACTAATAAATTCAATGATAATAACTTAAATTCAAAGCGAGTATTAAAAGCTGTATTAGTAAGTGTAACACTTTCATAATATAACAATGTATAACATCTTAACACGCAGTAAAAAAAACAACCAGACAGCTTTATTAATATAATTATCGTATTATTTTCAAGAAAGTTTACCAAAATAAATGCGAGTGAAATAGGTAACTAGGCAGGTGCATAATTGCTTGATCATTATGCTCATCTCACACCGGCTTCCACACACACCAGGTACATATATTGGTACAAGTAAACGGTCATACAACTCGTACCAAGAAAGTTTCAAAGCGCGTCGTTACGCAGTGAAAACATCGCAGTACATTTTATTGATAGTCAGCCGAAAGCAAAAGTTTATCAAAAAGTCGTAAAATCGGGTCAACAAATTCCGACGTGTCATGCGCAATTAATCCAAGCCTCACGTAGCGAATCAAAGAAAGGCTCAGCTGTCAGTGTTTAGTGATTCCACTGACAATTTCTAAATGGATCCGTCTTTCTATTGTCATCAACTCGTACTGACAGGCAATATACAAAGTGTTTGTCAATAAACATTATTTACGAATGTCCCGACAGATTTTTAGTAAGAAATTTGTATTAGTTCTCTTGGTCAAGGTAATCGATATCTGACAGATTTATTGTTCAATATTAAACACTTGTGAGAGTACAAAAAAAGTGATCGGCTCGTGACGGAATAGTGCGGTTTTATAAAAACAATTTCAAATTTGTGTCAGTTAGGCAGAAGATACAAATGGATCTTTGTATGCTAAGCGATTGCAAAAAATATTTTGTGGAAAAACTAATGCATCTCGTTTTGGTTATGCCGCTCATAATTAAGCATCGTGACACTCGAATTAAATACTATTCTACTTTATTCAGTTTTATTAATGCTGTTTTTTGAAACTTTGTCGTGATTTCCCAATACTTTTCATTCAAATATTTCAAATATGTAAGCATATACAGAAGAATGATATATTTCACGTAAGGGAGGCCCAATTCAGGCATGAATTCCTGAATTTCTTTGGAGGAATGATTTGTTGGAGTCGTCTGTTTGATGAGCATCGGGACCTTCTGTTGCTTGTCTTTATTGCTTTGTTCTTGGTACTTAATCATAAGTACCTATATTTCTATATATATATTTATGGATTATTTATTAATTCTGATTGTACTTCAGTAATGAATTGAATTTTTGAAATTTCTAATGTTAATGTAGGAAATAATAAATAAAAATTGAAATTGAAAAAAAGTACACCTAAGAGGTGACGGTAAAATCTCATCTAAAGACATCTGAGAAGAATTTCATGGATGGCGGATCAGTATCACACAAATAAAGAGTATTCATAGACATAAACCATCAATATAGAATTTTTTTATTATAAATTGATTGAAATTATTTTTTAACCTTAAGCATTCGCCCTCGGAAATGTTTGGTTTTCTGGAACATTATTTATCTAGTCTCCATTAGCGTGAGTCATATTGATCCCTGTTTATAGGGCTCTAAATGTTCTTGTGGACATTCCTTTTTGATTAATGAAGAATTAAGTCAACGTGTATAAAACAATGACAAACGTGAAGAAATAAAGATCACCCAGCGTGCTATGGAGAGATCCATGCTCGGAGTATCGCTAAAAGATCCGAAACGAGGATATTCGCAGAAAAACTCTAGTAGTGGAGGCTACCCAACGAATAGGCACACTCAAGTGGCAATGGGCAGGACATATCTGTCGAAGAGACGACGGTCGATGGGGAAGAAAAGTATTGGAGTGGCGTCCAAGAACTGGCAAACGAAGCATTGGTCGACCCCCTGCAAGACTGAAGACATAAGAATATTGCGAGTGACCCAGATGCGGAAGGCATCGAGGATCGAAGAGGATGGAGACTAATGCGGGAGGGTTACGTTCAACAGTGGGCGTATACAGGCTAATGACGATGATGATGATGATGATGAAGAAACGAACGCACTTATGAAGGATTTATTCTCGTATATTCAACAATGTTATTGATTATGCATTGATGAAAAATTTCAACAAACGCATAGTTATGTGGTGTAACTTTGTTTGTGCAAGAGACGTATCTGCACTGGGGCGCATCGTGCATACGGAATTACTTGCAAGGTGCTCTGAATTGCATATTTATCTCAAAATCTAACTCCATTAAAACATTCACTCACATGAGCACATCTCAACGGTGTTACGCCATTGCAAATACTTATGAAATTGTAAATTAGATTGTTAGATTCCAAATACAGCTTATATTACTTAAACACAAGATGGTGCAATCCTGATGCTCACGCATGTACAAACATGAATCTTTATATTTGTTTTTCTGCCATTGCTCCCTAACTGGGGTCAGTTGTAAGAATATTTTCTTCATCCAAGGTCTGTTTTGCATCTTCCTGAAAAATTAAGGGCTGGAAAAAATTCAGTTGTGGCGTATGCTCTCACGTGACATCCGGAAGACATGTCCCTATCACTTCCACTTTATTTATTATCACTGTATGTACAACAGAAAGTTGCCTGGTTGTCATATACGAGCAAGCCCGTAAATTTAAATTATTGACGACAGTATTTTACATCATTTCATGAAGCACTAAAATAAATACACGTATAAATAAAGGATAAGGATTAAGAGAAATAATGTTTCTTTTTTGCAGATTCCCATCTTTGTTTTTACAATAAAAAAAGTCGATAAACAAGGTGTCGAGAACAATAACCTCATGACGCTTTTACTGGTATGGAATGTATCAGGCCGAAGACCTCGAGGGAAAACCCTGTCAAGGTGGTCGGACCAAATAAGGAACATAGCCATAGCACCCATTCAAGAAGCTGTCCATCTGGTAGTCTACCGAGAGTTGTAATAATGACAGGTCAACGTTTGTAGCCTAATGATACAAACGACCGGTCACAGGTTACACGTGACGTGATAATCACAGCCTCAAGAAGTAAGAACCGTGAATTAAAGACGAGAAAACACGATAATGATTTACCTACGTGATGAAGCCATCAATCTTATATTGTAATTTATATGATGTTTATGATTATTGCAAGCAAGTAATATTTATGCATATTTCATGTATGACCTAGAACCTAGAACGATGAGATTGTATCAATGTATTAAGTTTCATATTTATATATTAAGGTTAAATTATTAAGAAAATGGTTTTATGACGGACTGTTTTTTTTAATTTGACAAGGAAATATTTACGTAACTAAATACTCGTAAAGTAAGTTTGTTTATTATGTATACATTTAAAATAAACGAAAAAAATAAACATTGTATTAATAGTATAAGTAAAATAAAGTAATGTAAATAAACAAATTGGGAATAAATGATTGTAAATGGATTTTTTTATAGAGTTTTTGTTTGGACTAAATATGCACCGTAAATATGCTGACCATTTATAAACGATAAATAGAATGTTAGTATATTTATTTTATACCATCTCATAAATCAGTTATTGCATTCATAAAACATCAGGACTATCTTATAAACTGTGACTAAATGTAGTTCATTTTATTTTACTATTACGTGTAGTATATACGGAATGAAAGTAATTTGACTAGCTCACTTCATAATTATCAAATCAATATAGTTATTTACTGGTAAATCATTAAGTATTGCACTCTACTCGTGTACTAAAACAATGTTTTATTATAATTTATAATACCTACCTGACAAAATTCTTACTTTAAATAACTCGCGACTTTTTTATTCTATTCGGTTTTGAATTGTATTCTTTAAATAATTTTTAATGGTAGCTTAGGTCAATAGTGTAGTTGTCTCCGATTATTTAAAAAAATTCTTCCATTACAGATAGTCAAAGGCTACAGACAATCAAAGATTAGTTTACGCCTTAATTCAGAAACAATTTTGAAAGTGTAGAATATTGTACCTACCCAACCATGCGTGCTGCGTTTCCCAACTCTCATCCAATTCTGCCAACTGCTAGGAACAACATTTTCGGAAGTCTTTTGTCAAATGAAGAATTTGTTTTTGCGCCGTTTCTGAAACTGGCGGAACGCGTTAATAAAAGCATACTTTTCGGCTTTAATCTGCCAGACAACATGGAGCAGAAAATGTTACAGACAACGATATCTGGGAAAATGTTGAGACGCGCACTGATTCCTTCAAGAGTCGAGTCTGCCGACTTCCTACGATTTGAGTATATTTTTTGTGTGTTTATTATTATTTATTACGTGATTCCAAGTAAAGATCCGTTCGAGCGGGCCTGAAGAGGTTTGCTCAGCACTCGAATAAAAAATCATTTTCGTGATGCTTTGTAGAAAATCATCAAATTATTTCATTTTCGATATTGTGCTACTATTCCGTGCATGATATTTGATCTAGAAAAAATCCCGTTTTTTCTTCAAATATTATTGTACCCACTTCTTTTTACAAAGCGAATACTGCTTTTAAGTGATGTACAAGTGTGAAATTTGCTTTTGAAAAATATGAAATGAGCCGTGGAAATTATTTTAAGATTTTATTTCCACCAGGAGTATAATTATATAATTCTTACTAATTCAGCCTTTTGAACTTTTTCTTCGTCACACATATTATTGACTGTATCAAAAGCCGCAGCATTGTCATTGATACGGATGGATATAAAACACATTCGATGCTTTTCTATCTATCATCAATCAATGATAATTAATATGTTTCTGTTGATCATCTGTTTATGTGGAGATAAAAACACCGGTTGCAATTAAATTGTGTATAAATATCATATATTCAAGAGTAGATGTTTATATTAAAAAGTTAAAGGTTAATTTTGACGCATATTTGCACAGATTACCCTTAAAATAAACTTAAATATCGCAGCATAATTTGTACCAAATGGGAGATGGGAAAAGTCTCTCAGCTAATCATTAAACTCGTAGCTTAATATTGAAAAGCTCACTTTCACATAAATAATAAAATTAGTATGTAATCTGATTTGTAATGATAGTAATACTTCACTAAGCAAATCCTTTCAGAATAAAGATTAACTCTCGTTTTACACGTATAACGTTTACGGTTAAAAAACATTTAATTATGTTAGACTTCTCAAAGCAATTTAAATTATGATTTTATATTTTTTCTTATACTTTACTGAAATAACAGCTTTGTATGCTGTATTTATTTAGCATTCTCAATTAAAAGATAACCTTCTATTAAAGTTCATCAATGTTACACTTTAACCATGATGACTTATGGATTTATTATTATATTATTAATAATATAATTGCTAACTAATCAATTGTCAAAAAAAACATTGTTTTTTCTGAATAGATTTTTTAGAAATGTTATTCATCTTCGTGAACCCATTCCTTTTAACCTACCTACCAATACTATCGTTATTTATTACTGTAATAAATGTAAAAATTACCCTCCATTGCTTAAATTCTCAGTCTCATTATAAAGAAGTGTAAATTATTAGTAAATCATTGAATTATTTAACGTTTTTAATAGCAAACTATATTTAAGTCGATTTAAACGAATTATAAAATTTGAAACAATCATTTTTTTCGATTTCTCATTCTATAAAAATAGCACCTTGTGCGTATTCATTGCATTTATGAACAAACATGGAATGGAGTAATTTTCTCGAAATTAATTTTATTTTCTAATAGTCAGCCAAAATGCTGATTGCACTGAAGTGGGTCACAGTTTTGCTTGCAATTTACTTAATACTGTTGGTCGCTTTTGCACTGATATTATTAGCGGCGGCATTTTAATGTGTTTCCAGTTAAATTGAAATTACGAGAGATGTCTGAAATTGTTGTCAGCAAGTAAGAGAGACTTTCACAACAGTGATTCCCGGTTGTCTTTTCGGGTCATTTTATGAACTCTCCATTGGCCGTGACACCGCATAAATAATTTAGTATTATTAACGTAAGATATCCGGCAGAGATATTTTACATCTCGACAAAATTGCACTGTTGGCAAACTCTAACAATCTTGCAATATTATTACAATACTCATTCGAACCTATATTTTTTAATACTTATTTTTTATTCAGTTGTATGATATATTTTGTTGACTATGCTTTAAATATTTTAAAGTTATACAATAACAAAGTTAAACACTTCTTACTGGAGTACCCAAAGATCGCTAACTACGTACGATGCATTGCTTGAAACTGGATTAAATTCTCAATCAAAATTTATTAAGGAGATCGAACGGTAGTCTGACACTTCTAAGACTTGGATCTTTTGGTCCTAAGGAGTATCTCAATCCAACCAACGTCTCGTTATTTGGGTTGAACAAGCCGGTCACCTACGACGGTCAGCAATCGAAGTGTGTTCCTCGACCATGTTATTTGACTCTAATATATAAATGAGACTCGGTATTTTAACAAAGTATATAGAAGTGGAGGGGGTGGAGGGGATGGTTGAGGGTGGAAACTGTAGAGGGCGCCCTAGACGGGAGTATTTACAGCAAGTATTCGAGGACATGAATTGTAGCGCTTATGCTGAGCTGAAAAGGGTTGCGGAGGACCGAGAGGAATGGAGATCAAGATGCAAGATTCTGTTGCTGCAAACCAATCCACCGGATTGATACTACAAAGAAGATAGAAGTTTTAAAGTATGATGACTTTATATGGAAGAACTTTCGCAAACTCTATAATATTTAAGGAAATGTGGTAACATCATATTATTAAAATAATTCAGTTTAATTTTGGTAGTTGCTGTTTCGTATGATGTTAAATAAAATTATAGAAATTATAAAATACTTGCTTAAACTTTAAACAGTGTTTGTAAATTAATTAAGCAATGTTGGACATAACAAAACTTTATGACTTAAAAAAACTTTCAGTAGCCTTTTACAGCAGTGTAACTCGTGTGGTTCAATACGGATCGAGAAATATGGTTTACCACTAGCCTTAAGTGGTTAAATGCCGTGTGGGAACGACAATTGTTGCTCTGGAAGATATTTATGAAATGATCAAATCCGACTTGTTTTGCTTCATATGTTTTCACACCGGAAGCATCGCGACACTTCATTTAACATCGCGTAAATGTTGTCGTCTTCAGGCGCAAAAAGCAGTTCCCCCGTTCAAGATGGCAGAAAGATATGAGAATTGTACAAATGCAACATAATTTCAACACGAGACATGTATTTGAAACATTTATTTCAAAACATTTATGTGAAAACATTCGAGTATTTAATGTGAGTTTACCAATTTGAGAACGCCCATTTCCACAATTGACCAATGGTAAATGTTATATTATATATATAAAATTTATTAGCTTTAATCTATATTCAATGTTAATTTTGATCAAGCAATCATTTAAAAAATAATTAAACACGTTAATTCGGTATCTTAAAATTAAAGAAAAACATTTTCATACTTTATATACATAACATATAATTTTTTTTAGGATCCTTTTAACTAAACGCTCTATTTGTAAGAGTTACATATACATATATGGAAGAAATAATAATTCTCGATAATTTCGATTCTCCCTATATAAAGCGTTTGCTTTGCAAGCCAAAGGTCTTGTGTTCGATCTCCGATGGAGATTGAAAAAAAAAGATTTTTAATCGATTTGTGAGCTCTAAAATACCTCCGGTTGGCGTGAATTTGATCACTCACCCGTAAAATGCCAGTCGTAGCCCATTTATTAAAATTGGTGGTAGACGAAAGTCGTCCCGTGAAGACCACCCATTCATAGTAAATTCCTGTAAAAGTAAGGATGATGCGTGAATCTCGGGCTGTAGTCTATGACGTTGGCGGATCGACACTCCACATGCAGCGCTTAACCCTATGTAACATGGTAAGTGTCAATCCACAGATAAGACTTCAGCATCACTATCACCATCGGTATTCTCCTGTATGTGCTTACATAAAAAATATATAATAAATTATTACTGAAATAGAGGGTTGCTGGCCGTGGACGTCAAATGCTCAAATGCCAAACCGGGAGATAATATAACAAATAGAAAAGTTGACCCATTTGTGAGACGAAATTTGTTTATAAAATGAATTTTGAAGCATTGCAACTGTGAATAAACTAACGTTTAACTAGGTCAGGAAACTCCGCCTTAAGTGGTATGAGTATACGTTTGTAGGATGACCAAGAGAAAATAAAAAAATCTTAATAAAGCTCTGGGTATTGAAACCAAATAATGAAGCCCCGAGCACCGCAAGCCATATCAATAATAATTATTTAATGTATACAAAGTAGAGTCTAAAATACCTCTCTAAATTATATTCCTACCAAATTCATACTTGTAATACGAACCAGTTTACGTTTTGTGGTTTGAATTATGTGATAATGTCGAGGTAACGTGACATATCAGGCTTCTATCTTTTTTTCAGTTTTCGTTCTGAAGACTGACCAAAATGGATCTAGAACATATTGTCACCACAAATTGCCATCACTAAGTTCAATTGCCATTATCCATATGTAATCTAAGACATCTCTGCGGTTAAAGGTTCACTTGGGAACATATAACGTTCCGGACGACCTTCATAGCTGAAACCGGAAGACTTGAAGAGACGCGATTTTTTAGTCGGATTTTTAAGGATATTGGATGATTTACCCGGCGGTCTCGAGGCGGGGACCATTTAGTCCTAAAGAACCGCTCAACCCGACCAGCAACAGGCGGTGACCCAACACCAAGTTTTGGTCCGCGCCCAATGTTACTTTCGGTGTTCTAACGAGAACTGCGATAATTATGTGCTATTGATCTGGACAATTTTATCTTTTCATCATATCAATGACTTCCACACGTCTTAAATTAGTTTAAAAGGTATCCAACAAAACATCTTGACACATATTTAATAATATAAATCAATGAAAGAAACTTACCCTATCGTTCAATTTATTTTATAAACTTCCATAACCACAAATATTTGGTCGGTTTTAAAATTTGTCTAGAGTAATATTTCTTTTTTTGGTAGCAGTGGAGCAAATTACGTAACCTTCAGCGAAATGAAAATATCATTATTATTTCTACTTGTAAATATTTAAATGTAATTATTATATTTAAATTTAATTGCAAAATAAATGTTAATATTCATTACATATAATTTAATTGGTACGCCTTTTTAGTTAGCATGTTCTAGTTTGTTTAGATGTACTTATTCATTTTTGCGAATTCATATAAATAAATAACGATAATTGTATTATTTGTGGAGTAAGTAAAAGTGGTTTCGATGTATAATATTTTTATAATGGTAATAGAAAGCCATCTTCAAACAAAATATGGTGAGTTCTGTGTGTTGCCAGGTTTCTTGCAATTTATGAGTTCCGCCTAGCAGGTAAATGGATCAATAACTCTGTGAACTTGAAAATGTTCCAATAAAACACACTGGCTGAATCTTCACAAATGTTAGTTATCTTTTAAATTTTTTGAATAATTAGAAATGTTAGAATTTTATTTTGTATTTAATATAGTAGTTAAATTAATCATAATCCTAAATTGTAATAATCTATTAATAATTATAATAAGTAAATAATTAGAAACGTTTTGCATACTATGTAAATCTAAGACTACTCACACGAGCGATGCGCAGTGCCGGTTTTAGGGGGTGGTGAAGTGGGTCGGTGCCCCAGGGCGTCGAATAAGCTAAGGGCGCCGAAGGCAACTAATTTGTTTAATTTTTTTTTTAATATATAGACAATATGAGACGATAGAAAAAAAATGCCCTAGGGCGCCGCAGGGTTTAAAGTCGGTACTGGCGATGCGAATTGCATGATTCCCAAACTTTTTAAAGAGACGAACTTGCACTTACTCGTATAAACATAGTGATTGCCTCTGACTTATTTCAAAGAGAGCATTACAAAGTTGTACAAAGTATCGTCCTCATGACTTTTGAAATAAAATGAGTTATATCATGATTATGTTTTTATAGGTCTGTCTCTTTTATAAGGTTGGTCAATTATGTGATTCACATAATTCATGTAATTAGTAACTTAAAGGTTGATTTTTTTTCTGATTTAAGATTCAGAAATTAATAATTTTAAATTTCAAACCATTTTACACACAATACTCATAAATTACCTACACGGTATTTACCACACGTCCGTTGTACTGTGTTTAAAAATAAATTGTATGTTTCACTTCGGATTATAATGCCGAATTATTGAAAAAATACTCATATCTTTACATTATTAGCACTTGCAGGACTTGAAAAATAATAAAAAGGTTTAATGCGATTGATAATTATTGTAACTAATACCACATAAATAATCTTTTAATTGCACAATACAGATAATTAATTCCTCATTATTTGTTTGAGTTACAACATTAGTAATGCATATTATTATGAAACGTCTTAATTTACAGTTTAATAAAATATAGAAAGCATTTCGCAATAGTTTCACCTTTACAGTAAATATTATATAACTTAATATTATTACGTGATAACAGCATAATAACTCTGTCTCTAAATGGCCTTTTAATGGGTGTTTATTCACAATGGTGTGTTTGAAGAGGGCAATTATATTTATTTATAATATAATTCCGCATATCTGATTTGAATTTTTTTATGCAACATCCAAGTGAAACTTCCGAGTTATCAATTCATGAATTACCTACGCCACAAACACCGTGCAAGTAGTGCGATTGTACCAATTATGATTTGAAGAAAGTACGGAGGTGACTCACTTTTACTGAATCAAATTATGCTTTATAATTTGAACGTAAATGAGAGATAGTTAGATTTTATGAAATTTAATTATTTGTAATGTAATTTATGTGAAGTTTTACTTCGAATAATGAATACGTAATTGAGGATTGATCCGAATGAGGGATCGCTTTGTTTGAAAGATTCACCGCAGGAATTCTTTACGAAACTCGTATGTTGCATATGGGGCGGTGGCCCAGGGCATCGAATGAGCTAGGGGCACCGAGTGCAATCTATTTCATATATATTTTAAATAAAGGGTCCGCCATCTAACGTTTTTTTACAACTAGTGCTTATTTCGTGAATGGTAACACTTAGCTCATGTCTGATTTGACAGATAATTAGTTTTATCCTTCCGCTAAGCGAATATGGTTGTGTATACGCTTAAACAACGCTGAAAAATATTGCGACATTACTTTGAAAATCATGCTATTGTTCGCCATCTAACGTTTTTTTTTTAAATAGTGCTTATTTCGTGAATGGTAACATTTAGCTCATTTCTGATTTAAAAAATAATTAGTTCTATTTTTCCGCTGAACGAATATGGTTGTGTATACGCTTGAACAACGCTGAGAAATATTGCGATATTACTTTGAAAATCAGGCCATTTTTCTTCAAAAATGAGCAAGGAGTGGCCGTTACAGTCAATGGCGATCGTATCGGGCCATTTTTGTTCACAAAAATTGAAGAGGAGAATATTGGCAACATTTGGTTTCAACAAGACGGCGCTACGTGCCACACAGCCGAAGCTACACTCGATGTTTTGCGCCCCAATTTCAAAAAAAAATAGTTATTTGGCGGACCCTTAACATACAATGTGGGGTGCCAGAAAATAAACCCCTTAAGGCGCCGCATGGTCTAGAGCAGGCACTGGCATAAAGTATCAATATAAACTATATTATATAGCATTTGAATAATCAATTACGCCAAGTCTTTGGGCTCAGTAACTGGACTCTTTAAAAATAATTTAAAGGCCAAGGAAATGTGTTTTGCAAACATATTTTTGTAGACTGGAAAATGTAGTAGGTATTTGAGCCTATAAACCGTGTTATTGGTTTTTTATTTGCACTCTCACAAATTTTCTCGGGGTCAATTTTGAAAGGGCTCGAGACCATGGCGGCTGACAGAACTTTATGGCGGCAATTTGTTACGACCACAAACTTTTCCTCCATAAAACAACCTCACAACCACATTTATTATTAGCTTGTTTTAGTAGTTATTTTTATCATATTATGATTTAGGTATATTGCTTTTAAAACAAATTTATAATGTATATCATGAAGCACTTTATTATCTTATTACAATCAGAAAGAAATCGGATCAATGGTCAAAGAATTTGCTTGACAAGCTAAAGATTGTGGATTCCGTCCCCGACGGAGATTAAAAAAAAATTAATCGATTTCTGAGCTCTAAAATACGATTGGTGTGAATTTGATCCCTCACCGTATTATTCCAGTAATAGCCTATTAATTAAAATTGATGGCATACGAAAGTCGTCTCGTAATAAGGATTATGCGTGAATGTCGGGCTGTAGTCTATGACGTTAGCGGATCAACACACGCAGCGCTTAACCATATGTAACATGGTAAGCGTCATATAATCCACAGATGAGACTTCAACATTACTATCACCATCTGTCGGTATTCTACTGTATGTGTTTACCTTAAAAAAACGCCTCTTAAATTCAATAGACAATTTAATAAATGTGGAAAAATTCAACAGTTTTCTAATTGAGTGATTGTCACATGCATGCAAACGTTGAGTACTGATGATGCTATGTAATGCCTAATGTGAATGTCCAGGTTTCAGGTTGAATTGTAATGATAACTTATGTTAAAACAATGCAACAGATCAATGTGCACAATAGCTTCATGACTACAGAAGCGAAACTGTGTTAAACTCCTGTATTATGCGCTTGTTGTTCAGGTCAATGTCGAGTGGTATTTGAAGCAAAACAGAACCACACTAGGGAAGTGTTTCGATATATGTTTTCTGCGAAGACTAACAACACTATATAAAGGTATATATTAAAATATTAACCCATTTTCTTGATTTAATTGTAGTAATATCGTATTTAAAACTAATTATGAAACCATGACATTTTTAAATTTATTATACTTACCATATATTACCTTTTTCATTCACAATTGTTGGACTATTTTCTGGGGTGTCACGACCTATCGTTACAGACAATTCGTACAACGACTCATTGGTAACGACGTGGGTGCACTGGACGTTCGGTACACGGGACATTTAGTCCCCGGAAAACTAGTGCACTGGCTGTCTCGCTAACTTAACCTAACTTAAGGATTTGTCCAGTGATCGTAGAATCCAGACATCTACAGGGCTCGTTAACGAAATAATTTAGGTAATGTTAGGTTAGGTTAGCGAGATATCTAGTGTACCAGTTGTCCAGGAATCAAATGTCACCACACGTCCAGTGCGCCCACGTTGTTACCGATGAGTCGTTGAACGAATTGTTTGCGGAAAAAATGCGGCAGAGTCGTTTTCTGGCATCGATTTTTTTCAAATATGAATTATTTTGCACATTTGGTTAGCAGTTTGTAAAATAATTTTTAATGGAGAGTTTTGATGAGTGTATTAATCTGTTTTTTTTTGATACGATGATTATAAAATTGGACGAAAAAAATATTTTCAGGTTCGGGCTTGATTACCATTTACCTCATCAAACACATAATATAAATAATGGATGCATAACAATGCAATGTCGTCAACATCAAGTTTACTTGTAAAATTTCTAAGCGATTGGTTCTGAAAGAATGAGTCTTTAATCAAACGATGTTAGCTTTCATTGAAATCAAGCAAAAACAGTAGAAGTTAATAGAATAAAACTGTACTTGTGTATATGTGAATAATTTAATATTTAAGAGTTATGTAAAAAATAATAACGAAAACATGTCTTCCTATATGTACTTACATTTTTTGTGTGTTGGTTTTTTCGATATAAGAATATCATACTTAAATTATAGTTGTATTATTTTAATGTTTCTCCTTCAGAAAAGCAGACGTAAAAACTATTGAAAAAGTGAACGCTCGTAAAATGACTTATAAAGGGTCCATCAAATAACTTTTTTTTTTGAAAATGAGGCGCAAAATATCGAGTGTAGCTTCGGCTGTGTGGCACGTAGCGCCGTCTTGTTGAAACCGAATGTTGCCAATATTTTTCTTTTCAATTTTTCCATTATTCAATTTGCCCGATAACGATCGCCATTGACTGTAATGGCCACTCCTTGCTCATTTTCGAAGAAAATGGCCTGATTTTCAAAGTAATGTCGCAATATTTTTCAGCGTTGTTCAAGCGTATACACAACCATATTCGTTTAGCGGAAAGATAAAACTAATTATTTGTCAAATCAGACATGAGCTAAGTGTTCATTCACGAAATAAGCACTAGTTGAAAAAAAAAACGTTAGATGGCGGACCCTATACTTAAAAAATGTGCCGTTTGTTTGTTAATACCAGTTCAGAAGAGTTAACAAGATAGAGGGTTATTAATTTCCATCAATATATAATAATAGTTAATATCTTGCAGTAAATTGGCACTTATATCAGTGGTAGTTATAAGATGCATTATGCACTCATTTAATTAGTTTAGATATCGAGAGTGCTGCTGATCTCATTAACAGAAACACACGCTATTTTATTACTATTTAATAACTGGAGAAAGTATTCCTCTAATATCACTAGAGTACTTTCATTTAACGTTGGGTTAACACGTTAAATTATTTTTTACATTTAAATTAATATTAATTATCAGGTTTACTAACTGGGCTCTTTGACTTAGAATAAATTGCTTGATAACATTGCATACAATGTACTGAATATATAAATGTTTAATTCGCTTGAAATATCATCAATAAAAAAAATGTTGTAACAATATTTTTTAAATTTAATTTATTATTTTAAATACCAAGAATTTTGTTAATAACAATAAAGACAAAACTGTATATGAAATGTTTTTTTTTTGCGATATTCTGGCTTATGGGTTAAGCCGTGTGTGGCGAATTCTTTCGTACCAATATTCTGCAATGGCGGTCGAAATATTGGCACGAAATAATTCGCCACACACGGCTAAACGCAAAAGGCAAATACTAAATCTGGCCGTGAAAACCTGAGAAGTTTTTGAAATGTTTTTTTATTGTTTTATTTTATTTAGTTGCGTGGATTTGTACAAATGTATTGCAAAAATATATAAATATTTAATTGATTATTATATTATTATAATAAGGCTATGAAAATAAATTTAGCTTTACCTAATTATACTTAAAGTTTGTAATAATGAAGGCAAATAACAGCCTAGTAACTGATTAAGTTATGCGTTATATATTGTGTAATAAATATATGTTACATTAAATGATTTCTAATTTCAAGAAAATTTCAGTCTACGTATTTTATTCTGATTTTAATGAATGTTGAATGAAATACATCAAGACGTCAATAAATAAGAGATTTACTAGAGTGTGCATAAGATTGATGGCAGTGCCTATAATCGGTACGATCCGCTACTGGCCTAGTGAGGGGAACAGTCGCTATGAAGGCACGAGTCTTCTACTTCTGGCGTGGAATTATCCAGTACAGGAATGTGTAACCTTATGTGAAGTTGGAAAACATTATCCTTAATTATACCGCAATATTCAAAACCATTGTTTTTTTAAGTGTTATTATCTGTGATTATTGTAAAGTATGTAATACTTTTAAGCTATTGATTTGCATACGAAACGAAAAAATACAATAAAATCGGATTTAATTATATAAATAAATAAAAAGCGAATTACAGTTTCATAATTGTAAGCGCGGTTCTTGTTATATCACAAAGTTAAGCAACGTTGAACGCGACACAAAGTTGGTGGGTTACAACCTGATGCTTAAATGATTCAAGCCTCCAGAGAGTCGGGATTATTATCTGATCCTTTTGTCTCCTTTAATCCTTAGATCTCCTTAAAAATAATAATCAAAAATCACCCAAATTATGTTCCCAATACTACACTGTCATCTCTTAACCTTTTCATTACGGCTCGGTTTGAATACAAATTATACTGTCAATTATAAAACTAGTATTTGAAGCATAAATGTATTATCTGGTCTATTTTCATATATCAAATTGGTTCTCGTTTCCTTTAGCTATCAGATGATGCATAAAAAACTATTCTAAGAAAGTAGCAAAACGATATAGCATGTCAACCGATGTCAACGATCGGGGAATCTTATGAAGGCATATGCCGACAACCAATGCGAAAGGGTTAAGTACTCAAACTCTGGAACTCATCAAGGACCATATAGGAATATATAGCCAGCTAAGATTTTGAATGTAAAGATGTCTTTAGACAAGGCATTGACAATGGCAATTGACAGTACTTTGTAGCGTCAATTTGTGATAATAATACTTTTCAGATATGAAATTGGATATAGAAACAAAAATAGAGAAAGAAAACAATGGTAGGCTTGATATTGAACTCGTGACTGTAAGCTCAGTATAGTAATATGACGATAAGAGATAAGGTAAAATGTCAAATTGTGACGATAAATCAATAATCAGCACAAACAATATTTTAATTTTAAAATCTGAAACAATTTTGACAACAACTGGCTTTACGATCCGCATTTTTTGTGGACTAATTATAAACCATTACACTAATCTGATTTTATCCCTGAAATGAATAAAGACTGGACAGCATGGGTCGAAAATTTGGGCCGGAAAAATTTACTTAATGCGATCACAGTATCCATTTACGAGTATTACTGGGATAAGAATTAGTACCATACTTCTACCGCCACAGTAATGTATCTATGCTTCAGGCTGTAAAGCGCGGGCTACACTTGTTTATCTTTGGCTAACGGAGTTGTCGGTAAGGCAACGCTTTCTCCTCAACTTCAATTAACATGCGATTTTCCTCACCCATGCGCCACAAATAAAGCCGCTAACCTCTAATTTTCAAAATTTTAAATAGAAAAACGTGTAAATAAATAAATATGTAGTAATAAGATAATCACAGACACGTTAAACACATACCATACCTTATAATGATGGTTTGCCGATAAATAGACGACCAATAAAGATATAAAAATAAATCATGAATTTGTTTACTTCCATACCTACAGACATGTAGACTGAGTTTTTGATAAATAAGATCGTTAATTATTTAAATGTTCATATTTTCCTATCTATTTTAAAACTGCATCAACATTATCTGCAGTACCTGTTGCATATTTATTCTGAAATTAATTTCGGCGATATCTGATATTATTTTGTAGCACAGGTGGATTAGCAATATTCTGATTAAATCTGGAAAACTTAGGGTAAATCGGTCTAAATCAAAATTAAAAAAATGTCTATTCCAAATTTCTTTAAGCTATTTTTTTTTTGGTTAATTTCCAGACATTTTGTATTTTTTAAATAAACACGCACTTACGTATTTTCACAGAATTTCATAATAAAATGAAGTCTCAATAAAGTAACTATCCGAATTTTAATGATTTCGTTGGAACTTAGGTTAAATATAAAATTAAAATTAAAAGTATTATAAGATACATCTTTATTACAGACATATTGTGTGTATGATTGAATAACAGTAAAAAGTTTGTGAATGTGTGCCGACATGAATTATAGTGAAGCACTATTAACTTTAATCGTTTCATATTGAACTTGATTTTTATTCTCGATGCTAATCAATCCATTAAATCTATCGCTCTAGTTTCAAGTGAGGCGGCATTTAAGTTATTTAATTTGTTCTTGATGCATTGTTAATTTCATTATAAAGATGATAAATTTTTGAACATTCAAAGATATTTATATTTATTATTTTTACGACGACAAAGAATGTCAAAAAACAGAGATTTGCTTATTTTTGACAGATTCTAATCAATCGTTAAGTAAAATAATTGTAATTTTACATAACAAAAAATATTTCTTTAGTACTCTGCTATATACTTTTTATATAGTAATTATTTATTTTCAATACTATTCCTAAGAAATCAAAAGAAGTTTAATAAATCGTTAGATTTAACATTTTTTTTGTATGTACTCCACTGAAAAAAAACACACAACAAAAATTAATGAGATAATTAAAAATATTAAATTAATATTGTGTTTGTCACATGAGTTCTAATATTGGGATGATAAAAAAGATTATTGGAATCATAAAACACAAGTACGAAAAAATAAACGACAGTGCGAATTCGAAAAGAATGTGCTTCTCAATGCAAAAAAAAATAAGTTAGTGTTGTTTATCATATATTAGTAAATATTTACAATATATAATTTACTACTAGTGCTACGCCCGCAAACATTTCGCGAGTGTAGTAGGTAAATTAAAAAACCTTATAAATCGATAAATATTTCGTACCTTGTTTTAACATAGGTCACACTGAGAACTGCAATGATAACATCAAAATACCTACTTTGCTGATTCTTCATTGAGTCGGCTGACATTAGTATCAAACATCACGTTTGTGTAGCAAGGAAACAATCGACGATGTTTCTTCGTCCTTTTTGAGTTATTATCTTTCATTATTTTTTAATTGTGTTTGAGCTCTTTATATTATAAATATAAATATTATTATCAAGTGGCATTATTTGATTATACTATACTCTCCCATATCGAAATATATCGTTAGTCAATTAAATTGGACAGTAAATAATTTATTTCATTTATGAACATTACATTTTGTATTTTACAAATATTGACAATCGATAAATTTTGAATAAAAAGAAAAATAATTGTGAACTTGACTTCATTATACGAGTATAATCAGTTTTATGAAGAAAAAAAAAACGTGTTATGTATATCTCGTTACATAGATGAACATTGATTTGTATGTCTATTTTCTGATACAAGATTCGATTGAATTTAATTACATGGCTTGTAAGGCGTCTTGTTTTTATCACCGCATGTCCCAGTCCGAGCTTCATCGCATTCTCAAGAACATCTCCTCTTGGAGCAGCCAATCACACAGCATCCGGGAATCTTTCCCCGTTACGATGGGAACAAGCATTCATTGAACACCACGGCAACGCCAGTGGATATAATCTTGTACATTCTTCCATCTCGTAATAAGCTCTTATTTCACTGCCCAGGCGGAAGGCAGTAAACTTATTTTCCTCGCTCGTGATCGTAAACCAGTCGGTCCCTTGCTGAGCGAATCAACACTTGTGATATATCAATCAGCGTTTGCAAAAAACAACAAAAATAAAAGCAGTACTTCGCTGTAAGTTTCCCCTGTCCGCAATTTATATGTTTTTTTAATCTTTAACAATACTTTTAATGTTTGTTTACGTTTTTATATACATACATTTAATTGCTCGTGAAATTAAACATTTCTGGATTTTTAAATTTTTTTATGAACTGTGACATCATGGAAGGCAGTCAGGAATTATACATAGAATGCACTCGATGGAGCTCCGAGAGGCAGAGCTGATATGTAATGAAGCGAGGACCATTGTGACTGACAGAGCTTTTTGGCGACAGTTTATATGTTTATATGGACCATGTCTTTTTATTGAGAGTTATCATAATTATTGTTGCAGCAATAGCATTTTATGTTACATTCTAGCAATGCAAACAGAAACATCATATTAGAATCTAATGTATTGTGAAAATAGAGTATAAAATTGTATAATGATGTATGATAAATGATGATATTTTGTTAAAAGGAAATGATTCCTATATATAATTTATTGTACATTGAAGAAACGTGTTATTGAATGTATGTAATGAACCACTAGCTTCTAGAAAATTATACATTCAGATGTTTAACTACGCAGATTTATACAAATTATATGTTATTGATGAAATATAAATCAAACCAGAGGTGCATTAAAAATAATGCGAATAAACTCTGAAACTAAGCGATCCTCTTGTTAATATACTTATATGAGTTGGCCGCCGCTTAATCCCACTTTATTTCTTAAATTTCCACCAAAAGACTATTTTTAATTGTCAGAGTTGCAGAGGGGTCAGTTTCTATCTGAGTTTTCATTGAAATTTGAATAATTGAATAAAAAACATCTACTAGATCCGCCGTCGTCTATCAAAGCTTGACGACTAAATTACAGTATACAGATATAATCAGAGCTGTCAGAAGGTTATATTAAATGTTAAATTGCTTTTGTACAGCAATTAACTCTAATTTTTCAACAATACTTGTGGTCGCATTTAAGCTTATTTTAAATTATGTATTTATTAGGGTGAAGACCGTTGCACAAGTGATGTGTGCGGAAATATTTAGAGAAAGTCCGAATGTAAAAAAATAGCCAGTACGTATATTTCTTGTAAAATAGTTTTTTTGTTGTTTTGTTTTGTCTAAAATTGTCACTGTATTGAAAAGTGAAAGAAAATTAAGTGTAACAAAATGTCAATGAATAATCAATGAGAGATGGAAAATGCATTCCGATACATATTGGAAAAGTAGACGAGTTGTAAACGTTACAAGTATTTTGAATATTTTTTTTTGCCGTAAGATTGGACACAGATGCTTACTCTGGTTGAGAATCGATAGAGATTTAATTTATTTTTTCTGATTGCCGCGAAGTTCATGATTTTATACAGTAAGATAAATTTGAAAGTGGCGAGAATTCATTTTCTCTTTACAATATATTTTAACTATCCAATTTTATTAATAATGTAAAATTTATGTTGCTAGAACTTTACGTAAATTAGAATGGAAATACTCTGTCATTGAATTTGATTTTCTTTCGAATGATAAAATGTACATTGCATCAATGAGGTGTCGCACACGTAAACGAAAAAAAAATGGAAAATAAAAACAAATATATACAATGAATGTATTTTTAATTTAAATTCTTGAATTTATAGAATAGTTTTCTAAAAAAATAACTCAACAACCATTAGTATTGTACTACAGTAATACAGTGACGGTTTTGGTTTAAGATTTTTCAAAATTATTTGACCGATGGATAGGTCACATCATGCGCCACGATGGTCTTCTTCTCAACATTGTGGAAGGGTTGGTTGAATGAAGAAACTGCAGAGGGCGCCCTAGACTGGAATTTTTGCTGCAAGTGTTCAAGGACATGAGTTGCAGCTCTTATACTTAGCGAAAGATGGTTGCAGAGGGTTGAGAAGAGTGGAGATCGAGATGCAAGATTTTATTGCTGCAAACCAATCCACCGAATTGATACTACTACTACTACGAAGAAAAATATATACAACATTGTTTCGAAATCAAAATATAAATAAATAATTTTAAATATAATAATACTGATAAATTTATTTTCATGTCTTAAATACTAATACTGTAATGAGCGTCAACAGCGTTTAATTAAATGTAATTTGTTTATATATATATTTTTATTTGATATTAAATAAATTAAACGAAAGCCAACAATGTATTGTTTTGATAAGAAGACAATTTATTAAATATTAATATTAATTCTATAAAATTATACAGAAAATTTTCTTTCTCGAATATTTTTCTCATCGCAACACATTTTCAATAGCAAGAGAATGAAATAATATAGAGATTACTTTGAAGAGAAAAAATTGTTCTGTGCGCTTTCACTCTAGGTTTCAATTTACGCGTAGTTTTGACAGTCCATGTTGGTTTAACACCAAACATTGATATTTCGGCCTGATTTGATGTAATATTGATATTTTCTACCGGATATGGATCATATTATAAAGACACACATACTGAATGCTGATACACAGTGCGTGCATTCCTAGAAAAGACTGAGGCTGAGTTTGCCGCGATGGTAAATATCTAGAACGAGCCAGACTCTCGGCTTGTAAACGATTTGCATTTTGAATTCCGATCAATAAATAATGCCTTTATTCAAACACAACATAATTTACAACTTCCTTCAACAACTGAGATTTTATATAGTAGATATTAATGTTTATACTTTTAACTAAAACACTAATGGGAGCACATTCATACATCCTGATAAATGAATTGGGTGATTTATAATTCTATATCGCATCTAAGATCATGTCACACATGATTTCATCCATCATTATTTAATGCTGCCTCAGAGATGCTTATATATATATAAAGGATATATAACATTTACAAGACAAGACATAATAAGTAAAGTATAAAGAAGAAAGGTATGCATGATTCCTTAGAAATATTTGATAGAAACTAGTTATAAATATATAGTTTTAAATAAATTAGGGAGCCTGAATGCTCCGTGAATCTGTTATTTTAATACGCTAAGCTTAGCACAAGTTCTTTTTATAACTGAATCCTATAAATATGTTTTATATATTTTGTTCAGAATTTATGTGTGACTTATTTTTTATCGAGTTTTTACAATGCAGGTATATAATACGTAGGTGTACAATAATAATATGTTGAATGACTTTTCAGTTTTTAAATATTTGATTTACGTATTTATGGTCATTATTAGTAACAAAGTGTTCCTGCACGTCATGTCAAATACTTAATATCGGTTTTATAATTTCACGTTATCAGATTTTACGATTAATACAGTAATGGTCCACTGTATTGATTCTAGGTAATCTTACATGAAAAATGTATTACACGTATTATTCTAGATATTTATTATGCATAAGCGCTAACATACACGATAGTATCTTAAATAAAAATCTCGACAAATAGTGCGAATTCGTCCTGTCAAAACATTTATTTGCGGAGTGATTTACTTCGCTATTATTAGTCGAATCAAAATGAACCTCTTAATATATACAATGCAATATATAAAATGACTGAGATATCATCACAACTTGATGATATAATATATTTAAATTTATATATTTCAAATTTATTCTTGAACACATCGACGAGAGTTTAGCTCTTGTTAATTATGTTCAATTTATGCCTAGTTCAAATTCTCAAATTGCTCCGTGGTTGAAGCGGTACTTATAACATAACTTGTTTAATGGTTTATGGATACAGAGGCTCTGAGTTCAACCTCCTGGCTCTGGTTTCTCGGCGTGAAGCTTTCCATTTGTGACTAACACGCTAACAACTCATTAGAGGTAATCTTTATCTTGTGGGAGTGTCGATCAAACGGTTATAAATTGCTATCCCTAAGCATTAAGGACTGGATAAAATGATAAAATGAAAATAAAACGATTAGATAGTAAATATCCTTTACCATGTATGATAGACTACCATGATTCCATGTTGTATTTAAACATACTATTCTAAAGTATGGTTTATAGTGTAATAATAATGACATTACTAAATAATGGAATAATGTATATATTTTAAATATTGAAAAATACTCATGGTTGTTAAAAGAAATATTTTGATTAGAAATGTTGTATTGTTTTTGGTAAAACTAAGTAATAGTATGATCTAATAAAATAAAATAAAACGTAATTTAAAAAATATTCATTCTCCGCTGTGAAAATATTTAAAGGTAAATTACACAGTATTAAAACTTGGTCCACAGAATATTTTAGAACATTTTAAAACTTACCCAACATGAAAGTTTTCAGTATCGGAATCAGCCTCCAAGCAACAAAAGCTCCGGATATCTCGTCCAATTCTCAGCGCTTTTAAATATGAACAGTTGCAATGTTTTTTTTTTGTAAATTTGACACAAAAAATGTATCTATCAAATAATAACACCACTCGTACACAATTCAAAAGTTTATCTACGATAGATCGTTTGTTTATATTCGTTTTTTTTTAAATAAAAGCAATCGATTATTTAAATTTCAAATTATGGAATATTTCATTGATTCGATTTTGTTTCAGCGATACATATATATTTTGAAAGAGTCATTATACACTTTTCTGACATTGTTTTTTCGCACTTTTTATATGTTAATCGTTTGACAAGTGAAGGTTTTCCACTTGATGATTCGGTGTGTTGATGATGGCCTTAATACGGCGGGCGTTCGCGGTTGCTGTTTGTTTACAACTGACTATCGTTCCGAGACGATGCGAAAAGAAGGCTTAGCGGTGAGGAAGAATCCACTGAAGAGAGGGTTTGGTGTTGGAGGGGATACGAAGAGTTAGCGATCCACCACAACCCCCGAAATAGACAATAGTCCAATAACAAGCAGCGTAATATGGGCGACTACAATAGTTTAGAAAGTAAATGAAATTAGTTTCTTAGCAATTATTATGATGGAGCATGCATGGAGACACCATTACCCGACAGGTAAACTTTATGACGGTCGGGTAGGTGGCCCTAACACCGTTTGCGGAAATTATTCACACTAATTACTTATAAGTATTGTAATTGCTTTATTATTACAGTAATGTTTTGCAGCAGTGTAATTAACTGGAAAGTGTAATTAAAAGTAAGTCCATAAAAATGAGCTTCCCTAGTACAGGAAACCTGTGGTAATATAACAATATTATTAATTATTGTGACATAATTCTTCTAATATTAAATTTAAATGACATCATTGAAGCATTTTACTTTTTCTATTAATAAAGTTATTTCAAATAAAATGATGTGTAAATACATTACTATTTATTATTTTATGAAAGAAATAAAAACAATATCCACAATAGAATGACTAAATTAAACTACAGAATATAAATAAATAAAAGGTTTATTTTTATTTTATATAATAAATTACTTTAAACAAACTAATATTTTTTAAGTAAATAGACGTATTTTATGCAAATTAAATCAATGCTGGGTGCATGCCACACCTAAGATTTGTGATTATCAAATGTAAGCTAACTTATTAAATAAGAGTCAAATGAGAGCATTCAACATAGTAACATCCCTTTTACTTAAGGAATGAGGCGACTTCACGTCCCCAGGATCGTTATGAGGACACGTGGTAAACAGATGAGGAGCAGATGAGGAACACAAAGACTTTTTCAGAAGCACATTGAGATATATTCATGTTAAAAATTGAACAACTTTCTGTCCGGCTTGCGGTTGGCGCACAACTGATTACTGGCCACCGGGCGCCCGTGTTCGGTGACACCCAGCACCGAAATTAATTCAGTGGCGATCCATAGAACTACAGCTGTCAAATAAACAATATGGTGACACCTGCGTGTCCGACGACGAACAAAAATATGAAGCCCTTCAAGGTCAATA
Organism: Glossosoma conforme; assembly: GCA_022606575.1. Lineage (NCBI taxonomy): Eukaryota > Metazoa > Arthropoda > Insecta > Trichoptera > Glossosomatidae > Glossosoma > Glossosoma conforme. Next base: position 607,613 of record JAGTXR010000001.1, read on the forward strand.
TCATCATAATTATCAATATAATTCGCTCCATAAATTCAATTCGGCTTACACATATTCGATAATAATTCCGGTGGCACTTTTTCTAAATAAATAACATATTCACCGCAACTTGATAAAATGTAAGTTAAGCAAAACCCACGAGAACAGAACTATGAAAATATATTATGCTTAGAATGGTTTTTGTGATTTCCAAGCTTCTGATGACTAACAAACGAGTAATTCATTAAATAAATAAATATGGTTTTTATCTATGAATCTATTTATTTTACATTTTGTTAAGGAAACACTAATTACATAAAAATACTAAAACATTTAATTGAATAACAAAATATGAAGGAAACAATTCTAAAATATATTTAACTCATTAAAACCAAGTGTTAACTGGATTTTTTATTCGTCAATTTAAATATTTAGTATTCAAGAACTCTTTCTTTAAAATTACATTTGAATAAAATTAATGGGCCAAGAATAACCATCACAATTGAAGATAATAAGTAATATTTATTCTAGTTTAATATTAATTATACACGACAATAATTTTATTTTCGCACACAGAATGTAAGAGAATATTGTGCAAAATATTTTAATTTAACTCAGTGTTATGAAAAGTACCATTTCTGACCAATAATTACTGTTACTTGGTTATTTATATACGGTTTTTTGTTTAATTTCAACTGTGATTTAATATTAAATTTTTGTAAGATACACACATGGAAAATGCAGAAAATTATAAATTAAACGAAAATAGGAATACTATTGAAAAGTTCTATGATATATGATATAATATGTATACTATTATGAGCCTAAATATATAAAAGGTAGACGTGATGATAATGCAATCAATATGTTTGTAAAACCCAATCTTATTGCATGTATATATATTGATATCAGCTTGATATAGTTCTCTTAGGCCAGCGGTCGGGGAACCGGGGTAAATTACCCCAAATGGGGCAAAAATATGTTTTGTGGGGTAATAAGGAAGTTTTTCTATTTTGCTATATCATAAAACTTACTATTTTCATGTAACTTTTTAGTTATTTTCCGTATAAATTAAATCAATAAATAATGATTATTTAAGTATACATTGATTGTCTTCTTTTCAAAATGGGTGGAAGGTATAATATCGACTTACGCAAAAATATTTTGGCGTAATGGTTAAAAAAGTTCCCCGACCGCTGTTTTAGGCTAATGCCGAAGAGCCTCGAAAAACGATCTTCTGTCTCTTTTTTTTTGTTCGCTCGCCTGACATGCACATCTTATAATGTTAGTTTTAATTTTATTTAAGAATACACGGCGTTTGCATACGCCATTTTATTTGTTTTGAAAGTTGCTTCACTTCATGTTGGTTCAACTGTCAACGTTAGTTTCTTACGTAGCCGCGATTATCTTTGGGGCGCTTCATGTTACAGTGCCCGAATGTCAGCAAGTGTCCGCAGTTCTCGCGCGACCGAGGCCGACGATACAACATGTTATGGTCGGGCGGGGACACTGAAATCTTATATTGAAAATAAACGCGAATTGTGCTTCTGAATAAGTTCTTTGCTTTGCGACCTGCTTCTGAATCCTTCCTCCACGCGGCCAAATGACGAACCCGTGACTTATTGTTGCCCTTTTAAAGATGGGCGATGTTAACAAATATTTTTTATTTTTGCCACATCCGCACCATATTTGTAGCATATGAATACCGAAAATTTTCGTTTTACAGTTCTGTAAGTTCAGCTCGTCCATGCCTTGTCCCAGAACACCTGTATCCCCAGAGGAGGATATTCCCATATGGATTTCCATATTGGAACATATATGGTTTTCGGGAGCCTTCAGGCAAGATCCCGCGAACTTGCATAGACTGCGGCTGTAGCATCACAGAAATGTTTGGGTATTCAATGATCAGTGTTTTTAAGGAGATCGGATAATAATCCCGACGCTCCAGAGACCTGGACATTTTTTGTTATGTCTTTAAGGAATGGCTCGACCCTACCAGGGGCATGTAAAGAGCTTAGACTTAATTAAATCGATTTTAAGAAAATCAAGCTTAGGCGGGATGCGAACCGACGGCGTCTGATTCAGAAGCAAACGCTTTAACCGCTGGACTATGTCACCGGGATATATATATACTGTAAAATATTAAAATGCGTCTTTATTTTTTTACATGCGTGCATTTTTTACATTATGCAAGTAAGTGCAGCGAAAATTGTTGTTAAGTAATTAAATTAACAATGTTTCGTATTGTCGCTTTTCTTTGGTGGGAATTGAAAAGTGAAATGTAAATAGTTTTGTTTACCGTAATTTTCCTTGGGAAATCGTATGATTGTCCCGCTACTGTGATGAATAGGACAATGCGAGCTTGGTACAGTACGGCCAATTATTGCTTCAGAAGCATTCATACGAGTAAATAGTAGTAAGTTGTCAGAGGATTGTTGTTAAATTGTTACCACATTGTGATACAATTTTCACACGCGTTAAGTTGCAGGTTGGATTTAAGTATGTGCTTATTGCCGCTCTGTGTTTTATGACATTTACTAAAGAGCGTTCTGTGGAAACACATTGCGATAATTATACCTTTATTATGATAATTAAGATGAATTGCTCCATATAAAACTGTTTATCTTCATAAAAAGAAATGAATAGTAAGATTATTACATAGTTTTATTATCTCAGTGCAAAAGTCCATCCTGCGATCCTGATGTAATTAATTGGGACCGGTAATTAAAGAATGCCTGAACCGATCGATTTCTTAGATCCCATATCTAGTCCAGATAGTTTTCTTCCATACTCAACATTACTTGGCAAACAAACTCATTTCCAACAAACATCCATCTTTACCAAAAACGACCATTTGTGGCTGGGGCGAGTCGTCTCTTCTGACTGAATGGTTCAAGCCTCGGGAGCATCAGGTTAATCAGTCGATCTTCTTAAATGTACAGCTTAAAAAAATCAAGATCTTTGAAGCACAAGAATTCTTCAATCCCCCGGGCTCTCATCGTCCTGGAAGGCCGCCAGGAACTTTCCATAGAATATACTCGGTGGGGTTACGTCAGGCAGAGCTGACATGGGATGAGGCGAGGATGAAGGCGGATGACAGAGCTCTGTGGCGGCGGCTTGAGATGTCTATATGCTCCAGTTAGGGGAGCGGACATGAAAATGATGATGATGTTGATAAAATGATTTATTTTATATTGATGACAAATTATTATATAACATTTTGCATTTGCAATGTTATACATGTTTATATTTAAATACCATATAAAGTATTTTGTTTTGATACTGATAGCCTCATCGTGAGATAAGCGTAATAATATAAATAGCGTACAGTTTATTGAAAATATAGGTACAGCTGTCAAGTTTATTTGGCTTCGTGCACACAACAGCAAACTGGGTAACGAAAAAGCGGACGAACTGGCGAAAATGGGGGAAAAACTAAGCACAACACCCCATTACGACTGTTTTCCTCTCTGCTACGCCTTGCACAAGTTAATGTATGACTCGCTAACTGCCTGGAATACAGCATATCGAGAATCAACCTCGGGAGTAATAACCAAGTTTTTCTTTCCATTCGTCGAACACTTATTGACGTGGAAAAAGACGAACTCCGTGGACTTTCATCTCCTTCAAGCGTTTACCGGAATTCCTAAAAAGATTTGGCCTCTCTTCTTGCGACGCATGTCCAAGTGATCCAGGCATGCAACAGACGGTGAGACACTCTCTCGTTGAGTGCATCATCCATGACAACAGTAGACGCATTCTGTGTTGTCGCCTGGGAGTCTCTACCATTTTTTGGGAGGATTTACCTGAATTGCTGCTTAGTTCTGATGGTCCTTTGCTGTTAAACTTCTTCAGGGAAATCGTCAGGGCTGCAAGAGTGGTTAACGAGGCTGATATGGAATAGGCTCCTACGTTCTTTAACTATTTCTCAGACGTATATTCTAACCAAGTGTGTAACTTGCAGGGTACAAAACGCAACTATATTTTTTGTGCATTATTTTTAAGTGAAAAAACAATGTAGAAAAAAATACGTAATAATATAATGTTTGATTTATGAAATCTTTTGTTTTTGTGTATTTTTTATAATACATCATCTATATCATAGAGAAAGTCTGATGTCGGTGGTGCTGTCGTGTCTCTGTGCAGTTTTGCTTCGCATGGCGAGTGCTGAGGAAGACCAGCAGCAGCAGATGCACCTAGGAGATGTAGTCGGGCGCTTGCCGTGTCGAGATGCTACACATTAATCTGCAGAGAGCTCGAGAGAGAAACCTCTAGAGCTGTCACATACCACCGCCGATGCGATTCAGTGGAGGCAAAATTAAAAGTTTGCACGTGACATTTTCAGCAAGCCGCCCGCCGCCACACGAAACCTTGAAAATATGCACAAAAAACTAAATAACACAAACAACAAATCTAGCTATTTTAATGAGAAATTATTAAATTTCTCTAACAGAATTTCACATCTAATTATTGACTTCTAAACTCCGTAGAGATATATAAGATCCGTAATCTAATTATTCTAAATACATGTCAGTATAATCAAATAGATTCAGCTTGTGTACCATTTAGCGTCGTGGTCTTTTTTTTTTATGTAAGCACATACAGGAGAATACCGACAGATGGTGACAGTAATTCTGAAGTCTCATCTGTGGAATCCTATGACGCTTACCATAGTGCATGTGGCTTAACGCTGCATGTGGAGTGTTGATCCGCCAACGTCATAGACTACAGCCCGAGATTCACGCAACATTCTTTATTATTACAGGAATTTACTATGAATGGGTGGTCTTCACGGGATGGCTTTTGTCTACCACCAATTTTAATTAATTGGCTATGACTGGCATTTTACGGGTGATGGATCAAATTCACACCAACCGGGGGTATTTAGAGCTCATAAATCGATTAAAAATTCTTTTTTTTAATCTCCGCCAGGGATCGAACCCACGACTTTTGGCTTGCAAAGCAAATGCTTTGACCAATGAACTATGACCGCCGGCTGTGAGCGGTTCAGGAGATACTTTGCGTCTCGAGATATAAAGCGTTGGCAGCGCTGCGTTGGCATGCTCTGTCAGCGTGACGTTGCCACAAGCCTAATATCTTTAAATATAAATAATTTTTTGCCTTACGTGAAGTCTTCGAAGGAAGATCTAGTCAGGCACTTGGGTTAATATCTCGTGATGCGAATTGAAGGTTTACGTTTACGCAGTCAGTGACTATTTGCTCAGAAAGTACATTACGGCATGTCCGTCTTTGCATGGAAGATTACGAGTATGGGATGAATGATGCTGTCACTGTCGGAAATTCGCAGCTCAAGAAAGAAGTGCCAGGATTATGAGTCATGCAGTAAATTTTTTACTATAAAAATCCGTCAATAAGTATAAGTGTATCATTATCTGACTGATAAATATGAGCTTTGAATGAAATCCGCAAAACAAACTATCCCTATTCTGTCAGACATTATGCCTACAAATAAAGAGAATCGTAGACACTTGATGGATTTTTTTTAAATCAGAGTTCACTTAGAACAAAGTGATTAGCAAATAAACTGCCGATGAATAAGGTTTCTTGACATACGCACTGTTAAAGAAAATGAAATTGTCAGTGAGTGAATTCGCATGTTTCCTGCAAGTATTTAATTGAGTGGGAAATTGTTGATTTAACGATATATATCATACACAGATGAATAAGTTAGTTACAATTTTGTAACAATAAAAAAACACACACTTTTTAAATATTCTTGTGTATTCATTTATTTTTATTATGGAATTGTACAAAAAGCTACCGACCAATTTTTAAAAATAATTGTAACTTTTTTCTTTTCTTTCATATCCGTTCTCTCGCTGAATCATATAATCGTCTTGTCACAGGTGAGTTTCACATCTAGCCCTGGGTATTGTGTTGCAACTTATTAGTACAGTAGACGAATGGTTATTTTTCTCTAAATCAGTACTTATTATGCATACTTTAATGTAGTATGCAAACATAATTTTGCTTTGTAAATTATTATGGGAGCTTGCACCAAATTTATGACTGCTTTACATATATTAAATTAATGTAATTTGATATGTAAGTAAATGTTTTAATAAAATAAATAAAAATTTCAATTAGTGATTTCTCTGAAATAATAACTGAAGAGGATTGATTATAAATATAGCGTTTTAAAAAAAGTGAATAACAATATCAATATAACAATGATCATTGGTAGATTTATTAACTTAAATTTACTATAATCAGATTATAATTAAACATTTAAAAGACGAATAAAATTGAAAAATAAAATAAAATATTAATAATAGTTTATTTTTCAGGAAGCTTAAATAAAATTAATTTTTCAATTTCTCATACTTCTTATCTTTTCGTTAATACATAATTGTCATTTTTAATGATTAATTTGCATCGCATTATAAGCGGCGGTTTGATTTCAAACATTAAAAACAAAAATGTAACATTCTAATTGGGTTTGGATGTTCGATGTAAATTATTTAGGAACTGGCGTTTACTTTAGTCGGAAGTGAAGTATTTACGAACAGGCATCAAGTGTGGGCGATCAAATAGTGTCCGTACATGAATCTAATTAAATGTAAATCTTCCTATAACTGCTAAACACTTTTTTGCCGCTTCCTGGCAAACATGTTATATTAACTCATTAAACAAGTTACTGCGGAATTTTATCGTTAGCTATTTATCGTACATGGAAAAAAGTTAAAAGAAAGTATGTAAATTTATTTCATTTTTATCAGTGCAAATGTGCTGCTATCAGATTTAAAATTGACAATGAACATTGTTGTTAACAAATGTATATGCTTCATGTTACAATGGTATTAATATAATAAAGATTTTTATCGTATTTTATTTAATAACTTTGGAATATCGTATTATAATTTTGAAATAAATATGTTGGTAAGGGATGAAAAATGTACACTTCAAAACGTTTTGATTTTATCTTTCTTTAGCGACCATAAGTATTGATAATTGCCATACTTTTATTAGATCATATTGCAGGGGTGGATACTATCTAATAAAATCTGTGACAAATTTGTGGGCCTTCAGTTCCTTTTATGCAGAGCTAGCTTTAGACCCTTCGGCGCCTTAGGGAAAAAAAATCTGACAGCCCCGGTTAATTTTTTCTTATCTAGTATAAAAAAAGTAAGCAAGTTAGGCTGCCCCCACTGCGCCACCCCGTAAAACTGGCAATGCTCTTATTTTGTAAAGAGCCTTCATTCTTTGCTACCTATAAAATTCACCTTTACGTTCCATTTCTAACTTGCTGCCAGCCCATTTGAAGGAATCTAGTACAAATAATAAGTATGTGACGTGCAATGGTTTTAAAATAGGATATCATTGAAAAGTCTTTCAGATACACTATTTTTTAATTAAAGGTATTATATTTATTTTACAGATGTGAAATATAAAATAACACATATCAAACCAAGCTTTTTACATAACTAATTAGGAGGGTATCATATTACGTGTAAAATATATGAATATTTGTGTTTTATTTAAATTTTCAATTGATCGACTAAAACTGTAGTAATACCAATTGTTCATAAATATTATAACTTAATTATTTTCATCATATAACAGTCAACAACATGTCGTATGATGTAACCATGAACAATGTTTTGATATTATGTATAACTGCAGCGAAAGGAAGATGGGAAAGTGTAAAACTTTGTGTAAATTTATGAAAACTTCAATCCAATATTCAATTATTTGAGTAATTGGAAAATTGTTTGATGCATATTACCTTTAAGATTCATTTCAAGGGGATTAAAGGGTTTTTTAAAGGCTCAGACCTTATACTGATATAGCAGAGTTCGATTGCATCAATCATTTGCGAGTGTTGATAGTAAACAATAAATAAAGAAGACATCCCTGAATGTTTCAAGAATATTTAATTGATGGTTCAAAAACATAGTTCCAAATTGAGGTCATAATGAATTATTCACTTTTTAAAGAAACTTTTGTGTAAGGTAGAACTCTACATGATGGTATGCTTCAGTTTGTAGCCCTGCGCTCATTAATAGTACACGAAACGTAGAGAGCAGCATCACGGAATTAATGAATCTACGTGATGGCAGTGCGAACGTCCTTCTGCGTTGATTTTCTAATTTACATTTTCATACATTTATAAATATATGAATATATTTAAATATAATGTTGATAACCTTACAATGTGACGAAATTACAATTTATAGAAATAAGATTTTTTTATTATTTGAATACTCGTAGTACACAGCATCACATAGGACATATCAATTTATATCAACGCATAGCCTTTGGATATGACTTTTCTCTTGGAAAGCTTAGAATACTAGTTTTGGTCTTCAGAAAAATGAAAGCAGAGGTGATATATTACCTTAATATTAGGTTATTGTATGGCGTGTAGGTATATTCATCCCGTCACGATTATTCACATAAAGTGTGTATTGAATATAAGCGATTGAATGTAGGTATATGATATCATGCTCGTATATTTGTCTTTTATGATATGTTACAGTAATATGGAAATAGACAGTCACTTCTACCAGAGATGGGGGCGGTTACTAATACAAAACATTGATATCCCCCGTTTATCAAGGGCGACTCGAATCGTCATCAGAACGCGTGGTGAATGGTTGAGGAGCAAGACACAAATCAAATAACTTGTCGAGAAGCACATTGATGTTTATTATGAATATAAGACTGACAAACTCCGGTATTCTGCCTGGGCCACAAACAATAATTGACTAGTAAATACTTGACGGTGCCCGTGCAGAAAGTGATTTGGTGGTAATGACGGTCGTTGCGCTGAACACATCTAGTGGCCACTTGACTAACTATGGCGTTCTACATGACAGGACTAAAATATAAATAAATATGTAATACATAAGACTTAGACTTATATTTTTATGTATGCTTGTCAGATGAGCGAACAAAATTAAGATACAAAAGATCGTATATCGAGGCCTTTCGATATCAGCCTGAAAATGATTTATTGAGCTGATATAAGCATATATAAAAAATCTATGTTTTCATATGTATTGTGAAGACGTTTTTTTGTGAAAGAAGGTTCTTGTCAAAGACACCCTTTGCATTTTTTAAATTCAATTGACAAAATCAGTATTACAGTACGTTCCTCAGATGGTTGATGTACATTGTTAAAGAAATCCTAGGATCTGCCTTCGAAAACAAGAGCATTGGCTGTCTTGGTGTACTGTCTTGACCAGTTGGATGCATCCGCAGCCGCATCGCCGGTCAGAGAGTCAGAGAGGCAGCAAGTGGAGCGGCCCACTTAACGGGCGAGCTACTTTCTTATTGACTTGGAGAGTCCAGCGAGGCGCGAGCTGCTGCGGGCACTACACTGCTCTAACACTGGGATGCTCATCACAAACAGCGATTTCTGATTGAAAAAAATAACGGGACAATAAAGAACTCAATAAAACAGATACAGTGATGAGATCCTTGATGATTTTAATCGAGAAGATAATGATATGTAATGTTTTTCAGCATTGAGGAGAAGTTAGTTTCTTCTGTCTTGAGGCTTCGATGCTGAAGGAATCAGCCCAATAATGAGATCGTCGGAAATTGAACATCATTTATGAATCTTTGTGAATGGATAAAATAAATCATGAGCAAATATATACGAGTAAATACGAGCAGAGATTTTCTTTTTATGACGATACCGAAAAAATGGGTCGATGACTGGATTGCCTCAAAAGACTAAGACTTTTTCCAGCGTGGAATTCGCACGCTATCTGAAAGATGGGAGAAGGTCGTAGCTGCCGATTTACAGTATTTTAAATGATCTGAGTCTGATAGTCTTCTCAAAATGAACGGTTGATTTTTATAAAAAGAACGCTCATTTTCAATGCACACTCCATATTGTAATGCTGTAAATTCATCTGAATACTGCAAACGAAAGTGATGAATTTTAAATAAAACGTACGTTTGATATTTTGCCAATACCCGTAGAAAAATGACAATATTAAATATGCCACACTAAATTACTCCTACCTAAAGTTCACGCTACCTTTCAAGCCCAATTTTACCATTGCTTAATTTTCCCCGAAAATTCTGATAAACCGACGATTATAAAAAGTCGGTAAGATAAAATAGGTATTCGAGATTTTAATATGTTGCAGATGAATACTTATGTATTCGAATTAATTACGTGATGTATCACGCAAAACTTAAAATAACATTACCTACCTGGCATAAATGAAACCATTCTAACTACGAAATAACATTTGTCCAAAAGTTTATGTGGTTGTCTTTGAAAACATACGAGTGTTTTCCTTAAAGACATTTGGTGTACAAGTGAAATTTAATAATGTTCTCAGGATGGAGTTGGTGAAACTATTTGATCCAAGCCTATGATAGCTACATACAGTCATCTATTGAAGCATTGTTTACATGGAATCGACTTCAAACTAAAATCATCCGCTGGGCTAATAAGTTTGGCTAAAAGATATATTTTTTCAAAAACCAGAAAACGCTGTTATATTATTTAAAACGTTCAAAATTTTATTGAGAAAATTTAAGTATATTTTCAAAAGATGCACGAATTCTTCAAGTGTTGACTCACAAAGAAGACAGCTCTTTTTTTAATCATTTATTTTCTGTTAGTAAAACCTAATTAACTATATATAGGTTAAAGACATATTGAATATAATTGCTTTCACTGTCCCCCGATGCGACCTGCTCCACAATACTTTGTCATGTAGGTGTGAAGTGTGGACACTTTCAGTCACAACGTCGGAAGTGGTAGACAGCTTTAAGAGAAAGGTGTTACTGATAGTCAATGGACACATTTTTGTGATGGGAAGACGCATACAATGTAATAATATTGAGTTGTAATGTGTGTTCAAGCTCTGGAAATTCACGTTCACATTAATAATTTAGTCTATTGCTACGAAGTTAGTCGTTGGTAGATAAAAACATTTTTCAGGGGAAATGAAACACTGATAAACCTAGACTTGGAAAGTGGCGTGAAAAGGAAGTAACTTTAGAATGGCATATTGAATAATTACCTAATAATTTGTCATATTGAAATCCTACCTAAAACCAATGTCAGGGTAAAGTATTATAGTGTGCTTTGGGGTTATGCCAGATTAGATAAGAAAACTTGTATCATTAAGTAAGAAATACTAATATTCATTAGTTTATATTGATTAGGTTTCTATATGTGCACAAGACGTAGTTAATAAAGCAATTTATTACATACGAACTTACTCGTACATTAAAACATGTGTTTGTGCGATGAATATATATTTAAGAATGTACTGAAGTACCAATAAATAAATCATATTTTCAAATACTGTTTATATATGTAAAATAAATTACATGAAAAAATAGGCAAACGAAATGCAAAATCAGAATTTATGTGAATATGTACATAGGTACTTTTATATTAAAAAATTCAACATAGGTATTTTATATGATATACTTTACAAGTACTTTACCAAGCTTTATTTGTATCCAGTCTCCTAAATGAAAAAGCTTTTTTTGAATTATTCGAATTTTACCAATTGGCCATCGCGCCTTGTTTTAGGCAGATTTCTTTGTTTTACGCATTTAAAATATACTATCTACACGTACATATAATATGTAATAAATTAGAAATAGCTACACACATGAGCGATATGACATGTAGAATTTATGAACTTTTAAAGAAGGATCGAGATATAGAAACATAATGTATATGAATATCACTATCTTAGTTCATGAGTATTTTTTTTAAATTTTGTTGGTACGTGTCATTCGCCGTCATAACAACATTAAGTTTGAAATGAAATAAAGCTACATAGATAATTGTAGTACTATTCCTCTTTCAAAGTTGACCAATCTATTCCTCTACAAAATATACTGATTATAATAATCATTGACGTAACTAGGGTTTATGCCCAAGGAGGTCCATAATTTCCCCTTCTCCTTAACAAAATTACGAAAAAAATATCCCCAATTAACACAATTTACAAATATTTAAAGAAAAAACAGCATCTTATTGGAAGTTTAGTAATACATTGTCAATATTGCGAGCTAAAAAGTGGGACCAAGAATAGTTGCGAGCGAAATAAAGAAAAAGAAACGATAAATTACAAATATTAATAATACACATATACACTTCCTCGATATAACAATAACCTAATATAATCAAAATCGATAATATTATCTCAGACATGACATTATCATTCCTATCTAATTTTATAAATTAAATTATTATAATTTTGATCGCTTAACATTTTTATGAATTGGTTAGTCGTAGAAGCGTAAAACAACCACAGCCATGGCTGGACTGACGCACTTATGTATGTAACTAATGTATGGTATTTGAAAAGTACTTTCTCAAAATACCTCGCATGTCGCTATTTTCGTTACTGGCACGACATAAATAATTCAAATGATGGGTTACTAAGTTATAAATATATTTCAATGGAAGCTATTCAATGATAAACTTGGGTCACGCAAATATCAACGGCAGAAAAATGCAATTAGGTAGGTAAATAAAAATTCGCTTTTCATTCATAATATTTTTAGACGACATTTTAACGTATGTACCTATATAAATATTGAATATTTTTCTTGATTTTAGGTATAGAATTAAAATTACCTTGTGCTGCCTTTTAGGACTAAATGGTTCAAAAATCGAAAAAGTCAGGCTAACCATCCGATCTCATAAATAAATCACTCAAAATATGAATTGGATACTACAGGAGCTGTTTTTTCAAGTCACCAGGCTCCCGCTTTGGATGTCATCGGAAACCATGTATGTTTCCAGGTGGACAATAGCAGCTGATAAAACTGGATGGCGCCAATTTGTGGTGACCATATTTTTTAAATATAACACGAATGTGGGTAGAAGTTAAAAAATAATTTAATAAAATAGTACGAAAATAAAATGGTTTTGAATATAAAATGGAAGAATTTTTAAATGTGATTTGGTACTTAATGCCGAAGAGCTCGTTTCGAATAAAAATTACTACATTCAACAGTATAAGCAATGTTTTACAATACAAAAATCCAAGCCCTACGTTATGATTCATTCTAAGTTAAATTAAATTTTCTTTTTAAATGATTTGTTTAAATACAAACATCAATTCCCTTCATTTTTACGTTACGATAGAGAGATTTTATTCTTTGTTCATATTATGGTCAGTATTTTTTTCAAAAATGGGGTCATTGACAATAAATCGAGCCTCCCTAGGAAAGCTCGTCTCTCCAATTGCAACACACTCAGTTACGCAAATGATGCGAAAGTAATTGCTGTCATTTAAATTACTCTGTAAAATGCTTATAAACTTTATAAGATGTATATTTTTAATGATTTAAATTAATCAATACTTTTCTTGAATGATAAAAGAACAAGGTTTGCGATTTTAGTTTGTGTACACCTGTGGTCATCACCATTTGGTACATATGGTCCCCCCACAAACATTAAAATAAATATATATGTATTGAAAAGGTATTGGTTCATTACATAACTATTTAAGAATGAAAATAATTACATTTTTATTTCAGCAATACAACATTCGAAGAATTACGCGTTGAAAATGACTCATTTTTTTTAGGTCAGGATATTTTTGGCAGGTAACTTAATACCTTCTATATTGAAACATTTCATTATTTTATACAATTGTGAAATATTGTAACTATAATAAATCATCAACCATTTTAAATATTTATGTAAATTGATCGATGCTCAAACGAAATACTCATATTGTTAAAGTATTTTCATGTTCTTAAAATAAAAAAATAGGATTATTTGTCTCTATTGGTTCCAGCTGGTCAACGACAATGGTTGCTACGTAGCTCACTTCACGATAGTTGATGTTGTCAATAATTATTACACAGACTGCGATCGGGCGGATTTCGTCGTAATATAATTAAACAATGGTGCGTATTAAATACATATCCTTCCAGTTAATCAAGAAATCCATCTATGTCGTTTGTTGAATTATCATTTTTATTAGATTCGCAAAGCTGTGGGCGCGACTCGATAACGGATCGTACAAGATGGAAGTCTGAATAAATTCTTGTACTCAATTATTTTAGACGTACCATTATTGTTCATTCAAGGTCCATTGTATGCATTCATGCACAATTATAATAAAGCAATCCTTTTTAAATGCTTTTTTATTTTGACGCAATCTTGACAGGGTTCATTTCTTCCTACTAAATTCAATTGGCTAGATAGCAATATAGATGTTTATTCTCACACTTAGTTATTAAGTTAGCTTTCCTTTCTCCTTCCGCTGCCTATTTGTGGAGTATGACCATCAAAGACTGCTGCCAGAGTTGTCTTTAAAACGCCATGTCCTTCATCCCTATTCAAGTTCGCACCAAAAAATTCTGATTACCTACTTGATTCTAGTGAACAAATATGTCTGTTGCTACCTACAATTTTCGACTCCGATGCAATAGATTATACATTCAGTTACTTTTGAACATTACATCAATAGAAAACAGCTGTAATATGAGGCTCAAAAGTCCGTGCAAATATTATTATGTAGACGTCATACGCGGGAAAAGGGTTAATAACAAAATGTAAAAAATATATACTCTACATTGTTTTAACAAGGATCATATTGAGTTACTGTTAATTAAAGGACTGGCACTGCACTTTTGTGTGATCTGCACAGTACTGAGAATCAAAGTATATTCTCTCATTTCTGGTTATTTACCATTCAAAAATATTTTTCTTCCATCGAATATGTAGTCTATAGGCTGTAGCAAATGTGCTGCCCGCTGTCATTTGAATCCTGCAAGTAATCATTATTTATTTAATAATTAAATTAAATTTTAAAATACCACCAATTCTGCTAATAATTTGTCACATCGAAATATTTAAACTATATAACACAATATATTGTTTTATTTAATTTCAGTCCGTTAGCGATTTTTTAAAGGATTTGCCATCGTACGATGAGCATAACTTTACCCTATTCAACACAGATAATGGAATAAGAACATGCTCCAAGAGGCCATCTGTATATTTGCCAACAACAGAATTCCCTTCAGAACAAAGTAAGATATTGTGCTCATAATTTATCCTACAACTATTGCTTTTTAAAGTAAAAGATGTAACTGCAATTCTACCCTACAATTTTGTACAAATTCCAAAAGAAAACAAACCCCTGTCATTAGTGGATAATACCTGAATTTTAGACTGAAGTTAATAACGTTACACTTCAAACAGCTAAGGAGAATACATCGCACTAGTTGAGAATAATAAAAAAATATTTACAACATAAATGATTTGTATAAATTATATAAATTGTGTTTTTTCTTTTTATATATTTGTGAAACTATTTTAAAATGACCTTAATCGAATCTCATTAACCTGTTCACCCGGCAAGACGTATAAATACGTCAAACGTAAACAATATGGAGTACGTGTAAGACATATGAATACGTCCTTAGAATATATGTTGCGTCCTGGAAAGGGCGGGACGAGTATTTTCATAAATAAATATTTTTTTTTAGAATTATGAAATTTTATGTAATCTTCTATGATTTAATAAGTGCATGTTTAATGCATTGCATATGCACTTTATATATATTTTATACAAAAATAATAAAGGTCATTTAAGTCAATATATATTTAATAGTCTTTTCCTTTAATTTAAGCATATATAAAAAATAAAATAATTTGAAATTACGTTTCCACTGGATGTGATATACAGGTATTGATACATCTTAGCGAAAGAGTTCAAGCGCTGTATGTTGCAAAATTAAAAAGGTGCTTAACCTCCCTGGTTAACAGGTTAAGATGAATTAAATCTAAACAGATATTTGCATACTAGTGGCGAAGTCCGCACTTTTGAAAATTTATTTTGTATATAATGTAATGTTAGCAATGGTTCATATGTATTATGATTTTTAATTTTCAGTTATTGTTACTGAAAAAACTAACATACTATTGAGGTACCTGCACCAGCAATGGGGGAAAAAGGTAATGTCATCATACATAATATATTCATTATTAATAATTCTTCCTTTATTTCTATGATGATGAAAGAGGATTTTTAGAATTAATTTTATAGGTTTTGGCTTCTCATTGAAGCTGAAACATGTTGATAGGAATTGAACTGTAATGATTCTATAAGGCCTGTACTTATTTGTTCAGTAATTAATTCAAGGTTTTGGCAGTAAATTAAATCAATTGGCAGTTGATCAAATTAATCGACAGTAGATCAAATAAATTTGCAGAATCCACTGTATCAGAATGAATGTAATCAGTTATAAAATTAAAATGGCAATATTATATTCAATACTGCCAGTAATTTATTAATGATGTTAATAATTAGTTGTCATTCTAAAAAACTGATGTCATTTACATAAGAGTAATTAATATTATAGATGATTTCAGTGTTTAAGAAAATAACTTTTTTTCCATGTAATATGAGATGTAAGGTCATGTTAAGTTGTCTACTTAACTCTTTAGATGCGCCGTGCTTATATATCGACATGACATTTTATGTGGCTAGAGTGCGGCGTGCTGATATCTAGCCAAGGCCATAGAAAACTGCTCACATTACCTTACAATTTGAATCTTGGTAAACTCATGGGGAGTGTGGCCTTCTGTCGGATAATCACTTGATGCAGCATGCTGATATATAGGCAAGGCCATAGTTTTATAAAAAAGATTTAGGTTGTTTTAATTGAAGATTAATTAGTTAAAAATTAAAAAAAAATGGATATAGATGCCTACACATGTATAAAATAATAATTCTTCATAAAAATCCAAAATATGATTATTTTATTTTTTCATGGATTATCGACACTTCTTAAATGTAAAAAATATTTATGGGTTAAAGCTCTAGTCTATTTTAGGAGGTCGGAGATATTTTTTTGTATTGTTGCAATTGATAGATTATTAAATATTTTAACTATTTTATTATATTGTAAACTTAAGTATGTTAGGATTTATGTGCATTTTATATATTATGAAAATAGGTGCTATTCATCTAAAAAAAATAATATCCAGAGCTCCAGTGTTTTATTGTGTTATTTTTCCATTATTTCTATATCGGCAGGCGTGATTGGATAAAAGCAATACCACTTATTGAATTTAATATATATTATTTTCTTTAGTTTCATGTAAATCCTTACAAAATAATTAAAAGAGGTTATTTCAAATCTAAAGTTTCTTTTTACGAATTAGTTTGACAATTTTTCTGCTTGTATTATTTCCAGAATTCTCCCAAAAAGCGTGACAGCAATCTCGAGATGCCCGGAGTGGACGACGCGAGACCCAGAAAAAGACCTCGACTCAACTCACCATGAGTCGGCTTAAATGGAATCCATTCTTACTAAAACTTGAACATGACCTGGAGGGAGGGTTTTAATTAAAACAGTATCATCACTATATATAACACACCATGTCGAGTTTCATTGCCAACAAAAATACTTAGAAAGACGGTAATCGTTGACAGAACAGTATATTATTATTTTGATCTTTGATTACTGTTTGTCTGAAGTTTTTTTTAGTTTAAACTTTTATAAGGGTAAATTCACTTTATTGTAAAATACTACACATCAAACTTTGTAAGGGAAAGTAATTTCTACAACAATTTCAATCAATTTTATGAAAATTCTTTTTGAAGCTCGACACATTATAATAAGATTAATAATAATTTTGTATTTTCCCTACACTGATACACATTTTAGTATAATTTTCTTTTAAAATAGTTGTACAATTGTTTATGTGTGATAAGTGTCATCGAGCCTTACCTTGTAAAACCGATTGTGAACATTAAAACATCACGAATGGCGCTTATCACATAAGTAGAATATATTTTATACCTTTCATAATTTATTGTAACTTTTAATTTTAATAATTTTGTTTTATTAACAAAATATTATTTCATTTAAATATAGATTTGTAACATTGCTATATTATTTTATTTTTGTGCTAAGAAATAAATTTATTTGAATTATTTTTAAACATTTTTATTTATAGATTAAATCATAAATATTTTTATAAATTTGGCTTCTAAATATTTGCTTACCACAAGAAAATATTTTAATTTTGTTTTAATATATGTATTTTAGATGCAAGTTTTATTTTATTAGCTGGCAGTAATGGAGTCATTCTTCATTTAAAATCTCATGTTTTATACGGAATGTTTAATAAAATTATGATTCAAATTTAATATATGTTTGTCTACTTTTTCAAAATAGTTCCAAAAATTGGTAATCCACATTCCTTTCATTTCCACAACACTTTGTTCTGGGTCACATGTAGGTTCACATTACTTAGGGTTTCATAATCTTACGATTTTTCGTTTAAAGATGTGGTATATCACTAGGCTTGTAAGTATTTATTTTTTTGGTAATCAATGTATTAAAACAAAGAGTTCATTATCTTAGAAAATATATTTTAATTAATAAATGAGTTACAGAATATTCAATAACACAAGAAAGTAGAGAATGATATCCTTAAAAGTAGCCGATTCTCTGTAAGTCAAGTAAGGAGTGCAATAACACATCAAATAATATATTATAAAACTAAAGCGACTCCAATACATTGTATTATAGTATTTTTCCAAAACCGAAGTGCTTTTTTATGGCATGTCAAAGTAACTTAACAAAAATATAAAAAGCGGCACGATCGATGACGGGAAAAAAACCCCGTCAGTTAAAAGATTATAAAAACGCACACCGCCCTGGCTTAAAGTTACTTAAGATTAAGTAAATCTACTGAAATATGTTCAATTTTCTTTTCAAAGATAAAGATAAGTTTAAAAATTGCAGTTTCTATTTCACAAACTTCAAAAGAAGTGATAAAGTAATATATATTTAGATATATTTAGATAAGTCATTCTGGAATAGTCTCAGTCCTTGGCGGGCACCTCGATGACCCTCGGCTTGTCGATGATGCGCGCTGTGCGATTGCCTTTCTCCACGATCCCGATGATCCACGCCTGGTAGCCTTCCTGCTTCTCTATGTCCTTGCAGTAGGCCGCGGCTTGCTCGCTGGGCAGGCAGATCAACAGCCCGCCGGAAGTCTCGGCCGAGTGTCCCTGCAGCAGCTGGAACATGTTGCCACAGGCCTTGGCCACGGCGGCCATCTTAGCAATGACCGGCAGGTTGTGGATGACGAAGGACACCTCGTTCTTCTGGTGTGATGCCAAATTCTGAGCGTGACCGAGCAGCCCGAAGCCCGTGATGTCAGTGGAGCCGTGAGCGTTGTACTTGTGCATGAGCC
This sequence comes from Glossosoma conforme, assembly GCA_022606575.1. Classification (NCBI taxonomy): domain Eukaryota; kingdom Metazoa; phylum Arthropoda; class Insecta; order Trichoptera; family Glossosomatidae; genus Glossosoma; species Glossosoma conforme. The sequence continues at coordinate 626,784 of JAGTXR010000001.1, forward strand.
GCGACGCAATGCGGTTGAGACGGCTCATAGAATCCATGGCGCGGTGGTAAGCCTTGCGCACGTCCTCCTCGGACACGACCAGCTTGATGCGGTTCCACCTCTCTGGCTGGTCCAGCCACTGGTGCGCGTTCACGGCCACCTGCGTGCCCAGCGGCTTGGTCAGCACAAGCACGTCGCCCATGACGGCGTTGTCGGGCACGATATACTCGTTAGGCTGGCAGATGGTGGAGGCGACTCCCCCGATGGTGCACCAGGGGTTGACAACCGTCTGGCCGCCGGTGACGGACGTGCCCGCTTCGAGCGCAGAGTCCTTGAAGCCGCGCATGATGAGAGGGATCACGACGTCACGCTCCTTCTCTGTCATCTTGGTTGACACGCCGAGCAGCATGAGCATGTTGTCGCACTCGGTGACTCCCATGGCGTACAGGTCGCTTAGCACGTTGGCCGAGGCGATCTTACCCATCATGTAGGGATCGTCCACGAGCGGGTAGAAGAAGTCGGTCGTCTGCACGAGGCAGAGGCCGCCGTGGCGCAGAGGGGTGACCGAGCAGTCGAGGCCGATGCCGATGCGCGGGATGGCCATGTGCATGAAGTGCGCGTGCTCGTGCTCCTGCGAGTTGTAGTCCTGCTGCAGAGACTCGACCAGTTTGCCGAGCACCTCCTGCGGCACCTTGCAGCCGCGGCCCTTCAGATCCGCGAACCGCGTCAGGCGGAAGCTCGCCTCCAGGTCGTGAGCGAGCGGGTCGAACGGCCGCCGGAGCGCGAGGGCGTTCGGATTGCCGCCCATCTCGAGAGCCGCGACGCCGAGCGCGTCCTGGCCGACAGTTTGGTAGTCTGCCATCGTGCCAAGGGTTTATTTGCGGATAGCCGGGCCTGAACGAGCTGATAGAGAACGAGAGCAAAGCGTGACGGCTCGGGCGGGCGACGCTTGCAAAATGGCGTTCTCCCTCGGAGCGCGCGGGGCGCAGGCGCAGACCGGGGACGAGCGCCGATTGGTCAGAATAATATTTCTCGTCGCGAAACGGCTCCTCATTGGTCGAGACGGACTTCGAAAACGCTATGAGGAGAAGTCAGTTTTTCTCCCTGACGCTGACCGGTGATGTTATGTGGCGATAAGAGGGGCTGAGGAAGGAATCCGAGGTCGAGCGAGTCGCGCTCGGGATGGCGGTATCTCGGGCTCCGGGGGCGCAAGAGGACTTGTCACTGCCCGTGGCGGTTTGTCTGAAAGAGCGCTTTATTTTGTGTTGGTGTCCAGACCATTTGTTTCGCAGCGCCTCTGTGGTCGCTATTCGGAACTGAGTTCTCTTGTGTGACCTCCGATGGCTTTTAATTATAAATTCAAAAATCTGTGTGGCGGGTGAATATGTTACACTAGATTTATCTGTGATTTCTGGTCTCGTGTTACTGTGATGTTCCTGTGACAGATCTCCACTTCACAACATGTCCTCAGTGTTTGTTTGTTCCCGACATATGTGACGTTTGCTTGTCCGTTGTTGATGCGAATTTGAAAGTTTTTTCCTTGACAGTTGAAAATGTCAGATAAAACTTGGAGAAAGTGTGAAAATGAGGCTGGGTTTCCTTACTATGTCAGGTGAGATTGGCAAAAGTATTTTTTTACCAATATGTAATACGTTCGTTCAAAAAGTTAATATTTGTTGTTTGAAAATCAAAATAAATTGAGTAAAAAGTAGATACGTTGGTACCAACCTATTTCTTGCCCATACATAAATTCTGTTTAAATTCACTTATTTTCATTTGATTCAATGAATAAGATATGTACAAATAGAGTAAAGTCGAGGGATATTATTGTCAATATCGTTTGACGATTCTTGTTTGTGTATTGGTGTTATGAAATGAAAAATTAAAAAGATATTGGATGGAAGGTTTTATTTTTTCATGATAGAAATAACATGTGTAAACACCTTTTTTTTATACCTGTAATGTTTATCTTTGCAAGCAGGTGAAGATTGTTTACCAACAACGTTAAGCATGGTGTAATTCTTACTTATATTGTTGACTTAATTTGTTTTATTGATGTTTTACCATATTTTTAGGGAAGAGATTCATAAAAAGCAATGGGATCACCCAGCATTCAGCGAGATTCTCGCTAAAATGAATCAATCATCAGTCATTCGATATGCAACTTATCGCATGGCTTACAAGATCATCAGTCTGCAACAAAATCTGCAAGGTTAGTTTATTTGAATAAAAATGCCAAATTGAGTTGCGAAATTGCTCAAATTTAAAAAAGAACAGCGTCATGCAAATTTTATCATCCATATAATTATTTAATTTCTATTAGTAGTATTGTAAAATTGTTTAGCATTGTTTCGTTGTCATGACAATGCTGTGACAATGTTGGAAAGAGATGGACCATTACACTTAAGTTTGTTTGTGTATCAATGTTTCCCTTTAAAAGTTGAAATTTGAGACTCTTATCTCCTGTGTGAATAGTCATCTAATAATATTGTTATTTCTTTAGTTCCGAGTGGTCGTCTCATATCCGGAGTGTTTGCCCATCACTGCCTCAGTATATCGGAGAGCAGTTTTGTGTTGGAACCCTGTGAATTGGAGGCCATCCTGACGGACATTTACTTTGCTGCCAACAAAGAAGGATCCTTCAAAGGAAACGTCGACTTGGCGGCTGAGATGGCTTTGAATTTTCTGTTAAATGTTTATGACAGGTAATGGATTACAAAGATATCATAAATGTAAAAATATACAAAGATTAGTTGACCAATATGATTTGTTTAACTGCTTACAAAGTTTCTTTTATATGTCCACCGTGTGAACTTAATCAAGAAGTTATCATTTTGACATTATCTTTACTTGCTTATGTTGTTACGCTGAATGAAATGTGTCTATAAAATAAAAGCAGAGTTTTTAAATTCTTGTAGTTATTATTATTTTTATAATTATGCACTTTTAAACTAATTAACATTACTTATAAAAAAAAACTGAATTGAAAATGGCCATCCGACCTGGCAGAAACATGTCATCAAAAAAATATATGTGGAATAAATTCTAAAAAATCTTTTTTTTATATCTGATATTATGGAATTCCACCATGAAATATCGATCGAAAAAATCGAAATAATTTTACATTCAGATGAAATAAACTATTTAAGTAACTATATCAAAACTGCAAAATAATATCAGTTACAATGGTGGTTAAGATCAAATATTTTGAAGTTTTAAATTAGTCTTATCGTAATTTCTAGTAACCGTTCATCATCGATAAGCGTCCAGTCGGCCAAGACCGCTCTAGTTCTTCTGTGTGGAGACTCGGCTCGCGACAAGTGGAGGTTCCTGTTTGCCATGATGGCCGACCACAACGGCTGCGTCAGCCCGCGGCGGCTCGGCGCCCTCCTGACACAGATAGCGCTGCTAGCCGAGTATGTGGGGGAGAAGGCCAACTTTGGGACACAACTGGTGCAAGCCGAGGTTGATAAATGCTTTGCAAAGGTATGGTATTGAATTTATCCTTAAACCAAAAGTAATTAAGCATTTAAACATAATAAATGCCAACTTCTTAGGTTTTCACGGCCAGATTTAATATTGTGGCTTTTTGGTTTAGCCGTGTGTGGCAAACTTCCTTCAACCAATATTAAGACCGCCATTGCAGGGGTCTTCTTCAGGATTTATGATTTATTTAGTTTTGAGTTGGTTTATTCAGATTGCAATGGCGGTCGAAATATTGGTTGAAGGAAGTTCGCCACATACGGCTAAACCCAAAAGCCACAATATCATGATAAATGCCATTTACAATGACTATTGTGGTTCAGGACCTTGGAACCTATGGAATAATTAGTCAATTACTAGGAACCTGTGGAAATTATCAGGGTTATTACTAGGCAGCGTGGCTATGCTGGATACAAACTAAGAGCATTATGTAATAAAGCTAATTTTGGTTATCATAAAATATATAAATAAAAACATCTCATTTGACCCTTTAACCCAGAGATACTGTTTACATGAAACATGTGAAACATTATCGTTAATAATGAAACAAACACTTTCTATCAAATGCAAAATAATTTTAAAATCTAAATTAAATCCCAGTCAAATTCCAATATATAACTATCGTATGAGTTTTTTTTCCTTGTAGACTAGAGGGATAAGGATTTGCCAAGTTATGTATAAATCTGATAAATTAAAACCATGTGTGGTCCTAACTGTACCTGCGCTGGTAACATTGCTCATCAACAGTACACCTTACAAGGTATACCTTACCCTTGCGGATTTGTTTATTGTTTGATACAATTTGTTATTCTTTTCCAGACTCCCGGCATGTTGGGTCTGTCCGAGCACGGTCTGCTGGAGTGGCTGCAGGGCGAGGCCGGCCCCGGGCTGTTGTCGTGGGTGGACGTCCGTAGCAGGATCCTGTCGGCCGCCCAGGGCGAGATTCCGCCAACTTCACTTTGGAAGTGCTCCTTATGTGCTGCCAAAAATCCTCCAGTAAATTTTTCTTGTCATATATTTTTCTAATCAACAAAGATTTTTTTCTCTACATTTGAATTATGCTTACGCACGGTTTTGTAGAACTAGAAGATTTCTTTTTTCAATATTCTTTATTGGGACCCTCTTAGCAAAGTTGTGTATATTTAACAAAATTATTTTATAATTAATAATATAGCTACTTAAACCAAACACAAAACTTTTTAGAAGAAGGAATTCTAATAATTTTTTAATAATTTAGAACCCAGGTTTTATTTAAAATTGAACACCCCTTTTACATAAGGAAGAACGACTTCACATCGCCGGGATAGTTATCGGATCGCGTGGAGACGGATTGAGGAGAAGATAAACAACACAAAGACTTTTTCAGAAGCACATATATTCTAGATAAACTTGACAAACTTCCGGCCCGGACCGAGTCACATGCTTTTAGGCACCGGGCTGGCGACAGCCCGACAATCGTCGCGGTCGGCACACAAATACAAGGTTACTAAGCGCTCGTAGTGGCGATCTACAGAATTAATGGCGCACCAATTACAGACAGCCATGTACAATACTAATGACTCATCCGTGACTGGACTTGTCAAAAAACCAATACGGCGACACAAACATGTTCGACAAGCAAACAAAAATAAGAGACGAAAGATTGTACATCGAGGTTTTCGGCTCCAGCCTGCAATGGTTATATCGAGCTAATATCAAATTATTTGACTTTAAAATGGCACAGTGAAGTCGTGAGCAGGTAAAAAATATACACATAGATGGTAACTAAAGAAATGGAGGGCTTAAGAATAATAGTCTCAAAGGCCAGTGGACAAAAAAAGGTTGAAAACCTATGGTTGTAAATATTTTCAGCTCATGATTTAATTATTTGTTTTCAGGGCTTGAAATTTAAATGCACTAAGTGTTGGGGCATAATTGTATGTGAAAGATGTTATTTGTACAATGACGCGAAACCACTTATCGGGAACAACTTGCATAAACATAAAAGGTCACACGTCGTCAAAGAAATTATAGATCCTCAGGTGAGTTTGTGTTCTTCATAATATATTATTTACTCAGTGACACATTTAGTATTTATCTTTCTCTATACAAATGTTATTGCGATGCTGGAATGATTTTTATTCCAAATTATATTAAGGTATCTTTTCCACTTTTTTACTTAGAATATTTGACAGAATTTTAATAATAATTTTACTTTTATTGGATAATATTTGATAATTTGCACATTTTTTTGTCATGTTTAAGCACTTATTTCTTTATGTCCATATCATGATATTTAATTTTATGTCTAACAATACATTTAATAGTTATTAATAATTATTATAACAATAAAAACTGTAAATTTTAGTTTGTGAAAATTGATTATATATTGCAATAACTTATACTATTAAGGAATTGAGTAATACCGAGAAGATTTATTTAAAAATACATATTTCAGTTTTGTTTATCAATTCACCAATTATTGTACGGATAATCCTCATACAATAAAATTGATTAAATAAAGAAAATAAGATTGAAAAAAATTTTTTTACTATATTCGCTTCATATGTAGAGATAGTAGTATAGTAGTATGGATACTATAAGTTGACGTTTCACAGTTCTGTAAGCCCCAGTTTTTCTGTGCCTTGTCCCAGAACACCTGTATACCCGGAAGTTCAAATGGGAACATATATGGTTCCTGGAACCTCCAGGGCAAAAATCCGCGAACTTGCATAGACTGCGGCTTTAGTATCAGAGAAATAGTTGGGTATTCAAAAATCAGGGTTTTTTTAAGGCTCTTTTTTAATGTTAGAAAAAAAGGTCGATTTATAATAAATTATGTCTATTATTTATACAAGTATCATTTTTTATTATTTTAGGCTATGCCATCAACATGCATAATCGGTTTTGTCAGGAATGTCAAAAGGGTTTTGAAGTGTCCATCAGCCTGCAGGCGCGGCAACGTGGCCAGCCAGGTTCAGTTTCCTCTGCGTCCCAACACCTCACCTGAGGAGAATGCCGCTGAATCTGTAGACAAGAAGATGCTGCACAACAACAAGAACAACAAACACAAGGTGTTCACATCGACCGTCGGAAAGTCATCAGGGAAAGTTCTCTCCGATCCAAAGATCATTTTGCAGGACATTATTGCGCAGCTTGAAAACCAAAATAAGTAAGACAATATGCCTTATTTATTCTTATACATATCCATACCTATACCATCTGACATTTTGAAAATTAATTAGAGAAAATAAAATGGTGGATATGAGATTTGAATATACCCATCTTGTTGACTCACTTGTCCACCACTGCACTATTTCTACACTCACGACTCAACTCAAAAGCCACAATTCCAAATCAAGCTACTATTAAAAAAAAAGTGGACTTAACCTTTAGAACTTAAGCCTTTTTAGTGGATTTGTTAATCGATTTTGTGGTAACTAATATAGACTGAAATATATTTTCTAGTAATCAGATACATCAGATTCTAAATATAGTTTTTGACTGGAATCAGATTTATTTTATATTCAGTTATATAAGTAAATTAATTTTGAACATTACAAAAGTACATTAAGGCTGAAATATGAGGCTACAAATTCCATGTAAAGCTCATGACCACTATATACGTCATACGCAGTGAATGGGTTAATATCCACCACAAAAACGTTGCTTTTAAATAGGTTATATCATTCATTAGAATTTAATTCATATCAGAAAATCACAATAAGCTTCATTATCATGTTTCATTCATCAAGTATAAATATAAAAAAAAAAATGTTTTACATTAAATATATTACCATTTAAATGATTAAAATTGAGACCAAGCTATATTTATGTATATATTGTTGCAGAGCATTAAAAAGTTTGTCCAGTCAACTTAACAGTGTTCAGCAAGTGAACAGCATGGACCGAAGAATTCAGCAGAAGGTGGACAGCCATTTTGGTTTGATCGCCACTCAAATTAATAGACTGAAAATGTTCAAGGTATAGATTTATTGACTCTCCGCTTTTTATAATAATTCATAATTTATTCAAAATATTTTTTATACATCTTTTACCAACAAAAATGCATCCTTACATAAGCGTCATGTATTATAATATATAATAAAAAATATTGAAATAATGCTACATATTAGATGTGATTAATGCAGTTTATAAAAAGTGAGTCTGCTAAGTGTAATAGAAAGGCGTATCAATACTTAGTACTGATGCTTTTTAATATAATTGGAACATTCAAAGTATATCTAATCAAAGTGGGAAATATTGATTTTTTAAATTACATGTAGAATAATTAAAGGAATTTGTTTGAATGATGACATCTTCGTTATTTATATGTTAAGCATTCATTTTGATATCCATTTCAAATGTTATGCTGATAATATTTTTTACATTGCGTAAATATGGATTACATTGAGAATCTATCACATTTGTAAACGAAGAAGTGATAAGCCCTTAGTCCAATGTAAACCCTTGGTCTTTATTTTTTTGCTTAACATTTGCTTACGTGACTCACGTTGAAACAAGGTAAAAAGTATTCTCTATTGAAGAATTTTCTAATGTTGGGTTTGGTTAATAGTGTCATTTTTTGATAGTAATCATTTATCTATAATTTTTTTTTTTATTTAATCAAATATAATAGGATACATTTAAGATTTAATTGACAGTATTACATTCATTTTTTTTTATTGTTGTTTTTTTTTTTTTTTGGAATTCGCTTTCCACGCCACTTAAAGGTAGATCTTGTGTGTGACGTGGGATTCATCCTTGATTCAAGTGTTGCATATATACATTTTTTAGAATATAAAATAATATCATTAAAATCTATTCATATGGTAAGTTGTAATTGTGTTTTCAAAATTTTGTACTAATTGGTTGAGATCTTTGATCGAGTCATGTATGAGTTCTTTTATTTGAATTTTATTGTTAATATTGTTGCATGTAAAGTCATTCGTTGGTAAGCATTAATTTTGAAATTGTAAATGATGTAGGTATACTTTATATTATTAACCTCGATAGTAAATACATTACATAAATTGTAGATGATGTAGGTATGCTTTAAATTATTAACCTCGATAGTAAATACAGTACAGGAATTGTAAATGATGTAGGTATACTTTGAATAATTAACCTCGATAATAAATACAGAATTCAACCGAAATCAATCCGGCTGTTTGCGATTTTAAGCATTTTCTCTCTGATCATGCACTGGTGGCTATTGACGTTGTGGTTAGTGGGTAAATTTGTTTTGTGAAATTTGTTTGAATTGGTACAATTGATGCAAATTGGTGTCTCTTTAATTTTACAGTTTATGTGGTTGTGATTTTGTGAACAGTGCAAGCAGGTTGGTGGTTGATCCTTGGCCAGACATCGTAGTGCTGTGTGTCCAAATTTTTGACAATGGTAACATTGCATTAGTGGGTTGCAGTCCTCAATGTTGACTCTGTTGTATCCTATGTTAATTTTTTTTCTTTCTATCAGATGTCTTCTAATCGAAGGAGTTGTCTGTATGATATAGTTTGTGGTATCCCACTCTTTTCCATCGTTGCTTTTCTTGATTTTAATTTCTTTGATTAATTTAATTTTAGTCTCGTCCTCTTCATTTAGTCCGTTTTGGTTGACTATGTTACTGATTAATTCTTCTTCAGTAATGCCTTTTTGTAGTCTCTTAATAATTAAGTTTGGTTGTTTCTTTTTTAATTTCTTCAGCGGTAACCTCGTCTCCGATTCTCTTATTTATTTCATTGCACAGTAAATTAGCTTCCTCTTTTGTTGCGCAGATTATTAGACTCTTTTTTTCTCCGATTTTTTGAAACTTATTTTTCCCATTTTCATTTTGTTTAGGTTCACATTTTTTGCTATTTTAGTTTTAACTATTTCAGCACTAGCATTCTTTTTTGACTCTATTATGATTGCGTGTTTTGAGTCTTGTTTCGTTGTAAATTTAGTTGGTTCTTTTGGTGAACTCTTTGTGATTGTTGCATAAGATATGTTCGATTTAGAGATAATTTCTTCAATCTTTTTCATTTGTTTCTTGTTGTTATTAATTAATTCGTTTTGTAAATCAATTATTTTTCCTTGTAAGTCAATTTTTGATTTTTTGTAATTTCTTCAATTTCTTGAATATTTTTTCCAGTTGAATTTTTAATTTATTATCTTTTGCTGAGGTGATCTTATTGATCAGCTCTTTAGTATTAATTATTAATTCTTCCATCTCCATCGCATTCTATCTTGATTCATTTAATCACACTTTGATGTTCACTAGAAATTATTATAAATCAGTTTTTTTTTTATTATTATTATTGTTGCACACACGCCACTACTCCGAATTTATTGGAGCCACTGTAAAGCACGTCTGCACTCTGTAATGGTCGAACGACAAATGAAAGAAAGGTTGTTATTATATAAATGTTACTAATTGCAGGAAAACTTGCTACCCATATGTAACAACATGCTCACCGGAAGTGATTTCCAATCGGACGTAAACGCCCACAATGAAACCATGATGCCGGGTCCGGGCAATAGGATGCAAGCTTTTGAGATGTTCAGTCCGATTCCCGTCATGCCCAAGGAGTGCATCAATGAGACTGTTGTCCTGGAACACAAGAACATCCGGGCGGGAGAAGGAAACACCGGACAGCAGGAAGGGGAGGGCTCTGGGTGTGTCAGTAATGTGCGGCCTGCAAACGTTAACACGGATAGCATATCCAGTGTGTCGATGAGCGATATCAGCACTTGGTTTGGCAACGGTAAGAATTTTTAATCATTAATACAGTCATCAAACGTTTACTTTTGGATATAGAGTGATTAAGATTATTTTATTTTGGGGCGATGCAAAGTAAAAAGCCTATAGTACAAATCATTGCATGCTGCAGGACTTAAGGACATATGTTAATGAGGCTCTTAGCAATGATCAAAGTGCATTTTATTCTCGACCTATCGATAAAACTGGTTCATACCTCCAATGCCTACATTCAAAAAATTAATTTAATGAAGTTACTTTTAATATATTTTCATAATAATTGAGAGACTGACATTGACACCTCCAAAACTAAAATTCATAGAGATTTAGGCAAAAGTCACCTTGAGGAAACTTCAAAGATTTTAATTATTTTTATTCCTTAACGAGAAAGTTAAAAGTAAATCATACCAAGCAATCGTGTAAAACTTTAATTTATTAATGAAAATATTAAAAAATATATCTAATTCTTCAGCACATGATATCTATAGCCATCATGAGTTTTGCATGAATTTTTAAGTCTCATTTTACAGCTATATTCTACTGTAGCGATGATCAAAATTACCCATGTACTAGTGAATTTATAATCTATTGGATTTGAGTCAGAAATTATGTCACAACTGACACATTTAGTTACTCAAAAATATATTACAAATTAAATTTACATTTTAAAAATCTAGAAATAAATCCTCCTAAATAAAACAACCTAAAAAAATAAACATGAAACCTGGATTTCATTATTATTTTTTAATATCTGGCAACTATGTACCTACTTGGTATATTATATATTTCAATATTCTATGCCATTTATCATAAAAATATAACTCACTCGATGAAAATCATTTTTGTCAGAAACAGATGCCGACAAGACAGTTGCAAAAGACGTAACGAGTGCGCTTCCAAAGACTAATCTGATGAAGAAGATGAACGCCTTCGCCCTCCCCCTGGGGAGCGCCGCCTCCGAGGACAAGTTCAATGCCGACCTCGAGAGTGTGGCGACCTCCAACACCAAGATGAAGGAGTTGAACGCAGACCTGGACAGTGTGCTGGACCGACTGCAGACCATACTTGCCAACAACTTTACTCTCGATGGTGAGTTTTGTCTTCAAACTTAGGAGTATTTGATATGCGTACAATCTTAACCTGTGTGTGAGTGTGGCCTCAAGTTTGCGGCCATGGCTAAAATTAAAAGAACTGTTATATCAACTATTGACATCTGAGCATATGGAGGTCCCTTAACAGACTTCAGACCGGAGTATGCAAGACGATGACACAAATGAAAGCCTGGCAGTAAACAGCAGACCGACTGAATGTGACTGCGGCGCGGAGCAGACCCTGTCACACCTTCTGGAGTGTGCGCTGTGTCCGAGTAGCTGCACCCAGGAAGACCTGATGATGGCCGGGAGGAACGCCATCAACGTCGCCCACTTATGGGCAGACAGGATCTGACCCTGTTGTTTCCGACACTATTATATATATCTGAGCATAGTTTGACAAAGTTTTAAGGCACTTAACTATTATACTGGCAGTACAGTTGGAGTTTAAAAACATCTTTGTTTTTTTTTTCCATACTAATGGTTGACGATCACTAAAAACATAATAAATGTTTATTCGTCTTTTTGCATGGATTGATGTAGATTATGTTTTTATTAAAATTATTTTTTATTTTTAGTAAATATACGATAATATACATTTTTTTCATATGAGCATAAAAAATAACTCACGCACAGGTTACAAAGACACCTCAATCAATTAATTATTTTATTTTTAATTAATAAGAGAAAAATAAATGATGAATGTATAGCATTCAAGTAATGCATCAAAGTAAATGTTCGTTTGCAACCACACTTTCCATTTTTATGTTGAAAAAATCAGTTTATTTATAATTAGATGTCACAGATGGTACTGTTACATAATGCTGCTGCAGGTTTTTCTGATTATTTTAAGTAAAAAATATAGATATGATTGTATTTGTTATACATTTGAATGTAAGCATATAAATAATAATTTGATATAATGGTTATGTCTTCATTGTTTATTGTTTTTTTATGTTAATGTTAAGACCCTAACATTATTTATGTGTGTTTATTGGTTTTGTATTTATTTATTTTGTATTTATTTAATATGTATTTATTTTGTACTAACCATACTAATAAAGGTTGTTGGAAAATATATTGATATTTTTTTTAGTTATCTAAAAACGAATGATATTATGTCTGCAAGTATAATATTTGTCCCAAAAACTCCTCGCAAATGGGTAGCAAATTCTGTGGCAAAATCGTTTTTTTTTTTTATGTAAACGCATGCAGGAGAGCACAACCGGTCAAGACCAGTGCACTCTATGACGCTCAGCCAGGGAGGCTGGACGCTGCATGCAGGAAACGTGTGTTGTGTTCGTGTTTGTGTGTGGGTTGGGGAGATTGCAAGTGTAAATTTATCTGTTTCTTGAAGAGATCCAGATTGTAGGAAGGAGGAAACACAGACGCTGGAAGAGCATTCCATAGCTTACCGGTGGCATTAAGGAAGGAACTTTGGAAGCTGCCAGTTCTTGGTCGACATATATTAACCGTGTATGGATGTTCGGCAAGTGTAAGACGAGTTTGTCGGCTGTGAGTGGGTGCAGGAGGAATTAGTTCTTTAAGTTCTGAAGAGCAGCGACCGTGGTAATAACGGTAGAAAAGACTAAGAGAACCAACTTTACGTCTGAGTTCCATTGATTGTAGATTAGACGTAAGGGTGTCATTGTTTATCAAACGAATTGCTTTTCTTTGAACTGAGTCAATTAAGGTTTGTTAAGATTGAACACAAGCTGTTTCGGTTGACATTTCTAATTATATTTTATATTTCTATACTAATATTAAGGAATATATAACTGATTTTCAAGTCATAATTTATATACAAATAATATTGGAACACTTATCATTATGTTTGTGAAGAAATTTTCCTAGTATTATTAAATCCCTAAAGTTTTAGAGAACACCACACATTTTATTTTATTACGCTTTTCAACAAAATCCAATTGTTTAGTTGCTTAATTTTTTCTTCTTAAAAAATCTAAAGCAAGGTGTTGTGTTGTTTCTTTCTCAAATAATGTTATTTCACTAGTTTTTGCTTTACTAATTTCTTATTTTCCAATATTTATTTTTATGAAAAATAAATTTCTATTATATTTTGTTGATCTCATACATTGTACTAGGCTGGCTACCCACACAGCTGTTATAAATAGCATGATTGCTTAACTATTGAAAAGAGGCAGAGGTCTACAAACAATGTAATCTAATCTGTATAGTGTGTTTCCATCCGTATACCATTGCAAAGTTTTGCGAAATAAACAGACTAAACACAAAGAATGTTAACAACTTTGTGTTTGATATGATACACAGCAATAACAATAACTATTATTCTCTCTTTTCGGTAGTTGTGAAATTATGCAATTCATGTCATTTGAGTTAGTAGCATTTTAAGTACATCCAGGATATTACTGTGTGTACATTCTTTGTTTTTATCTTCTGATCCTGTACATATCATATGTAGCCATTCCTATTGAATAATGTACAACATTTTATTTTATTTTAGAAACAAGTTTTGACAATATTCAACTTCAAGAGACGGCAAATGAGATGGAAGGTCTCCTGGGAACCTTGATCCGTGGAGTGGAGCAGCGGAGGACAGTTAAGGGAGATAGAATATAGCTGACCATTATTCCCAATCTTAATGAAAACACGTAACTATGAAATATGGATATAAGAATATTAATTAAATTGTTTATTTAAATGACAAATTCGATTAATTATCGAAAAGAACATATTTTTATTATACATCTTAGAATTTTTTACATTATACAATTTTTATATATAGTTAATAGTAAGTATTTTGTATTTAATTGAAAGCAAAATTCATATTTTTGGTTTCTATTTTAAAAGTACAAATATTAGTACTTTTAAATATGACGATAATGCAGTAATATCTCATTGTGTAATGATATTTTAAATTAGAAAGAATCTCTAATACAATATTTTATAGAATGGCATTTGAATCGTTGAATGCCAAGTTTAATTAGTTTATAATGACCCTTTTTTAATATTTTATTTTCAAACCTGCATTTATCTAATCAACTCATAAGACACTACATTTCATAAAATTAGGTATAAGAAAAGAGGGTAAAATTATCAACATTACACATATTTTAAATTTTTTCTTTGTTTTTGTCTTGAGGATTTGATTTTGCAGCAAATCCTACGTCTCATTTTCCACTGTGGTGTACCTCTACATCCATTTTCAGCTCGACAAGTGCAATTCATGCTCTTCAACACTTGTAAATACTCTTGTCGTGGGGACTCTCTGTAGTTGTCTCCTCAATTATTTTTGACTGTCGTAAAGGAGACCGACATTGTATATAATGAGACCATTGCATTCGGCTTCCTTCAGATGATAGATAAGGAGTTATTATTTTTAATTCATATATTATTTTATCTAAAAATGTGATTGATCTCATAAAATATGCACCACATATTTTAATTTTATCAAACCAATACAGGGAGCGGCAAAAAAAACCTGACGGTTTTAAATCAAAACAACGATGAAAACCGTCACCTTTTTTTGCCGCTCCCATGTATTTTTTTGTATTATTATAAATTATCATTTCATTCTATATATCAGAGCTCCATGACCGGTGTGCCCCGACACACTAGTGTCTCGTGAGCCGATACAGGTGTGCGCGGTCAAATTAGACAATATTAAATTAAATAACTTTACAATGGTCTTTCTGCACTTATCACCTACTTATGTAGACTGGAAACTGCGTAGTATGCTATGTGCACGACCCACATGAAATAAAAATGTATGAAATTATATAATTTATCAAATTATTATCTATTATATTGGCTTTCGGTGTGCCGCCTTAATTTTATACAGAACTTTGGTGTGCCACGGAATTTAAGGAAGAACTTTGGTGTGCCGTAGGTGAGAAAAGGTTGCAGAGCACTGCTATATATGATCAATATGATTAAAAATTGATACATTCAAATATATTCTTTAACACTTCAAAGGAGCAAAATGACAAATGGAGAATGACATATCTACATAGCTTTATTTCATTTCTTTCAAATGATTACACACTTTTACAATACGTAAAAGTATGTAATCATTTTTTTATCATTACATCTGTATTTGGAAAGATAAAGAAGACCTATAAACATAATTTTGTTTGCATGACTCTGTTCCTCGCTATACATTTAGAAATAATATATATTTTTTGTGTGTTAACATATTTTTTGTAAAATTGATAGCATTAGTAGATTATGTGAAAATAAGATCAAATATTATTCATAATAATATACACAATTATTAATAAATTATAATAAATTGTATAGAAATATTATTTTATGTAATATAAGTATGGAACAACCTATTGTGATAAATACATATAATTTGACTTGCATTTTGGTTTTACAGTGTAACCTTGACATACGAGTGCCCCAACATACAAGTTTTTTGAGATACGAGCAATCAGCTTAGCAAGAAACACTCAGAAAAAGTCGCAACTGGTCGTGCATCGGAGCTATTTAATGACACTTGAGATACGAGTAATTTGAAATGCGAGGAAGGTTGCGAAACGAATTAAACTCGTATGTCGAGGTACCACTGTATATTTTAATCATAGGTGACATAAAAAAAAATTTAACAAATATTTTAGTGATGTTTTACTGATTTATTGAATCTCATTTTTTTATTTCTTTGTGTAGATTATTATTATTTAAAGCGTAGTTTTTAATCAGTCCACATTTAGCTGTAGGATAATTTACATTTAAATAGTCCCACCTTTAAGATGTATAGTCATTTTATTTCTATAACCTAGCTAGGGTGCTTTATAAATTGAATCCATCCATTTTGTGCAAATATAATAAAAATTATTATAATAACAGCTAAGGAATTATATATGTCCAAGTTTCAAATTATATATATATTGATTAGACTATTTGTATGATGAAATAAGTATTTTGTCTGTTGATTGACATTTCAAATATCATTTATAAAAGAACACAAATTTTATGTAATCAAATAAATTGTATTTTTATATTTAACACTTGTTTTATTTATTTATTAAAAAAAACAAAAATGAACCATGTTGACTATGGGTGAATTTCCGTCGACTTAATTCATCCTATGGAAACTAAGAAATAAAATTAATGTTGATGTACTTTTGTTTAGATTTTTTAATCTGTAAAACATTAAGTTTTGTAAATTGATACACACATACAAATTAACATCAAATTTCTCTCATCAATTTGTGGTGAATAAGAAACGGCAGACGCTGGGATTCGAACCGCGAACTATGCACCTCAGTTATGTTCTATGACTACTCTCCGCCTCGATCGAGTGGAGAGAACTACCATATTTATATCATTGTTTCAATGATATTCGAGTCCAAACATTAAGTTTTGTTTTCATTACATTGAAAGGCTATAAAAGTTGATTTAAATGTTTATTAGTAACATAAAAAGTTATAAAAATATGTTTTACAAAACTTGTACAACTAATCATTCCTAAAATAGACATTAAGTATATTACATTCTATGACAGTTAACTTGCATTCACATAACTTAAAATGTATCAGGTGTGTTGTATGAAGATAAAACAAATAAAAAATGTAAGAGGTATTTCAATAATCTTTGAAATAAACATGTTATGTTCTATTAAAACTGTAGCCATAAAATATAATAAAAATCTGCACCATAAACAATAATAAGAAAATAATAATGTCTAAAACTGTCTCATGTAAAAAAATATTTCATTCTAAATATAGATACACTTTTTCGATGTCTATAATATAATTCCGATATTATTTACATTTTTATTTATATATTATTATATATTTTTCTTATTAATTTGATAATATACAATAATAAATAAATTTAATATTAATAATTAAAAACAACTGTAAACTAAAAATGTATAAATCTGGACGGATTACATAACACTTTAAAATTAAATATTATTTATAACTCATGATAAAAATAATTATAAATAATTATATTACACGACTTAAATTATCATAAGTTAATAAAATATATTTACTTACAGATTAAACTAAAACGACCATTTTCAAGCATTTATTCTTTACTCCCTTTGAATAATGAAACCCCGATTTGAGCACAAGATACAAATAAAAAATATCCTTATTTAACTGTTTCTGGTAACATCAATGCCAATGAGGGACTAAAATTAGGCATATCATAATTTATAAAGATCCTTCTCTCAGGTCTAATTTTCATTACTATGATTATAATTTAATAAAGTTAATTTTTAAGCAGTGAAAATACATGAATAAAATATAAATTAATAATTATGATCACTCAAAATGGTGTGCAATAGTAGTAAGAGGTTAATGAGTTTTTTTTATTGTACCTACTTTAAAAGTTATAAAAACAGTGCTGGTAATTAAAAACTGGTCAATTCATATTGTAACTATGTATGCTTAAGTATGTATCTATTAAAAATTAATTATGCATTACGATTAAGGTAAGTTTTATATATTTTAAGAATAGCAATAATATTTGATATTATTTGAAAATAGTTCTAATTATTATTTAAATATTTAAAATAATATTAATTCAAGTAAATAATCTTTACATCCAAATATTTAAATATACCTGACTGTAAAATAAATCTATAACTTGCTATTCATCATCATTTAATATAGTCATGGATTATTTTTAAGCTACTAAATTTTCAATCTAATTTACGTGAACCCTAATTTGCGATTTTGGTAGGTACACAATTCTTTATGAATATTTCTGATATCTACATATCATTTTCTAAATCGTCTCAAATATAATCCATATTAATATTTTTAATAAGTACATAAAAATATACATAAATACTATTATAAAGATGTATCTATTATGTAGATAAAATATTGTTATTAACATAGTGCCATCTTAACCTTTTAGATGCCGTAATCAAATATGTAAGAGCTGCCGGGTAACCACCGGGTATCATTAATGCACTTATGTGTTTGCCTTATCGTTTTTTTTGGTTATGAAATTTTATTTTTTATATTTTCCTTCAATGCAATAGCTCGAGTCGTTCACTAACGTTTAGAGGTTTAAATCATTGATAGAATATAATAAATCACAATAATGTTCTCAGAGTTGTGGTACAATACAAGTTGGGACATAAATGTGCGACATGAAAGGAGGCCGACAAGGCCCTTAAATACATAAGTGCATGTAAAATATAAATAGAAGCATTTCTAAATGTGTTATTTATATTTGACTGTCAGTATTTCAAATACTATTACGTGTCATACTTTATAAATTTAGAAATTAAATAAAAACATACCCTTTTCAAGCGAGTTGAGTGATTTCAAAAAATATTAATCTCATAGCACAGATTTGTATTGTTGATATTATATAACTTGGCATCTAAAAGATTAAAATCAAAATTAAATAGTTATGTTGCTATGATAAAAATAACAACATGTAGGTACTTTTAAAACTAGTCAAAATAAAAATATATTAAATATTGTCGCTTCTACAACAAAAGCACCATTTGTGTGTTATATTTAAAAAAATGAAATTCAATTAAAGCTTGCATAAAAAAATATATAAATAAGAATTATTGCATTTTTGTATTAAAAATATATTATTCTGCGTCTCTTTCTAATCCATATGAACACATAAATTGTAGAATAATATTTATAGTCACATACTTTCATTCTCACATCATTTAATTCAATTACACGATTCCCAGTCCACCTGCGTTTTATTCATTAAAATATTTACTACTTGCGTATGAATTATATTATATCTTTATAAAAATATCATTAAAACATTATATTTATGTAAGTAATCAATTAGTGAACTCCATTAACATATAACAAGTCAGTATCTCATAAACTGGACAGGTTGTCTTTATAACACAATAAACCTACTTCGTCTCTGACTATAATAATGTGCATATTGAAAAGGATAACAATAACATTAATATGTATGATAATAAAATGTAATTATACAAAAATAATATCAACATAAGAAATGATTTTAAATCAAACCGTATAGCATTACTAAGGAACTTTCTTTTGCATCTAGGTAAATGGACTTACCAAGAAAAACCCAGAAAAATATTATTATGAATAATTTAAGCAGAGATACATTCAAAATAATAAACAATAAAAGCTTTCTTCACATTTAGTGTATATCTGCTATTTAAGAAATCAGTTAGTTAACACATTTATTTTATTGCATAAAAACTCAATTTGAGGAATTTATTTTTATGAAAGGTCCAATGTTTCAAACATATTTTAGTCTATATTCCTTAGTAATGTAATAAAATATCATAAATTTTATAGTGACATCTACACAAGCCATTAAAAATGCATTGCATGAATAGAATAATGATCTTTTTTATACATCTATGCAATTTATGAAATGGGAAATTTAATTCCTTTTACTACTGTTGATGAGATATTTGCAACAGTGAGTTAGAAGATGCTTCTCCCGCTCAGCTGATCCATTTTGATGATGATTAGGTGGACTATTTCCTCTTTCTCTCGTGTAAACATCCAATCCATATTGACCTGAAAGAAAAATATTCATCATTATTTATGTTTCACTAGCGCAAATGAGAAATATAAAATATTTCTAAACAGATATGTTCAAAATCAAGTGAAAGTTTATAAACATATTGTTTTTTTCCTTTTTGTTTTTATCATATCTACTCCCATCGTGAATGCTCAAATATAATAATATTTATTTAATTAAATATATTTACCTTCTTCTGGGAAATTGATTACAAATGTTACAATATCATCTGTTACATTGTGAGTAACAAACTTAGATAAACGCTTCTCTTCAACGCCATTTTTGTGAAGCGTTGCCATAAAGTCAGTCAGCTGTCTGGACATTCGGAATTGTATCTCAACCTCACGTCCGGCAAACACCAAGGCATCCTATTCACAACAAATTATATAAATTTTTACTGGAAAAGTTGAAAAATAAATAATTTACATATATTGTACTCCACTTCGTTATTAAAGATAGGAAAGGTTGCATCATTGATTTTGATTGCTACTCTGCTTTCTATACCTGATGTGTGATCGGCACAAGTCCGAATAGTCTCGTGGCCTTGGTGGGTCCCCACTCTCCACTGGCGCAGTCCGGCAGAGGGACCATCACTGTCTGCAACTCGGCGCAACATATCTAAAAAAGGAAGAGATATGTAATAACAAAACTTCGCATATACCTGTATACTTAAGAAAAATATTTATTTTACAAATTCATTTACAGTTAGTTATCGAAACTGAAATACATGTAAGACTTTCGTAGATTCTTAAATGTAAACTTGTATTTAACACCATATTTCATGTCAATCAATTCTTTTAGTTGACCTAATTTAAAGATACTTCAATAGTTTAATTTATCATTTCTGTATGCTATTACTGTGTGATGTTTATTTTCTTCGTGTTATAATATTCTGTGATTTTTTCTTTATGTTTACATATTGAGGTTTAAAAAATAAATTCTACCTTGAACTTGCAGACACTCTTGAATTTCATGGGTTCCCCAGTGAGATATTCCTTAGGAGTGACAGCGTTGGCGAAGATGTCCAGCAAGAAGGCTCCACTGCAGGGCGCGTGCACTCGGAATGATACAACATTTCCAATCACAGACTATAAAGAAAACAACAATCATTATTAATTACCTTTAAAAGCTAGTCTATCTTTAGCTTTTGCCATTCTAAATTAGCCTTCATTAGTCCCTGTTCTTCAGATTTTTATTTCACTCAAGATGCGTCGTCCACTGCTACTCAAACCAGCAAGAATATATCTTTAGTCTTCCTATTTTCTCATACTTTGGATCATATTAATATCACATTTTCATCTAAATCTGAAACATCGGCATAAGTAAATGTCGAATTCAATACACCCCCAGCGCTAATTGGTGGCATCTATCTAATAACAAAAACCAATAGAAGGATAATTATTGAGAAGTAACAAACACTATAATTTTTGTATATTTTTACAATCGTATCCTTTCGAGTCAAGTTTTGCAAATTGAAAATGATATTACCTGCATGACAAAGCGCTTCAGACTGACACCATCGAAGCCGTCTCCTTCCGTGTC
Source organism: Glossosoma conforme (assembly GCA_022606575.1). NCBI lineage: Eukaryota > Metazoa > Arthropoda > Insecta > Trichoptera > Glossosomatidae > Glossosoma > Glossosoma conforme. The sequence goes on from JAGTXR010000001.1 coordinate 648,087, forward strand.
GTAGAACTTAAGGTTGTAGTGGAAGATCAGCGTACTCTGCATGTGTGCGGGCATTGCAATTCTCACAGTCGCTGCACCTGTAATACAAAATATTTCATTCAGAGAAGAAAACGTTTAACAATTTAGAGCTATATCAAGAACAGTTTATTATTAATGTATTAGGTTTAGGATCTATTATTTTTTTGTGGTTTTTCAGATTAAAAAAATAAAATAAAAACATAAAAGGTCATGATTAGACATTACCTGTTGCATCTGTGTACATAACAGCCTTGGTGTTGGCATCACTGAAGTAGAGTCCGTAACGGAAGAAGAGAGATCTCACAAACGGTAGTTCCTCGAAATCCCTCAGTGTGATTGGCGTCTTCAGCAGCTGCCAGTCAGACTGCAGCGGGAAGAACTCGTAAATGAACTCTCGCGGATCCGTTAGGAAGTAATGGTCATCATACTCGTATCTAGAAGATGTTGTCATTAAATTCACTGAAGAAATTATATATTGTAATTTAGATACTATAACTTTTGGTCAATCAATTTATGCAATTTATTCAACAGATTGTAAATGTGGATGTCAATAAGAACATAACATAAAGAACGAGCGTATTGTAGTAGGAAAGATGCTTTCTAACAAATTGGTATAAGCATACAAATGAATAGCAAATATCATCTCCAACATTTCTTTCATCAATACCGAAAAAAAAAATTGCAGACACTGGGATTTGAACTGCGAACTTTGCACTTTTGCTCTATTCTATACATAGCGCTGGTCTATTTACCAAATGTTTCCACCTACCGAATTGACAATTTAGCATATTTATATCATTAATACATATTATTACACGGCTATGGACTTTTTTCATGGGATATCAATTGTGATGAACATTATTACAAATATAAATACCAAGTAGTTAATAATAAATCAAAATTTGATTTAGATTACTAAATAAATTAGTTTAAAATCACAGTTTCTTGCCTGTATTTTTTTTGCACCAAAATACAGATATCTTTCTATGTCTGTATCTCATTAAAAATCTGGTGCTCTATAAAACACCAATAATTAACTAAGCTTATAGGCATAATGCACTTAATCAAGTGATGATGTTGACTTACCTGAGACTGTCGCTCTTTCCCTTGTTTCCTGGCCGTGGAGCATCCTTGGCATTCACGAGATGCCGAGCTCCCCAGTTGCACTGAACAAAGCGCCAGGCTCCAGCCGAGTAGACGGCGTTCCACGAGTTGCGGAAACGATTGTCTTCAAAGCGCACCCCGGGCTGGTAACCTGCACTCTTGCTGTAGCCCTTGATCACCACGCAATGCAGACCGGCATAACTAGAAAAGTTCATCATCAAGGATATTAATATACTTACTAGAAAATATCTTTAGTCAACAGAAAGTAGAACTAAAACTTCATAGCTGGACGAAAGTACAAAAGACTTAGGAGTACTAATATCATGCTCTTTTCTGGCAATATATGAGTTTTATTACTATGGATTTTTTAAAGCTAAATAAATAATAAACTCTTAATGTAAGATAAAACATTTACTACATCCTATTAAAAGACAACTAAAAAACATAAAATTTAATTATTTTACGAGTACTAGACAATTCAATTTTAATTAAGAGTTGTCAATCCTAAAATAAGAAATAAAAATAACAATGACAATAATTAAATTGTATTATCAACTTAACTATGTCTTATAAACATGTGCTACATGACTGTCTGTATTATGTGTATATATATGCTGGCGGGTATTAGTGGCAAAGCGTTAAACGGTAACCTTATGAAAGGTTTGATTACTGATAAAGATACAAATAATAAAGAAACCATCTCACCTGCATAAGCGTTTGAACAGAACATGATAACTCTCAGTTCCATGTTTGATTCCTCTCAAGAGTCCCATGGGCGTGTCTCCTCGCAGGTTGTCATCAAACTGCATCGTGTTCAGGTTCTTGACTGTGATCCACCGGAAGATAGTTCTGGAACAATGCAAATCAACATATCGTTTAAATTACCGAAGACAATTTTATTCATTTGAAAAATTCTGGTAAAATGCAAGACAGAATATTTTCACTATGGATTATTTTAAGGAGTGTTTCCATATACCTTAATATAAAGTATTATATGTGTTAACGCCTTATATATTTTTATTTTATCTGTTAGTTAATAAGAGGTTTTTTCTCACCTTGCTTTTTCAATGTCAGACCCGCATCTTCCCACCAGCTGCCTTACAAGATCTGTAAATGTTTTCTGATCTTCTTGCGCCACCTGGAAATATAATAATCGATGTTTAGCCGTTTGATAAAAAACAATACTACGAAAGTGTTGAAAGTGACATGATCTCAACAATAATTGATTGTTTTCAGCTATTCTTCCAAGGTGTGCAAGACAGGAATTTTTAGAGGAATAAAAACACTGATAATAAACCATTAGTTTTTTATAAGCATTTTTAAAGCATTCTAATAGCAATAAATAGCCATACTAGTCTGTTCTTCTACACAAATAAGTTACAAAATCAAACTAAATTGGCAAAATTAGGGTAGAATTGTGTATGACATAATAAGTAATAATAATTGAAAGATATTCAATTTAAAAAAGAAATTCACAAATTACATTTAAATAATTTAAAGAATTATTATGATGTATTTGTATTTCTATTATTGATTACTAATTAGTAATGTAGTAATGTAAAATAATAATAGAATACTGGAAAGTGTTATTAAAGTGAGATTCGCTTATAGCGAGTGGTTCAGAATGGAAGTAGATTTTTATTGAAATTTTCACTTTTCATATGATGTCTTCATTATTTTTGGAATAATCTTACCGATATGGCGATCTGGTCCACCTCAGCAAACTCCGTAGGATCGCTGTAAATGTGGAACTTGGTGAGCGCCGGCGGAGCGGGAGGAGGAGCGCTGGCCGGGTAGGGAGCCGCCACCTCGGCCGGGCCCTCAAACAGTGACTCCGCCCTCATGTACTCAGAGCGCTTCTCGTTGATCAGCTCCAACATCTCGTGACTCTGCTTCTCAATTAATGATGCTGTGGCAGCCCTGGAGTCACAACATTTCAATATTACTGTTTGCTATATTTCTTTTGTCTACTTGTATTTGCTATTGCACTAGTATTACTTATTGTAAATTTGTATTTGTTTTTTTTTTACTATATACGTTCCATATTTGAAGCATATAAACACCGAAAATTGCTGTTTCATAGTGTACCCTCAGATTGTCAATGCCTTATCCGGAACATCTGTATACCTGGAGGTTCACATGAGAACATGAATGGTTTCTGGGACTCTTCAAAGCGAGAGCCCGCGAACTTGCATAGACTGCGGCTGTAGACCCAGAGAAATATTTTGGTGTTCAATAACGCGTTTTTTTTAAGGAGATCAGAAAATAAGTCCGATGCTCCCGAGGTCTGGACATTTAAAAAATAAGTCACCTTTCATGTTCGAGCATTTTCCTGGTGAGACTCTCCTTCTTCTTGTCCCTCCTGAGAGTCATGTTCTTTTCTAAGTCTTCCTTCTCTTGCTGGTGCCGCAGCGTCAGCACATTTTGTTCGTCTGGCTTCTTCCTCTTCACTTGCATCTCTTTCTCAAAGCGATGGGTCAACCTCTCCAGCTCCTTCTCCCATTCATCCTGAAAAATACACAAAATATGGAATGATGAGCAGATTATGATGTAGTTTTATGTTGGCCGTATTATTTAAAAAAAGAAGATACAGAAGAAAAAAAAAATGTTAATTAACACAATAATTTTATATAATCTTCTTTATGTCAGATACGTCAAAATGACTGTTATTGATGCAACATTGATGGCCCATCTATTGCCCAGCATTAAGACCTGTAAGGAACAGTTAAATAGACATGTGGATCAGATTCTTAGCTATATGCAAATTATAGGATTTTGCTAGTCCAAAGATTTTTAATTTTATCTTTATAATTTTGAACTCTATATAAAATTTAGATTTTGAAAGAATAGAGATGTTGTATTTATACAATTATTATTTAATAATTCATCAAACTAATTTGTGAGCAAAATAAAAGTAAATTGAGAAATTGATTTTCATGTTAGATTTTCTATGTTCATCTAGAACTAGATCACTTTCAAAATGTAGATCCTCTCTAGAATACTATATTGAGAGTGAGATATATTTTCATTGCTCGACTACCCATTTGTGAAGGCAATGAAAAAATCGATTAGTTGATAGATCTAAATATGGTTGCTTTAAATGCTCTTAGAGGAGTCAATTACAATTCATTAGGTAGTCTTTAGATGGACTTTTATGTAAAAAGTGGTAAACTTACCCTGAACTCGTCTCTCATGCGACGATCTTCTTCTTCTCGGTGTCTCGCGAATCGCCGGTAAAGATCATCTTCTTCAGAGCGATGCTTCATCTCCAGCTGTGTCTGCTCATCTCGGTCCTGGAAATAACAAACAGAAAATTATAGGTTGTCGTTTATCTTTACAGGTAGATTGAGATATAATATAAAAGTTGAATTTTGATAAGAATGGTTAACAATTATAAATACGAACAATTTCAGAAGACCATAAGTAAAATAATTAAATGAGATTAGAAAGACCTGTGTTTTATTTGCTATTAGTTTGTGATATTTATTTTTCTATTATGTGCAATAATAAATTAGTATTGATACATAATGAAAATTATTATTATGTGACTATCTATCAAGGATCCCCTTTTGAAAATGTTTTTTTTTAATATTTCGATAAAAGAACATTTTTAAATATTAAACAAATTTTTGGGTACCTATATGGTTTTGTTATTCGCACATTATTTTTTTGGGTTGCATTTGTTTTATTAACTTTAATCAAGTTTCATTTATTGTAGTTAATTACAACAATATCTTAATTACAAAAAATGAGAAACATTCACATTTCTGTGAAATTTTAGTAGGATCTCCGGGAGTTGATTTTTTTAGAGTGATAGGGGTTATGTTTTACTTTTCTTCTTCTTGGAGATATTCTAACATTAAGTGTAAGTTTACTTACATTGCATATCTACATATTTATATAACAAGTATGAACATCATAAATATAATGTTTTACTTTGATTTTAATATATTATAGTGTTATATGTTTTTTTATGATTGTTAGCTTTCTGTAATGTCTTCTTTTAACTAAATAAGTTAGTAAGTATGGTTTTTCAAAAAAAAGTATAATTCGAGAGAAACTAAAAATATAACAGTCACTTTTTCCTCGTTTGAGGCCCCTAAGGAGAAATCGTTAACCGTCGGCTTTGCTAACAATCAAGTTCCTATGTACACACAAGTTCAACATTTTGCCATAAGGGGTACTCGCTTACTTTGCTGTACTGGAGAGCCGAATAGAGATAGCGACTATATGGGTAATCCGATCATTAAATGTCGCGAGTAGGTAATGTTGTTTCCATCTTTTATGAAAATCTGCGAAAATAGTAGAGTGTAACATATGAACGGAAGAATTATAGCAGCCGGAGCGATCAGTGGATCGCAACGGGCACAACATGTTTTTACGCGAGCGCAGCCGAGACGCGTAATCAGTTGTTGTTTATTTTGAGGTCACGTGGGTTGTGCGCGGGTGGGGAGGGGGCGGGGCGGGGGCGGGGGCAGCACAGCTGACGCGGCAGTCCCGCCACGCCGGTCACAGAGAACTCCGGCCAGCGCGAGTTCTCAGCGGCGGAATGGGAGAACGCGCGATTTAAGAGTGAAAGTGTTTCGATATCGGAAGACATGCACAAGTTATTGAGATCGCTCAGATCCGCGGCCGGCGCGCCGAGCCGCCGCTTCTCCGGGGCGGAGATCACCGCCATCAACACTCAGTGTGACGTTAACGCGTCGACATACAAAGAGAACTATGAGGCGATGGCGGAGCTCGTCCGAGATCTCCGGCAGAAGACTCTGGCGGCCAGCTCGGGCGGCGGCGACAAGGCCCGGCGCGCTCAGGCCGCGAGGGGCAAGCTGAGTGCGCGGGAGAGGCTGCAGCGACTGTCAGACCCGGGGGCGGACTTGCTGGAGCTGAGCGCGCTGGCCGGGCCTCCCGCGGCCGCGGGGTTGCTGACGGCCGTGGCGCGCGTGCACGGCCGCCCGGTGGTCGCCGTGGTCAACGACCCGACCGTCAAGGGCGGCACCTACTTCCCGATCACGGTCAAGAAGCACCTGCGCGCGCAGGAGATCGCCCAGCAGTGCCGCCTGCCCTGCGTGTACCTCGTCGACAGCGGCGGCGCCCACCTGCCCGACCAGGCGGACGTCTTCCCGGACCGCGACCACTTCGGCCGGATCTTCTACAACCAGGCGAACATGTCCGCGATGGGCATCCCGCAGGTGTCTGTCGTGCTCGGCTCGTGCACGGCCGGCGGCGCGTACATCCCGGCCATGTCGGACGAGAGCGTCATCGTCCGCAACCAGGGCACCGTGTTCCTCGCCGGGCCGCCGCTCGTGCGCGCCTCCACCGGGGAGCAGGTCACGGCCGAGCAGCTCGGGGGCGCCGACCTTCACTGCCGCACGTCCGGCGTCACCGACCACTACGCCCAGGACGACGAGCACGCCCTGACGATCGCGAGGAACATCGTCAAGAACCTCGCTCCGCCGGAGACTTCCGGTACCTCCGCGGCGAACGTCGAAGTCGAGGAGCCGCTGTACGATCCGAAGGAGTTGTACGGCATTGTCGGAACCAACTTGACGAGGCCTTTTGACATCAGGGAAGTCATCGCGAGGATAGTCGACGGGAGCAAGTTTCACGAATTCAAAGAGTTGTACGGGGAGACTCTCATCTGTGGCTTCTCCAAACTGTACGGGAAGCCCGTCGGAGTGATCGGGAACAACGGGGTCCTGCAATCGGAGGGCGCCCTGAAGGGGGCGCACTTCATCGAGCTGTGCGCGGCGAGGAAGGTGCCGCTGATCTTCCTGCAGAACATCACCGGGTTCATGGTGGGCAGAGATGCCGAGGCCGGCGGCATCGCCAAGAACGGCGCGAAAATGGTCACGGCCGTCAGCTGCTTCCGCGGCCCCAAACTGACGGTGATCGTGGGCGGCAGCTACGGCGCGGGCAACTACGGCATGTGCGGGCGAGCTTACTCTCCCAACTTCTTGTACATGTGGCCGAACGCGCGGATCTCGGTGATGGGCGGCCCGCAGGCCGCGGGCGTGCTGTGTCAGGTGGCAAGGGACAAGGCCGCGCGGGAAGGGGGCGCCTGGACGCCGGAGCAAGAGGCCGCCCTGCGAGCGCCGCTGGAGAAGCAGTTCGAGCAGGAGGGCGCCCCGGCCTTCAGCTCCGGCCGCCTATGGGACGACGGCGTGCTGGACCCCGCAGACACGCGCCGCGCGCTGGGCTTGGGCCTGGCTGCCGCGCTGCACGCACCCTTCCCCGATACTAGCTACGGCATCTTCAGGATGTAGACTTTTACCGATCTTAATTAATGATGGACAATTTGTGAGACGTTTCATTTTGCTTATTAAAACCGTTGTGTTTATATATAACGTATAGAATATGGATGGATTCTTGCATTATGGTATGTAGGTATTTACAATTTGAAAAATATTGTCATATTTTTAAACTATGTTATTGAATTCAAATTTTTACTTCTCCATAGTAAACTCAAAATATAATAATATCTCCAAATACATTACACTAAAAATACTGTATTATGTGCCCATGTTTATTTATCAATATTCAAGTGAGAATATTTCAGGTTGTTATGTTTGTATTATTGTTAAAGCTGAGCCAATAAATGGTTTGTTATTGATGTTAACTTATTTCTAAAAAAATACTATTTTTTCTGCTTCGTCTATTAAAACATAATGTCATACTACATTACACCTGTTTACAAAAATACATAGTAAATATGGTTAATTACATAACTATTTCAAGCAATTCCTTACTAATTTTTCATTAATTAAAAATATGCTGGCGTTACTACTTTAGAAAAAAATAAACATAAATTATGATAAAATATAACGTGATACTGTAACTGAGATTGTATAAAAATAAGATAAGAACTGTTGTATTATCAACAGAAAATTAAATCAACATGCGTATATTTTGGAATGATAGCCATGTAAGAGTATGTAAACGTAATCTTACGTCAAATAAACTTCGCGTAACACAACTAAGCATAGTGATAAGATAAATTACCTTTTTTTGAAGCCAGAGACTTGGTTTCGATATTGGTTGCTTATTTCATGCACGCAATTAATTATTAAATGGTTAAGATTCGTCGTATGAATGATCCCAATCATACAAAGATAGCCGCGACATTTGCCGCGGTTGGTGTCAATTGACTGATTACTTCGCCTATAACTATCTCGAAACTTGAAACATATAAATGATGTTGGAAGAATTGCAACAGATAACCGTTACAGCTTACAGACCACATTAAATTGAATGATAATAATAAATGAACCTACTTTTCTTTTAGAAAAATTAAACTAAGAAAAACAAAAATGATTCACGTCTTCTATATTTTCTATACATGATGGCGAAGTCAATGACGGCTGTAAGTATTTATTCATATTTTTAGACAGTTAATGTATAATTTTATTCACGCTACAGATTTTTAAAAATTTATCATAAGCTTTTTTAAAAATATTTTGCATGAAATATACCTCTCAGCCCATTTACAAGATGTTTTCACCTAGAATTTTCTCTAAACATCTTTCAAGATATAGGTATATTCAATTAGATGAAAAAAAAAAAATCTTTGTACATTATTTGTGCAAGACCTCAGGTTATAAAATTAATATAAAGTACAAAAACCATCCTATTCATTCGGGGGTAGCATTATATGGGATTCTGTTTCGTGTTTATAACACGACCAGATAAGCTGCCCATATTTGGTTATAACTGAACATCTCACTTCACCGCGTTATATCTCAGGTAAGATTATTCACATCACCTCAACTTGTGGGAACAATCCGGTGATTATGATATATTTTCATTTCAATTACGGCAGCACGTATGATCGGTCAATGGTTGAGCACAATGGTCGGCCATCAAAGGAAACTGCGCGTGAAAATGCTCAACAAAAGATGATTAAGTCAATTTATGTAACCGGCGTGATGGTTTGAGAAAAGTAGCGAAGAGCTCGCCTGGGGAAAATTATTGTTGCTTCACATCGTAAAAGTTTATCGCATTTAAGAATCATCTCAAACGCATTGTAAGAAATTAGCAACTATTGCTTTGTGTGACAAATATATTCCATATTATCTTTGTCGACTTGCGTTTAACAATTGTATTCAATACCAAACGTAATTAGCCATACATTAATGTATAATAGACGTCGTAAGCTTTCTAATATGATAAAATATGCAGTTCATACGATACTGTTGCCTTCCTTGTGTATTGCTAAGAGAAAAACTAAGTCTGATGTCCTTTCACTGTTTGTATAAGGAGAGTGCATTGAAAATGAGCGTTTTCTTATAAAAATCAACAGTTTATTTTGATAAGACTATCAGAATATATATAATCATATATTAAAACTGCCGTTCAGTATAATGTCATATTTCATTTCAAAGATGACCAAAAAAACGTTTGTTGGATCTCGTTTGTAATTTAAAAACGGTTTTTCTCGTCAAAAGTCGTGGTTTTATCAATGTAATATGCCCTAAAAGTATGCCTTCTTGGTTTCTTTACAAATATTATGGATTGAAATTGATATCCCGTCATGTTTAATACAGAGGGAATACAAGAGTAAAATATTTTTCATTACTGATCAAACGTATCTAATTATAATGCCAAAATATAACGCCGGTGCTTGCATCCTACCTGTAGTTAACGCTCGCCCATTCCTCTTATAATACATTCTAAATCGACATGCAAAGTTGTAGAATGACATCAGCGGTTAATGTTGGAATAATTTCATGTCGTGGTGGTCAGAGAGGTGTAGTGCCATTTTGTATTGAAATGTACATGTTTTGCATAAATACATATCTGCCGACTGCGACGTGCCCAAAGACCCGCACCCGACAACGTGGTCGATCTGTGACCCGCGGGTCCGCATCATGGACGCCAATAACCATAAATAATTGAGGTGTTTAACGACCACGAGTTAGCCTTGACATGTCCTTGCTTAAAGTGCACCAAAACACAAAAAAACTCGACAAAAACTGTTGACTTTGATGTTTTGTTCCAATACAATAAACAAAAAAATTGAAATGTAAATACTATAGGTCGGTATAATTACATTGTCATGAGTTAGGTACATACTCGTAAATATCATAATGAACATGAAATGTAGGTGGAATGGTTTTAATAAATACTGATTTCATAGCCTTGTATGTAATAAAAACATAGTTGTTTATTTATTTATTTAAATTTTAAGAATCTGTTGAAAAATAACAGTATACTTTATGTGATTAATTTAAAATTTTATTTTATTTTAAAATCATATTTCGGGGCTATTTCCCACCCATCATAGAAGTTGCGTGTCTGGAGTTGAATAGTATTCCTCTGACGACAAATATACATATAAAATAATAATGAATAATAATCAAATAATTTGTGTGATTATTTGATCACCAAATGAATATAAAGAACCCACCAAACGTTGGGTCTTATTTTTTAAATCAAAATATCTCATTAAAAATATATATTTACTTTATAGATATTGTATTATTCGATATTATATTACATATACATGCACTTCATCACATTCCTATACAAATATCCAGCTGAGCTGGAAATACACCTGGATGGTTATTGATGTGTTATTGTATCGTAAAAACAGTTTTCCAATGCATAAATCATAATTTAATAAGATAATAATTACTTTTGTGCCGCAGTCGAATATAGTAAGAGATAAATAAATATTTATCGTCGTAGTTTATACTTTAAAATAGGAATTATATATATTCGTATTATATTAAATCAAATTTAATTACTTTCCAAAGTGGAAATGATAAGTTGAAAATTGACACGAAAGACAATTTAAGTACAAATTATGTTTATTTATTAATAATAAAAACGTACCAATAGTCCATTAATAATAATATAATTAATTCAGTTGAGTATCGTGAAATTTTTAATTGAATTCGAAGTTAAGGTACACATACTTAAAATAGAAAATATCAACGATATAGGATGGATAGAGAAATATTGCCAGGATGACAGAGTCATGTAAGACGACAAAGTGCCATTTTTATTTCAAATGTTCACGTCATACGACATTTATGCATCAAATTCAAGAGAGAATCAAATCACAGAACTAAAAATCTGGGTTAACAGATGAAATTATACCATTTTGTTTCGCCTTATTTTCTTTTAAAGACAGTACGGTGCATACATTGCGATGTCGTCCTTGTTATTACATATGTAGCTTTTGCTTTATATATGTGATGTTTTAATTCATACTACATATACTAATGTTGTACCTAAATTTACATATAATATATTTGTACAAAGTACTTTTGCATTCACACCTACCGGTACAGCGGTAAATAATAATTACCATGATAGTCCTAGAAGAACAAATGGTCATGAATTATGATAGAAGTTGAACTACCGTTTCGATGTACAGTAGATATTATTGTCTTGCCATTATCTGTTCTGTATTGCCGTGGCATTGTTTTATTTCATGCATGTCACACAAACGTTAATCTACATTATTTGAGTTGCGGACGTGTGTGCACACAAAGAAGAGTGAGAGGACGGAGGTCTTCGCTGTAATAATAGTCCATTTCCAAGGCCGAGTGACAAAAACACTATACATACCAGCCTCTCCCCACGGATCAACTATTTGGGCAGATTATGTAATTATGAGTGTCACATTATTGCAATGGTTATATATATTATTTTCCATCTGTTCAAACAGGGCCGGCTTCCGTTGCCGAAATCACTCAACATTCTAAAATATAATAATGACATTAAGAATCTCATAGTAAATTAAAATGAGAATTTTTAACGCAATACTGTGGGCAGTAAGTAGGGAAGTGGTCACAGGCGATATGGAGAAATTAATGATTTGGGCCAACAAACGCTATGTATGTATGTGTAATATGTATCTTCTGATTAGATTCAATTACAATTGAAAAGTCACGTTGTATCAACGTTTTTTGTGGTCAAATTATCATCGATTATGTAACACTTCGACTTTCGATATAATATACCTACATCCAAATGAATGATTGAAACGAAAGACTTTGTATTCAGATTTACGAGAAAACTATATCGTAGAAATATTGCGGCTAATAAAGAAGTGATAAAATATATAGGCAATAAATAACTATATTTTCAGAATAGTACTGCTAAAAATTATGACATATAAACGTGTAATTATACATTCATTCGCTTCTTGATTAAAGTCACATTTATTAAAATATATATTTGTCATTTTTATTATTTTTTATACGAGGTTTTTATGATGCAAATTATTTTAAATAATACAAACTGAAGAAAAACATAAAATAAGGAACGCTAATGGACACTGGCTTAAATACGCTGAAAAACGTTTGTTATTATTAGGATCCAATAAAATTCCATAGAATGATAGGTACAATGAATTAAATTAAAAATAATATATGTTCTTTGTTATACATACGTTTTGTAACAGTAAAACGTGTATTACGTTTATATACAACTGAATAATATCTAGATTTCTAAAACTGGTCACAAAGATTGTTAAATTACTTTTTGAATGCAGATAATTTTGACATTTCCTTTTCCGCCGTCCATAGATATTCAAATGATCATATTAAATACATTTATAAAAAACGAAATAACTTCCGCATGCGACGCGAAACACGAAATTAGAAATCAAATTGATTTGAATAATGTCAACTCAATAAAAAAGTATACAAGTATCTAATATAAAGAAGGTGTCGCTTTGGTCGTCTGTATTGATTTGATAATTTCATCTTATTGTTAAGATAATATGTATTTTATAATGTATCATTTTATATGAATGTTTCGTCTATAACTCTTCGAGCCGTTTAGATTTTAGAAATATTAATGTACAACATCTTTCGCCAACATGCTTACAATGTCTAAGAAAATATTATTTGTAATGTAATTATTATACACAATATTTAAAAAATGATTTTGGATTCATCGTAAGTATACATTGATGTATATTTTAATTATTCATTCAGATTATACTCAAACACTTCCCCAATATTGTTCACAATTCATTGACTTTTAGAATATAAGTAACATCTAGATTACAAGTTCATACTGGTAAACTGTACATGTTCGATAATTTGACTGAAAATACTATTTATACATTATTTTTTCTTTCGTTTCCGCTAGATGGTGTTGCTAGTCAATGTTTAAGTTTAGAATGCTTACTATCCTGATCTCTAATTTTAAATTATACTTTTCATTTGATGATTTTTGTTACACTAGTTATTATTATATACTTGATTTTTTCTTGAAATGTTCATCTAATAAATGTAGGAATCATGGTTTACAATATATAACTGCAATATGATTTTGTAATATTCAATAATTAATGAATAAAAAAAAAAAGATAAATTAAATAAAATCTATGCATTTTCTACAAGTGTTATAGACATTCAACGATTAGCTGATCAATATTAATAATATATCAACATTCAAATAACTGTCATTCTATCACGACATTTTATTTTTTTAGTCATAAATTACAATTAGTTAATTTTTTTCAAAATATAAACGCAAAAGTCTATCCATTCTTTGTGTCATTTTATGATTAAGAATTATCAATAAGTAACGGATTTATACATTCAGATACACAATAAAAATAGCATTGAAACCAGTTTCAAGGTCAGCTAGACACGTTTTTTTAAGAGATTAAAAAACTCTACCTCCAGCTTGCAAAAGTTCAGAACAATAAAACATTGCAATAAACCAATAACATCATACCAAAAGAACGATGAATCATATTGAAATTATATTACAAAGACTTTTAATGACAAAACCTATAAATCTAGCGCCAATTTACGCTGTTATCTTATAAGTACTTCCTGAGATGTCACATAAAACTTTAATCGTCGTGTAATCTTCTTTGCATCGGAAACATTAAAGGTATATGTATAAAATATAACATACAGTTTCTTGATTTATTCTCTAAAATTTATAGTTTGTCAAACAGACACGATTTTTTAACGAAGATACAAGTATTCATGAATATACTGCTCGAGACAAAACAACCAAGACAAATAAGAAAAACCATCAGCCAACAAGATATGCCACCTGGAATGTTCGAACATTACTGCAGAACGGCGCCCTAGACGGGAGTATTTGCAGCAAGTATTCGAGGACATGAACTGTAGCGCTTATGCTGAGCTGAAAAAGAGTTGCGGAGGACCGAGAGGAATGGAGATCGAGATGCAAGATTCTGTTGCTGCAAACCAATCCACCGGATTGATACTACGAAGAAGAAGACTATGTAGCATTTTATAAAGTTTACTACTTAGTCATACACTGATATTGTGTTGTTTGCATACAAACATTTATTTCGGTAAGAATAAATCAGTAATTTTATTTACCGATGTAAAAAATGAAACCAGTAAATGATTTATAAAGAATGAAGATTATGTGGCAACACTACCCTGACGGACCATCCCAACGCAGAATGACTTAACAGAAAGCCGGCTCTCGAGGTGCAATGGCCCTATGAACGACTCACAAACTACAACGCTATATCTCTTCCATCGACGAATAGTTAGCAGAACTAATAATACTTTTAGAATTAAGATCATTATTACAATATTTTTTTTGTTAAAAAAACGAATTTATAATATTCTAAAATTTGATCGTCACCCGTTATAATATTTGTTTTTTTAACATTATTTTGTAAGCATTATATATGTACTCGCATCATGAAACTAATTTATCAAAATATAAACTCGTTAATGAAATATGATTAGTACAATTAATATCGTTACATATTATGTTAATTGTTCGTGGTCCGCGCATAATTATCATTATTAAAAAAAAATCTAGAACGCCGGTTTTATTAATCAAACATAAAATAATGTGATACATAGCGTTATGCAATCGCTCATACTTTTTATGTTTGCATAATAATATTATGTGGAGGCAAAATAATTGAATAACTGAATGTTTATAACCTCATAACTAAAATGGCGCTGGAGCACCCACGCTTCTCAATCTGTGAGTTCGTTTTGGAAAACGCTTGTAGTGAGCGGGGGTGGAGGGGCGAATAGTCACAGAACGTTCTAGTGCAACTCAGCTGGACAAATTCTCATCAAAATTATAATCGTCATCACCATTAGTTATTCTCTGGGGCAGAAAAGATAGAAGCAATGACGATTTGAAGGTTGAGAAAAAAAAAGACTAGCGTTAAAGAAACGATAATAGAGGTATCAGGAGAAAAATGGATAAACACACATGATAAAGTAGGCTCCATACAAAAGACAAAGAATCATGAAAACTGTAGACTAGATTAGGGTACGTTCATACATGAAAGTTCTTCACCATTCGTCGACTATCGATATTTCGTTGGCATGAAAAGTTATCACGAAAGTTTTTTTATCATTTACACTAAATTATTACGCATCATTGGCAGTTATAATATAACAGTTAAATTTTCCAGTATATGCACAACAATATAACTTGACAAAGATAAAGTAAATAAAAAGTAATGTATTTTCACGACAATGACAGTACTTACTTTGATGATTATTTTTAATTCGTCGCTTGACACATATTTCGGCGGGAAAACCTTTACACATATTTCTATCATCAGAATTCCAACCACGCACGCGCACCATATTGTTTCGTAACATCTTCGCCGGGAAACCTAAAATGGTCGCATTACCTGCTCAATAAAAATAAATAGTCTCGCCTTAAGACTTATTGACATTGTTATGCAACTTTCGATACAGAAAATCGACCTCCCACGCGACGACACTCATAATACATAATTTTATTTTGAAAACAAAATAGAAAAACCACATTTATTATTGGTTTTAGTTGACATGATTTCACATCGATCCGTAGGCTGCTCCGCGTTTCTTCTACCATTCAGTTCGGACCTCTTCATGAAAGTACTTCCGGAACACATGTTTATTTACGTATGAGCAAATTTTACAATAAAATAGTACGAATCAATTACAGAAATAAAAGATAAAAAAAAATAAACATGTACAATTAACGAGATTTAAAAGGATTCTTCAAAAAAATTGACAATAAATTTACGAAAAGTAACAAAATCATACTTAAAACACAATGGAATTGCATGACTCTAAACAGTCCTTGACAAATCGCCTCTACAGACGAACTAACACATTTGATGCCATCTAATAAATTTAGAAAAATTAAATTATAACGGTTCCACTTTTTCTGGAAACGCATTCATAAGACGCACGGCTCTAAAGTGAAGTAATTCACAAGAGTTTGTTCTACAAAGAAGAACTGCAAACAAGAGCAGACATGTTTCCGAGCACGAGTTAAGCGATCGGGAATAAAAAGTTTAAGGTATTCCAATAAATCATGGTCGTTGATACAGCCCCGAAGTAGAATAACGCGTGCTTCAAATGTGACAATTTTCCTCCGGGATTCAATTTCAGCCCTAGTGTTAGATGCTGTTGTGGTGGAAACATAATATTTTTTAGTATTTTATGTGATTATCCGACGCTCTAAAAAGTGATCGCTTCGTATGGTGGTCTCTTGGATGCGTTCGCACATTTTATTAATTAAACAATGTAGCAGTGAATCCAGCTGTCGTAAACCATTCACATTGACGTGGAGTCTAATATGCTTGGCGTGCGCCCTCGTGGAGGCGGTATCGGTGTTCTCTCAGTACAAAAACACACGCGGTCGGTCACAGTCTGAATGCGGTCGGCTAACGAACCGAAGCATTCGCCGACATCGCAAAACCGCGCACCGCTGGGCCACAAGATTCCTACAGGTCTGAACTGAATGGAATTAATAGAAGATCGACCGAAGAGATTAAACTTCACATTGCTTAAAATAAAAATAAAAGAAGTAAATGTCTATATTTTGACGGAATTAGATGTTCAATCAAAACGTTAAACTAAACTTAAAGCTCAAGAGCTAAATATAGAACAAAAACCAATAGAACAAGTTATATTTTTGCTGGTACTCATTTTTAATTTTAGACTTTTCGTAATAAAACTTAAGCTGAAACCGAACATTTGGTAGGCTACTTGTTTAAATCTATGAACATGTTTATATATAAAATTCTTTAGCTAATAAAAATACTCGTACATGATAATTATAAAAAACTATATCTGAGATTATGGTGATTACTCAATTTATCTATATTCTACACCGCCATCATAGATACACCGATAGTTATGGAAGACCCACATTCAACTGTAATATATTGTATTATAAACGAGTTTTACGTGAAATATAACATATTCGAGCGGAATTGTAATGAAAATTATCTACAAAATTTTGTGCTGTGAAAAAAAAAAGGTTTTAATTATACTACATACTGTATAAACTGTTTAACAATATATTTAACAACTTCAAGCAATATTTTCTTAATTGTTCTTGCCATTTTTCTTAAATATTGATTAACCGTAACCTCTAATGCGGCTCTGATCTGATATTTTCTCCTTACAATAATTATGTAAATATTGACGATAGAAAAACATATTTACGTAGAGACATAAATAGGCTCATTTCTTTTGAGAAACGAAATGAAAAGAAATTAAACGACCGCTAACTATAGGAATATAGTATTATCATTTAAAATATCGCTTATTGATTACTTTTTTGAACGGTCTCGAATACGGTACATAGGCTTAAAAATATGGTTGCCACATTCTGGATTCCACGAAACAATGACAAAACAACCTAAATATGTCACAAGTTTTAGTAATTACGTAATTATTACAAAAAAATGGTAAATGTATTTTTCTTGTGCAATATCCGTATCTTGGTGATGGCAAATATAAAGCCACCAACATCAATTTCTGTCTGATGCTATGTTCCTCACATCTTCAGTTAACTCCACATTCAGAAGGTTCATTGAATACATACGAGTATTTATTATTATAATAAGCGGTTCTTTAAGATGACGACTGTTAAGACATTGTTTTTTTTTATTATTTACTTCATCTCCAATAGTTTTATTATTACATTATATCGCTATTATAGCTAGAAATAATTTCCCCTCTAAGACCACAGTATCAGAGAATACTATGGTAGCAACAGATTAACTACTCATATGTACGAGTGTATGGAAGGCGCCCAAAAAAAATATAACAAAAAATATAAATTTATAAAAAAATATACATTTAATAAATATCAAGTAGGCCGGGTGAATACCTGATAGTCTAATTAAGTTACTAATATATATATTATCCATCATTATTCAATTATTTATGTTTATAATTAGCACATTTTTAATTATTGATTTTTCAAAATAAACTTAGTAAGTAAAATAAAGTAGTTTTTCACACATAACAGTTTGTATTAAATTCATAAATTTAAAACTAATCAATGAAATCAGTGCCATAAATAAGTGATTAAAAAATCAATTAATCGGTGAACGTGTTAATTTAATCGCCGCACAAAAACGTCAAACAAACATAAAAAAACGTTAATAATATGAATTATATGCTCATTAAAGCTTCAGCGACCATGAGCGACTGCTTATTTAATTGGACGAATGTTGGACTCGTACTGTGAAAATGCATTTGTATTTAAAATTGCAGACCTAAATTCCATTCCAGGGGACCTTTAATTTTTATTTAAGTATCAAGATAACTTAGATCAATATATAACGTAAATAATGTTTATAAATTAGTTTATAAATCGTAATTTGTCAAAAAAAAACTCGCCAAAGATTTGTAACAAATATAAAATATGGAGGTGTTTCTTCAACGTATTTTAAACTTAAAGTTATCAACAAAAAAAACTCCGCGAACGTTTTGGGTTTTGTCTACGACAGATTGATTTTCATTTCCCTTGACTGAAAATAGTTTTTTTTAATACTAAATAGCATATTTATTATAGTAATAAGTGATTAAGCACACCAAATGCACGCTTAAATCCACTGCACTTAAAGTAATACATTTTGGCACAAAAATAAGGAATGGTGCGAAGTTATTTGATGAATAAGTGCTTCGATATAGAACTATTGTTTCATAATAGGAAGTCTCGTATTCTCTTGCTAGGTCATTGGTACCACAACTCGAAAGACGATTGCAATAGGACATTTTGGCAGTACCCACAGACTTTACACAAATATGTCTTCAACATTTGACAGGTGATCTCTGGCACGTCTTTACTTTAAGATACCTAACGTAATTGGACGTATCAAGTAATGTTCATTTAATTAATAATTATGGCTACTTTAATTATCGCGGAATTCTAATGAACTAATTAACGAATATAATTATAGGTCAAGGAGATCACGTCGTGCGGCGGCCAACCATTTGTCGCCAATACAGACATGGTTTGTATTATGAAACATGAGACATATGCGAGTTGTCCGTTAAAAAACAATAACAGAAAATGATTTACACTAAAAATTTGTCAATCGCGACATGCAACTCCATTTGAAAGTCAACGGTGTTGATTTCATCGAGCGGTTGAATTGTCATTGATCCCAATTTAATTAAATATATGTTATTTAAAAAGCTGTAGAGTGTAGACCGACTTCCGCGATTTGACTTCGTTCGGTCCCACTTAACGCGTATTATCTTTGGGCTATGACTGAATTCATGTGGTCATTAATTGTGGCTATTAATTGTTGTCATAGGTCCTATTATGATGATATACTGGACCAATTAACGGTGCTGTCAGTTGGCGTAGAAGAGTGATATCTCAATGCAGCTCGATGCCAGATTGAATAATCTTTTATTAGCAGAATGGAAACTTACAAGCGTCTACTTAACCATTTCTGTGCCAAATATACTTTATTATTTATTCTTTTAATAATTCCATATGGGCAGATGCACACTAAACAGTATTCAATCAACTACAATTGGATGAAACCAAAGCTTATTTATATAATAATACTCGTATGTTAAGACGTTGTTTGTATAATTTATATCAACGATCGCAAAACGTTACGGCACCACTGACCATTTAATAAATATGTTTGCAAATAAACAAATTATAATATATTTTTTAATATATCACAAATAATAAATATTATATATATATTTATAAATATTTTTTAAATTTAGTATAGTCATAGAACTTTTCCCACAGACCAACTGTTGTAATCCATAGACCAATACCATGGTGGCCTCTGCTGTATTCTCAATTCTCCACTTTCAGAAAACATTTTTCTTACGCTTTTCACTGATGAGTCGAGTTAGTTCAGAATATTGTTTTAGACTAGTTTTTTTGATCATTTTGGCAATTTTGTGCATCGCCGCCTATATATTCGTAGATTGAATTGTTTCACTGGACGTATACTCATACATAAATGATGTTTATTGACTGGCTGCATCATATAAATACTAATATCAATCTAACTCATATAAATATAATTTACGCCACACACGTTGATGTGTAACATATTAGTGTCACGAATAAAGTGTTTTAAAAAAAACTTCTCAAAAAATAATTTAATATTTGAAACCGTAACTTTCCGCATCGTAAACAAGTGCGTTACTGCCGAAGCTCGCAGTTAACGCACTTCTCGTGTTATTAACACGTTCCGCTTGACCAATTAACGTTCCTGGCAGTTTATTCAGAAGATAACTCACTGCAGCTCCACACTAGATTGAATAACTCTTGATTGGCACAATGGAAGCTTGCAACTTAGCGCGAGGCGGCGGCTGGCATTTTTGAGGAATTATTGCGCACTTGTGCATTTTATAACAAAGGTGATATTAATATGAAAATTCTATTGTTTCGCGACACGGAATGAAGTAAGATGCAAACGTGATATTGAAAATCATCTCATGCAACGCTTCTGAGGCGATGGATTTTAAATTGATCATCACATAATGTAGAAACTGACTATCGCTGTGTCGAGGCAATGCATTTTATTCAATCTATGATGGTTATTTTTTTTTATGTAAACACATACAGGAGAATACCGACAGATGGTGATAATAATTGTGAAGTTTCAAATGTGGAATTCTATGACGCTTACCATGGTGTATATGGCTAAACGATCATAGATTACAGCCCGAGATTTACGCATCATCCTTTATTATTACAGGAATTTACTATGAATGTGCGGTCTTCACGGGACGACTTTCGTCTACCACCAATTTTAATTAATAGGCTATGACTGGCATTTTAAGGGTGAGGGATCAAATTCACACCAACCGGGGGTATTTTAGAGCTCAGAAATCGATTAAAAATCTTTTATTTTTAAATCTCCGTCGGGGATCGAGCCCATGACCTTTGGCTTGCAAAGCAAACGCTTTGACCATTAATCTATGACCGCCGGCAAAATCATTTGATTAAAATGAAGAAGCAATTGTGACTTAACGAATAAAATTTTGTGATTTAAAAAAAATAGAATGTAACTTTTTTAGACAAATCATTAACGATTGTCATATTGCATCTTGTTAAATTATTGAATTTTATATTCTTACTATACTTCAACAAAGCCCAAAAATTATTAAATCTTATATTATGTCATACAATATACTTAATTAAATCGAATACATATTATTAGTTATCAAAGAATACCGTATGGGATTGCTATTTTTCCCCATGGCAACCCTGAATCCAGATTATCTGAACGCGCTTGGAACAAAGCCCGTGAACTCGCACAGGCGCAGGCGCAGTAGCAGCCGCGGTACTGTTACCCAATTATTATGGTTAATTACCATTGTTCATGGTACGCGATTTTCCCATATCAGAGGATCGCGTGAGCCGCAAACACAGACAGATCCCCCCTGGAAACAACGGTCCTAGACCAGACTAACACTCTCCGCCAGACCTTTGGAGCTGGCCATTTTAATTTAAAAGTAGACCCTACAACAATTGTAAGAAGCGTCTATCGTCTTTTAAGAAACATAAGCCATTTTACTAGAAGAGATTTCACAGTCCAGTCTTACGTGTATTATCGCATGAACTCACCATCACTGTAAATTGCAGGAACTGTCATAACAAATGAGCTTGCATTAAAAAAAGTTACAGCATTATTTCGCACAAAACTGCCTAAATTAATTACAAAAGCTTGATTGTACAACAACAATTGGAAAACGTGAACATTAGAAAAATTTAGAAGATTCTTAAGAACCTACTTTAGATCCATTCGTATATTATATTTTATGAATTTATTAATGAAAAGTCGTATTAGGGTCAAATTTACAAAAGTGATTTCCGTGATAATTAACAAAAAAAATATGGAGAAATAGACAATTTGTAAGCCTATGCGTAAAATCCTTATATAATATAAAGTTAGAATAGATAATAAATCATTATTATACTTAAAAGTCGATCTAAGCTGATATTAAACTAACAAACCATCACCATCTACTGCAAAAAAGCCCTGTTTTTTTCTTCACAACTGACAGTCGACTTGACTACCAAGTAAGAATGCATCACGTTATCTATGGTTGCATCAAGATAATATGAACAATACGCGGTTAAAGTTATTTTTATTACATTTTATTCTCTATTCATTCACTTAATATCAAACGACAGAGAAATCGTGCACTTTATAAACAGCCAGCAATAATGGACACGACTAGTAGACTGCACTTATCTCAAATATGAAATCATATTTTTATCCATTTAAGGGTAGAAAACGAAGTGATGATAAAATTACTACACAATTTCTATATCGAATTGAACAATGTAACTACATGAAGTACAGTTAAAGCAGTTTTTAACGTAAAATTGCAAAATATTGTACAGTCAAGATCGGCCACCTATATGAGGTTATAACCACAAAATCATTGAGCGGGCGGTCGTATTGGCGGAATTTCTTGTCGTAAAATACTCTTATTTCTAGGTACTCCGAGGACTTCAGACTAACTGCTAAATTTATGAGCTCTGATCACTGGTCTACCCACCTAATGACTGGGCACGACGCTTTTAATGACATATTATGCTCATTTAAATAAACCTAGTTGCCCCTGTGGCGCCCTCTTCCAAACCTCAGAGCACATTCTCTGGGACTGTCAGTTCCTCTTGTTAGAAAGAGGAGTCCTTTTCGATGCACTTCGAGGGAATCGCCTCGGCCCTGTCGGGCATGCAGACTTTGTGGCCACTAAAAAAAATTCACGCATTTACCATTTTCGCTGAGATAATCTATCATCCATCTACATCTCTTTACAACCCGTGAATGCGATTCTAATCTCTTTCACGGGTTCTGTATTTTTAGCACTTCTGTGCAGTGGCCACAATTGTTCAGAGGGGACTTGCACTGGACTTATCAGTAGCTTACTGATCATAATCTGAATGAGGGCACCATCAAGGAGACTTAACTGTCCTGCGGTGTGATGCGGGTGTGAGGCGGGTAAAGTCCAGTCCAGGTACTCTGGGGAATTTTGTTCAGCTGAGATTGTTAAAATTGAAATTTGGATTGCCAAACATTCATAATTATGTTACTGTTTCTAGAGAACATGTAAGCATGTTTATTTTGTTTGAAATGATAATTTGATATAAATGATTGCATTAAATGACGAATTGTTTATAAGCAAAATGACTTTATTATGGTTTGCTTGTTAAATGTTTTTGTTCTCCGTCGAGTAAATAACGTTGTGTGAAACATATTGTTACGCAATTAAGTCGGAAACGCCGCGGTAATCTGCATAATGCACCGGTAACAGTATGTAAGTATGCTAGGTTTATTGAGGGACATGGCTGAGTAATAAAAGCACACGAATGTCATGCTTTCCCGGGTTCGATTTTAGTTTTTTTTTTCTTTATATAAATACCATTTTTTAATACAATACTGCTCTCTCATGTAGTAAATCATATTATAGTGTATTGCATTAAAATAGATAGCAGACGAAAATCACCCCATGAAAACTATTTATATTGAGTGAAACTGATTACTGCTCTTAACAGCACGTGAATGATGGACTGTAGTGTTATGACGTTCGCAAATCAGCACTCCATATGCGACAGTTAGTTACTCGTATTCAATTTCCACATTTTTATTGTCAACAATTTATCTGGCAACATCGAGGCGTCGATGTTGTCCAATACTAAACAACAGTTTGTTATGAGATCTTGCGATCTTGGGAGAATAAAAAAAATTCAACTAGCAATAATCGCACCTCAGATATACCTCATTGGTTACGATATCGCCAGTGCGCAAAGTTTTGCACAGTGGCAATCGAAAGCTTCTTCGGAAAATGTAAAGAAACCACAGATAATATGTTTCCAAATTGAAATAAGTGATCGTTTGGCGGTATTCTCATAAGATGTCGTCAAACCATTTTAAAAAACCGCTAATTCGATTGGCTAAAAGCCTAATGTAATTGAAAAATGTTAGGCTTTCAGCCAATCGAATGAGCGGTTTGTTGAAATGGTTTGACCGTGTGTTGGGACACATAGTGGTGTTGGTTTGTTTTCACTGGGAAAGACATGATTGTATAGTCTGCCATTAGTTCACGCTGCCTGGAGACGGAGGGAATAATTCACGATAATCAATTCAAATGACATGCGCGCTGAGAAGTGGCGGGAAACGATCAAATTCACGGATGCGCGCGCACGCCCCGCTGCGCGCTGCACCACTGCGCAGGTAGGAACGCTGCCAAAACAATGATTTAATTGCTAGTTCTGCACTCGCACACAAAGAAATTTCATCTTTAATTGTCCAGTTGTCACCTAATTAATTAGAAAATAGTTAACATATTTCATAAATCAATATTTTCTTCGTGATATACAATCATGCATGTTATGTTCAAACATACATTTGTGATATGAAATTTGATTTCGCGAAGACAACTGAAGTAATTTTATGTTTTCTCGTATAAAATATTAGATAAATTTAATTATATTGTATTTAATTAAATTAATATAAAGTTACGAGTCGGAATAGATAATAAATCATTATTATACATACTTAAAAGTCGATCTAAGCTGATATTAAACTAACAAACCATCACCAAAAATGAAATCTCTTATATTAACATTTTCTTGAGTTCTTGATGAGACTCAAATTGGATTGGAATGAGTCAGTGATGTTGGTGAAATGGCAAACCACCGTTTATAAGTGAATATAATATTATTAGTATTACTACCTTAAAAACTACGCGCGTAAAGTGTAGTAGGTAAATTCTGAATACGTGTTACATTGACATTTTGTTCGTTGATTAAATCACGTCACATTTGAATTCCTAGGCAGCCATTTTCATGTGTGTGTATCTCGGTATAAAATCTCAATGTTCCATCTTCCTTTTATATTCTTACCTATACATTTTTCTCGCATTGATCGTAGCTCTATCTATTATATATGCTAATCATACAGGGGGATGTTCGGGAAGTGGTTAACTTGGTTTTCCTGATGAGAGGATGCCCTTGAGGCTCACGCGGTATTGGGCAGTGGGCAGTGGGCAGTGGGCAGTGTGGTGTGGTCTCGGGTGACCAGCGCCCCACAAGGCCGTCGACCTTAAGCTTGCCCCTCGCCCTCCACCTCCAAGTGAAGAGCAGCAGTCCGCGGTGTACCCGAGTACTTAAAGACAGAGATCCCGCTTCTCGACTGCATGAACAATTAAACACCGAGCCACAGACCAGAGACGTATGCAAATAGACTGCTGCATCAGAACAACACGAGCAACATTGTTTCTGTGATTCTACGAATCTTCTTCGAATTCGCCAAGATACGCCAAGCAGTTTTAAAGTGAGCATATATAAATTTTTAAGACGTTAGTCGTAGACGCCATTGGCTTGTACTGACACCTTATACCTACGTTCGTTAGAACTCACAAAAAATATTATTTGTAGAGTAATCTGTCGTTAATGATTGGGCTTTGGTGATCAACACCAAACATGTGTAAAAGCAAATATAAGTATGTGTTTAAAAAAATGCTCTTTGACTTCCTCATGAAAAGTCGCCGAATATATTTAGATTAAAAGGTAACTTGTGGTGTCTACGTAATTAACAGTCTCTCTTTTCTGCATTTAGAATATAAGGTAAAAAATAGAGCTTTGTGGGTCCTATTTGGCCAAGACCACCCACATTATCTCAAAGAGAAGAAGCTGTCTGTGTGTCATCGAAAAAAATACCGTTTAAAGGAAAATGTGTCAAAATAATTATCATACTTAATAATAATGTGGAAAATGTGCCTAAGCTGCTGATCATCAAAGTAAATCGCACCTTCTTGTTCTATTTGCTTATCAAATAATTAATGTTACGACTTTTTAAAGTGATTGCTGCCTCATCAGCGTGTGAAGTAATACGATGCCGTAAAAAATAATATCCTGTATTGTTTATGTGAATAAATTCGTGAGAAATCGCAAATACGTACTAATTAATTGGTAGTTAGTGCAAATCCCTCGAATAGTTCCAGTTACATGACAAGTTCATTCGAATTATAATTAATGATATTTGACATAGGCTTAATCCAATTATTAAATGTCCAGTGTTGAGAATTAATTTAAGTACGAAAAATAATATTTGAACTGACAGCATCAGAAGAATAGCGGGAGGAGTCTGGATACGGAACGCAGAGAATCGAGCGGGATGGATGCTCATGCGGGACATTTGGATATATTTTCTCTATCATATTCCTTATCCAGATGAAACATATGACTATCCCAGAAAGATTACGAGAAATACCAGCTACAAGGCCCTTCATAAACATGCAACTCTGAATATCATTAGCAATAAACGGTCCTCCAACTGCCATGAGCCTAGGTCTTGAAGAAAAGATGTATGTAGATAATACAATCACGCATCGGGTACCACCCCAGTTGAAATATATCATAATAATAATCGACGAAAATATAGGGTAAAAATCACCATTTAAAAACGATAAGGAAACCAACTGACAAATATACCGTTTCGAGAAACATGTTAATAAAATAATTTAACTTTCGCTTTATAGGAAAACGTGTTAGTTTGTTGTCTATTGAAGAAACTTCAACGTTAGATCACACATGAAACCCATTTTTTTGTGTCAATAAAATATCTAAGTTATAAATCAAAGATGACGTTCTTCTATAAAATGTCATTCACTCACGAGTACAAAGCATAATTAAATATAGTACTATATATCACAAAACTGTATATTTTGTGTACATTTTTTTTAAGTAAAAGCTTACTAATAATGTCAAATAAAGTATAACTGCAAAAACAGCGGTAGCCATGCGAATTACTCTTCAGATGAATTTAGATATAACAATTCTCGAGTAATTTGGTGGTGGCTATGTGCCTCAAATAAGGGTCGAGTATTACATTGAGATATCCATTTCACTACGAATTGATGTTAATCCTCCTCCGTTGTTCTAAAAACTTTTATCAGCAAAAAATAAAAATAAACGATAAAACTGTAGTGATTTGAAGAACGACATTTACAATTAAATTGATTATAATTGATAAGATGTGAATCTTTTTACAAGTGAGAACTGAGAAACTCACTCAAACTGAGAGTCTAATTAGTTAATTAAGAGATTAAAAATGCACTTACTCGATAAAATTATTGTAATTAGACAGCCTGGTAACTATTTATACTATATATTTTTTATATACAGTGTGTGATAGAGATTTTGAAAAATAACCGATTTCTTTATTCATTGCAGTTGTATTCAGTGACTACAAACTTTTTAATGAAACCTTCAGTGTCAATAGTTTAAAGATGCTCGGTATTTATGAAATTTCATTGTTTGCGTGTTGTAGGAAAAATCTAGATTGAAGGCTGATATTTTCATACTTTTGGTACATTGGCCTATTTGCAAAACATTAGCAATTTCTTCTAAAGAATGCAAGGCACCTACTTTGTATTGAGCTAATATCATTCCCGTTTTATTTGCACAGGTGTGGTGGTAACATTGCATATCTCATAACAGAGTGAAGTTTCATATTAGTCTGTCTGAGCAGCATGGCAAACAATTGCGAATACTTATATCACAGAGATAGCAAACCTTTTCTACAAGATATTACATATAATCATAAGTGTGCGATGTTTTGACTTTGCAAGGAATGGCAAGGTCAGGGAATGAGCCTGGAAACCTTCCATCCTACAGCCATTAAAGAGTAAAATGTAAGCTTGGTTCTCCAGATACCACAAAGAAGCACAAAAATAATTAAATAATCATACTGAAAGGTTTTCAGAAAACAATACACACAAAATGTGTGCTTAGTTAAGTTTTAGGATTAATTTCCCTGGATCAAAGTGAAGATTATGGAGACTGATAATGGATCACAACAGTGATTTCTGGTGACCATAAGCTCCAGTTGAAAAGCCAAAACAGCAAAAAAAATATGGAAGAACAAGACAGTGCTGTGGTGAAAACCGCACTCAACTATGAAAATATTAGACCTATTTCTGATTTTATGTAAAGATAAAAAAATGTTTTACAAAACTTATAGACGAAGTAATTCTATGAACACCATTATTCAACAAGACATAAACAATTGATAGTAAATATTTATTTATTTACCTCGTTTTTACGTGAATCTCGTAAGATATGTTATCTGTTTAGGAGACGGCGGTTTCGACTCGTAGCCTTCCTCAAGCCATCACTTATCAAGAGACAAATCTTAATAAATATTTATTATTTATAATGGATCTAAAAGTGAATGAGGAACCATTGAAAATTTGTACAAATTGATGCCTACTCGTATGTTCGAATGCTGAATTTAATGAGTATTGAGTTATCAAATGTTCTTGTTGAAATTTCTGTGTTAAGCTGTCATAATTTATTATGTTTTTTTATTGTTTTGAGTTCTTAGTTAACTATCTCTGCTATAACAGATACTAAGAGGCGAAAAATAGCCAATAAACATTCCACATGTCGAATAGCAAGAAAATGCAGGAGGCACAACATTGTAGAGTGTTAAAAATAGACCTCGCGAACCGCAACAGACAAACGCCGCACTTTTATGGCATAATAATTATCATCACGATTCAAAGCGAGAATATTGATATACTTTTGCAGGATACAGTGTTACACGACTTAGGTGTTATTAGCACCATGAATTATTATTGATCAGTTCTGTAAATTGAACGCACTTATTTAAAAAAAATAAACTATGACTCCGTGTATGGGTGAGCCACATTACTTTAAGGGTACATTTAGAACAAATGAACAAACGAGTATATCTAGAGCACGATATAGAAAGTTTAGTAGTGAAAAAAAAAAAATTACGAGTAATATGGCAATTTAATGAATCGTTCCCCAATCAAATTCAAATGAACCAATGAGAATTTATAAAAAAGTTTTGCTGTTGTCGAGGTGTCATGTTTTTTTTTTAATAGCGATTGATTTAGAAAAAAAATCAATTGTTTTAGGCCGCAATGCGGCCATGGTCGAAGACCCTAGTGCAGAATGTGTTCGGCGCTATTACAAAGAAATGTGGTATTTTTATCATTACATGCATACATGCCGGCGGGTATAGTTCAATGGTTAAAGCGTTTGCTTGACAAGCCAAAGGTGGTGGGTTCGAACCCCAACGAAGTTTTATTTAAATACATTTTTAATCGATTTCTGAGCTTTAAAATACCCCGGTTGGTGTGAATTTGATCCCTCACCCGTAAAATTCCAGTCATAGCCTATTAATTAAAATTGGTGGTAGACGAAAGTCGTCCGGTGATGACCACCCATTCATAGTAAATTCCTGTAATAAGAAGGATGATGAATGAATGTCGGGCTTATTGTCTATGATATTGACGGATCAACAATCCACATGCAGCGCTTAACCTTATGCAACATGGTAAGAGTCATAGAATCCACAGATGAGACTTCAGCATTACTATCACCATCTGTATGTGCTTACATAAAAAAAAATAATGTTATGACAACGACTAGAGAACAACACTTATTAGGTTTATGATAAATTTCATTAAGATTATTTACGATTTAATAATACTTGTGATTCATTTCCTTTCATATTTTCCCTTTTTATTGCACATTTAATCATCGACATACCTACCGTGTGAATGTAAAAATAAAAACACTTACAGATAAATACATTAAACGAGTGTTATTTACGTTTTTTTAAACATTACAAATAATCTCCCTTTCTAACACTTTTTTATAGTTCGATTTCCATCCGCGGCGAATTCCTCCCATATCCGCCAGCAAAAATCGTGTATTCCGTTCAAGCGGTTAGTTTTTTAAATTTAATTAGAGCGGCGCATCAGAGCTGAGATGAATCAACAGTCCACTCACGATCGCCAGCAATGTGGCTCCGAGACATTTCCTTTTGCACCTGAACATCACACGAGGTCAGAGAGGCAAATTCGATTTCTACATCCGGCCTCTTGTGATTGGTATGCCGCAGGTAACCACCAGTCTGTGGCTAGCCAGGTATGATCCGATTGAGGGATAAATTGGTATGCGACAAAGAGCTAAGCTTCAAGTATTATTCACGAGTGCAGCTCGTGATATTATATATCGTAATTTATAAATTAGGTCATAAATACCTTAGTATTTATTATAACCATTATCTATCAATCAAAATCAAATAGACCAGTAAGCTGGTAGATAATGCCACGAATAAATGTTATTAATTCGCTAAAATGACGATGGTCCAACTTGAACAGACCGATGACAATACATAGTATGTTATAAACGCAGTTAAACAATACCCTAAAAAGCCTCGATACAATTATGGCCGTCTCAAGTACCCGAACCTCACCCTGGATTTCATTGTATGCCTCAAACCCCCAATTGAATGGTATATTCATCAGAATAAAAATAACTAATAAGAAAGCAGCATTTAATTTATATTTCAATTTGATATTTCTGTGCTTGGGTAGAAAGTACGACGAAGTAAATTATTATTCTAATTGTTTTTTGCCAACAAGACGGCCATGTATGAAGCTCCTAATTATATTTGTTCCCAGTAAAATACTAATGCATTTCTCGTATTAAACTATTCAAGTGTAGCTGTTGGTAGCTGTTGATTGCTGTTGATGCTGAAGACAGATTCCACATCCATATAAAATACATTAACATAATTTATAAAGCAAGTTAGATATTAAAATAACGTCAGCCTGTTTAAGTCAAAAATTTACGGTGAACGTACTTGTATTTCCGTGAAAATGTTTTATCATACGTTTTTGGCTAATGAATAGTTACAAGAAAATGAGCTATTGAATTAATTTTTCAACAACATTTCATTTCAACATTTTAACATTTCAACAACGTTCATCGTGATGTCTATTTTTCATTACATTCATACAAAAAAGACTTTGGACTGGAGTATGCAAGACGAGGACACAAATGAAAGCCTGGCAGTCTTACAGCTGACCGACTGAATGTGACTGCGACGTAGAGTAGACCATGTCACACCTTCTGGATTGTGCGCTGTGTCCACTCAGGGAGACCTGATGTGATGGCCGGGAGTAACGCCATCGACGTCACCTACTTCTGGGTAGACAGGATCTGACCTTGTTGTTTCCGACACGATTATATATAATATATTCATTTGATGCTTTTGTGAAAAATGCCGTCTGCCTAAATGGCAAACATCATAAAATCCAAATATTAATAAATTCTACTTTTAGTACCTGTATCGTAATATATATAAAAGTGTTAGAGGTCTGTATCGGTCCGATTGTCGGGGTGCCTAGTATGCTGAATATGACGTGAGCCAAAAACTAATAATATTATTCTCATTGGTTCTCCTGACGAGGCGTGATCGCTGTTCACGAAGTTACACGATATTATGTATGTGTGACAAATATCATGCGGCCGAATTTATATGACCCATTAAAAAACAGTGTCCGGTCGGACAACATTGAAAATTTACATTTAAATTGTTGTAAACTGTGCGTGAATAAATAAGGGTTTTTATCACACTTGTAAGCAAGATTTCGGGGCGATGTTTTTTTAAAATAAATATACATATTTTTATGCGTTTATTTTATTGGTTTTGTGTTTGATGTGTCAATTTTGATACTGCAAAAAATCAAAGCAACCTTATTAAACTTTTTATATCAGTCTGCACTTTTTGTGGGCTCTGTGACACACTGGCGGGATGATTAAACGATGCATGCATAAATTAAAT
This sequence comes from Glossosoma conforme, assembly GCA_022606575.1. Lineage (NCBI taxonomy): Eukaryota > Metazoa > Arthropoda > Insecta > Trichoptera > Glossosomatidae > Glossosoma > Glossosoma conforme. The sequence continues at coordinate 680,098 of JAGTXR010000001.1, forward strand.
GCAATATTTGTGTAAGGATTTATTAAAGTGATTAAGATTGTTTTAGGAAGTTAATTTAGACTTTAAGGAAGCAAAAAAAGACAGGGTATTGTGGCTTTTGGGCTTAGCCGTGTGTTACGAATTACTATTTTCCAATATTTCGACCGCCATCTTCTTCACGGTTGATGACTTTGTGATGAGTTGGTGTCTGGAGGTAGTTTAGCTTTCAGCCTAACGTTAAATAATTTTAGCGACCCGATTTACACATTACAAACATGGCCTTTGAGCAATAAAAGACACCAAAAATTTCTACTATAGCTCACATAACATTGTAGCTTATGAAAATTTGAGTTAGCCTATATATAGCTTTACCACCTTTATTTACGCGATTAAATTAAATAGATACCGATGTGACACAAACAATTATTAATGCATTTATTGTAGCATTCGTGTGTACTTATTTATATTGATATCAGCTTGATATTACTCCTATGGGCTAATGCCGTAAAGCCTCGACAAAACGATTTTTGTCTCTTATTTTGTTCGCTCGCCTGACATGCACATATAATGTTTTTAATCGTATAATGTTGCACGGTGTTTGCATGCGCCATCTTGTTTGTTATGACAGTTGGTCCATTTCATGTCGGCCACTGTCATAGTTACTTCGTATGTCTGCCGCCAGATGTCAGAGCGCGTGGTCAGTCAATACGCGCGGGGAGTTGGCAGTTGGATTTGTGAGAAATAAACGCGTAATATGTGAATCAGAAACAAGTGCTTGTATTGTGAACCTGATCCTGCATCCTTCATCCAGTTAATCGATGTCCTAAATAAGAGAGGAGTATATCAATATATAAAAAACAAATATATTAGAGCAGTTAAATTCTTCAAAAGCAATCGTAAAACACAATATAATTGCAAGTATTTACAAGTAATATGCATCCATTGTGGATCTTCATTTTAAGTCATTAAATTAAAGAAAAAAAAAACACGCCGCGAGCGTGAGGCCGTGCACCTAATCAGTGATACTTTTTAAAGTTCTCACACTTAAAAACTTTTACATTCGCATGAATGAAAAAATAATAAAAATGATCCATGAGCGATGTAATGTGTGAAACCGCTCCATGAATGTAAGTACACCGCGCTCAGGTAAATAGCATCGGACACCGGGCGATTAGTGATGTTTCATTAATCATGCTCGTACACTCCGATAGCCCACTCTGAATACTAATCGCCATTGCTATGAAAATGTTGTAGGAACCAAATTATTAATAGTATGGTGTAAATAAAGACTGCTAGAATTAAGCTGGAACGAATCAAGGGTCATGTTCCGTTTATCATGCACGTAAGCTCTGATAACACTTTCTGAATATAAATCGCCTTTACCATGGGAAATATCACAATGACTGGTACATGGAAGTGTCGGAATTATCTTAACTTAGATAGTCTGATGTATACGATAAATATTTGGACCCGTGTCACAGTTGTGAAGCTAATGCCTGACGGCGATACACCGGGGTCGGTAGAGGCACTGGGAGGCAATTTTTAGCGGGTATGGTCCTCCCTATGACGAGGAATGAGTCCCGCACAGGCCCATCGGGCGCCTTTCTCAAGGCGCTACACGTACAGACAAGGTACGGGCGTCCTTTTCAGGGCGTTGTTGGGTACCGTGAATAAATCATTTAAAGCCTTCCAGTATAATCAAAGAAAAAAAAAAGTTGAACAGGTAATATAAGTGAGATAGAAGTTGTGATACTAACATCCCCCATCTTTAAAAACACGACAACAGTTTGCGGGTTTGTCATCAAGATGCGTGGAGGAAAGATGCAGGAGCAGGTCGAAAAGCAAAGAACTTGTTTAAATTCACAATTCAGGTTTAAGACTTCGGCTTCCCCGCCCGACCGTAACATGCTGTATCGTGGGCAGCGGTCGGGCGGAGACTATCCGCGGACACGGACTAACTGCCGGATTTAATTTTATGCATATTTCTTCGTATAATATTGAATTTTAAAATGACTAAAGGGAGTTAGAAATAAAAAAGGTTCCGTTCTCAATTATCCGACATTGTAGATAATGTGGAAAAAGAGAAAACTTTTTGAATATATGTGCAATTGAAGTGAGGGAAATAACTCCGTGTCTTTCTTTCCCATACAATATTCATGCATAGTATGAGCCAACGCGTGTGTGAATAAATATTCGTTTGTCAATAACTCTTTTGATGGAAAAAATTACGAAGCAATACAATCAAATGGAGCGACCACAGGGACGAAACAAGAAGATTACCGAAAATACTCTGGTACGTGGCTTACAGTTAAATATAACGAATATATTTTATTATATTACATATGAAACTACACTTCTTTATCAACACCACTTAAAATGACTGATTAATTTAGATTTTAAAAAAATAGGCGTTTATGTATCCTGTAAAATACACGACGTCTTTAAGCCATTTTCAAATATATTTGGTAAATCACAGTATATTTGTAACTAAAATATGAAAAATGTAAGAATACATAAAAAAATAAGTATAGGGTCCGCCATCTAACGTTTTTTTTTTCAACTAGTGCTTATTTCGTGAATGGTAACACTTAACTCATGTCTGATTTGACAGATAATTAGTTTTATCTTTCCGCTGAACGAATATGGTTATGGTTGTGTATACGCTTGAACAACGCTGGGAAATATTGCGACATTACTTTGAAAATCATGGTAATGTTGCAGAATGTGTGCGAAAATTGCGTACGGATTTTGGAAGAAGAGAATCACCGTCAGCTCCGTATGTTTGTTATCTTGTGAAAAAAGTGAAAGAAACTGGCATCCTCATCGATAAACCAAAGCGTGAAAAGCCAAAAACAGTGCGTACACCCGAGAATATTGCTGCTGTGGCAGAAAGTGTGGGTGAAGCGCCATCAATAGCGCTTCCATGCGGCGCGGCCATGTTGAACGAATTTTTGTTGACAAAAATTGAAGAGGAGGATATTGGCAACATTTTATTTCAACAAGACGGCGCTACGTGCCACACAGCCGAAGCTACACTCGATGTTTTGCGCTCTGTTTAAAAAAAAAAGTTATTTGGCGGACCCTTTATATGCTTAGGTCTTTCATACTGAAAGATTTACACATTGACGCGAGTGCAGCCCGTGAGATCCTAGCACACACAGATTAGGGCGACTGTTTTTGGATAGCGGGATAATAAAAGCAGATATACTTAAATGAATATATCAATAAGGTACAGTCTATTTAAGCAGCTGCAACATAATTAACGAAAAAGATTATAGAAGTAGGCATACATGATAAATGTAAAGTAAAATATAATTGGTATAATCTACGGTATTTATATATTTCCCAAATAGAACTTGAATTGTTTCAGAACGACTCTGGCCGATGCGATGATTCAATTAATCAAACACTTATCGCTCGCGTAATATTTGTATTTACACTCATCTAATACAACACTTGATTTGCCTCAAATACGCGCGATGTTTCTAATTCCGTACATACCGATATTATGTCATCTGGAAGTTGCCGAGGTCATCTGCATCGTCAGTGATCAGATGTCAGTGGTGACCGGGGAGTGACAACATGAGTGAATATTTCAGGGATATCGCTGTTATATTGTTATATTTAATCGATTTTGTTACGAGTGGGCATCTAAGATATTGAAAGAGTATACGAGTTTCTTCAAATATTTTACAGCATCCATTCGAATTGATCAAACATCACACAGTCCACTAATTGGTTACAATCGTCTCAAAATTTATTGTATATACTTCCCTGCTTACAAAGATATTCTTCATTGATCGGAGAAGTTTTATTAAAAGTAGTTCATTTTTATTTTTCGAGACAGAAACATTGAAAACATTAAGTCCAGTATCTGACAACATCGATGGCTTGTCTATTTCACATCACAAGGTTTTGTGAGGTTTATTTATCGAACACACGGCGCAAGATCTCAGATGTGATACGAAGATACGAGTATATAATGAAAATAGCCTTCGCGAGTCCCTTGAAGTGAATCTAATTCGGCCATCTATCCTTTATTATAGAATGTATATAACGATTGAATCTACAAAAGAATGGATTCAAATGTGGTCATTAAAGGCAGACGTGTGCAAAACGAGTGCCGACCAGCACATCTACAATTGAGACATCAAAAAATAAAATTGACGTCGCCAACACGAATATGTATATTGTCATAAAAATGTGATCAGTGGTGAATGACCACACCGGTGACCAGTCCAGGGTCATGGCCGGTGTGGTGATCATTGTCATCGCGGCTTTTTATTGGTCTTTTTATCGCTTCACAAGACGGGACGGGATGACGTAAACGACAATAATGGTGGTATCATAATTGTAATTGCCGCATTGCTTCGCCTCACTCGTTTACCTTGTTGATCGTTTTATAAGCGTATATGATACTTTGTCTCTGAAGCAAGGGAACAGTTATTATGTGTGTTTAATAGTCATATACGCGCAGCACCTTCAGAATTAATAATCGATCCAACCATAATAAAATAACAACACTTTTTTAATAATAGATGACCATACTATATATTGTTAAAAGTATGTACATTGAAACACATTTCTTGCTTTGATGATTACTGTTGACTACATTGTATAAAATATAGCTATCGTAACCTTCCGACTCAATGAGGTGGGTGTCCCCCAAGTTCCTGGAGATCAGAAACCTACAATATGATAGTATCTTGATCGCCACTTCGTTTTATATATGTCTATCAAAAGGTAGCATTCAATTGGCTATTATTTGGTAAGTGTTGCAAGCAACAAATTGATTAGATGGTATATACCAAGATTTTTTTTATACACACACACAAGAAAGCACCAGAAAAGGGACATTGGGCGTAGAAAAGATTTGTACTGATTTATAGTGGTAGCATGTTTGTACGTAATAGCGAGGAAGGGGTTGCAATGGCTTATTAATAACATTTTCTGCACAATATGAAGATTGGATGACACACTTTTTTTTTTGGGACCGAAGGCCTCCGAGCCGGTCTCCTTATACCTGCGCTCCTTGGGAGCACTTACCAAGGCATTTTTTGCAGAGTACTTTCTCGTTATACAAGTAACGGGCTTTGGTGAGCAATACCAAAGTAGGTGTTAAAAGTTCAGACGTTAAAATTTTGACTTTTTGACTTCTTTGCCGAAGGTCGCCGCGTATACAGAAAATGCATGGTAGTTGGGCTCCGTAGATATGAGGTCGATATATACAAACGGTCCAGGCTTTTGTTGGATTACGGTAAAGAGCCTTTGCCTACTTAAATCTTATATTGGGCAATGCCACAGAACGTGTTCAGCGTCCTGCAAGGGGCTACCACATGGGCAGTCTGGACTATCAACGAGGCTAAACTTGAAGAGTTTAGCCTTAAAATTTATTAAAAAATAAATGGAGAGGAGATTTATTGAGAAACTGAGATAGTAGCGACATAAAAATATTATTGAACATACGGAATGCCAGTGTTTAACAGATTTGAGATGATATTTTCTAATATAAGTGGGTTTATTGTTCATTGAGCTGTTCTTTTTAGAATGTCATCAATGCAATTCAACAGGTAATATGTGGCGCTCATTGAAAGGTGACTGCTATATTCGAGAACTGTGAATTTAGGAGTATGTAGTTAGAAGCTGCAAGTCGGTGAAAAAACGTCCTTAGTTATAGCGCGTGAGTATGACATCTAGAACGGGTAAGATGTCCAGATATGACAAAGATTATCATCACTGATGTCACTCACCAGATAGCAGTCGATGGGCTTCTCCCGGGCACGCGAGTAAGCGCGCTGCAGCTCGGTCTGCTTGAGCGCGTGCGCGATGTGCAGGGCGCTGGCGTCGAACCTTCCGTACTGATGATGCGCGGGTAGAGGCTCATCCCTGGGGCTGCGCGGCGGGCCCCCGAGGCCCCCGTGGCCGCCATGGTGCCCCCCGTGATGGCCGCCATGATGGTGGACGCCGTTTCCGTTTCCTGCGGCAGGAGAGTTGCCGTTCGTGTGGATACGCCCACTAGGGACAGCTGAAACAAGACATGAAAACCATGTTATAATAAAATAATTTAAAAAACATGATTTTCTAGGACTTTACAAATTGCAGCTCAACCAAATACCATTAAGTAACAATATCAAATTTACTGGATGCATCTGGGATATTTTTATACTATCAAATCGTCAGAAACGCAGTAGCATATATGTTGATATATTTCACGTAAGGGAGGCCTAATTCAGACATGAACTCCAAGAGTTTCTTTGGGACCTTCTGTTGCTTATCTTTATTGCTTTGTTCTTAGTACTTAATCATAAGTACCTATATTTGTATAAATTGTATTTTTTTATTTTAGTATTAATTCTTAGTGTACTTCAGAATTGAATTGAGTTGTTCAAATTTGTAATCTTTCTGAAAGGGAAAAAAAATGAGTTAAAAAAAACCTAAATACATCTAGAAAAATAACATTGAAATTTGTTCTTTTTATTTTAAGGATATGAATTAACCTAATTAATGTAGTTTATTTAAAAAATGCTAAATTCAGATCTTGTGAAGCTGATAAGATAATTGACATTCTTAAGAGCGGCTTGATATGTGGTGAGGAGTCCTGTCTATTAACAGTAATTTAATTCGCAATAATGTGAAAAAATAATTTAATTACTTTCACATTGATTTAATGGAATTTTTATTTACTTATTTGACAATGTCGCGAAAACAAAAATCATGTATTTTTATTCATCACGTGTGTCATCTTTATTTGTATCGAAACCATGTGAAAATCAATATGTTATAAATTGTTTTTATAATATACATATGAAAACATAACTAAATAAATTATTACGCGTAAAAGTGGTCACTTATAAATGATCGAAGTGTGCACATGCAGAGAAATAATCAATTTCTACAAGTAGGTCACAATGTAACGATTAAGACACGTCAAAAAATAATTAAGCCCTGTATGTTTCACCATTTATTTTACACCGTGTTTAAATAATGCAACACGTGTAATATGTACATAAATAATGGTTAAATTAATTTGAACCTTCTGGCGCGATAGGTGGGCGGACAAATTGAATAATTCCATGGTTTTATGATTGCCGGAGAATGTCAACCTATAATTATCAGGCCTCAACAGCAGCCGATACACTCTCGCTGGAAACCATCATGATCGCCGACGATCAATGGAATATACTGGACCAGACTGGACTGGAGCTAAACTAGACTGGCCTAGACAAACCTGTTGATCGCGACAGGGTTTACTTGCTCGCTTACTTACTTGCATGTTGACAAGAGTGATTCACTTAACCAGTCACTAACAACTATCTATCCTCATACTTTCTTGACGTCACTCATTTACCTGAAAGCAAACTCACTTGAAGATATCGCAGATTTCTAACTAACACAAAGTTTCACAGCTCTTATAATCAACGGATTTAAATGATGTGGCTGTTGGTTTTCCAAATACATAGTAATAAACTGCGTACAGTCGTATTTCTCGTTATCTTAATTGATTGAATTATGTTTGGTTATGCCTCTTTGGCCATATTGATTACGTTCAATATGTCTGTTTTACAGGATCTTACAGCAAACTAGTACTAATTACCAAGCCACGTGAATATTTATCTTTAAGACGATGCTATTTAAATAAATTTTCACATTCTAATACTATTGTTTATTTTTCAATGTAGAAGTCATAGTAAAGATATGTGGTATCAAATTATTATTATTATATTAGTATTTGTATAGCGCTCTTTTATGACCGAATGATCATTCCAAAAGCGCTTCTTTGCCTCTCTGAGTAAAAAGGTGGGTCTTAAGTCTGCTTCTGAAGGATGCCTCCGCTTTAAGCTCTCTTATGCTTTCCGGTAGTGAGTTCCAGGCCATTGAATATAATTCAATATAAAGCCTAAATTGCCTTTTATTGTCTTGTTTGTATAGTCATCAATCAATGAATCAATTATTGAAAACTAATTGTAGAAAAATATTGATATGAATTGCATGTTGTTCATTTTTACATTACTGAATATTATAATAAATAACTTAAATTTTGCCAAACTTTACCAATTTCGTTTTTCGAAGTCTAATTTTATCATGATAATAAAAAATGGTGATTAAATGTAATTGGCAGCAATAAGGTGACAATTGGTGGCAGTAAAAATTTTTATGGTTTTAAAACGGTATAATAATTATTACTCCTCATTCAAGGTTGACTATAATATTATGTAGTTTGTCTTTGAAATGTGTTTGAAAATGTCAAATAGACTTCAGTCTAAGGCTGCGAAGTTAGTATACTACAGCGGGTCTCGAATCGCCTTCTTTGGCAACACGTTGCTAACCATGAAATACGTGGGAATGAATTGCATCTAGAATCACGGAAAAGCCTTCAGCCACTCTCTAAAAAGTAGCTTTTTGCGTGCGTCCAGTAACGGATTCCTATCTGGGTTTCCAAAAACAGGACGGGACAGGGAGAGTTTCACCAAGCGAATTTCTTAGAAAATGGTCAAATAAGTGATGTCTTTATTGTAACAAATTTCATAACATTTTATGACTTCTTCATTCAAATGAAACATCATCAAAAAGATGTGCTACCGGCAACTTCAAGAATATGGCTTGTAAATTGCATGCAATAAAACGATTGACCTGTCGGGTCAAATATTGAATAATATGATTAATAGACTTCTCCATGAGCAAGTATTCAAGCGCACATAAAAAGTGAATGCATTTCGTTTACTGTGAGAACCGAATTATCCATTCGTTTCCTTGTCAAAACACTTCAGTCATACAGAATCCTACACACTGCGAGGCTGTAGCAGTGCTTGCCAAACGTTTTTTACGCAAACAAATATATGCTTAAATAACATTAAATGTAATTATGAGTATCTACGTTTTTATAAATTTGTAATTTAAATACAAAATAACCATACCTAGTATAATACAAATCTATTTTAAAGAAGAAGTGTTTTGTGTTGTCGTTAGGGTCATTGTGGTGTTATATGGGACGATCTTGCCATACTGCTGATTAGAATTGACGATTCCTTGCTATTGAACTACATCAAGAATATCGTCAAAATAACATCTTTAAGTGATTCCTTTGCATAAGGCAACAATATAACGTGTTGTGTGTAAATTGTATCAACGCAACTATTTGTTTTTTAACATTGTTTCGTACATTAAAAAAACTTGAATAAACGACACGAGAAAAAGAATACTTACAATTTTAAATAAATTTTAATTAAAAAATTAATAAATTAAACATATTTAGTTTTGATTCACATTTATTTTAAATGATTACATGTTTCAGCCTCCCTGGAGAGGCACCTTATGTTCAATAATTATTTTATACTTTAATTATTGAAGATGGTCTCCAGGGATGCCGAAACATGTAATCATTAAAAATAAATATGAATCAAAACTAAATATTTGTAATTTATTATTTTTTAAATTAATTTACAATTATAATTATGCAGTTTCACCAAGTATTTTCAATTGATAACCTTAATGTTATTAAAAATAATATGTACTACTATGAACATGATGCCTTGATATTTTTTTAAATATGTGTAACAATCATGGACTTTGTCGCTTATCGCATCGCGGCCTAACCCTTAGAAGGCATTCTACATATAGTTTTATTTATTTATTTACATTACATTTAAATACCACACTGCCCCACAGAGATATATCTTATCACCCAAACTGCGAGGAGCTTTAAGTGAAGTGGGAAGTCTTGTGGTATATGTGGTGATCTGAGATTTCTGCTGCACAGTTTGCCGCGGCCCGCAGTTCGCCTGTTGCGGTTGCGCGGCTTGAATGAACGGAGCCAGAGGCGGAGTCTTCAGCGCGGTGGCTGCAGGTTATTATATAAAGATATATAAAAAACTGAGAAAGCAATGCTCGGTAAAGGTGGTCAACATTTTTGATACGACTGAGACCTGAATGGCCCAAGTGGTCCGCACACTGTACGCGACTGTAACACTTTGGATAACTAATAAATAAAACACAGAACGACAACATAAGATTGTTATTTCCAATGTAGTACATATACGAAGAAACTTTTTTGTGATTTATTTCAAAGCAAGCGTTGCAGGAGAGTATGCCCTGTTTATTAAAAACGGTAGGATCTATGACGCTCAGTAAGGGCGGCTGGTTTTCACTATGTTTTTGTACCCATTGGAGAGATTAAAGGTGTATTTTGATATACTATATATTTTTAAAACATACAAGCAAAAGAGGAAACACAAATAATAGAAGAGCTTTCTAGAGTCCACCAGTAGCATTTAGAAAAGAATTTGAAAGTACGCCTATCGTTGGTCTAGGTATATTAACCGTTTAAGGGTGTACATCAAGTTCAATCTGTCTATCGTGAGAAGGTGTAATAGAGATTGATTATATAAGTATGTATAGAGCTGTAGCAACTGTGATAATATCGGTAATATACTAAATGAACCATCCATACATCTGTGTGCCAAAGATTAAACGTTAGATGTGCCATTATTTATAAGACAAGCTGCTCTTTTTTTCAACGGAGCTCATTTTGAGATTTCATAAACAACATGTAAGCACACTACGAAGTGCAGATTATTTTGTAGAGACAGTGTTTCATCGCAAGGCCGTACGTATAGTATTGTATGGATTTGATAGTCGGGTTCGCTAACCTCTCGCCCAAACATCGGAACTGTTGTATAAGAAACTGGGACGAGAGTATTGGACTTTTACTAATAGATACGTTCCATTAGGCCGGTACCTAATAGTAGTATGTACTCACTACGCATTCTGAAAGTAATCATTTATCAGCGGGTCGTTTATGAAATAAATAACATCACGTTTTTTTTACAAATTTTCAATCCAATACGCGTCAAGTGAGCACTCATTTTTAAATGAAAATTAAAGTCCAATGAAACGTTATTGTTAGTATGGTGAGAGTAGGGGGATCATTTCGTTGATGTAAAATTTCTGCATGTCGGTAAGTACGAGATCGCTTTTATAATTATTTTTTTATACAAACAAAAAGAATAGACATTTTGTTAATTTACATTGACATCAGCATGATATAGCCCTTGCAGACTGATGCTGAAAACCTCGATATAAAATCTTTCGTCTCTTATTTTTGTTCGCTTGTTGGACATGTAAGTGTCACCATTTTGGTTATATTGACAGAAGATAGAAGGGCGCTGTGGTCTTTCAAAACGCGCCGTCAGTTCGGCTCGGCCTTCAACGGAGATAGATCGTTGATTTTCGTGGCCCGAGCCGAATACCAAAGTTTAACAATTTTTATCTCGTAATTAAATATATGTCAATGTATTTTTGAAAAATCATGTTGTTCATCTGCTCCTCATACTTCCACCACGCGATCCGATAATTATCCCGGCGACGTCGTTTTCTTTCCTCGAGAGAGGAGGATGTTAACATCATATCAGTTCTGGCGATTTTTCAAATGTATATTTCAATTAAAAATAAAAACATTATATATTCATAAAAGTATAATGTTAATCAAAAATATTAAGCAAAATATCTGCTTAGAATTTTGATATTTTGCACTGAAAACCAATAAGTTCGCACTTCCTATAAATTCATGAAACCCCGTAAAGCATATTAGAATAAATACTTTTCTACGAGTCTTCTTCTTCGTAGTATCAATCCGGTGGATTGGTTTGCAGCAACAGAATCTTGCATCTCGATCTCCATTCATCTCGGTCCCCCGCAACCCTTTTCAGCTCAGCATAAGCACTACAATTCATGTCCTCGAATACTTGCTGCAAATACTCCCGTCTAGGGCGCCCTCTACAGTTTCTACCCTCAACCATCCCCTCCACAATATCGTGAAGAATACCATCGTGGCGCATGATGTGTTCTACGAGTATTGCTTATAAAAAACATATGTTATATATTTAACGATTTATTGAATAGCTATTGGTTCTAGAAACTGTACCGGTGAAACATCGATTCGATCCTCGTGCCAGCAGCGGATATGCGTGAAAGGTAATACGCCGCATGAATAAAACAACAATTGATGTCCTTGATAAAGACGAGGTCGGCCCAGTAACCTCTTCTGCAGCGAGAAAGTAAATCTGCTCCACTAACAATGATCTCAAATGGAACACCAGAAACACGACAATTGCTTGCTATCAAATCTGAAACTTTTGTAAGACACGCATAATCGTTAGCCCGTGCGTAAACTAAAGCGCTCTTTTAGATTATTGTCCGTTTACAACCGATTAGTCCAGATAGAGGCCCTTCTACACAATTAACTACTGTGTATAAGCTGCAAAGATGTTGAATTACTATACATCGAGTTAAACTGACGGGAGACTGCAACATATGAACTTTTACTGAATCAAATATTTTTAACAGGAGGAAAAAAAGTTGGGATATATTGACGTAGAGTTATCGACTTCTGCGAATTTCATTATATTTTTTAAATTTTGTCTTTCGATTGATTGGTTCACGTGCATAAATATCTCATTTGTTTAGATCCATTTACGAGTATAGTGGCCTAGAAATAGTTCCTTAAATTTTCCATTGTTATTTTCCTGCATTTTTGAACGTCGTATAGAAGAATGTATATAAGAGGAAATAAGTCGTATAGTCTCTCTGTTGGTACTCTCTTGAATTTATAAATAAACAACTGATATTTATGAAAATGCTCTCACACTAGTCTTTCCTAATCCACGTGAAACCATATAACTAATTATTATTTTAATAAACATTATCTAAAATCCACAGAACAGGTATGTTTTACTTACCATCTACTTTTATTTATTCTACCATATAAAAATCGCAAACGAATCTAAATAAAATGTGAAAAAATTACATAAATTATACGCCTTCATTGTTTAAGCTTCTCCTTTTCCATCTTTTAAGGCCGGCTTATCTTCTACGTTGATTTGTGCTTTTTGAAAAATGTTTCACTTCGTCAGTTCAAGATAATTAAGATATTGACTGTGGTAATCCACTGTATTACTTGAAAGCTTCCAGAACCTCGCTTGAAAGATTCGATCGGTAGTGCTTGCTTGACAATATAGTCTGACATACCTCTAACTAAACTGACATATAGAACGTCAGTATAACAGTAATTATTTATATTATTTAATGTTTGCACATTTTATTATAATTGCAAAGGTTCTAACACCTATTTTAAATAAACCAGTATGTACAAGTGGAATGTTAGCCACTTACATTCACGACTAGTTTTTAATTGACATGAGATTTAATTTACAACATTCAAGTATTAAGTAATATAAATAATAAACACTAACCGCGTTATTTTAGGTTACTAACCAATCGATATTAAAGTAAAACACTGTTTCGCCAATTACAAAATGAAACACAATTATGTACATTGCGAGAGCATTTGTGTTGAATAAAGATTTATTTTTAAAAAGGTGCACGAGTATATCTAAGTACCTTAAATAAATATTTCAAATACTTCATTAATTAAGATACGATTTACAAGAATACTTTTTAAATCTGTAATGATTATCAAATCTTCATTGTGTAGAATGGAGTAACATCCCCTTTACTAAGAACGACACGTCGTGGGGATCGTTTTTAAAACACGTGGTGGACAGATGAGGAGCAAATGAGCAACGCATAGACTTTTCCAGAAGCACATAATTTTCGACAAACTTGAAAAACTTTCGCCCCAGGACGGAACTTGCTTGCTTCAGGCCCCAGACCGATCACACTCGCTATTGCTACGTTCGGCGTACAACTGAACTGGCCAACTGGTCGGTGACACCCAGCGCCGAAATACATCCAGTCGCGATTTAGAGTACTAATGGGGCGCCAATGATAGACAGGCATTTACAAATCTAACGGCGCACCGGTGACAGGACCTAAACAAAAAAAAATGACGACAAATGCGAGTCTGACGAGTGAACAAAAATAAAAGACGAAATATCGTATATCGAGGTTTTCGGTACCAGCATGCAAGGGCTATATCAAGCTGATATCAGTAAATACATAAAACAAACAAAAAAATTGAAGTATGGCACTCTCGAGTGCACTTCATCCAAGAAACTAATACGCAAGAGTAAGAAAGAACCTTTATATCCATTTAAATAAAACAATGTATGATGCTACATAGAAACATTGTTTCTACGAAACTAAACATAATCATTATTGCTTAAAAAGGAAAAACTAAACGATATCTTAAGCATATTTCGAGGTTGCATGATTCATATAATTATTTGACTGCAATATTGCGCTAGTACCTGAGAAATATTGCGATATTCGCGAGCGGCATTGAGTATGAAACAAATCTTAATCAGTTGAGGAGATCGAATGCGACCACCAACCGTGAGAAATTGCAAAATGGACGCCCAGACTAAACAGATCAGCTATTTATGACTAGGCCGTCCGCAGGAAAATTACTTTCACTAATAAAAAGTAAAAACACAATCCCAAAGGTCATAAAATATTATGTGAGGCACCAATGAGACCTCTACACGTTGTGCCCTAAAAAGATTAGCTGTACAATATACTGATATCAGCTTGATATAGCTCTTTTAAGCTGATGCCGAAAAGCCTCAATAAATAATCTTTTGTCTCTTATTTTTATACGTTCGCCTGACATGCACATCTAATAATGTTAGTCTTAATTTGATATAAAAAATACACGGCGTTTGCAAACGCCATTTTATTTGTTTTGACAGTTGCTCCATTTAATGTTGGTTCAACAATCAACTTTAGTTTCTGACAGAGCCACGATTATCTGTGGGGCGCTACATGTTACAGTGTCCGTCTGTCAGCTCGTGGAAACCGAAGTCTTATATTGGAAATAAACGCGAATAGTGCTTCTAAGCAAGTTCTTTGCTTTGCGACCTCTTTCTGCATACTTTCTCTAGGCGTCCCGATGACAAACCCGTGACTTGTTGTCGCCTTTTTAAAGATGGGGGATCTCAATATATGTTGTAATATCAAGTATGAAAAACACTACATGTATCGTAACTTTCCGTTCGTATTCCAGATAAAAAAAATTCCCAAGAGTTCTTCATTTCATAACAAGCGAGGTGATAAATTTCCATCGTAATGATAAACATTGCCCAATAAATTTGAATGTTGCATAATTTCTTGTTCTGTAACAACCGTAGTGTGAAATTTCAAGTCAATGCCTTCAGCCCACTGATCTATAGAGCACCTGCCTACGAGGAAATGTCAAGATTTATTGCCTCTACTTACGAGTATTTCCAAAATCTTCTATTTTATTACTTAATACTCCTATGTAGTTGACACAGAGTGTGCAACCGCACACAGCAAATACACAAATGTACCAGTTTTATTATAGTATACATTGATACACATTTTTTAAGCCGACCGAAATTTTATGGTTATATTTTTATTAAGATTACCCTGTGCTGATTTTATTTACTTTCGAAAGGCGTACCGTAGCATAAATATGACTATTTTGTATTAACTTTTAAATACTTTATTATTTTGCTATTGTAATAAAAAAAACATTATTCTTTATTATACTCTTGTATTTCTATGGTATTTTATCATTTTAACTAAAACATGTGTCATTAGTATAACATAAAATTTATATTTTCACATTATATATATTGATATTGCTATTATATGGTTTCCGTTGATAGGAATGGTTCTCAAAAAAATATACATGTAAATAAATAAACGATGGTGAAAATATTAAATACTGGCTTATTTTTTTCCCCCTTTACTAATATGACCTCTTTTATACACTAAATTTCATACATTAGTGTTTTTTCTCAAATTTATCAATTATGAACAATTTATTCGTCCAACTCAGAAATAAAATCTGTCAATACTGTCAGGTATCAATACTGTCAATATACGATTTGTATTGAATATAATAAATAATAAAAAGCACGCTTATAACTAATAACTTATACAGTTGCATTTTCTTCTAAGCTTAACTATAATATCAGTTTATTTTTACATAGTCTCATTCACGTTACACTGTGTGCAAATGATTAAAGAACTAATCGTTGACATGACACAAATTGACTGAGCATAATGCTTTACATGCAACTATCTCTCCTGTTGGTTTATACAATTTTGCAATTGATTTAATAAAGCATCGCTCGTCCAGCATAACAAATGAGGCGATGCACTTACTATCAAGTGTTATTATAAGATATTTGCATGCGGTTTCCAGCAGTTTAATTGCGAGTGCAACAAGTGAGTATTGCAGTTCGACTTGCACCGCATTGCACTATCACCGACACTGGGAAAACCGCAACTGCAGCAAGGAAGGTGAAAGTGAAATGCAATTTAGTTTGCATCAGAAAGGCGTCGACATTGCCGAGTGTTGCCTCGTCATACTGTTTCGATCCCGAGACCCGATGGACGCCGATAATAAAACCATCCGATTAGATTTCTAATTCGTAGCAATTTACATCGGGGTACATTTATTAGTCTTGTTACTAAATGCGGTTTTCAGCCGATGTTTACGCGCACAATTAACCACGTCTCTTAGGTAATTACTGTTAGAAATTCATTTAGCGTTTTGTTATGTAACCTGCAGTCGATTAATGAGACGATAACGTGCGTAAAAAATGATAATTAAAAGGCAATTTCCTGATTCTTTTTTTCATCGCAGCATCTTTTTGAGCTGGTATTTATGTAACAAGACATTTATTTTGGCCTCTTTTTCGGATTCTTTCTAAACCGTATAGATTTTTTTCTTACAAATCTATATTCTCAGGACTCTCTTTTAGGTTTCTCTTACGATCTTATTAGTCGTGATAACGCACAAGAGAGTCATAATGGAGTGTAGTTTTATAATCAAGCGATCGACTAATGTATTATATAATAATTTTATCATCATCAATAAAGGATCACATATAATGAATGTGACGTTTATGGTTCAATGATACAATTAAAGAGTATATAAAGAGTAGAATAATTTTGCGATTATAAAAATTAAGAATCCGAAACTAGCGTAACACGGAATACTGTCGGCGAATTGTGTTGGATTTATTTATTAAATTAAGAGACGACATATTCTTATAACACACACTCTGGAACTATTAGTTTTTCTTGTTTTAAGTAAGGTCCTTTCAATGGAATTCGAGAAATGTTCGATGTTCAACCTTATCGATCATGCAGAATTTGTTCTCTTTCTCTTTATAACTCGTTGGACCTATCAGTTACTAGTTGACAATAATCGGAATAAACCCATTATCAAAAACATCATCCAAGGGCTTAAGGCAAGAATATTGCAGTTAAGAATAATATTTTAGCTAACGTACGCATACTTCAATACTAGATCACTACGCCACACACATCTGGTTATAACAGGTACTAATACACAATAACGGAATAAGAAGGCCTGAATATTAACGGTAACATAAAATATTCAATGTGTGTTGCAACAAAATGAAAGTAAGAATACAATACAAACACAAGTGATATGTAGACCCTTCTACGCAGTATAAATCGTACACATTCTCGCACTATGGATACTGTGACCACACATAATTTACAGAGAAAATCGTCATCAATGAAGTCTTGTAACATAAGATGAATGTCTTCCTCTTCAATGGTACATACTCGCTAAGGAAAATAGTGTGGAAAATAATTTTCGCTGCGTATATTGAATTTTTCAAATAATTGAGTAATCTAATGTTATTTTAATTATATAATAAACTCAAAACTCAAGATAAAGTACATCTCTCGATAGATATAATATCTTACAATGACGAACAAAATCTGGTTAACGTGGTTATTATGTAATACCGAAAAAATTTAAAGGATCTATTTGGAGGAGGTCAGAAGGGAAAATTATGAATATTTCTAGTAGTGGAAGTCATGCACGTCGTATAAATCTGCTTTCTTGTTTTGAAACTAAGTCTATCAGATACAGAATTTGGAATATGTTAGGATAAGTTATCGAGTGCTGGCTTCAACTTGAGCAATTGCAGCAAGAAAATATAAAGCATGCATTCATACCTTTTTTAAATCTCTAAGAAAACTGTAAATAGTTAAAAAAAAAAATATGTTAAAATAAGAATTGACGATGAATGCTGAAAGTTATGCCGATGAAAACTATTTGACAATATAAAGAGGTTTGATATATGTAGTTTTTAATGATTCAGGAAAACAAAATGCATGTGGAGGAGATATAAATTAATTAAATAAAGTGCATAATGGATTTTAAAACAATCTTAAGTGAACTAAAATAATACCGGACGCATGGTCACCATTATTATGCACATATTTGAGAGAAAACTCTTTCGGAATGTTAAGAAATGTTACGCAAATGCCACCTGGTGAGAAAATACCCAAGTGTTTTTCGGAAAAGAAGTGAGAAATTCTCGTATTTTTTTTCGTCTCTTTGACACGTCATTTTCTTATTATCTTTCGACTAAACAAAAAAATATTTTAATTTGGCCAACATCAAAAAAGTCATTACCACAACAATGGGAGTTTTTCTCGGGATCAGATAATATTTTCCTACACAGTGTAAGGCCACGCTGTTATATAAATTTTAAGCAAAAATTGTTATTTAAAAGTAAATCTCAAATATAGCAATACAAAGTGCTATTTTTTTAATATGTAATGATATACTTTAGAATACTCCCAAATATATATATTAAATCTTATCTGTGGGTGTATGATGGTTGTAATTTAAGTAATTGAGCTTTAGTTGTCTATTAGAAAGAAACACAGATTTAGTCACACAAAAAGAGAGAGATACGAGATTAAAGTCATAAAATTAAAATTAAATGTTTACGAAAAAATTATTCAAGTTTTTAAAGTAATAATGAAATAATACGAAAGCAAATAAGAGTAAAATTTTCGTGAAAAAATGCTCCTCTTGGTTGATTAGAGACTATTTTTTAGAGTCAATAATTGTCTCTTGTCGATGTTTTGATATTTATTTTTTGTTAGAAATCATGGCTCTTTTTTGTTGGAGAAACAATGCTTCAATTTCATTCATTTGATTTTTGAGATATTTCTCGAATAAAAAACAGCAAAACAGTAAACAGCTGAAACTGTTTCTATAAAATTAAATGCGATAAATATTTTTCGATTTTCGTTTGTGCCAAAATAACGAACTGAATGTAGGAATAAATTAAAACGTTCGATTTTCGCAAGAAATGTTAATTACGCTTATAAAACATTTTTTATCAGTTAATGGATATCGAAAATGAGTATAACAATATACCATCAACTTTCTACAAGACAGAAGTCGAGAAGATTGGTGTGGAATGGGTTAACCGTAAACCCTTGCATATGCTGTGTGTTGTAATTGAGTTTTTTTTTAGTAAGCATCCTACATTGATATGGAAAATGGGATTTTTCCTTAAAGAATTTAAAATGTCTAAGCTGATTTCCCGTTTTTCGAATTCTTATGAGGCTGATTTTTATTATCAAGCAAGAAAATATAATATTGATAAACATTTCTCTATGTATTCATTATTACAATCGATTAAGAGCACGTAGCCACCAGACAAAGAAGTCCTTGATTGAGATCGATATCTATGCCACAAGTCTAAATAAAGGGACTTTAGTCCCTTTATTTAAATTCTATTGAATAAGATTGTGTAGTTAACTAGTTTTCCTACTTAAAGATGCTCAAAAATAAGAGCATTTTTGGCTTGTGTTTTCTTGCAGCAATAGCCCCTTAATTAGGTCATATGGGAGAAAAATACAGAAAGCCCAGAAAATAAGCGACATTAAGAAAACTAAAAATAAATAGCCACAAAATCACAAAAAAAATCCCACCAAACCACATCTGTAGAAAGAAATGACAAGTTTTGAGCTTAGCGGAAGGTCTTAAAGGAACAATTATAAAATAGTTAACAAACTCAATTTCAATGCAAAAAAATAAAGTGATTGAAGGGGTTAGTTTATGCTTATCTATATCAACTTCGCCCTAGCTGAAAAATTTGGATAGTCCTATCGGATGATATATACTAATGAGTCCATGGTGATCTTGATATTAAGAGTGGAAATAAAATCATATACTGGTATTTACAAGCTTATTTTTGACAGACTTCGCAAATCGATCGTTTTATCATATAGTCAATAGTGGAGGGTTAAGCAGTACGTGTTTTATGATCTTGTTACTATCGAAAACAGGTGGATCGCGTAAAGAGATGGTGCCGCTAGATATTTGCATGCGGCGGGGCGGCGGGGTGTGCGAGCTCGCGGCTCAAGTGTCCACAGTTTCACTTTCTGGTTAGAAATCTCTCCGAGCAGCGCCCGCTCCGCATCATCGGGCATCCGACAGGCGGACAATACGAACAAAACGTCAAATATCCATCACCAGTCAAACAATACTTAGAGATGAGAAATACTGTCAAATTCTTGAAGAAGGTCTTGACAAATTGTATATATTTTTAAAGAATGAAAAAAATAAACATTATTTATTCGTCTACCGGTTTCGTGATATTCCTCTTTCCTCAAGTCAAACTTAAAATAAAGCATAAAGTAGTTGTTGTAAGTTTTATATTGTGGCTTTTGGGTTTAGCCGTGTGTGATAAATTAATCATATCCAATACTTCGACCGACATTCCAGGGGTTTTCTTAAGAGTTGATGTCTGGAGGTAGTCCAGCCGTTAGCCTAACGTACCTCCACGAACGTCATGTCGGACTGTGGTTGTTCTTGCTTGTCTGTGCAGGTTTTTGAGTACGTGCTAGAGGTGGAAGCCATGCTGCTTTGAGAATCAAACCGTCATCCCAATTGATGTTGATGGGATGTCTTTTGATTTCAATGGCTTCCCTTACTAGGCGCGCATGTTTTCCTTGCGATCGAGGCACGATTTCCACCGTGTTTTCCACTGGAAAAGAGTAATTTGCCATACACGGCTAAACCCAAAAGACACAATACCAAATCTGGCCATGAAAACCTAAGAAGTTATTTTAGTTTTATGTTTGTCCTAAATGTCCACGAACAATTAAAACTTTGTCCATAAACAAAAAAGAAATATATTATTAAGTTAATTATTTAAATATTTTAAACTGCAAAGTTACTGCATTCAACGAATATGTATATATATATATATATATTTATATTAATTTTGCGCATATCATCATGATAAATTATAAACTAAATTGTATACAAAATATATTTAATTGCTAAATCGAGGAAGTAATATGCATAAATAATTATATGTATTTTGACTGGTTTGTTAATAAATCCGTCCGTTCACTTCCATTTATGTTATTTAAGTGATGCCCGAAGTGAATGCTAAAAATGTGAATAATAAATTGCATCTGTTTATGTGTGACGAATGCTATTAAATTAACAAATAAGTGGACACTTAAACGCTAATGAACGAATTGCCTACGGATTATGTATCAAGTTTCTCACACGGCTGTTGCTTAATAACAAGATGGCTACACGGCGCCTTTTATTTTATGAAAACTCTAAAAGAAAAACACCAGCAGAATTACAACTTGAGTTATAATATATGTTTTCACTACATACTGTTCATACCGATTAAAATTGAGGTGCTAAATGGTAAGCGTAAATATATATTCCATACCTGCTACCAAATTCTATAGCTACCACATAGAAGTACCATAGCTGCCAAATCCAATGATATTACCTAACACAGTGATCGCAATTTCTATAAAATGTATTCCATAGTCAATATTTTTTTTAAATTTACATTTCATTATTTTCAAATTATTAAATTTTTTTTAGTTTATGGGTGAAAAAGTATAAAGCAATATAAATTCATTTCATTTTGATGAAAATTTGAAACAGACACTTTGCTTCATAGGCATTTATACACATCACGCTATGCTGTCATTCCTACAATCAAAGACGTTTTCTCTCAGGACTATATATTTATAATGAAAATGTTTTTTAGAAGAAACATTTCTTTAGCTATATTGAGACTCGAATCCGGGATTTTCTCGCCTCAGAAGCAAGCGCGTCACCCATTGCACCGCACGAGGTCGCTAATGAAGACGCCTCAGATTATGTATCGAGCTTCCCACACGGCCTCTGCATAACACAAGATGGCGGCCCGGCAGCTTCCTGTAGACTTCTTGACTCCGAAGTGAAAGTTCACGGATTCATTTCCGGCGGAAGATCTAATTTACGACCGCAGTCATAACGATCGTCTCGGGCGCGAAAAATGAGCGCGAAGAGTTCTTACGTAACAGCGAGACGAAGAGACATAAATTGTTCGTTTTATTGTTAAATGTTATAATATTTGTAGATAAAAATTAGACACATTTTAAAGTGCGCTCAAAGAGAAATGGCTTACATTGTTTTTAAAATCATTTTTATTTTTTACGTAATTGAAGATTAATATTAATCACTGGTGCATTGGTAACCAGCATTGATCAGGACAGAAAAAAAAAGATTTTTATTGATACAGAAACATTCCCAGATGCGCAATTAACATATTAACAATAATTTAATCGTAATTGAATAAGCAGTAAAGACCCATATAAGTAATATACAACAAATAAATATACATCCGAATACATTGATTTTTATTTTTAAAGATTACAGTACCAAAAAAGCGTTTAACTATACTAACTACTACTAGACATCGATGAAAGTAAAAAACTGCATTGACTAAGATGGAATGTATCAAAAATAACATAATGATATAATGATGATTAATAACGAAGACAATATTACGTTGTATACAAAATCACATTGGGCATAATAATATGCTTTTGTATACTAGCGAATTGAATGCATAATACATTTTTGTTCATTTTAATCCAATTAATTCAACTCGAATGGATTAATTGTCCAAACAGATGCAGCCTTTAACGCGCCGATGAACAGCTTTTTGCCTGAAGTGTTCCGGCTTCAAGGCCAACTTTTGGAGATCATTATTGTAAAAACATGGACATCGCGGAGTCCGCGATTGTCTATGGAGTAACAATTTGTCTACGATTTAGATTAAGTAAGCGACATTGCGAATTGCATTTATTTTTTATTTTATAAATCTCCTACCATCTCCTCTTCATTTGTTGTATCTACTTTACAAATCTTTACACCACAATTAATATATTGAAATTTTCAAATATATTATTCTAATTTAGGTTTCCGATTTATACTTAAGGCTGAATTTCTGACAGATATTCGATACATATATATTCCACAAGTGTGTTCCATATACTCATATCAGTTTCATATTATAGTTGATTGTCATCAAGATAAAAGTATTTTGAAACAAGCCAATAAATGTGATAAAAGTAATTTTTAATGTTAGTTAATTAATCAAGATTCAGACAATATGTTTTTGCTTTAACAAAGTGAATTTTATGAAAAGAAAATGTTATAAACATAAAAAAAATGTAATTTGCGCAATTACATAACATTTAAAAGGTTATAAAACAATTATTTCTAGAAGCTTTTCTATTGTATAGGTATGCCGTTTTCACAACAGTTCATTATATACAGAAACGTTTTCTTAACTCAACTAACATCAAGCTAGGCTTAGAAATTGAAATTATCTAAGACGTTTATAATATATATTTCTTTATTTTAGTACTAGTATTTATATATATAGTATATTATATTTATCATTATCGTAATATTTATTTTTCATAAAGGAGAATGATAAAAAACGGACCAATTATTATTAATTATATTTAATATGTTTTTTAACGCATTAAGTGGTTTATTTCAGTTTTCTTAAAATAAATTACAATTTCGGGCTTCCTTTAAAACATAAAATAATATTTATTTTCTATTTTGCTTCGTCTGTACGCACAGATCGTTACGCTGTTCATATAACTCTACCGAAAAGATTTTAATGAAATGCTTGAAATCAAAACTAAAAGCATTTCACTAAATAAAATTCGAGAATATAAAAAAATATATGGGATAAATTTATACATACATATAAAATTTTGCGAGCGACCGCTTAACGATCACTGATTTTTTACTGTACATATAGATAGACTAATACTATGAACTCTGCCATTTTATAAAATCCATATAAGTTACCATGTCTGCATTTAAACATGGCAATAAAAGTCATCAACTATAACATTACGATGCACTTAGCATTGTTTTCTATTTTATAAAAGGCGCTAGGCCGCGTTATCGTCACCGGGTTGCCGATTCGCAACACACTGCCGCGGTACTGAACAAAGTCGGAACAAAGTCGGAACAAAGTCTGAACAAAGTCGGGACAAAGTCGAAACAGACACACTTTTTGTAACGGATCATAAAAGACGAATCGATCTGATCCACCCGTTATTATTGCCGATGGAATAAAACATTCTGCGTGGAGAAAATGTATCACAATAATATGATATTATTGTTTGAATAGAATGCGGAACTAAGCGCTGATAAAAACATAGTTTTTTTTTCATCGCATCCTAGGTCACAGATGAATAATAAACTCACCGATACATCACGACTATTGCGTAATCAATGATGGACCTACATTGCGATTTGTCAATGTATTTGTTATTAGTTGAAAATTTGTATTTGGAAATTCATAGTTCCGACGCAAAACTATTTCCCATGAACGAAG
Organism: Glossosoma conforme; assembly: GCA_022606575.1. Taxonomy (NCBI): domain Eukaryota; kingdom Metazoa; phylum Arthropoda; class Insecta; order Trichoptera; family Glossosomatidae; genus Glossosoma; species Glossosoma conforme. Next base: position 704,517 of record JAGTXR010000001.1, read on the forward strand.
TTATACTTAGATACAAAGAAAACACAAAACTATAATCTTCCGGATGTTTTAAATATACTATTATAGATATAGATACTATTAAATATTCTATTATAGAATAAAATAAAGCGCAAAACAAGAAGACTGTTATAATACAGTGTCAGCAAAATTATTGAACAACAAAGCTATTCATTTTTCAAATATTTTTTTAAGATCTCTATTACAATCATCCGGAGTAATTCCATCAACATACAGTAATTGAAAAAAAAGTTAATGTTTTTTGTGATGCGGGTTCTGAGCAAAGTTATTCAGATAAATGAAATAATGAGTGTATTTATAAAAATAAACATTATTATCAAATTCAGTTGCCTTATGGTATGGATCATTTAACAAATATTCTGAGTTATATTTCTCATGATCGATTAGCAAAATCAAAGCATTTACGATTCACATAAATAAGAGTAATTCCATTTATTTAATATCGCTTACTTACGATAGGTATTTTATTTATTTAATAGTTAATTCGATTACATAAGACCGTAATAACAATTTATAAATTATAAGCTGATCTGGACCATTTTTTAGACATTTATGATAGTGTATGAGATCATTATCTGCCATACTTTTTCCATACTCGATCAATTATTTACGATTACGACTGCAAATTAATTTATTATAAAGCGTTGCGATAAATTCATACTTTATAGTTTAGTAGAGCTCCCATAGATACTGAAGATGAATGATTCGGATCCTAACAGATGGTGGATATATATTTAGCCTCTTTAACTAGGTTAATATTCTTTTATTGTTTAAAATACATTTTTTTTTAAAGGCAACGAGTAATATATTTTACTCGGCCTTATTGATTGGAATGAAGTAATTAGCATTTACTTATTTTTATCCTAGATTTTGATAGTGATAATTGTATTAGTGTTTATGTATGACTAAATATTAGGCTTTATAATATATGTGGTATTTACCTATCAATCTCAGAAGCTCTTTAAATAGACAACATTAATTTAGGTAGAAAGATACTATAAACAAGGCTAGCAAACATTGCCTGCCAGCATTGAAGGAAAATATGACCATTATATAGGTTGTTTTACTTTTTATAAAAAGAACTCGGTTTTTTCAGAAGATTATAGACCAGATAACCCAATGGCTTCTAATATATTTTTACGAATCGACTATATAAAAAATTAAAATTATATATTTGATAGGTTGCAACATTTATTAAAGTAAAAAATAAAAGTCACCCAGCGTGCTATGGAGAGATCCATGCTCGGAGTGTCCCTAAAAGATAGAATCCGAAACGAGGAAATACGCAGAAGAACTCAAGTAGTGGATGCTACCCAACGAATAGGCACACTCAAGTGGCAATGGGCAGGACATATCTGTCGAAGAGACGACGGTCGATGGGGAAGAAAAGTATTGGAATGGCGCCCAAGAACTGGCAAACGAAGCATTGGCCGACCCCCTACAAGATGGACTGACGATATAAGAAGAATAGCGGGAGTGACCTGGATGCGGAAGGCGGAGGATCGAAGAGGATGGAGACTCATGCGGGAGGCCTACGTTCAACAGTGGATGGACACAGGCTGATGATGATGAACATTTATTATATTAATTTTAAATAACTTTATTAGGCAGAACTAAGTCAAAAAAGTCTAGTCTACATAAAATATGTTGGTTGGTCTATGTGCCATTGCAACGGAATACGAACTGTTCCAATTAGCCGTGCATGTAATATGCAGTGATACAATAATAATTGCAGGATTGTGCAGTGATTTAATAGCTGGGCGATGAAAACTCAGAATGGCGTGTAATGCCGAGCTCGAGATTTCAAATTATGATACGTTTTGATTTTTTGGGAATAATTACAGACGCCTAGCTCAGAGGTGCTGCGATAGAAATGGCGAAATTGACGGAACGACTCCAGATAAAATAGCGATTCTAAACTGGGGTCGCGAGAAATAATTGAGCATCTCAAACATTTATATAAACTTTTATTTTTAATAATTATTTAGATATCGGAAGAGGCTATCAAGAGAATTTCCTGCACTACGTTCGTCATGTCCCAGATTCTGGAGTTATGAAGATAAGTGGTGCTGTAAACAGGGTATATTCAGAGAACACCACATTGCTCAGCAGTGAACTCAACGATGAAGAAATTTTGAACTTCAAAATAACTTCAATTTAAATAATGCGGCAAGATATTACATATTATTAATTCAATCCCGGTCACTCAGTATTATTAATAATACATGTTTGCATCCTGATAATATTTAGCAGTGTCAAAAGCGTGGAACATTGTTGGGACACATACTTCGTATATTTAAACATTCAAACAGTACGAGTATATGGAGCGGTAGGCAGATAAGTGCATAAATCATAGGTACTATTCTCAGTCTCAGCCTTCCGACCTTGAGTGACCTACTTTTTTTCTTATTCGCTTCCTAGCTTGAGTATGTAGTCATATATATATTATATAATCATATAAATCTCCACCACTTTCGGAGTTTAATGAAGAACTAAGGACCGTACCATATATAGCTATAATACTAATCTTCAACTGAAGGCTCGTTTATGCAGGCCCCAAACTTTCCATGCTAGAAAATAATTCTCTCTCAAGTAGCTTTGGTGGACTGATGATCCAAGTTGAGAGCGGATATTGATATACAAATATATCACTGAAACCATAGAACTAGGCAGTAAACACACGGTGGCTGCCTCAGGTTTGAAGTTTGTGATTTTATGGAAAGCATAATCTCTATCTGTTGGAGATACAGGTACAGCATGTAAAGCCAAACAACAGCATTTTTCAGACGAGAAAACCATTGGAAAAACTGTTAAATTTAATCGGAATAACACGAATGAATCTTTTTTCCACAGATGTGCAGATCACATAAAATCGAGACGTTATGTATATAATCGTTTCGAAAACAACAGGGTAAGATCCTGGACGTCGCCCACTTCTGTCTGCTCAGAAGTGGATGACGTTACTTCGGGCCATCATCAGGTCTTCCTGGGTGCAGCTACTCGGACAAAGCGCACACCCTAGAAGGTGTGACAGGGTCTACTCCACGCCACAGTCACATTCAGTTGGTCCGCTGTAAAACTGCCAGGCTTTCATTTCTGTCCTCGTCTTGCATACTCCGGTCCTCCTTAAGTCTGTTAAGGGACCTCCATATATTTCCACCCCTGGTTGTGTCCAGGGGCTAGGTCCTCTTTCGGGGCAATCCAAGTATTCCCCTCAGTTGCGCTTCCTTATGATGAGTAACAGACATATCGTTGTTGCTAGGTGCAGGCAGAATATATTTGACGTTTTGGCAAGAGGAGTAATACGGCAAGTATTGTATAAATAATATATCTAACTAAATTGGCGTTCATAAAAGGCTGAGCTACTCTGAGTTAAATTGTTTCCAAATGATCATTGCATATACATTTTGTGAAAGTCGCTCTGATATAATGATGCTTGTGGCCGGCGAAAAAATCCGCGCAAAACGTGAGAAGTCGCCATAAAACGTGTGTATCGCACAACTGTCTGCCGGTATGCCGCATGCTAATATCTCGGCGGACTGAACGCAAAAAATATTTGGAGCCATTACGCAATCTGCATAATATCTGTAACATTTCGGGTATTTGAACTCGTAATGAACGATAATTATTTTTAATACAAGTGTTCACGGTCGTTATGATTGTATATTTTTATTTATTTGAATGCATATTATAAAGCAACCATATACAATTATAATAGCAATAGAAAAAATAGAAGAAAAAAATTATATTATAATTTTCATACAATGAATAAGGTATTTCAAGGGGATTCTCTAATGAATTACAGTTAAGAACTATAACTTTGGTTAAGATTATACTGACAATTATTGGTAAACAATGCTTCCTTATGAAGACGAATCTCGTTTTTGGATTATGTAAAATAAAACATTATATTATTAATAATTAATTTTAATCAAAATAAGATACAACAATTATATATTTACAATATGGTGAGATTTGTACATTCTAATTGATGTCTTGTTATTTATTACTGGCAACTCTTAGGACAGCATTAAAATTAATCAATTAGTCCGGATGTAAGTAAAGTTACATTTAGACGTAAGGTTAGTGACGTAACGTCACATTTTATTAAAAATTATACTCATTTTATAATCAAAAAAACTTTTTTTTATTTGTAGTTCTTCAGATATTTATCATTAAACCTCATTACATTCAATATTATTTGATTCTGTGTTCTGCTGTGGTGGTAGTATTTGACAATTAATGCACCCATTTTAAAAATAAAAACTTTAAATCACCCAAATCTTATTGTAATGTATATTATTTATTTTTAAAAATCTCCTTGATATATATAGCCCATGACCCAATACTAAGTAAATGTATATTCATATCGATATAAAAATTTTAAGGATGTTGAATATTTAGATATTATCAAAAAGTATAATTACAATTTAACGCGGAGGTTGCCTGGTATTTATCTCAAAATTAAGGATGGTCTATGCAATTAGATACTATTTAAGTTATGTGTTAAGTTTATGAGCTGGTTTCTCAACTACCTGTTATAATGTGAGGTCATCCGATCAGTGCAAGATATGTCTAAACCACTCAAGTCATCACCTGGCAAATGAAATAATAATTAAAGATGTTAATACAGACAAAAGATAATTTTAAAATGCTTCCACAGCGATGTGCTGCAACGCTTGTTAAAAATATACTTGTGTCCCATGGCGCGTGCAGCTAAATAAAGTGTATATTTTTGAAATATTAATCGAAATAAAAAACTTTAATATAAAATCTAATGAAGAACCGTTACGCAGTTTAAAGGTACGAGTAACTGGGTTGTTTAACGATACCTCAAAGGATGTTTCAGGTACTTCCAAAAGCAAATACTTGCCACCCATTTTTGTTTGAGATGAATTATTTACCTTTATTAAGAACCAGCACATTTGATGCGTAATGTTGATGTTCTGAAACCTGATTATATAAATCACAAGTGGTCAGTCACTCCATAAAAGCTAACAAGTACTGGTGTATAAGATATAAATGTCTTTATAACATACCCACTTACACGAATTGTATATTAAACTAATATACGCCAAAAGTGGATATCGACCAATTGTGAGATTATGTTACATTAAACCAAGACAACTTGACGCTTCATGCAAAAATAATATTAAAGGTTCAAATCTTTACTAGCCATCCAAGATGGCAACGTCATTGAATCGCTGAAATTCAGTGTTGGAATTTTACCATCACTTAATTTCTTTCTTTCCGATATTTTTATTATTTCGTTTACTTGTATTTGTTTAAATATAATAAAAAAGCATTCCGAACGATACCATTTTAAGTACAGAGAAATATTTTTTAATGAAACGTTGTCTCATACCGTAATTTGAATCATGAGACGCCACTTTTTTGTATTAAAACCGTTTTTTTATATTGAATCGTCAAATTAGGTAAATCTCATAGATAATTGCAAAATACTCATTATAGATTTGCATTGATTGGGTGGAATTTATTTCATTCAAAATTTACATAGTAAAATCGAAATCTTATAGCTACGCTTATAAAGTCACGTAGCCTTAGTAGTTTTCACAATTAAAAAACAAAACTTATACCAAATAAAGTAAAAGAAAATAAAAAATATTTTCATCATAAAAACCTGATTTTTATCACGTAATATTACGATAACGCTGCTTTGAACATTTGATATAAACGCATTCTGAATAATGTCGACGGGTAATCAAATCTGCATTCAATATTATTTTTTAACTTTCGTAAGAATGTTATTTCATCGCCCTAGACGAGCATACTCATACATATTCTCGAGGGCTGTCATCGTGGAGGATGGCCGACGGTAACATACACAGTGTATGAGTATTTTGCGAACCATCAAAGTGTTAAAAAGCTCTAAATTCTAACGATACTACGAAATAATAATATATTTCCAAAAATCTCCTGTGGCACATACTCGTAATTCGATTTTTCTCACCTTTGGCTTAATACTCAGAAGATGGTGGATATCCGGCAAAGTCAAAGGCATAAGAGAAAAGATTGCCCATTTTCTGCCCTAGACGAATCACCACAGAACCTGTCAGTAAAATAGTTAATTTTCGTATTATTTTATTTTATAATTTATTTACGTTTATCAATTCATATACATTATATGTAATGAGAGATATCGTAGCCTAGTCGTAACCTTCTCCACATGAGCATAACGAATACCAATATTAGACATTGGAACTTGTTTAAAACAATACATTGATTTTACCGCTATATTAATATATGTTTTTTTTTTAGCTTAAATCGTGTACGTGCGCATGTTTGTAATAGTAATTGCTATGTTTTCTGTATTTCTACCGCCTCTGCCATTATATGGAAATAAAGTATAAAGAGAGATATTATTGGTGGCGCGGTTCTGTGAATAAATCATCAGCCGTGGACGAAGCATGACTTCACAGATGACGACAGCCGCAGCATCCAAGAAGAGGAGTGGCGGACCAGGGAGACTAACACTTCAAGCGCCGGTGAAGAAAGATACTTTCAACCTTTATACAAATGAGATGAACCTTTTTGAAGAAACATGATAATATGCACAGATTCAATTGAAAATACGTCACTTAACTAGAAGCTTCGCCCTCAGCATTCAAAATTGAAAAAAATATCTTACAGCTCTAGTAATAATTGCATATAAAACCATAGAGTATTTTTGTGTCTAAAATTATATTAAAACTGAAAATCAGTATTGTGTAATTAAAAATAACAAAAGCTAGGTTGTCTTTAAAACATGATATGATATTATGTAAAACATAGATGAAATATTTTACCGTGCACCGATGATAAAAAAAAACAAAAACTCGCACCACATGAATTTTCACCTTAGCAATTAAACGCCGAATGCATTTTATTTTTAGTGATGGTATTGTAGAACCATGATTCATATTTATATAGCTCTAAGTCATATAGACAAATAAACAAGTAAATAAGCAAATTTGTGAAAAAAACTGTTACCAAATAAAAAAAGAAATGTTACTAACTAACGTAACTAGAATGTTATTCTAGTTGGGAATATTTAGATCAACTGACAAATTTTAAATTTTACATAAACTCTTATTAAGACACCATAAAAATTATATAGGAAGAAATGAGATACACTTCTCACATCATATTTGTATAATTATTTTTTACTAAATTATAAATGATGCGACTTAAGTGATCACTCACAGTTAAAAATTCAATCTAAAATAAATCAGGAAAAGTTTTTCAAAAATCAATGAGACCACCCGAGAGTCTGGACTCTTGTGAGACCACGAACCATGTGTTGGTAATTTATTTTCTACGGTCTACGACGCCAATCTGCATAATAATGCTGCGTACACGAATATGTAAATTAAATGTTTTTCAGGTATCATCATCAGCTCCCAGCCTTATACTCTACATCTAAGTATAGCACTTGAAATGTGGCCTTTTGTTAAAACAACATTGAATTTGCCCAAATTTACATTACGGTCACTTCTAATGCTCCAAGCTTAAATAAAATTATTTTCGATCGATATTTATTTGTTATATTGTAACACTAAAAGTTCAAGTTTTATTTACAAAACATCAGTATTAATAATTAGTAATTTGCTTTATTATGCGCTTTTTAAATTTAAAATATGGAGCCAGCTATAGAATAATCTGTAACAAACTAATAAATTATGTTGTCTTTTGATGACATCTGTTCTTGTGATCCTAGCAAACGGCAGACAGGTGGAGTGCATCTTTAAAAATAGGATAAATCCATTCATTTTAAATTAAATTTGCCCTTGTGAACTTTAGAGTCTTATTTAGTTATTTAATATCCTATTTCGCATATGTGACTTTGGAGTCGACTGTTATTTGGACGAACACCTTATGCACATATCACTGTAGCGCATTTATTTCTTTAATAATTAACACTGCCAAAAAATCACGCTGGCACTAAATTGCACGTTGGAATAAATGAAAATATGTTTAGATCATTGGTGTCTTCCTAACATCGTCTTATAAGTAGTCGTCTTTGGTATCAAATTCTTTCTCTCATGATGTCATCGAGATTAATAAAAAAAAAGGTTTTATCAGTCCCATTGGCAGTTTCCTCGCCTCGTGCCCATGTGAGGAGCTGCAGCCCACCAGCGGCCTTGCTCGGCCCCCGGATCCAGGTCCGAGGAAGTAAGAAACATACCGACAAGTGTGGGAGGACGAGGCTCATATCAACTCCTTAACTAAAGAATATGAGCGAGTGTATACAATTGTACTTTTGAGGCTACCTGCATACGCGTGACCTAACCTTACAAATCGATGTAACCTCCCTTCGTGAACATCATTAACCTAACCTAACGTCTATATCTCTCTCAAGTCGTCACTTATGACTGAGCATCCTGGCACTAATTATCTCGTGCAAATATTCCTCCTCTATTACTCTATTTACACCCTATTATTCAATAGAACTGTCTAGTAAAGTAATGCGGTGTTTTTCACTACGTATAAGTCCTGACTTTACTTTATACATACTTATAAATACTAGTTTTTTACAGCGAAGTGCACACGCTTTTTATAAATTAAAAAAAACTAAAAATTAAATAAGACTTTTTATCCAAATTTTTTGGTCTTATGATTTTAATGTCAAAATGTATTACTTTGACAGCAACGGTTTTAAATGAAATACTAATGCGGCGCCATTTTAAATTTAACTCAGCCTTACATATTAACTCCTTCAATTTAACATGGTCTTAAATATCATATCATAAATTAATAATATATCCTTTAGCAAGATTACCTGCATCAGCATCCCATTCTGTCAACAATATTGCCAATATGAATTTAGTGTGTAACTTAGTCGTGCCTAATAATACATTGTACTCGTACATACAACGTGATCGTGAACGATGAGAGTTAAGCATGGTTACATTATCTACTCAAACGTTCTCATTTTAAAACAGCTGTTACCATTCTCAGTTACAATATCAGGAAGTCATGAATGATGAAGACGTAGAGAAGTTACCGTCTGTTTTGCCTTGAATGTACCGTGAACATAGTATAGTGGTACTATGTATAATTAAGATGTAGAATAGTTCGTGCAGTCTTTATACTCGTAATATGAATTTCTACAATATTTTGATTAACAAAAATAGAGCATTTAATATTTTATGTCATAAAATTTTCTTGCATTTTAAACATTTATGACACTAATATTAAGAAGACATAAATAATTAGGTGGTGAATTGTAAGACTATAAATCTGTCTCATATGAAGGTTCTATTTACGCTAGTGAATAAATATATCGTGTGACTAGTAAACATCCTAGAAATAGTTCAATTACGCAAAAGCCAAATCTCTTGAACCATCTGTGAGTAGTCATAATCATATAAGGCGATCTTGAACGATGAGGAAGTTATTTAAAAAAATCTGTAGCTGAGCTAGAAGACCACATCATGAGTTTTATGTTCTGCAAACCTATTTCTTAAGTCTTAAAGTATCAAGGTGGTATGAGTGATAAAAAAGCATAAGAATAATAAGTAACAGTATAATTGGAGACCTATTAAACACTCGTCTAAGAATACTACGTACAATATGTACTCGTATAACAGTTATAAAAACTATTAGGGTATTACGAGCGATGAGGAAGTATTATTATAATAATTATTGGCCGTCTCACAGAAGAGTCTACAATACAGTTTTTCAGTAACAATAGATTCACATATACGCGAAAAGTATTGAATATGTGTATCAGTTTCAAAAAGTATCAGAGTAATATAAGCAGTAAAGAAGTAGCAGACTAATTGGTAAGCGTCTCATAGGATAAGCTACAACACTTGTTGAGTGTATTAAGAGCATATTTTTTCTTCTTAAAGGGTAATGAATGTGTATCTGTTATGAAAAGTATCAGGTTGTTATGAGCGATGAAGAGATAGAAAAGGTATTTACCGTCCGTTTCATAGGATCCCCTGGAATGTCCTCGGATCTGCTCGTTGACGACGTTGGCGCCACGTGGAACGTTGAGCGCGCTGCGGATGCCCACGGAAGAGTTGTCAAGATGACCAGGACCGATGCGAGGCACGTGGCTGCAGCAGTACACCTCCTTATCTTCCTGCCGGTGCTGGTTGTTGTAGTAAGTCTGCAGAGCAAAAAAATCACCGTCAATATTGAAGATGAACCAAAAAAAATATCATATTGTTAACGCGGTTTCTTATCCGATCATCCTAGACGTTTAGCAACATTAGACTCGGATCAAAACAAGGATAGGTCACTGTCTGTTGCTTACCGAGTGTCAACATACACATATTCCTTGGATATTATAACTGCCGATTTTTCAAGTCATTGTGCTCCCGCGCTGGATGCCATCGGTAATCATAAATGTTCCCAGATGGTCTTCCGGGTGCAAAGTTGTCTAGGGACAGGGCATGGACAATTGTAGCTTACAGAATAGTGTAGCGTCTTGTGGTGATCATATGTTTCAGAAAGAAATAGATTTGGAAAGAAAAAATACTCTTATTTGCAGTGCTGATATGTTTTAATATTAACTATATAACGTACCTTAAAAGTATGTGAAAATATATAACTAATAATTGCTTTATACATTTTTCAGCTCGATTACATGACTGCTTCGTATGCAGGGATTCCATCTACATGGCTACCTACAAAGTCAATGACTATCCTTACTTTTGAAGAAAAAGAAAAGAAGAAGTGCATTAAATTAATATTAATATACTCATATTTGATAGAATTAAAAAAATAAAGTTTGAAGGGACAGGTGGCCATAAGCTTCATACTGGGAACGGGCACAGACAGACAATTAAGAAAATACAGTTAAGTTATGAGTAAATTTTATAATACATGTTTTCTGTGTCATTTCCTTGCAAATAAGATATAACAATGTATAATAATAACATTAAAAACACATTTAACCAGGAAACATGTCCATGTTCGTAAAAATGACTTGCGGAAAAATGGAGATATCAACTTTAGACTATTTCAAGCACCGGGATGGTTGCGGTTATCATCATGTCTTTACCGTCGTTACCCTACCTGCATATCGATGCAGGTAGGGTAACGACTTTAACGACAGTAACGACTGACATGTAACGAGTAACAACCCGGCAGATTAGTACAGCGTATGGATAAAGGTGAAACAAATATGACAAAAGTTATTTGCACAGCTTGGAAAGAGTCAGCACAGAATATATGAAAATGCAAATAAGTATGCAAATTACATCCGACTGATTTGTGAGTATTGTCGAACGGTTTTGGCAAGACATAATATATGGGATTGAGAATAATGTAAGCACACTGATTTTTGGAAAACTAAGGAAAAAATCTGCTTTCAATGCCAAATCACCTTAAACACTAGTCAAATTGTGTATAATATTTTGATACCAACGTTTGAATAAAACAATTGTAAAAACAGTCGATGAATTAACACCAAAATGAAAAAATTGAAAAAAAAAACTAATGAAAAAAGAAAATTTTCGTATTTTAAAAGATGGAACAATAATGCAAGTATGTGTAAGTAATATGTGTTTTATACGCATAAAAAACTTAAATGTTAGGTGTATTAATTTAATATGTAGTATTGTTTCTTATTTTTCATGTTTTTATCCACATAGAAGGATCCGTTTAGTCGTCATAGCTTAACACTTAACACCCTGCATGGTGGTCAAAATTTCGAAGAAAAACAATTATTCGCTAATAATTTAAATACACATACATTTGAAATTTGGTATTGTACCATCTACAATGTATAAAAAAACATAAAATAATATGTAAATGTTTACATAAAATAATATATAAATGTTATTTTTTGAATTTATATTGATTTATGACGATATCATTACATTACAAACGTTTGCATTGTTTCTATGAAGATAATTTTTCAAAACCATATTTAATATGAAAATTCGTGACGACAACATCTTAATTTGAACGTAAAATAAAAATATATATTTATAATATGTTAGCAAAAACTCAAATAGTTCAGATTGGGTATAATTTTAAAGTACATATTTTTTTGATGTTAGTAAATAATAAAAATATAAATATATCAATGTTGAGATCTAAATAAAGCCACCAAACATAATGTACGTACCTAAATATTTTGATTAAATTTAAAGATGGCATCCCTATTTATTCATTAGTAACCGATTTACTGACCAGAATAATATTGAAACTATTTTTTGCATTGACATGACGACAAGAAGCAGAAAACAAACACTGTTTAGTGACAATTCTTCTGATCTTAATATGCAATGTAATACAACACAGAAAAACACAATTCTTATAAATATACACTAAATACATGCAGTATTTAATTATATATAAGTCAGTGTTTGCCACTTAATTGCTTGTTTTCAAAACAATTGAAAGAGGCTTGCTTCAATTGTCTCATCACTGTTCCATATTTAAATAATATACAAAAGCTTAAACCAAGAATTATACCTAAAGCTTGATACCTTTTTTAATACCTAAATAAGCTCAAATATCAAAATGCGAAACCTAAGACGTATAACAATACATTAACAAGTAAGATCGTAGGTTTTTACCGTCGTTATTAGAAGCACTGTCCGAAGCGAAGGCATTACAAATGCTCCTTTGTCAAATTCGATCGATGTTTGGCACATTCAAAAATCTTTTATTTTTCTTACAAAAGATATCAGTAATGAGACTCGAAAAATTATCTAAAACAAATAATATTTCATCGTAAACTATACATACGAGTGTACTCGGGGTGTTCCGAAAGGTAGAGCCGATATGGGATAAAATGAAAACCATAGCGGATGACAGAAGTTTATGGCGCAATTTTGTAATGACTGATTCTCAAGTGGAACTCATATGAAAGACGAAGATGCATTGGGCTGTTATATAAAAAGTTCTGAAGATTTGTAGATGACGATAATCTATATTTTGATTCTAAGAGTACTTTCTTGAAGCAACTCCAATCTAGTTACCACATACTTATTAAAATGCTCGTACAGTAAAATAAATCCCTTATATAATATGGTACGAGATGGAACAAAATACGGGTTTTCTTAAAATAACTTAAAACATGTGTCAATACGCGTTCCTAAACATATTTTTCAAACCTTCTATCAATCTTTCATTACTTCATAAATAATATGTTATGTGTTTTGAAATGTACCATATATTGGCTTATAATAATTTAGATTAACAAGTAATCTTAGTATCTCGCTACCGGAAACATTCGCACTCTCCTTCAAGTAAAGTGTCCAATTATAGAGAAGAAGTAAAATGTTATAATTCTACAATAATTATCGTTCATTAGTAATTATTCAGAGCAATGGGTCAATCCTCGATCTCTTTTTACATACAAATCGATATCCGCGTAGAATTCTGTGAAATATAAATACTTTGCTCATAGTCTTGACAGTTATTTTAGGGCAAGGAACTGAGGGCGGGAAAATAAAAAAATGAAGTGATGACATAAAAAAGACCAAGAAAAAAGCTATGAAAAATATTGAAGAGGATAGAATATTAAGAGAGTGGTAATCAAAAGGCACACATACCAAGATACCAATAATGTAAAGATCACTGGCGGGAAATAATATTAAATGAAATATAATGTATTTAATTAAATATAACTTGTGTAAGATGAATGAATAAAATGTATATAAGTATGTATTACTATATATTACTGTTTCCTAGAGCGCGTTGCTACTCGTCAGAAAATTCACTATCTTAATTTGTTATCTTATTATTATCTTAATCACACCTCTTTCTCCTCTCACTCCCGATTTTGCTCTACCGTCGAATTCTCGTCAATACTGTAACAATCTTTGTATGTACTACTAGAGCGTATCAATGTATGTATGTATGTGTCTGCTTCAAGTTCCTATTGGCTTTGTGACGCGACGCGGAGGCTAAAATAAATAATATACATTCTTGAAAAAAATTTAAAAAAACCATTATTTTAATAAAGAAACTACTTTTGAATGTTTTTAAGACTAAGAAGGTTAAAATTTGATAATTGGAAGAAGTAAGACAAATAATTGGATAATGTGCAAATAAAATGACGTGATTGTGGTCCGTTACACTTTTTACTGTATTAAAAAGCGCGCTCATGACGTATCGTCACTGGATCTTGAAAACAATGTCAAGAAGTGAAACCTGCCAAGGAGCAGCACCTGACTCACCTGGTGGCGGTTAGAGAGGTATCCGGGCCACTGGGACATTGTCTCATATGCATGGAGTGTATCTATGTAGTCTATGTAGTCTCTGGCAAAAACTACAATAATGTCGCATTTTTACTTCCTTTGACTCCTCTTTTTAGTATTCATGTATATTCCGATTATTCGGCAACTTTAAATTGCCATAATGTCAGCTGTTACCTGCAAAATTCTTTTTTCTCCAGGGAGTCATCTGTACATGCTTAAAATTATTGCGTCAATACTAACAAGGGATTCATCAATTGATCCATTTTTTAGGGATTTAGGACTCTTACTCGAACACTACGTTTGGGAAGGATGTATAGAGATCGTGTGTGTAGGTGTTGAAGAGAATGATTTTTTATGAATCTTCTTCATGAATGATTTGGATAGTATGTGATTGACTAATGCTGTACGAGAATTTTATATCCTTCTTGTGGTGTTAAAGAAGGAAATGGAGAAGCTCTTCATCCTGAGATAACGATGCAGGGATTTACGTCAAGTACTGGTCTAACCGACTGAACATTTGTGTCCGCTCCCTTAACTGGGGCATATGGCATTCGCAAACAGCCACCACAAAGCTTTTTCAGCTGCAATAATAGCCTTCGCCTAATCACAAATCACCTAGCTCCGCCTCCCGCAGCTCCACAGAGTACATTCTATGCAAAGCTTCCGACGGCCTTCCAGGATGGTGCGAGCCCGGGGGCTTGAAGAATAGGTAACTCTAGTTTATACTCTCCCATGGCATTCTTAGTATATGTCCCAGCCAGGTCCACCTTCGCCTCTTGACAGATTGTATTAAAAGAGGCTGCCTTGTGCGCTCTCTCATCTCGCCGTTCCTCACAAAGTCAAACCATCGTACCCCCAGTATTCTACGAAGGCATCTCCTTTCGAATCCTATTTTACGGCTGCATTGGCTGGTTTATGAGAATCCTGTAGATATTTTAGGACTCCTGTCTATATAGGGAACCGAAAAGGTGTCAACAACAAGACGCAAAAATGCTACTTGTAAGCAATCGCTCAATTGTAATATTTGTATGTGGGTGCAACAAAAACACGACTACCAGAATTACTAACTAAAAATATGATTTACCTTGAGGGTGAGCTTGGTGCCGCAGTTGGCGCACTTGAAGCAGCCGCTGTGGAAGAAGGAGAAGTCCTTCAGGGGTCCAACTCGGTCCACCTGGTACACGACCTCCGCGCACCTCAAGCAAGTGCTCTCGTAGAAGTTGGGCCTGTACATGTTGTGGCGGGTGTCACTGCACTCTTCACGATCACGATCACCGGCACTGAGGCAGTTCACGGCGCGCTCGACCGTGTGCACGACATATTCTAGTTGACACAATTTTTAATGTTTCGTTTGTTTATTATTTTGTTACACTTTTTGTTGACGGTTTAATGCACGCATAACTTGCAACTGTAAAAAATAAGTATACGTTAATGATTGGACGAAACTTATGTTTTCATGTATGTGTATAAACAGCGCTTAATGTGATCGATCTTAACACAAAGTAAAAAGTATTTATCTTTTTAATGACATCATTCGTTGTGTATGAATTTACTAAGTAATGGCAAACTTATAAAGCAGTAAATATTAGTTTTAATTATATAAGGAATGATTTATAAAACATTCTTCTAATAGAGCGTTTCGATGTTTCATCAAAAAAAAAAAAAACTTCTTCCGCCCTCTTTATTGCTGCTATATAGGAAAAGTAGGTAGTAAGATTTATTTATTTTTATACCGCAGTTGTATGTACGAGTACAATCATTATTATATCAACAACAAACAACAAGTACTGCTCCTAGCTCATACATGGTACTATAATTTGTTGGTAATTATTTGCAACAATATTTAAAAGTAGCACTTCACATTTATACAATTAAAACACAAAATCAATGTGATGTTTACGTTTTTTGTAGTTATATAAAACTGCCGTTAAGAACAATGAATTCTCGTATTATTATAAAATTTTACATATTTTACGATTTTCATTTTCATTACGAACATTTCAGGAGCAGTGGTTATATGTTAGATTATAACGCAACGCCATTTTGAAAGTAGCTGTTACATTTTCATTTACTTATTGAAAATATAACGTCTTAAGTATGTACCGCAAGCAATATAAGACGAATCAATTGAAAAACAGTTGCTAATGAAATTATATATTATAATAATAAAGAAAAAGCATTAAAAATGGCAAGTGACAAAACTGAGTGGCCATAATTTGTGGTAGCCATATATTCCAGATATGGGAAGCAGAAAAATTATGTGCCAAAGTGGAGAGCAGTATAAAACAAATCCGATAAACTAAGTATTTTATATGTAAACTAAATATGTTCGTTGATTATGTTGCGGTCAGTCAGATACATATGGACATTGTTTCAGATAGCGGAATGTTCAGTCTTTGTTGTTAATTATAATTAACCTGATGATCTAAGAGATAATAAACCATGACAGTGTGAGTCATACGGTTCCTGACTACAGCAACATGCAAAAACGTGATTAATTACAGTATAATATAAACAAAGTAATACGCCCAAATAATTTCCAGAACACATCAATTTAACTAAAAGAAAATGTACAAAATAACACATAATAAGAGTATGTATATTGTATTAGTTGGAAGGAAAGCATTGGAAAAAATTAACGCCTTTTTAAAAGGTAAAATAATATTAATTTAGGAGACGTGTGCCCTATGCGAACTTGCAGCGTAATTACGATAAATGTACGAGAACCAAAAAAACTAAAAAATAGAAAATGAATAAACCAAAATGAGCTAAATTTCAGGATGTATTGTCCCAGAATCAAGGCAAAGAAGTTAATCTCTTAATTAACCATATTGACCTCCAATATTGTGGACAATACTTTTTACAGTTCAACCACTTATGTCAGCATTTATTAACTCGTTTCCACAAAGCTTTGTAATCATAAATAACCACTTGTATAGTTGCCTGCCCTCGTGAATATTGAGAATCAGGGAAATTGACAAAAATATGGCTTTGGTTTATGCTCTCTGGAGGCACCTGCTCCCTAATTGAAGTATACAGCTACCACAAAGTTGTGAATATAATTCAACCATGTGTGCGGTTGTTGCAGATACTTCTATGGTGGGGACAATATGATATTTAATTCATATATTTTTTCAAGTACACTGAGTGATTAACCTGACCCACCGAAACTCTTCATAAAACTTTAAAGTAAATAACGGTGTTCCACGGGATACACAGTCAAAATCTTACTACCAAATATAAGGAAAGGTTGTTGATGAACAATATGGTAGATTTAATAGCTGGCAATGAGTTGTGTTCAATTGCCGAATACGAATATAACAAATTGATAAAAAAAAACTGAAAACAACCATACGATCTTCGACATTTGGAGAAGTATAGAAATCCCATATAAAAAAAATTAAAAATACCTCACGGTCCTCTACTGGTTAAGTTGTTATTGATGGTGAAAAATTAACATGAAATACGTTAGGTACCCACAATGTCATAATTCCTCGATTGAGGTCACTTTTAGCTATCGGGCAAATATCTTCCAAGATACTACGGAGCAGGGTTACCGACTCACGAGCTTTAAGAACTGGTAGATTATGAGCATCTTTTACGTAAGTCTATATTATTTATTAATTTGAATTAATTTAAAATGTACATTTGTTAAAATGTTAACGTGTAAGACGTAGATATTTTTCTTATTTCTCGAATAGTCGAAAAAATTCCATAATACGTGGGATATTCTCAAAACATGGATTCTAGATATAAATGGATTTTCATAAATACATTTTTACTAACTTTATAAATGAGTCAATCATTTGTTGTTAGAGTCATGTTCAAGCATTTAAAGTGTAAATAAACAGTAGTGTCAAATCAAGTGTAAATAGTCGGCGAAATAAAAAACTGTCGAACTCGCCTTAAAAGTAATAACGTTACTGTATATTAAAATGTTAACAAATCATTAAAATCAGTAATATCAATTAATTATATCTCGTGAGTGTAAAAGGTTCAAATTTGGTGAAGAAAGTTTGAAAATAATCAGAAAAAATAGGTTCGCATCTCGAAATATCACAAAAATTTCATTTCCATAATACCAAGATTTGATTTTATTAGGAATGGCATGTACGAACTTCCAGATGTCCACCCAGTCTTTTTATAAAATTTGATGGAATATTAGCAAGCACATGAGCAGGATATATTCACCGGGTTAATGTATCAATTGTTATATAATACAAAGGTAATTGTCTTTCATTCCAGATTATCATGCCTTCATTCTGGAAGACTATTGTATATATAACACGTACAGTGGATAGTATTTTATGATGCTGATCTCACATCGTGCAAAAACAAATACAAAGAGAGATTATCGGGAATGTAGAATGTTAGACAACCCTACTGGCAACAAATACCGGCTCCATGGCTGCAGGTCAGATACTCAGATACCAGTGAAGTGGGAGCGAGGGACCAAGTTTCATCACCGAATTGCTACAGAACAAAGCAAGTAAAAGTAACTGATAACTTGTGTATACTATACTAAAGTGTTTATACATCTTAAATGCTTAGTTATTCAAAGATTGCTCCTAAATAAGACCTTCTTACTTTTACTAATAGACTAAGGAGATATAATGAAAAGGCTTCATAAATAAGTTCATTAAAATGAAATGCGTGTATTATTTATAAGCAATCAATAATCATTATTTTATCATGAACGATCTGCTTCTCTATATGATTGATTTTTTAAAATACGACCATATAATTAAATTTTATTATTCTCTGATAGAATTCGTTCTGGAAACGTTCGATTCGTGCTGTTTCTTGCTCTAAATTTTGTCGATTCTTTCAATTGTCTTTCTGAAACTTCAATTGCAACTCCCGTGTGTGCGCATAGTTGTATTTTAATCGGACTGCATGCGGTGTCTATCAAGTCGCCATTATAAGAAGAACCCGGTTAATTTGCATGATGATTAATGATTTTTTGCGCCGGTCGTTGTATCATCAATGACGATGGCGATTTTGCGATTAACTGTTAGCAGAAATTGTGCCAGTTTCCCCTTCTACATTTCAAGTCACAACATATTCGAAAAAATTACAGAATTAGGGCGCTCATCATTTGAATTAAAACGACAAATTAATATTCTCGGGGTGAAAATTGATATATAATAAATTAAGTTTAAAAACTAAAATCAATATTAATATATAAATAAATTCCAAAAAACATTATTAAGTATTATTTTTGGGTAATGGTATTTTCAATACTTTTTTTGTGAAGATTGTTAGTTGAACTTGTGTTTATTGTGGATTATGACTATAGATTTGTTCACCGAACAACAAGCGATTGGTATAAATGATTTTTGTATATTTTTTCAGTTACTATCAAAAATTTCCCCTCACCATATGACAGGCTTTACTTAATAAATAAGTATTTCAGATCTTAAATATGAAGTTAAATTCATATTATTATTATTATTCACATTATATAGTTACTAAATATTACCACATTTTATACATCATGAAAACATATTTATTTGTCGATCATCGCAGTGGTAAAATAAACTCGAGATTATAAAAATATACTTTTGTATGAGTATATACCAAGCAGATTATTTCTAACAACAATAGTTTTAGATACATACAAAGAACATTATCTACATGACATAATAGGAGTCAATAAAAACTGTATCTTGCTGCATATATTGCATGCATTATAATTATACTATCCACATTATTATATTATCTACACACATTAATGAACCTATATACGTTCAACACTGCTTACTCGTTGATGCTTTTATGTATCTTTCGTATCATCCAAATTTCAATATGTTCAGCTAAACGAGATTGTAAGAATGAATATAATTGATATATATGCAAATTAAAGGTAGAATAAACTGCACCAAAGCAATAATAATGGTTAAAAATTTCACAATTTTATTAAAAAAAAAAACAAGAAATGAAAGAATAAATCTGAGTGAACTAAATAGCTTCTATAAACAGTTGGTTTTATGCATTGCTCTATTAGAATATCCTGAATATCACTTTGAGACGCCATTCCTGAATCGGTAAAATTCAAATTCATCATATAATTTAGTATGTCTTCACGTATCTATGCCATCAATGCATCTAGTAAATTTAAGATAATTTGGAAGCTATTTTATGCACAGTGTTTCTTTAACGCCTAACTCCTCGCTCGAAGACGTTTACTTGTTTGTACGGTATTTTTGGACGCTTTCTCTGTTAGAAACAGTGACATTCAAATTGTTGATAAGACTTAGTATGCGGGGATAGCTCAATGGTCAAAGCGTTTGCTTCGCAAGCCAAAGATCGTGGGTTCGATCCCCGATGGAGATTTAAAAAAATTATATTTTTAATCGACTTCTGAGCTCTAAAATACTCCCCGGTTGTTTTGAATTTGATCCCTCACCCGTAAAATGCCAGTCATAGCTTATTAATTAAAATTGGTGGTAGACGAAAGTCGTCCCGTGAAGACCACCCATTCATAGTAAATTCCTGTAATAATAAGGATTATGCGTGAATCTCGGGCTGTAGTCTATGACGCTGGCGGATCAACACTCCACATGCAGCGCTTAGCCATGTGCACTATGGTAAGCGTCATATAATTCCACAGATAAGGCTTCAGAATTAATATCACCATATGTCGGTATTCTCCTGTATGTGCTTACATAAAAAAGTATGTCTTCATTTGAAAGTGCCATCAATGCATGTAAAATTATAAGGATTGAATTATCAACAGTTATTCTTTAACGCCTTCCACTTTGCTCTAATCCCTTAATTTATTTCTACAGTAGTTTTAGGCGCTTCCAAAGCTTTGTTCTCTAAAAGACCGCACTTGTTCGGTGCGTATTTTATTTTATTCATTTCACCTGTCGCGCTACCTAAGATATAAGTTACAAACTGTTAATCTGCATTTATCATGAGATACAAGGATTTAAGCAACGCTCGGCACTTTCTGGGATGGGCTCGAGAGAGGTAATATTATCAGTGGCCAGAGACTGGCTCTCGGTTGCCGGTGTGGTTGCCGGTACTGGACCGGTGACGCTGCTTCGCCGGACGCAAACTGTGTCAAGCGAATTCCTCGGATAACTGCGCCGGGACCTGCCCAGCAACACTTGTGATCGAGCAGTTCCTGAACACACTTGGAGTCCAATGAAACTCTCGTGTATATCTAGATGCTTCACACTTTGAGTAAAAAAATATTGTTATCACTAGAGAATCCTTATAAAATTTATACTCACTACGAGTATTATAGAAACTTGGTATGTAGCCACAAAAGTGGCTTATAACAATTAGACTTATCTGCCTGCATTGTAAGGTTTTGACACTACACATTTTTAATTTGAGACGCTATATGGAAAGAGCGTTATTTTGTTTTGATCTACTTAATTAAAGGATACAGATTGGTGAAGTAGGAAATGTAGATCTTGAAAGGGAATTCCAATGATTTCCAATAACCATCAACTTATATAAAAATATTTGTCAATGATTATCGTACATTAATCCTTTATCAAGTGAATCCACAATGTAATAGTAGTGGCTATTTTTCGTATAGTAAAAATATAAAAAAGCTATTTGCATATAATAGTTCGATTAATGACACGAGGTTTTTCAAAGTAAGAGAATTTATCTCCTTTTAAACATGTCCAATTTTCGTATTCTGTGATGGGACAAGAACCGGCATTTTAACATGGTTATTGACCCTAAAAAAAATGTTCGAGGAAAATCAAAACAAAAACTTAAAATTCGGATTACACTCTTTAAACACTTATGTTGCCATGTATCAATAATTATCAGATTTGTGTAGCAGCGAGATAAAAAACGAAATAATTGTGAGACATTGAGGTTACAGGTGTATTGATTTGCATACCAAGATGCTAAAAAACTAGAAACTGAGCAGTTTACTAGTTGATTTTTTACTGAGCAGTTGACTAGTAAATACAATAAAAACACTGTGATGTTATGTCAGAGGCATAGTAATTTTCTAATACATCGAAGTTAATTTAGTGCTTTGAATTGTTTTTCTTAAAAATAACTATTACATGTGTTAGCAGATATGGATTATAAACATACTAATATGTATTGGATTGAACAGTGCATAAAATATTTCAATGCTACAAAATGCTTCACTTTTTACCTTGTTATTATGAAATCAAAGGTAAAATTACTGCATGTGCACGTGATTGTGCTATGTTGGTTTCGCTAACGTTCCTAAAGTATGTTTAATACTCCACTAGTTAGATTCATACAAAATGTGAGATCGTATATTCATTGAAACGAAAATAGTAGATATGCATATTTTTCAAAACTAAGAGCACGGAAAAAATGGATATTTTTTGTACTAAAAGATAATTTATTACATTGTAAGATTATAGATCCTCACCTAAAATAGTTTAAATAAATATACCTGTTTTCATAGATTATTTAAATTTTGCCACTTTTATGCTTTACATCACCACTTTGCCCACTGGCAAAATAAGGATGTTTTTAAATAAGCATTTTGTTCTTAACACGTATTGTAACTCTTGTGTTTATTTAATATTAAAAATATTGTGATTTGTGGCGTATCCACTTTGTTCACTTTTAATAGTGGATTTTAAAAAGTAAATCGATTTAAATATGGCAACACTCGTTTTTAATTAAAATCATAATTATCTCAGTTGTTTCGTTATAGCTCTGTCAAAAAGTTCCATCGCAGGTAACAATGGCGTGTGCAGACATTTCCGGTCCTGCCTGTGATAGCGGTAAAGATGTTAGGCGGCTGTTCGTGAGATCCGAATTACGCCAGCAAAGATTTTCGCACGGAGCATATGGCGGCCTCACCACGAAACATAGCAAATATTGAATGCAGTGTTTTTTCCTTTCTTCTTACTAAAAATATCTAATATTTATCGATCGTTCTTTAGCTATTACGTTATATGGAATACGTCTCAATTTCATTGAATATTATATATGATTTTATTAAATATATTTGCATGTTTATTCTAGTTGGTATCAATCAAAGAGTGGGTATAAACTTCATAAGATATTTTTTGTAAGGAGCCCTTAATATTAAAACCAAAAAGAAAATGTTGAAAGTATTGATATCAGAGCTGTCAAAACATATAATCGATAATTAAGAATTGTTATGTTTTATGATAAAAATCAGTATATATGAACAAACGTGGTACAATCTATAAAAGCATTATTTAAAAAAAAATGTTAACAACTGCACTATGCATAATAAATGATATTTTTTAATCTAGTCGTTATAACACGTGTAGTTTATGATACTCTCATTCTTCTTGTTATATGCGTAAAGAAGAAATTATATTTCTGTATAAATTTAAGTCTGGGTACTTTCTTTTCCACAAATAAATATTACACGAGTGACTCATTGATATCTTCTTTTGCAAGACATATTGATCGATACAGAAACGATGACTAAGTGTACGAATCTTGAACGGACTATCTTTTCTGTATACTATTGCCATAATGGGATTGTTTTCATAAAGAGATTTCTCGGTATTAGCTTTATACACAATTTCCGTTACACTTATTAGATGCATGTAAAAACGCATTATCAAAGAAACTGCGGCGTGGACATGCAATGGAAAAGCTCGGATTCAACATGGAAGCTTCCATGTGGAAATAAATGTTTTTAGACTTCAGAAAGCATCTCGAATATAAACTGAACGTTCTAGAAACAAAAAGGTATAACTTTTACGTGGAACATTCAATGATTTGATGCACTTTAGTATATTCAAAGGACTTTATAAATGAACAAAAAGAGCTTCAATATTTTAGTTGAAATATTAAATAAACTTATTTAAAAAAAAGAGATTGATTCTGAAAACCAATCAAATATGACTTAAGTACATCTGGTAATAGATCCTTAATATTTTTAAATACGAGTACAACATGAATAAAATACTTATGACTTATATTATAGAGCGCATATTTGTTAACCCATAAGTGCAGCAATGATATCTGAACTTGGATCCATCAAAGAAGAACTACTACGATTTAATTTATCACTTTAATTTTTTTATCACTCAAAATGACATTGACCAAGAAATCGTCAAGAAGTTATTTAGCACTGTTTTATTATTAATTTTCGTTACCAATTTTTACAGGAAATAATAAGGATGTTTATTTAATATCGACCATTGGGCTTTTATGAGAATGGTACTATATTTTATGCATGATAAGCTTAAAAATTAAAAAAAAATGTACTAAAAAACGTAATTTTTTCAATTTATTTTAGTTAGAATAGAAATATTTTGTTAAGTTAATTGTTTGTAATATAACACGAAATAATGTTATTGTACTCTCAGAAGTCAGACATGAATATATCACATAAAATATATACTTTTTAGAATAGAGTTACACTGAATATACATTTTTCATATAAAAGAAACATGACATTCATCTGGGTTAGCTGATATCGTGTGGAGATTGCGAAATAATATAGATTTGAAAAAATTAAATGCGTTTGTAGACATTTTTTTTTGAATTGATAGTTTAATTAATTAAAAAATATTCGATTGTTAAAACTCTTTCAATGATTGGTGTATCTAAACTTTTGTAATTATGCATAGTGCAAGAAATGTGTAGTGAAAATGAACTTTAGATTTTTGTATAATCTTAAAAAAAACGAAATTATAAAATTACAAACTTTAGTATCAATCTGTTTGGAGTGATGGTGGTACTTTGTGGTACGATGTATATTATTTTACAACTATTAATTGTTGAAGAAATATCAATGAAAAAAGAAAACAAATCGGATACTTAAACACTAAATACGAATATATCATGAAATGTATAACAGTGATATAAGTGATTCAGATACCACACGTACATACTTATATTACAATTCTAGCTTACCTAATTAAAATATTTATTAAATAAGTTATCACCAGATCATAATAATTGTATTTCAGAAATATTCACCGTAAGAATATTTTGCAACGTTGTGGAGGCTTAAAAATAAGCCAAATCCAATCTTATATGAACAATATACGAGCGATATTTCTATAGATTGCCTATAAGCGGAAGATCAAGTAAACAGACACTGATCTATTACTATACACAACTCTGCTCTGAAGCGGATCTAAACAACAAAGTCGATTAGGTGACATGTTTGCTTTGAAACATCAAAATTTCACGCCACAAAAACACAATATCAATACAAAATCACGAACTGTATGTAAAGGTGTACCGCAATATGAAAAAAGATGATTTTATACAGCGATTAAGAATCTAGCGCTGTCGGTTAGTAAGTTGGCACTAAGTTATTTTATTCACTTTTTAGCGAAGCACAAGTTAACCTTTCGATTGTTCGTTCATCCGATGTGGTGTTTTGCGGTTGTTTGTGGGTGTCGCGAGTGGCGGGTTTCGCGCTTATTAGTCGGTAGGAGTGGACTCAAGCGTCGATGTCTCTTAGGGCAAGTGTTTGCCGGGCGAACGTCCAGTGCGCGAGGTGCGCCGTTTGCGACTGAAACACAAAGCCGCTGGCTGCCGGCGCCATCTTTGACAGAACTCCGACAGTGGCGTGCAAAAGTAAAAAGAATGCATTTTTTACAATTGAATGAATCCAATAATGCATTACATTTTTAGGTGCCAATCATAATCAGCGGATAACTCGTCCACTACAGGAAATAGACATTTTAGGTTATGAAAAAGCGATTTTATAGAATAATTAAATAAATACAACGATGACATATTTGCATAACATCTTAACAAACTATATTGTAATCTTGAAATGGATACAAAACACAAATAATAATGTATGATGTGCAATGTAACTTTGTTTTAACAGTATTCAAACTTAGGATTAGTTAGCTGCAACTAAATTATACATCTCGTTTTACACTCCACTCTACTTATATACAGCCTTCTTCTACTCAGCAAATGTAAGAAGTTCATAGACACTTGTTGCAAATACTTGTTTTTAATTAATTAGAGCAAATATTTGTGGAACTCGTTCATTATCATCACTCAAAAGTCTTTCTTAAATTGACTTTCATTACATAAAATGTCGACTATGAATCATATTTTCATTTTTTTTTATTATTATTATTTTACTGTACATGATAATTTCATCATCCTAATTAATAAAATGGTCAGGTAATGTAAAAAAACCAATACGTTAAATCAACTGTCTTAAGAATCTTAAATGTTTCAATTCTACCAAACGAGCCTCATGAAGATTTTAAAAATATACTTTTAATTGAGAAAATAAAAATAAAATATTTTATTGTTGAATACATTGCTGAACATTTATCACAGCCACCATGGTTTCATTTGTATTTATTTCTTAACCAAGCATTTTATTAGTTATACATATAAAGGAATAATTTTAATTACTAATGTTTATTATTGGTCCACTAGAAAGTTGTATTTCTCTCCACTCTTCGCCACTGCGTGCTCCCCGCATACCGGGGCAAGTCACCTGTGCGGGCGGCAGGTAGGGCGGGGGCGGGGGCTTACGTAAGCGACCGCGGCCCCTCAAAGCACGCCCCTGGATCTGCACGTTCCCCTCCAAATCACCTGTACACCTCTCAATGGACGTCCCTGAACATATCAGTATAACTGAGTTCAAATACGAGAACCGTCAGTTAATATAAGGGAAGTTTTTAAATTCGCAGAATGACTAAGTATATCATAAGTGACAATACTTTCCTATGTTTTTACGAATTAAATAACTCATTAATAGAATAAATACCGACTTTTACCTCAATTAAATCATTGGTCTTTAAACTATCATTAATCAAACAAGTAAATCGGTAAGAGATTGTGAAATATGTAGAAAATCGAGCATCATGCTTCTATAAACATCCTTACAAGGAAAATCAGTGGAAACCACACAGGAAGAGATGTCATCGGTGTGCGGAGATATTTTATCTGACTAAAACTATAATTCACAAGTACCTTTCGTAGATCACTGAAAAACAATTACACACGAGAGAGTGCTTTAAAAATAATAAAGTGCTCATAGGTATATTCCAATAAAATGGAATATACGTAAACCAATGCTACTACTTGTTTTGGTCACCAACGTTCAGATATGGTAATACAATATTCGGTATTTAAACTACTTTACCACCTAAGTGCTAGCTGAAGATACGTTAAATCACACAAGGCTAATTCTTAAACCAAGGGATCCGATTCTACGGAATAATTTAACCAAATCCAATATAGCATGACCCCTGAGTATTTACATAAATAATTGATATTTATTAACAATTTAAACATTCACATGTTTAGCTTAAGTAACTGATAACTTTTACCTATAGTCAGTGATTAAAAGTAAATATTTTAGCTAAAAGTTTTAGTTTGTAGTAAATATAATCTATTATTTTATATTCAGGTTATAAAATTTCTTAAGTATACGAGTATCTGCTATAAATTTGCATGTGTATTAATTGTTTAAACTGAACCTTATCGAATCTAAAACTGAGATTTCATAAGAGCAGTGACTATAGTTATTTATTTCCATATCCGTTTCACATGTGGACCATATGGTGAATGGTCATCACAAATTGCTGCTATTCAGTTATTTCAGCTACTATTGTCCAAGCCTGTCCCATGACATTTCTGCACCTAAAGGTTCACCCGGGAGCATACGAGTTAAAACATATATGGTTCCCAACTACCTCCATTTAGAATAACTCTCGAAAGAGACGGTATCCGAGGCAAATTTTGGATGATTTTTAAATCAGAATTGTTAAGGAGATTGGATAATTTGACGCTCCCGAGGCATGAATCGTTTGGTTCAAAGGGGCGCAACCAAAAAACTCTCTTCAAAATTGTTGAAAAGATTATATTAATAAATAACTGAAGTTCGATAATCGGAATTTAAATGAAATCAACGACTTACACTTTTTGTGATATATTTTTGATCATCTTCTAGTATTCAATGCTTAAAAATATGCCAATGCATTGAAAACGTCCAGCTATTTACAGATGGCGTGACTTGGCCAGTAAACATTTTTTTCATCGTATTCTTTGAAACATCTCATGAATGCAGGAGCACAGGTACCTGGCGTGGATCGTGATACATTTCATATTTTCACCTTCTCTCGAGCGGCAAAATACTTCATCACACGATTCAAAATTCAAATCTGATCTTCCATGCAGATAAAAGCTAAAGCAAAACAATTCAAATAAAAGTATTCGTTATAAAAATACTCTACATTAACTTTATAATTTCCATAAAACCAATAACACTCATCTATGTTATCGCTTCTTAAGGGACTTCCAGCTTAGCTTTATTTCTACCCGCATTCGCTCGGAAATTTGTTCTAAATTTGAATTGAATTCAAAATATTCCACTTTTATAATGTATCAGTAGGTACCTAAATTTGTTCGAATTTCATTTTGAACACATAAAAATTCATAATAACACAAATATTATAACCACTAAGTACACAAATCTAGGATAATATGATTATTATTTTCATGACGACAAAAATAAACAATTATTTCAATTTATTATTACAATTGAATTTTTATATTTAGTAAATTTAAATGCTTTTGAAAATATTTCCATTCCTATTATGCTTACCTATAATACCTACCAATATTGTACATAATAAGTAAGATTGCAAACAAACTCCATTTTGGCTTTAAATATAAGATTCCACTTTTGTCACATGCATTAAATACCTTTTTCTTTTTTTTAAAGTATTTGTATTAAAAAATGATTTCACTATGTGTTCAAATGATTTTATATATATTATGTTATTATAATATTTGCAAGTGATTTGTAATTTAAATTTAATTATAATGACAAATAAGTTACTTCGATAAATTTTTCAAAATTTCTAATGATTTCTGTCGCTGAAAAGGCTTGGAAAACATTTTTATCTATCATGCAAATCAGTTAAATATATTTGATACATACAAATAAATATCCCACGACTGATATTAAAATGTGAATTTGAGTTATATCAAACAGTAATCATATTTTACAATAACTTTATAAGTTGTTTTGTGAATACCTACGAGTATATAATTTTCTTCCGCTTGGTATTCCTAGTATTTAAATGGTACACCCATCATATTCGATTCAATAGGAATTCAATAATAAGCTGCCATCAGGCCCTTAGTAAGACCATAATATTGTATTTGGAACTAGTAAAAGTATCAATACAAACTAAATCTAAGAAGCAATAAATCATTTTTATGTTGTGTTGAAATTGTAATAGCATACAGTAAAAAAAAACTTTAATTTACACAATTTATATTATTCTTCGGTTTAACAAAAGTATTGAAAAGGCACTTGGTACATGGATAGTTGCGAGTGAAGGTTTAAAGAGCCCTCCCAGGAATTCCTTAGAGGCCCAGAGCCTTTTATCTGAGATCAGTCGAGGCAGAAACTAGTTTATAATAATTAAATTTCTCGCTGATGCAATATTACTTCATTGATTAATGTGCCGAAGCCGCTCAAGCGCTGGACAACAGAGAGCAATTCATCGGAGGATCACAAGTAACACATACTGCTTTGTATAAGTTATATATAGGGTCCGCTATCTAACGTTTTTTTTTCAACTAGTACTTATTTCGTGAATGGTAACACTTAGCTCATGTCTGATTTGACAGGTAATTAGTTTTATCCTTCCGTTAAACGAATATGGTTGTGTATACGCTTGAACAACGCTGGGAAATATTGCGACATTACTTTGAAAATCATGGTAATGTTGCAGAATGTGTGCGAAAATTGCGTACGGATTTTGGAAGAAGAGAATCACCGTCAGCTCCGTATGTTCGTTATCTTGTGAAAAAAGTGAAAGAAACTGGCATCCTCATCGATAAACCAAAGCGTGAAAAGCCAAAAACAGTGCGTACACCCGAGAATATTGCTGCTGTGGCAGAAAGTGTGCGTGTAGCGGCATGAATGGCGCTTCTATGCAGCGCGGCCATGTTGAACGAATTTTTGTTCACAAAAATTGAAGAAAAGGATATTGGCAACATTTGGTTTCAACAGGACGGCGCTACGTGCCACTCAGCCGAAGCTACACTCGATGTTTTGCGCCCTGTTTAAAAAAAAAAGTTATTTGGCAGACCCTTTATTTATTCACATTACATATTTGTATTTATAAATGTTGTAGATATGATTTATGACTCATCAATTAGTATTCAGTTTTCTGAAATGCTGCTTATATTCGCAATTATATTTCAATTTGGATTTAATATCTGTATAACTGTACTCATAGGATGCAATTTACAAATGGCTCTTGTAGAAGGATTTATTTTAAGTTTTTAAATTTTGTTTTGGACTGAATTAATTAAAATTTCATAGAGGTTTCGGAAATTCGAAAAAATATGACCCTATCATGATATATCATTAAATTATTAAAATAATTTAATATGTTAAATATAGGAATTCCTAACGAAGGGAAAAGTATTGAAAAATAAACGATGTACTTACGGGGAGTTGAATATAATAATTCATAATGAAACATGACATTTAGAAAATACTAAAAAATTTCTCGTCTTAAATGTTGACACAAAATCAGAAATGATATTGTTTAAATATTACGTAATGGACAAAGATACACAGCATACATTTTGATGATCGTTTTCCGTTATTTAGATGTTAAATAAAAACCGAAAGCATTCCTTATAAGTCTAACTATTAAATCACAGTACCGGGGCAAGGTATTTTGGCTCCATAAATAATTACTCAAATAAGTGATTTCAAATTTTGACCAAGTATTGTGGGAAAAAAAAACAATAAATCAATGGAAAACGGGGCTTAAAACGAAATTAATAATTATCATAATTTTATTTCTTCATTCTAAAATATACATAATATTCTTTACCATACATTGTATAGTTTTTGCCGTGTACTTTTTTTTGTGATATTTTTTTTATTATGTGTTTTTTTTTCTAAATGAATATCACTCTTCTGTTTTGGCTATACGTTTTTCAATTACCTGAGGTCGGCCTTCATTAAAAATATGCGCCACACTCAATCTTGAACACTACTTTCTTATTAAAAGTTAGTAAGTGTAGTATTGTATTTAAACTGTAAATTTTTGATATCAGTTACCGCCGAACTTAAGACTTAAAATTTAGTTTAACATATGTTACCGTCTTAAAAAAACTTGTGTTCATTTACACTACAAACTTAAAGAAACAAAAATGTTCATATAAAATCAACAATGATTCTATTTAGTTAAAATTTAAAAAATCAAGTTTTAATTGAGAATTGACAGTATACAAAGTTATCAGAACTATAATTTCATTCACTTACAAAATGAGTGCAATCATTAAAGTAACCAACTATTCTCGACTGTATAGCTTTATTTTAATTTACACTTTATTTGTATGTACATTGTGTTTACTATACTCGTAGGAATGCATCAACAAGACTATTATTTACTAGACTCGATTCCTTATAAGCGAGTACCATAGGTATTCAAAGGGTTACTCCGGAAAGTCCTAAATTCCATTATTATCTCCGGGTATGACAGTACTTCCCTCGTGAATATTTTATCAGATTTTGTACTACTTCAATAATAGTGTAAAATGGATAATATAGCAATTATATATAATAAATATGATTCTGTGTCTTTCAATTTGGTGTTTTGTTAAATCGCATGTGTAGTATTTTCTGCATTTAGCTCTGGTGTTGGCATAATTCGATGACATATATGTAGTTATCAACAACCGGGTATTAATATGATTATGGTGGAGGCGCCCAAAGCGGTCTCCGCCCAGCCAACGTATGGGAGTTATTTATTTCTTTTTATTTGTCTAATATGGCGCGAGCCAGCTCCTCACGCAGTGTCCCCTCCCACGAATCTAAACTCCCAAAGGTTGGACCGCCATTGAAATTTTAAAATTTTATTAAAATTATAGAATTAAATACAATTCGTTGATTTTTTTTAAATTTAATGCCTATGAAGAGAGATTCCGCTCAAAACGCTTCAGTATAATCCCCATTCTTCTAAAAGGCTTCATGTAACAAAATAATGGTTTTGAAAACAGTTGCATTCATCATACTCCTAGGATATAAAAGGTACGATGATTCAACGTTGTGAGGAACGATGAGTTAAGGAACTGACAAACATCCATTCTAGTCAGCCAAAAAAAATGAATGTGGACCTGGCTGCGACAAGTTGTTTCTATTGATTTATCGAAACATAAACTAGATCCACCTTTTCTTCAAGCCTTCCTGGATCTTGGCGTCTTGGATCGATTCTAGGTTGTTCTCGGCGGAACTCCGTGTAACGTATATGTCCCTGCTTACGGGGATTCACTATGGATGAGTGTTGTTCACATATAACAACTTTTGCTTATCACAAAAGTTGATTAATAAACTCTGAATATAATTTTAAAATCCCTAAGATCTATGTTTCTTATATCTTGATTATAATGATCCAAAAAATTTATAAATAATGTATATAAGTATGACATAAGTCCACATAAAATAAATTGAAATATTTAGTTTTCTCAAGTGCACAACGCATTTATGTTGTTAACTTTTTGCATTTTCTGCCAGATCGGGAAATTATTTAATGTCGTTGTCACCAGATATGGCAAATAGGTTTCGTAACAGTCGATTGAATAAGATGGCAGTGTGTCCAGGTAGCAAAGTAGTTTTTCCTTAATCCATCCCGCGACCAGCTCGGGAAAGTGATCGACACATGTGATTAATGTATAAAGTCAGGGCAGTACGAGAGTGAGTGAAAACTACATTAACTGAAAAAAAGTGAAAAAAAACTGAAAACTTAAAAAGAAAAACGATTATACACTTAATTATTTTTTAAAGTTTTAAGGATTTACGGGTTTTCAAAATGAATGTGTGCATTTTAAAATGAGTGTATAAACACTTAAAACGTGTAAACATATATTTATTTCTTGTTTTTACTAATATGGATCACACTGAGAACTTTTAAATTAGTTGCCAGAAAACTGCAATTTCGCCCGCAGTGAAGACTTCATCAGTTTCAACGTGTATAAGCATATAAGTATGCTTTTACACGTAAGAACTGATAATATATTATGTATAATGATAATGATTAATGTAATAACTTCTTTATCTTTAAATCTTACACATTCTTCATTTAGAACCTATCTATCGTGTAAAAATAGAATCAGATGTATACAAAAAATGAAATATAATGTGTAAATTGTACTTTTACACAATGGTTATTTACTCATTTTTCAAGATAATATGCTGTGAGATTCCTCTTTTAAAGTAATAATATAAACCAAAACACTTGAATTATAAAGGTCAATTGATACACATGCAAATCTACAGAAAACCCCATTGTTTACAACATATATTTCGATAATCAATCAGAAAAATAAAATGTAGAAGTCTGATTCAAACCGAAGACAGCATAACTTTGCCCTGTTTATTGCAATCGACACTTTTAATACTTGTATTAAATGTAACATTCGTCTTTTTTAAATACCTGATCGTGACTCTGCGCATTGATATAACCAGCTGGTGTTACGGAGACACCTGTACTTGTACAGAACCACGGAAGAGATGGTCTGATGGCCAAGCGGCTGCGAGACCCACAATATAGGCGATACTACACCCACTTTGTTGGTGTAGCAAAGTATCAATCTTAGAAGAATTGAGTAATACAGGGTGCGGTAGAACCGAGTAAGGTGCGAGAATTCTCCCCGTGTTCTTTCAGTGTTCAAAATGGTTTAAGAAACACTAAATGAATTAAAAATATATTTATTTCATAAGCCTTTCAGCCTCGGCATAACATCCGGTATTAAGAAAATATTAGTTGTATTTACATAAACGCAGAAGAGGGACTAACAAATGTAAAAAAAACTATGCTGTTTTTAATATGTTATTTAATAGTCATTTAAAGCTTAGCATCATTATCATCAACCTGTATCCGTCCATTATTATGTACACTGTAATATAAGCTTTTCGCACGATTCTCCATCCTTCTCGATCCTCCGTTTTCCGGAATCAGGCTTATCCCGCTATTCATCTGATGCCGTCAGTCAATTTTGCAAGGGGTCGGCCAACACTCAGTCTGTTAGTTCTTGGGCGCCACTTCTATAATTTTCATTCCCATCGACAGACGTCTCTTCAGCAGATATGCTTATTGCCACTTAAGTTATCCTTCCATCAGCGTCCACTATTCAAGTAATTCTTCGGATATTTTTGTTTCGAAATTATTTTACGGGTAAGACTTGCTGTTAAATTCCACGCCTCAATGCCATAACTTTATACTGGAAGAATACATTGGTTAAACGCGTAGATTTAAGACATTGCGGAATTTTTGCTTTATAATGTACTAAAGTTTACCATGCTGCCCATCCCAATTGACTATTACATTTTGGCGAATTCATAAATCCGCTTTCTAGATCGGCCAAACGTGCCAATTAACACAGCTCCGGTAAACAGTAGATTTACCGATATGTGTTTGTGAAATTAATGCGTAATAGCAATTACCAACAAAGCACCGATCTCTATGGACAGGTAACATTAATTAAACAGGATGTAGAACCAGTTTTACGCACAAATGTCTGAATCCTTCTTGAATATCACCATCACACTTTTAAATGTTTTTTCGTATTTTTTTCTACTACTTATGTTTTTTTTTATGTAATCTCATACGGGAGAATATCGACAGACAGTGATTCATAAATATATTTATAGATTTTTTATAATATGTGTTATTTTTAAGGATAGTTTTTGATCAGAACACGTCATTAGTACAGTACGGAATTAAGCATCGTCCATGTTTATCGGGTCTCATTGTGAATGATACAACATTTTTCTGCACTAATTTTGATCAATTGGCTATGACAGGAATTTATATGAAAAGGCTCAATTTCACAACAGCCAGGATAGTATTTAAAAAAATTATATATATTTAACTAATTATTATTCTAAGAAACAAGCGACTTTACTTTAGGAGGCCAAGGACGAATAGATTCTCCTGCTCCTTCTTTAACATTACAGGCAGGCTTTGAAATGCTTTCCCACCATTTGTGTTTCTTCACACATACAATCTTAATATCTTCAAGAAGTATATAATAATATAATTAAGCACTTAAGTTGCTCATCACTACATGCACACAACCACAGGTTCTCTGACTGTCTTATCAGTACACCACCACAAGTATTCTGCCTACCTTATTCTTCGTATTTTATTTTCACAGAGAGGGACAATTATTTTTCTCATTACCTTGTTTTCAAAGACCAGAAGTGTATGTCATCTTGTTATTTCTCTTACTCAGAGTCCATTAATGTTATATACGTACTCCTAATCAATTCAAGATAATATATCCATGCATGGCTTGATCGGCATACGATTTTCTCGTTCTTTGTTTTTCCTCATCGATCAACAGTAAACGATTGCAGAGATTTCGCTGAAGTTAATATACTCTGGTCTCAACAGCATTCCTTCCCAGCCTCTGCAGTCATGCGAGCCACATACCTTCATCACAATTAATATCCATTATTCACCTGGACCGTAATAAATCTGATATTTTAACCGATGCATGTAGTTTTCTTGCACACCTAACAAGTACTTAGTGCAGCACACCTAACAAGTACTACAGCAGTGCATAATTTATATTAATTTCTCTTACATCTCACTTGAACAACATTATACTCGTACACTTATTTTGCATATTTTTATCGAGTATTTTATCTGTTAAGCTGTTTATCCAGACCGTTTCACGGTTAAAACCTACCATTTTACACTTTTATATAGCGTGAAGCCCGAAAGCAACTTTTTAAGCACTATCAATTCAACATAAAGAAATGCACTTTAAAATATTTACGTCATGTTCATTAGTGATTTTATTTTCGTGTCACGACTTATCGTTCCCAGACAATTCGTTCAACGACTTATCAGATACGTCATGGGGCGCACGGTCAACTGGTATACGGGACATTTGGTGCACGGGATAACTGGTGAACTGCATATCTCGCTATCTTAACCTAACGATTTGTCAAGTGATCGTAGAGTACAGAGATCCATAGGTCTCATTAACGAAATAACTTAGGTTAGGTTAGGTTTACTGAGACATCCAGTGCACCAGTTGTCCCTTGAGACAAATATCCCGTGCACCAGACGTCCAGTGCGCGCCACTTTATTACCGATGAGTCGTTGAACAAATTGTCTGGGAACAAAATGCGACGGAGCCTTTTACTTTTCTTCCCATATCCGCTTCATATCTAGAGCATATAGTAACCACAAATTGTCGCTACTAAGTTCTGTCAGCTGCCATTGTCCCGTGCACCATACTTTGTCCCAAGACTTAATGAAAAAGACAGCTAAAATATCCAAGGCAAATTTGGGTCTTGTTAATCAGAATTTTGTACTACTATTGACGTTGATCAATCGTTCCGAAAAGGTTATGAATAATTGCAATTCCCTTAGTTTCTGTATACACATGGCACGCAACCACTACGCATCTCTTCCATACGAAATATGTAGCCAACCTCTATTGAACGTCATAGAGACCACTTGATGGACACACTTTTCTGATGAATTAATATTTATTTCGATGCTGAGCTTTAGATTATCGGTTTTCAAGCAAATACGTTACACCTTAGCCACGCTCACCGGTTAAAGTTATTACCTGTAATAGTTAATAAGATGTATTTGAAAGAATGATGTTGTTATTGGTCGGAGTGGCATTGGCGTATCCGCCCACATAGGTGCGAGAAGCGTAGGGGGGCCATTGATAAACAAAGTAATATTATTTGTTGACAGAAATGGATATTATAATGTGTACGTAGGTAAACTTCATTATACAGGATGCTGATAACAATCACACGAATATTTATCAAATTAATTAACTGTCGTTAAGATTAGAGTATCAAAAGATATTCAGAATTCATATAATATCTCCAGGTGAAAAGACGCCTACTGTTTCTTGTCGCATATTTAATTAACACTTGAAATCTTCTTTAGATTTTTTTCAAATACGGTCACTGTACCCAAACATAGAGCCCTTTATAATATTTATCCAAAATCCAAGGTGTTGCTGCTAAGAAGAAAAAATTGTTTAAGAAATAAGTGATTTTTATTTAATATCGCCAATATTGGCGAAAAAGATTGATCAAGGAAAGTTCAAAACCGTGATTAGCAATCAATAAAGGAAATATTTACCCCAAACAATGTCTGAATATGGTTTGAACAAACCAACAGTTTGAGTTGGCTAAAAATATTCAGCACGTTAAACAAAAAAAAAACTAATTAATACATATGAATAATTATGACTTGATAAATAAAGTAATACAATATATAGCAAGAATTATTATATATAATATCATATTTAGTTTTGTTATACATCCTGGAAGTAATTATTTGAAATACCTCTCTTTCCTCGAAAACTAAAGTATTTTAGGAGAACGTGAGCATGGGGAGGCTTAAAAATCAGAGATAATGCTTTTTTTTTATAAATATTTAGAAATTCATGAAAGTTAATTGATTTTCGGGAGGATAATATACTATTGAGCAAATCCTCACATTTGGCATCCTATGTGTCTGATAAACATTTAATAATCCATATTTTCTTAAAGAACATTTTAGATATATGTAATCTGCTACA
Organism: Glossosoma conforme; assembly: GCA_022606575.1. Classification (NCBI taxonomy): domain Eukaryota; kingdom Metazoa; phylum Arthropoda; class Insecta; order Trichoptera; family Glossosomatidae; genus Glossosoma; species Glossosoma conforme. The sequence goes on from JAGTXR010000001.1 coordinate 742,244, forward strand.
CAGGAGCACAGGTAAAAATGATATTTAAAATTCCTGAGCGCCATCGGCTATCAAAAAATGATTCCCTACCGCAATTAGGCTAATTTCTAAACCAATGGTATGATTCGAGCAAAAATTCTCACCTAACCTTACAATATTTACGAGTGTTCGTATATTTAAATTAATGGCGTGTAGGCATGTTTACATATCCCTCTTTTGTCCCGTTACAACTGCTATGTATTGTGTAGTTTGCACATTATTTCAGCAATGTTATTGAGGACAATCTATTTTTCCTTTGTACAGCTGATACAAGTCGTTTTTACATATAAACATCTATTTTCTAATTATTTTTCTCGCTGTAATCGAAGAAACACAACGACCAAGACCTCAGCAATGGAAGCATTTGTATACAAACGAACATAGAAATAGAGCACAAGGAAGGATGTTTATTTACTGTAAGACTTGTATATTTTCTACTATATTGTACTATTTTCATCTGTAAAACCTGCGCCGTTTACATCAATTTTTCATGAAATATGTAAGTAACAACACGTATTTGCAATTTACGCTAAAAATGTCAGAATCCTCGATTGATCTAAATACACCATTAGAATAAAGATTTTTGCAGTTATTATTACAGAATTATAAAGTTATTCTCGCGTGATCTGAGCGACCTTCTAAATTGTTTTAAATAATCCAAATAAAATAATCTTATGTTTATGCCACTCTCTTATATGTGTCTCTCTATCAGCAATAAATGTTATTTATATTTTCAGCCATTACTTTGAGATCCATTTGAAATATATAATAATTGCGTTCGACCAACCTCGAGACATCCTATGATGGCAAGCAGGTGTTGATTGTCGTCAAGCAAGCATTAGCAGCCATTGAGCCTAGCGTCCTACGGTCTCCATCCAGCATCGCGTCCTACTCCTTCATCAGTATTCCTCGGTGATCGCCTACGAGCTCCGTCCGTCCCACAGCATCACACGGAACCCACTATACTTGCCGGTGCGACGCAGAATTCACACATATATATCGTCTTCTTAGTGTAAGAACATTAAAGAATATGCTGTTTGAAATTGAGTGAGATTTTTCATATTTTTTAAATGTAAATTGCTGAGTAAACGGTTTTTAATGAATTAGTACCACGGTTTTGTGTAAGCTGTAGAGTCTTTCAAATCCAAAATGGATCAGCATCATACTGTCATAATGTATTATATATAAACCAAGGATAATTACAAAAAAGAGAGAATTCACGGCACTAGAAGTTACACTTATTTATTTGAAATAAAATAAAATACAAAAATATCTTGAAACAACGAGATGTGCGATCCAACATTATTTTAATGTAGGAAAACAATTGAACGCAGATGAAAAAAAAACATAAATATTCGAAAAACAAAATTTGAATTTTGTTCCAAATTTGTATGTAAACATTAAGAGTATTTTCACAAAGCTATTCGATATCCCATTGGATAAGAGTTTCGATGAAGATGTAACTCACGTGATGTCTGTTATCAAGTGTTAACCCAATATCTGCTCTAAATTAAATGAAGTAAGTAAATGGTGTGGAAATAAGACAACGAGTAAGAAGGAACAACATAATTAGTGGCCTTCAAAATTGGTGTTGGAGAAGAATGCTTTGAATTTCTTGGGCAGCATCAACGACGCCCTAACATTTCTGTTCTGTAAGATGCCCTCACAGAATTATAGGGTAGGTAAAGTGTTGTACATACTTTATGAAACCGCCTCTTACCGTTTTTACACATCTCAACTTCTTTAACACCACACGCAAGCATGCTAATTTTTTCCAAGAATCTATTTTTTATTACCCAAGAAGCGGATTAATAAATACTTATGATAACCTCAATTTCTGCGTGTTCCTAACACATAACCACTACGTATCCTTTTCAATCTAATCCAATGTTATTGGCGCTGGCCTCAGATATTAAAACCCGTCTTCCACTTCTCTCCAAGGGTCTTCTTATCAATGCGTAATGGTAATCAACAAATTAATGAATAATTATAATGAATACGTATATTTTTACCTATAATTATTGAATCTATTAGTTGAACATCTGTTGAATGACAATGCAGTCATCAACAGCTGTCTGCATTAACGCAATCATTCAGGAAGAGAATCTGCATAATATTCAGATTGGATCGACCACGCCCGCTCGGCCATTACAATAGCATGTCGGCTCGCCTGGTACCTACTCTAATTAGAATAGAAAATGCACTTGGCATCCTCTCGCAGAATGAAATTTAGAAATGCTATGCACCGACAAAGCGTGAAGAGGTTATGTTCTGATACGAGTACTACACAAAGATGGTTGAGAGAATGATGGTTTGCCACGCTCGATAAATAGCTAGCCGATACGTGAATATGTAATTATGAAGATCAAGAAATCATGATGCACGCCATACGTCAATAAAAGGAAATAATCGCTTAATTCAATTGTGTTTAAACAAAGAAAGAAATGTGATAGAATTTTAATGTTGTTCCACAATAATTGGAATCAAATTGCAGCCTACCTACATTATAAGAAGTGTCCCATTGAATCATTTTGGTCTGTTTCGAATGAAATCATGTTTCAGTTTCGGCAACAATTGGCAGAAATTTTATGAAAAAGTGTAGGTATGGGATTGTGCTAAGCTGTATGACTGCAGAAACCAATAATTAAGCTATATGTCCGTCGTAAAGTTAAACAATATTTTTTAACTAAATTAAATTTACACGAAAATAAATGAATTGGCGCCACAAAAAAATTGGCGTGGAAAAGAAATAATTATTATGATTTGATCTGGGATCGAGTTACATTAAATTTTCCCGGTTGCGTATGCGTCCCTACATTGCATTATAGAGCTGAAGTAATATAAATTAAAAATAAGAAGATAATGGTAGTGATAAAAAAGATATTTCTGAGTCTTCGTTAATAATTATGCTTTTATTTTTTGTGAGATTCTTTTTATTCCATCTTCATCTCCTTTAAACCCATGATTCTAATCTCATTCACTGAGCGTCAGGATAATTAGTAGATATCTAAAAAATGCCGATTTTCGACCATCGACCGTCGAGAACTATGTCAAGTCAAAGTCACTAAGTATATCAGTATTTATTGAGTCGAGCTAAGGGAGCCTAGATATACTAATACATAATACACGCCTCGGATGTTGATATATTTCACGTAAGAGAGGCCCAATTCAGACAAGAACTCCCAAGAGTTTCTTTGGAGGGATAATTGGTTAGCGTCATCTGTCTGATAAGCATTGGGACCTTCTGTTGCTAGTCTTTATTGCTTTGTTCATAGTACTTAATCATAAGTACCTATGTTTGTATATATTGTATTTTTTATTTTTATTTTTATTGCACTTCAGAAATGAATTGAGTTAATAGTTTGTAATGTTTCTGAAAGGAAAAAATAAACAAAATTGAAATTGAAATAAACACTTCAATAAAAATTAGATATTCCAATACTCATTCTTTCTTTTCCTTCTCGTACAACTCTGTTGTCTCTCTAAAATTATAATATTAAGCTTATCTACTGACAATGCTTGGTGAAACTGCATAATTTATATTTTATATTAATTTTGATTTAAAAAATAATAAATCAAAAATATTTCATTTGATTTGATATTTATTTTTAAAGTGATTACATGTTTCGGACTCCATTTGAGTCCATCCTCAGAAAAAAAAAATAAGCCAAAAAGATTGTCGTCACCATTGTAAAAATATTTTTAAAAATGTCACCTACCTTGGCCATGATCCATGATCCATGTCCTCCCTGAGAGTCGCTCCTACCTGATTGGAAGCCACTGATTCAGCGTATCAAATTTTCTAAAATGTACATTTTAATAACTGGTAGTATTATTATTATTGCTATTTTTTTTTTTTTTTTTGTAAGTAAACACATACAGGAGAATACCGACAGATGGTGATAGTAATAATTTTTTTGAAGTCTCATCTGTGGAATTCTATGACGCTTACCATGGTGTTTATGGCTAAACGCTGCATGTGGAGTGTTGATCCGCCAACGTCATAGACTACAGCCCGAGATTCACGCATCATCCTTTATTATTACAGGAATCTACTATGAATGGGTGGAATCTTGGGGTATTTTATATTATTAGAAGTGTTTAGTAGTTTCTTAGTAGTGTTCCTTATTACCAGATTAACCATTTTATAGTTTAAAATGGTATGTCGTTAATATCATAAGACTTGATACACTACAGTGAAATGTTACCGATATTCCTATGAATAATTTTTAAGGAAAAGGGATAAATGAAATTATGAATGTGTCTTAAACAATTTTTTAATGAAATAAATAATAAATATAATAATTTTAATTAACGTCCATAATTACTAATACTGTATCTTATTGCCAATTGGAGAGCTCAGCTCTTGATATAATTTTGTCTTTTATTTAACCACATCCGCACCCTATACGGTTACTGCACTATTATTAAATTAAACATATAAAAAGTTGCCATAAAATAAAATAAGACACCTTAAAAATATTATTCTAACATTTAAAAGTATTAAAAATGCGTATTGTACTATTTTTTAGTAATTTCATTTACGATACAAATAATGAGAAAAAAGTGCAATGCAAAGCGGTTCTCTATAGTTGTTTTGACAACTCAAATGAAACCAATTACATTATTTAGTCAATGAGTGCAGGATTACGATATCCAAAAAGCTCGATGGAAAGATAGCATTAGTTAAAGATCTTCTGTGGCAACAACTTTGTAGTAAATAGTCAACACAATTCAGAAAACATATTCCACACAGTCTTTTAGTGCTAGTAGCAACTATATTGACGATATTTTTGTTGAAAAATTGATAAGCCCAATATTATTTTAATAAAATTCACGAACAAATAAGGTGTAAATATATTGTTTCTACACCATCAATTAGTTTTAGAATTTTTAAATTCACAAAAAACAATTTAATATAAGTGTTTTTACTACTACTACACTATATTTAACAGAAAAACAAAAACTTACAGATACAATTTAAATATCGGTATAAAATGTCTTCATATATTTCAACACAAATTGATTATCTGTGTATATTATTTTTGTACTCTTTGGCAAAAAAAAGTGAAATACAGTGGTACCTTGACATGTGAGTGCCCCAAAATATGAGTTTTTTGAGATACGTGCCGTCGAGTGAGCGATTTTTTACTTTGACACGAGCAAAATTTTAGATACGAGCCATCGACTTAGCGGGTTGGCCGGATGCACACGTACCGCGTGTCACGTTTTCCGGCGTGAATCCCCCGGCCACGGTCAGAGAATCAGTTATCAGTGTGCTCTCACTGTCAAAGCATCTTTGATAAGTTGTGCTCGCGTTTTGTGACTTTTGTACATTTTGCTTAGAGATACGAGTAACTTTAAGTGCGAGCAAGGTCACGGAACGAATTAAACTTGTATGTGAGGTACCATTGTATATTGAAGTAGTATAATCCTGAAATCAATATCTGCATATCAATATCTTATACACTAAGAATCTAGCGTCATCTAACGAAAGAATACAACTCTGCTCAAATGGTGCACAGTTGCGTCACACATTTTGGATCATTAGGGGTGTCTTTCCTGTGGTGAAAAAAAATTTGTATAAAACATAGCCTGGTAAAAAAGCAATTATTCAAATAAACACATTGCCAAAGGTAATTGTGTTACCATATACTACACAACATCGTATATTTCGCCATTGACTCTGTAGTGGTGAGGAAATAAACTATGCATTAATTATAATTCCTATATTTGAGATCACAATTAAAGTGCTTTAAATTTTTATTTCTTTATATACTTAACATATTAGCTGCATCAACAATATGGTTGTTAATCACACTTACAACTTATAAAGTTTGATTGATTTGCATTTGATCATAACCATATATTATCTTAATTCTTAAGATGAAATACAAAAAAACGTTTTACCCTTAAGATTATTGTGAAGTCCGACAATGACATAATCGTGTAAAACCATTCTAATTCATTAATAATTCATTTAATATAATTTTCTTCCCCATATTTTTTGCATTTTTTAGATGGTAATCTTATTTTCAAAGTCTAACCAATGCCTTAAAATAATAAGTAGAAGCTAAATGCACAAAATATAATTTATTTAATAAGCCACTTTTCCAGCAAATTATTTTGGCTAAAATGTTCCAAAAAAAAATAATTTTTATTTTTGTTTAATTTGAAGCATATAAGTATTATTTTAATTTAATTTTTTACCCTTCGAAGTCTATTTAGTAAAATTTATATAATTCATTTTACGATACAATATATATTTTCAATATTTCATAATCTATAACACAAAATACTTATAAATATAAAACATAAGTTTTCATCAAAAAGGTTAAAAGAATAACAAGCGTCGTTATTGAAATGCAAATAGAACGAAAACCAGTTTAGAAACCCAAATTTTTTCGTTTCAATGTCAGAAATCGTGAAATAATATGAAACATGTATTTGAGTGAATGTCGAAAATCGAACAATGATTTTAAAATGCTTGGGCGCTTGGGGTATCATACGTATTTGCGTGAGTGCCGAAATTGGAACACTTTTTTTTCACACATATTCGTGTGAACACCGGGAAGTGGTTAAATATGTTTTTTTTTTGTAACGAGTTTAGTCTTTTAAATAGATCTGTTTAAAATGGATGAAATATCACAATATAAAATGATCTTTGTTTTCATATAAACCTAATGGAATTGTAAGCATTATGATAAATAAATTAAGACAATGTATTTCCTCTGTTTTATTATTGATACTTGTTTTATTATCAACGAGTATCAAATGAAGACTTGTATCTCAATTTTATAGGTTATGAAATAAATATTTTAGGCTTTTCAATAATAATATTGCAGAATTGTTATTGAATGTACCGTAAATAATATGGAGCACCATTTGTACTAATCACTAAAGATAACGCTATATAATAATAATATTCATCATTTAATTTCTCAGTTTTATTTTCTCAGAACAATAAAATTAAATTCTGAGATTATCATAGATCTCAATTGATTCTTATTTTGTCTTATATTTCATTAACTTAATTAACTTTCAATAAGTGATGTCGACATGCCTTTTGGCCACCATCACTGGATTATAATGCAACAGATGCCTTTTGTATAAAAAAAAATATTCTCAAGAAATATAAATCATTTCAGCATTAATGGTGCAAAAAGTGGCATCAATAGATGTCAGAATGATAATGGTCGAATGAACGATAAATAACATTTCATAGTGAGCTGCCTAAAAGTGTTGTCATTTTTAAAACATTAAAATAATAAAATAAATAACATTATTTTGATACTAAATTTAGAAATAATTTATAAATGCCTACAAAAAAAATTCTGTACCAATAACGACTCAATAACAAATTAATAAAAAAACATCATTTCAACACATTCAAAACATAAAAATATATAAAAATTAATTTTATGTATACTTTTACTGTTAAAATTATGAGCTGCTTCACAAAATGTAAACAAAAATGTTTGAATTTTGAAATTAGTATTAAAATCTTTTTAACGATATTATTATTTTGTGGGATGGCAGATTAAAAAGCCATGTAATCAAATTCTTAATATTTTTTAGTCGCTTTGATACACTAAATATCGCAAAAATTACACTTGATTTGCAGAATATTATTTTCTATCATGTCATCTTTTTGCCATAAAAACATCTATTAAACTTAAACAATAGCGATGTGACATTAGCACATGTCATACTAGCTGCCATTCCAAGGTCATAGTATTATAAATATTGTATTTTACTGCGTGGGTCACAATCACAGATGTGATCTTATCAGCAGGTCTCCCATCGATGATTCTTCATCTTGCAGCACCATCCATCATGTTTAGGTCGTCCATTAAAAATGTGTTTTTACAAAAACATAACCGCACTTTACGTTCACAGTATTGCAGCTTATTAAAACGAGTTGTAATTCTAATGATGAGTGATTCGGCAGTTTAAACTGTGCCCAGAGATGTTCCGTTGATGGGATTGTTTATTCGTTGGTCGCTCACATCTCTCGAACGAGGGGAAGGAGGCACTCGCGGCTTCCATAGATCCGATATACAGGCAAACTGAAAGCAAACAAACAATGTTGTTAGAAAGTGAACACAAATTTAAGCCATTATATTTGTATAGCTCAAAGATATATTTTCATTATATATAATATTAGATTGAAATCCTCTTTCGGCATAGAAGTCAATGAACGTCATGGCGAGCACTGGAAGGGATATGGGCATAAAATGCAAATCAAAAGTGTCGTTCCAGAATAAAGACCAAACAAATGTAAATGTTTTTGACTATTAAAATTAGAGAAACAAAAATAATATGTAATAAAAATGATGACTAAGTTATTAATTATACATAATTTTTAAGCAATTCTAATTTTAAACAGGCAATGATTGTCAATTGTTTACTGCTCATTTACAAAATAATTTGTCAAAAAAAACAATTATTTATAATGGATAGTAGGATAATAAATGAATATTCTGTATTAAAAAATATTTCTAGCATTTGGTCTATAGTAAATCAAGTACCAACACTTGCAGTGCATTGGCCAATCAATTGGATCTTTTTCTTGTGACCTTCTAATAAAATATGATATCAATGTGAAATAGATAAGAATATCTAATATTGAATGATAAGAAAATAAGGGGTTTGGCAAATAATCAATTCAAAACAAGTCAATGAACTATTGTGATAACAAATATATTGAACATCAAATGTGCTAGACAAGATATTTTAAAAAATAGCCAGGAGTAATAATATGTTGACTGGTTCTAAGACCAATTGTTTTTTTTTACTTTTGTAATTTTGTTCTCTCAGCAAGTCTCTGTAATTTCACCATAGTATAAAGATTATAATAATTAAGGTTATAAATATAATAAAAAGCATACATAATAGTATATTATAGAAAAGTGATAGGCAACAACACATTGAATAACTAGAATTATTAGCATATTAATAATTGTTAAGTTCAGAAGAACATTGGTTAATCGAAAATCATTTCATTAAAAATATAAAAGACAGCCATGTTTCTTCTGTGGATTTATAGATATATTTATTTTATTATTTAAATTACGTCATTTGGTTTTGCACTCCTTAAAAATTTACCCACATGAGTGATACAAATAGCAACATTGTTTAACTTTTAAAAAACAGCGTGTATTTCTTTGTTCAGTGACTAATTCAATGTTTTGGGAGTAAGTTGAATCAATTGGCAATAATTAAAACTAATAGGCAGCGGACCAAATAAATTGGCAGTATCCCCTGTGTCAGTATGAATGTTGGCAGTTTTAAAATGGTAGTAATATATTTAAAATTGGTAAAGAATTATGTAAAATAAATTAATAACTAACCCATAAAATGTAAACCTTACCTAATCTATTATTAATTACCATTCATTGATTATTTCCTGCCGATTGATATTTTTCTACTCTTAAATTATTATTTTTTACTTAACTTTTTCGGTATTTATTACTGACCGTTTCCTATAAATTACTGCCCGATAATTAAATTATATACTGCCAAAAAAAATGTTGCAATTTTTATTATTTGTGCGGGTATCGCTTTAAGGCCCTTGTAGACGAGCTATAATAACTGCAATATGTAGACAACTATAGTAAAAAAAAAACATACGTGGTGAAGGGAAAGATCATTGTAGTAGTGATCTTAAAGCTTGCCATATCAAGTGTAAAGCATTCTGCATATAAGTTGCCTATCTCTAAACTGTAAAAGCTTGAAAGTAATGTTGACTACTCACGCGTAGTTTTTGTCAACCGAGTAATGGCGACGATTCAATCAAGTCTTTTGTGGTGAGGACGGGGCGGCAACACTGTCTATCTATCAAGCCTTGCTGGAAATAGCAACGTGCAAAGGAAGGGGTTATTTCTCGGGCGACCCGAGAGGCCGGGAAAATACAAGCCTAAGAGTGAAATGATGGCCTGCACATCTACAGAAATGGTAAATTCTTACATAACCTTTATGATGTGACATTTAAATTTGGAATGTTTTTTTTTTAAATAAAACAAGATGGCGATAAAAAAAAACATGGAGTATTGGCAGCATGTTTGAGTGATATGAGTTTCACTAACTCTTGTCACTGCTCATGCGAACGAACATCGCATGTTTTTGAATTTATTTTTAAGCCTATGCACAGTTTTTCTGAATCATTTTTACGAGTTACCATTGCACGAAACTAAAAGACGTAAAATGTATAGTGATACATTGGTGAAGATATACAAATTAATATGATAAATTAAAATGAATATAATTATAATCTAGGTAAAATACAAAGCTCACATTTTCCTAAAGAAACTGCTATTAACTAATACAACTACAGCCATACCTCGACATACGAGTTTAATTCGTTCCGCAATCTTGATGGTATTTAAAATTACTCGTATCTCAAAGCAAATTTCCCCATTGAAGATGATGTCAAAGATGCTTTGACAGCGAAAGCACACTGATAACTTATTCTCTGACCGTGGCCGGGGGATTCACGCGGTAAAGCGTGATGCGCGGTTCATGTGCAACCGGCCGACCCGCAACACTCATATGTTGGGGCACTCGTATATCAAGGTACCACTGTACAATTGTATCTATAAGATTTTGTATGATATACCATATATTGGAATAAAAAGGAAAAACACTCAAATATTTTCCTGTTCCTTACTTGATTTAACCTACACTAATATATATTTTTAAATAAAACAGTACAGGGAAATTGTACAGGAAAAATGGTTGCTTGGCAAGAGCAGAGACTACTTTATTTTTATATTTTTGTTTGTTCCGGAAGATAAAAAAAAAAAGAGAAACCTAGTTTACCTAAAAAATTATACTCAAAGATATTTTATATGATAATAAGACAAGTTTTTTTTGTATTTGAGTCCTTTATACTCGTCATAAGTTTGGATAGTAGCAAAAATTGATTTATGTTGTTTTCAAACTATTCAATGCTCCTCCCATAACCCAATGTTTTGCAATAAATTAGCAATTGATGTTGCCAGATACTGTTGTTGCTAAGATGTACAAATAATTATCTATTGGTGAGTGTATGTGTATATTGCAGATTGTTGATAAATATTTTTAGTATAAAGCATGCAATTTGATTGGTGTCAGTTCATAGGTTATTATATAGATTACATGAATTACTTGTTCAATAAATATGCGGGCCAATTGCTTGTGAGAGCACCATTTCACTATTATAGAGGTTTTTATAAGAAAGGAAACAAAGATCCATAGATGCAAATATTTTGTCATTTTTTATTTTTAAGAAGGAAATTGATGAAAAGTAAAATGAAGAAACATTCAGTATATGTGCCCATGATAATGAAAGTGGCTTAAGTAATGTTTAATTTATTCTAAGATATTTAAAGGTATGTGTTATCATGTCGGTTGATAACCAATTCAATTGACAATGTCATGATGCATAAAACTCTATATTTAGATATTTTTAAATATTTTGGATGTACATTATATTTAATAATAACAATGTGAATTGAAATAAATAAATTATTCATCTTTTTTAATTTCTTGATTTATGCCACATTCATAATTTAGGGCACATATGTCGATAAATATTAATTAATTTTTACAAATTGACAATTAAACAAATTTTTAACAATTGTTAAATTATGTAAATATATTTAACTAAATAACTTGCTAGTTATTAGAATAAAAAGCTAAGTAAGTGCTGATAAAATAAATAAAATCATGAATCAAGAATGGTCTTACAGGGATGCACTGAAAGAAATTTTGAAACTCTCACAGAGCCCGGTGCTACATTTCGAGTACAAAATTACTTCCGTTTATAATTACACTGTAGCTAGAGTTTTCTTAACGTTAATTATAACAACATCACAATATAAGTAGACAAATATAAATGTTCTTTTCGAACCAAAGAGTCTTAAGTATTTTCATATTTTAAAACATTTAGGTATAGCTTGTTATTGACGAGATAGAAGGGTTTTTTAGTATCATAGTATTTTTAGCATAGTGGGTGCTTATAATATGAAGCGATAGAAATAGTAGACATCACACCATATAGAAAATATGAAAAGCACATAAAAAAATTATAAGTAATCAACAAACTGATGAAATACTTTTGTCAAGAAGTCTGCACAAATAGTATTATGTTTCAATAAAATAAAACCTGCAATAAAGAGTTACATAAGGCAGTGAGTAAAGCATAACTCACTGACAATAAATTGAATAAAAATTTAAAAACTTAACGATTTAAGTAATTTGTTAAGCTCCTACTAGATGAGAAGTGATGTTTTTGTCATAAGAAGAAGTAAGGTAGATTTGAGGACATCATTATCAGTGGGAAAGTGATTCAGATGTTAAAAAGTGGATTATGAAGTTTGATGGAGAAGTTGAAGTCAATTTTTGAAATGGGTCATATGGTTTCTGTTTGACAGCTGTTGAAATTGCAAAAATGGAAAAAAAACTCCCAGATTCGAGCGACTATTTCCATTTTCAAAACATGATGAAACAGCTCGAACGATTAAATGATAGCTAAAATATACAAGTCTATTTGGAGACCTTGAAATTTTTTTACCACTATTGAAAAAAAAAAGACAAAAAATATATTTTTCATTTAAGGATTCATCTTAATGATCCACCTTCGTATTATGTAAAGCCATCTAAATAAAAGCATCAGTTGAATGTCTCAAAGGAGCGTACCAAAGTTGCGTACTAAGGTACTAATACATGAATATATTTAACCAAGCATTAAATATTTCATAATGATGATGGCTTTCGAGGTTCAAAGTGCAAAACTTCATAGATGGTAACGATGTCAATCACCATCAATGCAGCTTGAAAAGTGTATCAATGTGCAGGTACCAAGGTTATAAGGATACTGACATAGGAAGATATTGACAGTAGGTAAAAATGTGATTCGATTGTCATGGTCTGCAGTTATATGACTCACCACAAGTATGGCGGTGATGGCTCCGATGCATGAGCCGGCTAACACATCACTCCAGTGGTGTTTGTAGTCAGAGACGCGTGACATGATGGTGAACCACGCCAACATCAGCACAACAAACTGGAACCCGTGCCGCAGCAACTTGGAACCCGCCCACTTCAGCCGGCACTGGACGTACACCTGGAAACACACATTTCAATCATATACTTATGTTTACGCCACAAGATTCGTAATCTATGAGCATTATGGTTAGAAGCTTTATCTCGGAGATATTTGTGGTGGTCTATGGAAGCGGTGGAATATTTTATCAGTAGTATACAGTTATAAAGGAAAATTTAAATGTAGAGGAATTTGTAAATACTTTACTGTCATAATACATTTATATCATCAAATAAATTCTACTGCAGTATAGATTTGAAGAGAGTATTTTTTTTTTACATTAAAGATTCAAATTAAATTAAAAATTGGATGTAAAAATATATATTAGAGAATCAGACTGTAAAGTCAACGTAGAAGTAAACTATAATTTATATATTTAATAGCCTTAATAGATAAGAAGATAGATCAAAGGGCTATTCAAAAAAATAATAAAATAATGATACAATCATCATAAGTCATTCATATCAATCTTTTTCCTAACATCTGCTTCTCTATCACTTCTGTGCAATGTGTTCAGAGATAACTGAACTTCACAGTCAATAACTAACAATAATCAGAATGAGTGCATCATCAAGGAGACTTCGAGAAATGTAAAAAAGGATTAAGTTTAGTCGCATTGAACCATTTTGGCAAAAATACGTCAAAAATCAATAAACGTAAAGAAAGAATATTTAAAAACAGATTTAAAAATATTTATTATACTGAATAACACAAGACATGGATCACTGTTCTATTCTTTATGTGTGATTTGGTAGAATAAAATATTATAAAGTAAAAAGAAATAAAAAAGCCCTTAAAAATATTAAATATAAAGCAAAACTGTGGAAAGATAAAGTGCTCAGCAGTCACGAAAAGGACAAGATAAATGAATCTAATTAAAATGTTAAACAAATAAGTGTGTTATTTAACAAGGTGTTGACCTGTATGTTATATTTACAGAGAGAAAACAAAATCCCTTCTCTATTTTATGTAGGAGACATTTTTTTGATGGCTGTAAAAAAAACTGTGGGCAGATGGTAAATATTTTACTGTACAGGCTGTTACACAATAAAGATGGCTGTTCAAATACAAAAATTTAAGTGCCACTGAATTCCATGGGCTGTGACTTAACACATTGAGGTCTGTAAGCAAGAGTTTATTGAATGTAGAATTATACATGTATTATAAAAAAAAATATGTTAGGCAATTTTCAATTTGTCAAAGAATATAAATAGTATATTTAAAAACATTTAAAATAATTATGTTAATTTTAGATTTATTTTTTGTCATTTTTTTATATTGCTTTGTTTTTTTCAGTTTTTATTTTAATTCATTTTCGGTGATAATATTTACTACATTGCTCTATATTTATACTACATATTTTTAATTAAATAGAGTTAACGTATTAGTTAGAATAAATAATTTATGTTTTTTGTCTTATTTATATACTCTTTGGTCCAATTTGTTTGACATACCTAAGGTAACATTTTTATATTGCATTATGAATATCAATAATTTTATTTAGACTATATATTAATATTTTTACTTCAAAAAAAATACATTTAACAGGTCAGTGGTCAGTCTCACATAAAAAAGAAAATATTATTGATATTTAGAATTGAAAAAATATTTAGATGTAAAAAAATATAAAAATAAATTCTAAAGCTATAATAAAGTATATTTTGTATGTATATAAAATTAGTCATTTTTTACTGTATATTAAATAGATAAGAGAAGTTGACAATGACGATGATGATGACAATAAAATAATTTTTACACATTTATATAAATATTTTTGAAATGATTTACAGGACTGAAGGGGTACCGTAAAAATGATCAAGAATCTCTGTGATAAAAGGGTTAATGGTTTTAAAGTGTTCTTGTTTAATGGCAGATGACATTAAGTACCCCATCAAATGTCACATAAAGCTACATTTTGTTGTCTGGGACTAAAACATGTGGCCCCATATACCCCATGGGAGCAGAGTTAAGACTTACATTAATTGATTGTTTATGGCTGGATTCACACTCTCGCTTCAGTCAAGTGCTCAAACTGCGAGGAAGCTTAAATGGATCAATTATTGACGATTGAACCCATCAATTAATTATTTATTTTATGACAATTTCACTATAAAAACAGTTAAGTTTTTTTAATACTAACCCGTTACATAATTAATTTTCCAAATATTTTAAAATACAAAATTTACAAATATGCTAAAAAAAAGCATTAATTTTTAATCTCAAGCGATTCGACGACTTTAAAGGAAAAACATAACATGTTTGCTAAATTTCATTGATAGAAAGTGATCTTTCTAATCCAAAATGAGTTGTTTGAGTTACTTTGGGTTAGGTTAGGTTCAATTAATTTTTTGAACACAATGCCTTTTTGGTGGTCTTATTAATCGATTTTTGGGCAATTAAAATATACTGTAATATATTTTCTAGTACACAAATATATCAGATATTGCTTATAGTTTTTGACTGGATTATAATATATTTTATATTCAGTTATAAAGTAAGTTAATTTTGAAGATTACAACAGGAGAATAAAGCTGTTATATGAGGTCAAAAATTCCATGTAGAGCTCATGACCGCTATAGACGTCATACACAGTGAATGGGTTAAACTAGCTCGGCTACTAGTTTTCCCAAAATAATTGTTATATATAAATCAAAATAAAAATAAAACATTGGTATCACTATTGTCAAAAATGGCAATGAAATTTGTTAAAAAGACATTTTCACTTATAAAATGGTAAATCACACATGGCAACAATTTTTTTGGCAGCATTTATTTAAATAAATGAGATTTAAGTAATTATTAGGAAACGGTTCTAGGAATTTGTCAGTAGAAAAATATCAATCTGCAGTAGAAAAAAAAAATTGGCAGGAAATAATTAATTAATGGTAATTAATAATTGGTTAGGTTAGGTTTCCATTTAATGGGTTTATTATTCATTCATTTTACATAAATTTTGCCAATATTGTATATATTACTGCCATTTTAATTTTATAACTGACCACATTTACACTGACACAGTGGACACTGCCAATTTATTTTGTCTAATGCCGATTAATTTTATTTACTGCCAATCGATTTAACTTACGGCTGAAACCTCGAATTAGTTACTGAACAAAGAAATACAGGCCATATTACATTGAGACATTATACTCGGAACAACTAGCTGAGAGTTATATAAAACATTTCTAGATTATATACCGTATTTTAAAGTTGGCTACAGTGCAGTATTACACTTTTGTCACATGTAGTGTAAGTAATTGATTAATGTTATTAGCTCACCGCAATGTATATCATGGTGTACGTGGAGAATGACGAGTGCCCGCTCGGGAACGAGAGTCTCATCTCCTTGATGAGGTGTTTATCCGTTCCTCGGCAGGTAAAGTCCGTGATGTACCTCCATTTGTTCTCTGGGAGTGAACAGTTGGTATCAGGAAGGCACACCTGTAAAGAAAGTAGTATTCGGTCAATATTTAATTCTTCTTGCATGGGGTCGGCTAATGCTTCGTTTGCCAGATCTTGGGCGCCACTCCAATACTTTTCTTCCCCATCGACCGTCGTCTCTTCAACAGATATGTCCTGCCCATTGCTACTTGAGTGTGCTTATTCATTAGGTAGCCTCCACTACTTGAGTTGCGCTTCTGCGGATATCCTCGTTTCGGATTCTATCTTTTAGCAACAATCCGAGCATGGATCTCTCCATAGCACGCTGGGTGACATTTATATTATGGGTAAGACTTGGTGTTAGATTCTACGTTTCTGCACCATTTGTCGACCCCCTGCAAGATGGACTGATGACATAAGAATAGCGGGAGTGACCTGAATGCGGAAGGCGGAGGATCGAAGAGGATGGAGACTCATGCGGGAGGTTTAAGTTCAACAGTTGACAGATTTACAGGAATTTACTATGAATGGGTGATCTTCACGGGACAACTTTCGTCTACTACCAATTTTGATTAATAACGGCAGGCATTTTACAAGTGAGAAATCAAATTCACACCAACCGGTGATATTTTAAAGCTCAGAAGTCGATTAAAAATCTATCTATGCCATGTCTTTCCCAACCCTTGAACTATATAGTCATCAATTGCTACTTAATTTCAAGCCCAGAGGATATGTCAACAAAATGTACCTCAACAATTTAGAAAAGTCCATAAAGCTACTTTATAGGAGGCATAATCTATCTTTTATTTACGAACTCTAAGATGAGATTAACCTAAAGCATGCAGGCTTTTAAATTTTACATAACCGAGTCGTAACACTTTTACATATATTACTGTCAATACAAGCTGTTACTTAAGATCATCCCGGCACATGTCGAGATAAGACAATGCATTTCTTTGGGTAAGAGATTTAAAAAACAAATACTGAAGCACCTTTTCAAGAGTTAAGAGATATGGTCTAAATGTGAACCTTTCCATGTTTATTCAAACACTGACTTTCATAACAAAGTCATAATAGGCTGTTTAAACATCCCTTGTTTCATTACCACATTATTTGTATTCCAGATATTTTGTGGCAACGCATGTAGGCTAATACAAGTTGGTGAAAAATAGTCCATTCAAATTCTTTTAAAGTATTTTTATATGAACAAGTTTAATATTAAATTGAGCAATGACAATAAAATCAAAAGAGAAAATAAAAAAATAAACAACTATCTTATAAGCAAACAATATGTTATGTTCAAGAAAACATACGAAAATTAAGAAAGAAAGATGTAGAAGCTTTATCTCTTGCAGCTATGTAGGTATAAATAATAATTATTGGAAACCTACTGTCATACTTTCAACTTGAATGCAGTGCTGACAGATGAAACACAGCAATTAGTTACTTTGAATCTAATTTGCTTACCATTTGACTTAAGTAACTGGGATTACCTGATGAAAGTTTTTTTAGGTATTTATAATTGCAAACATGGATAATAGAATATATTCCTGTCAAATTAAGATGGTATATTTTGATATATATAAAATTATACAATATATTTTATGTTTACCTGAATTCTTGAAAATATTATCACCTGAAGAAAATAATAAAAGCACACTTAAATTGTTTTCTTTTTCCCATAACTATACCATATATGAAACATATGGTCACCACAAATTGCCGTGACTTACTTCTGTCAGCTGCTACTGTCGATTTCTAGTTCTAGGATATATTTACACCCGAACGTAAACTTGGGAATATATATATGGTTGTTGGGAACCTCCAAAATCTTAGTACTTGAAGAGGGTCATTGTAGTAAGGGAGGCATATTTTTGGGTCATATATTTTTTTAGGAATTCGTATTATTAGCGATACATTCCCGAGGCCAGAACCATTTGTCCTAAGTGGAGGCTTAACCCGTACACTTAAACATCAAATGCAATTTTTTAAAACATATTTCAGCACTGAAAAACACAATGTGAGCCAAGAATATTACAACGATAGGTTCCAACATTGGGTGAAGAAAAATAACATGTTTAAAGCCAATTTTACTGTGAAATTTTTATTTTATATAGTGAGAACATTACTTCAAAGGCAAAGTTCACAAAGTCAAGACAGTTAAGAATTGTCAACACAAATGGTGGACACATTTTCGGAATGTCTTTAATCACCTCAAACGCAATCTATAAGTGTCGTAAAGTGACACCGTGACCAGACTTAAAGGGGAGATAAATGTCCAGAAATAAACAGAAAGAGCAATTTACCAGCCGGTGATAAACCAGCGTGACAAGTACATCCGTTAAGATCACTTGCATCTGACAGTTGACAGCTGAGACGAAAAACTCTGCCGTATTTTCACGCTACACTTAAAAAGAAACAACTTGGACATATGAGCCAGACTGTATTTGGACAAAGGTTGTCGTTTTGACTAAGAGTGTAATGTCAAATGGCACTTGGCCAAAAATTTAACACAAGTGCTAGGATATTTTTTGTAATGTTAAATAATTTGAACTATATATAAGAATATATAGTTCTAGTAATTATAAGAAGCAAGCATTCTTGACAGGTATTAGCGAAATAATTGAGGAGGTAAAAGCGCTCAACTGTCATGCATATCCAAAAGGATTGTATTTTAAAGGAAGCTTATAATAAAAATGATTGATTACAATCATGTATATATTATTATTATTTTATGTAAACGTATGCAGGAGAGCACACCCGGTCAAGACCAGTGCACTCTATGACGTTCAGCCAGGGAGGCTGGACGCTGCAAAATAATAATTGTCGGTAATTAACCAAACTATGCAGTAAATGAATGATGATGTGATAAATGACTAAATAGATTTATTAATGTGTGGTTGAATTCTCCTTTAGTTATGTTTCCAATAAAAAAAATCTATAAATCCTATTTATATTTTGTAAAATAAATATTTTCGAGCTGAAAATGGAAAAAAGTTCAACATTTTTTCGATTTGAAAAGTATTATTTTTCGTTTATAGTATAAGTTTTTTTGAAAGCCAGGACATAATCGATATAATTTTTTGCCCAAATCGAAGACTGGAACTATAAAAAGCACGGTTCGGGACCCTGGGATAAGGTTAACAATTATTACTCAAATAAAAAAAAAATAAAAAATATGGATTTTTAAACCTAAAAGGGTAAAAAAAAATTAAGATAATCTGTCAATATACTTTAATATGAAACCATAAAAGAAAAAGTTTTTGTATGATTAAAAAGAATATACTTAAGCCAAAAAATAAGAAAAAAGGTAATATACTGACAGCATGTTGTAAGCCCTCCTGTGACAACTTCTACCCTTCTTCGTCTTCGTAGTATCAATCCGGTGGATTGGTTTGCAGCAACAGAATCTTGCATCTCGATCTCCATTCCTCTCGGTCCTCCGCAACCCTTTTCAGCTCAGCATAAGCGCTACAATTCATGTCCTCGAATACTTGCTGTAAATACTCCCGTCTAGGGCGCCCTCTACAGTTTCTACCCTCAACCATCCCCTCCACAATATCGTGAAGAAGACCATCGTGGCGCATGATGTGACCAATCCATCGGGCTCGCCTCTCTGAGATGGTTCTTATTAGGTGCCTATCTTCCTTGATTATCCTGAGAACCTCATTGTTCGTGACGTGGTCTCTCCAGGAAATTCCGAGAATTCTTCTGTACGACCACATCTCAAAGGCCTCTAGTCTTTTTTTATCACTTTCAGATAAGCACCATGTCTCACAGCCGTACATTAAGATGCTCCAAACAAGTGTTTTGGCAAGTTGCTTGCGGAGCCCTAAAGTAATATTCTTTGACTCAAGAATTTTGGCTTTTTATTGAAAGCTAGCCTTGCTTGATGTATTCGACTGTTGACTTCTCTTTTGTTCTGGCATCCCAGGTAATCGTACTTCCAAGGTATACAAATTCTTTTGCATCTTTTAGGGGTACTCCTAGCATTGATATGTTAATTTTCTGCTGCTCATTGCGGCTTACTCTCATGACTTTGGTTTTTGTGCTGTTTATCTTCATATTGTAGTTGGAATTAAATATGTTTTCCATGGATGTCAGCGCTTCAGTGAGTTCATCTTCAGTTTCAGCAATCAGAGCAATGTCGTCAGCAAACCTTATCATATCAATCTTTTGGCCATGTATTTTAACCCCCTCTCTTCTACCCTAATTAGAACATAATTACAACTAGCAAATGGTTCTCACTGCCATAATTAAAGACATTTAATGTGAGAGTCCAGCTTGTATAAATAGATTATTTTATGAGTTAGGAAAGTAATTCTGTGGGTGATAGAAATTCCTCTACAGCAGGAAGTATTTTAATGGCCCTTGAGTCAAGTCCAGTAATGGATCATGTTGACAGACATTATGGATGTTTAGCTGCAGTTATATTAAATAAGTGCTTATTTGAATGTAGACTATAAATCCACATTTGTTTTGAATAGCACATAAATTTGTTATTACAACTACAAATTAATCTCCCTTCATCATGTGAGCTTTTATGTATTAAAAATTGTACCAATTATTTACCAAAAAAACGTAAGATCAACTTTTTGAATATAGCTCATTTTGGTGGATTTTTGGACTTTTAATTTAGACTGTAATATATTTTCTCATAATTAAATGTGTCAGTTGTCACCTATATTTTTAACTCAAATCCAATACATAATATGTTCAGTAATGTATTCATTTAATATTAAATACAACAATAGACTATTAACACATTCACTGCCTTAAAAAATGTGATTTCTTTCAAAAATGCCAGATTTTTTTTTCTTGTTCCCAGTAGTAATAAGTGTCTTTATTACTACTTAAATTAATTTTTTGAAAACATTTTTTTTTGTGGTATACCTCAATTGAATAGCGAAAAAACACAAAAATAAAATAGTTTTTCAAAAACCGCCACTAAATACGTTTGAAATGAATATTCTATTTCAGGAAACAAGTGCAAAAACAGCTGCCCGCAATAAACTGAAACGTTTGAATGTTGACTGTTGTTGTTTGGTACCATGCGCTAGACGCATGATACACGGATCCTTAAGAATAAGAGATGTCATGGATGTTAGCAGTGAAGGGGTAACTATATATTTACAACATTTTATTTAAAAAAAAAACAATGTAGTTTAAATGTATTAAATTTTAATACCTAAATTTAGTGAATTTATTTAATTCAATCTAAGTATTGTTTGTGAAATTACTTGTAACCTCATTTAAATTTACAAATGAGTATTTTCTTATTGAATTGACTTGAACTAATTGCTGTTAAGGCTTAACTTCCATGTGGTATATAGAAAGAGACACAGCAATACAGTTCATTACACTTCTACGTCTGTGTTCCTTTCTAATAGTACGAATTGTGAGCAATCTCTGAATTTGTATGAATCATGCAGGATTATCAAAAGTACACATATATGTTTAATTTAATATGACTGAATTATTATAAATAAAAAAATTTTAGTCATCTAAGATTATCTTATAAAATATGTTTATTAACCAAAAAAAAAAAACATTTTTTATGATTTTAACATTGAAAAGAATAAGTATTATAAGTTTCAGATACCAATGTCACACAAATGCACTTGTTTCATTCACTGTCACGGGTCGAAGAGATAAAACCCATGTGAACCATATTCACGCTACATGTTCCAACTTACACTATCTGCATTATTAAGTACTCAAGAATAATTACTGCAAAGACTGGTCTATTATACGTATTTTTATCAGTTGAAAACACTTTAAAACAAATGGCCGAAAACATATGCGGGTGCTCTTTATCAAACTTTATTAACTCCATTACAAAGTCGTCTTTGAAGATGATCTTTTCTTTATACGCTGAAGACCAAAAGTCAGTATTTTTGAGTCTGAGTGTTTCGCAACAAGAGGTATTTTAAAAGGAGTGTATCTCAGCAGTGGGAAAGCGCCGATAATTCAGATTTATGTTAAAAGTAAATTGAAATAGACATAACATGAAATATAGCATTATGTTATAAAGATAAATATCTATTTTAGAAGCAATGCAAAAGGTACAAGACTGCTGTTGGTAGATGGCATTTTTTTGTTTATGTAATCGCATGTAGGAGAGCACAGCCGGTCAAGACTAGTGCACTGTGACGCTCAGCCAGGGAGGCTGGACGCTGCATGCGGGAAACGTGTGTTGTGTTGGTATTTGTGTGTGGGTTGGGGAGATTGCAAGTGTATATTTATCTCTTCCTTGAAAAATCCAGATTCTAGGAAGGAGGAAACACAAACGCTGAAGAGCATTCCAAAGCTTACAGGTGGCATTAAGGAAGAAACTTTAAGCCAGTTTTTGGACGACACATTAACAGTGTATAGATGTTCGGCAAGGGTAAGACAAGTTTGTCAGTTGTGGGTGGGTGCAGGAGGAATTAGTTCTTTAAGTTCCGAAGAGCAGCGACCGTGGTAATAACGGTAGAAAAGACTAAGTGAACCAATCTTACGGCTGTGTTCCATTGATTGCATCTTAGACGTAAGAGTGTCATTGTTTATCAAACAATTTGCTCTTCTTTGAACTGAGTCAATCAGATCTACAAAGATAGCAAAATAAAAAATCACTATATTAAGCATGTGAACTATAAGAGTAAGATAAGAAGAAATGTAGGAATACAAGAAAAAAATGTGATGAATGCCAATTATTTTTGTTCTGGATTCATTTTGATCATCCATATGACATGTAGAAACAAAAAATTAAATCATACAGTAAAACACTGGAATATGAGTATGTCATTCCATGGTTAAAGTTATAGTTTTTTGTTAGAGTTTTGCATTTTTTTAGGTGCCACATGTTTTAAGATATAAAAGTTTAATCAACTCAGTAAATATTTTTTTTTATACAGCTCGTGTGGGGGATAGATACACAAATAAAAAGATTAACGGACATTAAAACGTTTTTTATCATTGATAGATAAGTGAGTTAACGAGAAACGATTAAAATTAAACAAAAATAAAGACTTCCACTTAATAAAGGTAAGAAGGCAAAACATGGTGACTTATGGGAAACGTTTATTGGTCTTAAGAAGCTTACCGAGAAAAAGTGTGGTCTCAATCTTCCCACGGAGTACTTGGCGATGTCTGTGGTGAGCTGCTGGCAAGCCATGCCAAAGCCAAACACGCCAATGACGTTGTACGATGACCACACCCACGAAGGGATGCGCCGCCCCATGAAGCTGTAGACCTTGTGGTTCTTCCGCCGCCGGTGCGTAACAAACTCCGTGATAAGGATCTGTAACAGAATGAATCCATGAGTCAAAGATCACAAGACAGATTTGTATCAGAAGTTTCTCCATCTGACATTTAACACTCCTTTTGAGGGTATGGCTGATAGGTTAAATCAATCGACTATCACACAGGTGGAGGCAAGAGATAAAAATTAATTGATTTCTTATCAAATTATGAATCATTATAATACTAAGGATAGTAAGCGTGATATAATGCATTAATTATACATCCATGTTATCAATGAATATATATATATATATATATATATATATATATATATATAGATAAACATGGACAAAACCAAAGGCATGATAAAAGTAATTTTTCCCAGACTTTTGACCCGATTTCCATTGGAGGAACACAAATAGAAGTTGTACATGACTATACCTATCTGGGACAAATAATACAACTAGGATGAAATAAATTCTCGAAAGAAATCGCCAGGCGTATACAACTGGGATGGGCAGCATTTGGAAAACTAAAGTACATTTTTAAAGTGAAAATTTCGCAATGTCTTAAAACTAAGACGTTTAACCAAAGCATCCTCCCTGTATTAGCTTATAGCCCAGAGACGTGGAATCTAATAGAAAGTCTTACCCATCAAATAAAGGTCACCAAGCGTGCTATGGAGACATCCATGCTCGGAGTGTCTCTAAAAGATAGAATTCGAAACGAGGATATTCGTAGAATAACTCAAGTAGTGGAGGCTACCCAATGAATAGGCACAATCAAGTGGCAATAGGCAGGACACATCTGTTGAAGAGACGACGGTCGATGGGGAAGAAAAGTATTGGAATTGCGCCGACCCCCTGCAAGATGGACTGACAACATAAGAAGAATAGCAGGAGTGGCCTGGATGCGGAAGGAGAAGGCTTACGTTCAACAGTGGACGAATACAGACTGATGATGAAGATATACACATGTTTCAGTGAAGTGTTTTGGTCCTTCACAGACTCTGACACTCGAATGGGACAATTTCTTAGGCTGTAATGTGTAACTTGTACTTATTACCTCTTTATATTGGACTTAACGTTTAAAGCACTTTCATATCAATTATTTTAATTATTTTTATTATCATTATAAAATTATTTACATGATGGGCCATGAATATTCTTATTATTTATGGCCCATCATGTAAATAATTTATTTAAGAGACTGAAGTTTCGACTAACTCATAGCCTTCCTCAATCCATCACTGTCAAGAGACAACAAGAGTTTTAATATCTAAGAGTGGCTATATCTAACGTGATCCATGTAAAAACAAGGTAAATAAATAAATATTTATTATATGGATTTTATTTTAAATTTTTATTAGAATATTATTTTATTATTTCAATATTCTAATCTACTTTTATAGAAATATTGAATGCAATATACGAAGTATATACAGGTTACACATTAAAGCAAAAGAAATTGTCCCATTTCATACCGCTAGACGACTGGGCTATTACGTGTTTGCAGTTTGAATCAAACATATTTTTGTCATTTTTTAAGAAGATATTATTTATATATTCAAACTATAGTATTTTTAAACAATGACATGAATACTAGTTTCAACGTGGGTAGCTCCAATCATGAATACCTGGGCATAGTTGGTTTGAAGGTGGGTTCGTGGAAGGGATGCATTTTTGTGTTTCATTCGTGAAAAAGAATTTTATGTATAGTATATGTATATTTAATTATTAAAAATATTTATTATTTAAAATGGATCTCATCTTAAAATAAAGTGAATGCTGAAAATATTGAATGCAATATACAGAAGTATGTACAGGTTACACATTAAAGCCAAAGAAATTGTCCCATTTGAGTGTAGAAGATACTGTTTGCAGTTTGAATCAAACATACTGTTTCTTATTTCTTAAGAAATATTATTTAAGATATTTACTATAGTTTGGTAAGAAGAAGATTATTCGAATGGGCTTACCATTAAAATGGGTCCTACGGCTCCAATCATGTACAGCATCAAGCTGGTGACGGTGGAGGGGTGGAAGGGATGCATCAGAGTCTCATCGTCACAGAAGAACCCTCGCTCAAAGGGCTTTCCCCATAAGAAGAGGAACAGGATAGGACAGCCAACTGTAAAGAAAAGAAAAAAACAATGATCAAATATGAGAACCAAATTATGTAAAAGGACATAAAGCACATAAAGTGAACACCACCTTTTCACAGTGATTACTTACAAATGGACAATTGGTGTATGCCTGACTATAATCTAAATGATATAGACAGATCAGCACTATACAGGTATATTTCAATAGATGTAGTGCTTAGCCACCATAAAATTTCAATTGTTATAGAATCTACAGATGAGATTTCATCAGTCTATCGGTATTCTTTTTTTTTATATACACACCTACAGGAGAATACCGACAGATGGTGATAGAAATTCTGAAGTCTCATCTGCGTCTCAATTCTATGACACTTACCATGGTGCAGATGGCTAAGCGCTGCATGTGGAGCGTTGATCCGCCAACGTCATAGACTACAGCCCGAGATTCACGCATCATCCTTATTATTACAGGAATTTACTATAAATGGGTGGTGTTTACGTTAAGACTTTCGTCTACCACTAATTTGAATTAATAGCCTATGACTAGCATTTTACATGTGAGAGATCAAATTCACACAGACTGGGGGTATTTCAGACCTCAGAAATCGATTAAAAATCCTTTTTTTTTAATCTCCGTCGGGTATCGAACCCACGACCTTTGGCTTGCAAAGCAAACGCTTTGACCATTGAGCTATACCCGCTGGCATTCTACAGTTGTATTTCAATTAAAATATACATTTATTTGTTACACATTGATAATAATCTTTTTCATGTTTTCGTGTTTTTATAGAGTTATACAAGCGAAATATAAAAATAAAACTAAAAATAAAAATATTCTATAAATATAATATAAGCAAGTTATTGCAACATAAAATCTTCATTCATGCATCAAAATATGACAAATAATAAGAACTAAATAAACAAAAGAATCTCACTTTAAAAAAAAAAAGTCAAATACTTATTGAACTTTATAATAATAATATGTTAAGTAAATTTATTTATGCATATTTTTTTCAATGTTTTGAGCATTCACTTTGATCCATAAAATAAAATTTATTTATTTATTTACCTTGTTTTCACAAAAATAAGAACTAAATAAACAAAGATAACTCTCACTTTAAAAAACAAATTCTTATTGAACTTTATAATAATAATATGTTAAATAAATTTATTTATGCATCCTAAAATGGTCCAAATACTTAGCATAAATGCAGTTTATTATGCATGAGACAAGTAAGCGAGACAAGATGGCTTGCTCACTTCAAACCAGACTTGCAGGTAACACTGACAGGTGAGATGGAGATACTGTCACAGGCTGACCTCGAATCCTTGACACAAAAATGGTAAGGTGACTGTGAAAAGACTCTCCACATCTTTTGATTTCATGTTTTAATTAAATTTAATATTATATGTGAATCACAACTTACTTCAAATAAATGAAATATTTTTACTTCAAAATTTTATATTTTTATTTTAAACTCAGACAGTAACAAAGTTCATTTATTTCATAAGATTCTATGTTGTTCAACTGTTTTAGAATATTTTGAAAATTGATTTTAAGCTATTGTAGGTTTCATCAGTTTGTTTAATTTATCAAGAGGTATGGTACACATCATCATCATCATCATGATCATAGATTTCACAACTGTATCAATAATGTGGAAAGATTTGACCAATATTTAAAGCCTTTCATTTAAATTTACATTTTCCCATACATTGGTTTAAATCAAGAGAAATAAATATTATTAATATTTACTAATATGACAAAAATGTAAGCTATTTTATTTTTCTTTATTTACAATAATAATCTAACTAAACGATTAACAAATATTTGTAAAGACAAGTAAGACATGAGCAAGCTTAAAATAAACATGATTTTTAATTAAATTATAAA
Organism: Glossosoma conforme; assembly: GCA_022606575.1. NCBI lineage: Eukaryota > Metazoa > Arthropoda > Insecta > Trichoptera > Glossosomatidae > Glossosoma > Glossosoma conforme. The sequence goes on from JAGTXR010000001.1 coordinate 769,952, forward strand.
CTCAAATACAAATACAGTTGATTCCGCTTAATTGGGACACATCGGGACTTGGGCATTTTGTCCCAATTAAGCGAATTTCACATTTTTTTTAAATTCATTTATTTGGTTTTGGCAACTAAGGACATTAACCTACATTAACATGCATACAATTTAACGGTGCATATTTTTTTCGATAATTTTATTTTATAAACTCTTGGAAACTGTAAATTACATATAGGTTATATAAATTATCATGTATGTAATATAAACTTTTCAGAAAAAAAAGGAAATTTAAAAAAAAATGGGTAGATACATACAATTTAATTCAATGCAAAAATGAGTCAAGTGTAGTCTGTCTTTTGTTTTTGTAGCATTTCACTTCTACAAAATCAGCACAGATATTCAGTGCGGATGTAGGGCTCCCTTCATTTCCTTTCTGCATAAAATAACACTATATACAATTGAATCCTCACAGTCTTCATTATCATCGTAACATGGTAAATTGTTATCTATTCTTGAAAATACTTCATAGTTAATAATAGGAACTGGCAAAATATCCTGATTTTCTTCATTGCTTTAAATTTACTGTCCCAATTAAGCGGAATGTTGTCCCAATTAAACATATAAATTTACTATTGGTTTATTGGTTTGGTTTCTGTTCTTTGAGATTTGTCCCAAATAAGCGGCTGTCCCAATTAAACGGTGTCCCAATTAAGCGGAATCGACTGTACTAATAATTGGTATGAAATTGATCTTTCACCCATAAAATGCCAGTCATCGCTTATTGATTACAATTGTTGGTAAACATACAGTCTTCCTGTGAACACTATATATTCATAAATACTTCTAGTAAAAATGTATGTGAATGCCAGGATGAAATCTAATGACATTGGTGGATCAAAACTCCACATACACAACCCTTAGGCATCCTTAAAAAGATAAACGTCATAGAATCCAGCACTATTCTGTTAGCCTTTTTTCTGTATGTGTTGATTTTGTTATTTCAAAAATAACATTATTCATATTTTTACTGTTGATGTGTATTGTATTTGAATTTACTCTGAATGCCTTGGATATAAACAAATTCTTTAGGCATAAAGCCTAAGGCATAAAATAAAATAAATAAACAATTTCAGTGCCCATTTAAAAATGAAACACATGGTCATCCCATCGTCATAACTGCAAAAGAGAGTAGGGACAGTAAATTGAATCTGTCAGTCTGTTCAGCGGGCAGACAAGTTGGGTATGTTTCTGACACAAAGTGACAACCGTACCAAAATGCACATTACCCGCCAGGTTTAAGTGATTCCTGAGCAGACACAACCAAGAACATGTTGTGACAACCTCGCTTTAAATCCAGATTTTGACAAACTGGTCAAAAAGACCACCCATGGTAGAGCGCATACAAAATATTAACTACAAAGAGAAAAGATTTATTATACATTGGAGAATAATTATTTAAAGAGTATTTGATTAACTGATTGGTCATTAGTAGAGAACCATATTTTAAGCATCTATTTTTCATTTTTAGGGTTTATGAGCATTTTGATGTTTGGATTTTAGCCTTGAGGAGCATTTAAAGCTGATTTTAGTATATTTTTAGCTTTTTTTTATGATATAAATAATTAATAATTCCAATACATTTCAACATTTTATGAAATTTGTATTTATTAGCATCTATTCCGAATTGTACCATATATTTCGCATATATTGAAAAATGCGGGTCTCTAGTCATTAGTTATATATATAAGGATATATTTTGATATGTTAGACTCATGACAGGTTTGTCAGTTCTATACCATAAAAAATAAGAAAAAAAACTCCCCATAGATAGAGTAAATTAAAGTTATATTTAAAGTTATAATATTTTCCATGATTCAGTTTTATTTTTTCACAACTACAACACTGAATCATCAACATATGTGACATAAAAAAATGTATATAGCGTGACAAATATAAGTCACATAATTACGTTAAAAAAAGATGATTAAACGTTTTGACTACTATGAAACATGAATCTATTTTTGTGTCTCAGAGTAATGTTTTTCTTAGTTAGCACCTCAGTAATTCCTCTACATATTTGTTCAAAGATTTTCATAATCATCTACCACTTACTTGCTGACTGATTTTACATTTATGACTCATGACGTTATCAAGACAATGCATGTTGATAATAGATAACCTTCCTTATGTAAAATGAAAATTATGTCAACTGATGCAAGACCATAATCTCAGGTACGGAAGGGGTCTTATCAGTGGATTCTGTGATGCTCACAATTCAAAGATTACTCAATTAATTTAATGTATTTTTAATATATTTCTATTACCTTGATTTCTTGCACATCTGTTTATTCAAATAGAATTTAAAAATTAAAATTTACTCTTTTCCTGCCGTCGAATCTAACTGAAACTTTGCACATTATTTTCATGTCAATGACAATGTCTTTTATGAATTTATCTGATATATTGACTATTTTAGTACCATCGTGGGGGTCATTAACAGATAAATTTCCCGTCTTCCAATTGAGCTGAATGTGCAAATCAATTGTTGTAAGTTTTCTTATTCGTAGTTACTATCTAACCTTCTTAATCTTACACATTATATTTTTCATTATTTTACATATAATTACTAAATTATTAACAACATTGCCCAGTGCTCTATTTCATGTAGAATATAACATAAATAACTTTCCACTGTCAGATTTGGTAATGTGACTTTTGGGTTTAGCTGTGTGTGGGGAATAGTTTTGATCTAATATTTCGACCGCCATTGCAGGGATCTTCTTCAGGGTTTATTTCACAAAGTCGTCAACCCTAAAGACCCCTGCAATGGCGGTCGAAATATTGGATCGAATTGATTCGCCACACATGGCTAAACCCAAAATCCACAATACCAGAATATAACCTGTTTAGTTTACTAGATATGTAATAGTATAAATACTTTGTACACACAGATACAAAACAAATCAAATGTCTTAAATATGTTTTAAATAAACTGTTAAGGAAATTCATATCATTCATCTAGCTACATTATTTTTCGATTTGAATAACCAGATGTTTTGAATATTCTATAAAATAAAAGGTAAATAATAAATTATTCATTTATTATTGTTATTTATGGAAAGTAGCCTGTCATAAATATAATATTATATGGAAAATTTATTTTATTCATGATAATAAGTTTTTATATATTTGACATATTTAGTAATTAATAAATGAGTTAATAAATGATTAATGCTTGTTAATACAAAAATATTTAATTGTGCAGTTTGCAAAACAATTGTTTTAAAATGTTTTTTGTTTGTAGTTGTTAATGGTTGGTTAAAATCGACTATGGCTTGGTTAACATATAAATTATTTGAATTATAAAATATGGTGGTCAGGATACAATTGGCTCGTCCAATGGCTTATTTTAGGTTGCCAATTAAAACATAAAAACGTCGGCCATCTTAATTGTTTCTTGATTACATCTCGACAGATACGACATGTTCTGAGAATGTAAGATGAATAAAAACGAGTCTCGGATGATTAAAGACCAGACTCATTTAAAAAAAATAACCCACACGCATGGGTAGCCGTGTATCGGAGGAGTTCATTAGAGGCAATTTAGAGGAAATTAAAAATTAGGGCACCCAATGTGGCACACCATACGATTGTTGAACTAGTCCCCCACGTAGTGACACATGAGAAACAGGTTAGTGTAGTGATTAGGTAATGATCTATACAATTTATTTAATGTCATCAGTCTTTGCTTTTAGTAAGGCTTTCCATGCGAACTATCTTGTAATAGTCTATCATTTTAAGTTCATACCTGTACAATAAATGAAGGCAACTAATTACATTTTAAAATATTTTATTTATTTATTTATTATTTTATATAAACACACATAGTATGTTAACCGTTAAGGGCCTCGATCATCCACGAGCTGTATGAAGGTTTTTTTTTTATATAAACACTTACAGAAGAATACCGACAGAGATGGTGATAGTGATTCTGAAGTCTCATCTGTGGATTTTATGGCGCTTACCATGTTACATATGGTTAAGCGCTGCATGTGGAGTGTTGACTCGCCAGCGTCATAGACTACAGCCCGACATTAACACATCATCATTATTATTACAGGAATTAACTATGAATGGGTGGTCTTCATGGGACGACTTTCTTCTACACCAGTTTTGATTAATAGGCTATGACTGGGATTTTACGGGGATAAAATTTACACCAACCGGGGGTAATTTAGAGCTCAGAAATCAATTAAAATTATTCCTTTTTCTTAAATCTTTGTCGGGATCGAACCCACGACCTTCGGCTTGCCAAGCAAACACCTTAACAATTGAGCTATAGCCACCGGAAAATTGAGGTAATTAAATTAGGCAGGAAGTATTAAGAAAGCTTGAAAAAGCAGTCATCATGATAGTGACTATAAAAGGTCATAGTTAACTGACTAATCATCTGTGTTCCATAGAATGGAGATCAGATGTTGCATGCTCTTCTTTGAATTGAATCCATCAAATCTGATAATAGGGGCATTAATCAAAATATGAACCAACATTTTTTAAAATAAATAATGCATAATAAGTAGTGTAATTAACACTGGAAGAAAAATTCAAATCAATATTGAACTAGTGCAGCATGAATTTCATTTTCAAAGTATGTTTTCATGGTGTGCAAAATCTGGTAGTCGAGATTAAGCCAGTTATTTAATAAGTGTACTGCGAACAGATCCTTTATCTGGTAACTTATTTTTTCATTGAGCTAATAATATGCATCAGTGTGAGTGTCTCCTTATCAGCGTGGGAGTCAGTGATCTCATGCCAGCAAAAAAAAAGAACTATTCAAAAATGATGACCGCTTATTATGCATTTTTTTATTTTAAAAGATGTGTAATATAATCATTTGGAGGTCATTACGAATGTATTCCACTTACAAATATATATAATTTTAATCAATTTCTGTATCACTTCTTTACGCACGAACTATAATAAAACAAATGCATGATAATGACATACTTTTTAAGAGAATTTTAGATATTTTGGCGTACTCCTTGCACAATATTTATGATTGCAGAGCTATTCTTTATCAAAAAAAGGCATTTTTTTTATGTACACATACAGGATAATACCGACAGATGGATTCTATGACGCTTACCATGTTAGATATGTTTAAGCGCTGCTTACGGAGTGTTGATCCGCCAACTCATAGACTACAGCCCGACATTCATGCATCATCCTTATTATTACAGGAATTTACTATGAATGGGTGGTCTTCATGGGATGACTTTCGTCTACCACCAATTTGAATTAATATGCTATGACTGGCATTCTACGGGTGAGGAATCAAATTCACACCAACCAAAATTTCCGAGCTCTAGCTCGGAAATTTATTACAAATCTTTTTGTTTTTAATCTCTGTCGAGGATCGAACCCACGAACTTTGGATTGTCAAGCAAACGCTTTGACCATTGAGCAATACCCGCCGGCAATTTTATCCATTACCTTTTATAAGCTGCGAATCCTGGCATCTTACTTAAAAAGGATGCTGCTACAAAATGAGTTTTGAGAAAAAAACCCTGCGAAAGATTGTGGGAATACTTTTGACAATTTCATTTAGCATTTAATTAATCAAAGGATGACGTTAAATATTATAAATTATTACAGATAAACTGAAAGCTGCCATGTATTAAAGAAGGTGTCATCATGACCTATCGTCCCCAGACAATTCGTTCTACGACTCAGCGGTAACGACGTGGGGCATACTGGACACTTAGCGCACAGGACAACTGGTGCTCTAGCTGTCTTGCTAACATAACTTTAGGATTTGTCCAGTTATCGTACAGTCCAGAGATCCATAAGTCTCGTTAACGAAATAACTTAGGTTAGGTTAGCGAGACATCCAGTGCACCAAATGTCCCGTGGACCAGACATCCAGTGCGCCCCATGTCGTTATCAATGAGTCGTTGAACGAATTGTCTTGAAATGTGGCGTAACCATCAAAGAAACATTATATGTAAACAACACTTAATTAACCTATCTAAATAAACATTGTGTTATTCATTATGGTGAATAAAATAACTATGATTATCTAACCACAAAACCACATTAATGTCATCAAATAGACATGTCGGATAATCATATTAAGTGGTTTTGAATTTTGTTTTTAACCACACATTGTAATTAATATTTTACTTTATATTTTTAAGAGTATAGAAGATATTACATATTTTTATTATGAAAATTATTTTGTTTGATTAAATATTGTCAATGAACTGGAAGATTTTTTTTTGAACTGTCAACGGGTATAATCTTACTATGTATAATTTATAATTTCTCAAGTATAATCACTCAAGTACACACTTTTTTTCAAGTATGATTCAGAAATACTAAAAATGATTGAATTATCAATAATTTAGATTATTAGGAAGATAATAATACAGGTGCCTCTCAATTATGTGACCACTGATATTATTAAGATTCACAACATCGGATACAATGAATCATCACATTATATATTAACAAATAATAATCAAAAGATAAGGTTATTTATTAACTGGCAATTCTTGGGGAAACTATGATCTAATCTGTGACAAGAAATTCTCACATTATATAGTGGTTTTCTCCAGTCATTTGACATGTTTAGACACATTTTTTGATGGATATTATTAATTCACTACTTTAATGTTGAGGCATGTAATATTTTGACCATTGTTGCAAGAGCCAACATCAGAGAAAATATGTTAGAATAAAATACTTCAACAGTATCAACCAATGAAACGGGTTATAGTTCTAAGAGATTGGCTTCCCTCTAATGTATGCATAAAAGAGAGGAGTCTCTTTTCTTAAATGGCTTCCACCATTGACAAGAAGGTTGTTAACGTACTTTTATGGAATTTTAATCAACTAATATTATTACTGTAGCCCAGCATGTAAGAATCATTTAGAAATGACAGTTTTATGTTCATTAAGGTGCTCACTGTTAAAGGGTAGTGATTAAAAGAGTATATTTATATACTGCCAATTTTGCAACAGCTATTATTTTTTGTAGCTTTGTAAGATATCTTATCAAATTATGTACACCTTAGATAAAAACATTAAAAAAATTAACACAAGGATTTAGTTATATAAAAAGAGATAAGAAAATTAAACACTGGTAATTTATTTTTAAGGAAGGATAGTTATTATTTTCAGCCGTAGAAAATTACTTAAACATGTTATAAAGACAACTCAGTAAAAATTCAATTAACTGTCAAAATTATTATTTAATTGTTTATTTTAAATTTTTGGGACTGTCCAGAGATTTTTTAAAAATATTATGTCTACTGCAGAGGTCTAAAGATTGTCAACATTAGAAAGAGATTAAGTACCTACAAGAACACAAAATACCATTTCATTCTATGTGTTTGATATAGAGTGTAGCTTTATAAGGTTTTTTTTTTACCTTATAAATCGTAGATATAAAATATATGTATTGTATGATTATATAAACAAAAATCACTTAGTACTTAATTTATGATGGTATGACACACGTTTTTAAAGAATGATTTTTATCACACCAACTGAGAATTATTATACAGAAGCATTATATTTTTAAATGACAACATTTCAAGGTCTAACAATTATTTTATTGATAAATAAAAATACACTTGACTTGTTTATCTATAATAAACAAGAGTGCCTGCTTGAATAAGGCTTTAATAATGTTAAATATGTCAATTATTATTATGTACAGCAATAAGGAATGAGATTTTTTTGCAAAATGTTTTATTAATATAGGTCATTTTACTTAAGTACATATGTAAATTTAATATGCATAGAATAAAATAATGTGATGTTAAGTTAATGTAAACAAACGATCTGTTAAATTGGAAATTAATACGTTACACATAAGAGTGGTATTTTTGTTTATATTTTATAATGTGTGAGTAATCTTAATTGACATTTAAGGTAATCAAAAATGTAAAAGTTTATTTTTCAATAACATACACAAAACATTAAAGGGGCGTTGACACGTGAAATAATATAAAAATAAATATATGTGGCACAGATGGCCACAAAAAATACAGCTATACAGAAATAGCCAAGAAGTAATTATTTCGATTATGATGTCAGCGGTCGTGAGTTGAATCGGATTCAGATTAGAAAGTAAAAAAACGGCAAAAGAAAATTTAAAAAAACATAACCTAAAAATGTACCGAATACTGTCGTACAAAATTAAGTGTAATTTGTACTTGTATACAAACATTTCATCAAAATATTAATTAGTATAACACTGAATGTGATTAATTAATAAATTATATGTACTCACCACATGCTAACAGTATTAAATCTATAATAACCTTTCGGCATATAAATTTAGAATCACTGTCCATTGTAATGATTGTTTTAATTCGCTGCGATTGATTTAATCACCGTTTTGTTTTATTATTTTTAATTAGTGGTTATTTATGGTTGTGGAGGAGCGCGACATTCCTCCTCACTTCGGCGACTTGCGCGTTACTGAGGTTTTTTCGGAAAGGGACAAGCATTTGTGAGGTCCATTGACGGAACACAACACGCACACATCGATATTGTGACATTTGGTGCTGCCAGATGTAATCTCTAACCATGTTTCACAGGGAAAAAAATTATACTTTTTCCTTTTATGATATTATTTTACGCAATATAAATATTAAGAAAATAACTAAGTAAAATAATTAAAAAAAATAGGATTTCTTGTGGAACTAATATTTTCTTAACAATACGGACGTCGAACAAGGTACATGGCTTGGGTAATGGAAATTGACATGATTGAATAACGGTAATTTGTTGTAATTGAATGTTCCAGATATAAAACAGATAAAGAGGGGAAGACATAGTTCCTAAAGCAGGCTTTTTGTAGCACAATAGTTGACTGTAATCTTCATGTATATTTAAATTATAAATAAATAAATTCTTGGAGATGTTCATAATTTTAAAACGTTGTTTGATATTTTCCGTTCAAAATGGATGAACCTAGTCAACAAATTATGTATTTTTTAATTTTATGTGTCTAACGACTACAATATCCTATTCAAAAATATTGTTGGTGGGTGACGGAGTTTCCATAAAAACATAGTGAAAGTCAATTTTGCTGAGTGTAGTCAACAGTGGTGATTTGACTTGTTAGTGACAAAAATAACGGTAAAAATAGTCACCTGTGCGCGCCTATAAATGGGGCTGAAATAAATGGACAAGAACACAAGTAGTTTTATTCAGCTAACTTTATTTTAAAATGATTTCATTTTACTATAAAGCAATTATGTTTATTTCATTATTCATATTAGATTATTGGAAAAAAATATGTATTGACGTATTAGGCATTACATGTTTATGTACTGAAATATATTATTTATTTATTCAATAGTAATTTGGGTCAATAATTATTTTAATATTTATGTTTAATATAGATATCTTTATTATAATTTTATGCATGGCTACACTGCAATCAAACAACATTCCAAGCCGAGGGAATAATAAAGTATTTTTTATGTTCACACGTGAAATGTATGAAGAATGCTACCTGCGGCTTATTTCAAACAAAAAAAAAATACAATACAAAAATAACCATGCGGAACCAAAATGCAAGCTCTGTATTTACGAACTTTGACAAAAAAATATATTGTATAATTTGGGCCAAATAAAAAAAATGCACATACATATTGGGCAAACAACAGGCTGATCCAGAAAACGAGTATAACTTCACAATATTTGATTTATTGATTAAATATTAAGATTATAGATATATAGTAAAATTACTGGTGAAACAAGGCTTATTAAAATATTTACCATATTCAAGTGTTGAAAATTGTAAGACAAAGTATGTGTAAAATGACTGTTTTAGATGTTAATAAAACCCTATTTACTTAATATTTGTTAAACACTGTTTGATAATCACTGCTGCATACTTTAAGTAACATTACATAGCTATTCTACTCATTCTATTATAGAAAAAAAGAAAGCATAATGTATTGTACTTTCGCAAACTTTCGAAAAATACGAGTACAAATGTAGTACGATTATATCAGTTTATGTATTCTTATCAATGCATTTTAGAATTTATGAGTTTTAAGCTATAAAAATTTACTTTAATGATTAATAACTCACTTTAGACATGACAAGAAAGCAATAATGTATCTAAACTTCATTTTATTGACAGGTTACCTACAAATTTTGATAAATTTACACACATAATAGTTACATTATTTAAAAAAATATAATTGAACTGTACATGTACTTACAGGTCCTAGTTTCGTCGTGCAAGGAGCATTCGGCTTACAAAAGTGTTATAGTATTATTTTGGAAATTATGATGTATTGAATGTAAGCATTTCTTTAAAACAATGATACTACAAACAGCAAAAAGTACGTGGGCAAAAGTAAGATGAAAAAAATACGCAGTTTCGTATAATAATATCTCGAATAATAATATAGTGGGAGTACTAGGAGTGGCGTCATTACTTATACCTACCTCTATAGCCTGTAGGTATGTATATGTATTGGCATTTGCAAAACAATAAAAAACGAATTAGGCAGAGTGATATTCAGTTCAAGGCGCGGTTCTTTTGTACTTCGAATTGCAAAACGAAAATCAATTGTCATTCGAAACGCGAAAACTTTGGAAACAGCCAAATTAGCTGTTAACTTGTTTGTAAAAAAATGTTAAATTATATTTATAATACAAAAGAAATAAACGTTTTAAAATGAATGCAAAATTGCTTCAATAAAATATTTTTTACTGTTTTATTATTATACCTGTATTTTTTTATATCCAATTTTAGTATAGAACACATTATACATTATTTAAATCCCTAACAATACTTCTTATCTCGGAGGAAATTGTTCAGGCGGCATTATAAAACACAAGTTGACTGTGAAATAAAACAAAGAATTCAATTCTAATCTGATAAAAAAAAGTGCGTCACCAAAGCAAAATATCTATGGAGTAAGCCACTTAATAATCATATTATATAGGTTACTAAATTGTTGTTTACTTTGATCATGTTGCAAAGATAAGGTATAAGGAGTCAACAAAGAATAGTGCTCACAAGGGTGATTCCAGTTTTCCATCGCAGATAAAACACTGTCATAGGCCTTTAAAGTAAATTTAAAATTTTGAGCCCATCTCGGGGCCTTCAGGATCCCTAAAGCGGGACTTATATTTAAATATTCATAATTGATTTCATTATTTGCTTATTTATTCTGTGTGACTAATTGGCAACATAGTTAAGCTTCACGGACATTGATGTATTGGTGACGCTCGGAAATTTCGGATACGATTATTTCGCTAATTGGTATTGCCTGGAAAGAGATTTTAATGCGCATTTTTTACCGTGCATTTTACAACATAATTGTCACGCGTTGATTCAATTATGTGTGATAAATTTAATGTATTCTTAACACGTGAAATTCAAAGGGAGACACACCATTCAATGTCAACCCTCCTAATGCAATGCTACATACCTTTATCATTGTAATATTAAATGTATTTAAACCAGTAGTGTGTTTGTTCAAACAGAAAGAACATTTTCAATCGTTAAAATATATCCAATAAATATTGAAATGTTCTGCAATTAATAAATACAATGTGAATTAGATCGATGAAGTTGAAGGGACCAAGACAAAAATCTACATATCTAGAAATGTTGTTTTTTAAAATGGGCCAAGGACATTACGGGAAATAAAAATTTATTTCGATAGTTCAATCCCATAAATTATCTCCATTAGTCCATATTAATTATCAAGAATGATCAATATATCACCTGTCAGCTGTAACTCATACATTCTATGCCTTGTACCCCATGGTCCTACACTCCTACAGGACGATAGTTTGATACCTTGAAGAAAATACAGTTTTAATATTCCAGGCATATTTTGGTGATAATTATATATTTTTTAGTCGATTAGCCTGGCGTTTCAGTGGTCTGAACCAATTGGTCCTAAGAGCCGGTTCAAATAATATACTCGTATTTTATACAAGTGCGAGCTATTAGCACATATATTTACATTTTATTATGCACCAGTCATCTGTTATATGTTTTTAATCGATCATCATAAAAAGTATAAACGTATTTTAAATATAACTATTCGTCACATAATTTACTTAAATAATGTAATTTGTTTGAGGATTCCTAGCAACGTGAGTTGGATATTCATTTGTATAAAAATAATATAATTTTTTAACGAGTGTATGATAAATAAATAAAAGTTAATTTGATTATTTACATTTCCATTTTGTTTTCAACATTTTTCTCAATGTTGTAAATAGAAAAAAAAAGTTATTTTAAATTCTACAATTTTATTTCTGATGACATGTTTCGGCTTTGTCGAGAATCCATTGTACTATTTGAAAAAAAAATAGAAGTTTATGTGGTTATGATATTATGAGGACTTAGGAGTTTATATGTTGGGAAAGTTATAAAATAAATAGATAAATAATTTTAATTTCTTCAATAACTTTCGCTTTGAATTTTAAAAGTTTTTAGCTGTCGTAATAACTTGTGTTTTAATTAATTCAAATAATTTGCTAAGGTATTTAGAAATTATAATAATATTAAATATATACATATTTATATTTGCTCCTGAATTTGATTAATTAGTTTTTTGTTGTTGTTCAGCATATGTGGGTAATAATACCGTATATAACACCCCATGTAACTATGTACTTATATTATGCAGTTGAATTACTTTAAGTAAACTTCCTAATTTGAAGCGGCGTTTTAAACAGAGCTTTTACGTTTTAATGTGATTTCGCCTTCTCGACTGAATGAAGCTTTTGATTATTTTTTTGTATACGGAGAATTGGGTGACCAGACATTACAAAATAATGTAAAAATCATATTGTGTAATTACATAAATATATGAAATGCATTGATGTTAATTCACTAATTGTAGTTATTTGCCCTGCTCGTGAGCTTAGTATAAATGCCATTGATATAACCATACAAAATCGATGTTAAACTTTATAAACTATTACAAACGAGCCACTTTCTTAAATCCAATTTTGATAGAACATCGTCGTAATATCAATGACTCAACGCTTGAAAATTACAATAATACACGACAATTACAACGACAATTGCTGATTATACAGAGTTTTTAAAAACATAAGTAATTCTAAACCTTTTGTATTCGTATTAAATCGTTCTGTTAACGCTGGTCTAAAATTCTCTAAATAAAGAAATCTTTTAAAATTGCGTCTGCTCCTCAAAAAATATATGGCATGGTGGTCACCGTAGGGTTGTTGCACCGGACGCATGGAACATCTATCTTATTTTGGTTGAGCCGACATTTTTTTATGCTTTTGAAGTCGAAATCTTTAGGATTTCAGTCGAGACTTGACCAAAAAGATTGAGGGGCAATAAAAGAAACGCTCGTGGAATTTAAACCGACGCGACGGGAAGAGTCGCGAGTGGAAAATATTGTTAGTTTAATGACTCTTAAGTACAGTTAAGTCGCTTTTTATGTAAATACCTTGAGATACGCTTTTAGTGTAAGCGATTGCGTGTTCGATTCCCGACGAAACTCAAATTAAAATGTATTTTTTATAATTTTTTAAGCTCTACTATTATAAAGGAGCTTTAGAGAAGCTTCGCATATCACATCGTTGAGAGTTGAATCGTGTAAGTCTGTAAAGTTTATGGATTTGAAAATAGAATAGAAAAAACAAAAGAATATAAAAAGTTCTGAAACAGAGAACTGTTTTTATAATTGCCCTTTTAGTTTGTTAATAAAAAATTAAAAATATGCAAAATGCCAGCAGTAATTTTGTCAGTAGGTAGTGCCAGTATTAAAAATAGTTATTGATTCGATTTAGAAAACATATCTTATAATCAATGTTATTTTAGTATGGAATTTGATGAAATATATAATTTTTTTAATACTCTTATTATATGTACCGTAGTTGGAAATATTTAAGTTTGATGAAAAAAACGTATGGTAAGATATTTATTTTCGAGGCCTTTTAGGCCTCACAAGTAAATCCAGCGTAAGCGTATAATAATGATATTTATTTTTAATTTGAACGGGTGAACTGCTTTCGTAATACTCGTATGTACCACTGTGCTATACAATTTGGAAAATTAATGACTAAAGCGTGGTTAAGTGTTTTCTTAATACGGCTAAAAGAACTAGATAAATGTACATACTGACATGTCTTAGCGTTAAGTATTTTGTATGGTAGAATTGTATTATCTTTTCCCCCTTTTTATGTTGTGCTTGTGTGTATAAATTGAGAAGCTGATGAGGATGACAGGCATTTTTACGGGTGATGGGATCAAAACCAGGGCCGCCGAGAAAAAATCGGGGTTAATGTTGACCAAAAAAACGCTCCTATAAGGGATTTCCAAAATAGTCCTCACAAAATATAATAATTGAAGAAAAAACGTCGCTCATGGGTTTCCCATTTTTTTCTAAATCTTACGTTCTATTTTTTTTGAGAATCCTTGAAACCCTGCCTTCAAGCCTCCGGGCTCCCAAGCCGGGCCTATTTTGAGCGCGGGCTCCTAGAATTAACCCTTTCTATGGGGTATTTAAAAATAAAACTGCTTTTGTGAATTGCTCTGTATGTATAAGCTTATTCAAACTCAAAAAAATCTTATTGTAGGTCTGCAAGCAGTCTGAACCAATGATTTACTGCTTAATATGCCATTTTTTATTAGGTTTATACCCTGGATAGAATGACAAAGTACACCTCAACCGCAAAGTACTTTTTAGCTTATCTGGACTAATAATTTTCATCAAACGTATGGCGTTACAGGGAAAAAATTACCACTTCTGTTGCTTCATATAAGTTTTTATAAGTATTATTTAGCCACTAGATCTAGATATCACAAAACATATCCCTGAAAATGTTTGTCAATCTCTTATTTTATTAAGGTAGCCGGGTTAATAAGATTCTTGAACTTATAAAAAAGAGCTAATGGAGTCGGGAGATTTTAATACTAAATCACATATACCTGTCACTGTTGATTTTACCTTTTTCAAATCCTAAACAAACTAAAGGAACCACCTACAATATACCACGTAACTTCTGTAGATACACCATAATGTGATTGTATCGCACCGACAAACTTTAAATATTTTCCCAGAACTATTGTTCTTAGAGTAGGTACTTTTCGATGGAGGTCCGTGAGAATTTGTGGTGGTAGGGCAACAGTGATGAAATTAATCGTCGACAGGCATTGGTGAATATTAAACGAATACTTTTTTGTTGAATTTTGAAATGGTTTCTTATATTTAACATTATTCTCGTATTTAATAGTTCAGTGATATTTATTTACACGTTAGTTGAAAATAATTATTCCTTTATAATAGCTAAGTTACTTGGCAAGATTCTTCCAAATAGTCCACATTCTAGTGTAATTATGAGTACATACCTACGAATAGTTGCATACTTGAATAATTTAGTTATATACTCATCTCACTCTACTCATAAATTTTAACAGATTAAGATTTCACAGATTGTTCAAATGTTTTCATTAATTTCTCAAGACCCATTAAAAATTCACTAATCATTCTTCGCACATCAAATCTGCAAAATATTAATTTTATTGTTGTTTTTCGTGTAATAAACTAAAGGATTTGCGGAATATTTACAATTGGCTGTAACAGTATTTGCTTAAAGTTTTTTTACATGAGTGGCTTCGATAGTTATTTCTTTATAATGCTGATTGATTATTTAATTTTATGTTTGTTTGTCAAAGATACACAATATAACATTAAATTGTTTAAAAAATTATAACGCAGTGAATTAATATCATATATTGATACCAAAATGGGTATTTGAAGGAGAAGCCACAGCACTACAAGATACACTTATTTATTTATAATTTCAATAAAAAACAATATTTATTTTATTAACCATGATATAAACGGTCCAAGAGAATCACTCTTAGTCCCAACAATTGTTGTTGACACCTTTTGCAAATGTTGGAAAACAACTGAACACAAGTGAAAAAAAACAAACAAAGATATTCTAAAAACAAAAATACAAATTTTGTTCCAAATTTGAAACCAAATATTAGGTTGAGTATTTTTACAGGGTTTTTCGTTCCCGTTGGATAAGAGGTTCAATGCCAACATCACACACGTGAAGTCTGGACCTATTTGAGATTTTTTTAGTTTCCTAATGATTGATTTAATACTTACGAATTTAATAATAAACTTTTTATTACGTAATATACCTCTTAACTATAATTTAGATTTTCCTGCCTTTTAGGACCAAATGATCCTGTCCACGGGAGCGTCGGGCTAATCGTCCGATCTCTTTAAATTAATAATTTATAGACACCAAAATAGGTAAAACGTGAATACTAAAGGTGCCATTTAATCTAGTCCTCGGATTCTCGCCGCTGGAAGCCGTTGGGAACTATTTATGTTCCAGCTGCCATTGTTCTTGGTCTCTTAATCTATGCATTCGAAGCTCCGCCGAAAACTACAGTACTATTATCGTTCTCGATGGTCTTCAAGACGAGAGACTGCTTGAAAAAAAGTCTGCTGCAGTATTCGAGGCATATTAGATGTTTATTAATCAGTTTATTTTAGAAGAGATCAGGTGATTGTCCGAGACCTCAACCATTTTGGTGCTAAGGGCCGGTTCGCATAACTCACAGTTCTCATGCGGTCACACAGCACTCACTTTTGAGTATATGAAGGCTATCACGGCCAGCAAGAGTGCGGTGAAGCTTGTTCTAAGGGGCGCAAACACCCAACCATCAGCACACTGTGCTTCCAGACGGTAAACTACGAAGAAGTACGCGACCAATGTTGGTTAATTTCTGACGAGAACCGTTATTTCAACAGTGTATGGTCAATTATAATACTGAAATCGATAGTAGACCGAAAATCTAAATATTCCACTCTCGGACTAACAAAAACGTCCAAAAATAGTTGAAGATGGAAGGAATACAAAAAAATTAACAGCAAATCCTGTTACTTGTCAGAACTTAGACACACAATTTTAAAGTTGCTAGAAAAAATACTACTTGTCATCTGACACATTCCATATTGGAAAAAATAACCGCAGTCAAACTTGGTTATATTGAGAACGGAATGCTCATGTAACGCGATCTTTGCAACAGATAGGAAAAATTAAAGATATTTCTTATTTCATGGTACTAATCACTAATATCTATATTTAAAATTACTCTCAGTCCACAATTTAAATTGAAAACATGTCAGTATTTTTATTTGTCGAGCGTTAAAAAATGTCTAGCAAAAAAAACACTTCCTTAAATCTTTGCTTTAGCATTAATAAAACGGTTCTCATTGACATATCAAAAGATTTAGTATGTAAGCTAAGTTGAGAACGGCACAACTTTTTTGTTAAAAAAAAAAGTTGTCCGTGGGCTTTCTTAAATATAAGTGCTAAAGTATAAAGGCTGCAAGTAAAAAAAATCACCTGCGGAGCATTTTTCCTTTTTTGTGTGTGTTGTTTGTTTGTGTTGTTGTTGTTTTTGAATGAAAATGTTTTTTTTTGAAAAAAGGTACAATTTATATTTAAATTGAATATATTAATAATAAAACTAACTTAAGAAATGTTGTTAAAAATATTTGAGATACACTATCAGTATGTGCTTTATAAATATATTTACAACCAGTCCCTTTTTCGTACCTTCCGTTAACGCAATTTTGATTTAACGTGATATTTTAACGGTTAACTTTTTATGGGATTTACTCCTTAAAACGCGGTTTTTTAAAAAAATATATATTTGAAAGATACATATTATACTAAAAAATTTAATGGAAAATAAGTTATTATAAATATAAAAATAATCAAAACAGACTCAAACTATATCATAAAATAAAATGTTCAACAAAAAAGGGAGTAGAAATTCAATGGACGTATTTGTAAAAAAGCATGTGAGTGAAAGTAGGTAAATGTTTTTTGATAGTTTATTTTAGGTTGAGCTTCAATATCTCAGTTAAAGTTCTCGCAAATGTTGTAATAAACTTATTAAAAAAAATATTGAGAGACACACTCGAAAGGTAATATAAGGATAGGTAAGAAGGAATTATTATTGACACGGCTAGCAAATATTCCATCTTCAAGCCATCAGAAATTTAGAAAACAGAAGGTATGTTGTGACCAACTTAACCTCGAGCGTAAAAGTCAGAAACAAAACATAATGTATTATTTGTAATTCTCGATGTTGTAAAAGGAAATTAACGAGAGATCATCACACAATTGGATAAAAATCAATGTAATTTCTTTTAAAAGTAAAGTCGAGTATCTTTGAAGAATTCATATGTTTGACAGGTATGCATCCATTTCTGTCACATTATTATTACCCACTGTAGTATTAATCAACTCTTATTTACTAAAAAACACTAGAAGGTGTTGGTTGAACACAATTGACTTTAAGGCCTGGTTTAGATACGGCAGCTTCCTCCTTTATATTAACTGTCCAATATTTGTTATTAGATGTCATGACAATATGCAAACATACATAACCTCATTTTATATTTAAAACATGTCGACGAACCGATTAGTTTTCACTTAGCATATTATTCGCTTATGCGGTCCATTTATATTAAATGAATATTGGTCCATTATATCTCCACTATTTCGAATTTGCTTGCTGTAAACGTTAAATCTGTATTATAAAGTGGTATCTTTAACTTAGTCAAAATTTCTTATGAATTTGGTGTAAACGCCGCAGGTGTAAAATCTTAGACTTTGTGTATTATACTGTTTTAGACGAATGTTCATCCAAGAAAAATGTTACAATAGAATTTAATTGATTTTTAGGTCTATATCTGGGAATGATTTCTACTGATATTTCATAGAAGACAACATGGAGCAGACCAGCAGTGTTTACTCAAGTAAAAGTATTTCTTTTTACAATTTATTCTTTAAAGTATGTTTCATCTACTTATTCAGGTAGTTTCCAGATGGCTTATTATTGAACCAGTAAGGCTTGGGGTTGTTAATCCCAAGTGTATCTAAATGGATCGATTCATAATATCTTGTATCCCCTTTCGGCAGTATTCTATCATCCTAAATCTGCTTCTTATATATAATACTCCTGCCTACACATTCATCTCTCACACAACTGATCGATACGGTCGGGATGAGCCCTTCTCTAGGACCAAATGGTTCAAGGTTTGGGAGTATCCAGAAGATAAATTAAGATTTTGTTACAAAATTCCAGGGTATTTATGTACATAATACAGAACTTTTTGTGAATGAAAAGTTCCTATGGTCTATCCAGCGTACGAAGAACCCTGTGACACATTTATTGCCCTGTGCTGAATATCGTCCGATACATCGTTGTAAAAACGTTCACTACCTATATTAATTTTACCAACATTAACAAAAGCCTCTCTTCTATATATATAATAAGTTATTTAGGTAAATATATCACAATAAAAACAAAATAATAAAAAACACATGCATATTGTTACAAATTAGCAAAAATACGGTTATTTGTTAAAATAATAATACAATATCTGACGCATGTAGAAGGCCATCTCACATTGCTGCGAAAACCAGTGTTGGAGTATAGATAATCGTATTTTCGATTGTTTTTGTATATACCTACTAAAATGAAATATTAGAATTATTATCAATTATAAGTGAATATTAACAGGTTTTAAGAGACATGTAAAACAAACTATACATAATAATATTAGTAATATGAAAATTATGAAGAAAAGCGAGTGTAGAGATAAATATTACTACATAACCTTATAAACACATATTTTAGTCGGAATCTGATAAAGCAGTACATTCTAAATTGTCTTCGTCACTATCAGTATCAGAACTACAACTTTCACACACATTTATAATCAGGTTCTGTTCACGTAAATTGTCAAAGCGCACATCGCGATCCCAATATGCATAATATTCTCTTTTTGTTTTGTCCACCACTTTTTTCCAATCTTCTGCCGTGACATTGTCACATGCCGTGGATTTGGACGTTCCGGCATGACAAATAATGAGGCGCTGGCCTTTTCCGTCAGGAGTTTTCATGCTGGATTTAGCCGTATCGTCGGTCCATATTTTACTAACAGTATGATTAGCATTGAGCCAAGTTTCGTCGAGAAAAACGACTTTCTCCTAATTCCCAAAGCTCTTCATTTGCCTCAAAAAATCGCATCTTTTCAGGGAAATATCCGTGCGCTCCATCATAAACTTTCTTTTTTCACATTTTTTATATTTGAAGCCAATGTTTTTCAATACCTTACTAAGAGATGTCGCACTGCCTTGAAATAATCCGACTGACTTTAGAGAACCTACCAGTTTAAGAAGTGTTGGTATTTCATTGTGGTCATAGTATGCATTGATTCCGAATTGCCGCCAAATTAAAGCTACCGGGTTTTGTAATTGAGCATTTCCTCTGTCGTTTCTTATTTGGTGTTAATATTTTTTTATCTTCTAATGAAGATTCACCGTATTTCTCCTCTGTGATCTGAGATACTGTAGATTTACCAATTCCTAGGGCATCCGCGACCTGATCTCGAACGTTTTCAACAGACAGCAATGGTCCACCATTTTGATTTTCTCGATGAAAATAATCACGCAAACGTACGACAAATTCACGTGATTCACTGCTGAAAACAGTTCTTTTCTGTCTCTTGGGCATTGTAAAAACACAAAAATATGATTCAATGAAACAACTTTAACAATACTAACAATAAATATAATAATTACAACAACAAAAAACACGAATCGATCGAAGAACAACGCACTATCAAAAGTTGGACATTTGTACTGATCCGCATGCCGCCATGCGGAAAAAATGATGCTAAAATATAATTATTTTCGAAGAAGAAGAGAAGAAAAATCGATATAATAGAATAAAAAATGTTCCCCCCATCTCTTTTAACACAGAGCAATAAAAGTGCCTTACGTATCAAGCTAAAACTTCCCAAATATAATATTCGCTTCACTTTAAATTCGATTATTTAAAAAGAGAGATGTTTATATACGATTCACTTCGAATTCAAATTCGATTTTTTTTCGAAGAAGAAGAAAAATAAATCGACCTAATCGAAATAAATATTTTTGCCCCATCCCTTTTACAAGGGGAAATAAATGTGTCACAGGGTTCTTCCTAAATTGGATAGACTATAAATATTTTTTTTTCAGTTTTTTTGGCTCAACCTGCATTGGGCCAGTAATTATCAGAAGAATATAATTTTACTAATCATATTATTCTAAATACTTTTACTACAGGAAATACATGGGAGGTATCCTGGGGCTCTTCACATGGGGTGAAGGCGGTCTCTTGTGGCCGGTGTAACTTTCTGGGTCTTCCAAGGACGCTACGGGTACATCAGTTGCTGGGTTGCTGGGCTAAGATCACAAATACATCACAACAATCTGCAACATCTTTTTTTTTGAAGGCCATGCGGTTGTGCAGCGTGCAAATAGAAAGACTGCCAAGTAAGACATACATACCTAAATTTAACTAATCATACCTTAAAATTGTGTTACATTTTATCTTGTATTATTTTGATTTAGACATTGTACTACAGAACTGTTTGATGAGTATATAATTATAGTTTCAATGTTATCAGTTTCAGTTGGCAGAAAAGTGGAAACTTGTGTCCGTTCAGATGTGGCTTGTGACCTGTGTGGTTTTCTTGCCCATCCGAGAAAGGTGCGACTGCATCAACTGTTGGGCTGCTGTGCTGCGATACTGGATATGGAGAAATTTACACCATTGAATCATACATCGGACGATTTATTAGAATTTATGAAGGATAGATCAAATTTAACTCACCTTAAAAGAAAAGAATTAAAACGTTTTAGCTGCAAGATATGCAGTTTTAAGTGTAGTATATTTGGTAATTTAAATAAACATAATTTGACACACACTGGCATAAAGCCTTTCAGTTGCATGATATGTAATTATAAATGTAGGCGAGCATACGGTCTCAAACTTCATATATTAACTCATACCGGAGAAAATCCATACAGTTGTAAGATTTGCAGTTATAAATGTAAACAGCCAATTCAACTTAAAAAACATAATTTATCACATACCGGGGAAAAACCTTTCAGTTGTAAGATATGTAGACATAAATTTAAACTATCATCCAGTCTTAAACTTCATCATTTAAAACATACCGGGGAAAATCCATTCAGTTGTAAGATTTGTAGTTTTAAATGTAAACTGTCATTTCAACTCAAAAGACATAATTTATCACACACCGGTGAATTGCCTTTCAGTTGCAAGATATGTAGTTATAAATGCAGTACATTAAGTGAATTTAAAAACCATAATTATACACACACTGGCGAAATGCCTTTCAACTGTGATAAATGCAATTTTAAATGTAGGCAAGCAAACAGTCTTAAACGTCATAATTTAACGCATACTGGAGAAAATCCTTTTAGTTGTAAGATTTGTAGTTTTAAATGCAAACAGCCAAACCAACTTAAAAACCATGTTTTATCACATACCGGAGAAAAGCCTTTCAGTTGCAAGATATGCAGTCGTAAATTTAAACATGCATGCAGTCTTAGACTTCATAGTTTAAGTCATACCGGAGAAAATCCTCTGAGTTGTAATCTTTGTCGTTTTAAATGTAAGGAGGCAGACGAACTTGAACAACATAAATTATTACACACGGTAGAAAAGCCTTTCAGCTGTCAGATATGTAATCATCAATTTAAAGAGCCACGCCACCTTACATATCATATGCTTATACACACAGGAGAGAAACCATTTAGCTGTGATGTATGCAGTTATAAATGTAGGCAGCCGTACGATCTAAAACTTCATACTTTAATACATACTGGAGAAAAATCGTTCTCTTGTAACCTCTGCAGTTTTAAATGCAACCGAATGCGTTCTCTCAAACTACACAATGTAACACACACTGGAGATAAACCATACAGTTGTTCGATCTGTGGTTTGAAATTCGGTCGTCATAGTTCTCTTAAAAGGCATACGGTCAAAATTCACAATTTATTAAAACATGATGACAAGCCTTATAGCTGCGAGATATGCAGTTATAAATGTAGAGACTTAAACATGCTCAAAATACATAATTTTACACACACTGGTGAGAAACCTATCAGCTGCAATATATGCAATTATAAATGCATGAAACCGAGTCAACTTAAACAACATAATTTAAAACACACTGGTGAAAAGCCTTTCAGCTGCAAGGTATGTAGTTATAAAGGTAGAACTCGAAGTCAACTCAAACAACATAATTTAAATCACACTGGTGAATATCCTTACGGCTGCAAGATATGTAGTTACAAATGTAGATCGACAACCCAACTCAAACAACATAGTTTAACACATGCCAAAATGTTGCCTTTGTAAATTTTGAGTGTTGTTTGTTGAAATTTTCTTAAAAATTCCATTCATTATCCAGAACATAAAAATACTTCATGAAATATACTAAGTATTATAATTTACGTTTCACATGTAAGTATAGTCCATCCAGTGTATGAAGAACCCTATGACACATTTATTGCCCCTTGTAAAAGGGACGGGGCAAAAATATTTATTTCGATTAGGTCGATTTTTTTTCTCTTCTTCTTCGAAAAAAAAATCGAATTTTGAATTTGAAGTGAATCGTATATAAACATCTCTATTTCCGCATGGCGGCGTCATGGCGGATCAGTACAAATGTTTGAATTTCAGTAGCGTGTTGTTCTTCGATCGATTCATGTTTTTTGTTGTTTTAATTAATATATTTATTGTTAGTATTGTTAAAGTTGTTTCATTGAATCATACTTTTGTGTTTTTACAATGCCGAAGAGACAGAAAAGAACTATTCTCAGCAGTGAATCACGTGAATTTGTCGTACATTTGCGTGATTATTTTCATCGAGAAAAACAAAATGGTGGACCATTGCCGTTTGTTGAAAACATTCGAGATCGGGTCGCGGATGCCCTAGGAATCAGTAAATCTACAGTATCTCGGATCACAGAGGAGAAATACGGTGAATCTTCATTAGAAGAGAAAAAATTATTAACACCAAATAAGAAACGACAGAGGCAATGCTCAATTACAAAACCGGATAGCTTTAATTTGGCGGCAATTCAGAATCACGTGTATGCATACTATGACCGCAACGAAATACCAACACTTCTTAAACTGGTAGGTTCTCTAAAGTCAGTCGGATTATTTCAAGGCAGTGCGACGTCTCTTAGTAAGGTATTGAAAAACATTGGCTTCAAATATAAAAAATGTGAAAAAAGAAAGTTTATAATGGAGCGCACGGATATTTCCCTGAAAAGATGCGATTTTTTGAGGCAAATGAAGAGCATTAGGAATTGGGAGAAAGTCGTTTTTCTCGACGAAACTTGGCTCAATGCTAATCATATTGTTGGTAAAATATGGACCGACGACACGGCTAAATCCAGGACGAAAACTCCTGAAGGAAAAGGCCAGCGCCTCATTATTTGTCATGCCGGAACGTCAAAAGGTTTTGTGCCCTTGTGTGTCTTCTGGCGTTTAAGTCAATTAAAACGACAGAATATCACGAAGAGATGAATTTGATAATTTCACACAATGGTTTATGACCTTATTGTCAAATTTACATGAGCCTCACGCCATAATAATTCTGTCCAAATCAACAAAGTTCCTACCACGGCAAACAATAAAAATGAAATTATAAGTTGGCTTCGTGACAAAAGAGTGCCAAGTAATGAGGCAATGTTAAAAAATGAGCTGCTCCGATTGGTTAATTTGTATCAACCTCCGACACCAACATATGTATTGGACAAACTGGCCAAATCAAAAGGCCACACGGTAATCAGATAACCGCCATACCATTGCCAATATAATGCTATTGAAATGATATGGGCTCAAATAAAAGGTATATTAATATCATTTATCACTTCTACCACACGCCATTTTAATTATTATTTATGTTATTTCATTTTAGTAGGTATTTACAAAAACAATCGAAAATACGATTATCATATGGGGTATGATAATCGTATTTTCAGTGTTGGAGACACTGGTTTTCGCAGTAATGTGACATGGCCTTCTACATGCGCCAGCTATTATAGTATTATAGTTACAAATTGCCGTATTTTTTCTAATGTGTAACAATATGTATATATTTTTTATTATTTTGTTTTTATTGTGATATATTTACCTAAATAACTTATTATATATAGGAAGAGAGGCTTTTGTTTATGTTGATAAAATTAATATGGGTAGCGAACGTTTTTACAACGTTATATCGGACGATACTTAGCACAGGGCAATAAATGTGTCATAGGGTTCTTCATACACTGGATGGACTATATATCATATTATTATTTGAGTCTTTCAGTGACCTTCGTCGAAGCAACACGCCTGCAATTACTACGCTACCTTTAGTTAGTGATTATCCCACCCCATTATGGAGTGGGAAGTACCCAAAAAATCGGCCAAGCGGCCGCTTTCGGACAATGCCTCAGCAGACCCAACCGCTACCAAGAATAAGTACGATGGCTTAAAAGAAGTGTTTTTACCTGCGCCCGGCCCCGTGACAAGTGAAAATATAAAATCGCGCATCCCTCCTATAGTTATGCTCCCATGCGGCCACTCTGGCCTTGTTAAAATCCGCGACTAAAGACTCCTTCTCCTTAAACTATAAAAATAAATCAGTGTCCGTTCTGTGCTCATCGTTAAACGATTTCAAGGCACTAAAAGCTCATCTATCAAAAATAGAAATCAATCAGCCTTATCACACTTTCTCACTCGCGAGTGAGAAACCAATAAATTCTGTTATCCGAGGCCTCCCGGCAATGAACACAGAAGATATCATCGCTGACCTTCACTACCAGGGTCTTTATACAAATAAAGTCGTGCAATTAAAAACACAGGGCAACCCAATATACATGGTCAGTTTCGTGAGCAGCACAGAAATAAAAAAATAAAACAACTACAACACATCTGTCACTGTAAAATTAAAATCGAAAAATGAATAAAAGTAAAGGGGAGTACGCAGTGTTTCCGGTGCCAGCAATTTGGTCATGCGGCCATCAATTGCAACCTGAAAGCGCCAGCTGTGTAAAATGTCCAGGCGCTCATCTCAACTCTCAGTGCACTAAATCTGACCGCACTACCCCTGCTACATGCTGCAATTGCGGTGGAGACCATCCAGCCAACTACAAAAACTGTATCGTAAGAACGGATTACGAATCCAAACTGATAAGATACAAGGAAAAAGCTGCAAGGCCTGCTGCCCCGAGAATATTCAACTCAAAAAAAGTTGAGGAAGGCAGGTCCTGGTCGTCCCTGCTAAAGCCGTCTCAGCCCGCAAGCGTTTCTGATGTCACGGAGGCACCCACATCTGCTGTAGGCCACAAGGAGCCATCTCCTCAGGCCTTACCCCCAACAGCGGCCCTTCTTCAGGGCTACTACCAATTCTGAAGGCCCTTCTCACGGTACGCACTAAGCTTGCCTTGTGTAAGGACAACCTAGAAAAGGCGATGCTGATCGTTGAACTCCTTGACGCTCTCGATGGGTGAACTTAAAGTATTCCTATGGAACGCTAGAAGTGTCCTGAAAAGGGGGACGAATTAGCTGAGATGGTAAGAGAGCTAAACATAGACATAGTACTCATCACAGAAACACACCTCAAACCAAACAAATCATTTCACATACCTGGATATCACTGCTACCGCAACGACCGTGTCTCTGGCAACGGCGGTGGGGTAGCCATACTCTTACAAAATTCAATTAAGCACGAGACACTATTAACACCTGTCACTCTTAACATGGAAACAGTTGCCATTACAATACCACACAAGAACTCAACATACACAATTATCTCTGCATACAACCCTCCCAACAAAAAGCCTCCTCCCATCTGACATAGATATCTTGCTAGGCCTAGGAAAGTCGGTTATCATAGGTGGCGATTTCAATGCGAAACACCAAATGTGGAACTGCAGCCGAAGCAACAAAAATGGAAAAAGCCTATACCATCACCTCCAAAAAAAGATTTTAACATTTTATATCCCGACTCCCTACTCATTATCCACATAATAGCATACACCCATCAACACTCGACCTGGTCCTAACAAATAATGTATACTCTATTTCAACACTTACAACCGAACAATTACTCTCTTCCGATCATCTCCCAGTATCCTTTTCCCTGAGTTGTACTTTTTCCAGAGATCCTAGAACTCAAAGTAATTATTCCCTTGCTGACTGGAAACTCTTCAAATCCCATATTAACCAAAACATTCATTATCATCTCAAACCATAAACTCGCCTGAATCTATTGATCACGCAGTGAGTGACTTAACCAAATTAATATTAGAAGCGGACATTCTTGCGATCCCCAAAACACCTTACAAACCTTACTCTCTTGTCCTCAGTCCCGATATTAAGTCACTAATTAGCTTTAAAAACAGACTAAGGAAATATTGGCAAAAAACCAAAGACCGTTTCTCCAAATCCATTATCAATTCACTTAATCGAGAGATCCAAGCACTAATAACGACATTAAAAAATGACTTATGGACAAAAAACTAAAGTCTCTGTCCCTTCAAACAACTCCTTATGGAAGACAGTTAAATCCATTCGACATAAGTCATCTCCCATACCTCCTTTAGACTCTCCTGGTGGTAAAGCCGTTTCTGATGTAGAAAAAGCCAATTCCCTTGCCGACTCTTTTTTCAAAATCTTTTACCCTGTCTCAAAAACAACCTGACCCAAAAAAATAGAGTTAGCTGTCAACAAAACAATCAGCATGCTTCCCTTAAAAACTTCACCATTTCCTTCATCCACACCACTGAAATATCCTCTATAATAAAAAACTTAAACCTCTAAAAGCCCTGGGCTAGATGAAATTAAAAACATTCACTTAAAAAATCTTCCCCATAAAGCTATAATACTCCTAACAAAATATATAATGGATGTCTCATAAGTGGCTACGTCCCATTAACTTGGAAAATTGCTTTGGTTATTCCAATAAAAACCAGGGAAAGACCACTCCAATCCCATAAACTACCGGCCCATTAGCATGCTATCTGCAATTAGTAAAATCCTAGAAAAAGCCATTCTCAGCAGATTAGCGAAATTCCATGAAAAATTATAATTCATGAACAATTTGGATTCAGACCCAAACATTCCACTATCCATCAGCTAACCCGTATCGCCTCTAACATCTCAAATAATCTTAATACTAAAATCTCCACAGGCATGATACTAATCGACCTAGAAAAGGCATTTGATACAGTCTGGCACAATGGTCTGCTTCATAAACTCCTGCTTTTGAATACACCCTCATATTTAATCAATGTATTAAAATCCTACCTCTGTGACCGAAAATTTACAACCGTCATTAACGATTCCAAATCGTCTCTCAAACTCGTCACAGCTGGTGTTCCGCAAGGAAGCTTGCTCGGTCCTTATTTATTCAATTTATATATAAATGATCTTCCCACTCCCCACGATGTGAACTGGCGCTGTATGCTGATGACACGGCCGTTCTCACTTCCTCCAAAAGACTCGACCACATAAGGTCACGTCTACAAAAAGGACTTAGTCAACTAACTTCTTTCCTTGAAAAATGGAAATTAAAAGTAAATTCCAACAAAACAGAGGCCATTATATTCACGAGAAAAAGGCGAAGCAATTTCCCCCAATATTATAACAAATTCTGGATCTATCGAATGGTCCAAAGAAGTTAAATATTTGGGACTTATTCTCGATTCACGTCTTCGGTGGGGTTCTCAGACAGAAGTGGCCAAATGCAAAGGACTGGCCGCACTGGGAGCCCTGACACCAATTTTCAATCGAAAATCTCTCCTTTCACGTCATAATAAAACAATAATTTACAACTCATTAATCAAACCCATAATTACATACTCTGCACCGACCTGGATCGATAACGCAAAATCTAACTTTACTAAACTACAGGTCATACAAAACAAAGCCATTAAAATCATTTTCAACACTCCTTTTAGAGCTAACCTCAAGCACCTCCATACCCAAAATAAAATCCCCACTATCCACCAACATTTTCAAAAACTAACACTGAAATTTCATTACAAGTCTAAAACACACACTAATCCCCTGATCAGAAGGTTAGGGGAATCAATGTCTTTGCGCAGCTCTCACCATCATCAGCGCTAAGCGGCACAACTTATGGTGTTCTTTTTATTTTATCTTACATTTTTCACTGTTTCTTTTTTGTTTCTTATTTGTGTCTGAATTGTCTAGTGTTAAGTATGTTAACTAGGTTTGATTTTTGCTCAGGGAAAAAAAATAGAATCCTTTTCAAGGATTCTATAGAATCTCAGTGTATTAAAAAAAAAAAAAAATTTCATGTAATATTAACTAAAAAAAAAAAAAAAATGTAGCTTAAGTAAAAGATTAAAAAAGTCTGTAAACTTAGTATAAATACCTAATTTGTAATTTTATATGCATGTATCTCAAGATTGAATAAAGATTTATAAAAAAAAAAAATATCATATTATTTATGACATTCCATCAAACCTAAATATAAAAAATGTTTCATTCAAACTGATTTGAATAAATTTTGTACGTATGCAGTTAATAGTTATTTATTTTGTATATTCTGTGATTTGATTGTTTTGCTACGCCTATTAAAATGTCTTCAATTTTATGTGAAGTGTGTGGCCGTACAGAGATTTATAATCAAAAGTAAATAGAATAATGTATGCTATGGCTACCTGGAGAATTTTGTAACTATGCTAATTGATCACTAGTGTCAGTAAGATTACTGTAGACAAGGTTAGTAAAACAATAAAATGACATTTAAACTATCATGTCTAGGCATTCCATCAATTTTTATTCATTGCAAATATTTTTTTTTTAGTAAAAAATATTGTATGTAATCTTCATGGTAACGCAAAATATAATATATTTTTGTACTAGTAATTTAGTTTTTTTTTCATATTTGAAATATATTTTGCTTTTAAGAATACATATCAAATTTTATATGATTTTTTTATGATATTTATATTTCTTGTATTATGTATAATTTTTAAATAAATGGGATTCAATATAGGCTGTGTTTAAATGCCTCTCGTTCAACTGGATTGTATTGTGTTATTGGCAGTTTTACAGCGGACCGACTGAATGTGACTGCGGCGTGGAGCAGACCCTGTCACACCTTCTGGTGTGTGCGCTGTGCCCGAATAGCTGCACCCATGAAGACCTGATGATGGCCAGAAGTAACGCCATCGACGTCGCCCACTTCGGGCAGACAGGATCTGACCCTGTTGTTTCCGGCACGATTATATATATAACTGGATTGTAGTAGTGACGTGAATTTTCTATAGTAAAGGTAAATGATTACGCACTGATTTACAGATAATTCGACACCTTAAATATTTTACATTGTATTTTTTTTTGTCGGCGTCATCAAATAAATACAGTTCTGACAACATCGATGCTGGCCAAAATGAAGTCATAATTGTTAAATTTATTATAAAAATAATTATACTCAAAATAAAAAATACTTCATGACTGTTATGAATAATTTTTTTGAAAACCTATTTTATACATAATAATAATGATGATGAAATGTTTACCGACATCTATGTGCATAAAATACAAAATAAAATAGTTAATATATTTTAGAGTGCGACATCTGTGCATTTTACTGTGAATGTAAACAGACATTAGTTGGACTATTGGTAATGTTCTAGTTATATTTATTGTCAAGAGATGAAAAATAACCATACATATTATTTTTCTCTATTTATTTATCGAAATTATATTTAAACATTTATTAAAATTAAATCAATTTAAAATTTCAAACAAATTTGCGTTCAATAATTCGAATTTTTAAAAACGTTAAAGAGGATAAAAGTATTTCTAAGTATTCCGTATAATAGTCCATACAAACATTTTTATCTATAACTAGTGTACGCCCGCTTAAATTTCGCGGATGGAATAGGTTTAATTTATTTTTATAAAAATATAACTTTAATTAAAACACATGTTTTTTTAGGATTATTTCAAAATTAAAACCTATCTTATTTATACGCTAAAAATTATATACATTTTTTTTTCGACACATTAAGAGGTATGCAGTCAAGACGTTAACAAAGGTTTTGCTTTATCTCAGGACAGTTTTGTAAAGGAATAACTCTCTTGTACAAAGATATTCAATTCAATTGAAATAATAGATTGCTATCTAATATACCCACATTATTATCTATAATTACGAGTAAAACAAATTCAGTTAGGTACTGATTTTGTTTGAGATTATTGTTGTTTCTTGGTTTAGTAAGGTGCTCGTACAAGCCTCTTCAAGGCCCTCTTTTAGACAAAAAATGTCAAATTAAATAAATTTTCTATATACATGAGGATATTATAATCAAATAAGCTAGATTGTGAAGCTTTTTATTTTAAAATTATTTTGACACTTGTTATTTTTATGTTCTAAATTGACATGCGTTTTTAAGAATAATTATTTTTAATGTAAAGTTAAATTACGCTTGAGTAGATTTTTTTTTCGTTCGTAATGGAATCGTGGCTTGTGGATTGAGGCTTTAGACCCTGCGGCGCCCTAGGGCATTTTTTTTTCTGGTACCTCATTTTTTAATATTTAAAAAAATCTAAGAAAGATTGGTCGCTCTCTGCGCCCCTATCTTATACGACGCCCTTGGGCACCGACCCACTTCGCTCCTAAAACCGGCACTGTGAATACTCTACAAGTGTCATGAAGGATGTATTGGATGGTATTTGTTTATCTGTGTTAGCTTCTGTTCATATACAAAAGGTGAGAGCAAAGCTATCTTAAGTTAAATTCCATCATCCCGTTGAGGTTAATGGGATCCCGATTGATTTTAATTCACGACACATTTAACTTGATCTAAAAGCCATGATTCTAATCTAGACATGAAAATTCACAAAATTATAAATTCTAAGGAACGAAAAACCAAAATTATTCATCAGTATTAAAGTGTTTGTTATAGATTTTCAGAATATATTTCAATGTTTTAATATTTATAAATCATTGAAAATCTATAATAATAAATATACAAAGAGTTTAATAATGCGTATTAATAATACAATACGTGTTCATTTTTCGAATCTTGTGCGGAGGCGGCGAAGCAAATGACCATGGGCCAGCGCTGAGTAATAAAATGAACATGGTCGCAAGAGTTCGTGGCGCCTGCTGTTTATATATCTCCGATTTATTGATGACATGTCATCTAAGATGATGTTTGCTGTGAATTTGTATATCGATCGTTGAAAATGATTAGCAGTGAGTAAAAATTAAAATATTATTTAATGATTGATAATACATTCTTAAATCACAAAAAATAAACAAATCTGTGAAATCGTAAAAGCATCTTCATGTAATATGAGTCACGTTCCTAATCTGTATTCCGTGGATAATAACATAAAGAGAGAGAGAGGGAGACGGGATTTATGTTTTCTTTGTTACGCAACAAAACCGTCTCTCAAAGCTATCGTTTCTACTTACGGGAGCTGTAGGTATCCTGTATAAGTATTTACTTAAGTATATTCCTTTGAGCACTCCAACATTGTTACTATATAAACGGACCTACCTACCACCCCGCGTCTTATCTCCTAGGGATGCCAAAATAAGGTAATATTATTAAATCAGTTAATACTCATTCTTGTTATTATTACGTAAGTGTTTTTTGTGTATACAAGTACTTAGAGAGTTTTAAACAAAGGATAACTATATAAAAAATCAACATTACCTG
This sequence comes from Glossosoma conforme, assembly GCA_022606575.1. Lineage (NCBI taxonomy): Eukaryota > Metazoa > Arthropoda > Insecta > Trichoptera > Glossosomatidae > Glossosoma > Glossosoma conforme. Next base: position 802,580 of record JAGTXR010000001.1, read on the forward strand.
GCAATTTATTAATAAGCATATATATATATTCTCGGAATTTCCTGGAGAGACCACGTCACGAACAATGAGGTTCTCAGGATAATCAAGGAAGATAGGCACCTAATAAGAACCATCTCAGAGAGGCGAGCCTGATGGATTGGTCACATCATGCGCCACGATGGTCTTCTTCACGATATTGTGGAGGGATGGTTGAGGGTAGAAACTGTAGAGGGCGCCCTAGACGGGAGTATTTACAGCAAGTATTCGAGGACATGAATTGTAGCGCTTATGCTGAGCTGAAAAGGGTTGCTGAGGACCGAGAGGAATGGAGATCGAGATGCAAGATTCTGTTGCTGCAAACCAATCCACCGGATTGATACTACGAAGAAGATATATATACTGACATCAGCATGATATAGCCCTTGCTAACTGGTACCGAAGACCTCGATATACAATCTTCCGTCTCTTATTTCTGTTCACTTGTCAGACATAAATGTGTCCGCCATATTGGCATTTTTGGACTAATTATATAGACCGCTTGTGGTGCCGGTGCGACAGCCCATCACGGGCGCGCCAGTCATATCCCGCCCTTCGGCGAGAGCATATTGTATTGTGGCTCGGCCGAATGCTGTAACTAGGTCAGGTCACAAGGTTGTAAAGTTTATCGTAAATATATGTCAATGTGCTTCCGAAAAAGTCTTTGTTTTGCTAACCTGCTCCTCAAAGAGAGGAGGATGTTAATATAAATGTTTTCATTGTATTAAACTTTACAATGGTTTTCAAGTATTCGAAAAGTTTGTGTTCATTGTCACGTTGTTTTTACCATAATGCATCTGTCTATTCACCAATGAAATAATTGACTGTTAACCTAACATATTTTTTTCATACATACTGTATTTATTTTCTAAAATGACGAGTTTTTAATTTCGCGGGTGTAAAATTTCTGTGATCGTTATTTTATATCATAGATCGTCATTTTCATGCCATGTTCGCTCCCCTAATTACATCATTTGGTCATCACAAACTGCTGCCGAACGCTTAGGTCTACGCCTAATCTCATGTCTGTTTCGCCTCCTGAAGCTTGGCGGAGTATACTACAAGTATTATATGCATAGTTCTCGACGGTCCTCCAGGACGGTGCGAGCCTGGCGGCTCGGAGAAAAAGCAGATGTAATTTTATGCTCTCCTGTGGCATCTGAAGTATATATCCCAGCCAATTCAAACTTCGTCTTTTGACAGACTGTAGTATAAAAGGCACCCTTTTATACAACTTATGCGCTTCATTACCTTATCATTCCTTACAAAGTCAACCATCGTACCCCTAGTATTTTAAGCAGGTATCTGCTTGTAAAACTTTCGCAATAGCAGCCGTAAAAAAAAATGTGGATAACACAAACACAGTATAGTGATGGTCGACACTTTGTTTTGATCGAGTAAAACTGTCCAGATATTGCGTATGGAATTAAAAGACTCTTCATGATTTTTTTTACAATATATGCTCGATATTTGGATCACATGAACGCCGCGAATTTCCATTTCACAGTTCTGTAAGTTCAGATTGTCCATGCCTTGTCTAAGAACATCCGTATCCCCGGAGGTCCACATGAGAACGTAGATGGTTCCCGGGAGCCTCCAGGGAAAGAGCCTGCGAGCTTGCATACACCGCAACTGTAGTATCAGTGAAATATTTGGAATGTTCAATGATCAGGGTTTTACGATTTATAATCAGCCCAAATTTTTTGTAAAATTTATTTAAGATTATGTAAATATAATCGTCGGTCCAAAATAACGTACTTTTTTAGTTAAGCTTATAAAAAAAATCATTATCTAAAAAGTTCTTGTCAACCTAAAATTACAATGTATTCGTTATGCTAGTACGTACCTGGTAGAATTACTTATTTATTTACTAACGGAAACTAGTTCCAAGTAAAATATAGTTAATTTCCAATATAAAAAACAAATGTAATTTAATGGATGATATTTAATCAAAGAAACTATGTACAATAGATAATAACAAGATTTTATTTATTTATTCACATATTCAGATAAGTACACCCGTGCTCGTAGCCATCCATTGTTTTTGATCCCAGTTGATACTTGTGGAGCTTCGAGCACTAAATTTAGTACAATGGCAATGACACTCCTATTATAAATGGCCTACCAGCACACCTTGATCCTTTCCTTACGTCCTTTTCCTCTTTTGTCGATTTTATTGTTCTCCTAGATCTATGTGATCCTTGACATGTACTCTGTTTCTTATTATTTTGTTCCTGTTGAACTAAATTAATTGCTTGAAGCTCCACAAATACTAGCTGGAATGTAAATCAATAACTAGCCATAGCCAGTAAAGTTGAAGAAAAGTAAAAGTTAAAGCATTCTAGAACCCCAGCGTATAAAATAGTACAGCAAAGGAAAAGGATGATCGCTTGAGAGCAGCTATTTTACTACGTGACTCTAACGAATGGAATAATAGAATCACTGAAAGAAAGTGAGTAGTGAAAGGTAATGTATATATTATATATGTATCTATAAAAAGAGACGTCGGAGAAACATTTTATTAAGCATAGGTTCAGTATACTAAGTTTTGGCAAAGGATCTATATATAGAGTCGTTTTGATATTATTTATAGGTGCTAGTTTTATATTCTTGGTGTTCAACCCTTGTTCTTGGTTTGTCTCGGGCGGAGGCGCCCCACCCTCGCCGCCCTCGCCGCACGCCCGCCAATGTGTACATTGTGCAAAATATTATTTGCATAACGGAACATAATGGGATCCTCTGGCCCCGCCTACCGCGTGACATGTTGGCGTGAGACTCCGCCCCCCGGGCCGCCATTGGTCCACTTCGCCCCCGCCCCCGCCCGAGGGACAATGTTTTGCTTGCCAAGGTATACTGGGGTTAGCGTCGCGAGTGCCACACCCAAGGGTGACACGTGATATAAACTTTATTATTATCAAATAAAAAATAATTTTAAAAAATAAGAGCTTTTGAAATAATTTCGTTAATTTTAACAAGCAGATTTGATATGATGACTTTTGAGTTTAGCCGTGTATGGCGAATTTATTTGCACTAGTGTTTCCAACGCCATTGCAAGCATCTTCAGAGTTGAAGATCTTTTGATGAGTTGCTTTCTTGAAGTAGTTTAGCAATCAGTCCAATGCAACTTTCCAAGAGTATCATAGATTTACACAATTAAGTCTCGATGATGATGCGCTCATTCACTACATTCAGAATACGATCAGTTAGCAACTGATAGTCTAGTGGAAGTCCCCTCTGCATAATTGTGGCCACTGCACAAAAGTGCTAAAAATAAAGAACCCGCGAAAGAGTTTAGAAACGTATTCACGGGTTAAAAAAAATTGAGATTCGGGAGACGGTGACCGAATGAACATATTATTAAAACACAAAAAATATTATTAGTTTTAATACGATAAAGTTAAATTATAATGTTTTAGGTTTATACTACTTTCCTAATATTTTCGCCAACCTTTTGTATTTCACACGTAAAGTAGATTGCATAAAACACGGCGCTTACATTAAACAACATGTAAGTAGATAACTAAGTTGTAGATTACTTTAGTTAAAGTTGCTGAAGTTCATTATATTTTTTAAGCTGGAGAATTAAGTTATTGATCAGATCATAGCAACTGTTATAAGCAACTAACTTATTAATATAATGCCAATTTATTTTAGCATGCCGCTATTCCACCAAATAAACATTTTGAAGGTATTGTACTTAACAAACAAATTCATCAAATTATTATTGACATGATTATAACTTAGACAAAATTAAAGTCAATTTAATTTAGTAGGTATGTAATAGTACAAAAATAGTATTATACGTTAAAGTAATTATAAGTGTACTTATATTTTATTAACATGTTGAATTTTTGGATGTGTTTAGCACAACGTTATCTTAAAATAACAAAATTATCTATTGTTCTATTATTAATAAATATGTAACAAGCAGTCTAAGAATATTTTTAGCCGTAATTAATACATAGATAATAAATAATAAAAACAAATCTTTGAATTAATATCTCACAACGATTATCTTCGACAACTAATTATTTTGGCAATATTTAATTCAAATAATGGGCAGTTATTATTAGGAAAACAGTCAGTATTAAATCCGTAAATTAATACGTAAAAAGAATCAATCGGTAGTAGAAAAAAAAATTATAAGGAAATAATTCATGAATGGTAACAAATATGGGTTAGGTTAGGCTTCCATTTAATGAGTGAATTATTCATTCACTTTACATTAGCTTTTACCAATATTGAAGATGTTACTGCCGTTTTAATTTTATAACTGACCACATTTATACTGACACAGTGGATACAGCCAATTTATTTAGTCTACTGCCAATTCAATTTATTTACTGCGAATCGATTTAACTCATGTGGCAGAGATGAAGATGCTGAGGTGGGCGGGCGGTGTGACTAGAGTGGACAGAGTTCGAAATGAGCATATTCAGGGTTCATTTCGGGTGGCCCCCATACCTGAAAAGATAAGGGAAAACCGCCTAAGATGGTATGGACATGTGACATGGAGAGATAAAGACCACATGGTGAAGAGAGCCCTCAACATACCCACGCTGAGAAGAAGACCTGGAAGACCGCAGGCAACCTGGACTGCAACTGTAAACAAGGATCTGAAAACCCTGGGCTTGACCGAGAATGCAACGCAGGACAGACAGACATGGCGAACGTGCACAAGGAGAGCCGACCCTAGATGATGGGAAATGGCTAGGATAAAGAAGAAGAAGAAGAAGAATCGATTTAACTCACTGCCAAAATCGTGAATTAGTTACTGAACAAAAAAATACAGGCCATTATATATTATATAGAAATCAATGTTTCTCTGTTTGTTGGTATTTTATGCGCTGCCATACTGTTAATCCGATTGCGATAAAACTTTTTGAACTTATTTCTTGCACTTGCACAGCACTTACAACTAAATTTAAAACTCGATTCGTATTTATTTGTATTAAATACATGTAATAAGTTTTAATATCTAGGTTTTGCAGTTGAACTGAGCGTAAAGTTTTGACAGCCGCGTAATAATTCGGTCCATGTAGCGCAAAAACATTATTCAACTTGTGCTTGAAATGGCCTTAATGGAATCCAGTTAAGGGCGGGGAGGTGGGCGGATGGGTGGGCGGGAGGTGGGCGCCCACTAATATTGCCGTAACATTTTATACATCTTGGCCGCAATCGACGCTTTGTTAAGGCCAGTGGCGCGCGGGAAAATGTCCTAAAATAACAACATCAATATATTACATGAAATTGTATTTAACACGTTCATCACCATGTTAACCACCGGTGGCTGACACTGATGCATTACAATCACGCCACGTCGGCCACCGGTGGCCGACACGACAAACATAAATTTGACTTTTCGTTTTGCGCTATCAGCCACGCGCTCCATACTAACTGCTATTCAGAATGTCCAACGCGGCACTAACACCTAATACCACAAAAACATTTTCTGTCACTTTACAAAAAATGGTGTTGGCGATGAACGTGTTAAGTAATAAAACCTAGTATTCTATTAGTCTTTGATTTTATAGCTATAACTTTTAACTGTTTATGAGATCATTTTTACTATCCTATATACTAGCATCACATTCTAGATATAATATCTAAGTTAAGTTAGTGATGTAGTACTCGTAAGGTGTTAAACTAGAAACTTGTCTATTTTCTGTGATCAACTTAATGCTTTTTCTTCTAACTGACGTTTTTTAATGTTTTTTATAAGTTTTTTATAATTCGAGTATAGACTACAGTATTATTCAAATTATTTTATACAAAAAAAAATGCACCCATGTATTGAAAATAATAAAAGTAATGAAACAACAATTACAAGATTGAAAAAAAGTTTCTTGTACAAAATACTGGGGGTACGATGCTTTGAATTTGTGATTGAGGAAGTGAAAGAGCGGTGCGTTCTTTTTTGTGTAATCGTCCAAGAGGCGAATTAAGGACAAGTTGGGACATGTTTATTAAATGCCGTAGAGCATTTAATACAGCTGCCTTTTATTCAGTCCCTCGGGTTCTCACCGTCCTGGAAAAAATCGAGAACTACAATACAATATATAAATAATGCACTTGGTGGTGCTGCAGGATGCAGTGTTGACAACTCGAAAAAACTCTCAACATACTCGTAATGACTCAGAAATTATCAATTGTTGATTATGCATTGTCATTTTTTGATTATGAAATAATCAGTCATATTTAAAAAATAAGTTTCGCATACTTTTTTCTTTTACAACTGAAAGCTTATTAATTTTAATAAATTCGCATAACTACTTAATATTGAAAGCGATTACCTAGATATTATTTCTTCTCTTATGTTATACAATAAGATTGGCTCTAAAGCCGCGATTTGTAAAGCGAGTAAATGTGCCAGACTGCCGCCAGTAAATTTGGAGAAACTTGTCAGTTTCGGCGGTCGGCGAACTGTTATAAAGTTAAACGCGCACAAAGCATCGATCTGCAGCTCGGCCCCGCCCCCTGGGAGCCGGGGGCGGGGCGAGCCAACAGTTTGTGCTCGCGGCGGGCGGATTAGCGCCCGCATTGCCGCGCGGACCGCCGAGCAGTGCGCATCAACAGCCATGACAGGGCCGAGATGAGCTATGACTGGAGCGAAGCGCCCGGCCACGGCGCCTTGGACCTCAGACCGATCCCGTCCGTCGAACGAGAAGACCCAGACGCCGAACTCGAAGAATACTTCAGAAGACGCGAGGAACTCACCCTCGACTGCGAAGAACAAGATCGCCAACCGTCAAGCTCACCTAACAAACCCAAACCGGGCCAGCTGATCAAGCCACCTTACTCCTACATAGCACTAATAACCATGGCGATACTGCAGTCCCCGCACAAAAAGCTCACTTTAAGCGGGATTTGTGAGTTTATAATGACACGCTTTCCTTACTACAGAGAAAAGTTTCCCGCTTGGCAAAACTCGATTCGACATAATTTATCATTGAACGATTGTTTTGTGAAGATTCCTCGAGAGCCTGGAAATCCTGGAAAAGGAAATTATTGGACGCTCGATCCGCTCGCTGAAGACATGTTCGACAACGGGAGCTTCTTGAGAAGAAGAAAAAGATATAAACGTCCTGCCGGAGGAGCGCTTTTAAGAGAGCAAAGAGCCTTAGCGTCGCTGCTCGGTCCCGAAGCTTACTGCTTACCACCTCTTCCGCTTCCGTTATCGCTGTCTCTTGGACTTCCAATGGGCTTGCCATACTGTTTACCTCTAGGCGGTCGTCCAGCTCTTTTGGCGCCTAGACCTTTGAGGCCTGCTCCTCGCACGATGTTGCCTCCACCAAGAAAGCTTCGACACGGGTTTTCTATTGAGTCTCTTCTTGCGTCGCCGACAGCTCCTCCTATTCCTCCGCCTCCACCTAGGAGGTCCGCCTTTTCCCCCCTGGTTCCTGATGACTGGGGCAGGTGAAGAAGTTTGTGCGGTTTTGTGGACTACAGTGACTGGACTAGTGCAGTGTTCTACCAGTAAAGTGTAAATCATAAAACGTTTTAGAGACAGGTGATGTTTTTAATCTAACATATTACGCTATTTGTTTTAACACTATTATGAAAATGAATTAATTTGACAAATCGTTGGACTGATTGAGCTGATTAAGTAGTTTGATTTACTTTGTTTTACGTGGTAGTCATCGGAAAAAAGCCCACGTGACTCTTATTTAAATATAGTGCAATGGTATCTGTCATCAATCATTATTATTCAAACATTATTTTTTTTAAATTACATTAAATATGTTTCTGTAGCAATTTCTGTAAAATTGAAATTTAATTTTTATTTTTTCAATTTTATAAATTATATTCCTTTTAAAGAAAAATAACAACTCGAATAACGTATAATAAATTATACCCTGCGAATAATTTAATGTCGAAAATTGAAAATATTTAAAATGTTTAAGTTTTTATTTATTTATCATATATAATATTTAAAAAAAGTATTTTTTTGTTATTACGCTATATTTCTTATTTATTATACATTATTAGTATTTTTTTTACACATTAACAGTATCTTTCAACATTGTAGTTGGTTAAATATACTCGTACATGACTAAAAACGGTTTGCTCAGTATCAAAAAGAACTAGTGTCATCATTTAGTCATTATTATTTCCTTTTTTGTTTGCCACTCCTGAGCATCGTGGCTCTCTGGAATATTTTATAAATATCACCAATCGCCATGTTTACAGAAACAATCCAGTAAATAGTTTCATTCAATGATATTATATTGGCAATTCAATAAGAAAAACATTATACAGGCATAGTCTTGTCACAATAATAAAATTTATTTAAAAAAGTAAAATAAAAGACATATTGCGCTTATTATCTAAAAGTAATATATTGCCCCATAATAATTATTACATATAATATTATATTAAATGAAATAAAATCTAGAATTTTCCTTCCGTGTTTGTTTTTGTTTTAAAAACACATTACTAGAGAATAACACGCACAATAATTTCTCAGCTAATGATAGTTATTAACACTATTATTTTAAGTTATCAATAACATTAAGAAATATTTATTTATTTTTCACTTTAAATAGCTGTACGTATCATTTTACCTTTGTAGAATATATTAATGTACTGATTTTTTTATTTCATAAAGTTTTTAAGGAGGTATAGAAAAATTAATATTCAATGTCACTTATGATGGCTGTGTCGATGCTATACCAACACTATTTATATAAATATAAATTATTTGTGTTAAAATTGTGTATTTTTGCAATAAAACCACAGCGGTAAAATTTCATTAAAAGTTCATTAATATAGAAATAGATTATCATATCTAGTCACTGTAAATATAGACATAGACGCCTAATTATAGTAATAAAATATATTTATGAAACTAATACTTTTTTTACTTTATTACCCATGCCATCTACGTAAAATTCAAACTATCGAATGAATGATCAAAAGTTCATTACATCTTAAGAATATCTTTTTCAATATTTTTGTTTGGCTTTCAAAATGACAAATGTTTGAATATTATAAAGGAATAGTTTTTTTTGGCTTGATTAACATTAGTTTTAATGTCAATGAAATATATCATTGAAAAAATAAACCATAGAAGAGGACGAGAACATAATTATGTATCATAATAAGAATAAACCGTGTATACAATTAAAAATTAGCAAATAATTAATATTAATTGAACAGTATAAAATAAATAAAAACTTAAGAATAAGCAATAATTAATCAAATATCATATGTAAATAACAATGAAAATTAATTAACCATTAGAATAATTTTATTTTATACATTTTTTTATTATGTTGCAATTTAATGTATTTATTTAAATATTTTTCTGACCTTTGCAGATTTCATACAAAAATATTTTTTTTTATTTAAAAAAAAAATGGAAGAACTGTTTTTTTTGATTGTTTAAGATAATAATTTGCAAAAAGTTTTGTACTTCAATCGTTAATAATTTCAATTTAAAAAATAGCTAATTAGGAAAAACATCCAACTCACATTATTTTTTACTTTTATTGAATATTTCTTAATTGGCATCAAAAATTATCTACAGAAGTAGACTTATTAATTTTACTTACATTTTTTTTTACAAACATAACAAACCTGTAATAAGCCTGTATTCATTGACTGAATTTTGCATACGCTATTATAGTTAATGTTATTATAGGTGTTGACCACATTATTCAAGGTTCCGCCGCATTCGTTCCCAGACAATTCGTTCAACGATGTGGGACGCACTGGAAATTTGGTGCACGGGACAGCTCGTGCACTGAATGTCTCGCTAACCTAACCTAACCTAAGGTATTTCGTTAACGAAACCTATGGATCTCTGGACTCTACGATCACTGGACAAATCCGTAGGTCAGGTTATGTTAGGTTAGATTAGAGAGACATCCAGTGCATCAGCTGACCCGCGAACCAGACGGCTAGTCCGCTCCACGTCGTTATCAATGAGTCGTTGAACGATTTTCTGGGAACGATGGGTCGTGACACCATTATTTAATATAAAGCCGTGGAAGTGACCGCCATAACACGTGTAAAAAGATTTTCCTTAAGCCCTAGTCTTGAACTCTTTATATCACATATTTTTTTGATTACTTAATTTAAGGATTCAAAAATTATGAGAAATAAGTAAATTCATTAATTTTTTTATGACAATGTAAAAATATATGTAAATTAATTTTGTATTAATGCTTGGCAAAACATTTTTTTTTATATTTACACCTGCATTCAACAATCAACAATTCAACAATCTGCATCGACGTTATAATACTGTAATAGAGGAAAAATACTGAAAAGGTGACTTAAGATCTTATAAATTCCCACTCAAAAATATTTCTGAAAATAAACGCTCTAATTACGTGCAAATAAAGTCATAGTAAGTTCAGTAAATTAAATAAATACTTCAGTTTCATTCCTAAAGAAATTTATGTTTAGCCTCGTCTAAAATATATCACAGTTATAAAGGGTTTGTTTTAAAAAGGTCTTATAAATAAATGTATAATTATTTTTACTTCAGCGAAAAACCAATTTCAATTGTCAATTAAAGTACATATTCAATTCTCAATAAAAAAAAAACAATTTACTTTTAATCATGGAAATACACTTTTTTATTACACTAAAAATACGAAAAATTTACTAAAGTCTTACTCATATAAATAATTACTTTGTATCAAATGTGTATCTCACTATTTACCTTATGACTAACTTGCAATACATTCTAAGAAGAGCTTTCGTTATGTTAAGAAATATTCGAATGCTTCTTTTTTCATTGTTGATATATTTCACATAAAGGAGGCCCAATTCAGGCATGAACTCCACGAGTTTCTTTGGAGGAATGATTTGTTGGCGTCGTCTGTTTGATGAGCATTGGGACCTTCTGTTGCTTTATTGCTTTGTTCTTAGTACTTCATAAGTACCTATATTTGTATATTAATTTTGATTGTAGTTCAGTAATAATTTGTTTTTTTTTAAATTTGTAATGTGTCTGTAAGTGAAAAAAATAAATAAATTGTCATTGAATTAAATAAATTGAGTTGCTAGGAATTTGATAAAAAACATTGCTTTTTTCGCTTTGCATTGCATTGCGTAGGGACGCTGAAATAAGTGATGCAATCCGACGGATGGAAATCTGGTAAATAAGTTAGTTATAACACTTTCCACCTCTTTTTAAGATTTGAAAATTTGACTTTAAAATATGATACCAATTAACCTATTTCCACAAAGTAATCACTATTTTTTTCAAAATAAACATTTTCCGGATTTTTCAAACTCCAATCAGAGCAAACTTTACTGAAGACTTTTATTATTTTAATTTGTAACCAAAACTATAAAAATGTTTTTGCCTTCTATAATTTTGTCAGTGTTTTAAATTTATTTATTGTTAACGTATTATTTATATATCGCAAATTGGCAGCACCCATTTCTGTCAGATGTATTTGGACACGAAAGTCTACATGGGAACATATAGTAAACGGTTTCTAACGTCTTTCAAAGCAAGAGTCTGGGCATTTGAAGAGACGGCTGCTGTAGTAACCGACGGCAGTTGTAGAATACGAGTATATTTTTAAAATAAAGATATATTTAATAATATATTTTAAATATTTTTTTCATTTTATTATTATTAGTTTTAAAAACCACTACAATATACTAGTATATTAGTGATAATTATTATTTTAATGCTGACAGCCGTTCATAAATGAAATTGCTGAATGTTCTGTGTATTCAACGTTTTGATGATATTGAATTTAATATTATTACTAACTCACTTCTTGTTCATTCCGTAATAAAATGTATGTTTTCGGTTAACTTCCAAGCAAGACATAGTTTGATTTTAAAATAACGTCTATCCATTTGAAAAATACACTACTATTGTATTTCTCGACATTTAATTAATGCCATTCATTTACAAAACAATTTGGTAGTTTAATTCGACACAAATTTAAAAACGAGTTCCAAAATCATTCATTGGATGTAAAATGTTTAACCATTTCATTGATTATATATTTTTTATTATAAAGCAAATGCAAGTCTTAATTTTAAGTTATTTAATGTTCTTATATAACTCTAGTGATGGAGTGGATATAACTCCCAAGCTAACGAAGACTGCTGCAAATATGTATTGAGTCACATTAAATAACTGCAATTAATTGTAACAATTAATTAAATATTTGACATTGTATAAATTATTAGATTTCGTGTAAATAATTACTTTGTTGATACAAAATAAAACATTGTTGGTGAAGTATTTATTATCTAAATATAATCTTCCTTTATAGAGAGAAAAACACTAGCTGACGTGAGCAAATAAATTATAATTATTTAATAAAAAAAACATTGTTTTATTTCCTTATTCACTCCTTGATATTACTATTCAATGTTTCAATCACGTAAACATGTATGTCCATATTATTTCAAGCACATAAACATGTATATCCATATTATTTCAAGCACACAAACATCCATATTACTAGATTATATGAAAGTGTTTCAAATACACATGGAATATATAAATATATCACATAAACATGTATATTACAGCTTGTCTGAGTAGGATGTAAGTATTTCAATAATTTCTAGATTACATGAAAGAGTTTCACTTACACATGGAATATCCTGAAATCGTGATTTCTTTCATGTTTGGGAAAATTTACTTTTTAATAGACTTCTCTGTATAAATCGATTTATTAAGCTATTAAAAGCAGTCTAGATAATTTTAAAGGTATTGTTTTGCATAATACAGTATACAGTCAACCTTGAATAACACGTAAGTAGGGACCATGTTAGTCGACAGCGTGCTATGGGGTGAGAATCTCATACAAAAAATGGGTGTAAATATTAAAACAAATAAAGAGTGTAAATACACTGTTTTCATGAAATCATCGAATCCATATAAAAGTGAAAAACTTCTAATATTTTATTTATTAAAATATAAAATATTTTTAACATTATTTTGGAATAGTCCACGTTGAGCACTGATTATTCATATACTCTAAGACTGCGGTTTCGATTTTAATGAGAGATTTTTACTTCTTCACATGTGTAAATATTCTTTATACAAGGTAAGCAATATAATTTTCTTAAATTAAACAGAATCTAATGAATAAAAATTTAATGAATGAATGAAAATATGAACAAAATTTCTTTATTTCAATAATTATATACTCAAACATCTCTTACATAATGTAGTGTGATTAACAGAGAACTCGTACTTAGTTTAAAAATAAGTAAGAATTCAAGACAGTTTGACTAATAACAAATATATATTATTTAAAATTGATTGAATTTGAACGTATTTCTTTTAACGTCACCCAAATGAAAGAAAAAAAAATTCCGAAATAAAAAAGTTACTCTATTAAGCTTAGATAACAAAGTGAATATTATATTATAAATAGAAAAGGCTACACAATTAGTTATAAGACAATGATCATAAAGTACATTAGATAGTTGATAGATATCTTAAGTGATTAACAACTATTTTAGAAACTAAGTAAATACCTTTCAAGATAAATATAGGCTTTTGTATGATAAGCATAAATACTTATGTGTAATTAATCTCGTACTCACTTAAAATAAAATCATACAAAGTACATAATGTTTTATGCAGTCTTATATAACGTCAAATCAGTTGAAAATCCTCTTTTTGCTATTGTAATAATGTTGTCAAGCCATCCATTAGAAAGTGAGTTTTTTTTTCATATATTTTGGAATTTATTGAAATTTATCTTATTTATTGGATTGTAAGTCAATAAGCTTATTTAAATATAGATCTACTAAATATTGAATAAGGGAAAAACATCGTTATAACTGTTCATGCAATTAATTAAAAGGCTTAGGTAGTACGTTCAGAAATATAGGCATTTATTACTGAATGTTTGCTCAAAAATTACTCTTCATTAATTGAATTAAATACTGCCAAAATGTATTTGCCAATAATTTATGATAGATGTCGTGTCAGAAGAGTCAAAACAAATCTTCAATGTGACTAATTTAACATTAAATTGTAGCAGAATGAAGTACTTTCAGATCGATGCAATATAAACAATGTAAAGTTAATACAATGTAATAAAAAATAAGATCATAACAGAATTTAAAAAAATCAATAAAAAAAATGGAGGAGCATTAATTAACCGTACTGTATAATTCAGTTTTAAATGAGTATGAAAATTTTGTTTTCTCTGTACCAAACTATCATATTATTACGTTACAGGCACAAAAGAAGAAGTAAAGTAAACTAAGTGGAATGTGGAATATCTCCCAAAGTCCTCTTAAGACAACCAACTTTGAATAGTTGAGCTCAGGAAAAACACGCGGCGGGCTCTTCCTTGTTTGCTCTCTTCAGATAACAATAATCACGGAGACTGCTCATCTTCTTATAAGATGAGGGGTAGAGATTAAAAGGAGAAGCGATTAACATGTCCTCATTTTTTATCAACGTATAATAAATTAGTTTTTGCCTAACTAATAACAGAAAGTTAGACCATCATGTTGGGTTTTTTCATTGGTTTACTTAACCTGGTCGCATCGGTATCTGATATATGACGTGTAAGATTCCCCTAACGTTGACATCGGTAGTCGTATATATTGTTTTGCTACTTTCTTAGAATAGTTTTTTATGCATCATCTGATAGCTAAAGGATACAAGAACCAATGTGATATATGAAAAGACACCAGATAAGTACATTTATGCTTCAAATACTAGCTTTATAATTGACCGTATAATTTGTATTCCACCGAGCCGTAATGAAAAGGTTAAGACAATATTATACATAAAACAACCTCTGATACCGTTAAGTAATTTAATAGTCATTTTAAAGATTATAATGGCTTTATAATTCAATTAAAAAGCTTAAATTAATAAAATTTTAATTAAAAATTGCCAACGATGGACTCAAAGAAGTCCGAAACATGTAATAATTTATAAATCAATGTGAAATCAAACTAAATATCTTTAATTTGTTAAATTTTTAATAAAAAAAAAAAATGAAATTATAAGTAATCATTAATATTTGTCTTTTTATAAGGCTTGACTTTTGCCACCATAAAAAGTAATCAACTCCGCATTTGTGTTAAGTAAAACTTAGGAATTTGATGATGATTAGGAACATTGTTAATAACGTGTAAACTGACACTTTAAAAGTTAACTGTCAATTGTCAACAGAGTCAACTGATTGGCTGTCATTTTAAGCTGATCATATGCTTTAAATAGTAGAAAAAATCTAAAAAATATGTGTTTAAAAAAATCCATATATACTAGTTTGAAAACAGTTTGAAAGTATAACTTTCAAATAGATTTAAGACAGCACTAAAACGGCATTTTAACCATCTAGTAAGCTCCGTGCACCTCAACTAGTACAGCTGGACGCTGCAAGTATAAAGGATGTGTGGTGTTTGTGAAAAGGCTGGATATTTAACAACTGTAGATTAATTTGTTTCTATAAATGACGTTCATTGTACGATGTAGATATTGGATGAAAATTTGAAGACCCAATTTTTTGATTCATGTTCTAGTGAATATTTTGGTTTGAATGAATGATATTTGTCATTTTCTTATAATATCATATAATATTTACAAATAAAAAGTCTAATTATTTTGAAATGCAATGTTTGCAGTTAATAGCTTCTTGCTTCAGGGTTTTTATTTCAAAGTTTACCGGCAATTTTCAGAATATTTGTAAGTTGCAATTGCTCTTATTGAAAATATCTTGTTGAAAGATGACCTCTCCTTTACTTTCCACGCTCCCTAGACTGCACTGAATCTTCCCAGCACAGGTGAGCACTAAGTACATATAAACAGTAAATAATAATCTTAAGGTGAGTGAGTGTAGAGCTAGAGCGCTAAGAAAATATTTGATATGAAACTTATTGCAACACAAAGTATGGCATTTTCGTATAAGATTAAAAGTGCACTAGCATCTAGTGAGATAACGCCATATTGATGCTGTTTTGTGATACACTGTCAACAGATATGACTCTTTTCCGTGTCATCGTGATGTTTTTGTGGTAAGAATAACTATGTATGATAATACGATGGCTTGACTTTTTATAGAATGACGAAGGAGCGTATACGGCAGCTTTCTATCATACAGTAGTATCCAATATGAAGGATTAATATAAAAGTATCCAATACAAAAAAATATAAATGTTGTACCCTGAAACATACACAAAAGGTTAGATTATACGCTTGACAAATAGTTGAAGAACATAGTAGCCTATTCCATGTCAACCTCGTTAACGACGATTTCCTTGATGAAGTTTAAAAGCAAGGGACCGTGAGAACTAAGCAGCAGTTCAGGAAAATCCTCCCAAGAAATGGCAGAGACTCCCAGGCGACAACACAGAATGCGTCTCCTATTCTCATGGATGATGCACTCCATGAGAGAGTGTCTCACTGTCTGTTGCTTATGCCTGGATCACATGGACATGCGTCGCAAGAAGATAGGCCAAATCTTTTAAGGAATTCTCTGAAACTTCCTTGTCCGGTAAACGCTTGCATGAGATGAAAGTCCACGTAGTTCGTCTTTTTCCACGTCAATAAGTGATCGATGGATGAAAAAAAAGACTTGGTAATTCCTCCGAAGTTGATTCTTGATATGCGGTGTTCCAAGCTGTTAATGTGACTGGGACATCTTTTGATATGCAGTGCAGCATGAACTACTGCTGTTTTTTTTCAAATTGCTGATCTCTCGCTGTTCTGGAAGGCTGTCGAGAACTTTAATCATTAAGTACTCGGTGGAGCTCCAAAAGGCTGAGACATAAAATAACGCAATTATCATAGTGGCTGACACTGCTAAGCTTTGTGATGGCAGTTTGTGTCGACCACATGCTTCAACTTGAGAGAGAATATTACATGATAATGTTAATATCTGCATTGTTGAAATTATGCTGCTCTCTCTTAGGACTAAATGGTTCAGGCTTCAGGAGCGTCGGGCTATCACTGGATATTTTTAAATATTCAGATTAACAAATCTCCCAAAATATGCCATGTATTCCAAGGCTACCATATCTTCAAGTCACCAGGCTCCTGCTCTGTAGGTCGTGGGGAACCATATATGTTTCTAGGTGGACCTTCGGATGCTGGGATGTCTTTGAACAAAGCATGTACAATGGTAACCGATAGAGCTGTCTAGCGGTAGTTTTAGGTTACTATATGATCCAAATATGGAATATACATGGAATAAATGAAGGCCAGAAGTTGTTAAGTGACGTAAATATAAAAAAAATATTTATTTGTTAATTGTAGCTAGTTTTCATATTATGTATTTGTATATTTTTACCTTCTTTTATTAAAATTTAAAATTGTTCGAATGAAAACATTTAGCATTTACTTTTAACAATACATTTAAAACAAAAAACAAAATTCAAAATTATTTCGAAATATTCAATAATTTTTCAGTAAACAACTTCTTCTCTAGGGGTCTTCAATTACTGAAATTTTTCCATTGATATTAAGTCCCAATTCAAATTTCGTTAATGTTCTTAGTAGGTATATTCAAGTGATTAATAAAAAATATGCATTAAATAATTTTATATCTATTATTTAATCAAGGAAGATAGGCACCTAATAAGAACCATCTCAGAGAGGCGAGCGTTCGAAAAAAGACATAAATATTGTTACATTATGTACTTATCATCTGAAAGAACCGTGTGGGGGCAATTTATAGAGATTGTATGCTCCAGTTTTGGATAGAATATAGTAGAAGAGAACAATATAAATATATTAAAATTTAGAAATTAATAAATAACTAAAAATTATGCAGCAATATTTCTTATTTTATTTCTTAATTACAATATTTTATCAGATTTGAAGCTAGAAATGAAATTTGACCTCCAAAATTTAACAGTAAAAATAAAATTGATGATAAATAGATGTGTCAAATAATGAATGAATGAAATATTTTTTTAGACAGTTTTGTTTGCGGAGGGCAGAGTCCATTCATTTCCAGCATTATGGCGTTACTATGTTCACAAAAATATCACAAAAAAGACTAGAAGCCTTTGAGATGTGGTCGTACGGAAGAATTCTTGGAATTTCCTGGAGAGACCACGTCACGAACAATGACGTTCTAAGGATAATCAAGGAAGATAGGCACCATCTCAGAGAGGCGAGCCCGATGGATCGGTCACATCATGCGCCACGATGGTCTTTTTCACGACATTGTGGAGGGGATGGTTGAGGGTTCAAACTGTAGAGGGCGCCCCAGACGGGAGTATTAGCAGCAAGTGTTCGAGAACATGAGTTATAGCTCTTATGCTGAGCTGGAAGAGGGTTGCAGAGGACCGAGAGGAATGGAGATCGAGATGCAAGATTCTGTTGCTGCAAACCAATCCACCAGATTTATACTATAAAGAAAAATCTATTGTTATTATGATTTTAATACCCAAACGATGGTTTTTAGCCGTAAAATAGACTACGTAGCTTGCTTTTAATACATAGGTTTACTTATTATTTAAGAAATATGGTATGTTTATTTAGTTGAGAAATTCTAAAAGCAGCACATTTCTTTTAAATTTCGTCATAACATAATACACTTCTATGGTGATGTTAGTGTTGACATGCATGTTAAGCTATGCACTGTGATATATGAAGCTTATCACCTTATCTACTGAGCTGGTCTTACCGTTGTGGCAAAACAAAAATAATTTCTCCGTCTAAATATTATTTTAACATGAATTACAACGGAGATGATTATTGTGTGATAACAATGGGTACAAAGTAAATATAACTACATGTCCTATAAAATAATTAATTGTTATATTTTATTAACAAGAAAAACAATCTGTTTAAAATAGCTTTATTTATTTAAAGTAACGTTTATTGTCATGTGAGTTTTTCTTCATGAAACAACAAAATACTCGTAGAAGTTAATTAACTTTTTAAAAACTTTATCACCATTGTATATTTTTGATTTGTATCGTAGCGTTTTCCTTTATGTTAAAAGCACATTCGATCACAACTTTGTTGAATCAAATTTGATAAAAGAAAATTATTAAAAAAACAATTAAAAATTGTTTATAACTTTTAATCATGTCTGACTATAAAGTTATTACTTTGTATAAAAATATAAAAGAAATATATTATTTTGTGTGCATGGAAGAAATAAAGTCCTTTTTAATTGAAACATCTAAATGCATTACCTCATTGATGCTTAAAGTTCATATTTTGGCTCATACTTAGGAAAAGCAGTACAGTTGCAAGGTATAAATTTTTAAATGTGCTCGTCAAGGTGATTAATCCAAAATAAAATATTTTTTTATTTTATATATAATCGTGTCGGAAACAACAGGGTCAGATCCTGTCTGCCCAGAAGTGGGCGACGTCGATGGCTTTACTTCTGGCCATCATTAGGTCTTCCTGGGTGCAGCTATATATATATATATATTTTAATGAAATCGCGTCTTAATGAAGTCGAAACATGTTGTAGACTAAATTATATGAACTATACAAGTTGGGGAAGAAAAGTATTGGAGTGGCGCCTAAGAACTAGCAAACGAAGCATTAGTCGACCCCCTGCAAGATGGACTGACGACATAAAAATAATAGCGGAAGTGACCTGGATGCGGAAGGCAAAGGATCGAAGAGGATGGAGACTCATGCGGGAAGCTTACGTTCTACAGTAGACGGAAACAGGCTGATGATGATGATACACAATTATCGAAAGACTAAGCGAACACATAATGCATACTCGTATACTCGTGTAAGTACTTCATCTTCATATAAAGTAATGTACACAAGCAATTATAATCATAATTAAAAATGTAGTTAGCTAGATACGTTATTACTTAATATTCTATTTGTTTTGGAGGTTTTTTGTTCTTCTTAAAGAATTGTTTTTATTTCTTATAAAAACATTGTTATCTGTAAGTTACACAAGTCACGAAAATTAAATTTATATTATTTGTTTACACTCAGCATTTTTGTCGTTATCAACCAAAATTACATTAAATAACATCTCAATTGTAAAGTAGTCAAAACATACTTCATTGCCGTGTTTTATAAATGCGATTGAAAGTGATATTTGGTGAACTTAGACAATTACATGGTTGTTCTTAAATAATTTAATCATTTAGTAATGCCAACTGATTATTAAACCTAATAAATTTAAAAAATATTACGTAAAAGCAAAGGGTTTTTTCGTCAATTATTTTTTGAATAGTGTTTGTAGTATATCTGGATCATATGGTTGCCAGAAAATATCCGTCACTCAGTTTTGTCAATCGCCTATACTATATCTTGTCCAAAGATGTAAACCTGCTTCTGAAGGTCAATATTAGAACGCATTTGGTTTCCTGCGATCTCAAGGCAAGAGCCCGGGACTTGAAAATCGTCATCTATGCAGTGCTCCGCAACCGGTGTGCCGCGGCACACTGGTGTGCCGTAAGCCGATACAGGTGTGCCGCGATCAAATAGGACAATATTATAAATAAATAATTTTACAACGGTCCTTAGGCTCCCAGCGCCTATCGCCTATTTATATAGACATACAACGACGTACTTGCTTTGTTAAGTTCTAAATGAAATAAAAAAGAAGTGAAATTGATCAAATTAATATCTATTTTTGGCTTTTGGTGTGCTGCGGTATTCAAGGTGAGAACTTTGGTGTGCCGTAGAATCCAAAGAAGTACTTTGGTGTGCCATAGATGAGAAAAGGTTGCGGAGCTCTGATCTATAGTATCCGAGTTACTGATGAACGATGCTCCTGATGCCTGTATCGTTGGGTCTTCTCTCAACTCAACTAAAGACACACGATAAGCAACAAGCAGACTTCTTCTTCTTCTTTTTCGTGTCAGCGACGTCAAATTATTTTTGCCCAGTATCTGGCAACATCGATATCCCGTGTGTTGCCCAGCATAAGGTCCTGATATGTGCAGCTTATTGGGCACATGGAGCAGGATCTTAGGTGTGAGGTGGTCTGCAGGTTTCCACAGTCACACAACAGTGACTCTCCTTGCCAAAGCATTCTCCACCGCTCGAGGTTGTCCTTTGTTCTACCTTTGTTCCGGTTCTTAATCTGTTCAGGGATTTCCAGGTCCGCCAGTCAAGGTTCTTGCCAGTTAGGAGGTCTTCTTTTGGAGGTAGTGAAATCCTCTGATGCGACTTGTTGCCAGCGCTGGAATCTCTCATTTTCAGGGCCGGATGTGAGAGGTTGTGTGGATCTTAGAAAGTTGCTTCGCGAATTCATTATGGATATTGGGGGTATCTGATTAAGCAAGCAGTGGGACGGTTGGTTGATTGCCTTACGCATTTCTTCGGCGCATATGACTTTGTGTCTTATGTTTGGTGGTGACCTATCTGAGATTCGGTCTGCGTCCATTGTTGCTTGACTTTGGTGATGTTACGAAAACCGTGCTAACTATGTGCTATTGTCATGGATAAAATGTATTGTTGCGATATATTATATATATATATATGCTAGCTTATGCATAGATTATGATTGCATGGGCTTGGAAAAACTCTTTTATTTGATTACAATACAATATTTGGTTCTCCGTAAATTGGAATCTCAACAAAAATAATCAAAAAATATATAAGCGTCAAATTTTTATGGAAAAATTATTACAATAGATCAGAGAAGAGTAAGATACTCGTATGAAATAATAATTGGTGCTATAATGTTGATTCAAAATCGGCACAAACATACGATCGACATAGATGAAAAAATCTCGACCTTCTGTTGAAATAATTATTAAATATTTATATGGGTAGTGTACGTATTTTTTATTCATGAAACGTGTTCGTGAATAGCCACCAGTGGATTTAAAACACATAAATCGATCTGGGCGTTGCATATTTTAGTGCACACAAAATGAACGCAATCGAAATGTGAACAGAAGGCAAAGATTCCGAATGAATGTTTGGACATTCGTCATTTCGATACGAGTGGCTGGGCGAGTAGGTAAGTTAAAGGAGTGGACTTGGTATTTAAATTAATATTATTAAATAAATCTTTACTTGTATCATTATTTTAGTATTTTATTCTTCCTATTCCATATTCGCTATTTAGCTGTAGATATATAAAAAAAAATCAATTACCTAAGTTACGTGTAGTCTGTTAATTGCCATTATTTATGTTTTTTTTTCAAAACATCTCTGCACCCGAAAAAAATATTTTGGGTAATTTATTCCAAGATTTTTTTTTAATGTGATCGAATTATTGGTCGACACTCCCAAAGCTTAGACTATTTGATACTATGCGCCCTTTTAACCAAACCAATGACACGCAGTAGGCAACAGACGTATCTAATTCAAGTTAAGGTCAGGATTCAATGTTATTTAACCTTATAAATATTTATTTATTTAATATTGTGGCTTTTGGGCTTAGCCGTGTGTGGCGAACTTCCTTCAACCAATATTTCGACCGCTATTGCCGGGATCTTCTTCAGGATTGATGATTTATTTAGTAGTGAGTGTCAGATTATCTTTTTTACGAGCGTTATTCAAAAAGATAATCTGACACCAACTCACAACTAAATAAATCATCAATCATGAAGAAGACCCCTGCAATGGCGGTCGAAATATTGGTTGAAAGAAGTACGCCACACACGGCTAAACCCAAAAGCCATAATATAAAATCTGGCCGTGAAACCTAAAAAGTTATTTATTTATTTACTTTGTTTTTACATGGATCTCGTTCTTACGTTCTCTGTATAGAAGACTGCAGTTTTGAATAACTCGTAGCCTTTCTCAATCCATCACTTGTTAAGAGAACTTATCTTATGTGATCCATGTAAAAAGAAGGTACATAAATATTTATTTATAATTCATAATGGATCTCAAAGAGAATGCTGAAAACATTGAAAAAAATATTAAACCTTAGCCTTATCATGAGATATTCGCTTACAATGTGCTATTGTCGTTGGTATGTATGTGTCACTGGTACATACAGTTGCCACAAATTTCTGTCTTAATTGTCAGCTGCTAAAATCATTGCCTCCATTCAAATCATCTTAGTACCTGAAGCTTTGTATAGATAGTTTCCGATAGTACTTCAAGACGAGAGCCATGAAGTCATAAGCGAAGGCAGTATAAATGTACTGTAATGTTTGAGGTTTATTTGGCATTTTTCAGATCATTTTTTAATGATATTGGGTGAGTATCTCGACGTTCTTTAGCCCAAGATGAATTATTAATAAAAATCGGTCAACTAAACAAATTATAAGTATAACTATTTAGTTTTGTAAAGAGGGTGTTGAATTATTGTACCCTCCTAAATACAGATCTGATTTTGGGTTCCCCTGTAGATATCAAGTATTTCAGCATAGTGTGAAGGGGCCTCTTTAATTCAATTTGATACTGATTTGTTTTTTGGAGTTGGAGAGTGAAGTAGGCGTTTTATTTTATTCCCCCCTCCCTAGCCCAGCACTCGCCCACGAGGCTCATAATATAGTCTTTTGTTCAAAGGTTTAACATACCTCACATACTGTAATTTAATAATAGCAATTCGATACAAAATTATTTTAATTTACGTCTGGATATGTTTCGCTATTCGTAAAAGCAACTTAAGATCAGATAGTCCAAAATTTTATCTTGGAGTACAGGTCACTTTCCGCCTTGGGAACGCTGGAGCGTCTTTTATTACCATGCTTGCTACTACACTCGATTGAAATACTGATTATTCATCGCCTGTATTGTTCCCATTATTCAAAACGGCTGTAAATATTGGAATCTTGCTTAAAACTAATTCAGCCATAAATTGAGTTTTAAAATCAGATCAGATGGCTTTATAGAATACTGTGGGTATGATAGAATGAATTTGTGAGGAATGACGAGATGAGAGACATTTCATCTTTATAGTCGGTTAAGATATGAAATCAGACAGACTGGGAGACTTATTTACGATGTTCAATTTTATTTATTTTATTTCTTTCAGAAACATTTCAAATTTTATTTAATACGATTCTGAAAAAAATTATAATAAAACAATTATTTAAAAGTCCCAAGCAATCTGTGCCTCCTTATCCTTAAATAATTGTTAGGGACAACGAAACCAATTTTCAACAAAATGTGAGAATTTCTGAACACGCCGCGCAGTAGCCGAAAGAAATGCATACTCAAGTGCACACATCTCTTCTATTTCTCAACTCATTGTATCCCAACATACCCCGTCAGATGCCGCAGAAGAGCATAATTAGAGCTGGTTTTTCTTCAATGCTCCAAACTCTCGCTGTTCTGGAAGGCCAACGAGAACTAATAATTGAATCTGCAATGCATAGCTGACATGGGATGAAACGTGGATAACTGTATCTGAAATAAATTTGTGGCGGCAATTCGTGACGGCCATATGATACAAATGTAAATTAAAATATTATCTATTTTATATTCAATTTATTTATTTATTTGATTGTACCCGCGATATTACAGTTATCGTCTAGGGTAGACAATGGCTGCAGGTGGTTGGTCCTTGAAGGGCGACACGTTCTAAGCCCTTTTTTATTACCCCTGACACAACACGCCCCTATCGCTGCGCAATCGAATGACTACCCCTGCATCGGGAATAAAGGCATCCCTTCAAATCATTTCATCTTCAGTCAGACAATAAAATAGCCCGGCCCTTGAAGAATCTCGCTGATAGACAAGTGACATGTTAGGCGTTGCTTGAAATTGATTGTTGAGTATCAAAAATCAGAATGGATCGTTGTTATGATTAGAAAGTGTTATTTTTTCTAACGTTTTAAAAAATAAAAAAATATATTGCAGAAAATTACAAAAAAAAAATGCCTTTAAAAAGTAACTTAATATGTAAACAAATCTGTTTTCAAAATAAAAATATTTAGAAATTATATTTTACAATTTTTTTTATAGGACGTTAAACATGTTTCGGATACGTTAGGTAGTCATTGTCGAGTCAAGACAAGTTTCGACTACACGAAGTAGCCGAAACATGTCGTCCTAAAATAAAAAAAATGTGACATAATTTCGATATAATAATTTAAAAAAAATGACATTATGGAATTTCAACTAGAATAATTAAATTAAAAAATAAAAAAAACCTGTAATGAAGTAAATGGGTAATCAGTTAAAAAAATGTTTGCGATATTTTTATTCTTTATTTCAATATTATGTAAAATAATTATGGACTGAACCGCCTCTTAAGACCTGGTTCAGACTAATCATTTTATGTCCTTAAATTTTCTGATAAGCAATATACCCAGGATACTAAAAATTGTTCTTCTTTGAATCAAGTCACTTAAATCATAGAAAGTATTTAGGAGCTCCAACACAAAGGTATCCGAAGGTATCTTTTACGTTAATTCCTGACAGCTTTCTAGATCGACGAACGTATTTATTACTAGTTTAAACCTGATAAACAGACGTCCGAAATACATTTTTTTTGTTATTGTAAACGTACAATATAAAAAAAGAAACAAACACTTTTACAATGAATGAATAAGTTGCACAATAAAATGCGTATGAAAATAAATAAAAACGTGAGAAATGTGCGCTCGGATTGTGATGTATTGATGTGGTGCAAGTGAGGTAATGGAGGGATCATTCTGGAACGTTTAGGAGCCAGAAGAAGCCAAGCGGCCGTGACTAATGAAATCCGGCACGTTTAATAAGCACTGCCCAAATAATGACAACAATTTTTATACCCTCCATCAATGACAATGGATATCAGTTGGATGGTATGAATATAAAACTTAGTAGCGCCCCCCGCTTATTCGACGCTCTGGGGCACCGACCCACATCGCCACCCCCTAAAACCGGCACTGCATTATATAATTGTTGTTAATAATATGGCGGGTGCTTTTAGTACTAAAGCGTTTGCTTATTATACCATACCAAGTCGAAAGCTTGGAGAGTTTTTTTTTAAATCGATTTGTAAACTGTGTACTTGTTAGTGTGAATTTGATTCCTCGGCTGTAAATCTCAGAGCCTTCTTCATTAGTATTTGTGGTGGATGAAAATTGTCTCGTGAACACCACCGATTCATAGTGAGTCCCTATAAAAATGGATGAACGCTTATATGCCGGCTTTAGTTTATGGCGTTGGCGGATCTACAATTCACATGCAACGCTTAGCCATACTTAAAAATAGCAAGTGTCAAAGAATCCACAAATAAGATTTCTACATAACGGATGTGAGTATTTTCTTCTATTTGTTAACGTATTTTTTATCTTCAAATATTTAAAAGTTAAGGATGTATTAGATTCATTCTGTTTATAAAATACTTCCTACATTGTTTTCATATGGATAGCATTGAGTACTGTCTATTCACTTGCTTGAATACTGCAGTTTTGCCTTCAATGAAAGCATCATCAGTTCCCAACGTATATAAACGTACTGAATGGATGAAGTTAAGTGAATAACCTGCAATGTATAGTAACATGGGAAGATATGTATGGTAGTAAGAAAGAAGGGATGGGTGGAGCTTAGGGTAGTTAAAGAAGGGGCTCAGACGTATATACGTTATCGTAATAGTGTTAAACAATATTATGTAAAATATTAACATTTATCAATAAAAAGTAATTCATCATTTATAAATGGAAAGATTTAAAGAGTGAATTTCATTATATCTGATTTAGTGCTAAGAGCTGTATGTATTTCAATATATTACGTGGATACTTAGATTATAGCTAGAACTCTATTTTCAACACGTAAATTTTGTACGCCTTATACTTTATCAATACGACTTTTATTAAATAATTAAGTATCCATTAATAATGACTACTGTGAGTATTCGACACGTAATAAAAAAATGGAAAATTATAAATTTCACTTTATTTATATTTGATTTAATAGTGTGTTTTGCTTGGTAGTTGTCAAGTATTGCGAAGGATCGTATGAACATCGCAGATTGGAACTTACGCGCGGGGAAAAATTAAACTGCACTCAATAGGCGGCGGGGGCCGGATTAGGGCCGCGGCCCCGGGGGGCATTGTTCCCGCAAATACACACCCCTGCAGGGGCCACACCACACGAGAAGACTCTTGGCTAAAACAAGGAGTAAGGCTGATTGGAGTGGACATAAAACTTTCAATAAAAATTAAGTTTAAAATACTTTTTTTATTACTAAGATTTTTCCTTTTTCGTTTACAATCCCAGAGAGCGTACGAGCGATACGCCGCATTACAAAAGAGTTGCGTATTACAAGGGCTGCAAACTACTGATGCAGTTTATTTAAGACTGTATTATTTGAAGAATGCGGACTCATGTTTGCCGATAATAGTAAGCGCAATACTTTAGATGCGATCATATATGCTGACGGGAGTATTTGCAGTTAAGTGTTTGAGGACATGAGTTGCAGCTTTAATGCTGAGCTAAAGAAGGTTACAGAAGATCTAGAAGAATGCTAATCCGAAAGGTCGATATGCAAGATTTCGCTGCTACAAACCAATCCACCGGATCGACACTACGAAGAAGTAGCGCAATATTAATACGCCTTGATCGTTTTATACTAATCAAAACAATGAATGATGATAATTCTTTGATCTACGTCAAATTTATAATTATCTGTCTTTTTAAAGATAAAGTAAATATATGACTTATAGACACAATAAATCACTATCAAAAAGTGACTGGTGAAACGCTTAAAATGTTTTCAGTATACTCGTATAAAGAAAAATATTTAAAGAAACTTGCAGATTCTGGGTTGATTATAATGTTTGCAGTATACTTGTAATGAAAAAAATATTCATATAACTTGAAGATTCTGGGCTCAAGTTTACATCAAGCTTAAATTTTCCGTGTGTGATATCGCCCTGGATATTATTGTTCATCATTCGAGCGCAACACCATTGCTGAAGACAAAGACAATCTGAATACAACGTTTTGTAAGAGGAGGAGGGACGGATGTATTTCCCTCGCTTCCGCAAACACTTCAGGACTACTGAGTGTACACTACAACATGAATGAAAAAGGCAAGTGATGCGGAATTTGGCAATGATTTGAACCATTTTACTTCCATATCCACTTCCAAGCTGGCAAATATAGTCATTACGAACCGTCATATGCAGATATATTTATGGCTTCCAGTATGCTATCCTACAGTTTGACTTTATCTACGCTTTCTTGCTATATACTCGTATCAAATGGTAATTACATTGTAAACAATCGATATTTAATTCCATTATATGGTGGATGAAAGAAATTGGAAAAAATGTGCACTGCGTACGAACATAGTAAACTAAGTATAACATAAAACTCACCTTTGTTCCAAATTAAAATTTAGGGGACTTAAAAAATAAATATATAATCAAGAAAATAAAGCATTAACCCAAAGTATTATTATTTTATATATTAATTTATCCTATTTAATTATATACGAGTAGTATGTTATATTAAAGTTAATTAAGGGTTTTCACAAAATTTATTATTTGAAGCGAATTTATTTGTGAAACATTGCAAGTTGTTATGAGCAACAAGTAAAGTAATTTTTTAATTTATTTGTATAGAGACTTAATAACTTACACTTAAAATGAAATTGAAAAGTAATATCAATAATGAAGATTCGTAGTACACGGAATTTAAAAAATAAACATTAATTTATAGATATAGAAATACTCCTTGTCAACGTGTCGATGTGACAAGTCGTATCTGAGACAATGTGTCAAGGCGTTGTGAAGGGAGCGGCTTAGTGGTTCTCCCTCTCTATGCAATTCCCTAAACGCTTAGTTTGAGCCAGAGCGCTCTGCGAGTAAGTGGGAGTTTACGTCTGCTTGTTGAAAGTAACCCTATTTTTACCTGCCGGATTAAAAGTTGACGGTAAAAATATAGGCATGAAATGTGTGATAATTACCAATAGAATTTTGCATATTGATGATGGAACATGTTACATTTCATCCAGAATGGTTACATACAATATATTATAACATCCTCCTCTCTCTCAAAGGTGTTACTCCGTTGCGTGATGGCAGGATTAGGAGCAGATTGATAACGCAGACTTTTTCAGAAGCAGATTGACATATATTTACGAAAAACTTTACAAATTTACGGATCGACCTAGCATTCGGTCGAGTCACAATACAATATCTCTCGCCGAAAGGCGGGACCCAACTGATCTCCGCGCTCGGTATGGGCTCTCGCCCGCGCCACGAGCGGCGGTGTACATAACTAGTCCCAAATGAAAATATGGCGGACACATTCATATACGTCAAGCGACCAGAAATAAGAGAAAAAAGATTGTTTATCGAGGTTTTCGGTACCAGCCAGCAAGGGCTACACGTGGCTAATGTCAATTACTAGTGATGTAAAGTTTATGTAACAGTATATTTTTACTTTACCATACTTCATGAGTACTGTCACACCTCGCATCTGTTTCTCTGCTCTGTATTGGGTAAGTATTGCATACAGCGCCTGCACCGCTCACACTGGAGCTTATCGAGTGGAAAATTGTCCGGGTGCAAGTAAGCCGGATGAAGAAGGGAGGATGACTACATGGGCGTAGCCTATTTATAATACAGTTTTCAATGAGTTGAATAAAAAGTGTTGAATATGTTACAACTCTTGATATTAATTGTCATTTATTAAGGTAATTAAAGCCCTTAGCTTAGCCATATGTACCCTCATAAAATTCCACAGACGAGACTTTAGAATTAGTATCACCATCTATCGGTATTCTCCTGTATGTGTTTACATTTAAAAAAAAAACCCGTCTCTTCGTAAAAGCTTGGGTTATTTCGTCCACATTTGCATATAAGAACAAGTAAAAGTTATATTTACAGTTTTTCAGCCGTTTAAAGAACATATCACCATGTCGGCTATCCTAATTGGAGCATATAGCAGTCACGAGCTGCTGCCACAAAGTTCTATCAGCCGCCGTAGTCTTCGTATCATCCCGTGTCAGATCTGCCTCTCACAGCACCGTCAAGTTCATACTGTGTATATTTCCCGACGGTCTTCTGTAGTTTGTGCTCTCCTGGGGATCTTTAGTTATAGGATAACAATTGCAAAATAAACAAGAGCATATGGTCAAAAAAAAAAATGCTACACGACTTTCATAAAGTCAGCATGATATATCCAAATATATGGCAACATCTCTGTCTTGTATATTGCCCAAAAGTCTTATCCCAAGACAAATTTTCACCCACAGGTCCATCTTGGAACTTATATGGTGTCTGTGGCATATAAAGGTGTTTTGTTTTGGCTGAAAAAAAAAACGTTAAGTGGCCGTAAAATAGAAAACTGAAAGAATGTTTTAGATAATTGGTGATTTATATGTTAAAACAATACAAAAAAATATTACCGCTAAAATTAGCTAAACGGGATTTTTTTTTTGAAATCGTACTTTTATCTCTCTTCGAATTCATTTTATGATGTTTATCTTTCAGAATCAACCTTAATTTCATTCCGAAATTCATCAAAAGATAACCACACGGCTCAAATCAAGAAGAAGTTTCCTACAGTCGACAACGGAACTGGTGATACCTGAGGCCACCCTGCGGCTGAACATGTGGAGAAGCGCAACTGAAGGGGAATACTTGGATTGCCCCGAAAGAGCTAGCCCCTGGACATGAACAAGGGTGGAATATATGGAAGTCCCTTAACAGACTTTGGACCGGAGTATGCAAGACGAGGACACAAATGAAAGCCTGGCAGTTT
Organism: Glossosoma conforme; assembly: GCA_022606575.1. Lineage (NCBI taxonomy): Eukaryota > Metazoa > Arthropoda > Insecta > Trichoptera > Glossosomatidae > Glossosoma > Glossosoma conforme. The sequence goes on from JAGTXR010000001.1 coordinate 833,112, forward strand.
CACAGCGGACCGACTGAATGTAACTGCGGCGTGGAGCAGACCCTGTCACACCTTCTAGAGTGTGCGCTGTTCCCGAATAGCTGCACCCAGGAAGATCTGATGATGGCCAGAAGTAACGATATCGACGTCGCCCACTTCTGGGCAGACAGGATCTGACCCTGTTGTTTCCGGCACGATTATATATATTCCAAAAAAACCTCTATATTTAAACGACTTAAAAAACTACTAACGTTTTAAGAGATCTATTTTGTTTATACATTTATTTTACAGTGATAAAAATTACAACTTTACTTAATTTGGTTGATAATAATGCTCTCTCAATCATGAAATAAATTGACCTTATTATTTATAATTATGATTTTTATTTCTTTTTATAGGACGCCACTGAACGAGAGCAAATCAAATAGTTATACCATCAAAACTGGCTTGCCGAATCGATTCTTTTGTGACGTCTCCATAAGGCTTAATCTCGCTCAAGCTGAACGTGGTGGAATGTCACCTCAAGCTTTCCGCCAGAAATGGATGTACATCCTCCCAGGGTTGACCGACACGAGAAGCTGGAATCACGACTATTTGTTTTCAGAAGCGTCAGTCGGAGACAGATGAGATAAAACAAGTGATGCTGCAATGTTGCAAAAATGACGGTTAGACCGTGAGTCACAATATCACTATCATCATGTCAATATCCACACCTAGATAGAACATATGGTTAATACAAACTGCCGCCATAAGACTCTGTAAGCCACGTCCTCGCCTCATCCTGTTTCAGATCTTCCTCCCAAATCTCCACCGAGTACATTTTGTTTATATATCTTAACGGTTTTTCAAGAGATTAAAGAAGGTATGTACTATATCTGGAACAATGGTCGTCAGAAATAGATACCACTCACTTCTATCAGTTCGGCATTATCTATACCATGACCAAAGATATCTCCGAACCCAAAGTTTCACTTTGTGACATATATTTTACTCAATGACCTCTAGAACAGAAAACTGAGTACTCTAAAAGACGACAGATGTATTATCCAAGGAATATTTTTGGGTGATTGTTAATCAGATTTTTTAAATGGACATCGTATGACTAGCCCGACGCTTTTGAGGTTTTTGACTATTTGATATACTTTAAGTGTAGCTCAATCTAACAGGTGAACGTGGTTAATTAAAGGCGGTGAACCATTCAAGTTTTGGTACGTACTTAACGTTGCCTAACTTCAGTGATCTAACGAAAAACGAGTGATATGATTTATTATCACCGCTGAAAAATTCTAATCTTTCTAAATTCTAATGAAATTGTATCACTGTTTGATTATATAATTTTTTGTATTTTTGTGTAAAAAAATGGTTGGCTTTTCAAAAAGTTAAGCAATTCATCGAGCGATAAGCGGGATATAAAAAAACACGTAAAAAGCTCTGGTAATCTCTGTTTTTGGTTTCCGAAAACACAACAAAAATATTTTGCGAGTCCGCCGAGGCGGAAGCCAGGACCCGCGGAGCTTTGTGCCGCCCATTGAGAGCTTTTCATCTGAGAGCTTCCGCCGAATCAGCTTTGAACAATGATTAAAAGGAAACCACAGGAGCTGCATGCGAGCTTAAAGCTCTCCACATTGGGTCGAACCAACCGAGCGCTAACTTATAAATAATATGAATTTTAAATCGAGCTTTCATAATGTTTTGTATTTTTAGGTGTACACTATCATAGTAAAAAATACATTTATGCCTTATTTGATTAGGCATAATTATGTTTATTATTTTTATTACTCGTATTTCAGTAATTTAATATTTGTCTTAATCATATTCGCTTTATTATGTTTTGTGATTTATATCATTTTTGTATAAATTTTTATCACGATTTTTTTTTTTTTGTACGATTGATCACCGAAGAAGAAACAAATAGTTAATACAAAAACAACACCCTACACTCAGCTTCAAAGTCCTTTTACAGTGACAAGAAGCTTAATATATTTAGTTCGAATACTTTATTAAAAATATTCTGTAGATAATTGATAAAATTTTAAATGTGAAGAATTTTTCATGAAAAAATCTGCGGTATTGTTTGGTAAGTATTCATATAAAATACCAAAAAACCGACTTACTTAAGAGTGAAAAAATTGAAGTCTTATTGGTTTTATGTTTATCTAAAATTTAATTTATTTAGAAATAAACTTTTAATAAAAATAAAATACGAATTTCTTTCGAATTTGTTCTAAAAGTTAATTAATTAATTAAATATATTATGTTTACAATTTAGCTATGTTCAAGAGTAACTTCGAGTCAAAAGGTAGACAGATTTTCTAGAAATGATTTAATATTAATTTAATTAATTCAATAATCAGACGAATATAAGTGACTGTCTTATATTTCCAATTGTCATTTAAGTAATTTAGATGTGTTGGTTGTTTCTGCGAAATATCTATTTAACGCTTCTGTAGCTCGGTGTGTCGTTAGTACGGTATCCAAGACAGAGAAACACAATTGATATTAAGTCAGTTCACGTTGCTACTCTCACTCGAAGAACCTTTTATAAAATAGATTTAACAACGTATTAAATAAAAAAAATACCTTTAATGTTAGGAATTGTATTAAAAAATCTGTATGATTTTCAGATTCTTTCCAGTAACTGTGTTTTTCCCTTAAAATAAAAAATATATTTGTTTTTTTGAAAAAAAAAACATAATTTCGATGTCCACTCCCTTAGCTGGAGGAGATGGACATCACGCTGCCATAAAGCTCTGTTAGCCACCTTGATCTGCGCCTCATCCCATGTTAGCTGTCCCTTCCGTAGCTCCGTTGAGTACATTCTTTAAATTAATTCCGATGGCCTTCCAAGACGGCGAGAGCCCGGTAGCTTAAAGAGAAGGCAACTGCAGTTCTCATGTAAAGGCTTCTCTGCAGCATTCGTAATAGAAAGTTAAATATTCATTACCATGCATGGACCATATGATTGCCGAAAATTGCCGACACAGAGGAGATAAGATAATTTGTTTGGAGATTTCGAATTTCTGGATGCGGTTTTCACTGTACATTTCATATTATATTAAGGCCAATACTCCATAAACAACATGACCGACGCAAGTTTTGTTCCGCGTCTAGTGTAGCTTTATTCCATAAAAGCCGCGCTTACAATGTGCTATTGTCGTTTGTCGAAGAGTAATATACAAGTAATTATTCAAGTACATATTATCTATGCAAAATTAATATCACCAAGTCCCTCAATTTGTCTCTTTTCATGATATATTACGCCCCATGAATGGCAAGTAACCTGCCACGATGGCATAATGGCGCATCACGCGGCCGGTTGCACCCGGACGGGGTGCCTCCATCCCTGTATACGAGAGAGGATCATCCCTATCACATCGACGACCCTCGCATCCTCACGACGGGATTCGAACCATCGACTATAATAAAATACTGCAAACAATGGAGCGCTTTTTGCATTGCGCTTTTAAAAAGCTCCCAAATTTATTGATAGTATTTTGTGGTCTTTATTTATATACAGGTATGAATACAATGCATTTTATTTTGTTAACTATAAAACGTATTCGATGTAAAATATATGCATAGAATGCTGTTTTTGATGCGAGTAGCTAATGGTGAATATATGTTTAAATTCAAGAATAAACACGGCATATTACATTATTTCCATATCCGTTTCCTGACTAGTAACCTACTGGCTTCCCAACGTGTTGTTAGTTGTCATGGTTCTCGCCTTATCCCATATAAGCACTTCTTCTCGAAGCTCGGCCGAGTATATTCTATGTATATTACCCGATGGTTTTTCGATAAACTATAAAATGTCTGCACCCGGAGTTTCACCCTGGAACATGTATGGTTTTCGACAAACTCCAGAACAGAATCCTGAGGAATTGAAGAGGCGGCAGCTGTTGTATCCAAGGCAACACAAAATGCAACTGTATTGTATGCTCTACAATGGCATCTAAAGTACATATCCCAGCCAGATTCATCTTCACCTCTTATTCGACGGAAGTATGAAAGGATGCCATGTCCGATTTTTCACTTCGTCATTCCTCACAATTTACTTTAGCAATTTACAAAGTTCTCCTGGTATTCTACGCAGGCATCTGTTTTGTAATCCTTTCACTATACAGTTGCATTGCTTTGTAGTTTATGCTCTCTTGCGGTATTCAAAAAACATCTCTGACAAGTCCATCGTCGTCTTGTGATTGACTGTAAGATGGAAGGTTGCAGTGTTCACATTCTCATTATTTTCAAACCGTCGTTTCGCCACTATTTGTTAGATCAAAGATTATTGTATGATTATAATTTATAATTTTACAGGATTTAAGTTATAAAATGAAATATTAAATAAACTTATATATATATATTTTTTGTATGTGATAGGTGATAGTCATTCCAAACGTTTAAAATGAATATTTCGTACGGGCAATACTGGAATAAATCTGTATGAATTTGAATATCATATTTTTTGCATTATTATTTCTAGAAATATCATAGATCTTATTTTGTTATTGTCTGTGATTGTTTCACTCTTGATGCTTGAAATATTATACCAAACATATGAGTATGTACAACATACAACATTAACATATTGTAATAAATAAATCTGTTGATTCAATACTTAATAACAAATTGTTTTTTCGAGTTGATTTAACAGCAAAGTCCCACTGCAAACACACGCACGTTGTAATGCTCGCTCACACAAAACTCATTTAAAGCCAATAAACAAACAACAGTTGATACAAACAGATTTGTCCCCAGCCCGGGGCGAGCCGCCCACCCTCCACTGTATGCGCAACCCACTCCAACAATATATCATGGATATCTAGGTAACTTAAGCCATAATATGAATAAAATATGAATTACTCTGATAAAGTTAGTAAATGCGTAAAATTGTGTGTAATATTATCTTACTTTCATGATTGATTTAGCGAAAACATTAACCCTTTGAACGTACAAATTTACCCGTTTTTTGTCATAGAACCGATGACTCGATGTATAAATGAGTCTATGAAGTTGATTACTATACGTATAATAAAGCAAATGAAAAAAATCATGTATTGCCTAAAATAAATTTAAAAAAAACAAAAGCAATTTTAACAAAAGTATTTGGCAAAATATTCCAAAGCTCAAAATTGAAGATTAAAACAAATAGATCCTCCCGTGGAATTCATCAAATTTTAAGGCCATGTGGTTGAAGTTCTCTTCAGGTCCAAATGTCTAGACTACGGGAGCGCCGGGCTAATAATTCAATATTCTTAAAATAATATTGGACAAATCACCCATAATATGCGCCCAATACTACAACGTAGTCTTTCCAAGTACACGTGTTCCTTTTTTGAGGTCATCTATAGGTCTATAGACCTTTAGGCGCAGAGATATCTTGGAAAATAGACATGAATAATGGCAACTGACATATCTGAGTTTTTTGATTGACTTACTCGTATATGAAAAAAAACAGTGTAACTCTCTAATAATTTTCCCAGAGGCAATGTCTCTGATAGATTAGTATTCATTTTAGAAAAAAATATCTATGCCTTCTTATCCTCAGATTGTAAGGGACAAAAAGACGATCTTCAGTTAAATGACAGAATTTATAAACAAGCCACGCATTAGTCAAAAGAAATGTATACCCAAGCACACAACTAATCTAACAACGAGTATATTTCAACGTACTTAAGCATCCCCATTTAAAGTAAAATTCGTGTTGTCACAGATAATATCGATACACTTTCTATCACTGCGTGTTTGAATTTTCACGAGCCGCTACTGCAGTATACTCTTAATTTAATTCGACACAATGAGATTACAGTGATTTAAATAGGTTTGATGACACTGCTTACAATTTTCATCGATTGTCTCGTAAAGGGCGCAGAGCAATATTGCATTAGCTCCCCCGGGACCACTCTTAACTCCCTGAACTCTTCACGCTTCACGCGGATTATTGGAGATGTTCCCTTCACACAACAAGCGATAATCACAATATTTGATACATGTGTGATATAACGAGAAATAAAAAACATTCCCTCTTACTTCGAATTACTATAAGTTTTTTAAATATTTTGTTTATGTATGGATTGGTATGAATAATTGATGGTAATATGCTCTTACATCCATATTGTGTCCAAACATATATTTTCATATTATCACCTAAGTTAAGCAAACTTGGCTTTATTTTCTGATAAGATGTGTCTTCGAAGCGTTATTAAATATTATATTAAATACAAAATTTATTTCTCTACACAAAGTATTGTTATACTATTAACCCTTTCGCATCGGTTGTCGATATATGCCGTCTAAGATTCCCCTACCGCTGACATCGGCAGCCGTGATGTATCGTTTTGCTACTTTAAGTACTCATTGTGACATCTACGGTAGGAAATAAGAAGTGCAGTCATTCCCTTTATCAACCTACATGTATTCTTTACAGGAATCTGTAAAGCATGTAAATAAATATCGTTAGGTTTCGTCACAGGAGCGATTTTTCTGTATACCACATGTGTCAATGCCACTACATGTATGGAGTTACATAATGAACGTTTGTTAAATATAATAGTTTTTTATGCATCATATTATAGCTAAAGGATAGAAGAACCAATGTGATATATGAAAATAGGTCCGATAAGTACATTTATGCTTCAAAAACTAGTTTTAAGAAAAAAATAGTTTGAAAAATTCACGCCGTATTGACAGTATAATTTGCACTCCACCGAGTTGTAACGAAAAGGTTAAATTCTTTTGTAGGGCACAACGCAATACATGTAAGTAATAATATAATAATTGTGTGTGATGTATTGGATTGTAGTACCTTAAAGTTTTAGAATTATATAACATGTGGAATAGATTCAAAGTACTTCCTCACTCCACATTGGGAGTTTGTCAAATAAACAAACAGTTCTCGATGCGATCCAGCGCGAGCCTCCCTGTTTGACAAAGGGCTCATTTGCAAATAATCATTTTTAATCCGAACTCTGTACTCCATTGTATTGTCAATATTTTTCGTTTTTGGCTAGTCAAAAGTATCGACCATTGTGACATAAAAACATGGAACTCTGTTTTAAAAATGGTGACAATTATGGACAATGTAACTACTGATTCATTTGTTATATCCGACGAATTAAGCAAACAAAATAGATATCAGTCTATGTGTAAAATTAATCTAATTGTAGATAAAAAAAAGTTTTCTGTCAAATCATATGATCTAAATTCTATAACTATTAATATTATTATTGCAATTTCGTCAGATGCCATACATTTTTCTTCGAGTATAAAACAAAAACAAGATATGTATTGAGTTTACGTTTAAAAGAGCCAATAGAATACTGTGGTAAGCAGTGATTTAGAACTCCCAAACTTTTATAATTATATATTTTAGAATTATATTAATTATACTTATTACATGTTGATCCTTCGTGTTCTTGGTCATAAGTAAACTCTAAATTACTAATTATTATTAATTTTAATTGCATCATAAGCCCAAATAGGATAATGATTTAAGATAGTTAAATCAACTATTTTTATTTACAAAAATATATATAAATTTCCATCTTTATCTCATTTAATAAAGCTGTATTTCTAAGGTTAGCAACATGACTTACGATAATACGTTTCTGCTAGAGATCGGATATTGAAGTAGAAGATATGAAATATTTTTTGATACTCGTATGAAGTGCGATCAAATAACATTGAGAGTTCTGTAGTCGGATACAATATTAAACAGCTTAGCTTTATCGAGTCCCTCGGTACATTATTAAATAACATATAATGCGACTCGCGGGAGTGTTTGACCATGTCGAGCACAATCTCATGTTAGACTTTATGCAAATAGCGAGGGGACTGTGCGATGGGAATGTGCCCGGGGCGGACGAAAACAAACATGTCTTCAATAATGTCATTTCACGGACACACAAAGTAGTTTTTCAGCGTCGCACGATACAGCGAATCTATTACGTGTACATTATTATTACCACTGTCCCATATGTGATTTATTAAATGTATGGGGTAAGAATAGACATAGTAAATTCCAGACCTCAGAGCACATTCTCTGACACTGTCCTTTTCGATGAAGTTCAAGGAAATCGCCTCGCCAAATAATTTATATGCATTTACCACTAACGCTCGTATTTTCGGTTAGAGAATCTATCTTCGTCAGAATGCGATTCTAATCTCTTATACGGTTTTTTTCTTCTAAGCACTTCTGTGCAGTAACCACAATTGTTCAGAGGGGCCTCCCACTGGACTTTTCAGTTGCTAGCTGATCATAATCTGAATGACCGCATCATCACAGATACTTAATTGTCCTCTGGTGAGATGCGGGTGTGAGGCGGGTAAAGTCAGTCATAGTATTTATTTATTTTTATGTAAGCACATACAGGAGAATACCGACAGATGGTGATAGTAATTCTGAAGTCTCATCTGTGGAATTCTATGACGCTTACCATGCTGCATATGGCTAAGTGCTGCATGTGAAGTGTTGATCCGCCAACGTCATAGACTACAGCCCGAGATTCACTCATCATCACGATTATTATTACGGAAATTTACTATGAATATGTGATCTTCGCGGGACGACTTTCGTCTACCACCAATTTTGATTAATAGGCTATGACTGTCATTTTACGGGTGAGGGATGAAATTCACACCAACCGAGGGTATTATAGAGCTCAGAAAGCGATTAATAACTTTTTTTTTTAAAATAATAAATACTAGTAGCGTAAAATTTGTCTAAGAATGTTCCTACGGATAAAGATATATGTGAATTTCGTTTTGTTCAGTAAAACAAAAGATAATTTCTAAATATTTCATATAAAAATATTTTAGATACCGGAATTGATATTGAATAAAATTATTTTTTGCTTAAAGATGGACACCGATACTTTAAATAGGTACGAAGATGATAAAGGGCGAGAAAATATTTAAATTAAAAAATAGTTTTGTGGATTGAAGCCGCGCTTTTCTTATGCACCCTAAATGTGAAACACCTAGGGTGGCACAAAAATCATCTTTAATATGAATTTTTATTTAGTTGGTTTCAATAAGTCACCCCGGAATGAAATGTCAAAAATTTACACTATTTAATTATCGTTAATTAAAAAATATATAGACGTGTATATTATTCGTATTGCTCTTAAAAAATAAATAATATTATCATAATATTCTTTATAAACGTACCCTTTGTAAGCAATATGGTCACGATTAATTACCATCACAAAATTGTTAAGCCCGTATATGATACTATTCTTATTATATTCAATAATCTTTGCAATCAAAGCTTCGCTAAATATGTATAAACTTATAATTGCCTTCATTATTTTCATAATTTTTGCCAGGGGTTTGAAAAGAAGGCAGCTATACTATCCGAGACATGTTTGGGCGTTAGTTTATCACCATCATTATCATCCTGTATCCGTCCGCTGTTGAACATAAGCCTCCCGCATGAGTCTCCTTCCTCTTCGACCGTCTGCCTTCTGCATCCAGGCAACTCCCGTTATTCTTCTTATGTCGTCAGTCCATCTTGCAGGGGATCGGTCAATCGACCATCGTCTCTTCGACAGATATGTCCTGCCCATTGCCACTTCAGAGTGCCTATTCGTTGGGTAGCCTACACTACTTGAGTTCTTCTGCGGATACCCTGTTTCAAATTCTATCTTTTAGTCACTCCGAGCATGGATACTTCCGTTAATAAATAAACGTTTTTTAAGGAAATATGATGATTGGCTCGACGATTTCATGACTATTCGGTCATAAGAGGCGGCTCAAATTCAGGTTATTTTTATGTATGCGCTAGACATATTTGCTAGGTGAACATCAATCTTCCAGGTATCACAAACCTTTTATATTATAAATATCACCCATTTGACTCATACGGCCTATTTTTTTAGAATAGTATCAGTTAGTAATTTAAGTTACTGTTTTAGTAACTGGCCATATTCATTGGTGCTGACGGTCACTTCAAAAAGTACTTATCAGATAGCTCATTTATCATTACATGACCTAAAATTTATGAGTGAGAAAAAAGTGTTCGTTCATTTAAAAAACAGCTTAGAAGCTGGCTTGTATACAGACGTGTGTAAATCAATCTCATTTTATTCGTCAAGGGAAAGCAAACATCGCGCACGCGCCTTGCCGGTCGCTGAAGTGTTAACATACCACCGCCACGTGACCAGAACAATATCTCCGAGTCGACCCTTTACACCTTGGCGACCGACCCCTCGCTCTTTACACTGTTTATCACTTTTTAATTAAGTACTCGCGCACACAAAAAATGGAGAACTCCCTTTGAAAGTGAAGAATGTAATTATAATAAAAGTGCTGTCAATACATTAAATACTGATCAATGATTATATTATATATGAATATATATATTTTTTGGAAAATATTCTTTGTAATATTCTTGATACTTAATTATTATATTGTATAATTAAAGATATCCAATGTAAATTAAAATGTACTTAAAAAAAATTACGCACATATATATATATTGTAACTAATAATATATTTTATGACATTTTTTTTTCAATAAATCATACAAAAAAGCTGGACAAAGAGATTTGAACAAACATTATACAAGTATATAAAAAATAATCTCAAAAAATAATTATAAATAAAAAATTAATTGCCATCATGAGTCAAGTCATCTACAAATTATGCATTTAATACCTGATTTGATATAGAAAACCCAATTTTTCTAAGCATAACTTAGCGTTCAAAGGTCTATAAATATTTAAAAAAATCCTTAAGTGGACAGTTTCCTACCGAATCTAGTACTTTGCTGAATTATTATTTTATTCTTTAAGCCCACAAATCAGTGGTGGAATTTTTTAATTTTTATCTTTGTTCTGTAAAACAGTTTGAGTGATGAACATCCTTTAACATACAGGAGAATACCGACATATGATAAAAGTAATTCTGAAGTCTCATCTGTGGAATTCTATGACGCTTACCATGGTGCATATGACTAAGCGCTGCATGTGGAGTGTTGATCCTCCAACGTTATAGACTACAGCCCGGGATTCACGCATCATTCTTTATTATTACAGGAATTTACTATTAATGGGTGGTCTTCTCGGGATGACTTTTGTCTACCACCAATTTTGATTAATAGGCTATGACTGGCATATTACGGGTGAGGGTTCAAATCCACACCAACCGAGGGTATTTTAGAGGCCGGAAATCGTTTTTTTTAATCTTCGTCGGGGATCGAACCCACGACTATTGGCTTTCAAAGCAAACGCTTTGACCATTGAGGCAGCCGGCTTAATATTCAATTGCAATAACTACGGTGACAATACCTGATAAAATTGAAAATACACATTTTGAAATCGACCTTAATTCGAATTTTTATGCTTAGTACCGTAGTTTTATGAGAAACTCTATCAATTCGATATTTTCCAGGTCCATTCAACTAAGAGTCGATCTGTTTTTAAGTTCTGTATCATACTCCCTTACCCTTTCAGCTCCAAGCACTGCATCATGCGGTGTGTCTCTCAATATTAATCACAGGGGATGTTCTCCGTGTGAGGCTGCTGTAGTGGGCACGTGCCGGCCACGTGGTCGCCCGCGCAATTATTTGGCGCCCCAGCAAAGTGATGCCCGTTATTGCCTCTAATGGGCGCCCGTCATATATCGGCAGACAATAAATATTTTATCACTTTCTAAAGTTGAAACGTATTCTTCTGAAGCAAACGGGAACGTTTTCCAATCGAAAAAAACACACTTTAAGGCAATAATTGAAATAATTACGAGATTAATTAATATACCTTTATTACAAGAATTTCATTATTAAAATTGGAAGGCACGTGGGATCTCTAAAGAATCTTGCCAATGTTTGTGTATCGTACATAATCGTTAATATTCCTCTTAGGTCCAAATTCTTTTAAAGGATAAATTCGTACAAAAATGTATCTAAATCGTGGCTAACTGAAATATCATGGTGGGCTTTATTTTTTTTATATGTTTGTGACAGAAAAATAACAATATTACACATATATGGTAGAAATATGAATTTGTTTTCTGTTTTATTTTTCTTCCCATATTCATTCCATATTTGAAGCATATGGTAATCAAAACTTCCGCCACTTAGTAGCTATTATAAATGTGTGGTTTCAAGACATCTATGCACTCTGGATCATCTTATGGGTACACACGGCTTTCAGGTAGGATAGCTTAGAAGGTTGTATGAGAGAGCAGCTTTATTATCTGAGGCTTATTTGGGCGTTGGGCGTACTAGGGAAATTGCTTAAATAAAAATGATTCTCATATTTATATTGACAAAAATTTGTCACTTGAAAGAGAAACATAAAAAAAATGGAGATGATTAGGTCAGATCAGGTAAAGATAGTTTTGTCAGCACTAGCAGGTAAATTATTAAATTTACTAATTTTATTTATAAGCCATTTAAAATAATCAATATAAGCAGTGAATGCAAATTATTTCTTAATCACCTGACATAGAAATAATCGAAGGACGCTATTCATGAGTATTTGCGCGAAGCACAAAATTATGTAAGTGGTACTTACCATATCGTTTTTTGTTACCTGTGGCATAACCAAGAGATCCCTTATTACACATTTTATAGAAGATTCACGTCAACGAGACCGTATTACCGTTCGTGGTGACTGGAATCGGTGCCAAGTGAACGATGCGGTGTCCCAATAAATATTTTATTATCACTGTCACGATAGTACTGAGCCTGGGTTAGTACTTTTCCTATCACCCCCAATAACAATAACGCTTTACGTTTCATAATATCGCTGCAAGGTATTTTTATATTGGCGTTTCACCTATTCAATATGATTTTGTCTAGAAAATGAGAGGGTTCAATTACATCGTATTAATATGGGTCATATAAGTAATTTTAAGAAGGAATGTATTAAAATAACAATCTCACATATTATTCATAAATTATTTAAAAATGAAAATAATCGAATTAATTCCTTATATAACATGAGATTTTATTTTAAGAGATGGCATGGTAGTTTTTTAGTCTCCGTTTCGAGTATTATAATAATTGATTATACGATTATAAGGTAGATTACACATTGAATATGAGTATTTAGTCTACAAATAATGAATCAAACATTGAAATGAGACATAATATAGATGTACTCGTATGATTAATTTTTTATTTATTTATTTCACAGAGCCGCAGTTCCAAGGTACAAATAATAAGAAACATATAGTATAGATAAATATACAATACATACAAAAGAGAATAAAAAATAAAAATAACATAAAAGAAGAAGAAGATAAAACGTGTCAAAGATCACAGATATCTAGGAGAAAAATACCATCGACAAAAGAGGAAAAGGATGTAAGAAAAGGATCGACGTGTGCTGGTAGGCCATTTAGGAGCGCCATTGCCGTTGTACTAAATTGAGTGCTCATAGCTCCACAAGTATCAACTGGGATCAAAAACAAATGGATGGCTACGAGCACGGGTGTATTTACCTGGAACGTAGAAGTTAAAACATTCAAGTATCCCAGGGTTGTGAATTGCACCGCGAAGAAGAAGGAACGAATGTTTGAGAGCAGCAATTTTTCTTCGGACTCTTAACGAATGGAAAGAAAGCATCCCTAGAAGATAAACAGTTGGGTTATGTTAGGAATTGATTGAATTGAATGATAGACTACTGACAACGTCTTCTTAGGAAAATGAAATGTGTTCAGTTAGACTAAGAAATTAATAAATGTGCCCAAAATTCCTTTTATTTATGTATATTTTTTTAAATTTTGATGCCTTCCACAAACGTGAGTGTGAGGAGGTGCTTCGCACGTGGAATGGTGTGAATGGTAGCAGAGCCGGCGCATGAATAATTGCTCGGTTTTCCATTTGCGGGTTGCACCTGAATAAATGATGAGTGCGGCCCTGGCGAACAGCGAGGCATCATCAATTTTGCAACATCCACATTGAGGGAAGGGAATTTTCAATTTTCCAAATCAAAAATACTTACAGTGAGTCCTCTCCAAATGTATCGTTTAAAACTAGTCACAGTCGATTATCTAATTGCTTTGAAGTAATTAAATTAATTTGAAACAACTCTATTAAAAAAAAAAGAGTGAAATAAAAGCGATAATTTGGATGTACGAGTAACATAAAGAGTTATTTTTTTTAATAAACTGAAAACACAAGAATTTAGAAAGTATATCTACTCAATTCAGTTCAACTGGCACTTCTCAATTGACTTTTATCACACCTTGATTAATTTTTCAGATGCCCATTTTTATATATTTTTTTTACTTGTTAAGTGTATTTTTGTATATTTATGTATTGTGTTTTATTGAATCATGTGTTATGGCTATATATAAATAATAAAAATAATTATTGATCTTGGGCTACTGCTGTGTGAAATGGAATTGAAAGCTTTTATACCTAATAAACTGGCTAAAGGTAAATGTTTTTCGTTGAGCTCAGCTTCGACTAAGTGAACAAAAGCCACACACATACGAGTATATCTACACATACGAGTATACCTACACATAGTTCTTTTGGTTGTATCATTCAAATTTGTTCTGTGTACTAAACCTAACTTAAAATAGACGATGCTTGAGTGTCATTTGGAATTTGGTAGATCAACATTCTAAAAATTATGCTTACTTATTCTAATAAAAAGCAAGCGTCATTGAATTCAAAGATGATATTCCTTCATTACTTTACGAGTATGACGATGTTGTCTGTATGTGCGTATTAAAAAAATGTTGCCACGTGAAAACCACCCATCTACGGTTTATTTAATGATGTAAGTGGTTCAATATTATATTAAATTCTCGACCATACATCAAAATTAAAAGTTTCTTTGTTCGAATTGTGAAGTTTCTACATGACCGTCTGGTAGTATTCTCACTTTTCTCGAGTCTACATACAAAAAATTGCTATTAAAGAGCAACAAGTATTAGTATTATATGAACTAGGAACAACGCTATTGAAAGATTCATAAGAGAAAATAGGCAGAAGAAGGCGATATAAAAAAAAATGCCAATTCAAATTGGAGTTTAATTGCACAAGACTGAGACAAAAAGGCATCTTTGTACGAGTATTAGGCCACCCAACCTGTGATCCTAGTGAAAAAATTAATGCAACAAAAATATGTTTTTTTATTGAAGAATTAGGATTAGAATGAAGGATTGTCTTCCCTAGTGGCTGGGTAGGCTGGGAGGTACACGGCTTCCGCATCAGCCCTGGGAACAGCAGCAGCCCGCCTACCAGAACTAGGGCGGGTGATGAATCATACATCACTACTGGAGAGAGGCTGTCGAGCTTAATACTACTTGCTTGCTTGCTAAATAGGAGCATCGTTAAATTATATAAATAATTATTACCTAACCTGCAACGTACCATTTGAAGGCTCTATAAACAAAACGATCTGAATCGTAAATATGTACAGGTAATACTTATAATATTGGATTTATTACGTAAAAACTCTATAATTTATCAACATTTATTCCTTGCTTTTTATTAGTAACACATTCATTTTTGATTGAAATGCTGATTAAGTTATGCACACATAACTAAATTTATACGTTGTCGATTAGATTATTACTTTATACTTATAGTTTAGTAGTAAAATTTACATACACTTATACATAAAAAATAAAGTTTGACCTTGTAATATTTACAAAAAAAGCATTTCATCGATTTCACAATTTTTCTACAAATGACTAATATTTTGTACCAACTTTTAGTGATTTGAAGTTTTTAACTTTTGTATAAGCTAATATTTGAGTAAATATAATTTATTTTGTTAAATTGTCAGGAATCATGCTTCATTTTCTTGAGTATAACATGAAGTATATTTAATTTTATAGGTATTATTTTATAATACAAATATAAGTGGAGGCAACATGTGGTGACCATATTTTCCAGATATAAAACGGATATGAGATTTTTTTTATATATTGCAAAACACAGAATATTCTAAAATATAATGAACTAGCTGACCCGGTGAACTTTGTTTCACCCGAAAGGCAATAAATGAGCAGATTTTGGATTTTATTAAGTTGAATTTTTCGGTACATATGATATCATATATTTGGTCTGGTTGAATTCTATTGCAGTAATCGACGAAACTTCAGCAAGTAGTTGTCAGCATTTCGACGAATCGTCAAACGATATGCGTTATAATTCATCGAGCTTAGATTCTTGGTAGTTTCTTCACCTGAAATTAAGACAATAGATTTTTAAATTTGTATGTAAAGCTAACATCCATATTTGTAGCATAATTATAAAGGGGTGAAGATAAATGATTTTAAATCGTTCGCCGGTTATTTGTCCAATTTTCTCTAAAAAAACATCTTAATCTTTAAGTCTGTTATTTTCCTGGTAATAAGCAGTGTAATTGGTCATTTATTGGAAACCTAAAGCAAAACCAAGCACTGAAAAATGTATGTCATGACGGAATCAAAACTATGATATTGATTATATATATATTGATTACTCACCATTCAATGGATTTTTCATTTTGATATTGAAATAATATCCATCTTCCCCCTTCCAAAACATCAGTGGGTATTGCAACGTGTCATATGAACGACGTGTTTCAGATATCTTTTGTAGTTGCCCAGTATCACGACGTGTGTACCAGATAGTCGTTTATCCGCTCTGATCACGACTTTGTAGACCTCGATCAAGTTCTTCCTCCATATTGTCATTGAAGTTTATTTGTACAAATTTATGCTGTGCATCTTCGAGAGGTTGGAATGATCCGATTCGATGGTGAATCCGTCCTTGTATCTACAGAATCAAAAGCAAAGACAATATTACTGATTTATAAACACTTTTTTTTAAGAATTAGCATACATAATTCAAAGCAATAAGTGTAGTATGTTATTCTGTTAATTAGATTGTGTGTAAGTACAAAAAAAAATAAATAAATACCTTGAATGTCGGATTAAATCCTCGTCCATTCTAGAGTTCGTGCAAACGGATCGCTTTGGCATATCGTAAAGAGACTTGTCAATGTTGTCGCTGGAGGTGTCTCAGCACGTTGAACAACATTTGAAGCCGTGAAATATACCCAATGACCATTCTCCAGATGCACCGCCAAATTCACAACAGCAGTATGAAGTTCGTGATAAGGGATTGCGAATATACGCCAAATCGCTTTGTACCAAACTTGAAAGCGCGCAATTTCATCGTTGGTATTCGAGGTTAGGATGCCAAAAACCGCCAAATCGCTGCCATACATTCGTAATGTTTCTATTCCTAGTTCCATGATGGCTTTTTCGTGAAGGATTCGATCGTTTTGGTCGCAAATATCGGCACAATAAGCTAACAGAAACTTGAAAGTTCTTGAAACAAAACGTCAACCGATAGACTTCAAAATATCTATGTAACCATAGACAATAATAATATCAGTTGTCAGATTCCTTGCCTTTTGTTATAACATTTTTTACAAATAAAAGATTTAACTGATATTTTAACTCATATTTATTTTGTTTTTGACTTTTTTTTCCTGTCTTTTGTTTCTTATTTGGTTCAAAATATTCCGTACCTTACGTAGGTACCTACTTACGATACCTACTTTTGCGTCATTTTTAGTTATGGCGTTGGCTATAGCAACACTTTCTTCAACTGACATCTGTCGAATAACAATAGTCTTGTTTGAAAACATGTTTACGTAAATGTTCAATATTTTTTCTTAATCAAATCAATTTTGAGTATCTTTTAATTTTTTTTAGGGTTCTAAGCTACCTTTCCATCAATTTTCAGCCAAGTCGGTTCAGCAGTTTTTGAGTTAAATAATAAAAAATAAAAATAACACAATAGAATAAGAAGATGCTTTCCATTTGCTTTTTGTTATAACATTTTTAACAAATAAAAGATTAAATTTAAATTTTCACTAATATTTATTTTGTTTTTGTCTTTTTTTTCCTGCCTTTTTTTTTTTTTTTGTTTCAAAATATTCCGTACCTTACGTAGGTACCTACTTAAAATACCTACTATTGCGTCATTTTTAGTTATGTTGCTGACTATGGCAACACTTTCTCAACTGACAGCTGTCAAGTTACAATAGTCTTGTATGAAAACATGTTTACGTAAATGTTCAATATTTTTTCTTAATCAAATCAATTTTGAGTATACCATGGACGTTTTTGGGTTCTAAGCTACCTTTCCACCAATTTTCAGCCATGTCGGTTAGGCCGTTCTTGAGTTATAAAAACAAATATAACCCGACTTTCTTTTATATATATAGATGTAATGTCGACTTGTATATTAGGTGCCTGCATTGATTTTGTCATACATATTTGGTTTGCAAATCAACAAGATTAGAGAATATGGCCACCATGAACTCTCGCTAAGTACTTTTGTCAATAGAAACAATTGAATTTTCATGCAATTCAACACTTATTAATATATAATTTTAAATTAATTTTAATTAAAAAAAAAAAAGATTTTGATTTTACATTTATATTAAGTGATTACATATTTCGGCCTCCCTGGAGACCATCTTCAATAATGTTTATTAAATGTATATATAATGATTATTGAAGATGGTCTCCAGGAAGGCCGAAACAAGTAATCATTTAAAATACATGTGAATCAAAAGTAAATATTTTTGATTTATTAATATTTTAATTAAAATTAATTTAAAATTATAATTATGCAGTTTCACCAAGTATTATCAGTTGATAACCATAATGTTATTAAATAATACCCTCATAATTTGTCTAGCTTTTAATGATGCTGCAAGTTTGTCCAATGATATTCCATTTTTTTTAAGTAGTTTTATTATTACTATTGTATCATGATTATTATTATCGATTAATTACCAAAATTACCGTCTCACCCATAAAGGTTGTCAGTATTGGTGCGGTCTTTCCAGATAAGATTAAGAATAAATATTTATTTACCTTGTTTTCACATGGATCACGTAACAAAAGTTCTCTATTAGGAGACTGCAGTTTCGACTAACTCGTAGTCTTTCTAATAGAGAACTTTTGTTACGTGATCCATGTGAAAACAAGGTAAATAAATAAATAAATATTTATAATTTATTATGGATCTCAAAGTGAATGCTCAAAACATTGAAAAAAAGATTAAGAAGTTTATTACAGCGTATTTCGCAGTATGCTAGGAACACAGAGGCATAAAGCAATACGTATAATATTTTTTGCATGCACGCAGACACCGAACAAGTTGAAAAAAATGCAAAAAAATATATATTAGTAAGTCGTGGGTGCTAGATTTCAGCAAACGACCTATAAATGCAGTGTATATATCACAGTTTTGAGTAACTGTTTTAAAAGGAGTCGACCAAGACTTTGCTGACAGGTTTTAGCGCATTTCAATTCCTATAATGAACTTGACAAAGAAGATTAAAATATGCTAATGTTTATCCTGAATATCATAGCTTTACCCATTTTGGTTTGTCCATCCAGTGGGTGCAGTGTTAGCTCGCAGTTCGTGCTGTGATGTTTCCCTCAGTTGGTGTTGCAGCTTCAGGCCCCGCCCAGCCGCCATCTTGTTCCCGCGCGCATCTCATTGGGCCGTCGCCATGGAACCCGAGGGCCGAACTGGGGTTTCTGTATGCAAACACATGCAATAGAACACCCTTCACTGAGGGAGATCTATTATAAGGCTGTTCGGAAAGTGATTAATTTTTATGAATATTAATGTCGAGTTTTGATTAGATAAATGCTTCTTACATTGTTTTCACATAGATCATGTTGCGCACTGTTTAATCAGTTGCTGAAATACTGTTTATTATTATTTTTAAACATTACCCATTAGTATAATGGAGCATATACACATGGAGAGCTGATGATGCTTTCATTGCAAGGAAAACCGCGGTATTCCAGTGAATAAACATTACTTCTTAAAAAAAAAAGTTTTTTTATTGCATTGTCAGTCATATTAAAATTGCATCTTTATTTATTTATTTATCTACGGAAACTAGTTATAAGTTAATGTTATTATACAGACAACTCCATATAATAGTTATTACTAAGATGAGAGTTAAATAAAAATATTGACAAGTAAAGCATTTTTTCTCATTGACTATTTGAAGTTCTTATTTCAAGATCAAAATGATTTAAAAATATACATTTCCCCTTATTCGTTCGATACCGAGTATCATGTAATTAGCCCGTAGACTTAAAAAAACGGCAGCTGTAGTACTATAGTGTACTATATTTTGGTGATTTGATGATAGTTTTTTTTATTGAGATCAAATTAATAGTAATGATTTATTTATATATGAATACGTTATTATTTATGCCATAAAAAATGAACTTGAAATGTTTGTAAGTATATTCCTCATGGACTGCCACACCCTTCTTCCGACCATAATTTTCTGTCGCGTAAAATGTGTGTCAAATGTCTTGAATTACTTTTTATTAATTCGTTTTGTTTTATGAAGCTTAACGATAAGTAATGCGTATTTTTTAAAACATTTACTCTAAAATTATGTTTTTAAATATTCCAAGTTTGCTTCTGCTCCGGAGTGCGGTGTTTGACAAAATATTGAATTAGGAACCCCATTGTACCGGGCGAGGGGTGTGAGGCAACAGGAGGAGGGGATGAGAGGCAAACCAACCCTGTCCCCACTACAGCCCCACCCTTACAAAGTCCCCACCCTTTACCATGCTCCCTTAACCCACCCCACCCCTTCCTGAAGGGTTGCGCGATGCGCTTACAGGAGTAAAATATAAGATTTGAGGTTATCACGGCCGCCTAGTATGAAAATACTTCTCCATCTCAGGCGGCTATTTTTAATATTATGAAAGAGCGACCGCTTGTATGGCGATGTATGAGAATATTATTTCTAGAACTTGTTCTTGAAGAAGAATTCAGCTCAAAAGACGTGCATTTATTTTATATTAACTTGGTATTTTAAGATAGTTGTTTATGTTAGAGTAAGAGTTTTTAGATGTTTGTTGATTTTCGATATTGATATCTTATTCAAAATTATGATCGTAGTCAATTATGATTATATTATATTATTTTCGAGTGATAACATCGAACCAATAATTACATACAGTGGAACCTCTCATAACGAGCACCTCTCATAACGGGTAATTCGCACAACGAGCAAAAAAATGTGAAAAAATTGCTCCCTTAACGAGCGACATTTTACATAACGAGTGACGCAGAAAGGGGAAGTCACATAACTTATGACGCACTTGAGAGCCGGGACTTCGCGTCATTGCTTCAGTCTGTGTTTAGCACTCGTACAGTTAGCACGTTAGTGTCGCATGTGATCACATATTTTTGTAAGCTTATGTTCAGACACTATTTGTATTTTTTTGAGCTTAGAGAAAGAGGAATTAGCAGAGCAACAATCTTCTGATGCAATAAGAAAAATGCTGAAAGCATGGGAAACTGTTTCATCATACATTGAGAAGCATCATCCTAACAAGCAGGTGGCTATGCGTGCTACAAACTTATTCGATGAATAACGCTGTGTCACATTTTCACCAAATTTTAAAGAGTCGGCTAAAACAAATGTCTCTAGACAGCTTTCTAGTAAAAAATAATTAATATTTGTCATAAATTATAAAATAATAAACTAGTTTAGATTTTTAAAAATGTTTTTATTTAGGTTGTACGGTTTTTAACAATTTATAAACGTGTAATTTTATTTGAATACACGTTAAAAAATATTTCGCATGGAACGCATTATCGTGTTTTACATTGATTTATATGGGAAAATTAGTTTCGCTAAACGAGTGTTTCGCATAACGAGCAAGATTCTAGAACGAATTATGCTCGTTATGAGAGGTTTCACTGTATTTATCTATTTTCAGCTTAAGAATAATTATATTCTCTTCAGTAAATATAAGAAAATAATATACATCTCATTCGCACGCTTAACGTTTTATAAAAGATTAAAGATGTACGGTTAGTTTTTATATATATTTGCAATTTCTTTGTGTTGAGTTTCCTCACGCATAATTATACATGTTTATATTAATAAATAGAAATATTTATAATCCTATAAAATTGAAATCAAAACAATCCCCTTCACCACAGTATCTATCTTAAAAATTGGTTTCGAGCAAAAAAACATGCATTCGTTCTCCGCATTCATTCTCCGTAATTGTTGTAAATACTCTCGTCAAGGGTGCCGCCTGTAGTTTGCCTACATCGTTTACGTTATGTTGTGAAGCAAAACTATTGAAATCGTTTCTATGAGATGGTTTTTATTAAATGCCTCCTTCCTTTGATTATCCTCAAAACCTCGTCATTTGTGATGTTATCAATTCAGTAAATTCATGATTCTTAAGAACGCCACTTAAAGCTTCCAGTCTTATACTATTTATTTCAATTAGTACCTTATCTCACAGCCATGAATAAAGATTCTCTGTGCACACGTATTTGTTAGTTGCATAAGGAGCATCAATGTTTTTTAACTCAAGAATAACTGATTTTATTTCAATCGCAAACGTTGCTTGACGTATGCGGCTATGGACTTCCTTTTTTTGTTCTACAGCCCCATATGATTTAATTTCTAAAGTATACTATCACTATATTAAACATAATAATAAAATATTTTCGAGTATAGTGAAAGAATTATAATCAAGAGTGCATGGAAACAAAAATGAAAACATAATGCATGAATACAATAAATCGTCTAGATTTCACAAAATAAAATGATTCAAACATAGCAGATGTGAACAAAATTTCATTGAATGTTTTGATATTGACAAGGTATGAGTTTCATGGACAATAGGTGCTGGACACGCCGCATCGATAATAAGACGCTTGCCGGGGGGTGGGGGCTACATGGGTGACATGGCCGCCTGCTTCAACAGCAGTGGGTGATAAAGGGTCGTTCTACCTCCTGAAGAGTATTGCCTAGTCCCACACTGATTCATGATAATATAAGTAAAATGTTATGTAAACACACTTTATCAAATGCTGATATTCGATTTGATAATATGAAACCCAAATTTTTGACAATTTGTTTTGAATTTTGTAAAACAGCGGTTCTTGAGATTTTTTTATAAATAAATGAACCATTTTTATCCGTGATAAATGATGATACACATCTAAAAATGAAAACCAGTTAGAAACAAAACGCAATATAGCATTCTAAAAAAAATGCTGTATTTTAGTAACTGTAATAAACCTTGTCTCATTCCAGTTAATCTCTTCAACGCTTAAATATAATATGTAGTTCCTTCGAAAGAATGAATTCAATGCGGCTATTTTTTTTGAGTACTAAAAATATATTTTAATTTTGCCTGAATTAAAGTATAAATTAAAAGTAGCCTAGCCACAGTATTATATCTTAAATTATTTGAAAATTATGTTATCTCCCACTTAATCTGTTCAAACGAACCCAAAAGAAAAACTAAAAGTCGCTTGCATCATATAATGAAAAAGAGAAAAATTATCATATAACTCACATAACAAAGGTTCTAAAGAACCACATACACTCGTAAATTACATAATATACAGCCACAAACGTCTACGCAAACAACCGTTTGCGATTCAAGAGCTGCTCTTGTCGACCGCTGATCTCGACCAACGATGTCAAAAAAGCTACAGAATTATCACTTTATACTATTGTTGGTTCGGTGAAGACATAACAAATCCTTTTCAGTCTTGCTGAAATGGTGCTTGGTTCTGTATTACCACTCGGGTGGGTGTAAGTCAGCTCAGTAGAGCGGCAGCGCTGGCTCGGCCAATAATCCACTAACGTTTGTCAAGAGCTCGACTGCGAGGCACTGGATGGGATTAGGCCGAACCCTCACAAGCCTCAGACCTGGAGCAGGTGGAACACCAGCTGCCTCGGAGCTTTAGAGCCTAGACGATCGTTGGGTACACAGAAAATTTACCTGAAAAGACTGTCTATTACATGGTATGAAATATGCTTCTCAAAACGTTTTTTTGTACATATATTTTTACGTAAGGTATTTTCATTCACTGTTTGAATATTGCCAAAATTATTGTTTATTTAAGCGTTCTGTATATGCAAGAAAAAAGTTTGTGTTGTAGGCAAAATATACTTAAAAAGTGCATGTTTTCAAATGCACTTATCAAACGAATTATAGAAAATAAAGAGTTGATGCAATAAGTATACTCAATCAAACGAGTAGGTATATAAAAATGGTTCAGTAAAATATGTTTTTTTTAAGTAATTAATAAAAAAGTACACGATCAAATGAATGAAAGTTGATAAAACTACTTAACAAAAAAATAATAACTAAAATTAATATTTCAAAACAAATTCGATATGGTAAAATACTCGGACAATAGATCGCCGTCTAGTAATTTCAACTTTTTAAATTAGTATTAATTTCAACTGTATTAATTAAGTTATATTAGTTCTCCACGATCAGATGGTAAGGATAAAACATTACACGCATAAAATATGAACTCTTACAGAAAATGATCCCTAGTTGAATCATAGAACTACTAACACCCCCAATATTTTTGATATGTCCATGGAGTATAAAAAAAATAAATTCATTAAAATTGTTGTATTTCATTTATTAGTTATTGCTAATGCATGATGTAAGTAAACCATTTTGAAATTGCAATCCATTATTTATTTATTCTGTGAATTTATAAATTAATAGGAATTTTACAAAATTAAATAAGTACAATAATAATCTACTTGCAAGAAAATAATTTCCGTGTCACCGAATTACTTAAGAAAACTTTATCCGGCGCGAAACTTTACTTCGCTTCTGAAAGTATAAGTAATTTTTTCCAGCGCGATTACGAACAGCAAGGCGGCGAGAAGGATGGGAGGCTCGGAATTGCCCACGGGCATTTCCGGGAAAAGATTTTTTTATTCAAAATGGCCACCGTTTCCGGCGGGGCGGGAATATCGTATTACCCCCTGTGGGGGCGGAAAGGCTATATTTACACTGGGGTAGGGCCGCGTAAGGCTGCAGCGCTCCAGCCACCATAGACATGCCGGAGCTTCGATCCACTGACAAAGCATATATAAACACTTTGAGTTACCGTCTTATTCGTGAAATTTAAAATAAATACTTTCAAGAACTGTAAGTCGAGAAAAATACGAGTTCTTATCTAGATTATAGTGACTAACCATAATGCATCAATGATTTAGTAAAGGTAAAGAACTGCGTTCGGGTTGAACCACTCCTTGGAACCGAATGATACAATCTTCGGGAGTATCGTGCTAATCATCTGATTTTCTTGAAAAAAAAAAACTGATAACAAATCACTCAAAAATGTGTCGAATATCACAAGTGAAATTTATGTTCCCAGGTGGATATTCGGACGTCGAGATATCTTGAAGTAAGGCACTGCAACTGACAAAATTGAAAAGAAGCAACATAGAGCAATCATATGTTCCAGATATGGAACGGATATGAAAAAGAGAGCTGGGTGCCTTTGGTTGGCTATATGTTATTCACATATACTCTCTTATATATAAAAACCCCGGGTTTCTGTGAAATTCATCCCTAATTTGTTTAATGTTTGTTAAACGAAAAAAGGAATACACTTTGTGCAACCGCCATGCCCTTATTAAATAACGTTGACATATCAATATTCCATGTAAAGCGCCAAGCACTCATCGAAGAATTTCAAGCGTTATATACCTAATCCAAATATGATATTTCTCTATAAGCGTCAGTTCATATTCTAGTGTATATTTTGAAATGATCAATTTAATAATTTATTAAAAAAATTAAAAAACTTAATTCATTTCTATACGAGGCGTTCAGCCATGTATGATTATTATACATTTTGTTTGTTGTTTTAAATTGTATTTTTTAACGTGATTGTTAAAACTTTTTTTTTGTTTTCTTTTCTTTTTGACAGATCAGAAAATTATCTGTTTGTGTCAATTATAATAAATAATTTTGTCAAAGCCCGATATGTGTTCTATACATTTTTTTTAAAATAAATAATATGCCATATTTGACACCAATACGGTAACATCAACAAACACAAACACTAAAAAGCTCAGTTGTTTGAGATGTGTCAGTGTGTGTGTAGATACAACACCACAACAACGGATGATTCTGTAACCGTCCCCAAACTGAGAAGGAACGCTTTAAGGAGGAATCATGTGACCCTACCTTGAGAATACTTTTGAACCACAGGTAGATTTATAGCATTTTCACATATTATAGTAGAACATTGACAAGTTTTCTAAACCAATGTAGTAATATAATTCTGAGAAATTAATTATTCCATAGGATAGGGCTATCCGTTCCCAATTACCATTGAAGTTATTTTTAATTTGATTCATATTTCCGATTAATATTTATAAACATTTTAAATGTTATATGAATGCATCTATAAATAAATGGACACTAACAGAAAAAAGGCACAAGCGCCCTTCAGATTGTCTTAATGACAAAAATTTACGTCATATAATTAAATCTCGTTTGTGTAACACAATACCGAGCGCTGAAGGCATGATATTGTAACAATAAAAACCATATCAACCTTTATACACAAATAATACAAGGTATTACTGTCAAAAAGTCAAACGATCAATACTCCGTACCTGTCAATACAAATTGAACAACTGAATTTGAAGCGATATCACACTAAATATATCAATAATATCTATAAAAAAATGTATATTAAAAAAAAAAACAATTTATGAACAAGTACAAGATAGTTATAAAGCACTCTTCAATCTCTAATAAATATATGCCAGATTTAACTTTCCTCAAAATTGGTTTCACACTCCCAAGTTCCACATAACATACTGATATCAGCTTGATACAGCTCTTTTAGGCTGATGCCGTAAGGCCTCGAAAAACGATCTTTTGTCTCTTATTTTTGCTTACTCGCCTGACATGCACTAATAATGTTAGTTTTAATAATAGAATATAACGCAGGCGTTTGCATACACCATTTTACTTGTTATGACAATTGCTCCATTTCATGTTGGTGCAACTGTCATCTTGAAATTACTTTTTTGCCGCGACTGTAATGTGGCGCTATATGTGAGTGTTGGGCGTAGAAATCAAGACTTTAAAATAAACGCGAATTGTGCTTCGAAAACAAAGTAAGCTATGTATTATTTAATGTTGTACTTAGGTAAATGTTCTCTAGTTCGAGTATTGGACTACCGTACTAGTAATTTGAAGAGTATATTGAAATATGATGATTGAATGTTAGACGATGATATAACAATGTGAAATTCTCGTATATTTATATTTAAGTGAGTGACTAAGCCGACGATTAATAATTCCTGTACTATATAATACTAATAATTTTTTGCGGCATAGAAGTGAAAATAATATATATTAATTTGATAATTTTACAACAACAACAAAATCATGCGGAGCATCTACAAAACATACAACACAGTCATCTATTTACATAAAAAGGTGCCAGGTGCTAGAGGACTATGGTTTTAATATAATTTTAATAATTTTGGATTAAGTAATAATTTCTTATTTGATCGCGACACACCGGTATCGGCTTTACGGCAGCACTTGACTACACGAATGGTACCATAAGTTGCGTTAATTTTTTTATCATCGGATTGCATCCGCACATGTCTCCTCTGCTTCACGTTCTTCACGTAGATTTTCACAATGGCTCGGAAGGCTGGCAAATTGATGGTCCTGAAACTGGTTAAGATTATATTATGCGAAGTATTCACAGTGGAACACTCGGCGCACAACTCACCGGGAGTTCTCCGCGTGGAAGCGCTAAGCCGGTCGATTAGGTCGAGGGACTCAAGCCTTAGTGAACAATTAATTTAGTCAATGCCATTGTTGTTATTTATAATATACGAGTATATGATTGTGTTCCGTATTATTGAGAATAATTAAAAAGCTATTTTTTCATGAGAAATACATACGGTTTTAAATTAGAAAATACAATTAAGGAAGATGGTAATACATAATAAATATTAAAGCTAAGACAATTTGGACAAAACATAAACATGAGTAAATATAACAGACATCACACACATCAGTAGAGTGATCTGCAAAATGCCGGAAGGTCCTACCCGAAAAATTCCAAGTCACAATAGGAGTTGACTAGTCTACATATTCTCAACATAGGAGAATTCTCCTACATAGAATTGAACCAAAAATAGAAAATAGTCTCACTAGCGATCAATTTGGATTCAGAAAAAGAATGGGAACCAGAGAAGCAATCTTATCCCTGCGTATGATCTTGGAAAAGAGGATAAAAGTAGACCAAGATACATATATTGCCTTCGTGGACATTGAAAAAGCATTTGATAAAGTAGATTGGGAGAAGCTCTTCGATATTATGAAAGAAATTGGAGTCAAATACAAAGAACGAAGACTCATATTTTCACTTTACAAAGAAGAAGCTGCCATAATACCACTTGGAAATGTCCAAAAGGAAGCAAAAATACGTCAAGGGGTGAGACAAGGATGCTCTCTGTCGCCTGTACTCTTCAACGTATACATACAAAATGCAATTAATAACATCAGGGAAAAAATGGGCCATAGAGAGGGGGTTAAAATACATGGCCAAAAGATTGATATGATAAGGTTTGCTGACGACATTGCTCTGATTGCTGAAACTGAAGATGAACTCACTGAAGCGCTGACATCCATGGAAAACATATTTAATTCCAACTACAATATGAAGATAAACAGCACAAAACCAAAGTCATGAGAGTAAGCCGCAATGAGCAGCAGAAAATTAACATATCAATGCTAGAGTACCCTAAAAGATGCAAAAGAATTTGTATACCTTGGAAGTACGATTACCTGGGATGCCAGAACAAAAGAGAAGTCAACAG
This sequence comes from Glossosoma conforme, assembly GCA_022606575.1. Taxonomy (NCBI): domain Eukaryota; kingdom Metazoa; phylum Arthropoda; class Insecta; order Trichoptera; family Glossosomatidae; genus Glossosoma; species Glossosoma conforme. The sequence goes on from JAGTXR010000001.1 coordinate 861,761, forward strand.
TCGAATACATCAAGCAAGGCTAGCTTTCAATAAAAAAGCCAAAATTCTTGAGTCAAAGAATATTACTTTAGGGCTCCGCAAGCAACTTGCCAAAACACTTGTTTGGAGCATCTTAATGTACGGCTGTGAGACATGGTGCTTATCTGAAAGTGATAAAAAAAGACTAGAGGCCTTTGAGATGTGGTCGTACAGAAGAATTCTCGGAATTTCCTGGAGAGACCACGTCACGAACAATGAGGTTCTCAGGATAATCAAGGAAGATAGGCACCTAATAAGAACCATCTCAGAGAGGCGAGCCCGATGGATTGGTCACATCATGCGCCACGATGGTCTTCTTCACGATATTGTGGAGGGGATGGTTGAGGGTAGAAACTGTAGAGGGCGCCCTAGACGGGAGTATTTACAGCAAGTATTCGAGGACATGAATTGTAGCGCTTATGCTGAGCTGAAAAGGGTTGCGGAGGACCGAGAGGAATGGAGATCGAGATGCAAGATTCTGTTGCTGCAAACCAATCCACCGGATTGATACTACGAAGAAGAAGAAGGAGAATAGAAACCGAAGTTGGTTTTGGATGTCCTTACATGTAGCAGGTTACTGCCTCTAGTGAACCGGTGCGAAAATTAAACGTAATTTCCTGCACTTTAACACTATATGTGCTTGCTTTTTCCTATACTCCGGATATATTTAAGAAACATATCAATTAACAATTTCAATTTTTTCAGCCCACACAAAAATATATCACATTTTATATCATGCAGAGTTCAGCCGTTCTGGCTGAGTGTCATATAGCCCAATGGTCTCAACCAGTTGTGCTCTTCTACTCGTACATGCGATTTCATAAAAAAATGGAACTAGCAGCTATACTCGATTAAAACACAGTGACGCATATACAGCGCCTGTATTTGCCACCTCTATCTTTCAATATGACTGCAAATCTTGAAATCTCACCAAAAACTAATGCAGAATTGTATTTTTTTAAGAACAAGTGCTTGCCTAGAATATTAAAGGTACAATGGAATTTGTGTAATATGTGAAAAATAAGGAGGTAAAGGAAAGGACACTGAAAATGTTTATCTTAAAGTCATTCAATAGATGAATGTTAATCTGATTTAGTTACATTCTTTGGATGGTGCAGAAGTAAAACTGCATTTTATTTACACTGCTCTGGCTTTTCTAGAAAGCCTTCGGTTTATACATATATAATATATATTATACTTTGAGGAGACCTTGAATAAGGCGAAGACCTTAGCAGCGAACAGGACTTTACGTCGGTAGTTTGAAACAAACATATGCTACATATATCTAGAAAACGAATATGAAAGAAAATATATGAAAATACCAAACTGCAGCTTTCGTACTTATATTATTAAATACTTCAACTTTTAAAATGTGAGTTAAAAACGATTAAAACCTTTATTATAATATTAATCCAGCTATTGACTACGGAGTTTTTTAAATTTGCGGTTTAGGTTTTAAACGCTGAAAATAAAATCATCCGCCGTCGCTAAAAATAAAACGGTACACTTTCAAATGTGCATCAAAACAAAAAATACATATTGTTCATCATATTCGTACATTCAACTTTTAAAAATACACTAAATTCGTCCATCGCAATTTCAAGAAACACAACCTTAGACTTATTATAATTAGAAAGAAAATTGAATTTGAATATTTATATATTTTTTAATACATTATAAAGAGCTTTCAGGCATGAAAGCTTTATAACTAAATCATTTGATTAATGGACTTTTGTTATAAATTTTATATTTTGTTTTTCTCATTAGACTCTCCGACGCGTTGGAGTAATTTTAAGTGTTTTTTTAAATTTAATAATTTCATTGCAAATTTATATTACTTATTATACAAATATTAAAAAGCATCAAATAAATTCAATGTTAAACAATTATATTACATAATAATATTGTTACTGTGATGAACCTAAAATTAATAAAAAATCTCATAATATATGACCAAATCTGTCTGGAATCAATAGGTTTTTGAATATTAAAATATTATAATTATTATTTGACTCAGGTAGACCTAAGGCTGTAGAAATGTCTTGGGAACATGGTCTTGACCATTTTTTCACTAAGTTTTTTCAGTTTTCATTGTCCATCTTTGATAGAAGATGAATACTAATAAAGTTGAGTGGCAGTGGGAAAGATTGAAAAATGTACGATTATAAAGTAGTTAAGTATAATAATAACGTTAATTTAATTTAAGTAATAAAACATCAATTATTTGACAATGAGTTTTAAATATCTTAATACATTCCATGTATTTCTTTTCTAAAAAGTGAATTCATGAATACTTTAACTACGAGTGTCAACATTAAATTATTTTTTAAAAATAATATTGAAGAATTATTTATATACTATCAATAATATATTATATAATTGAATAAGGTAATTATGTAAACTTATTTACTCAATTCAGACAATCGATATGTAAATATTAAAATATTGAAGGTTTTTTATTTTGACTTGAAGTTTTTTTTTCAGTTAAACTTATTGCTAAGGTTTTCTAATAACATAATAAAACATATTATTTATTTTATTATACATATTTTATTATTTTGTTACTATGAAGGTTGTCGATCGAACGAAAAGAGATGTTTAAAATCAGTTATATATTAATAAACTAGCTGACCCGGCAGACTTCGTACTGCCTCAATCGATAAATAAAAGACCTAAGCATTTGTATTAAATAGTCTTAAAACAAACAAAACGAATCCGTATATAATAAAAAAGGATTTTTTGAATGAAGCATGAAGTTTTATTATTATTTTTGACATATCATGTTGCTTACTTACAAAACAGAGTTTTCCTGAAATACTGGCTATTTATAAGGCTTAAATTTGATATTGACAGACACACACTGTTATGATACAGTCTGTTAATCAATTTAAAGCTTTCTTAGAAACTTTATATTTTGTTTTGTTTTGTGGTGCGTAAAGAAACAAAGAAGACGGTATAATTGTCCATGCGCGATACAGGGAAACTCCAAGTTGATTCTGCAAACTTCTAACGACTGTCCTTGCGATTTATTTATGGTCATCGCAAAGGCCATACGTCCTGGAAATTGTAAGCGTTTAAATCGAATGATAAATCCGTTGGAATCATCGGTATTCGCGGGATCAAGACATCCTCTCCTTTGTATTTTCCTTTTATGATTGTTGCCTTAATGACGTTATTCATTAGCTTTTTCACAGCCAGTCTTGTTCCATTGCACAGTCGAGTTTAATTAATGTTACGCAGCATGATGACAACTGATCCTACTTTTAACTGCAAATTGTGAGGTGGTAATCCAGACAATTCCAGTGAATTTAAAAACTCTGTGGGATAGTTGACTACGTCATCCTGGTTCATAGCGGTGTCGACTGATTTAAAGGAAACCAACTGTCCTGGAAGAAAATTCTGAATGGTCGCATTGAGATCCTCGACATCTTTATTTTTCGCCGCCAATATTGCTCGTTCACCCAGCCAATTATGGTTATTAAACTTTTGCACTATATCTGGGAAAACACGCCGAATAAGCTCCTCTTTTGAGTTTGTGATGTGACAGAAATCTGTGGGTAATGTGATGAATCCGGTCAAGGTGTCCACTACAACTTTATTATTTCCAATGTCTAACAAATTGCTTCTCAAACACATTTGCAGTTTCATCTTGTTGCAAAAATACTCGCATGTTAGTTGTTAATTGGAGTGTCTTTACATACTGCCACAAATTCGATGATTTTAGGCATGCATTTAGTTCATCAGCAACATTTGATCGGGGAATAACTGGAAGAGTCTGACGAAAATCATCTGACAACAGAATCATGGCCCCACCAAAAATATTTTAGTTGTCACGAAGGTCTTTCAACGTTCTGTCCAGTGCCTCCAGTGACCTCTTATTGTGCATTCATCCCAAACAATCAATTTGCATACCTGTAGGATCTTGGCCATTGCGCTATTTTTGGCGATGTTGCAAATTGGTGTTTCGGTGATTTTCATGTTTAATGGTAATTTCAAGGCAGAATGTGCAGTTCGCCCGCCTTCTAGCAGAGTCACAGCTATTCCAGATGAAGCCAACGCTAGAGCAACATCATTTCGCGATCTAATCCTCGCCAAAAGCAATGAAATTAAGAACGTTTTTCCGGTTCCTCCGGGAGCATCAACGAAATAAATTCCATCAGATCCACTGTTCACAGCTTCTATAAAAGTGCTGTACGCAATTCTTTGTTGTTGATTTAATTGGTGGAATTTAGTGGAACGTTTGTACGAACTGTTTCGGCCAACGCTTCAATGTCGTACTGTTGTTCTCTTTGCAACTCGTGGTTTGATGCATCGTGCATATGACCATTTGGTGCTGTCATTCCCAAACACGACAATACTTTATTTTCTATCAATAAACACATATCTTCTATCATGATCAATGTCTCATTGTAAATTTCTGCAGTCATTTGTAGTGTAGGATTCAAAGTTTGACGGCGCACACGATGCAAAACATCCTCAGACATGTCATCTCTATACTTAGCCCACAAATCTTTTGGATTCGAGGGGAAACATTTCGATGTGATAATCGCAAATAGTGTACGAATTTGATGCGGCGATGAAGATATTACGGAATCCTTGAGCGTATCATCCCGGTGCGAAACGTTCTCAAGTAAATGTAATAGTTGACATGCCTCACGGTAAGTCACACACAGCTGTCCATTAACTGTTCTCAGTTGCTTAAACGATGTCAGACCACGAACATTCACCAACAACAACCGCAAATAATAACATTAATCGTTATTTGGATGTACTGTGTTGATGCGACCCAGAGCGTCTGAAGCAAATACATTTGGATGTCCTTTAACTGGTGTTCCTTGTTTTCGACGCTGAACGATTTTGATGATGCATTCCATGTGTAATATTATAAAATTCCATGCGTGGCATGTCAACATTCAGCAAAGTGCGAGCAAAATCATCAGTTTGACAGACTGTGAAGAAACTTGTTAATGTTGTCGACGGTGGACGTGCCGCTCTGTCTGCCGCGTTCGATTCATTAAAATAAACTCGTTGACCATTTTCTAAATGGACTGCCAAATGGACTACTGTAGGGTGTCTTTCATGGATCGCAAATGAAAAGATACGCCAAATTGCTTCGTTGCTACTTACATTGCGACCCATCTGGTACTGTGATATTTCATCATTTGCATTGGTTACAGCGAAGACAGCCATATGGCTACCTTTGTTAACATATTTACATATGTACTTTATCGACTATTTTCTTGATCTGTCTCTCTCTGGTCATCAGTGAGGTTAGCACGTGAGGTAGCTCTTTGCACATTTGATTGACTGCGACGACCTAAGTCAGGTCGTCTTCTCCTCGGCATCGTAATTAATCAAAGTGAGAAAAATTCTCGCTCACTTAGCAGTAAAGTGTCACTATCACAAAATATCAACAACAAAAAAAAGAACCGCGTCACTGTTGACAGTTCACTCGTTCGCTTTGCGGTTCCATTTCGCAGAGGTACCAACCGATGATGTTGCCATATACTATAGATCACCAAAGTAAAGAAAGTTCTCGCGCACTCATAGATATCGTAACACAATATCGTAATACTTTTTTCCGTGTGCGACAGGATGGATTGACATATTCGTTGGTTGTCAAATCTAATGTCAAATATTATTGTTGCGTTCAGAAATTTAATTTGTGACAAAACTTAATATTTATAAAACAAAATAATCTGATAGATTAACAACTGAAGTTAGCTAAAATTAAGTTTCATGAAGCCGACCAAATTGAAAATCAGTACTACTGATGATCTATTACATTTTGTGACTATACCATTTGGTCGCATTCGCGATATTATCACTTTTTTGAGCTTCGGAACACGACAATAGATCCTCCAACGCGCACGCGAAGACTATTTTGATAGATATGATTTTATTTGAACTTTGTACAACGGTAATAAATTGCAAATTGACTCTTCGAAGTTAGGAACACACCTACATTTCTTAGACAACAGTGAGTGATTATAATTTAATATGAACTATATTGAATAGAAATAATATTGATATATAGATATAGATAAATATATAGATAATACGTACCGATAAGCTGTGTCAAGTGCGTGGTAAACACTATGCGCACGCAACGTTATTCGTTCACAAAGCGCGTCATGTCAACCGCGCGGTAAATATTATACACACTTCGCGTTCTCATAATAACACGCGGTGCGTGAAATGAATAAAGCATATGAAAGATGATATTGTGTATAGATCTTGTTTATATGGGACTTTTATATGGGAAAAAGAAAAGAGCTGTTTTTAGGGTTTTCCCGGCAATTATTATAATTTTTCTCACCTTTTAAACCTTTCTCAGACCTCCACGAACATTTCAAGACCAAGATAAGATAAATCCGTTGAGCCGTTCTCGAGTTTTAGCCAGACTAACGAACAGCAATTGATTTTTATATATAAAGATAATAACTATAATGTAACAATCTACAAACAAAGTATCTCTGGAAGATCTTGAAATGGTATGTTATATTGTCTTTAGTATAAAAGCATCCTTTCTTCCTTATATTGAAACAGGCAAACAAATTTACAATACACACTGGCGATAGTTTGCGGAATTGGATTTCTGAGGGGGGATGTTACATAGGTAGGTATTTGTGAGCGAGTTGCTCCCCGTAGGTAATATGGAGAATGTAAGTAAATACCACCACATGCAAACATGGCAACATCCGAAGCACAACTGTACGTTATATAGGAACGCGAGACGAGTGTCGCCAGGTGTAAACTATCTTACTATAAAAGATGTGGAAGACCATTGCGAATTTGTTTTTTTTTTTTTATGAAAGTTGAGAAAGAAAGCACATGCTTACAATGCATAAAAATGGATTGTAAATATATATAATACTATAGTTTGAAATAATGAATGGAAGTCAATTTTCCGATCTTCAAAGCGACTTGGCTAAGAACTAAAATACATTGTAATTTACAGTTTGGTGTAATATTAATTATTATCCATGTACTTTTAAAACCATAATACGTCTCATATATAATGATTTATTAACGCAAATTTCATTTAGTAAACTCTTTCAACATATTCAATTGATCTCTCCTGCGATATATATTATTATTTTATTTTATTTAGATGCTTTCCGAGCATCCTTCGATGATCAACTTACGTCAATTAAGGATAAACAGTTTCTCCAACTACTTATTTAACACCATATCTGAATTTGGAGATTCATTGGTTAGTAGTTTATTTTAATAATAATATTTTACTTTACGCCGTAAATATATGCAATTGTTCCATCACGTCTACCAAAGACAAGTAATTTGAATCATAGACATATCGCCTTCTCTGGTCATACAAATAATTAAAAAAAAGTTTCAAATATTATTTAATAGTAAATATATAATTGCAATTTGATTAAACAAATAAAGAGATAGTTTGTAATACCTTGCTCATCATATGTACCAAATATAAAATCAATAAAATGAGGTAAAATATTTTCTTTATATATTATGAAGAAAATAACCCTAATGCTTCTTGTTGATGATTTATGGCTGATATATTAATGAGAATTGGATTATTAAAAAAGTTGACCAAATTTATAAGATTAGTTTATACGTCATAGCAGTTCATTTTATTATTTTTTAAATTTGAATTGAAATATTATGTATTTCATATTATTTGAAGAGATTGATCCAATTAGAAAGCGGCTTTCGTAGATGAGCATAATCAGAGTTGTATTTTTCAAATACAATTTAACCATATAAGACAGTCAAATAAAATATTTAATAAATAAATAATAATCATATGTATTCGATAGAATTTTAGAATTAATATTTATGTATTAACAAATATAAAAAATACATCAGGATCAATTTGATTTCAGTCAATAGAAGCTTTCTTTGCGTCGGAACATTTTGTTCTCCGACGTCACCATTCAGCTGACGTCGTCATTTTGGGACCGAGTCATCGGTTCCGGATCAATATGACACTATTGAAAAAAGATGTACTCTCTAAATATAGAATAGATTAAATAATAAGTATGATTTATTAATGTTTTAGGTAATTTGATGATCATAAAAAAAAAAAACTGTAGTACTTAAATATTATTGGTTAAAGAAAAACAGGATACAACATTTTTACTACATGAAGGCAAAGTGTACGTATGAAGGTACTACTGTCAGTTATACACACATTCAGACAAAGTTGGCAGTTGGCAGTTGCGCTGCCTGGCTGTTATACTACAAAGGTTTTATTAGCAAATACCGCTTTGTTCCGAAGCCAAATTTTCACAGCTCGCGGCTATCCGTTGTTACAGGAAAGCTCGAATGGGCGGAGCTTAGTCCACACTCTGCAATCTGCGGCACAAGAGCTTTCTGAAGAAATAGCGTAGACGGAAAACATTATTGAAATGTATTTTTTACTATTAAAATAAATTTTGTTCATTTTTTTGAACTATTATATTGTGTACCTGAAAACAGACTTCTATTTTCAGGTTTTTTATTAATTAATACACTTATATTCACATTTTTTAAAGATTATGGTAAAATAAATATGTAATTTGAAAATATAAGTAATTTGAGTCTGTACCTCAGTTACTAAGCTTCTGTGTGAGGTGAAGGAATAAAAATATAAAAAAAAATCAGTAGTACAAATCAATGGTTTCCGATCCATACGTATTTCCCACATTGATAAATGTATCATTAAATTTTTACGAGACGAATGAGAAATAATTTTTAAATTCATCTAATTATAGGTAGTTTTATATATGTTAATAATTATTTTAATAAAAAAATAACATAGCGAAATAAAGGACGTCTGATTTATGCCGTCTTTTTTAAAATGTGAATCATTTTTATAAAGATCCCGAAAGTTTGTCGAAATCGATTCAACCAAACAGGGCATTTAATTTTTTTTTTTTTATGTAAACGCATGCAGGAGAGCACAACCGGTCAAGACCAGTGCACTCTATGACGCTCAGCCAGGGAGGCTGGACGCTGCATGCGGGAAACGTGTGTTGTGTTCGTGTTTGTGTGTGGGTTGGGGAGATTGCAAGTGTATATTTATCTGTTTCTTGAAGAGATCCAGATTGTAGGAAGGAGGAAACACAGACGCTGGAAGAGCATTCCATAGCTTACCGGTGGCATTAAGGAAGGAACTTTGGAAGCTGCCAGTTCTTGGTCGACATATATTAACCGTGTATGGATGTTCGGAAAGTGTAAGACGAGTTTGTCGGCTGTGAGTGGGTGCAGGAGGAATTAGTTCTTTAAGTTCCGAAGAGCAGCGACCGTGGTAATAACGGTAGAAAAGACTAAGAGAACCAACCTTACGTCTGTGTTCCATTGATTGTAGATTAGACGTAAGGGTGTCATTGTTTATCAAACGAATTGCTCTTCTTTGAACTGAGTCAATTAAGTTTAGAAGGTATTTTGGGGCTCCAATCCAAAGGTGACTGCCGTATTCAAGGATAGGTCGGATTTGTCCTTTATATAGAAGAAGAAGTTGTTTATCGTTGAAATACCGACGTGATCTATATAATACACCTAGTTTTTGGAAGCGAGACCGGCTTTACATTTAATTGACTCGTAATATTTGACATTATTCGATATTGATAATCCAAGCATGTTGATGGAGCTTGCTTTCGGAAGAGAACAACCGTTGAAAGATACAGGATCCATAGCAGTCTTCTTGGTGGAGAAAGTACATGATTGGGTTTTTGAAATGTTGAAACTGACGAGGTTGAGGTCGCCCCATCGTGAAACCCTTTCAAGAGACATGTTCATCTTCTTCACCAGAGATTCCCTAGCAGCAGATAGTTCCGAATGTTTCGGAGGTTTTTGGAAGATTATACTCTCATGGACAGTGCTGTCGTCGGCATAACAGTGAATGTTTGCGCATTGAAGCAGATCATTCACATGCAGAAGGAAAAGAGTGGGCGACAGCACAGAGCCCTGTGGAACTCCTGAGTTGATTTTATGGCAGGAAGAAGAAAAGCCATCTACGACAGTGATGATGCTTCGATCACTCAAGAAGTTTTCAATCCAGGAGCACAGGGAGGGAGTTAGTCCATAAGACGGCAATTTATTCACCAGACCGCGATGCCAGACTCTATCGAGCGCCTTGGAGATATCCAGGGCAACAGCTTGCGTTTCTCCATAGCATTCGACGGATTTCCCCCAAACATGTGTGACATATGCCAAGAGATCGCCGCACGATCGACTACGGCGGAAGCCATATTGCCGATCGCACAGAAGATCATTCTTCTCTAAGTAGTTTAGAAGTTGGCTGTTAATTAAACGTTCCATCACTTTGGAAAGTAGTGATGTGATGGCTATTGGGCGATAGTTTGTGGGGTCACTTCGGTCTCCTTTTTTTGGAACTGGGTGAACAAGAGCTTTTTTCCATCCCAGGGGAACAATACCACATCTAAAGGACAATCTGAAAAGTTTGGTGAGCACAGGACTAAGTTCAGGAGCGCAAGTTTTTTAATACCACCGCTGGTATGCCATCTGGGCCACTGGCTTTGTTGGTTGCTAATTGGAGAAGTTCTCGACGTACGGCTTTGAGGCTGAATTTTACAGCCCCCATCTGCTTGCCACAGTGAGGAATGGATGGGGGGTTGGCCCCACCATCGTCGAGTGTGGAATTGGAAGCAAACAGCGAACCAAGAAGTTCAGCCTTCTCTTTGGAGGCTAGAGCCAGTGTGCCATCGGCATTAGTCAGTGGTGGAAAAGAAGAAGTGCAAAAGTTGCTGCCAATAGAGTTAGCGAGAGACCAGAATGCTCTACTACCGGCAGGGCAAGCGGACAACTTGTTGCAAATTTGTACATTGAACTTGTCTTTGGAGTCATTAATGGTTTTCTTGCATTCTTTGGAGGCTAAATTGTATGCTGCACGACTTATGGGGTCGTTATTTTTTCGTAGTTTGTTGTATGCGGTATTCCTGCGTTTTACGGCCTCGGCACAGTCACGGTTAAACCAGCTTTTTAAGGTGGTGCCCATAGTTTTCGTGGAGTGAGGAATAAAACATTCCATTCCTTGGATGATTACATCCTCCACCAGATTGGCACATATTGAAGGGTCCTTATTTTTTTTGAAGCAAATATCTCCCCACGGGTATCCTCCGTAAAATCCACGTAATCCGTTCCAGTCAGCCGACCTGTAGTGCCACACACGTCGATTGTTTTGTTCTTTTGGTGGCAATGGAGCACTGATTGTAGTTGTTTTCACAAGGCAGTGGTCGGAGTTGCCTAGTGGCGCTTCGACCTCCACCAAGTAATCATTTGGCTGAGAAGTAAGAAATAGGTCGAGTAGAGCTGGACGATGTGATGCGATGTCAGGTTTACGGGTGGGGTTCTGTACGAGCTGTGCAAGGCCATAGCAAGACGCAAATAATTCAGCACAATTGCCAGCGGAGCTTGTCTCTCCCGACCCCAACCATGCAGTGTGGTGCACGTTGAAGTCGCCGAGAACAACAAATTCCGCTTGTGGGTAAGAAAGCAAGAGACCATCAATGGTCTCACCCAGATAGTCGAAGAGTTTAGATGTTTCTGCTTTGGACATGTTAGGGGATCTGTAGAGTCCTGCATAAATCCTAATTCTCTCGGGGTCGTTGACCCTGACCCACAACACTTGGAACTCAGCTCGTTCTACAGAGCGGATTCGGTTGTAGTTGATGTCAGACCTGATAAAAAGGCAAAGTTCGGCTTTGTAATGAAAAGTACCTTCCAAAGTATATTGCGGACAGTTGAGGTAACTATGGTCAGCAGGTGTGGCTATCTGTGTTTCTGTGAGGAAAAGGAGGTGAGGGCGGGAATTTTGTAGGTGGTGGTGTACTGCGTTGATGCTAGCGTGCAGCCCTCTGATGTTGCAGTAGTTGACAGAGGACCAGCACGTGGGGTTTGTGTTATGCTGTATGGACTCATTTCTATTTGTGTTCATTATCATGTTTGTTTAGTTGTGTTTTATGGAATTGGATAGGGTAAGAGGGTAGGAGTCGGTGAGATAAGCACACAGTCCTCGCGGCTCCGGGTCAGGCCTAGTGCAGTGGAGAGCAGCGAGGTGGAGGACCCCCAGTGCTCCCCGCACGCAAACAGTGGGACCCAATCCGGTCACTATCCGGCACACTGCATGCGGCGAGATTATACACCGGCTGGTGGGTCAGCCAACCTACGGTAGTTAGCCGCTGGTCGGGACCCTGTACTATCCGGCGGCGCGGCCAGCATCTAACCGCTTTACTGGCTCTCCCTCTCTCGGTTCCCTCCACCGCGACCAGCCCCGGAGCGGCGAGGCATCAGCGCTCATCCGACCGTCACCAACCTCTCCCCTATATCCCCGCGCCTGCACACGATACGCTCAGAGAAGATCAGCCGAAGCCGAGACTCCTACACACGACCTAAGTGCGAACGGTGGTGTCTTCCGGGGACGACGACTCCATAAATCGTCTACCACTACTGAACATCTTAGCCGCTACTTTGTAGACGTTGCCCAGGGTACACCAGCACAAGGTGCTATGCGTGGAGGTGTGTTCAGTGTGCAATCATTATTATGAGAATATACCCAAAAGAAAATTATGCATGTAATGATTGCGTACCCCAAATACCCTAAATAAGAGTTCTATAAAAAATGTCGCGGTCAGTGGAGTTAAGTAATAATTTCATTGATTATTTAAAAAAATCTACATAATTTTTAAATAGTAATATCAATAACAGCAAACATACAAAACCAGGGAATGAAATAAGTTGCTGTCTTTTAACCTCATAATAGTTAAATAGTACGTTGTTCAACAATTTTTTTTTTACCGTTAAAAATATTATTTGTTTATATAAATTCTCAACAATAAAAAATCGGAAACATTAAAAAAAACATCGCAATGTCCAGCGAAAAATGAGAGCAAAAAGTTTATGAAAACGTTCAGAGCTTTGAAAACAAAAATATAGCGGCTTATAACTAGTTATTACATTTCCACGTATAATGAGAACTAGCAGAATTTAATCTAGTGGTTTTTAATACGCGTATATTTTATTTGAAGGCTTATGAAATAAGTTATTTAACTTTAGACCCCGCAATGTGTACAAAATTAAAGGAAACGGAGAAGACAGACGCGGATCTACACAATGGTAACGGTCTAATTTGGCTTTAAATATGAATAAGGTACAACGAAAATATAAATGCTTTTATAATTTATAATCTTTCATGTACTAAATATATATTTTTAAGCTAAGCTCTCTTCTATAGCTTGAAATGATCGATATGAAATGATAATATATTTAACTGATGGGTGACTGAAGTCACGTCAGTGTGGTAAATATTAAAAATAAAATTTTACAGTTATTGATTTGAATTAAAAATATATAAATAACAATATACTCGTATGTTAAGCTTATTCAAAATTTTAAAGTGCATAATTTTTTGGAATTCATAGAAAATTATTAGTTTTGAATATCAACATTAAAATTACACTTAAATACCTATTGTAACGTATTTATTTTAAGAATTGGGCACACCCGTTACAAGTTTCGTAATAAGAGTAATATAAAAATGAATATTTTTTTATGAAATTTCAGTGTACAGAAGAATATATCAATGTTATCTGATATGAATTTTTACGAGGGATGTCTTCTTCTCGAAGAAAATAAGGCGAGATTTTTGAATGTATTCCATGGAAAATACAAATAAATTTTATTGGTGTCCGACTATATCATTGGACAAGGCCAGCACTGTGCAAAGAATGAAGGGAAGTGTGTGCGCTATTTCCTTCCTTCTGCAGGCGGTACAAAAGCCAGGCTGGAGGAGTTAGGAAAAAAGAAAACTCAAGCAAAGGAATAAAAATACCGAGATGTGAAAACGCAAGCTGAAAAGAAATTCCCCAACAGAATAAAGGCGCAAAGAAAGGCACCCCGCCGTCTAGAGTCGTGAAACCTGCGGTTCTTGAATAGTGAGGCGCATGGAACATACTGACATAGACATAGATGGGGACAAATATACTGAAATAGAGCTTCAAAATTACACCAATCTTTAAAAGTAAAAGTGGTAAACTGACAAAGCATGCAACAACAACAAAAAAAATGTTTTGACTTTACCTTTATACAGTTAAACATCATATTGCTATCGTAACATGTCAATCGTTAGTAATACTCGTAAGTGTGTATTTCTTTAATCGATAACTCTTGGCAAAATTACACTAATAGTGTGTATTCTGTTTGTATTTGTAATGTTATATAATGTAAAATAGATTTGAGTTTTAATTTTCCACGACATAATTTACGACGTGCTTGGGCTTCGTCGAAAACTGTGCTGTAGAATTTGTGGTGATCATATATTCCAGATATGGAACGAATATGAAGTAAAAAAAATACTGATTTTATTTGTGTTAATGGTAAATATAAATAACTTATTTTTATTTAAATGCCTTTTTATTCACTTTATTCTTTATTTGGAAATATAGTCTGAGACTAAATTAAATTCGGTGCGTAATAGGTTGCATACCAAAACCAAAACACTCAAAAGACGCACAAATCTAAGTTTTTTTTGTTGAATTACGGATAGCGTACATATTTATAATATTTACGGTAGAGAGAACCGCAACAAAAGTAGTATTTTTTTACTAACAAACCATTTGCAATATAAGGTAAAATAATAAAAAATGTTTTCACTTTTGTATGTGATCCATGACTTTGAGCGAAAAACGAAATTTATCATAGTACAGTGTCCTATAGCTTTTCATTTAAGTATTATTTAAGGTATTAACGGTATGATTTATTTCTTTCAAAAGTATTTTACATCAATCTTACGAAGCAGTATGATATACTTAATGATTTGATGATATCGTGCTAAAGCGATATCTGCGATGGTAACTTTAGATGCAATTTTATCAAGCGATTACCTACTGCACCACTCATGAATCAGACATGTTTTACTTCAATACGTTTTCGTCCTTCTAGGCGTGAAGTTGTAGAAGCTCTGTCTTGGAGTAGAACACAAAGCCGCGTGAACTATCGGAGCCGGGTGATAAAAAGAACAACAAGACGCTGGATGATGAAGCTCTAGGGGCGTGGGGGGATGATGAAGAATGGAGTGTGGCCGTAAGGAGCTCAAGTCAACTTCTAAATGAGGTTGCACTTCTGAAGAGGTATTCCGTGCGTCATAGGAGACACCTCATATTGCGGGTAAAAGAATGCTACTTACCTTCTAATTATACCATAGTCATCAGCTTGTGACTATGGTATAATATGTTAAACTTAAGCCTTGTGTATGAGTCCATCTTCGGCAATCTATGTATATATACGAATATGTAATGATTAGAAAATACGTGAGGATGTTGCATGCAGAATAAAATATCATCAATTTAAGGAAAGAGAAACGATCGACATTATATTTGAGCTGTAGACAGTATACAGTAATCTTTTTTTCTAGAATCATACTGATCATTATATATATTATATCATTATCGATATTTCACATCTAACTTATTGATAAAATAAATGTTGTATATAATCTTATTTACTGTGAATCTGTATATGTACGTATTATTATTTGTATGTTTTCTTTTTGTTTAATTAAATATTGTAGAACTTTTTCTTGAGAGCACAGTCTGCTGTTTGAATCCTATAATTGTTGTTTTATTTTTGTAAGAGTAATTGTGAATAAGACAGGAGTTTTAAGTATTTTTTGTAGATCAAACATGTAATAGATAGTATGTTATTTAAACGATTTGATGCTGCGCTTCTAAATTTTGATTTGCATATCCAGTAAAATTTTGAAAATAAATATTTATATACTAAGAATATTTAGCGTGATCCCTGACTATATAACTAAAAAAATA
Organism: Glossosoma conforme; assembly: GCA_022606575.1. Taxonomy (NCBI): domain Eukaryota; kingdom Metazoa; phylum Arthropoda; class Insecta; order Trichoptera; family Glossosomatidae; genus Glossosoma; species Glossosoma conforme. Next base: position 877,582 of record JAGTXR010000001.1, read on the forward strand.
TATTTACTAGAGTCTGAACTGGTATAAAATTTAAAATATTCAAAATCACTGAAAGTTACTATAAGATAGTAGGTGGTTGCGGCAAAAATTATATTTTTTTTTTTTTTTTATGTAAATACACGGAGATCATAATATATATTACTGAGTATAACTATATACTTCTAGAAACATTAATTTGCAGTTTTTTTAGTAATTATTGGTAGATTTTTTAAGCAGTAGAATGCATTTCATAGACTCATTGAAAGAAAACCTTATATATGGATGGAAACATACAAACAAATAAGCACAAAATTTATGCTATATGGATACGGACGTTGAATGAAGTCTGATGGTTTTGTTTGTTCCTTGAACCAAAGGACTAACTCCTAATGAAGCCTTGGGATTTTTTTCCGTCGGCGGCCGAGGCCGAGAAAATTATTCATCTTTATTGTCTTCCAATCGGAACAAGTCCTACGCGAATGGAATAGATTGGAATGGAGGTTTTTTGACAATTTAATCAAGACGCTTAGTAAAATTCCACAATCCTTTTATTCAGTATAAATGAATAATCGTACATATATTAATATTATTAATATTTTAAACATATTTTAAAATTAACCGAGTGTCGTTCTTTATTGTTCGCATTTATGACGTTATACATTTTTGAGAGATGCTATATATATTTCACCATTGAATTAAATAGTATAATGTAGTATTTTTAAGAATATACATACATAATTTTATTGAACATAATGGTCACATGAAATTAATATATTTATATTATATAAAAAAATAATTGTAAATATTTAAAATACCATTTAGTTTGATACTTAGTTTAATATTATTAAAAATAAAATTGTGGTACAAAAATTTATTGTGTATTCCATTGAAGAGCATTAAATATAATACGTTAATATTTTTTTATAATAATCATTATTGAAAAATAATCTTTTAAAAAATATTTCAATACATGGCAAAGTAGTGTGTTTTTAACATAAGACAAGTTTAATGAACTGTTTTTATAATTATATTATTATTTTGTACCTACAATAAGATATAAAATATGTAAATTAATTTTTAAATTTATAATATTGTAATTAAAAAAATCGTTTTTATTAATTTAATAATAAATCGAAATTGAAACACATATAAACAAGAAACAGTAAATAATTCGTACCCACTAAAAATTTAAAATATGATAATAATAATACATAAATACACATTTTTCAAAACAAATTGATAAAATATTGGAAATAGTTAATTAAGAGTAGCATAAAAAATAAAACACTCTAACTTACTCGTAGGTAAGTGCAAAAAAGAAACAAAACTAATAACAGTTATTTTCTGGATGTTATTAAAAAGGAAAGAATTATCATCCAATACAAACTCTCAAAAGCTAATAAAACATTGTTTCATAAAATGGAATTTTGGCCACTCAAGAGTTAAATCAAATGAAAAACATAAAACTCTCTCCTTTAGTTGGTTTATTGCGATCTGGAAGAATTTTTCTAAGAAAGGATAACGAATTTGTGTAAGAGTTTCAATCTTGATTTGTATTAGTCATTTAAAACAAAAGATTGTATTTTATTGGGCAATAAGAAATACTTCGTTAAAATTAATTTAAAATAAATTAGTATTTAGTATGAATAGACAGACATACGAGTATATCAATAAGAGATTTTAATTTATATTGGTTGCATTCATATAGTATATTATCAAAATGTATGCAATATATTTCCAATAAAATCATTAACACAAATACTAGTATTCAAAAAATATGAAGAGTTGATAACGGTGGTGATATTCAAACTTTTCTTATCAAGTATAAATGGAACATGTCAAAAATTATATACGAGTATAAACTGTGTGCTTATACTCGTATAAACACAAAAAAAAAATATGTGTCTGATTGTTGGAGCAGATTTTTTCTTCGTCGGGGTCACCACTGTTGGGATGTTTGGTGTGTGTGGAAGTGTTGTGATCTGTGGATTGCTGAGTAGAAATTATTAGGCGTGTTAAGAATTGATCAAAATACACGGACATTCCGAACATTAAAGAAAATAAATAAGAACACGCTATAATGTCACAAGGAATTTAATATCAGTAATTAAGCTTAATATTTAAACAGTTTTAAAGGTTGAAAAGTTACAGAATATTTATATGCATTTAATTTGAGTTGAATGATTAACGAGATTTTATTTATTAGCAAGTTTTAGAAGTAATTTTTAGAATAATGAAAGGTCAGTTGTACGTAGTTGTAACTTTGTTGGCGAAGAGCGGGCACGTAACACAGGGGCGTCTCCGGCGGGCGGCTGAGAAATTGATCAGTTTCCGAAAGCGGTCGAGAGAGAAGAGAGTAGAGATCTGGTCCGTATGATCATCTGCTTATATGAAAAATGGAAGCTTAAGGCTCTGATAGGAAGACTGTTGTAGGATCAGCGATATATTTTTGAGTTCTTTAACCATATTTTTAAAGAGCGATTAAAGGTAATGCATCGGGCTAGTATCTGATTGGCTTAAAAATATTGATTGATGATTTAAACAGCCAAATATGTTTCGTACACTGCAGTTACTGTCTCTTCAAGTAACCAAAATTTTGTTCCGAAGGCCATTGAAAACCATATAAAGGTGACAGTTTGTGGTGATCAAATTATGTGGATTTGAACAGAATATTTTTGTCATATTTTAAAAAAAAAACTCTCATACAGCATTAAATACTCGTAAAAAAGCCAAAATTCTTGAGTCAAAGAATATTACTTTAGGGCTCCGCAAGCAACTTGCCAAAACACTTGTTTGGAGCATCTTAATGTACGGCTGTGAGACATGGGGCTTATCTGAAAGTGATAAAAATAGACTAGAGGCCTTTGAGATGTGGTCGTACAGAAGAATTCTCGGAATTTCCTGGAGAGACCACGTCACGAACAATGAGGTTCTCAGGATAATCAAGGAAGATAGGCACCTAATAAGAACCATCTCAGAGAGGCGAGCCGATGGATTGGTCACATCATGCGCCACGATGGTCTTCTTCACGATATTGTGGAGGGAATGGTTGAGGGTAGAAACTGTAGAGGGCGCCCTAGACGGGAGTATTTACAGCAAGTATTCGAGGACATGAATTGTAGCGCTTATGCTGAGCTGAAAAGGGTTGCGGAGGACCGAGAGGAATGGAGATCGAGATGCAAGATTCTGTTGCTGCAAACCAATCCACCGGATTGATACTCCGAAGAAAAAATGCAGTAGGCAGAAACTAACAAAAATATTAGTTTTATTCAGTTTGTGCTTACTATATTCACTTGTTATTTTAAATGGCTTTTTAGAATATTTGTCATATTTCGATACTCTTATGCGAGTATATCATTGAAGATTTCTACAATTTATCCGATTTATTGATCAGAGAAATGTCATATAAGATACATATATGTGTCGCCATATTGGCATTTTGGACAAGTCCGGTCACGGGTGTGACGTTAGTAATATAGATCGCCACCTGTGGGGCTGGGCAATAGCCCGTCACGAATAGGCTCAGTTGTATGCCGACCGTCAGAAGGTCGCATTATGGCCGGCTCGGCATGTTATTCCGACTAGGCCGGAAGTTTGTAAAGTTTATAAAAAGTCTTTGTAATGTTAATCTGCTCCTCATCCTACCACCACGCGACTGAATAACAACCTTTTAAAGAGAGGAGAATGTTAGTATCAATTGGTGACCATTTATTGTACTTGAACGCGTTCACCGCGAATGAGCTTTACGTCATTTTTGTGCACTTTGAAACTTATAAGCTTTTTTTGTTATATCAATTGAACGAAGCAATGTACAAAAATAGTAAAAAGACAATAAATGTTTAAGCGGGCAGTCTCTTCAAGATGTACTCGGCTGGAAGGGTCCTGTAGTAGAAGTGATCAGCGCTGGAAGTAGTTACATGGGTCCCTCTCAGAGGTGTGGGATGGGCCGGGAGGGTCCGGCCGTGGAAGTGATCAGTATTGGCGGTAGTTATGTGAGCCCTTTGTCCAGCTCGCCCGCCATATATCGGCCGCTCCTTTATTAAGTCCACGGAAGGAGCCGTTCACACGTGTACTGACAGCATAACGCGCTGAAGGGATGCGACGCTATCTTGTAATACACGTATGTTTACTTTTATTTAATATCAACGATAGTAGCACATTGTAAGTGTGGATTTTGCTAGATCACTGAAGTTAAGCAACATTGGACGTAGAACAATAAATAAATGGTTACCGCTTGTTTTTAACTGGGTTTAGTTAGTTTGTGAGGTCCAGGTAAATCATTTGATTTCACAACGAATCGTCTCATTAAATACTCTTCTCTTAAAACATAGGCGTCTATAATAGCAACTAAACAGTGACCAATTGTGGTGACCATATGCTTTAGATATATGAATAATACAAAATAAATGATTTATTACAATCGATTTTTTTCAGTACTAGCTTGGAGGCGAAGAAAAGTGTAGTAAAACGGTAGGTTTTTCTCATAAAATAAAGAACATCTTAAATATAATGCGTCATATGGTGCCTTTAAGAGATCCGTTGCTCGAAGTGTCTTTAAAAGAAAAAATACGAAACACGGTTATCCAAAGAAAAACTCGAGTAGTGGACGCTACCAAACGAATACATTCAAGTGGTAATTGTCAGAATATATGTGTCAAAGATACCAAAATTTCTAATCAAGTCGATGAAGTGCAAGGTAGAACTTGCATTTATTGGGCACTTTAAAGTACTTTATTTTTCTATCAACGTAGAATAGCTAATTTTATACAAAACCAAAATTTATTATATTTTAGACAACTGTATAGAAGTAATCATTAGATTCGATTTATTTGATCAATTTTATTCAAAAAAGAGCAGTGAGTCTTAAAAATAATTATATTCTAGCCCCTGATAACCCGGATCTATTGATCAATATCAAATGCGAGACACGTCTCAGGGTATCCCTATATAGTAGAAATAAAAACAGAACTACACAGTTTAAGCAAAACTACACAAGTAGACTTTGAAAAACAATCCCAGCATCTTTGTTTTCTTTCACATGGAATCAGATTTTTTTCAAGAAGCAGATTAATAATCGTAAAATATTTATGAGTATTAACCTGTTTACGCTACTTATATTTCCATAATACGTAAACACTCCACCACAACATATCATTCTCACAAGCAGCGTCCAAGCAACCTGTCCGAGCATCATAGAGTCCGCAAAGGACCAAAGCCTTGTGACTTGTAGTCCTGTGTTTGTTTGTATTTTATAAAAAAATATTTTAGGTTCGTCGATGTCGAGAGGATTGCATTAAATAGTGTTTAAGGCGCATTGCAAAATTTATCTGTCCAGACGTAAAAAAACATCTGGATAGATGATTAAGTCTATCTTAGTCGATCTTAGTCGCATCTCTAGTAGGCGGAGATGGGCGGGTGGGCGATCGTCCAGGGTGGGTGGTGGACATTCCGCCGCGTGATTAAATGACCCCGCTGACCGTGTCCGGACACGTCTTTTATTGCTCGCCTCGGGAAATTGCCTGGATTGCAGCTGCCCGCCCAGTCCGCCCCTGACACATAGGGACACACAAAATATTTATTTACCGTCAAGTACCTACCATTGGGAGAACTTGTATATTATTATAGAGTATAAAAACCCAGGCTTCTTTATATACACGCTGCAAAAAAAACATAAATAAATCATAATAAAACATCCAGGAATATGAAAGACATGTTTTGATTTTATGCGGAATGACGAGGTGAGAGACAGAAGAACACAAACCAAACCTTTTTCAGGATATTTCCATTGAGAAAACTCACCAAGAAATATACAAAGAATATATTCGTCGGGGCTTTGGGAAGCAGAATTGAGATATTAAAAAATAAAGAGACACAGGCTGTTTGTTCTCTCTAGGAGAAATACTAATCTGCCATAGATTATTCTTCTTGAAAGAGTGATCAAAATGTTATACCAAATTGCCTCAAATGTTGATATATTCAACGCAGAGAAGTTCAGTCACAAGCTCCATGAATTTAATTGTAGAAATAATTTCGTGGAGTCGTCTGTTTAGCGAACTCTGGTACTTTTTAGTCTATTTATATAATATTGTACTCTTCTTTTTATTTTAAATTTTTTAATTTTTTTTATAAATTTAATGATTTATAAGCTGATTTTTTTATTATCATATAAATGAAATAACTAAAATTATAATGTTTTTAAAAGAAACAATAAATAAATTAAATTGAAAAAAAAAGACGAGAAAAAAGCAGCTGATAGATTTGTTGAGGCAGAGCGTATATGAGAAGACAACCATAGATTCAAAAACAGATGTTGACTAGAAATTATTATTTTTAAATAAATAATATTATTTTATCATCCCTGAGGTCCGTTTCTTGGCCTCGTCCAATCTTCACACAATAACACCGATCCTGACAAATATGCCAACAAGAACTTTAATTATGTGTCCCCGGCTGGCGAGGAAAAACTTTGCTGCGAGGGACAAAGGAGGGAGTCTTGCGCAATAACTGGACAAGAAACCACACAAAATACACGGAAACGCGCTCTTTGACACACATTCTCTCCAGCAAGAATGTTTTACTTTATAAGACTACGAGAGTTAACGTTTTGTCAAGTAATTTAATAAGAAAACTACTTAAACAGCACGAAATCATTCTCACTGACATATTTTTAATCGTGCATGAATGTTTCACTTTATATAATAATACAGTTTACTTTTTTAATTTGTATTTTAATGATTAAACTAAATAGCTCTTCTTCTTTATCCTAGCCATTTCCCATCATCTGGGGTCGGCTCTCCTTGTGCACGTTCGCCATGTCTGTCTGTCCTGCGTTGCATTCTCGGTCAAACCCAGGGTTTTCAGATCCTTGTTTAGAATTGCAGTCCAGGTTGCCTGCGGTCTTCCAGGTCTTCTGACTTGATTAAACTAAATAGCATGGGATTAAATTTGCTGATTCCACCTAGGAAAGATTTTTATAATACTCGTATTTATTACCTTCAGAATTAGACCAATGTCTTGAGAGATACAAGTTATTGATGCGGTTCTTATAAGTGCTGGTTAATGAGTTCAACACAAAGTTTCGGATGAGCCGATTGTGTTCCATTAATAATTTACTTAAAAAAAAAACATTAACAGAGTAAATTATTTTTTCACACAAACTTTTAAACGTGATATAATGTGGTTGTAAAAAATATATAAAGTAAATATTTTTTCATACTCAATTTCGAAAAGTACAATTTATCACAAGACAATTAGTGTTTGTTAAATTACAACGTTAATCACGTACAATTGAAATGATTATGTTATTTATACGTTTTATTAAAAAATATTTTGTGATTTTAATATACAAAATGCGTCACTCATTTTTATGAGAAATAATTGACTAAATCGATCCACGTTAAAACAAAGTAAAAATATTTTAAATTCATTATTTTTAATAGATTTTAAAACAAAAAATATTATTTGGATTTTATTGAACATATTATTAACGTTAAAAGTAGTTGCCACATGGATAATTTTTCGAAGGTTTGGATATTAATATAGAAAATCGTTTATTATCCAATTTTGGAATGTAAATCCAACATGAGAAAGAGTAAAGACTGTCGGCTGGTAGGTGGTTGAGATGCCCATATGCTTTGGTTTGGGAGTGAGTTGGTATATTATATAGCATAAAAATACTTCAAATAAATTAATTATGTTGTTTAATATATTTGAAAAAACTATTTATTTTTCATTTATTAAAAATAAAGTAATAAAAAACGGTTACTATAACTCTATTGCATTCACTTATAAATTTATAGGTATCGTAAAAGTTTATCATTTGATGCTTGCAAATAAAATGTTTATTGGAAATGCCGTGCAGCATAATTATGCCATATTTTCTATAATAATTTGGCTTATCCTGTTGCATTACTATATCAATTAAATAATGAGAGTATATTAATTAGTTTATTACATCTTATTACAAAAACATTAAAAAAACATCATCATTCCATACCCATCCTACGAGCTGCAGCATATCGCTGTCACAAGCTGTCGCCATAGAACTCTGTTAGCCGCTGTGCTCCTCGTCTAATTATATTTTAGTTCAGTCTCCAGAAGATCTTCCGATTACATTGTATGTACGAGTCCTGATGAAGTTCCCGGACTCGGAAGTTCCGAGGACTAAAGAAAAGACAGCTATAGTTTATGCTGCGCCTGAAGTACATGTTACATTAAAATCCATTTTCGTTTCATAACCAACTGATTAGTCAAAAATGCTGCCTTGTCCGTACCCTCATCGTATCATGCCTCAATCAAAATCCATTATACGGCTGCATTGTCTTATGTGAGATGCCAAATTTGCAGCTGTGTAGAACGATGGGGATGATGCTGGAACTGGATAGGCAAGACTTCTTTATAAACAACAACAAAAATGTTTAAAAATTAGAAATAAATATCAAATAAAGTATTGTTCTGAAAACCATTTTTTCTGAACAAAATGTGACCCATTTTTACAAAATAAATATACAAAGAAAATTAGCTTCAATAATTACAACACCATTTTGTTAATGTCAATTAGTCTTTTATTTGTTAGACGTATTAGGTTGAGGAGCAAGAGAAAGTTATATTTAAAATTCCAAAGTTTTTTGAAATTCAAAACGTTCTACAAATTTACTTAGGCGATTACATAAAAATGAAAAATAAATTACGCTCACTGATACACAACATGATACAAAAATATGCACGTTAATAAAACATATGAGAAATTCTCAGTACAAGTCTCAAAAGGTGCATTCACTCTTTCTACCTCTTACCATACCCGGTCCAGGAAACAGTCGTTTTGTCAATACGATAGATGTTGACAATAAGCTGAGATCCTCCGCCTTCACCTCTCGGCAGGAGTTACTGCGAAGGAACAGAACTTCAAACCTTTGTACTGCGACTCAGACGAATCAAAGGTCTCTTCAACAACTTGGCTGCGATTCTTTTTGTTGTGCAGCAAACAAAGAGCAAAGACAATAGAACAACTGGGCTGATACGGACGTTCAGTGTTTGAATAAATCGGATATGACTTCTCGGACATTGTTGTATTTTGAGAAATACTTAAAAATCTGAATTGTGGCACTTTTTCTGGTACCTATTTCTCCCTACTTTACTCTTACTTTTGTTTATATATATATTCAAGAAAATTTAGCATAGTCTTTGAATATTGACTTAAAAAAAATATTTATCATAATTTGTAATATATATCACACGTTTGTCTATGTTAGCTAATAGGTTGTATATACTTTCAGTGATATGTTATGCACTTCTATGTAAGTCCAGAATCTACTAAATATAATTTATTCAACAGTCAAGAATTGTGTTTAATTGTCTTGAGTAAATATGTATGCAGGATTTGTGATTTTGATACACTTTCTAAATATTTCTTTAAAAAAAATGTTTTAGAATTATTGTTAGTATTTTCAATGGTCAATGAGTGACACCGATTTGTGATACCATTGTCACTGCAATAAAAGGTAAGAAATAACGATTAGAAATCTGTTACATTTTGAGATACACTTTTATTTTCATCTTTTGCATTATAAATCATTGAAAACTGTTTTGAAATATACTTATTTGTATGAACGTATTAGAGGTAAACATAGAAATACGAGTAGTATAGTTTAAAATTAATCTTGTACCTATAAGATTCTAGTCTATTTATTGAAATTTGCTCTTGACGAAAAATGTCTCGTTAAATCCATCTATTCATTGATAGTTTCTGTAAAAACAGATGACGCGTGAATGTCGTGCTGTAGTATAATTATGTAGGCGGATCAACACAAACAGAGCTAAGCCACCCTTAAAATGTCGAGTATCATAATAATCCAAAGATTAGATTTCTCTATCACCATCTGTTAGTAGTATTTTAAATAAGTTAGTAGGAATAAAGTATTATTAGGCGTGCAATGAATTGAAATGAAGAAGCTCTGCGATTCGAATTCTCGTGATGTCCATCTTTTTATCTGATTGATCGATGAAATAAATGTCATATAAGTTGGTATTTGTTGTATTTGTATTAATTGTTAAAAAATATACGTGATAAATACGAGTAGCAAGTATTAGAAACGTGAATGTTCGAAATCTCTCACTCTGGGTGTTAGATGTATGAAAAGAAGTTGAATCAGAGAGATTACAGGGTTTTGTTTGAGTTCTGCTAGGTGGCAGTGCTGTCCCCCACTGCAGCCACAGACACTCCGAGCGCATTTATATCGCCATTGTCGGAAACAATACGTAATCAAATACCGAGCCAACTCCTCTCGCGCGTATTATGCAAGACTCGTGGTGGAATCAAAGAACGAAATACACTCCTTTGATTATATTTCGCAATATATTTTCACAATTTAAGAAGCGGTTTCCTTAAATATATAATACAAAACTTTTCACACCCAACCTTGAAACAGAAAAACTAGGGGTTTAGCACAAAATCATTAGTCAACAGTTAGCTCGAAAGAGAGTATTTCTTTAGACTGAAAAATGGAATCAGAAGAACACGAACTAACCTGAAACGATAGATATTGCTGAAACATGAATAGCTACTGATGTATAAGACGAAGAAATTCAAACAGTTTCATTTATAGGATCATGCTGATGTGATTTACGACTTGCTGTTCACAGGACCTTTTATTAAGCAAAAAACGATGATTTTATATAAAAACATAAATAACAAACCGAAAACAAAAGACTTTCATCCTTCGCGTGTTCCATTACGCTCAACTTGGATATTGCATGTAAAAAAAATGAGATTTTTTAATTGTATTTTCTTATACGGGATTTATTTATTTAACAGATAAAAAATAATTGATAGAAAGAAAAACAATAAAAAATAGACTTGTCTAAGATCACTGTGATCCAGAAAACCAATGCCATCGACAACAGAAGAAAATTATGTGAAAAAAGGATCGAGATGTTCTGGTAGCCTATTTGAAAACGCCATCGCAGTTGTCAAATGAATTTAGTACTTGAAACTCCACACTTATAGCTGGAATAAATAATAGTGGATGACTACGAGCTTGAGTATACCATGTGAATAGCACCACGAAGGAGAAGGAAGGTATGTTTATCTTCTTCTTCGTGTCAGCGACGTCAAATTATTTCTGCCCAGTATCTGGCAACATCGATAGCTCGTGTGGTACCTAGCATTAGGTCTTGAGGTGTGCAGCTTGTTAAGCACATGGAGCAGGATTTCAGGTGTGAGGCGGTCTGCAGGTCTCCACAGTTGCACAATAGTGGCTCTCCCTGCCGAAGCATTCCCCACCACTTGAGGTTATCCTTTGTTCTACGGTTTTCCGGTTCTTAATCTGTTCAGGAATTTCCAGGTCCGCTAGTCAAGGATCTTGCCAGTTGGGAGGTCTTTCTTTGGAGTAATGAAATCCTCTGATGCAACTTGTTGCCAGAGCTTAAGTCGTTCAAACTGCTATCCTGGACAAAATGTGGAATAAATATTAACGGAGAGTAGATTTCTCACCTCCGATTTGCAGATGACATAGTGCTAATAGCCGAATCACCTAACAAGCTCCAAGACATGCTCTACGACCTCAACGAAGCGTCGAACAAAATTGGTCTGAAAATGAACATGGATAAAACAAAAGCCATGATTAATAGTCATATTTCACAGACCTTTGATCCTATTTCCATTGGAGGAACAGAAATAGAGGTTGTAAACGACTATACCTATCTGGGACAAGTAATACAACTAGGGCGAAATAACTTCTCAAAAGAAATCGACAGGCGCATACAACTGGGATGGGCAGCATTTGGAAAACTAAAGTACATTTTTAAAGCGAAAAGGCAATGCCTTAAAACTAAGGCGTTTAACCAATGCGTCCTCCCTGTATTAACAATATGGCGCAGAGACGTGGAATCTGACAGCAAGTCTTACCCATAAAATAAAAGTCACCCAGCGTGCTATGGAGAGATCCCCGGAGTGTCGCTAAAAGATAGAATCCGAAACGAGGAAATACGCAGAAGAACTCAAGTAGTGGATGCTACCCAACGAATAGGTTTCAAGTGGCAATTCAGGTCATATCTGTCGAAGAGACGACGGTCGATGGGGAAGAAAAGTACTGGAATGGCGCCCAAGTCAAAGGAAGCATTGGCCGAGTTACAAGATGGACTGACGATATAAGAAGAATCTTGACCTGGATGGAAGGCGGAGGATCGAAGAGGATGGAGACTCATGCGGGAGGCCTACGTTCAACAGTGGACGGACACAGGCTGATGATGATGATGATGAAGTCGTTCATTTTCAGAACCTTCACGTGGTGCCCCTGGAAACGGAATCTCGGACTTACTCCTCCGGCCAATCTTTTCAACCCAGCGACGAAAACAAAAGGTATGTTTATGAGCAGTTATTTTGCCACTTTAACGAATGGAAAGAAAGCATCTCCAGAAGAAAGGGATTGGGATAAGGAGTCGACTGAATTGAAAGGATAGTTATTCTTATTTAAGTCGTCCCTTCTTCTCTGTCACCACTGCGAGGCGCCCAGGAGTGCATTGGTGTCAACAAATATTGACACTGCGCACCGCGGCTGGGCACAAAGCCAGAACCATTATTGCATTTCTGCTCCGTTTCTGTGCACTGTGGGATGAGACGCCACCTCTCATATAAAGCGTGATTTCAATACGAAACACATAAAGGGTTTTATTCCAAGGAAACGATCGGTTAATCAACAAGACGCTTATTTAGTTAAAATCTTATCATCAAATAATACACATACAAATACTTACATTGAATTTCTCTCATCTATTAATCGGAGAAAAACAAACGATAGATTAGAATCAAAGATATCGTTCCTTTGCCCAACTCGAGTACCATTATTTCGTCTATTTACATCGCCTTACTGACTTGAGAAATCAACTTATATCATGAAAGTAATACTATATGTATCATTTACAGATGCCGTTTGTCATAAATTGTATGTACTGTAATGATCTGTATTTTTTTCATGTTATTTGTAACGATTATCTTTACAAATTTAATTCAGTGTAATTTAGACTATGTCCAAGCAATGGTTCTTTGTAGAAAAAATGGGTTTTTTTTTTGATTATCGATTAATATTATTAAAGTTTAAATTATTATTTAATATTTTTTGAAGTGTATCTGGAGACTCATTGCCCATAAAAATCTACGGCAAACATAATCTTTTTGACATTTGTCTTATCAATATCGGAGAAAATAAACTTCAATCGCTGGGATTCGAACTCGAACCGTTTGCAAACTCAATGTTCTGTCTGCACTCACGGTTGCCTCTGAAAAGTGTAAAATAACTTTAATGTGTTTAAAAGTAAAGTTGTTGCAACTACATCTCTACCATTTCTTTAATTGAGGTCGCTAAATGAGCCGAAACTGAACATTATTCCTATTTTCAAAATTCAAAAATCACTGAAAATAAAACGACGTTCCGGAAGCAGTCACTTTGACGTCAGGTTTAAATAGGTAAGAAATTATAACGTGTTCCTTTGATTTAGCGTTCTTTAAAACACACTTTGGCGTTCTTTCATGTCGGCATTAACCGGCGGGAGGAGGCTCTTGAATTTTCTAAAGTTATCATAAATGTCGACTTTTCAACAGCGCTGCGGATGCCAGGGCCGAACCGACCGAATAACAAAAGTTTACCTACTTTTTATAAGACTAATACTTACTATATCTAGAAAATACCATTCACAACATATAGCATACCACTAGAAGGCGCTGAAGAAATCTCATCTCGGGATGGAAAATATCAATGCCAAATGCGATTCTTGCAACTTTTGCAGATGACTAAGCTATGCATGTAAAGTGTTGATCCAACAACATCATCAGACATTCACGCAGAATTTACTTTTAAAGATGGTGTTCACTGGACTAAATTATCCTCTTATTGCTTGATGAATAAAATATGATACGGAGAATATGATGAAATATGTTTGTGAGCAGACACATCTTCCTTCATTATTTACCTACTTTACATACTTTTACGAGTATATTGTCATTATATTTCAATGATTATTTATGTGGTTTCCATTCATCAGTATGTTTCTACACATGGAGAGCTGAGGAAGCGTTTATTAAAGGCAAAATTGCATTATTTCAGCGAAGTGAATAAATAATGCCTAGCGTCATCCAGGAAATTTTTATAAATTTAATAATTCTAACACACCTGTAAACACTTAAACTATTCACGCAGTTTCAATATTTATTTTGACATTTGTATTCTTTAAAGTTATTCAGTTTTACAATAATTTAATATAAATAAATATTCGTCTCATTTAACACAAATATATCATTTATGAATCAAATTTTTCTAAACATTTCCTTTGAATACTTATATAATCTCATTGACTTTGATATAATCTCTTTTTTAACCACATAATCAATACAGTCGTCCTCAAATCGTATTAACCCCCATATCTGGGGTGATAATGGATGGGATTAGTCGTATTTATCTATTTAATATTTTAAATGGATATCAAACTGAATGCTAAAAATATAAATAACGATATAATGTTTTACTAAAAAGTTTGGCAATCATATTTACTTGCTAAAAAATTGGTATTGAAATATTTATTGTTATTACATAACGAAATCTGAGTTTGGTCCCGATGGTCCTCAGACCTGCAATTTCCACGCATAAAGGCCAAACATCAAAGGGAAGCGTGAGGGGCGGTGGGGAGGGGGCTGTTATTAAAGTTTTCCACAATTTATTCTGCTCCAGGCCGCGCCGGCGCCATCTTGCAAAGGAAAGCCCTGGAAAAGGAAACGTTTACCTTCTTCAAATATCAAATTCCGAACACAAAGAGCCCCCAAGAGCAGGGTCGCGGGCTCAAAATGGACGCGCAGAGCCTCGCGATGGTCGCTTTGTGTGTTGAGCCCCTTTCGGGACAAAAAACTTTGCTTATTTCAAAGCTTTGAAGTTTTATTATTGCGTCTTTGGTTGTATTATGGCGCCGTGCTTCCTGGAGCAGTACTACCAACATGCGGGGATCGCTGTAAGGAGATTTTGGCGTTTTTGATTTACCATCATTGTTATGATTTGTCTGATTTTAGATATATATATTGGAATAACGTTGATCTATATTATACTGTGAGCTAGACCAATGAATGTATTCGGAAAGAGCATTGTTGTCGTACGTTTTTACTAATATTCTATGCACCTCAACTGTTCTTGTCTTCTTGATGTATCAATCCTTGGAACCTGTTCATTTTTAAAAAGTGCTAAATATTGAAAATATTTATAATTTTAAATTAATTTAAATAAAAAAATATATAAATTAAAAATATTTAGTTTTGATTCTTATTTATTTTAAATAATTACATGTTTCGGCCTCTCTGGAGACCATCTTCAATAATGATAAAATAAAAACTGGTAGTGGCTTATATAGGTATGGACAAGTAATTAGTTCCTACATTACTAATTACTTGTCCATACCTATACAAGCCACTGCCAGTTTTTATTTTATCAGTATTGAAGATGTTCTCCAGGGAGGCTGAGACAAGTAATCATTTAAAATAAATGTGAATCAAATCTGAATATTTTAAATTTATTATTTCTTCAATTAAAATAAATTTGAAATTATAATTATGCAGTTTCACCAAGTATTCTCAGTTGATAACCTTAATTATTGGATACTTAACTTACATTTATTTGTGAATATGAAACTTATGTTAACTTGAATGATATGTGATGAAATGATAATTATTTTTGAATAAATAAAAGTATTTGATGTCTGGTGGGTACGTACAAAAAGTACGTACACAAAGTAACTCTTTGTACTTTTAACCCGCCATAATGCTCAAAGTTACGAAGGAGTGGAATTATTTTCGTGAGCAACAAAGGGAAACTTAAGCGCTTTAGTGCGCGCCCGGAGTCTAATCCTTTGTTATTAATAAAAAAAATGTATTGTTTTTTGTTTAGCTCCTCTCTAGTACTGAATGCGGAATGAGTGTACTCCCCCAGAGTTATTGAGTGGCTAATGTTTACCCATAAGATTGGAAAAAAGCTCACAAAAAAATTTACAATAGCGATCTGTTCAAAAAATACGACGCAGAAAAAACTTAATACCGCCTCTTATAATAAGCCATAGCCAGTTTTATTCAAAGAAAGTAATGTTGCATCTAAAAATTAGTGTAAATATCGGAATAATACGTAAAAGAGTTTAACTTACAAGCTGAAGAGCTGACCGTCAGCTTAAACGATGTTTTGGATAAGTTTTTTTTCAAATTTATTTTATTTCTTTCAGAAACATAACAAATTTTATTTTATACGATCCTGAAATAAGATATAATACAAGAGAAACAATTTATAAATATAAGTATTTATGATTATAAACAACAATTATTAAATAATCCCAAGCTCGCTAAATAGAAGACTCCACGAAATTATTTTGATAAATAAATTCGTGGAGCTGACGTCGAAACTGGGCTTATCTCAAGTGGAATATGTCAATATTCGAGGCGATATGGTTGACCAGTCCGATCACTCTCTCAAGAGGCAGAGTCCTGTTTTTATCCCGTTATAAATTCATTACACCCAAAGATCATCTTGCAGGAAACGAACATATACTAACTTGAAGACTCTTGCTCAAATATGGCATTCTGCTAACTGCTTGTAAAGATTCGATGATGACGGATGATTCAATTATTCTGTGGTCTCCTGCAACACCGTTTTCATGAAACTCCTGGAAGAGTATTACTGGTTAGTATGTCGGAAATAAGCTACTGATTTACGCTTCCACAGTAAATCTTGCGTCGATAATATAATTACGTCAACTAATATGTGATCGCTGAGTTATGTCGATCGGTTCGCGAATATTTTCACTATTCGTAGCTATGAAATAAGAAAGATTGGCCACAAAGGTTTTAGTAAAACAAAAAAACTGTTGCCCCATTTTTCTGTCCTGATTTTCTTAATTACTACGATTATTACTGGTGACAAGCAATGAAAATTCATCAGCCAAGCAATCAACACATAAATGAAAAGAAAACACCCAATTTAGAGAAGTGTGGCTTTGGGGTTGTAGGAAAGTTGCCTCATAAATTGTTAAATTTTATTATTAATAATTAAATATACATATACTATACATAAAATTCTTTTTTCAACGCGTCAATCCAAACACAAAAATAACGGCAGAAGCGGGATGCGAACCGCGGACCTTTAAAACCAACTATGCCCAGGTATTCATACCGCTCAGCCGACCGGGCTATTACTGTGTCGGAAAGTAATAATATTAAGCTTGTGAATAAATGAAGACTGATTGAATAATAAAAAATTAAAATATACATACTTTGAATATATACTATAGCGACATCTATCATACGATGATAACAATGACATGAATACTAGTTTCAACGTGAGTCGGTCCAGGCACAGTAATAGCCCGGTCGGCTGAGCGGTATGAATACCTGGGCATAGTTGGTTTCCAAGGTCCGCGGTTCGCATAAAATTGACGCGTTGAAAAGAATTTTATGTATAGTATATGTATATTTAATTATTAATAATATTATAATATAGTAAATGATCTATAAAAGTAGATTAGAATATTGAAATAATAAAATAATATTCTAATAAAAATTAAAAAAAAAAATCCACATGTTAAATTTTAGTTCCAAATTTACGATTTATGATTTAATAATTACGCATCTAAAGTATTAAATACAAGCGAGTTATAAGAGTATGACCAAGTTGGCAATAAAAATAAGAGGTTACACCCAAAGCAATAAGAATTGCGAAGTTTTTCGAAAGAGAATGATAATAATAAGTTATATGAATAGAGAGCAAATAGAAGTTATCAAAAAAGTGTAAATCCAAGAAAGAAGTAATGAATTCTTTCATAACTTTGTTAATATCGAAATCCTCCACTGAACTGTGAGCGATATCCTGTTTATTATTGCGAATAAAAAGTTATACTTTTAATCTGAATGCCTAGAATTGATATGGATAACTTCCGCAGACCCTTATGGCATCGGTTTTATAACTTTCTTAAAAATATCATTATGTATAAGTGGAGATACCTGAGGCCACCCTGCGGCTGAACATGTGGAGAAACACATAAATATTTGCCCCGAAAGAGGACCTAGCCAATGACATTTGGAATATATGGAAAAGACTTGATATAAGACGAGGACACAAATAAAGGCCTGGAGTTTTACAGCGGACCGACTTGACTGCGGCTGAGCTGAAAAGGGTGCGCTGTGGAGGACCGAGGAAGGAATGGAGTAACGCCATCGAGATGCAAGATTCTGTTGACCCTGTTGTTTCCGACAATATATATATATAAGTGGTCAGTAATTAAACACATAAATATTTTATTAATACAATGAATTTCTTGGAAAACCTTGATATAAACTATATTGTAGGTAGGTATATTTATTCAAAACATATGTATAAAAATTTCCGTTAACTTTTTGTTCGACAGTATTTAATTCACTTAATAGAAAGTAATTATTTAACAAACGATCAATAATATATACCTAAAAAGGTAAGTAAAAAATAAACATTTGGCATTACAAAAATCAATCAAATATCCTCGTTTCGGATTCTATCTTTTAGTGACACTTATTTTATGGGTAACTAACCACGAAATACGTGGATAGCAACGTGTTACCAAATAAGGTAATTCGAGACTCGCTGTAGTATACTGACTTCGCG
The DNA here is from genome assembly GCA_022606575.1 of Glossosoma conforme. NCBI lineage: Eukaryota > Metazoa > Arthropoda > Insecta > Trichoptera > Glossosomatidae > Glossosoma > Glossosoma conforme. Next base: position 896,214 of record JAGTXR010000001.1, read on the forward strand.
GCCTTAGACTGAGGTCTATTTGACATCTAATTGATGCACCGAAAATCATGGGCCACTCTCTAACAAGCTTTTTGCGTGCGGCCAGTAACTTGCCCCCATCTGGGTCTCCAAAAACAGGACGGGACAGGGAGGGTTTTCACCAAGCGGGTAAGACTTGCCTTTAGATTGCACGTCTCTGCGTCACAAGTTAATACAGGAAGGATGCATTAGTAAAACGCATTGCGGAATTTAAACTTTAAATATGTACTTTAGAAATGAACACTAAAAATATAATTGAAATATTGTAGTTGATGCTGATTGTAATCGTAGATAAATAAGAGTCACTGGCGTTATTTGCAGAAAGGCACTAATCTACTTCTTCAACAAAATATTTCTTAACTAATTATAATATATTAATATAAGGCTTTGTTTTTTTATAATTAACAATTTAAACGACCTCTAATATTAAAAATACTAATTAAATAGTTGATATTGAATGTAAATAAATAAGAGTCACCGGTGTTATTTGCAGAATGGCAATAACAGTTATTGAAAATTACTCTGAATGTTTGCACTGACGTGAGCGGATAATCCCTTAGTCCCGCCGAATAAATTATCCCATTGACATTTGTCATGTCATCGGTGGGTTTGTCACCGGGGTCGGGGCATCCCGCGCGGCGTCGTCGACTCCCCGTCGAGTCCCGGGGACGTCCCTCGCATTCAAATTAATATCAATAACTCCATCAGTAAATCATCCCGGATATCGGGGTTAATATGATCTGACTATGACTGTATTGACTGTGCGATAAATAAAGAGATTATGACTAAGTCGGTGGGAGGTAATCAATGTGAATGGTTAAGTAGATTTGATTCATACCAAATTTATTTGTGCTAATGGGGATGAATAATTGTTTTAATTAAATAATTGACGGTGAAACGAAAACTGCATACATTCAAAGTATACCAAAGTCATAATAGAGAAATTAAAAACGACGAAGAAAGTTTAAGTTTTTTTTATGTAAACACATACAAGAGAATACCGTCAGATGGCGATAGTAATTCTGAAGTCTCATCTGTAGAATTCTATGACGCTTACCATAGTGCATATTGCTAAGCGCTGCATGTGTAGTGATGATTGCCTAACGCCATATACTACAGCCCGAGATTCACGCATCATCCTTATTATTACAGGAATTTACTATGAATGGGTGGTCGTCTTCACTTCCGACTTTCAGTCTACCACCAATTTTAATTAATAGACTATGACTGACATTTTACGGGCGAGGGATCAAATTCACACCAACCTACTAATACTTTAGAGCTCAGAAATCGATTTTATTTTTTATTTATATTTAATCTCCGTCGGGGATCGATCCCACGACCTTTGACTTGTAAAGCAAACGCTTTAACCATTGAGCTATACCCGTTGACATTGTTTGAATGTGCTCTAAAGGTATGTTGTAATTATTAAAAAAACAAAACTTCCTATCTTATATTAAGATGAATCACACTGAGCACTGTTTATTCGGTTGCTGAAATACTCCGGTTTCACCTTAAACAGAAACATCATCAGTTTTCCACATGTAGAAACATACTTTGAGAACTGATGAAGCTCTTATTGACGACGAAATCGCGGTATTTCAGCAAGTGAAAAAACATTGCTCAGTGTGATCCATCTTAATGGGTCTCAAAGTGAATGCTAAAAATTACACTGTTATAATTTCTCCGAGTGTAGAGCATATGACCAATGCAAAACTGCTGCCCTGGCTTATATTTATCCCGTTCATCTTTCGCCTTGTACTGATTCTAATTATATAAAAAAAACATTCAGTCTGTATTCGTTTTTTATGACAAGAGTCGAAGATTTGAAAAACCGACAGCTTTATGATGATGACATTCACTCTAACGCAACTTATTTCAAGGATAAAGAGATAATTGTGTGCTCATATTGAAACTGGGCTTCTCTCAAATGGAATATATCAATATAAAAGGCAATATGATTGAACAGTCTGATCATTCTCCCAAGAGTCATTGTCTCTGGCAGGTTAGTATTACCTCTAGGAAGAACAAACATTCTGTGCCTCTTTATCCTTAAATAATTGTCAGGGACAAACAAACCTTACTTGACGATCTTACATGATCTGCCAACGTCAAAAGACCTATATTTTCAATTATCTTTCTTTGCGTAGATATGTGTACTCTTTACTAAAGACGTTTTCACACTAAAGGCCTGGGCATTCAAGAATAATCTAAAATATCAGCTTTTAATTAATACAGAATTATATATTTCGTCAAACGTTCAATTCGAGTGAATAATTTACATAGAAATGCAACATATGGTTTGATTTACACACTCTGGATTAGAGCACACCATTAAGTAGCAAGCCCTCGGCTTGCCAAGACTCAAATGATGTGGGTAGCATTCGGTATAGGTGTTCTCCCTCGCGGAGCATTATGAATAAAAGATTTAATAAAACGGCAGTAATAGATTTGTATTTGGCATAACAAGTGCATAAATCAACCCATTAAGTCAATAGCGAGTGGTGACTGCACCCCTGCAGGACTCAACCCGCCCTTGGCCGCCCCTGGACTTTGATATTATCGAATTTGTAAGCAATAAGGGGTGGACAAAGCTCGTCTGGAACTGAGGGACTTTATTACTACACAATATCGTTTTTTTTATTATTAAAAAATGGTATTTATCTTACGGACAGTATCACATATAACTTTTTTTAAATAATATATGATTATGCCAATTTCACATCATGGTTTGCATTAGTTGTCTCTTAGAAAATTAGTGTTGTCTGGTTTATTGATACGTTTTTATATCTACAAGCTTTGCTCCCGTAACTACAAGAAGTTAAGTTTTTCTTGCTTTTTTGTCTCCTGGTTCGTAGGCTAACTGAAGTGCAAACAAAAGAAAATACAAAAAAATAGGGAAAATAATGATCTACTAAAATACAAATGCTATACAACACGTGCATTCATCAAAAAATCTTGAGTGACAAAATAAAATAAGTATGAAAAAATTACAATTAAAAAAAAAATGTTCTTTTTATTCGTATTATCAATCCGGTGGATTGGTTTGCAGCAACAAAATCTTGCATTTCAATCTCTACTCTTCTCGATCTTTAATTTTTGCTGATACATTGGATGTCGTTTGGACCTTTAATGTGGTGTTTACCCCTTTATTTCCACATCATAACGCCGTTGACCATAAAGGTTCGTCCACCTTTGGAGAGCATTTACTACCTTCAGGACAATTAACTGCCCTAACCAGCTTGACCTGATAAGGTTAGCTGGGTGTTAGCTTATTCTGGCCAACATTCGGTCCCTGTCTATATTGGCCTTATGATGTTGTCGCTCACCCCCCACCACGAGAAGGAGATAGATCAGGATTTTCCTTTCATCGAACCTGTGACCATTAGGCATTTCGCAGAGTCTTCCAGTACTTTTAGGAGGCTTTTGATGTAATGGGATGATAAAATAAAGTTTATAAAAAAAACATTGTTAGTATGGATTACCAATTAACAATTTTATTTTCCTTGCTATAAAAATTAAACTTAAAGCTAATTTATGATTCGACAATCCATCAATCAGCTTCATTCGCAAAGTAAACTGTTGTAAGTTAAAATACTCGTAATCATTGGTGGATTAGTGTGGTAATACTTGCTCTGGGAGAGCAGGGCTTGAATGTGCTATCTCCGCGCGCCTGCGCACCGCGGCCAGATGCTCGAGAGCTCTCTAATCACATAATGCCGCGATCCTTCAACCTTTAATTGTTTCATTGGTATTGTTTTTAGCTCCAATTTACATGCAATGCAACTCAATAATTAAACACCACAGATGGGACTGTAACATAAATGCAAAACTACCGAATTTCAAAATGTTCCATTGAGTATTATAAATAATATCATATATGTTTGAGAAATACATATTCACGCGTTTAAAATATATCATTAAATTTGTGAGTACTGGTATTTAATAAAATAAAAACCCAACTTAGAGATATAGTATCCATTTGGGTCAGTAAGATGCTTGTCAAAGTGTGTGGTATTTAGAAAGAAAATGTTTGTTTTCTAATAATTAAGAAAAACTTTAGATTTTGATGTAAATTTACAGTGGGTAATTCCCCTCTAGAGGGATTATATGTATTATTTTTTCAAGAAAATAAGCTTCTCTAGTTTTTGTATTTATATATGCACACAATTTTTGAGAATACAGTTTTTTTTATAATTGTTAAAAAGCAAAACTATGAAGTTAGCTCTATTTTGCTCATGGAATTAAGTATTTTGAACAACAAAATTAACAGAGGTAAATTATCTTCTAAGAATTGGTGGAAGGGAAAGAGAGAAAAAATGAACCATTGGTCTAATAAAATGTCACATCGCAGTATGTGTTACAAATTTAGATTTTTCGCGGTTGGCTGTACAATTTTGGAATGAGACTTTAGAGCCAGATTGGAAACGGTAGGTATATTTTATGCATGAATACGATACCGTGTTTCTCCAAAATTTAGACCTACCCCAAAAGTAACACCTACCATAGTTTACAAAAAGAAAAAATATATAAGACCTACCCCGAAGGTAAGACATATTTTTTCGAAAAGACTGCGACCAACTTAAAACAAACATCAGCTCGGCGTTAGAAACTATAAATTATATTAAAGCGTATTTAGATAAAAAAAAAATACAATCAACGAAACGTAATCGCCAAACATCAAAAATACGGTCCTTTAATTGCGAGCGTCCAATAACGGATACTCATTTGGGTCTTCAAAAATAGAACGGGACAAGGAGGGTTTTCCTTTAATTGAAGACGAATTTCATTTAGAAATTCAATCTGGTTTTACAAGTATACAATGTTTTGAAAACGTTCCAAAAGAAGATGAATGTTGTTTTGTAATAATTATTATTCATTGTCATTTAATTGTTAACCTTAAAAAAATAATCAAATGTATTTTATCATTATTTTACACACTTAATTGATTTCAGGCATTTAAAATTTTTGTCATCAAAAATATTAAACATCTACAAAAATAAAGCTTAGTGAACTTTTCCGCTATAAAATTAATAAAAGACCGGCAATTATTTTCGGGAAAACACCATTTGTGAAATGTATTCCGTATTTTATTTTAATTTTATATTTTAATTTAATATAGATAAAAGATTCGCTTAATGCAAAAATGCCGTCTTCATTTTCGTTTTTAACAGTTATTTATCACGAAGAAAATTATTTTCAATGAGAGTTATATATTAAGTCGTGAACTTAGTATTAAAGTAATTGATTTTAAATAAATGATAAAATTATGTAAATATTTTCATTTTATACCTACCGATTTAATATAAAAATAGACTGCATGGACTGATTTTTTACGACTGGTAACTTTAATATTCGGACTTCGCTCCCTCAAATGTAGCAAACGTCAAAATATGCTCTACTTGTCAATGACTAACTTTTTAAAATCCGTTTAACTAAGACGCGGATTGTCATGACATAAAATGTGGAGGATACTCAAGTGCAACTCTCTCTACAAACCATCCACCAGGTAAAGTAACTATTTTTATACATAATTTTGTTAAATAGATCACATAACCTCAAAATGTTATTTACATAATCATGTGTCAATCACTCTCAGTGACAGAATATCAATACCACATAAATAAGAAAAGTAATTTATCATAAGAAATCGATCATTCAAGTATATACCCAAACTTCCTTTGGCAACAAACTTTAAATTTACCTATAAAATATATTATCTATCATAATGTTATATTTTAAATTAAGAATGTCTTTGTAACATATGTGAATGAATGACTATAAAACATGAACTTTTACTTTCAGCTTATCTTTGAATTCAAACTGTCCTGGAACTTTTTTGAATGCGACAAAAAACAGCATTGCTCTTTATTCAAATGTTAGAAGCGCTGTTGTAAAACGGTCCATAAAAGCTGTAGAGAAAGAATGTGAGAGGATTATTTTCTCTCCATCTTGGAGGATAGCTGCTGGAGTCGGTACTGGTGCCCTACTAAATGTTTTTAGTAATAAGTGGACTGTTCATTGCAAGCAAGCTGTCACTGTTAGGACCAGCTCTTATAAGAGACAGCACAAGGAAGAGCAAACACACTTTGATTGGGAAAAGTTCTGGGATTATCTATTTCCCTTCAGATGGCACTTTTTGGCTGCAGTTGCGGTAAGTAATACAATTTGATTAAAAAATGATTATCCAACTACGTTGATTGCTTGATTTTGAAGTTTTCAACTTGATTTGCCTTTCGTCAGAGATGCCGTAACAGTTAGTTTTTATGGCATAATATGGACACAAGTGCAGTTTTTCATTGACATAGGTATAAAGAATCAGAATGTATAATTTTCTCTATACAAAGTGATGAATTTTTAGTCTCTTTTGATGCTAGACGGAAGATATGTAATTTTTATGGTAATATGACATTCAATAGACAATAGTTGTGAAGTCATATGAAGTGCGGAATCATTTTGCTAACAGGTTTTTTTTTATTGTCTTATACATTACTATAAAAGATTGAATATCATTTTGACAAATATAATGATTAATTTTATTATTTTGAGAACAATAAAGAGAAAAAAAGACTATATTCTTTTTCTTTTAATATGATAAATTATTTATGGATGATAAATGTTCAAAGATTGGCAGATTATTTTTAGTGTATCTTTTTTTCAAATAAAAATCACAATGCGAAAGTCTTATAAAAGAATCACTGTAAACTTTGTACATAAATATAGGTTCATATGAATGAATAAAAAAGGGTTTTTTTAAATTTTCTTTAATATTCATATTAATTCTCTTATGGTAATTCATATATTCTTTTATTAAAAATCAACGGTTATATTTTTTGATAAAATAATAAATTAATAAACAAGTGATTAGTGTAGCAACTGACTAGATGCACAATGAATTCCTTTTAAGTATATTTTTGTAATATGTACAATATAATAAATTATTATTACAGGCGGCTCTGGCAGTTGCAGCTGTCAACATTTACATTCCCCAGCTGATCGGAGGGTTGGTCAACGTGCTGGCCAGCGTCAACGATGGCTCTCGAAACAACTTTCTCGACGAAGTCAAGACTCCAGCGTTCAAACTGGTTGCTCTCTATGTGACACAGGTCAATATTTATATTGCTTATATTTCTACCTCAAGGCACTATTTTTTTTCCTGCTCAAATACATTGCGACTGTAAGAAGTAGTAAGATAGTAATTTAAATAATTTTGAATCTTAAAATCTCCTTATTGTAAACACAGTTTATATAATTTTCTAAGAGTATATGTTTCAAACTCTTTTGTATAAAAAAAGGTTCTATTACTTCAAATCAGCTCACTATGTTTTGTTCCTTATATCAAAAGTAAACTACTAACTGAAATATAAAAATATTTTTAGAAATTTAAAATTTATACATAGAGAAATAATAAATCATCACATCAACAGCCTGTTTTATAGGGAATCAACCAACACTCGGATCAAAAATAATTTTGTATGGTTTTAGCACTGGGTTATTTATTTATTCATCTACGTGTACCTGTACTTCATTTTATTTAGTCTAAACTACAACAAAGCAAATAGTGTAAAAAAATAAAGCTTAAATTTTCTAAAACCGTGATACATACAGTCGATTCCGCTTAATTGGGACACATCGGGACTTGGGCGTTTTGTCCCAATTAAGTGGCTGTCCCAATTAAGCGAATTTCACTTTTTTTTAAATTAATTTATTTGGTTTTGGCAACTATAGCCATTAACCAGTAATACACACATAAAATTAAACAATGCATTTTTTTTTCAATAATTTTATTTTATAAACTCTTGGAAACTGTAAATTACATATAGGTAATATAAATTATCATATAAATTACAAATATGTAATATAAACTTGTAAGAAAAAAAAATCCTTATTAAAATAATAACTGGGTAGCTACATACAATTTAATTCAATGCAAAAATGAGTGAAGTGTAGTCTGTCTTTTGTTTTTGTAACATTTCACTTCTACAAAATCAGCATACATATTCAGTGCGGATGTAGGGCTCCCTTCATTTCCTTTCTGTATAAAATAACACTACAATTGAATCCTCAAAGTCTTCATTATCATCGTAACATGGTAATTTGTTATATATTCTTGAAAATTCTTCAAAGTTAATAATAGGAACTTGCAAAATATCCTGATTTTCTTCATTGCTTAAAATTTCCTGTCCGTTGTCCCAATTAAACATATAAATTTACTATTGGTTTCTTGATTTGGTTTCTGTTCCTTGAGATTTGTCCCAAATAAGCGGCTGTCCCAATTAAACGGTGTCCCAATTAAGCGGAATCGACTGTACTTGTAAACCATGCAAAGCATAGGTTGTGTGTATTTAATTTTAAATATCTCTTATTTCAGGCCGTGTTTACGTTTGTTTATATCCATCTTCTTGCTCATATTGGGGAAGGAGTCGCTAGTGAAATGAAACAGGATCTTTTTGCCTCCATCATGAGGCAGGATATTGCTTTCTTCGACAAAGAGAGGACTGGGGAACTTCTTAATAGGTAATAACTACGACTTACATTTGTGGCAACCAAGTATATATTATGAATAGTTTCCAACGGCCATCGGGAAGGGTCTGGGTACTTAAAGAAAATACATTCTAGTATCTGAGGCATATCATTTAAATTATTGTATAAAATGGAATCATGAAAACATGACAAGCATTTTAATAAATATTTGTTTTTTGATATTGTCAGGTTAACTGTCGACGTTCAAGATTTCAAAAGTAGTTTCAAACAAACAATCTCCAATGGATTACGTGCCATTACTCAGGTGAGTTATTATTACCTATTTTATTCCCATTTACTTCACAATAATATAATGAAAAAAAAACAATAAAAAACGTAATAATAATAAGTATGTTGTTGCCAATAAAAATCATAAATTGTAATAGACTGTGACATTGTATGTTATATTACTGTTAGAAAAGAAAAAATAAAATCATAGCTATTTATATTGATTTAAGTTTATTTTTGGTGACTGTTTTGTTATAATTTGTTATCAATGAATTTATTCTATAATGAAATCATATATTTTTATGTTTCATTTTTATATTGATGTAAAATACATAAATCAACTTATCGTTAGTATCTGAGAAAACATAAAAATAACTAGCCATAGTGATGGTTCATGAAATCATATCAGTGTTTATGATCGGCTGCTCATGATGTCCATATGCTCCAGTTGAGGCAGCAGATATGGAGAAATGAAATGAATGTATATGCTTATTAAATATAAAAATAATCTTGCTTTTATTGGTTAATTCTAAAGAAATTACTATTATTGTTTGTTATTTTGTCTTATATTTGTAATATTTTTATATTCTTTTGTGTAATCTTTGTATTACTTGGAACTGGATTCCGCCGATAAATAAATAAATCATTTATATCACCAAAACAATACTTTTCTTAATTATGTTTAAAATATATATTAATTTAATAATTTAATGCGTTTACAGGTGGTTGGTTCAGCTGGCAGCTTGTTAGTGATATCTCCTCAACTGACTTTACTGACAATGATTTGTATTCCGTCCGTAGTAGTCGGTGGATCATTCATTGGTTCCTTACTGAGAAAGCTCTCCAGAGAATCTCAGGCTCAGGTATTTAATTTTGGAACAAAATAATACCAATCCTTGTAAAAAATTATCAATAATATATCACGAGATTAATCAAACAACTTTGTAACTCCCCACCAGAGATAAACTCTGCAGTTTGAGTGATTAGACTTAAACAAAAAATAAAATTAAAAAAATCTACATTTATTAAGAACTAAAAAGATTCAAAACATTTGCAGTTTTTAGTTCATAAAATCTATGGATTGCTCTTTAAAGGGGCTTTCTAATGCTATGGGTTTCTTAAAATCCATTTATGAACTGTTTTTTAGCATTATTATTGTTTCAGGCAGAAACAAAATAATCTAATGACTTATTGAATCTTTCTATAGTAGTTTTATAAAAAATATGTGTAATCCTCATAATTAAAGAGGTATTACTAGACATAGGTTACTTGAAACGTCATACACCATTATATCTGATTAGAGAATATCGAATAGACCAGTGGTTCAATTCAGCTTGTACATGATATATGCAGAATAATATGAACCTTAAAATTTAATATAGACACTATAATATCTGAATATCGAATAATAAAAAAGTCATAAACTTTTGCAAGGTCCATAATATTTTAATATTTTTTAATATTTAAAATATATTTATTTGTCAAATTAAAGATTGAAAAGTCGACATTGGTGGCCGAAGAAGCACTCAGCAATGTGCGGACTGTGCGAGCATTTGCTGCTGAAGAACAAGAGAAGGAGAACTTTGCCCGGGAGTGCGACAAGGCTGCAGTCTTGGCCCAGGAGCTGGGCAAGGGCATCGGACTGTTCCAAGCTGGGACCAATCTTTTCATCAACAGGTGTTGTTCCTTATACATCATTATAAATATTTCTTGTCATTAACATGAGAAAATGTAATATAATATCTATTTAAAGCAGTATTTAATCCACCCTTTATAGATTTTTCCCTCTCGAGCATTTTTTAGAAGCTAATTTCTCTTCTACAAATTTTATGAGCTAATAAAAAGAGTTTGTCCACAAATTTGATGAAAAAAAGTCAAATTTTATGCCTCCATTTTTTTTTTGTAATCTTGTGAAATCAGATGATGCCCGATTCTCCTAAGGCTTAAACTATTAGGTTCAATGTGAGGGCTTAATCTAACGAATGAGTGGTGCTCCCAGTTGGCCACTCCTAGTACAAACTACACCCAATATTACCTAATTTGCTATAAAAATTTGGAAGGGTGATTGATCCATATTACTTTAGCTAAAAATATTCATTAATTTTATAATCCGGCCAGATTTGGAAATTCGGCATTTGGGTTATGTAACATGTGGCGAATTTCTTCTCTCTCATATTTCGACCGCCGTTGCAGGAGCTCAAGGGTTGATGATTTGTATCATCAACAAACAATGTATTATCAACCTTGAAAGATGATCCCTGTAATGGCGGTCGAAATTACGATAGTAGTGGAAAGATCAAAGAGACGACGCAATTAGCAGCCACACACGACTTAACCCAAAAGCCAAAATTCCAAACATATTGATGTTTCTATCAAAATATTTTTTTTTCTCATACATTTTGAATAATCTATTGATATCAGGTTGATATAACTCCTTTAGGCTGATGCCGTAAAACCTCGAAAAACGATCTTTTCTCTCTTATTTTTGTTCGCTCTCTACCGACATGCACATATAATAATGTTAGTTTTAATTATAGAATATTACGCAGGCGTTTGCATATGCCATTTTATTTGTTATGACAGTTGCTCCATTTTATGTTGGTGCAACTGTCATCTTTAATTTGCTTTTTTTGCCGCGATCTTTGGCAGCGCGGCATGTCACAATGTCCGGCAGTCGTCAATCAACTGGCGCCCGGCCATACCGGTCCGGCGTAGAAATCAAGTCTTTATTTAAAATAAACGCGAACTATGCTTCGAATACAAGTTCTTTGTGTTATTAATCTGCTCCTGCATCCTCTCAGCCAGTGATATGATACCTAATTCAGAGAGGAGGATATCACTATCTTATAAATATTATAATTTTAGAGTTTTTGAACTATTTAAGAGTATTTTAAATGACTTTTTTTTTTGTTTTCAGCATGGTTTTGGGCACACTCTACCTCGGAGGTCATCTCATGTCAACTGGTCAGCTCACAGGTGGGGATGTGATGGCCTTCCTCATGAACTCTCAGACCATCCAGCGCTCCACGGCTCAGCTGTCGCTGCTGTTTGGGTCGGTCATCAAAGGCCTCAGTGCCGGCGGTAGGGTATTTGAGGTAAAGAAAAACAAAAACATCAATAATCATCAAACTTTATTGAACAAAACGTAGAACACTGTCGGTTAAAATATGCTTACCTAGTGACGTTACACAGACCTTAGTAAATGCATTTATAATGTCCAAAATGAACTATGGCAAGACACATATAATATAATAAATGAATATATTAAAACTATATGAAATATTCATAATTTTATAAATCAGCGCCATGTCCGCTGAGCGCTTTGATATTGATGGTTTTACCTTGCACCTATTGAATCGAAAAATTAATACTTTTCATGCAATGTATATATTTTTTATATTTGATTTACTTTCTAGTACATAAATAAGAAGCCAAAGATGTTATCAAGTGGAGGAAGAATGATCCCATACCACGAATTTGTAGGAGATATTGAATTTGTGGATGTTAAATTTGCTTACCCCACACGGTTGAAATCGGTAAGGACTAACATTGCGTATATAAATAGCTTTTCAAAGCGTTTTTATTTACGAAATAACAAAATTTACCTAATTTTTTAATTATTATAATGTTAATTTTGTTGTTATATATTTTATTTGACAGCAATTTAGTGTTTTTTATGTTTGTATACGTATTTACACTTTTGAGATCCATTTTGAATTTTAAATTAAGCATTGAAGATAATAGAAAAAGTATTTTCCATGTATTTTTGTATAAATCACATTGCATATATTTTTTCTTCTGCTTCTGCTTTCAAACTACATTTTTTTACTTCTTTTATGGTATTTAATTATTGACTTATATAAACTATGGCTAATCTTTATTTTAAAAAGAAAAATGATTAAGCTTTTCAGCTAAATTCTAATTTAATATTTCACAACAATATTGATTTTTCAAATAACCAAATGTTTTTAGGTTGTTCTTAGTAATTTCAATTTAAAAATACCTGCGGGTAAAACAGTTGCTATTGTTGGAACTTCGGGTAATGGAAAATCTACAATTGCTGCCCTTCTCGAGAGGTGAGAAATTCAGTAAATAATGTATTATTTATTTGATATAATTTACTTAGCGGAAAACAAATTGCCTAACATGCATTTAATTTTAAATTATTTTTGTATCATTTACAACCAGATAACTTTCACATATGTTTATAAAATATCCTATCCCTCATATTCATGTGAAATTAATCCCTCACCAGTCAAATAAATGGCTATCATAAAAGTATTAGAGAATTTGCTGATGATGTTTCTCCATTTTCCTGAATATTTGTACATAAAAAAAAAGAAATAGTATGCTTTTATTTGTATGAAAAAGTGAATATAAAGCAGAATATTTTAAATTTATTTTCTTGCTTGGTTCCCCCAGAAACTTATTTGTATTTGTTTTCGTATCTATGTGATTGATATATCCAGGTTTTTTTATAATAAAATATAATTGTAAATTATTATTGTTACTATGTCCATCTGTGGTTTGAAGTTTAAACTATAATAAACACTTTTGGTTTGCACGATTGCTAAGTAATTTATTTTTAGGTTCTATGACGTTAACGCTGGTAAAGTGACGATAGATGGTCACGACATCAGAACCCTGGATCCTCGTTGGCTGCGAGGCAGAGCTCTCGGTTACATTAACCAGGAGCCGATTCTGTTTGCAACGACCATCAGGGAGAACATCAGATACGGGAAACCTGGTGCCACAGATGCCGAAGTAATTATAATAGGACTATCATACTCTTATTTATATTTTCAGCTTTGAGATTCATTTCAATATTACATAAATAGATACATATTTCCTAACTTGTTTTAACATGAAACTATGATTAAAAAGTGGTCAGTGTAATCCATATTAGAAGGTACAAATTATTTTGACATTATATCTTTTGACAATTTTACATTCGAAAGATTTACTCAATGAAAATATATTTTAATCCTACCCAATGTTACATACCGCTATTATCATGTTGGTAGTAAACATAAAATTTCAATATTATGATGCTTTCTAACTCAATCAAATATATTCAATATTCAGAATATATTGAGTTTACATTACACATTACAGCAGTAGAACAAAGGTATTACACCTTTGTTTTACCTTAAAACTATGTCAAAAGTTCATGAACACCATAAACGTTATCTAGTGTATAATAAATAATTATATACTTATATCTAATTTAAAAAATAATTTCTTTCAGGTTGAGAAAGCTGCTAAGACAGCTAATGCCGAGTCATTCATAAATGCTTTCCCAAAGGGCTACGATACAGTTGTGGGTGAGCGAGGGTTGGCACTCAGCGGCGGCCAGAAGCAGAGGATAGCCATCGCTAGAGCTCTCATCAAGGATCCACCTGTGCTTCTACTGGATGAAGCCACTAGGTTTGTAGAATCGTGTTTTAATCTTCCAAAAAAATCATTCTTCGCTCGACTTCCGCAGATAGCAGACGTATAAGTGATTGGCTCCGGTAGTTCGGACGAGTGTTTATTCGTGTAACAATAATATATAGCAAAATTTTTAAAAAAAGTTTCATAAAGTGTACGCACCCATCTGGGTGGTTGGAACCATGGAGACGGAGGAATTGTTTAAAGATTTAAAGGAACTGATCAGTAAAATCAGTTCTGCAAAAGACAACAAAATTAAAAGCCAAATTGAGAGAAATTTTAACGAGATTGAGGAGGCGACAAAAACCGAAAAAATCAATTACCAACGACGAATAATAGAACTACAAAATGAAATAATACAGAACAATAAGCAACACACAAAAAAAATAGAAAAACTGACAAAGACCCAGATATCATATGCAACAATTACAAGAAGTGCAGCAAAAGATACAACAAACTATAAAACAATCTACAATACTAAACAAGACACAAAACACGAAATTATTATCGAATCAAAAAAGAGTTCAAGTGCCGAAACAATAAAAAATAATATTACAAAAAACATAAACCTAAATAAAATGAAAATGGGTATCATAAGCTTTAAAAAAATCGGTGAACAGAAAAACCTAATCATCTGTGCAACAAAAGAGGAAGCAAACTCACTGTGTAAAGAAATTAACAATAAAATTGGTGACGAAGTTACGGCTGAGTAAATAAAAAAAAAACTACCTAACCTAATTATAAAGAGGCTACAAAAAAACATGAGTGAGAGTGATCTTATAAGTAACATCGTGAACCAAAACGGACTGAACGAAGAGGACACGACAAAAATAAAATTGATAAAAGAAATAAAGATAAAAAAAACAATGATGGAAAAGAGTGAGATACCACTAACTATATTATTCAAGTAACGCCTACCATAAGAAGACAACTAATTGAGAAAAAAAATTAACATTGGATACAGCCGAGTGAACATTGAGGACTGCAACCCACTAATGCAGTGTTTCCACTGCCAAAAGTTTGGACACACAGCAGCAAGATGTCTAGCCAAGACCCAACCTCCCATCTGCTTGTACTGTGCAGGTAGCCACAATCACATAAATTGTAAGAGTAAGGAGACACCCGTTTGTAACAACTGCACGAATTCAAATAAAATCCACAAAACAAACACACCTACTAACCATAACGCCAATAGCCACCTTTGCATTGTAAGAGATAAAATGATGAAAATAGCATATAGTCGAATTGAATTTGATATATTCTTCAGCTAATAAAAAATGTACATTTTATATCATTTCAATATAAATACTTTCAAACTACTGAATTAAATCAAAAACTAAATAAAAATGAATGACTTCACATGCAACAATATTAATGACAAAATTCAAATAAAAGATCTTATACATGACTCGATAGAAAACCTCAACCAGTTGGTACATAATAATGAATTCTCACTTACAACTTACCACATATTAGCTGAATTAAACTACCTACAGTGTATAAATAATATCACGAGAAATATTTGCAACAATATTAATGATAAAATGACGTCACTGCATAAGAAATTGAAATAATGAAATGTACTAAAGATGTATTATTATTAATTTATATATACTTTAGATGTAATTCTATATATAGTATCTTAAAATTTTAATTATATAATGTTAGTATCATATCAAAATTATGACAATGTATAAATGTGTATATGTAAAATTCTGTATAAATATATAACTGTAAAATAACATAGATGAATCCCACGCCACACACAAGATTTTATCTTTAAGTGGTGTGGTAAGCGAACTTAAAAAAAAAAGAAAAAAAAAAAAAAAAAAAGATGGAATGTAAATTACTGTGTAAAAATGTATCTTTTTATATTTGATTAAAATAAAAAAGAAAAAAATAATTACGGGACAAAGAGTGCATAACAACAAGGGATTAAAATAGTAAAGCTATTTGTATTGTTGAATACAGAATCTACAAATAAATGAGAGGAGAGCTTAGAACTATCAGAAATTGGAATATTTTATATGAATGTGAATGTTTTGTCCATGGTCGAAAAGTGATTAACAGAAGACACTCGAGAAAAATTTGTGTGCTGTAAATCAAATAATATATCAATGTCATACTGCTTATGTTACAAATTAGTGTATTCTTATCATTTTATATTGATGTATTTCAGTGCATTGGACACCGAGTCTGAGAAAGTAGTTCAGGAAGCGCTGGAGCATGCGGGGAAGGGTCGAACAGTCTTGGTCATCGCCCATCGTCTCTCAACTGTGAGGAATGCTGACGTCATCGTGGTGCTGCAGGGAGGCAAGATTGTGGAGGTTTGTCAATCATTTTATTCAATTTGCCATCAAGTCTTATTTAAAAGATACTTTATTGCGATAGATTAATTTGATCTCATTTTTTTTTGTAATATTGGTAACAATAGTGTATATCAAGTATTTCAGTTACTTTTTAAGAATTATTTTAATTTGTAAATATAATATTATTTCTTATCATGCAATTTAAAATATAATATAATTAAAAATATTTTAAAATTATAGAAGCACGTTTAGGAAGATTTAAAAATATACTTTTTTAAAGTCTTTATTGTTTGCTGTTAAATAAAAGAGTTTTTTATTTAACAGCAAACAATTTTTAAAATATTATAGATATATTTCCATTCAAAATAATTGTTTGGAAACTGCTAAGAAATAACCAAAAATAGCTTTTTTAGTGTATTTACGAGTATTTAGTGTAAATATTACATGTATATTAAAATGTGAAATTGATATCAATTTTTATTGGTTTATTAAGAAAAAATGTTTTTGTATATCTTACCATAATTTTACATAGTAATAATAGTCATGTGAGTTATTTATTTTTTATTTTTTCAGATGGGTAATCATGACAGTCTTCGTAAATTGAAAGGCCATTACTGGAACCTAATAAAACAACAAGAACAAAATCCCGAATAGAACAATTCATTTAATTTCTAACACGATAGTTAAATTTATTATAAGCATATCTGGTTCGTGCTTAGTATATTATAGGCAAATATTTATATGAATATAGTTTTAACAGAGTACAGACACCGGTGATATACTATATTATAAGTTGAGTACTTAGTTTTGCGAAATTGAAAAATATTTTAATTTTTGAAGTGGGAGTTACTCTACAATAATTATTAATACTGTAAAGTATTGTTAAATTTGTTGTTACCAAAGCAACTGATAACACCGCATACTCATTAATTTGAAATAAATAAATTTATGATGTAAATACATGATTATTTTTTAAAAATAAAAATAATAAATTGATTTCAAATATTGGCTCTAAGATTGTAACTCATACGTACTTAGAGAACCCAGTTCTATATAATCTATACTTTCCGATCATGAGTATGTTACACCTAGCCGTTCATAATTGAGAATTAATGATCACATTTGAATTTTCTGTGTCTGGAACTAAATATGGTGTTGTAAAAAATAAACTCAATCCAATCTTAATAAAAATGCTTAAAGAAAATAGGTTGAAAATAGGCCGAAAATAGACATGATAAACACTTAGGTGGCAATGAATTGTCTAATAAAGAGCAACTTGTCAAAAAGGCTAATCTTTGTACTATACTATTTATGATTCCTCCACATAGTAATGCTTTCAAAAAATATGAGTGTAATAGTTCAACTAAACTGCGTTTTCTTAAATTTCGAATCCTGATAATTTAAAATTGTTTTGACATTTATTTCATGATGATAATGCCTGTTTCTGTATCTAATGTTCGGTTAAAATCTATATTCACTTTCTACACGACATTCAACATGTCTGTTACAAACTTTCCTAATATTATTTGTAGTTTTTATTTTCATTATGCAATTTGCGGGTATATTAACTTCTTATCAGTGATTATTATTGTGATTCAGTGGTGGCTCGTAACAGCTTATATTGGCAAGGCCACGGTAATAAAGTACAGGCTGCCACTGTTGTGATTTTAAATTAAAAAAAAATGTTTTATTTTTAGACAATCTATACACATTTTTCCGTATAAGTTATCCTTCCTATTTATTTGAGACATCCTATATATTTTTAGTTAATATATAAAGAAAAAATACTACTTATAAAGATGTCATGATAGTTGTTTTCTACATTATTTATTTTAGATGTAAAAATAAAAACCATTCTATCTTGCAAAACTTTTAATTTCATTTTGGCGAAAACTATTATTATTTGTTTTTATTGCTGTGTTTAGCAAAATATTTGTAATATTGATAATAAGTTAATTTTTAAGTCATGACATTTTATGCTCAATTTCTTGTTTCTTAAAGATCATTTACAATAGTATGTTGTTGACAATTTATCGCATCAGTACCTGTCATTGCTAAAGTTTTGGTAAAGTGAAAGAGACATACCTATATTTGTTATTATAAAACTCTTGCTTCATATACAATTGCAGCAATATATTTTACAAAATATTGCCCTTATAAATGGATCTTTAATTAATTAATTTATTTATTTCTACTCTTTTCCATTTTAGATTTTAGTTTTTTAGTGTAATTGTATAAATGTTGTATGAAACATTACCATTATTTTTTAAATGTAAAAATATACAAAATAAATAAATAATTAAAATATTATAAATGCAACTTTAAACACCACATTGGTCAATGTTTTTTGTTGAAAAATAAATTATATTTTACTTGAAATTTTGTGACTTTTTACTTATATTCTTATCATTTACTTTAAATATATCATGATTTTTTTTGAGATGTTCCTTTAAAGAAAATGAGATTATGACTTATAGGGTTAAAGGGAAAAGAAGGATTAAACAACTGGATAACAGGGAAATGTAGGAACGCTCTTGTTCACAGAACTATGGTCTCATTTCTCTACATGGAAGTTATTCAATGGCTTCAATATCTAAATAGGATAACTAAAAGCTTACTTATTAAATATATAAATATGATTATATATTTATTTTATTACTCTTATGGTTTTTCACAAAATTGTGTTGCTTATTGTAAAAATATTTTTATAAATAAAATTATCCTAAGAATATTTTCACTGCGTCGGTCATGCAGGAATTTTCAATTTCTTGCTTCATTATAATACATTCAAATACTTATTCAATCTATTAATAGATGGTGAAGCAGTAAATATTGTAAATATATCCGAACCTTGAAATTAAGATATATTACGGACTTGGTATTTTGTATAAAAAATATCTTAATAATGGGGTTTGCTTTGTAATTCCATAATTATTAGATTATTAATATAGATTGTTATTTATTTACCAGTGAACAAATAAATCAAGTGGGTGGTCTTCACGGGACGACTTTCGTATATCATCAATTTTGAATAATAGGCAATGACTGGCATTTTACGGGTGAGGGATCAAATTCCCACAGACCGGGGGTATTTTAGAGCTCGGAAATCGTTTTTTTTTTTAATCTCCGTCGGGAATTGAACCCATGACATTTGGCTTGCAAAGCAAACGTTTTGAACATTGAGCTATGACTGCCGGCAGATCGTTTTTAACAGCTGTATTTTATTGTTATTTTGTGCAAAATGAGGTTAATATAATACATTTTATATAATCTTTAATCCTTAGGTGATTACAGTTAACATAATTCGTTACTAGAAAATGTCTTACATTCTTCTTCGTAGTATCAATCCGGTGAATTGGTTTGCAGCAACAGAATCTTGCATCTCGATCTCCATTCCTCTCGGTCCTCCGAAACCCTTTTCAGCTCAGCATAAGCGCTACAGTTCATGTCCTCGAATACTTGCTGCAAATACTCCCGTCTAGGGCGCCGTTCTGCAGTAATGTTCGAACATTCCAGGTGGCATTTCTTGTTGGCTGAAGGTTTTTCTTATTTGTCTTGGTTGTTTTGTCTCGAGCAGTCCCCACCCGGAGATCCGATTGGGGGACTATTTTATCTCCGGAAAATTTTACTTGAGATGCAATCATTTTTTACTGATACGTGGGATGTCTTTATTAATTACATTATTAATTTTATTACTTACATTATTAATTTAAAATCTACAAATCGCAAAATAATTCTACCAAAAAGGCGCCAATCTCAAGACATTAATCTTCGTTGGGGATCGAACCAATAACATCTAGTGGAGTAAACGTGCGCGAAATACAGTTTTAGCTTATCTAAACCTATCGGCAAAAGTTTGCAAGGTATATTCACGGTAAAGTTACAAAGGAATATAAACGTTGAATACAAGTCATATAAGTAATAAGCGCAAAAACATTGTGGCACTAATTGACAAATATCGCGGCACTAAACAAGCCGTGATACATGTCCTTTCAGTAGGCGAGCTTTAAGCTTCCCCAGAGCTTTCCCGAGCTTTCGGAAGAGCTTTCTCCTGCGTCGCGTCGTTCGCTTTGAATATTTGATGCCGACGCTCTCTGATCGGACGCAGCAGTAGCCGCCATCCACTCTCTGTATACAGAAGCGAATCAAGGATTAAACAAATAAAGCTTAACGAATACCTAATTGACGTACGCTGCCCATCCCTGTGTTAGATATTCGGGGCTCATACGCGATTGAATTTCTTTTTAAATCATTTGAATGTTATTTTTATATTGATCACGTTGAGCACTATTAATTAATATATTGGAAAAGCGCGGTAACGCTTTCAATGATTGTTTTATCAGTTTTTCACATGCACAAACATGATGGATGTAGCTAGATAAATAATGAGTTGTCTGTACATAGAAAAGTAAGGTGGGTAGATGAGCTAATGGACTCCGGAAGATTTCCTTATTCAAAGGAAAAGATTCCCCTATTGGCAGAAACCTTGAGTGTACATCTCTAAACAGGATTAGGACCGAAGTCAAAAGAACGCGAGGTAACCTGCATCAATGGTAAGTGTTGCAATAGAGAGAGTCAATCATGTGCTATTGTGGCATCTCTGGACCATATCACATCTAAAATCCTGCTTCACGTGCTTAACTATGTGTTCTTTCAAGCACTTTATGTTATGAAACACACAGGCCAATGTTGCTGCCAACATATCATCATCGGCCTCTGTCCGTCCACTGTTATACGTAGGCCTCCCGCACAATTCTCCATTTTTATTGAGACACCGCCCTATACATTTATACTACTCCCGCTATTATTCTGATGTCATTAGTCTATCTCACAGGGGGTCGGTCTATGCTCCTTTTGCCAATTCTCGACCCCAATCCATCGTTTTTTTTAATATCGACCGTTTTCCTTCAACATATACGTTCTTATTATTGCCATTTGAGCGTCCCAATTTGACAGATATTAGACTGAATGAATTTGACGTCGCTTAAAAAAGAAGTCAATGTTATTGATAATATATGAACATAGAACACAAATTATTTTGAGTGAAGAATGCGATCGTATTTCGAATAAAATATTTCAATTCACACATTTACAGACAACCGCGACGATCGAGCAACCAGAGAAGCAGAATATTGCGTAATTTGAAATGCGGAGTTTCCAGTTTTGGTCCTGTCGACATTTCCTCGACGGGGCCATTACAAATTTCTTATATATTTTTATTACCTTTTACGGCGCCGCGGCGAGAGAGAGAGATCGCATTGTTTTTGGTTCCTTTTTGGCGGGGGATTTTCGCGGCAAAAGAGCTCACAGGTATTTCACGGCCCCGGAATAAAACACCATTATTTATTCATCAATTATTATTTATTATTTACATAAATGTTGTAATTTTTAGTATTAGATTTTGATGATCAAAGCAGAATCTTTTGTTTTTTAAAAATATATTACTCATACTTTGAAGGTCAAAAACATAATTTACACAAAACGTGTAAATTTATGTATACTGATAAAGGAACTAATCTCAGCAATATATGCTTAAATGTGGTATAAAATCACTATGCTAACGATCATGTTAGTTTTCTGGTTTAACGAAGTAATATCAGCTCGTTATACCCTTTGCAGACTGGTACTGAAAAGCCTCAAACGATCTTTCGTCTCTTATTTTTGTTCGCTCGTCGGACACGCATGTATATTTTTTTAAAGTAAAATAAGGCAGCGCTTGCGGCGTCATTTTGTTTATTTTGACAAGTCCAGTCATGTGACGTGCCATAGTTCGCTAAGCGGTCACTATGCGTGTTCGGCCTGCCATGGACAGTCGCTGCCCAGAAGTCGTGACATGAATAAAGTGTTCTGTCCCAGGCAGTGGCTACAGAATTTTGTCGGTCTTCTTTTATTTAAAATAAATTACAATGATCTGCTCCTCATCTATTCTCCACGTGTCCCGATGACGATCCCGGTAACGTGAAGTCACTCATTGGTAAGCTGGGGATGACAATAGAAATTGATTATTACATACTGATATTAGTTTGGACATTATAACTTCTGAAATCAACTGCCTAGAAGCTTTTTAAAATTTTGCGACAACCTTGTTTAAATAAATAAATAAGATCAAGTTTTTAAATAAATTAAGGTCTACTTCTTTTTAATTAAACACCCACGTTTGTCGAAAATATAATTTATATATTTTTTTTACAAGTACTAGAATTTCATTGATTTTTAAAAATATTGTATAAAACAATTCGATATGAAAATTCGGTAACATCCCTAGTATTTTTAAATTGTGTAGCTGTGCACAAATATTCAATTCACTAAGAGATAGAATTAGAAATGAAATATACTCGTATTTATGAATAATTTAATAGTTTTACAAAGCCAATTGCTAATTCATGTAAACTGGATATTTATTAACATCACTTTTACTTAAGGAAGAACGACTTCACGTCGCCGCGATAGTTATCGGATCGCGTGGTGGCGGAACGAGGTGAGCACATTGAGATATATTCAATTACAAGGCTTACAAACTTTTGGTCTACTCGAGGTATGACGTGTTGTTAACACCTCAAGCAGAAACAGACTGGCAGCTGGCGACCGAGCGCTCTTAGACGGTGACACCCAGCGCCGCAAGTGGCAATCTATAGAAGTAGTCCTGCTAACGACCTGTCAAATAGTTACAAAATGTCAACACATGCGTGTCCGACGAGCGAACAAAAATAAGAGATGAATGATCGCATATCGAGGTCTTCGGCACCAGCTTGCAAGGGCTATATCGTGCTCATATCAATATATACATTTTCTGTAGGTATCATTCAGTGTAATGAAACAGTTCATTACAGTGGATGATCCTTCTACTGAAAACATTTATGAAAATGAAATGATTTTTCTAAAAGGAATTCTTAATTAACATAATGGAACAAGTTTGTTTTTATGCATAAGATAAAGTGTAGAAAGACTTTCTTTGCGGCAGCGGGAAAATTATGCGCGGTTTTATGTTTTTAAAAAATGGAATGCTCCGTGTTTTATATGAGGGCGGTATTGCCACACTCAGGAGCACAATTTCGGTGTAAATATTATAATAAAACACAAATTTTCGTGTTTATCCGAGTAAGTGTGGGATTATGGCCGTTTTACTTTTTATACTTTCATTTATAACGCGGAAGGATGATTATTTTTTCATTTTTTTTCTATGGAAACGAAAACACAAGGCGGGAAAAACTAAATGCCAAATAAGTTGGTAATTCAAATAAATAATTTTGGCTGTGTATTTATACGAGTATCTTTTTATTTTCATCGCATTAGCAACTTCAATTCTATTCTGACCCATTTCATAAAATATCGATGGCTCGTCTTTTGCTAATTATATTCTGGAGAAGGAGCTAATCAATCATATGGGTTAGAATCTTCAATATGATGTACTCTAAAAGCCAAGCTGCGATTTTTCTGGTTGCAGCATTCACGATGAATATGTTGTATTGCATACTTCTTACTCCGGTATTTTCGGCTTAGTTTTTTTTAGTAAAAATATTATTTCGCGCTACTAAAATTTTGCTATCACATATTGCTATTAAATACAAAGTTCCATTCTATTTATTTACTCGATTGATCATTACAAAACTCGAGACCTCAGATATTAAATTATACCTACAACTCACCACAGTTTTGCATTACAAAGTTCTGCCAATTACATTGAATTATCCAAAAATAGACATTTTAATAAATTTAAATAAAATATTATAAGCAATAAAATATACAAAGCGAATAAAAATATAAGAGTATGAAACATTCAAAACAAATCTTTTGTAAATTTTTTGTACCTCCAATAATATATTTTTAATTTTCTTTCTTCCTTAAACTGAACAGTTGCGTGCAATTTTATGAAGTAGATTGTTTTTCGCAAAAAAAAAATAACGAAATAATTACATACCAGCGTATATTTTTGTTACAAATACATATTTTATAAATAGAACTGTGAGAATGTTGGAGTGGATGTGAAAGTGTTGTGATCTATGGATTGCAGAGAAGAAATTGTTATGCGTGTTAGAAAGTGATCAATGGGAATACACAAACATTCTGAACATAGAATGAAAATAAATAAGAACACGGTATAATATCACGGGGAATTTAATATCAGGTAAGAAAGCAAGATTGATATTTATACAGTATTGAAGGTTGAATGATTAACGGAATACTTACAATAGATTTGAGCTGAAGTCCTAGGAGTGATTTAATAATAATGAAAGGTTACTAGTAGGTAGTTGTAGCTTCGTTGGTCGTAGATGGGGCACGTAACACAGTGACGTCTCCGGCGGGCGGCTGAGTGATTGATCAGGTTTCGAAGGTGGTTGAGAGAGAAGAAGTTTTGTTCATAAGGTCGTTTCCTTATATAGAACCTGCTCACGCACACAGGGAGAGATGCGATAACTATTGAAGCGATATCTGATGATGGCAATTTAACGATCCATGGGACATACAAGGCAAACATTAATAGACAATCATACCGAAATTGGTATATATGTCTAAGTCCACTACAGAACTCAACGTTTTTTTTCTATTACATTTATAACTTTTCTTAGACCTATTACTAAGTAATCACTCGGTTATTATTCGCCTCCCGAGTCGGGGAGCTTTCTGCAAATTACTGAAACACATTTTTCGAGTCTAACTTTTTCCGAGGCAATTAAAATTAATAAGCCTTTGTGAGTGTGCCCGGTAGTTGATAATTCAGTACAGAAATTTATGCAAATTTCTCCTCGAAGAATTACGCTCTAGCCTGCAAGTTGCGCCTTAGTCGCTTCTTTATGGCGCTAGGAGCTTTTCATCCGAGGGTATTTAGGTGTGAATAATTATGTTTTTTTTACAGTGAAAAGAAAATTAAAATAGTTTTACTAGATAAAAACAGACATTTCCAACGTAATGGAAGTATCTGCGTATGAATTGTCAATTAAAAACGTTATAAAAGGAAGTCATCATCAACATCATCATCATCAGCTTGTGTCCGTCCACTATTGAACGTAGGCCTCCCGCATGAGTCTCCATCCTCTTCGATCCTCCGCCTTCCGCATCAAGTTCACTCCCGCTATTGTTCTTATAAATTTATACAAAAGGAAGTGAATATAAAAAAATAATACTCAAATTTTTCTATGAATTGGTGATTTTTGGCACCTCATCAAATACCGTTTCAGATGTTTGAAAATATTTGCCTACGCAGAATTTAACGAGTAAAATAGGTTGACAGTAAGAAACAGTACAAATAACTAAGGTGAATCTAGTTGGGGTATGTTATTCGGATACCGCAAGAGACCATACACTAGGTGCCTTTACTTTAAGTCTCTGTGTTTTCGCCATCCTGGAAGGCTGTTGAGAACTACTGTTATACTAGGAAGATACACATGAAACATGATAAGGACCATAGCAGCTGAAAGAGATTTAAAGCATAATACATTTGCGTCATATCAACTAGAGAGCAGATACGGTAGATAAAAACATAAATAAAAAAGTTAGATTTGTTAATTTGTCATTACGTATTAAATTACATGGGTAAGATGTAAGTATTTTTTTTTGTTAATTCACAAATTGATTAAATCTATTGGGCTTTTTCCAATTTTCAGGTATTGTATAAGGATGGGTATAAATAGTCGTAGTTTTATTGCGAGGTTCATGACTTTTTAAACATATCCCCTTCCTTAACCTAAGCGGAATGGGGACTTCGAAAGGATTCACAAGTGGAATAAGCTGTGGCCTTACTACGCCCTAATCTGGCCCTAACCCACTTTTAATACATATTATCATAAATTTTAAACGTTAAATACTGTATGCTTATTACTAGTAAATCACAATCGTTCATATTTTTATCTTGTGTGCAGATACAAAGGTTTCTTATCTTTTATCCACTTAAAAAAGGAAACGCACATAAAATATATATGTATAATAAATGCGGAAAAAACTAAAAGAAAAGAAAATATTTTTATATAATACTATATGAGATTTATGTTGATACACTATATAGTCAACTTAATTTAATTACAAAGTAATATTTTAAATAATTAGTATTTCTTGTACATACTAAACATGCTGACTAAGCTTTATAATTTACTTTTGTTTACTATTTTTATATTTATAATGGTTATCAATCATCCTATTACTCACAAAAAGTCGTTTTTATAAATGATTAAATCCACTGTAAGGGCAAAACCATTTGTCTACTTTCTCTGTACACTTGTATTTATATTTGTATATAAATTTAAAATAATTTTTTGGGACAAAATATGCAATATCAGACCCAGAATCATTTGTGTTTTTTTTGTTTCTGGCAGTAAAATGCAAATCATACAATGTTTTTTTTTGTGTAAAAATATATTTTTTAGTAATTTGGAGATAAACTCAATAAATTAATCATAAAACGGCAGCGATAGACGAACCGTCATTTTTCGATTTGAGAGCATCGCTGCCTCCACTTTTGCGATTATTTCGTCGAAAACAGATGGCCGTCTGGAACGCTCCTCATCATGGACGTCAGTACGCCCATTCTTAAACTCTCTGCACCATTTACGTACGTGTGGTACGCTCATACACTTGTCTTCATAGATTCCACATAGCTGGGAATGGATTTATACCGGCGCAATTTTTTTGCAGACAGGAAACGGATCACCGAGCGCAGCTCACACCTGGTGGGTGAAGCGAGGGAGAGATCCAATACGTACGGCTGCCAAGCCAAGACTGAGCTCCACAGGCAGCTTGCTAGAGAAGGGATTTGGAGTGGGGGTACCAAGGTACACTACAGAATTGCGGGATCCACTATAACAGCGCTTTTCAGGAATGTAGCGCCTTAAGAATCGTATATTACGAATAACCCTCGTAAATTATTTTGAAAAAAGTGTCGTTTGCTTTTATTTTGGATTTAATTATATATTTTAAGACAGATAAAAGATTTTACTATGTTTAAATATGAATCAAGCTAAATTACTTTTAATCACAGAAATGAAAACGTATTTAGTATAAATTACTCCTTGACTTTGGCTAGCATAGACTCATCAATGTTTGAGTATTTTACACCTCGATACATCAAGTATTACGAATGTTGTCTGTTATCAAAATTTCAGGCAAAGTGTACGAAACATTAAAATAGTATATTTTAAAATGTTTTGCATAAGTTCTTGTCTGAAGTGCTCCGCTTGAACGCCCTCGATATTTTTCCCGCTGAAAAAGTGATGAAAATTGCAGGTATTACAACAAGAATGCCGGGTACTTGTCGTTAGTTAGTTGTCGAGTCGAGACAAGAAGGAGGCGGCGGGCCTCGCTGGAAAAGAAAAGCTCTAAAAGCTGTCTTGCTGTGCTGAAAATTGTTCGGGAAAATGAGGGCAATTCGCATGCAATTTCCACGGGACGCCGCAACGGCGCCCGGGCGGGAAAAGCTCCATTTTCTTGCGCCTCAGGTAGAGCTTTCCGGGAAGGGGGAACGGCCTCCCGTTACACGAAAACTTTTCTTTTAATTGTTGCAACTTAAGGCAGGGGATATAATAAAGATAGTAATTAGAAAGGACATGCAATGCGACACAACGGCTTCGTAATTATGAAACAATACTTTTAATTAAATGGTGTTTAAGTGCTCTAAAAGTTTGAAGGTTTGTATGCTGTGTTCGTATTAATAAAAATGTTAGTGAATAGCCAAATGTATAACTATAATAGTTTTATACAAAAGTATGATTTTTTAATATCCAGAGTGTTCCTGTATCTTGCCTGGAGTGTAAAACAATATAATATAATAAGACTTTGTATACTTCTATTTCATATATTCGTATATATGTTGACATTAGCATGATATAGCATTTGCTGACTGGTACCGAAAACCTCAATATAAAATCATTCGTCTCTTATTTCTGTTCGCTTGTCAGACATGTGTGTCACCATATTGGCGTTAGTTACATAGATTGCCACTTACGGCGGTGACCAACCACGGCGCCGCACGGGTCAGTCGTGTCCCGCCCTTCGGTGAGAGCATATTGTATTGTGGCTGGGCCGCAGCATTCGTGCTGTGACTAGATTGGGCCACAAGGTTGTAAAGTTTATCGTTAATATATGTCAATGTGCTTCTGAAAAAGTCGGTGTTATTAATCTACTCCTAATCATGCCCTCACGCGACGGAATAACAACCTTTTGAAAGAGACGAGAATGCTAATATTTTATAACATAGCTTGGTAAACTTCTCAACATATTAAGTATTTTGTAGTTCAAAACATATAATTATTTATTGAATACTATGACAAAGTAACAGCAACAATTATTTTGGCAGTATTAAATTCAATTAATGGGCAGTTATTATTTAACAAACAGTCAGTAATAAATATCTAAAAGGTAAGTAAATAATAATGATTTGCAGTAGGAAAATATCAATCAGCGGTAGAAAATAATAAATTGTCAGGAAATAATTAATAAATTGTATTTAATAATAAGTAAGGTTAGGTAAGATCTCCATTTTATGGGTTAATAATACATTCCTTTTAAAAAAAAAAATACTACATTGAATATATTACTACCATTTTATTTGTGTAACTAACAGCATTCATACTGACACAGTGGATACTGCGAATTTATTTTGTCTACTGACGATTAATTTGATTAACTGCCAATTTATATAACTTACTGCCAAAACCTTGAATTTGGTACTGAACAATGAAATACAGTCCCATAGTAACACAGCTGAAGCATGTGGTTGTTTCAAATTGTCACTATAAATTTCTGTCAGTTGCCATGATGATTGTCTCGTCTCATGTCAGTTTTACATTTTGAAGTCTAGCCAAGTTTATTGTATGTATCATTATATTTTTAGAAAATGAAGACATACAAAAGATAAGAAAAGTGCCGTTTAATAATACGTAAATTAATAGTTAAGAAAGTGATATTCATATAACCAGATATTTTATAATCTGCGAACTATACGAAATATTTGGAGATGCTTATGAAATGTATACTAAGGTAATAATATCTATAAAAATGGCTGTTTTTTAAACACTTCGAAAATCATGCAATTCTAAATACTCAGATTTGCCTTAGAGCTAAGGATATTTAAATGAATACTAGTGAATAGTATTTTTTTCGTAAAAGGGAATACATTATATTATTTTTTATATCGATAATTTGTTTCATCTTAATCCTATCTTTTTTATAATAGGACTTCAGTAATCGAACATCCGGTTTTTCAAAGCAGACTCATCATTTCCACATGATATAACTGAAGCAGAAAAAAATTCTCCCAAGAGATTAAATCTACAGGAATATTAAAAAAATGTCACAACGTTAACGTCTTAAAATACGTGAGAAGTTACAAAGGGAGAGGCTTGATTAAAATGTCTGTTAAAAATCGAACCTTCCTTTCAGATCGGAAGATTATTTTTTCATGGGGCGGAAAATATTCGGCTTTATACTTCGAGCGAAAACTTCGATTTTTCATTATTCAGTAATGTAAATTCCGCATTTCATAAGTTTATAAGTCCCTCGTTGTAATATTCGCATCATAAATGTAGGTATATGCATATATGAAGACTAAAATGTGTTTTTTTATGTTAACACATGCAGGGAAAGAATAACAGGCTCTTGAAATATTTTCGAGAGCGGGTATCTTCTTACTAGATTTATTCTTATATCATTTCTATATCTGAAACATGGTCACCACACGTTTCCACCATTCTATTCTGTCAATTATCATTGACATGCTAAAATATATAATTACCGAACACCTCTAGGACAGAAACCAGGTGGCTTGAACAGACGGCAACTGTACTATCCAAGGCATTTTGTTGGCTATTTTTTTAACCGAATCATTTAAATAGATTGGATGGTCTGACGCTCCCAAGACCTGAACCAAATGATTTTAAGAGGCAGTAATCTACCTATCCATCTTTTGTTCCGCATCAAATGTTGTTTAACTTCGGTGATCTAACAAGAACTTACAGAACTTAAGAATGTTAACAATGTGCTGTTGTCGTTGGTCCACAAGATACAAACTTATATTAAATATAAATATAAAATAATATTCAATTGTAATTTACTGATCATCATAAGATAAGGTTTATTTATAAAGCGAAAATGATGATGTTAGCTTTTAAAAAACAACCACTCTCTAGTTAGATCATTAACTAAATAGGGTTTATTTTTTCAGACAATTTTATAGCGGTGATCTACTTTATATCTTCTTATGATGATGGGTGATAAATAAGTTGCTCTTAACTTATCTGAACCTGAAATAATTGATGAAAAATGCATTTTATTTTACGCACAATTAATCTTACATAAATCGAGAGTATTTGTGGTTAGAGTTAAGCTTAAAAAATATTTCTTTGATTGACATATAGTAAGTTAGTTGGTTTCACCGAATTCGAACACTTATTGTTTGGCTAGCAAGCGTGCTGAAATCACTCCATGTTCTAGTGTTTCAGCAATGTTGGTGAAACATTGCATCACTACATTTCCTGTAAATTTAATTAACTATGTGTTGTTCATGTCGCAATGCTTCCAATAAGTTCAACACTCCAGGGAGAGCTTTTTTATATATTTTTAATTTAATACAACCTTTCGTTAACAGTTTGTGTTTTATTTTTTTAATTAGTTCATCGCGGTGAACAGCGTGTATATATTCAATGATAGGTTATTTCCATTGATAATACTCGTTCTTAAAAATTTGAAATAGTTTTCTTATAGAATTTCAATAGTTTCAAATTAAACGTTCCTTACGGCCAAAACTGTTTGAATGACGACAAAACTATTCTGAGAATATTTATAAATCTCTCGCTAGGTAATCGAAATTTTAGAACTTTGGATTTTATTAGTTATATGTCATCAAAACTTTTAGTTAAGCTTTCACAAGGTTAGTAATTAAAACGATAAATAAATCATAGTTAATTTAAAAAATAAATATATATATTTTTATACTCATGAAAATATTATAAAATGCCCTAAATAGTAGGGTATTTACCTGAATATTTGATATTAATAATGATTTTTCATTTTTCACATGTTTACCACAAATTATCAATACACCCTTATACTTTCAGTAATTTCAAGTATTTTAACTTTTAAATAAGCCTAGCTTCTAGTAAATACAAATAATAGTTTTTATAAAATAAAAATAAAGTCTGAAAATGATTTTTTGTTGTTGAGTTTTTTGTTTTTTTAGGTTTTTATAGTTTTATCTGATCAAGAGCTAGGCAAACGTAACTGCCATATTCCAGAATTTAGGTTATGCGAAATGAACAAAAAAACTACACAATGAAGTAGACAACAAAGATGGTGTTTTATTTTTTCACGGCGTCAAACATAACCTAAAAATGTGTGGAAAGACGTGACAATTACACGAGCGACGTGATATGTGGGCAAGGACAAAGCAGTCTTTGTGCGGAGAGAAATATTTCGTATGCTGTGAGGCGTATGCGAGATATAATTTTACGTTTGCCCACGATAATTAGGTCCCCATAGAGCACCGCACTAGCAAACCTTTATCACAATAGTGAAATACAGTGATTCCTAAATCGAGATGACAAAAGGGAAAATATGACTCTTAAAATATATTTATTTCATATTGTGAAGACGTATATCTTATGAGAAAGCATTAACAAAGAGTTTTGTCTCTCTAATTCGTGGGTCGGCAACCTGCGGCCCGCGGGCCGCATGCGGCCCGAGAGACATCTTGGTGCGGCCCGCGAGATTCTCGCCGCAACGCACATGACGGACGATATTATACACAATCGAGTGAAAGGAAGCGAGAAAGGGAGCGAAGGGATAGTGAAGTTGGAGCGAAGGGGGAGCGGGGGGAAAGACACTTACACTTAGCGTTTTATTTTTAAAACTAAAATATTTGTACATAAATATTGTATGTATACCTACTGCAAGTGCGGCCCGCACTGATCCCCATGAAAAATATTTGGCCCTTTTACAACAAAAGGTTGCCGACCCATGCTCTAATTGATCATGGACTTACATTAAATAATTTTTGGTGGATATAAGAAAATATTTCAATTTTATATTATTTTTAGGTAATTCAAGATCTATACTAATATTAAACAATTGATTTGTCCACACAAATTCATAGTAAGCATTTATTTTATTATTTAAAGAAAATATTCTCTAACTGTTTGTCACATGCATATTTTAATGAATGTGTCAAGCAGTTAGAGAATATAGGAGTCTATTCCTCGTTAACAGCGCACGTAATTCCAACGATATCCTTGATGTAGTTTAACAGCAAAGGACCGTCAGAACTAAGAAGCAGTTCACGAATGTCCTTCCGAGAATCGGCAGACTTTTAAGTGACAACACAGAATGCGTCTCCTGTTCTAATGGATGATGCACTCCATCAGAAAATGACTGTTGTAAGCTTGGATCACATGGACAAGCGTCGTAAGAAGAGCGGCCAAACCTTTTTTGTAACTCTCTAAATATTACTTATTACTTAAGTAGATGCTTGCATGCGATAAAGCCTACAGAATTCTTCTTTTTCCACGACACTCAATGATCGATAAATTGAAAGAAATATTTGGTTATTCCTTCGAAACATGATTCCCGATTTGTTGCGTTTCAACTAATAAGCGAATCATGCATCAAAACACGAAAAATTAATGGCATTGCTTGCTTCAAATATTATACAAATATGGTACAATTATGTACAAGAAATGTTTTTAGATGTGTCAAAAACATTTGGAGAAGCGCTGAAAATAGAGAGAAAGGCTTGGGTGAGTAATCCGCAGGAATAAGCCGTTTCTCGGTAATTAGGCGGTGTTGGATTATTTTACAATTAATTATTTCACCGCGAACACAAAGGGGAGACTGCGGAGCTTGTTTGACTTGTCGGTCGAAAATTATATCAAAAGCCTGAAAATCGGCCGGAAAAAGGCGAAAACACGGCTTGATTTATCTCGGGGGCGGCAGAGAGCCTGAATGGGGCCCATAAATTGCTATCTCAACGGAGGCTGCTTTTAATTCTCCCGGGATATGATTTACTCTCCAAGATGCTAATATATGAACGGCGTATCGGCCAAACACTCTCCGGGTGGCGCCAATTCGAAATATCGACAAGATGTAAAAGAAAAAGTGCTGAAATACGAAAATAGCAAAAATGTATTGGAATTTTAGCATTCGGGTTCAGCCGTGTGTGGCAAATTTATTTCAACCAATATTTCAACCGCCAATGAAGAGGTTGACGATTTTGTGATGAGTTCAGCTAAACATACTCTTTGAGAGTCATGTGCGATAAGTATATTTTAAGAAGCACACCTCCACGTGCGTCATGCCAGACAGGATTGGTTGTCTTAGTTCGTCTGTGAAGACTTTTAGGCATTTGCTAGAGTGAAAAAAGCGCCATTCTGTTTTGAGGATCAAGCCGTCATCCTTGCTGATGTTGATAGGATGTCTCTTTATTTCAATGGTTTCCCATTGCATTAATTTTCCAAATTGAAGAAGACAAAATTATTCATATTTATTTAAACAAACAATATAATAAGTATGTTTATATATATAGACTTTATTTAGAGGCATGGAAATAACAAAGCGATGGTTAAGTACGAGTACATTCCGAAATTCTTAAGCCACACGATCACTATTTCGTCGATAATCTTTTGAATCTGAAAACGTTTTATAGAATAATCGATGATGAAATTCTTTATGCCTTTATGTTACATTAATGCAAAGCAAATATTTGCTTACCGCAGACCCTTCAAAGTAGTAAATATTATGTCAATGTACGTTCCAGGTTTTACCAGGGATCGTCAAAACGGTGATCTGCGGTCCACTAGTGGTCTCGATATTTTCTTGCGGTGAATTGTAAACGACATTTTAAAAATGTATAGCAATATTTCAACAATTATCATTCGCACAATGGACCATTTATGCCCAAAACGATAAAATTGTATATCATTGTATTTATTGTAAAGTCACGAGTTTGAAAGGTTATTAATTATTTCAATTAATTTATAAGCTAAAAATCACCGGCTTGTGTAAGACTAATACCTCATCCGTAAAATGCCAGTTACAACCTATTAATCGATGTTGGTGGTAGACGAAAATATTTAATTGAACATAACTCATTCATACTGAGTCTTCATAGAAAAGGACGATGCTTGAATGCCTAGTTGTAGTCTAATTATTTTGGTGAATCAACATCCACATACAGCGCTTAAGCAAGTGCCAGGCGTCCTATAATCAAAAGAGAGGATTTCTTAATTACTATGTGTCATTAAAAGTCTAATAACTTACTAGTAAATTAAAATAATAAATTTACATCAGCTTAATATAGCTCCTTTAGGCCGATGCCGAAAAACAATATTTTGTCTCTTATTTTTGTTCGCTCGCCTGACATGCACATCTAATAATGTTAGTTTTATTTATAAATAAAATTACACAGCGTTTGCATACGCGATTTTATTTGTTATGACAGTTGCTCCATTTTATGTTGGTTCAACTGTCATCATTAAATTGTTTTTTGCCGTGATTATCTTGGCGGCTCTGCACGTCACAGTGTTCCGGCAGTCGTCAGTCAAGTCCCGTTCGACCGAGACGGAATTAAAGTCATGTTATGGTCGAACGGGGAAGTCAAGTTTTTATCGGAAATAAATGCGAATTGTGCTTCAAAAACAAGTTCTTTTTCTTGTTAATCTGCTCCTGCATCCTTCCTCCACGCTGCAACGTGACGAATCCGCGATGTGTCATTTTTTTACAGACCGGGGGATGTCAAAATATAGTAAAGTATGTATGTACCAAAAATTGATAGTCGCTGCGACGAGTGTAAACCATTTATATAAAAGCTACCTGATTTCTATAAATAGTTTAAAAAAGTAAATCTCGCTGCGTTGTCAGGTAGGGATACCATTAAGCGACTCGAAATCATTGCGGGGGTTTCCCCGGGTACAAAATATTTCGAATTCAATATTTCCCATCTCCTTGCGGATTCGCGAATATCGAAATTTATTCAAAGCGCTGGCCACCTGCATAAATGTATGAGGGAGAATTTACGCAGGAGTCTAAGCGCGCGTTTTGGGATATCCAATAAAATCGAAAAAAGACAACAAAGGAGAGGGAAAATGGTTAGGTTACGATGAATTTTTTGATGTACTCTGATGTAAGTCCGCTTGTTCACTTATATTATGCACGAATCAACTTGTATTTTTGACAAACGTATATCACACTATTGTCATTTTCTTCAACGTTATGCAGACTTAAATGTCTTAAAGTGCTCGATTACTTTGCATTCTCGACAAAGCATAATATTTTATTATTTATTTACACAACCGTAGTTCTGGCATTTACAAAAATTACATAGAGCATAATTACATAGCAAAATACATATAAAAAAAAGAAGATGACACGAGTCAAAGATCACAGAGATCTAGAAAAACAATATCATCTACAAAAGAAGAATAGGATGTAAGAAAAGGATCGAGATGTGCTGGTAGGCCATTTAAAGCGCCATTGCCATTGGACTAAATTGAGTGCTCGAAACTCCACAAGCACAAACTGGGATGGAAAACAATGGATGGCTACGAGCAAGGGTGTACCTATCCGGAACGTAGAAGTTAAAACATTAAAGAATCTCACGGTTGTGAATTGCACCGCGAAGAAAAAGGTATTTTTTTCCTAGATATCTGTGATCTTTGACACGTTTCATCTCCTTCTTCTTTTATGTTTTTTTTGCATGTATTGTATGTTTATGTATACTCAATGTTCATAATTCTTTATTATTATTTGTACCTTGGAACTACGGTTCTGTTAAATAAATAATGAAATAAGATTGAAAAATTATGAAGTGAAACAAGACAACCTCTTAAAAATAATGTAATTTAATGTAAAGCCTCACGAAGTGTGTAGATAAACGTTTTTAAGACAAGTTTTAATGCAAGACTCGAGATTTTATTGGTTCATAGAATACTTGTCAAAAAAGAAAAGAAATGATAGCATTCCCAATCAGCGATATGATATTTTCACTTATGGTAAGAAATCAATATCTGAAAAGCTGGAAATCGCTGAAAAGAGACCAATAAAAACACATCATTATATGATATATCGATATGCGGTCAACTAACCAAGAAGTTCCCCCAGCATTCAATTCTATTTCGCATTTCGTACGACTACAAGTCCATTGATTGTATCGGAAGAATACAATTTTAAAATCCTCATACTCTCCGTTGTATTTCGCTGTACACATGCCACCGTTGGCATCTATTCCCGGAATGCCAAACTTATTTAGAGGCTGGAGCTACATCGGACGGAAGGGAATATATCGGGCCAATATTATATACCGCGATACGAGGGTTATTTAAAATGTTTCCGATTAGAATTTCCGATATATAATATATTTTTCAGTAAACACATAAAAGAGAATAACGATAGATGGTGATAGTGATGCAGATGCCTCATCTGTGGATTCTTTGACGCTTGCCATACTACATATGACTAAGTGCTGCACGTGGAGTGCTGATTAGCCAGCATCATAGACTGCAGCCTGAAATTCACGAATCATCAATTATTAAAGGAATTCTCCATGAATGTGTGTTTTTTGCGCAAGGAGTTTTGTCTACCACCAATTTTGATGAATAGGCTATGACTGGCATTTTACGGGTGACGATCAAATTCATACCAACCTTTATTTTAGAGCATACAACCAATTATTTTTTTAATCTCCGTCAGGGATCAAAACCACGAGTTTCAGCTCGTCAAGCGAACGCCGGCAATGATACCTTTGACATTATATATTGTATATAACGATTCCCCGACCGTTCACATCGGTTGACGTGATATATCGTTTTGCTACTTTCTTAGAATAGTTTTTTTATGCATCATCTGATAGCTAAAGGATACAAAAACCAATGTGATATATGAAAATAGACCAGATAAGTTAATTTATGCGTCAAATACTAGTTTTATAATTGACAGTATAATTTGTATTCAAACCGAGCTGTAATGAAGGGGTTACAGTTTACGTATGATAAAGCCATTTATAAAGTTTTTTTTTCAATTAATTTATTCTCTTAAGACCAGAAATTTTCAAATAACCCTAGTACACAATATAACGATGGCCTAGTTGCAGAACCACGTACAGTAGTGAAACACTTTTAAAATCAATAAACATTTTCTGTTAATCTTTTTTTGTTTATTGTAGTGACTAGATGAAAAATTCGAAAATAAGTGAAGAACATTATATTCTTCTTTAGCAGTATCCCTTACCTACCACCTATTATATAGTCAACACAAGGAAAGAGTAGAATCAAATAAAGTAATTAATGTTATAAAAGTATGTTCATCTTAAATTGAAGTAAATAATTATTTGAAATATATTTACTGTGGAACTGATGAAGATTTTATTGAGGGTGAAAATGCAGTCTTCCAGCAAGTGGTTAAATAGTGCTCAGTGTGATCCTTTTTAA
Organism: Glossosoma conforme; assembly: GCA_022606575.1. Lineage (NCBI taxonomy): Eukaryota > Metazoa > Arthropoda > Insecta > Trichoptera > Glossosomatidae > Glossosoma > Glossosoma conforme. The sequence goes on from JAGTXR010000001.1 coordinate 934,120, forward strand.
ACCAAGGTATGAACTATTTATATATTAAGTATTGAAATGGATCCCAAATTGAATACTGAAAATAAAAATTCCTTGTATTTCCACTTCAAATTCAGAACACATGTCCATAACAACAGTATCGATTTATGTGCTCTACAATACCCCCGGTTGGTGTGAATTTGATCTATCACCCGCAAAATAGAAGTCATAGCCTATTAATTAAAATTGGTGGTAGACGAAAGTCGTCCCGTGAAGACCACCCATTCATTGTAAATTCCTGTAATAATAAAGATGATGCATGAATCTCGGGCTGTAGTGTATGATGTTGGCGGATCAGCACTCCATATGCAGCGTTTAGCTATATGCACTATGGTAAGCGTCATAGAATTTCACAGATGAGACTTCAGAATTACTATCACCATCTGTCGGTATTCTCCTGTATGTGTTCACATAAAATAATTAAAGCAATTTATAAAAATTCTATTCAAAATAATCAGTTTCACTTCTGTTCCTGCATATTTGGAGCATAAAGACATCGCAAAGTTCCGTTTTAGAGTTCTGTAAGCTCAGATATTCCATGCCTTGTCCCAAAACACCTGCATCACCGAAGGTCCATATGTGAATATAAATGGTTCCCGAAACCTTCCAGGACAAGAGTCCGCAAACTAGCATAGACTGCGGCTGTAGTATCAGGTAAATAATTGGGTGCATAATGATCAGGTGTTTTTTTTAAGGAAATCAGATGATAAGCCTGACGCCCCCGAAGCCTGGGTAATTTTTGTTTGGTACGGAAGGGGTGGCTCGACCCTACATGGAGCAGGTAAAGAGCTAAGATTTAAAAAAATAAGCTTGGGGATTCTAACCGACGGCGTTTAAGTGATAAGCGAACGCTTTAACTCCTTTTACGTGTTTATTAAATATTTGATTGTATGTGTTTTCTTTAAGGAAAATATTTTATATTGCTTTTTAAAAAGGTCGGGATGCTAGAAGAAAATACAGCTATATATTAATACAGACTCGTATGGGAAATACTGCCTAGTCAGAACACAATAATCAGATAGAAAACGTCACATAGATTTTTTTATTGTGTTTGTGATGTGATGGCGTGATGGAAAAAGCCGCAAAAAGCCAAAATTCATCTCTGTTTGTGGCTACAAATTTTAAAATTTAACGTTAAAAGGATTTCAAGGTGAAATTCATTCAAAGTCTATGTCAGTGTCACGAAATGTGATATTAAGGTCAAACAACATTCAAGGTCGTATTAAATGGAATGTCAAATGTGGAATGTTGAAGTGTATTCCTTTTACCAACTTGCCTACTAACAAAGTATCAGGAATGTTTGTAGTTTCACCCAAAAACATTGAAGCGAAATTGTATACAAACATATATGAACAGTATTCCCTCGTAATTGACACGGTTTTATTTATTTTCGAAAATTATATTTAAAAAAGATGAGAAAAGAACGACATCATATTTGTATATGAAGTTTAGAAAGAAAATACTTCTTTTAACTATAAAATAAACAAAAAATAAAGATGATCAGTATTTAAGATTAACTACAAACAGAAGATACATATTTCATATATTATTCTTCTATTGAAGATTATACTTGTATAGTTGTAAATATATAATAGACAATAAGAAAATAATTTATTAAATATAATTATGTATTACAGGTATGTATAAAAAATAAAATTAATCGGAAGTGGACTAAATAAATTAGCAATATCCATTGTATTAGTATGAATGTGGTCAGTAATATAATTAAAATTGCAGTAATGTATTCAATATTGATACAAATTTATATAAAATGAATGAATAATTAACCCTTAAAATGGAAACCTAACCTTACTTAACCTATTATTAATTACCATTAATTTATTTCCTGCCAGTTAATTATTTTTTCTTACCTTTTTAGGTGTTTATTACTGACCGTTGGCTTGATACTTACTTAAAGCAATCAAACCAACCGTCCCACTGCTTGTATAATCAGAAACCTCTAACACCCAGACTGAAGTCACGAAGCAGCTTTCTGAGATCCACACAACCTCTCAATCCGGCCCTCAAAATGAGAGCTCTTCTGTTGAGTCTGAGAGGATTTCATTACTCCAAAGGAAGGCCTCCCAACTGGCAAGAACCTTGACTGGCGGACCTGAATATCCCTCAATATATTAAGAATTGGAGTTGGTAGAACAAAGAACAACCTCGAGCGGCGGGGAATGCTTCGGCAGGGAGAGTCACTGTTGTGTGACTGTAGAGACCTGCAGACCACCTCACACCTAAGATCCTGCTCCATGTGCCCAACAAGCTGCACATCTTAAGACCTAATGCTGGGCAACACACGGGCTAGCAATGTTGCCAGATACTGGGCAAAATAATTTGACGTTGCTGACACGAAGACGAAGAAGAAGCCCATTAATTTAATTATATACTAAATAAAAATGTTGCCATAACAATATTGCATTAAACGAACGATCACTGCATATCACACTACAGGCTATACTGTTACAGTACACATAATCATTATAGATGTCGTGTGTAGGTACTTCAGTATCCGCAACGAGAAAAATCTCCGTACCGAAATTGTGTTGTGTTTGATTTACGTGATCGCCCAACTACGAAAATGGCAACTCCCACGGGAAAGCTCTGATTTATCTTTTTTGTGACTTGATAAATCAGGCCTTTTATACATTTGATATCGATCCCTAGTGTCGCCCACCGCCAGTAATCTTCTTTTGATAAACTTGTTATGAACAAAAAAAACAACCGTCAAACGAAAATCCAATCCGCTACTGACGGACGAACTTAATGGGAGTATTTTTTTTACATTTTTTTGCACGATAGAAATAAATAACTGGTGTATGAATTTTAAACGAAAAATATTTGATCTTTTCATACAAATTTATTTTCGTTTTAACTGAAAATAAATTTATAACAGCTAAATCTCATATGAAGTATTTTTTTGATAATAATTAATTTGATGTAATGGTTATATTTTTGGAATAAACCGCCTTGGGATCGAATAGTTCAGGCTAACTGATTTTGGTTACATAATTTATAAACAATATAACCTTAAGGTTATTAACTGAAAATAAAACTGCATATTTCTACTTTTAAAAAGAAAATTTTATTTAAAAATAATAATAAATGCGAAATAAAACTTTTTAAATATGTTAATTCTTAATTAAGATTAACTTAAAGTTTTTATTAGACAGGATAACTTGATAATGAGATCCGAAAATAACAAGGAAATAACATAATCTCATCATAATTATCATTAGCTTGTATTCATTCACTTTTAAGCGTAAACCTCCCGTATGAGTCTTCATCTACTTCAACCCTACGCCTTCCGCATCCAGGCTATCCCCGATATTTTTCTGATGTTAGATGATTGAACAACAATTCGTTTGCCATTTATTGGACGTCACTTTAACACTTTAATTCCAAATCGACCATCATTTCTTCAATATATATGTCCACTGGTTTCCAATTGAGTATGTCTATTCGTTGGGGAGCTTCTTGTCAGCGACCATATCACACCTGTAACCCTCTTGAAACACAGCAGTTTAGCAATATTGGATGTGAGACATACTTGTATGGTTACCGTTTAAGCACACCGCGTGGTACTTGTTTAAAATGTGTTAAAATCGGGAATATCAGATTTATCTTCCGTACTCGTTAAAAATTTGGTAACAAATGAATTTAAATACCATGGATATAATTTTCGATTGAATTTTTTTCCCCTTACAGAAACATTACAAATTTCAACAACTCGATTCGTTTCTGAAGTACAATAAGGATTAATCATAAAATAAAAAAATACAATATATACAAATATAGGTTCTTATGATAAGTACTAAGAACAAAGCAATAAAGACAAGCAACAGAAGGTCCCGGTGCTCATCAAATGCACGAATCCAACAGATTATTTCTCCAAAAAACTCGTGGAGTTCATGTCTGAATTGGGCCTCTCTTACGTGAAATATATCAACATCCGAGGCGATTTGGTTGAACAGTCTGATCCCTCTCCCAAGAAGCATAGTCTCTGGCAGATTAGTGTTACTCTTTGCGAGAGCAAACAATCTGTGCCTCCTTATTCTCAGATTTTTATCGAGGAAATACAAACCGATCTTCAATTCTGAATGCTTTATCGCTATTGAACATTTTATGCTGCGTATGCAGAATTAAAAAGGACTGTGAAAGAAGATAAAACTGTGAGGTTGCAATTTGTGTTAACCTTAGACTAACATTAATAATATAATAAACTCGCCTGATACGTAAACGTAGTTTTATTCTCAAGAAAATTAAAGCTACAAAATAATGTTGATTTTACGATAAATTCTACATAAAGCTTAATAGATTAATCAAACTTAAGTAAACTCGATAGTGTCTGTTTTAAATTAATTAATGTTTCGTCTATACGAAAACATAAAATCTTTACACAATGAAGCCATTACTCTTAAAAATAAATTATATTAATTTATTTAGAATGATGTTGCTTACCATGAAGTTATAATCCTGAGATTAGAATGTCTAAGCAAAATAAACAACCGGTTTTTTGAATTTGCATTGAAAAATCACCGTCTGAAGCAAAAAGTGTGATAAGACTTTCGAGGCGAGTAATGAGTAGAGGTTTTGATTAATTTTTATTTTCACCTACGTAATTTGTTCAAAGGGAAGAAATAATTTACAAACATGAAATTCTTATGTATTTTTTGTTTATTAAGTAAAATCAACAATAAAAATACATGTATTAAATGTAAATTCCAAATATCGTTAATATATTCAATGAAGCTTTGTTTGACAAGAAAGAGTAAAAGATAATATAACTACCCACTTAATTTTTAAAGCTCTTCAAGGACCAATGTATCATACTAGTTTCACTGGAAAATAAACTAACATCCCTTTTACTTAAGGAAGAAAGACTTCACGTCGCCAGGATAGTTATCGGATCGTGTGGTGGCAGATTGAGGATCGGATGAACAACACAATACTTTTTCAAAAGCACATATATTTCATTAAGCTTGACACACTTCCAGAATTACATGCTTCAGGCACCGGGCCGACCACAACCCGACACTCGGGGGACAACTACTGGCTACTAACCGCTCGTAGTTGGCGAGAGCCCAGCGCCGTAAGTGGCGATCTAAAGAAACTAATCGTGAACCAATGAAAGACAGGTATGTACAATACTAATGACACACCCATGACCACACTTGTCAAAAAACCAATATGGCGACACGTGCATGTCCGAGCTAACAAAAGAAAGAGACGAAAGTGTGTATTTCGAGGTTTTCGGCACCAGCGTGCAATGGCTATATCGAGCTGATATCAAAATATTCGAAAATATGTAAAAAAATGTTTGAAATTCACTTTATCCAAATAAAATAATAAATCACCAACCAATCAAATGTAAATAAGAATTGTATATGTAAAAGACCAGTTTAAATAGAGAAAAAAAAACGACACGTGGCAAGGCAATCTGACGTTTTAATAATTACAATTATGAAGCTGATTCATATTCAATTGAATTAGACTTTGTGGGGAAAGAAAATAAATTTGAGACTGATCATTTCGCCCATAAAAGTCCTTAGTCTTGTAAAAGTAATAAAGAATATTAATTTTTGATTTAATAAATTCAATTTTATTTATATTTTCAACGTTATCATTGACAATAATTTCAAATATTAAACCTAAAATTTAATTACAAAAAAAAACCTTTTTAATGATAAATTAAATAACTATAATGATAAAAAAGCAAGTATTTGCAGCAAGTATTCGAGGACATGAATTGTAGCGCTTATGCTGAGCTGAAAAGGGTTGCGGAGGACCGAGAGGAATGGAGATCGAGATGCAAGATTCTGTTGCTGCAAACCGATCCACCGGATTGATACTACGAAGAAGAAGAATGATGAAGTAATTTTATTAAGATCTTAACATTCAATCAAACATCTAAAGACAACTGACCAAGTAAACTGTTTGTCCGTAGATACCTTAATATGGAAATAACGTTGGCGGATTAACGTAAAAGTGAAATTAATTATCTTAGAATTATTATAAAATCCACCATCTTCAAATTTGTGATTCTTAATCTTCAAAATAGGGTACAATTTAATCTTTTTGCATACTTATCGATCAATATATAAAATACACTTATACCATGTTAGAGTGTTTAACTAAGAAGATATTGCAAAACATTTTTAAACTTACAACACCAGAATTGCTGGTATATTTTACAATTTGAGGTATTTTTGTTTCATGAAACTAGATTTTTTTATCCTGTAAAGTTCAAGCTCACGTTCACTTAACGTGGAATTATCTCCATTTTTCATGGCCCCCAGTCGCCGAAATCTCGCGCAAGAGGTGCGATACGTCCGCCAAAGTTGAAGACTTTAAAATGCCGTGAGCACAGATACAACTTTGGCAGGGCGCAGATTATAACGAAGATAAGATAAATAATGCCCGGCTCTCTGAAACACCCCGACAACAAGTACTATTTTGTTAACGTATTTTAAACTTGCCCGGAAGTTTTAAGAAACTTGAAAGCTTCGAACCGATATGGTGTCAGGCTTAAGTGTGGTGCCTTACACGGTCCTAGGTAAAGAAATTGTAGAAAACTTAACTACACATAGCATGTAAAGATGTTTGATCAGTAAATAAGATTCTTCCCATATTCATTCCATATCAGGAACATATAGTCGCCGCGTATTTTTACCACTTAGTTCAATTTGAGAACTGAAACTTTATTGCAAACAATAATTATATTTACGTCATTTCAAATTTATTAAAAATAATAACCCGCGTTTTATCTTCCTAACATTATCAACTGTGTCGTTATTATATTACTTCATTGTTATTATTTTTACAAAGTTATTATTTTTCCATTTCGTTTCTTACGAGTATGTCTCATAGATGATAACATTGTTACAATTGGTTGCATAATTATTGTTTTGTGTACTCAGCATATTTTCCATGCTTTATTTGAAGACCCCAAGTCATAAAGTAGTTAACTGCCAAACATGACTTGATCATGATAATTAGACTTGTGATATAATATATATTTATAAATATTAAAAATATGTAAATACCAAGAATTTTTTAATTCATATCATTTAATTTATCAGATAAAGAAAATGAAAATGAGCAAGAATTAACTAATTAATATTCTTTAACTTCTTGCCTTGGAGTCTTCATTTGACAAAGTTGTTTATTATTTAATAATTTTCACATTAGTAATTTTGTGACATAAATTTTATAGAAAAAATATTTGCTTACTTTGCTGCATTACATTCATTGTATTGTGTAATAGCTTAACACACTACCATCCTCGATACTCAAAGGGCCACTCCATTTCATCAGAATGCGTGGTGAAGGTATGGAGAGCAAATAATCAATCAAAGATCTTTTGAGAAGCATTTTATAATTCATTTAAGATAAAATATTCACAAACTTGGGTATTCTGCCCGGGCCACAAACAAGGATGTGTGTCCGCACCCGGGCAGAAAGTGACTCCGACGACGCCGCAACAATCGCACTCTGACCACATGTCGGCCATTTGACGAATTATCTGCTGTCACATAACATGTGGCGACCACGTTTTTAGGTCAAAAGAAACAAGATGTTGATACTGCAAGTGGCATCTCTTATGACTCAAACATAAGAGATGAAATTCGTATATTTAGGCTTTTCGGCTCCACTGTACGAGCACGAGCTACATCGAGCTGATATAAACCAAATTTAACCCTTTCATTACGGCTAGATGAAATACAAATTATACTGTCAATTATAAAACTAGTTGTGAAGCATTAATAAACTTATCTGGTCTATTTTCATACATCAAATTGGTTCTTGTATCATTTAGCTATCAGATAATGCATAAAAAAATATTTTAAAAAGTATAAAAACGATATATCATGACTACCGTTGTCAAGGGTAGGGGAATCTTAAACGGCATGTATCGGGTACCGATGCTAACAGGTTAAGGAAATGATTCTTTAATTAAATTCCGTACTTTGTTACTTCTTTGACTAATGAGCTGGCGATTATAGTCATCATTTTATTGATATACTTGTATGAATAGCTTACTACTTATATATGATACTTTTGATTCGTGGGTCGTAACTATATCAATGGTTCTCAAATAAAGATTGTCGTTCATAAATCTCAAAGTCCACAGATCCGCGGTCAAGATGTCAATCCTCGGAGGGGATTATTCCAGAGGCATTAGCATATTATTATTATCAATCGCTTTCTTGTCTGGGGAGCGTTGATTGATTATTTAAATGCAGACGTTTCTCTGATAGATGTAGAGCAGGGCTTCCCAAACGTTTTCTTTGAAGAAACACTGCAATAATAAGTACTAATTTTGAGTGGCCGAAGATTATGCAGAAATTATAAATGTCGACTAAAATACCTTACACGTAGTAAAAATTATAGTTTTTATAATAGTATTCACAAAAACTTTTTTTTTCTGTATTATATTTAGATTTTTTTTTTACTCGTACTAGCTGACCTGGTAAACTTTGTACTGCTTCAGAATTAATAAATGCTGTGGTCAATTATTTGACCTGAATCAATTTCAGATTTTTTTAAGTTTTCTAGTTCAAATGAATACTAAAAAATATTTGAACAGCGATGGCGTAACAATGATGCATATAACGCCATATATTGGAACTAGCGTAAATAAAAAACCGTTTCATACAAAATGTATGAAAAAAAAAATCCCGTGATTTTATCCAATGTTACTTTTCTATTTGGAATCAAGGCAAATCCAAAAAATAATCAATCATTAAAATTGGTTCAATCAATCTTGACTTATAAATGATGTTACTAATATGACTTTCTTTTACATATAAAAACGAGTATATAGTTCAATTAATCTGACACGATTTTCGTTATTTTTTACGTTACAATTTTTTTTTTTTTTTTTTTTAATTTAATTTAATTTAAGTGTAGTTTTAAGAAGACAAGTGTCATAGGCTTAACAAATATACAGAGTCCCTGACGAAAGTAATGTGCATTTTTTAACCGGAATTACCGCATTACCATGGAGAGTCGTGTCACGATAAAATCACGCACATTGTTTTCAAAAAGAACCATCGTGAAGAGTGTTATTAACCTTTTCTTTAAAGTAAGATTTTAAATTAAAATTGTAAGCTATGATCAATACTATTATACAATGGATCAAAAGTGTTTGGTGGAACATAGTTTGGTAAGCCCTGATGGTAAGGGTTTCACTCCGGTCCGAACCGAAACTATTTGATTAGGGTGGCGACTGAGAGGCACCACTCCACTCAAAGCCACTCCACTTCATGCCACTCCACTCTACTAGACCCGGCATATTAATAAGGGTAGGGTCATCGAATTACATCTTTAATATTTTGCGAGATTTATTAAATTTTCAAGTGCTAAATAATTCATTGTCTCGACTCGCGCAGTTTTGAAAATTTAAAATCGAATTATCGAAATATTGGCGAAGTATACGGGCAGTGCTTAAACGTTCGACTGACGAGCAAAACGTCAACAGTTCGTTTCCTGTTAGATACTAAGATATTTAGTAAAAGCTATTGGATTTATTTCATGACTTGATGTGTTTTACTTTTTTGTATAAATATAAATTTTTGTTTGTGTGAAAAATCTCCAACAGTCCTTCAGTACAAGATCTTGTAGGCTTGAAGAAAAGCTTAGATTTATATGGCGGAATTCTGTTTTATCAATTCAACTACTTTTGATAGTTATTCCTTATCTATTAATGTTTGGTTTGTATTTTCCATAGTTGTCGGTAGAATTGCCGTCATCAGAAGTCGTTTCAAATACTGTAACACCCATCAAGGTGGGAGACAAGGAGTGAATTTAATTGAAAAATAGATGAGCAAGCACTATTTAAGATCATACGGACCAGACCTCTTCTCTTTCGACCGCCTCCGTAACCTGATCATTCATCAGCCGCCCGCCGCTCAACGGAGAAATCTCTGTGTTACGTGCCGCTCTACGACCAACCAAGTTACACCTTCCTACTAGTAACCTTTCATTATTCTAACAATCACTTCTAGAACGTGCTCATAAATAGAATCTCGTTAATCATTCAATTTAAATCTAATGTAAATATTTTGTTAACTTTTAACCCTTTAACTGTTTAAATATTAAGCTGTCTTACTGATATTAATTTCATTTCTTTCTTGTTTGGAATATCGGTGTATTTCCAGTGATCTCTTCCAAAAACGCATAACAATTCCTTTTCAGCAATCCACAGATCACAATATTTTCACTACACTCCCACATTCCAGCATATAATACTATTGTTAGATGCATATTAGAGTATTATATCAATTAGTATGATTTTGAGGTTTCAACCATTTGGTCTTAGGTGGCAGTATGGCCGAGGTATTTCATATACAAAACGTGTCCATTGCAAGATATTGAATTTATGTAGAGAGAGGCCATAAAGCGTAATTCAACAAAGGTCTTAATCGAATGGATATCTATACAAAAGCCGAATAAAATACCTTCTTTTATACATGACCGTTCACATCAGCATGAAATAGTCCTTGCTGACTGGTACCGAAAACCTCGATGTACACTCTTTTGTCTCTTATTTTTGTTCGCTCACCTGACATGCACATCTAATAATGTTAAATTTAATTATATACTATAACGCATTTTATTTGTTAAGATAGCTCAATTTCATGTTGGTGCAACTGTCATATTTAATTCGCTTTTTTGCCGCGATTATTGGTAACGCGGCATTTCACAGTGTCCGGCAGTTGTCAATAGACTCGCGCCCCGGCCGGCGAAATATCCTGCCGGTCTGGCAAAGAAATCAAGTCTTTATAATAAACGCGAATGGTGCTTCGAAAACAAGTTCTTTGTATTGTCAATCTGCTCCTGCATCATGTCACCCAGTGATTCGATATCGTATTCCGAGAGGAGGATATCACCTTCAATTAGATGAGCTGACTCATTACCTTTGAAATAATTGGTGTTGTTACAAAACCTGCTACTCATGTAACAAGAGTGCTCTGAAAGTGCCTTGGTAGATGCTCTTAAAATCTGCAGCTAAAAAATAAACTAAAAAATTGAGAATATGAAAAATCCGTTAAAAAATTGGCATTAATTATTAAATCAAAAATGATTGATATAGTAAGCGTTCAATAATTAACAGAAAATAATGATAAAGCATTTGATAGGATACTTATGTATGTGGTTATTTAAAATATAGTAATTAATCGTCTCAAGTGTCCCGTGATTTGAAAATTGAAATGTTGCATCAAAATATTGAATTTAGTTAACGGTATCAAATTATTTGGCACAATCAAATTAAATGGAGTTGTTTTGCTTGCATACAAGTCTAAATTTTCCAATTAAGGAATCATTTTAGTGAAAAATTCAGTTGAAAAATAATAAACTGAAATCCTATTAATATTTTTTGAGAATAAAGTAATTGTGCTTTTTTATTAGGCAGCTATTTTGTTATACAATAGATCATAACATAGAACACTCTCAGATGTGTCGAAATAAACGTCAATTAATTAACGCTTAAGCCGATATAAATATTTTGACAGCTAATGGAGCAAGATTTGCTAGTGCAAAATATCGATTGATTCCACAAAGAATGTTTTTGTTTGTACTTTTTCAGACGTGGAATGCGCATTATAGCATTTTTGGCATATTTAAATTATTTTGAAATAGGTCAAAATGCCGATCAAGCAGGAAAAAAATTACTTTTACGTATAGAGAGGATGTACCACAATATAAAAATAATTTGATGCTGATAAATACACAATAAAGGACATTATTTACTCGTATCTTAACCAGAGAATAACAACTCGTGAAATGGCTGAAAGATTAAATTTTTCAACACTATCACAACTTATATAAACTGATATCCTACTCTTCCATTTAGGACATCGGCTTACTGGATGAAGGATGCAGGATCAGGTTCACAATACAAATACTTGTTTTACATATTATTTGTTTATTGTCACAAACGTCGCCCGTTAAAGTGCCACCCTTAGGGACGGTCCTACCACGAGGACGGGCGAGTTGCGACTACTTGCCCGCTCTCACATTTCGGCGGTACAACCCGCCAAGAGGACAGTTGTACCAACTGTCAATGGACCAACTGTCATAACGATTATTTTTGCGTATGCAAACACCGCTTAACATTCGATGTAGATGTCACGCAAGGGAACCAAAATAATAGACAAAAGATCGCTTGTTGAGGCTTTACGGCATCGGCCTTAAGGAGCTATATCAAGCTGATATCAATACATGACACTGTTTTGTGTTTAATGCAGTATTTTTTTAGCTTAATTTGTTGTCTTTACAAACTAAAAATTTAAATAGGGTTCCATTTTAAATAAAGGAGTGTAATTCTTTTCAATTGAATAATAGAACAATTGAAAAATTAAAGTCATACATACATACAACATAAAATTTCTTTCATCAATTTGTGAAGAAAAACAAACTGCAGACGCTGGGGTTCGAACCACGAACTATGCACTCAGTTCTGTTCTATGCACAGCGCAATCGACCATAACTATTCTCTGCCTGAATCGAGTGGAGAGATTGAACTATTTATCATATTATTGTTACTTTCGTAGTATGGCAGATGTTTTTATAAAGGGTCCGCCAAATAACTTTTTTTTTTTGAAAATGGGGCGCAAAACATCGAGTGTAGCTTCGGCTGTGTGGCACGTAGCGCCGTCTTGTTGAAACCAAATGTTGCCAATATCCTCCTCTTCAATTTTTGTGAACAAAAATGGCCCGATAACGACAACAATAGCATGATTTTCAAAGTAATGTCGCAATATTTCCTAGCGTTGTTCAAGCGTACACATAACCATATTAGTTTAGCGGAAGGATAAAACTAATTATTTGTCAAATCAGACATGAGCTAAATGTTACCATTCACGAAATAATTACTAGTTGAAAAAAAAAAGTTAGATGGCGGACCCTATATTATTAATTCATTTATTCACAAGCATTATTATTTTATTACCGACGATATATATTTATTTAGTGTACCCACCAGGTCTTGTCTAAACTATAAACTGAATCGAAATAAATTTTTGTCAATCTTACCCAGATATTAAAAAATCAGTCGTTTACCTGGGATTGTTGAACCTTATTACTTTTTTGATATAAATTCAAATTAAATAATTATTTGGAAAAATAGTTTTGAATTGACGACAAAATGATTGAAAAATATAGTATTTATTTAACTTTAAGTGAATCAATGGTTCTCGTAATGTATTTTTGAGCGCATTTCCGTCGGCTCGATAATTGCGTTTCGGGTCGGGATTGTAAATATCAATTGTTTGCAATTGTGAACGGCTATCGGACCATTGTTTAATTGTTTAGTAACATTGTATTCCCTTCTAAACGATATAATATTATTGTTAATGACCAGACCCGAATAACTGGGATGCCGGACTATTAAATGAATGGTGATTTTAATGATCGCTTGGTTTTAATGAATATGTTTTCGGTGTACTAAATAAACATTATTTCACCATTCATTAATTGTACAAAGTTATTCTGAAATTGAAATTATTAATATGCCTATATTTTAATTTATTGAAAAGTAAATATTGAATAAATTGTCATTAATAAATGATATTTGTTCTCGTTAGATCATAATCCTTATGTCGGATATGGGAGTGTGGTGGAAGTGTTGTGATCAGTGGATTGCTGTGAAGGAATTGTTATGCGTGTTGGAAAGGGATAACTGAAATTACTCTCTATATTCCAAACAAAAAACAAATGAAATAAGAACATAGAATAATGTCATGAGAAATCTAATGTCAGTAAGTAAGCTTAATATTTGAACAGTTTTTTAAAGGTGAAAAGTAACAGAAAATTTACATAAGATTGAATTGAATGATCAACGAGATTATATTTTATTGGCATGTTCTAGAAATGATTTTTGGGAAATATGAAATGTTGCTAGTAGGTAAGTAGTGACATTTGAAAAAGTTGAGGACATCCTAAGCAGGGGATTCAACGAGATGTCCCATAACTACGAAACCAACCATCTCAAACCTAACCCATCAAAGACACAAGTCTGCTGTTTCCACCCTAGAAACAGGGAAGCTAACAGAAAGCTTCGTGTCACGTGGGAAGGTAGAGTACTGGAACATAGCGACTATCAAAAATACCTCGGAGTCACTCTAGATCGCACCCTCACATTCAGGCGTCATTGCAGCAACACCAAACAGAAAGTTGCAACAAGGAACAATCTCATCCGCAAACTGACCAACACTCACTGGGGACCCCAACCACCCCTTCTTCGTACCTCAGCTTTAGCACTTTGTTTCTCAGCCGGAGAATATGCGGCACCAGTGTGGGGTCGATCAGCCCACTGTCATCAAGTGGATACTGCCCTTAATAATGCATGCAGAGTCGTCACAGTCTGCCTCAAACCAATACCCATTTCGAAACTATACCCTTTGGCTGGTATCGCACCACCAAACATAAGACGCAAAGTCATATGCGCCGAAGAAATGCGTAAGGCAATCAACCAACCATCCCACTGCTTGTATAATCAGATACCCCCAACACCAAGATTAAAGTCTCGAAGCAGCTTTCTGAAATCCACACAACCTCTCACATCCGGCCCAGAAAATGAGAGACTCCAACTCTGGCAACAAATCGCACCAGAGGATTTCATTACTCCAAAGGAAGGCTTCCCAACTGGCAAGAGCCTTGACTGGCGGACCTGGAAATCCCTAAACAGATTAAGAAACGAAGTTGGTAGAACAAAGGACAACCTCGAGCGGTGGGGAATGCTTCGACAGGGAGAGACACTATTGTGTGACTGTGGAGACCTGCAGACCGCCTCACACCTAAGATGCTGCTCCATGTGCCCAACAAGTTGCACATCTCAGGACATAATGCTGGGCAACACACCAGCTATCGATGTTGCCAGATATTGGGAAAAAATAAAAGTGATTTCTTAATCAAGAAATCCAGTGGTATTCACGAAAGAAATGACGAAAACTGTCAATTTTAATGAGAATAAGGTGTTGATTTTTTATAACTTATTAAATGGCATACATCTAAGATGCATTCAATGTTTGCTGTTGCGAAAACACATAAAATATTTTGATCAAATTTCGAGAAACGTGATAAAGTTTTGAAATATTGTGGTGAGTCGATGTTTTATTCATATTGATATCAGCTTGATATAGCTCCTTAAGGCCGATGCCGTAAAGCCTCCACAAGCGATCTTTTGTCTATTATTTTGGTTCGCTTGCGTGACATCTACATCGAATGTTAAGCGGTGTTTGCATACGCCAAGATAATTGTTATGACAGTTGGTTCATTGACAGTTGGTACAACTGTCCTCTTGACGGGTGGTACCGCCGAAATGTGAGAGCGGGCAAGTAGTCGCAACTCGTCCGTCCTCGTCGTAGGACCGTCCATCAGGGCGGCCCTTAACGGGCGACGTTATTGACAAATAAACATGTATCGTGAAACAGAAACAAGTTGTTTATAATTTGAACCTGATCCTGCATCCTTCATCCAGTTAATCGATGTCCTAAATGGAAGAGGAGGATATCAATATCTTAAACAAAGGTTAATTAGTGCTGAAAAGCTGTAGAAGTTGAAAAAAGATTGTGAAACCACAGGTAAGAATGGCAGGTCATATTTCAAAGTTACGAATCAAAAGTTAAGCTATTTACAACATCTATATCGACTTATAAACTCTATTCGGAAACGAAAGTCATGAAAGAATTTCAAAAAGCTTTGTTAGTCAATAATAAAAGCTTGGTTGTTAATTGATCATAAATCTGTGCCTCTGGTTTGTTAAAGCTTATTTAGCGGATTTAATTAGTTACCTGAAATTATCTTTCTTAATTTTTTTAAACCGATATTTTAATTCAAAGTTTTTCGCCCACTTTTCTGTTTGAGTTGACGCCAATATTTGCAAAGGCAAGATTCCAGGAAACGAGCAAGCTTTATTAACAAGAAACCGCGATCGTTAGGAATTTTAGAAAAATGTATTAATTTTGACAGCTAAACGATGATAAAAATAATGCCAGAACTCAAGTTACATAAATAATACAAAAAAAATAAGTACAAATAATAATGAATCTATGGTAGTCCTGTTTTGAACAAACAAGTATACTTAGCATGCCACAGGAGAGTAGAAGCTACAGCTGCCATTTCTTAATGCCTCTGAGCTTACGCCGTCCTGATAGACTGTCAATGTATAATGTATACGGCGGAGCTGCGTGAGGTGGAACAGACATGGAATGAGATGAAAGCTATGGCGACTGACAGAACTTTGTGGTGGCAGTTTGTGACAAGTATATGCTTTTATTAAGAGATCAAACATGGTGATATATACGAGGAAAACAGTATTTTATCGACTACCACTTTTTCATATTTACTGAATTGATTTGAAAATGTTTTTTGCCATGCTATTTGTAAAATATATAATATATTAATAATGAAATACTTACTTCGGATAAGATTTAAATATTGAAGTGAAATTAAAATTGTTAGATTATAATTAATTTTAAATGAACAGATTTGCAAACTATACAGAAATTTTGCAAGCCAAAGTCTACTCACTATTGACTTAGAAAACGAATTAATAAGTTATGATTTGAAAAGGCCAATTCAAATAACTTTGTACATTACTATTTGAAATGATCATAGAGACTATTTAATCAAAATTGAATACTACTACTAATACCGAGTAACGAGATTTCTATTAAGTGAAGGTTTGTAGTGAAAATGTTGCAGTCGTTTAAAGTTACTTCACTTAGGTTGTTTGAAAATGTAATAATAGTTTTTTTTGGGACAGAGGATTTTTCTTTGGCAAAATTTTTTTCTGTCAGTAATCAATTCAATTAATGGGTAGTAGTTACTAATAAAATAGTCAATTATAAATACATAAAGAGCTCAGTAAAAAATAATAAATTAAGTAGAAAAAAAATGGTAGTAGAAAAATAATAAATTGACAGTAAATAATAAATAAATGGTACATTATAATAGTTAAGGTTAGGTAGGGTTAGGTTTCAATTTTATGTGCTAATTATTAATTCATTTATATAGATTACTCGCAGTATTGAAAATATAACTGCCATTTTATTTTTATTACTGACCACATTTATATGAATCGATTGAAATTACTGCTAAAACCTTGAATTAATTACTGAACAATTAAATATAGGCTTTTTTCTTTAACGGCTAATTTCACACTTAAAACACATTACAATACGAGTATTTTGACTCCTGATGCAGCAAGGCATACGATAATTTTACCTTTTGATATTTCATGAACGCAAACATGTAATAGAATATTGACTAATTTTTGTTCTAACATGCATTGCCCAGCCGACTCGTTTGAATGCCATAGAGCAATTCTACCTACATCCATGGGACATACAAGGCAAACATTAATAGACAAGACATAAATAAAGAAATCGGCACAATTGATAAAACAGAAGTCCGCCACAGATAGACTTCGGTTTTTCTACAAACGTTGATGGAGCATAGTATATTCTTCTTTCAACCGGAATGGAAAATTAATCGAAAAAACCGAGTAAATCGGCTTAAAAATAAGTTGACCCAATTACATACTAACCTGCAAGCGTCGCTGGAATCTTTGATGAGAAATATAATTATTATTTTAGGGACTGTGTTAAGTCCCCGGATATAATCGAGAGTTATAAATTTCTGGTACGAGAGTTTTGGTCTCTTAATCAACTTTCGAGTCGATTTAACGACCGGAAAGGGGCAAGAGTTTAAAAATTTGAGACCCTTAAACTCATTTTATTGCTTTTATTACTCCTGCTTTTATCACAGCGTTTTTGGAATATCTGGTCAATCCTTTTATATCCAGTTTCATTGTTATATTGAGGTTTGAATTTTATTTTTTCATGCGATAAAATGTATTTGATTTTTAATAAAGTTACTTTGAAATAATAATTAAATTAAGAAAATAAAGAATACTTTACCACAATAAGTTTAGTGCAACGATTTCATAAATAAGAAATAATGATTATAATTTTTTAATTATAAAGTTTGAATTAAAAAATAACATGCTAAATAATACGAGCCAACACGAGTTAGCGCTGTTCTTGTACGATCACTGAAGTTAAGCAACTTTGCACACCGACTTAAGCATGGATGAATCACCACTTGTTGCTAACCACGTGTCGTAAGTTAAGAAAAGCTGCCATTTTTAAGTCTTTTAGTTCATTTAACACAAATATAATGATAAAAAAGACTTGAGGCCTTCGAGATGTGGAAATACAGAAGAATTCTTGGAATTTCCTCGAGAGATCACGTCACGAACAATGAGGTTCTCAGGATAATCAAGGAAGATAGGCACCTAGTAAGAACCATCTCGGAGAGACGAGCCCGATGGATCGGTCACATCATGCGCCACGATGGTCTTCTTCACGAAATTGTGGAGGGGATGGTTGAGGGTAGAAACTGTAGAGGGCGCCCTATACGGGAGTATTTGCAGCAAGTGCTCGAGGATATGAGTCGTAGCTCTTATGCTGAGCTGAAGAGGGTTGCGGAGGACTGAGAGGAGTGGAGATCGAGATGCAAGATTCTGTTGCTGCAAGCCAATCCATCGGATTGATACTACGAAGAAGAACCCAAATAGCACTTTTCTCAGAACAAAAATAAAGCAAGGTAAAAATTAGTACTTGTTTTTATCGTGATTTTTGAACACCTGTTATTATGGAACCAAACGTTCAGAATTATTAAAATATTTTTTGTAAATAGAACTATTCAAATATACGTTTTTACAAATTGTAATCATTTTCAATTTACCCTTTTTAATTTGTGGTGGTCATTTATATGAAAAAATATTTTTTTTAATGTGATAGTAATAAAAACTTTTTTTATGTAAGCACATACAGGAGAATACCGACAGATGGTGATAGTAATTCTGAAGTCTCATCTGTGGATTCTATGGTGCTAACCATGGTGCATATGGCTAAGCGCTGCATGCGGAGTGTTGCTCCGCCAACGTCATAGATTACAGCCCAAGATTTACGCATCATCATTATTATTACAGTAATTTACTATGAATGGGTGGTCTTCACGGGACGACTTTCATCTACCACCAATTTTAATAACTAGGCTATGACTGGCATATTACGGGCGATGGATCAAATTCACACCAACCGGGGGTATATTAGAGCTCAGAAATCGATTAAAAATTCTTTTTTTTTTAATCTTCGTCGGGGATCAAACCCATGACCTTTGGCTTGCAAAAAAAACGCTTTGACCATTGAGCTATACCCGCTAGAACAATTTGTTCTAGCAGGAAATGGAATGATTTATTTAGCATTAAAATCAATAAAATCAATAAAATCAACCAAATAACTAATAATTAAGCGAATTCATATGCTTTTTATCTATCCTGTTGAGGGTCATATAAGCTTTTAGCTTTTTCAGTGTGTTTACACAATTAAACACATTTCCATTCACTTGAAAACGACGCTGGAGTCTTCAGCAACGATTAAGATATTATAAGATCGTGTTAATTACTCGGTTATGGTTACGCACAATAAATATCAGACACGACCCGCGGGTTGTTCCCTTAATCAGGTCTCTGCCTAGAGGTAACGACCGGAATGGCGCAAAAGTTTAAAAATTCACGAGCCGGGCTTGGGAGCATTTTATTACGTCGATCGTAATTCGGAATATCGCTACGCGCCTTTGCGTAAAGGAACTTTTTAGCGAATTTCGGACTGTTAGGGCCCAAGGGGTATCAATAGATGGAGATGACATAGACAAAAATTAAATTCACAGAATATACGAGTATACTTTATAGGTAATGCTTAAATTATGAAGTTAATATATAAAAAAAGATCGAAGCATAAAAATCTATTTTTATCATATTTTTATGACTTTTCTCTCGTCTATTTTGGAGAAATCTCATAAAAATATGATATAGATTTTATGTGAGTATCAATTTAAAAAAAATGTTTAGTGCAAGGTTCCTTGATAAACTTTACTCTAACATTAAGGTTATCAACTGACAATACTTGTTGAATTGAAGATTGTCTCCAGGGAGGCCGAAACATGTAATCGTTTAAGATAAATGTGAATCAAAACTAAATATTTTTAATTGGTTAATTTTTGATTAAAATTAATAAACTTCACTCTCTGCAGAAATGAATTACTTATAATAATAATGTTTAAACGGATTTTAACAATTAAATTTGTATTGTAGTTGATAAATATTATTCCTCAATAGAAACTGAAAATTCCACTGAAAGATTTACAATTTTACCATAACTAAGTCATTTTCATATTATTATGTTACGTCTGAGTTTTGTCAGTGCTACTGAAACTTCATTGATAAGTGTTTCTGAAAAAAAAAATATCGTTGATAAATATACTCTTATACAGGTAAGTAATCATTGTGCTGGTTTTATTTAACCTCACACAATCAAACGCGATCTAATCCATCAATTTTGTAGTAGTTGAAACACGCAAGCACTTATTATCAAAACAAAACGTATTTTTAGAATACATTCAGTGTAGTGTTAAATACTCGTAGCTAGACAACAAATATAATCACAAACATTATCCAAAAATCAATTTTACGAACCAGGTGTAATGTTTATTTTTAATAATTCATCGAACCTTTTATGTTAATTAGTCTGCTATCTTACTAAAGTTCCAAGAATTGATTTGAGATGCTCAAATTGCTATACTTTTCGCTTTAAATGGATGAAAAAAAGATAAATAAAAGACTCTACATTACTTAAATTTCACTATTATTTAGAATAAAAACTTTTCAGTTTTACCCTACATTTAATAATAATATTAATTCCTTAGCTATACTCTTCTCTGATATATTAGACTTCTTATAAAACGGTAAAAAAAGCCCATTTATATCTGCCAATACCATTTCTTGTAACAATACGCCATTCTTGAACATTAAATTTGAAATGGAACATTATGGAACGCTGCTTTAATATTTAAACTATCCACTTTTCACACGATAAAAAAAAACATATTAAAAATCATATCAGATATGACTAAGACTAACATGTTTTGCCATTTTAAGGGAACAGCTTTACTACCGTTGCTTGCGGTTAACTTCACGTGTGGTGTGTTCATACTATGGATTTTAAGCACAGTGCTTTCTCCGTACAGCTTAACCCTTAAGGGTCCAAGCCCTTTTGAATCTTCGCGGAACAATCTACGCAGGAGTTTGAATTATAATCACGTTTTGCGAGTTGGTTATTTTAGCGTTTAGCCTTTGAAATAATACGAATTCTGTGCGGTTGGAAAACGAGTGCAAAATTTGCTAACTGTGAAAGATTATACACTTGTGAAAATCCCCGTAATCATCTCTAAGTAATTCAAATATAATTCTATATTTTTGAAAAGTGATTCCATTTCAAACATTTTTTTCAATGGAGTCTTTTATGTTTTTTCGAATAAATTTAATATTAAATTCATTGATAGTTAGACAACTTATGTAATATACGTTAATTTACTGAAACATATTCAGTGCTTTCAAGTAACCTGTTTTAGCATCATAGAGGAAGCTTAAATAAAAAATATATTATTTTCAGTGTTTATATAATGATATCAGCTCGATATAGTCCTTGCAGACTGGTGCCAAAAGCTTCGATAAACAATCATTTGTCTCATTTTTGTTCGCTCGTCGGACACCCATGTGTCACCATATTGCTTGTTTGACAGGTGTAGTTTTGTGGATCGCCACTGGATGAATTTCCGCGCTGGGTGTCATTGACTACGAACCCTTAGTGGCCAGCCGCCAGTCTGTGTCTGCTCGGGGCGTTGTTAACAACTCGTCTTTGTCTGCCTCGAGCAGACCGAAAGTTTGTCAATCTTTTAATTAAATATACGTCAATGTTCTTCTGAAAAAGTCTGTGTGTTGCTCATCTGCCCCTGATATCTTCTTCACGCGTTAACATAAGATCTCGGCGACGTGAAGTCATCTTTCTAAAAGTAAAGGGATGTTAATACAAATACCTATTATCTAAAAAAACAAAACGTTTAATTCATAAGTCACGAAATAAATAGAGTTGGTATTTATAGCTCTACCTTAGAAGCTTAATCATGTTTGAAATAAGTAAAACATGAGAAAGAGATTTATTTGAAATTTATTATATTTGGTATAAAATTTATTTATATATTTTTTAAAATTAATATTAAGCAGTAAAACTAGGAATTCACACTTAATGTTTTAAATTCAAATTTAGTCTTTAAATAAAATATAATAATTAACAACAATACAAGGGAATTTGCATAATGTTATCAATTACGCTATTATTGATAATATAAAAGAAATGGTTCTTGATTTAAAAATAGAATTGATTAGTTTTTTATATCGCAAAATGTACAAAATATTTTTAAATATAATTATACAAGTTGTGAGGTAATTTTTGTAAGAAGTAGGAATATTTTCATAATATATTAAATAAAGAAAATCTAAAACGTGTATCTACAAAGCGGAAAAACAGGTTGTATTAACCACTTTCATATGGATGTATGGATGTGTCCACGCCTCATTACGTATACGATGAAATTGTAATTAAATCATCTCATTTAAATATTATCAATTTTGTATTATTCGAGCATTATAATATTTAAAGACTTTTTGTTTAATTAATAAAAAAAATGACAAAGATAAAATATAAAAATAATCGTTCATCAATATAAAATTTAACTAAGTTAAATTTAATCTAAGCTTAAAATAAGTGAGATAATTTCAATAAAAGGAGATAAATACGCTAGATAACACAGATTAAAATCAACACATACATAGTCCACACAAATTAATATGACAAAATACAACTTTATATGTAAATGTACGTATATGAGTATGTCAAATAAAACTATCATTACGATTAGTAAAATAAATTAATGTTTGCCTGTGAAAGCTGTCTAATCATCATATAAAAATGAAATGATTCTAATTTACATAGCAATATCGCAATAGAAAATAAGAATAGTGATTTACATTTGTTTAATTGTGATATTAAAAAATGCATTATATGTAATGCAGTTTTAGATATAAACGTGAGTATACAATCTTCATGTCATATAAAGCAAAGAAAATGTTTACTTGTCCTTCTTAAATGTATTTAATTTGATTAAAAATAATTAAAAATTATTCATGAATGAAATGAAAAAAAAACTACATTAATTTAATTAATAGAATAAAGTGTTGAATAAAAAATCTCATTGTATAATAAAACGTGTCATTATTTTCCTTCAGACAAACGTTGTTACCATCGCAGAAACATATTTATTTTAATGTTCATGGGAGTCAGCCAACCTTTTCACGAACATTAATATAGTCTCTGCGAGAGGGGTGAGCTCGCCTGCTGAAAAATATCCTGAAAAACAGTCCTAAGTAGAAAAATCCAATTTATAAACTCCATATTCGGCTCATTATATATGAAAATCTCACCATTCACGGGGGACGCAGAAAAAAGCTATTCTGTCAAGGAACGAATGGTATTCATTACAGAGACTGATTGTAGTTCGCACTCAATTTATCTCTTCTCCTTAGTGACTTGGTTTCTTAGGCGCGGAATCAATCGGTGGAGACTACGAGACTAAAAAGGGCGAAGCGAAAAAAAAACTGTTCGGAACCCTGCGAGTATACAGAGTATACAATCGTAAATAATTTTGCCGGGGCAGAGACGTGGAAAGATTACTGTGAAAATGGCATAAAAAAGACCTCCGACACTTTAATTTAAAGGCTCGGGCTGGAGAAACCTTGCAGTTTCTGGGGAGCCGGCCAGCTGGAAAGGATTCGATTTTTGCAAAAAAGGTGGCGGTTTAAATGGGTTCTGAGGGACATTTGAAAGCGGGATGCTCGGTTAATGGAATATAGACTGGACGGAAGTAATTGGGTATCAATGGATATTGAATATATAATATATATATAAGAATTATAAATATTTTATAAACGGTTTTTTTGTTATATGTTTAATGATAATAAAAATGAGTTAATTTGCTTCATTTTATTAAATGATATTCAATTATTAGTAAACGTTTCACAGTATTTTAATTCAATTTTTATTGCTTAAATTGTTCATTAACAAACAATGTAATAAATAATTTTTTTTTTCAGATTTTCTTGATGAAATATTACCGAAATTAATTAGTTTCAATATAAAACTATGATTTATTTTTTCGGTTTTTATTCACTGCAAGGACCACTGATATAAAATAAAACCACATTTTTTCAAGGTGATGATATAAATCAAAAACCTAATTGATAAATTTTATTTGGACTAAATGCATCATTTCATTACCAAGTAAAATATCAAAACGATGATTCGTCCACATTCTCTTTTAATAATTTTTTAATGAGATTTTTCTTTGTTTTATAATTTTATTTACTCGGTCTGTTTGTTTTATTACAATAATTTACTTGATATGGATAAAATATTTATATTTACTTAAGCATAAAACTACGTAGTATACTACCTAAATTTTCTTTTATTAAACTAAATTGTACGAAACCAAACAACTTAATTAAAAAATGTAAATTTCAATAATTATACATACTTCAATAATTTTCAGAACAAATGTTGTTTATTCATAAATATACTCAGTTGGTATTCAATTCTACGTATCAACGAAGTTATTTGATACAAACCAACAAGTTAAAGCAAGTGATTAGTGAAACAGAATGAATTATATTATATCCGTAATCCAATATTGCGCAACCTTTATGAGATTGTGTGAAGTGTATCAAAAGCACTGAAAGAATACAGCAATTATTTTTTTCACGGGAATGAAACACTAAGATAAAGAATTCTCGGCGAGTAGTGTAAATGTGGAGCTCCGAGCGTGACCTGCCGTGAAGTGGGGGGATTATTCTCATGTCTTAATTAATCTAAGACGGCGTGTAATCTTCTGCCTGTCGACAGACTTCAGGAAAGATTTCTTACTCCTCTCACTTCATTTGTTATTAAATAATATGAGTGAAATACCCGGTGAATGATGACGCACCGTGAAGGTTTGCGCGTGGAAATAGAGCGTCTCGATGCCATGTAGTAAGATATAATGTGTACAAAGACTACGTGTCATGTAATATAACGAGTGTGATATTTTTAATCAAAATCGAAATAAATGAGATGCTTTTGTGTTAGATTACTGAATTTGATGAACTAGTTTTTTTTCAAATACACTCTTACACTCAAGATGCATGATACTTGATTGTTGAAATAAATAAACACAAACACAACACACGTTTCCTGAATGCAGCGTCCAGCTATCCTGCGTTAGCGTCATATAATGTATTTGTCTCGACCGGTCATATTGTTCTGCAAGTGATCAGCTCAATATAGCCCTTGCAGGCTGGTGCCGAAAAGCTTTGATATACAATTTTTCGTTTCCTATTTTGGTTCGCTCGTTGGACACGCATGTGTCACCATATTGCTTGTTTGACAAGTGTAGTTCTGTAGATCGCCACTATATTAATGTCGGCGCTGCGTTGTCAGCGACTACGGGCGCTGAGTGGCCAGTCGCCAGTTGCGAGAATCTGATCGGAGCGCGACGACACGGCACTGTCTGTCCCGGCACATAATTGAAGTTTGTCAATCGTTTAATTAAATATATGTCAATGTACTTCCGAAAAAATTTTTGTGTTGCTCATCTGCTCCTCATCCCTACACCACGCGTGCTGACCGGCGACGTGAAGTCATCTTTTATCTCAAGGAACGGGGATGTTGATAAAAAATGGAATATTTTTACAAAAATCCAAGCTAATAATATTATATTAGAGTTAAAATTTATGAAATTATCAAATGTATCGATCAATAAGTTCGCTATTAGAAGCAAACATGTGAAAAAATTCAAATTGTGATAAAAATCAATTGCTTGAACTAATACTATATGACATTATGGCATATTTTAATCAGTATCGTTTAATTTGGAAAAAAAAAATCTACGGATTTCCATCTTACACGTGCATTAACTAAACGCAGAATACTTCGAAAGTTTCTCAAAAGGTTAAGCCTTTCTTCTGATGAAGCCCATGCGATTTCCACGTGGTTTTGGAAAGCAACACACTGTGAGTCATTCTCTGATGGAGTGTTTTATCCCTTTAGAATAAGAAACGTATTTTGTGTTATTGTGTGTCATGAGTCTCTGCAATTTTTCGAGAGGATTTTCTTGAACTACTACGTAGTTTTGACTGTCTACTGATTCTGGCTGAATAAAATATATCGTTAGACTTGCCGAGTAAATAAGGATTTAATTGTTTACTCTTTTTAGACCAAGTTTTGAGTCAAAGGGCTTGAAAAAAGCAAACAACAGCAATAAATTACCTCTTTTGAGAGATTTGTATAATATATTTTACCCAAGTCCACCTTTGTTTTATAGATGATTCTAGAAAAGCTGTCAATGAACTACTGCGGTGTGGAGGTGATGCGGAAAATTATTCTATCAATATTACGAAACCTCATAAATGAAAATGGTTGCAAAAAAGTGATTTGATTACAATCGAACGTTGAATCACAAGTAATACGACTAAAAAAATATTTTTGTGTATATTATACTCCTACATCAATTGTGTTATATCTATTTAAGTAAACAGATAAAATAATGTTTTTTTGATATGTACAGATGTTACAATGTATCAAGGATAGATAAAGGCGCTCGTTTTCCTTTGAGATATTCTTATCTGCCTACTTTATTCAGTATCACGGTGAATGTATCAAAAATAGCCGAAATGCTGATACGTTCCAAATATATCTAAAATACCCAAAATACCGATACGTACCAATTGTGGCTGAAAAAAATTATTCAAACCAAATGGTTTTTTAAGCGTTTATCCCTTCTAAATATACCGTGACAGTTGTGTTAGTCTTAACAAATAAAAATAAAACAATTGTTGAGAAACACGAATAACCTTTTACATATATAAAATATTTATATTATTACAAAAAAAAGAATAATAATGAAACCACTTCACAAACATTGTGTTTTTCGTCATTTTAAAGTTCTCTGGGATCAAATTTCCTCTTAGAACCAAATGCTCTAGTCCTCGCAGTTGATGTGATTAATTAAGGCATGCCACATATATTAGAACTGCCATTTTTAAGATTTCTTGGGATATCGTTTCGTTATTCATTAACAATGAACAGAGAATATTATTGGTGAAGACTTTGGGCTAAAAGATGTTTTAGGTCAAGGCAAGAATAATGGTAGTTGGTAGAACAGGGTGGAGACCATTTGTGGTGACCATACGCTTATATGCAGCGAATACAATGAAGTTGAAGGATTTTCAAATCTTAGCTGGTGGATATATAGCTTAGTGGTTGAACTATTTGCTTTCCAAGCCAAAGGTCGTGAGTTTCATCCCCGGTGGAGGTTACAAAATATATTTCGAATCGAAATAGCCCCAGTTGGTATGAATTTGATACCTCAATAAACCCCGTAAAAGGCCAGTCATAGCCTTTTATTCAATTATAACACATAATGGATCACTGTTCCGGAACCGATGTCCTGAAATGAAGGCGTCAACTATCTGGTGATGTCGGAGTACCGCGGTTTCCAGCACTACTTTGATTCTTTCATGTAAATACAAAGATTTGCAGAATATCGTGATGAAAAATTTGAGCTAAGACAAAGATTTTGATTATAATTGCACTATTAATATTATAAAAAACTTTTGGATGTATATATAAAATAATTATGTTCGAATAAAGTATTGAACATCCCCTTTCAATGTTAAGTAATTAAAATACTAAATTAATCTTATATAAAGACATTTATAATAGAATTTTTTTTTCTTATATGAAACCCACAATAAGACTTAAAATATATTTTACTTTAAGAAAATCAATTTTTAAATTTCAAACAAATAATAACAAATGTAAGAAATGCTTTTTGTTAAATTGATTCTTAGAACTTGTTACGAGGACATTCGTATTGAAACAAAAAAATAATATTTTCATAAGGTTATAAATATATATACTCACGGAGCTTTCGATAACCTTCCACGAATTTAAAATACTTATTTATAGAATCCGTTTTTAATTATATGTAAATATAAGACAGCCCGAGTACAAAATTGATTCTCAATAAATTGTAAATAGAGAGCTTGGTACAATTTAGAATTCAGTAAAAATTCTCATTACAATATCATTATTGTTGTGGCTTTTGGGTTGAGCCGTGTGTGGTGAACTTTTTTCAACCTCACACATGTTCACCACACACGGCTCAACCCAAAAGCCACAACATCAAATCTGGCCGTGAAAACCTAAGAAATTATTTAATATCATTATTGTTATTTAATTTAATAATTTTAAGCTATTTAAATTTATTAAAATTAAGACAATAAAGAATTTACAGAATTTATTTCATTGACAAATGTCAATTATGTGACGCTCATATCGGCTTAGCACTACTTATGAAAAAGAATTTTGTGAGATAAATTCAAAGATATACACTTCCTAAGTAATATGGAAATAATTTATGACAAGTGCAATTGCGACGAGTGCAAAGAAAAAGACAATACGTACATTGACTACGGTTACAATCTTACGTTCATCATTTTAAAACATTGTAAATGTCATAGAGATACATGAAATTTCTATGTGTATCAATTGTAATAGTTATTATTAATTTTAAAAACTAATAAAAAAACAAGTACTCTAAAAATAGTCTCAAATAAAAAAAAGCACTTTGAAACATGGCATTATATGAGAAAAACCCTAGTAAAATGTGAATGGAGCTTAAATTTCAGTGTTAACATCTGAATACGTTACTTAATTTTTTCTTTACCTTGTGAAACTCGCAAACGCGCGTCATGGCTTTTCAGGAAAGTTGTGTCCCCTGTAATGATAAGCTCGCGTGACAGTCTAGCATGTCCGGTGACAGCCTTCCAGGTAATCTTTAGCTTTTTTCAGCGACCTTATTAACAAAGAATTATACGGAAAAGGAACGTCCGCAATTGCGATGACAGGTAGTCGGTAACGTATCATTTCATCAATCTTTGACGAATGGAAGTGGACGTGAATAATGACCTTGCATGAACGAAAACTCAAATTATATTATAACACAACATCGTTATTATTATGACTTCATTCGATACTGCATTTTATACTTTTTTATGTCTAAATTCTTCTCACGAGTGTTCCATATGTAGTGATGAATTACTGCAGCATATTATCATGAGAAAAATCTTACACGCAGTTTTGTCTGTTCCCATTATTCATGCATTGTTCTTATATGTAGGATATATTTAGGTGATTGGATAAGCCGTGTCATCAGAAAACAAACCAGTGTAGGCTTGAGAAGCGTCGTGCTAATCAGTCAATTTTTTTAAAATACCGAATAAAAAACTCCAAAATATGTAAATACTGGATATAAATGTTGATTTACTTAAACATTTTATAATTATTTAAGTCTATCGAAAAATTGTGTTCCGCTGAACACAATTTTTCGAAAAAACGAAGCTCATTTTTGGCTGAATGGATTCGTAAATAAGCAGAATTGTCGGTTTTGGAGTGAAGATCAGCCAGAAGCATTGCAAGAGCTACCAATGCATCTAGAAAGAGTTACTGTTTGGTGCGGATTATGGGCTGGTGGCATCATTGGACCGTACTTCTTCAAAAATGATGGGAATCGCAACGTAACTGTGAATGGTGAGCGCTACCGTGAGATGATATCCAACTTTTTTTTGCCCAAAATGGAAGAACTTGACTTGCATGACATGTGGTTTCAACAAGATGGTGCCTCATGCCGCACAGCACGCGAAACAATAAACCAATTGAGTTGAAAGTTCGGTGAACACTTTATTTCATGTTTGGGACCGGTCAATTGGCCGCCTAGATCGTGAGATTTAACGCCTTTAGATTATTTTTTGTGGGGCTATGTTAAAGCTCATACCAGTCAGTATAGCTGACAAGCCAGCTTCGATTGACGCATTGGAAGACAGCATTGAAGCATTGATTCATGAGATACCGGCCGAAATGTTGGAAAGTATATGCCAAAATTGGACTAAGCGGATGGACCATTTGAGGCGCAGCCGCGGTCAACATTTGAATGAAATAATCTTCAAACATTAAATTATATGAATTGTGCTTTCGATTCAAATAAATATATTATGCATTTTTCTTAATAAGCTATAGGAAAAATTTCCTATAGCTATTAAAAAATGTGCCAAGTAAATAAAAAGTAATTTGTATTTACCAATATATATAAAAAAAATATGTATCGGTATTTATTATATTCTATAAATGTATGACATAGGTAAATATAAAACAAATACACTGCATAAAAAAATTATCGTGTAATTGCTTAGCGTACCATGGGATTGATCCATGTTTGGAATACTCAAATCACGATGGAATTGATTTCAGAACATATACGAAAAAAATAGTTAATAGTTGTTTCATCTGAAATTGTAAGGCAATCACAGCAGTGTGAATCAAATATGCAACATACTGTATGATGCATATATGTTCACAATAAAATTATTGAAGAAAAATACGAAAATTAAAAAAAATTCAACATTCGAGTAAAAAATTGTTTTCAAAATAATAAATGATTCAATAATGTAAGTAAAACTGAAAAAAAAAACTGTATATCTTGCAACTCTTTTAAAGAAATAATTTTTATTACAAATCAGAGAAAGCTTGTAAAAAGTAATCGAATCGTCAAACAGCCGATTTATTGTTTTCAAATGTATGTGTGTTTTTTTTATTTTTTTTAAGTAAGGTAGTGAAATTGATTAAAATTTATAAATTAAATTCTTATCACACACATCCAATTTCAGGAATCTTTTTTTTTATAAAAGGCAGATACTCTCAGATGAAAAACAGAATACGTCTCTTATTCTAATGATGATGCACTCCATCAAATAATGCAATTGAGATGCCGAATGAAAGCATAAACAATAGTTGTTTTTTCTTCAAACCTCAGAATCCCACAGTCTAAGAAAGCCGTCACGAAGTTAACGTAGAATATTCTATGCGGAGTTCCAAAAGGCATGGCTGACAAAACGAGATGAGGACTATAGCAACCATAGATCAACGCTAGATAACAGGTATGAAGTGGTATATTTTTTCGCACCAGACTATTATTGAAGTGCAGTCTTGCATTGCAATGCCGTCTCGTTGTATGCAAACGACTGCAAATGTCCGTGGACCAGTATGGCGCCTCGGGTTGCTTTGTTTCACATAATAACACAATTAGTTTCCAGCAAACTTGCAGATTGCGCCTCGCTGTTCGGCTACTGAGAAATTGCTCCGTGACTTCCGAAACACAAAGCAAAGTAATGGAATGGAGCAATCGCTAAATTAAAAATATGGTAAACCATCAACTTCTGCGACTTGAAATATTCTCTTTAAGATATTCAGTTATTGTAAGCTTGGTTACTTTTTTTAAATAAATTAAATAAAAATGTCTTGGCTTAAATTATTTATATATTTTGAATAATCACAATTTGATATTCGTGATTTATTTATAAGAAAAACTGTGTGTTTGATGAAAACAAAATTAACCTAACGTTATACTCCAATTTATGAAACATTCATATTCACTTTGTAAAATATATTTTTTAATCGCATTATCACAGAACCTACTCTTTCAAGCTTTTCAAATTGATCCTACCTGCATTTACGAGTACATATCAACGTAAAACCTATCAAATATATACCATGCGTCCCTGCATTTAACCAAATTTGGCTCAAGATGAGAAGTTAATTATATTTTTTCAGCATTGAAATTAGATTTTTGAATACCCTCCTTGCTTCTATGTTGCTTCTTTTTTACGACTCAAATGCTTTTAAATAATATATTGATAAAAAAAAACAACTTTTCAATACTAACATGCATGCAATCGCTTCACATCCCTTTCTACATGTAGCATACAGCCAAGTTGAGTGTTGTAGATTTCTAGAGAACCAAAACCTACTGCTGCTATTTTGTATGTATTTATACATAAAACCACAAAAAGTTGAGCTATTGCAAGGGTCACTATTCTTCTAAATTTTTATATTTTTTTAAGAGTTGAATAATTTTCATTTAAAATAATTAATTACAGTATTTACTTCTATAAGTCTTCACTCTTGTATGTTTATACATATAAAATCCCCACGAGGCTCCTCCTCTTCCGGTTTCCTGAAACCTTCAGACACTTGGGCTGAAGGAGCTTAATTAAGCTCCACAATGGACGGGTGGCGGCCGCACAATACTCAATCATTGTTTCAAAGCAGACAATTGATTGAACTGTATCTCGAAACACAATATGTAAGTAAATACTACCCCTACGATAAGTGGGAACGCCATATTACATGCTTTATACTTTCGGACTTAGTGGAAGCGTAGACTGAACGAAATCTGAAGATATTAAAGGATATTGTATACTTTAAAGTTATTCACGAATTTTAGAATCGATAAATGTTGACGTCTTAATCAAGTATCAGAATTGTGAAATTAATATTTAAAATAAATTAATTGTTTTCACGTAAAATTTGAGACCGCACCAATAGTTATCATTAAAATTTATTTACAAGTAGATCGACTGAGGATATTTTTTTTACCATATCTGCCCCATATTTGGAGTAAATGGACACCACGAATTTTCATTTCACAGTTCTGTAAGCTCAGATTGTCCATGCCTTGTCCCTGAACATCTGAATCCCCTAAGGTCCACTTGGGAACATATATGGTTTCCAGGAGCCTCCAGGGCAAGAGCCCGTGAAGTTGCATAGATTACGGCTGTAGTATCAGTTAAATATTTGGTGGTTCAATGATCAGGGTTTTTAAGGACATCGTATAATTAGTATGAGGCTCCCAAGGCATGGAAAATTTTTGTATTGTATATCATACAACGGTTAAAATATGATTAACACAAACACAACCCCTATACATCCTTTCTTAACGCATTGTTGACTTGGTTGATCGTCATCAAGTGGAGGACCAAAAGACTTTGAAAGAGATAATGAAAATAATCTATGTAAATGAACTCGACGATAAAAATAAGTATATGGCAATAATAATTACGTTTAAAGTCAATTGAAATGGAAAATAATCTTTTAAGTTCACCCTGTTTAAGCATTAGGAAACAATTGATAGAAAAAAAGCTAAAATCGATTTCAAGTGTGTAAGTTCTTTTTTCCACTCAATTTCGTCCAATAATATTGTGAAGGGCATTTTATCGCGCAGGGGATATCCAATGATACGGACCGTGCGGGTCAAAGTGAAGTGGAAAGCTTCCGATTTAATTTATTCAAGCTTTAATCATTAAAATAAATTGAAATCCGTTAAGCACTTTTAAAATGGCGAGAAAAGGAAATAAACCCGACGGCAGAGCCTGCAGCGCGAAAATCTTAAAAAAGTTTTTACGCTCGGATGAAAATTGTATTTTTTTTTCATTATTAATTTCAGCCATTACGATAAAAACTATATAATTTTATACGAGTCTTTGGAAATGCAAATTGTTGGAATTTCAAAATTTCTCTATTGATTTCGCAAGTAATGCTAAAGCTAGGTAAGGTGGCTTGAGTGAAGGTAGCGTTTTTCGCCAGTTAAACAAACGTAACAAATTTGAATGATAATTTGAAATTAATTTTAATTTTAATGTTTATTTTTTTCACATTTACGTTTCAGTGATTGTACATGTTTTGGACCAGAAACAATCCTTCGTAAGCATTTTTTCAAATAAGATGAATTTAAAATCAAAATAAAGCAGATTAACCAAGTATTGTCAATGAATAACCTAAACGTTATTAATTTTTTTATTGAAATACTGATTATCTTATATAAAACATCTATTATATATGGCAACAATAAAAAAATATCATCATGTATTGTAAATTCAAAATGGATTTCATATAAATGCTTATACAAAATATTATTTATCTAAATAAATTAAGATTAAAAATTATTTATAATGGATTCCAAATTTTTTTTCTTATAGATCGAGATGTTTTGGCTACGATAGATAGACATTGTCGAGTTGGCTACCCGACGTAGCCGAAAGATATTTGAAAAGGTAGAATAATTTTTGAAAAATCACTTTTTTTTTATTTAAGTATTAATACCAGCTAATCACTCAGTAAACGTTAAAAGCTTGATTTATGAGCTTTTCAATGTCATAAACACTACAGCTACTTCAATGGAGCATTTGGCTCTCGTTTATCTGAAATAACGCTGAAATTATTAGAAATAATTTCATTGGTATATTTTTTAATGCCAAGCTGTTGATCTGAGAACAGGTGAAAGTCACAGTGGCTATTTAAAGTGACTGTAGGTTCAAACTGGATCGTGAATTAGATGACAAAAGTGGTCGAGAGTGATCGATTTTTTAGGTTTCAACATTATTTTTTATAGATACGTAAACTTGGTAAAATACTTCGATAAACTATCAATTACATACTTATTAATAAAAATGATTAAATAATTAATTGTTGAAATTGCTGTCATCTGTGGACGATATTCTTTCATCAAAACACACATTTTTTTATGTTTGTTATCATTGAAATCCATTTTTTTGCTGAAATTGATTTTTATGGCATTCTGAAATGGATATTTAAAGAAAAATTGTGCAAAAATGTATTATATTCCATAGTTACTATTTATATACAACAAATAATTATTTATATATTTTCCAGGAATAAATAAATTATTATTATATACTATTAAATAAAGTAGTGGGATAAATAATAGTTTTTATTATTATTCAGTAAACTATTGTTCATTAATAAGTTCCATGAAAAAGTTAACTACGTTTCTTGGAAATAGATCAATAGATTTGTAATTAAATAGACCCATTGTTTCTAGGTTGTGTGCTTTATAATTTCAATGAAATAATTTAACCCTATAGTCCTTATTATATTTACATATATTTTTAAGACTTATATTACACAAACTACTTTTACAATGTTCAATATAAGCTGAATATATTATGTATTGGGTTCAACTATACAACTCTACGTGATATATAAATATGTAAAAATGTTATAGTGGCTTTTGGGTTAAGCCGTGTGTGGCAAACTTCCTTCAACCAATATTTCGACCGCCATTGAAGGGGTCTTCTTCAGGACTTATGATTTATTTAGTTTTGAGTTGGTTTATTCAGATTATATTTTTTTTATGAGCGTTTTTGATTTATATCTCCATGGCAACTCAAGTTTCATTCCGGAGAATCGTAGGTATGCTCTAAGATTACGGTAGGTATGTTTAAAGAATACGGTAGGTATGTTCTAAGAATTGTAAATCACGAACGTCATGTCGGACTGTGGTCGTCCTTGCTTGTCTCTACAGGTTTAAGAGTATGTGCTAGAGGTGAAAGCCATGCTGTTTTGAGAATCAAGCCGTCATCCCTGTTGATGTTGATGGGATGTCTTTTGATTTCAATGGCTTCCCTTACTAGGCGTGCATATTTTCCTTGTGTTCGAGCCACGATTTCGGGTTCGAACAAAACTTATGCCCCGTGTCAGCCAGATGCTCTGCCAGTGATGACGCCATTAGGTGGCCTAGTCTGCACGATCTATCATGTTCACTTACTCTTTTACCTATAGTTTGATATGTTTATACGATAAACACCATCGGGGAAGCCTTGCGTTGGAGTTTGTAGACCACATCACTCTCTAAAGGAAATTCGTCCTTGACCGGTCTGAGACAATCCCGGATCTTTGACGACGCCTTGTGGATATTTTTTTTCCCAAAGCGTTGTAGGACCCTGGCGACTTTCTCAGTTGTACCTTTCGTGTATGGCAGAAAGGCTTTGGGTTTCCCTGTCTCCATCTCAAAAGCCACAATATCAAATCTGCCCGTGAAAACCTAAGAAGTTATTTATGTAAAAATGTATTAAAAATTCACTTAAAGTCTCCACGTACAAAATATTAAAACAAGTTTTTGATATATATACAGAATGGATCTCACAGTTAATGCTACCGTAAAAATGATAAAATTAGAATAAGTTGTGACATTATAATAATAATGTATTAAATTAATGTCACTGTAAATATTACCCAAAGTAAATAAATACAGGTATATATAATATGTGTATGGTGGTGAATAGTTTTATACGAGTATAATGCCTAACTAAGTATATTAGTGTTCGACCAAACCTCATGGCGCTGCTAACAAATTTGCTTTTCAGGGTTAATAGTAATCCTGAACTTACAACTCAAATGTAACAAGGGCTTGTTACACCAAGCCGCTATGCTGAGTCAGAATGGATTTTACATTTAATTATTATCTTAATTAATGGAACAATAATAATATTTTTAGTAGGCCATGATCAATTGTGATATTGTAGTTCTATCTTGTAATCACTGATCATTCACTGAGATGATCAAGATATATAGAAAACAATAATTGTTTGGATATTTATTTGTTTTTTTTTTTAATTTACTGAAAAAGTCATGTTTTCAAATCATTTACTCGGCTAGACTCTTTGAAAATAAAAATATTAAAAAATATATAAATCATGGTCATTTTTAAGAATAGATATGTCAACATCGTCATCAGCCTGTGTCCGTTCACTGTTGAACGTAGGTCTCCCGAATGAGTCTCAATCCTCTTCGATCCTCCGTATCTAGGTCACTCCCGTTATTGTTTTGATTTCGTCAGTCCATTATGCAGTCGGTAGGCCAACGTTTCGTTTGCCAGTTCTCAGCCACTCCAATACTTTTCTTACCTATAGAGTATATACCATCAATTCTTCGATAGATATGTCCTGCCCATTTCCACTTGAGTGTGTCTATTCGTTGGGTAGCCTCCATTATTGCCAGCTGGTATAGCTCAGTGGTCAAAACGTTTGCATGGAAAGCCGAAGGTCGTGGGTTCGATCCCCGACGGAAATTAAAAAAAAGATTTTTAATCGAATTCTGAGTTTTAAATAACCCCCCCGGTTGGTGTGAATTTGATCCCTCGCTCGTAAAATGCCAGTCATAGCCCAATTATTAAAATTGGTGGTAGACGAAAGTTGTCCCGTGAAGACCACCCATTCCTAATAAACTCCTGTAATAATAAGGATGATGCGTGAATGTCGGGCTGCAGTCCTTGACGCTGGCGGATCAACTCCATATGCAGCGTTTATCCATATTTAAAATGGTTAGCGTCAAAGGATCCACAGATGACAAAACATCAGAATTAATATCACCATCTGTCGGTATACTCCTGTTTGTGCTTACATAAAAAAACTACTTGAGTTCTTCTACGGATATTTAATAATATAAAAATAAGTAATAGATTAGTTAAAAGGATCAAATATACAGGCTTAGTAATAACAAGACCCTTGAGAGAGCAGAT
Organism: Glossosoma conforme; assembly: GCA_022606575.1. Lineage (NCBI taxonomy): Eukaryota > Metazoa > Arthropoda > Insecta > Trichoptera > Glossosomatidae > Glossosoma > Glossosoma conforme. Next base: position 971,356 of record JAGTXR010000001.1, read on the forward strand.
AAAGGGAAGAAAAAAAATACTAGGTCCAAGGTGTGGCAGTGGAGAAATAATAAATAATTTTAAAGAGGTCAAGTAATTAAAGGACATTTTATTTCCCAACCATATCTTGGACGTAGTTTGTATTAGTCTTCTTATTTTTCTTCTGCTTTTTCTGATGCAAGGCTTTATTATTAATTAAATATACAGATACTATACAAAAAATTCTTTTTTTCAACGCGTCAATCCAAGCACAAAAATAACGGCAGAAGCGGGATGCGAACCGCGGACCTTGGAAACCAACTATGCCCAGGTGTTCATACCGCTCGGCCAACTGCGCCATTGCTATGCCTAGACTGACTCGCGTTGAAACTCTAATAGACATGATGTCAATAATTCATATAAAAAATAGTATCTCTACAAACATTTGCAATTTATTTTACTTGAAAATTTTCGCATGCAATATCTCCATACCATCCATCATCCGTGAAAATTGGCATAGAATCTATAATAGGCTTACTCCCTCTAAAAGGCTCCGGGAGGTAAATGGTCGTTATTTTCATATTCAATGGAATAATTTTGAGCAGAGAGCTATTTAGGGTGTGTTTTTAGGTCAGAAGCCGTCTGTCTAATTTGTACAAATTTGGAGCCAGAATATTTGTTTTTCAATTTATTTGAGTGAAAGATAATAAGATCGTAATTGAACGAGGTTATAAAAATAAGATTGTACAAAAATACCTCTTTCTGGGAATAACAATAAAAATAACGTATTTTAAGCCCAAAGTATGCATAACCATCAAAACCAGTTAATCCTAGTATTTTGATTTGATATGTTTGGATTTTTCTATTGCTGTGTTACCAAAAATAAAGCAAAGCAAGTATTGTAACTTTTCACGATTCAGCCAATAGATTGATTTAAGATTCCTATTTCACTAGGGTCGATTACTTTAACTTAATTTAATATTTAAATTAAGTTCATTTTAAAGTTAGATAATTAACTTACGAATTTTACAGTTCATTAAGAAAGAAACTTTGTAACTGGTTTATATTTATAGAATGTTTTTTTTGTGAGTCACTAGAGAAAGAAGAAAGGTTTTTTGTTACTTTATTGTTTGTAAGGAACATATTTTTGTATGTCCAACAGTAACGTTTAAATTGAGTCAAATCTTAGATTTTTTAGTATCACTCTCTTTTGCACTGTTTTTGTAATTAAAATTTAAATATAATATTGTTTGAAAAAAAAAATGTGTTTTTTTCGTAGATGTATTACAAAATATACTCAAATAGTGATACTTCAGGATGCAAAGCTGGCTGGGAACGTGTTATTCAGTTATTTAGGAGATACTAGCGCGACGCCGGATGTACGAGCGTTTCCGGGGCCGGGCTTCTCCGATACACGTGTGAAGGAAAACGTGAATTTTGTGTGAATTTTTACTTTATATCTCGTGAGGTAGCTGCTTCAAAAGAGCGTCTTCAAAAGATGATTGAATAAAGTAGTTTGCAGAACATGCATGTTTGTCACTCGGAGCGCATTTAAATGCACATTCATATTTACTACCGTATTCCCTTTACAGTTAGGGCTTAAAGTCACTCGAAACCAAAATTACTGAAGCCTTCTACTCTGCAGTCGATTAAAAGATAAAAGTGAACTTAGCTGAGACATGATTTTGCATGCCGAAGAGGAGCATAAAATTCATCTTCATTATTTAGGTTCTCAGGCTTTTGTTGTTTTGGAAGGAGCGTACTCGGTAGAAGTCCAGGAAGCGGAACTGACATGAAATGAGACAACAACCATGATGACTGACATAACTTTGATGCTGAAATTCTAGTTTTTCTATTTAAAAAGCGTCTTTAACTATAAAAAAGGAAAATATTATATTTATATTTGTTTGTACTTATGGATGCATTTACGTATCTAATGACGATTAAATTTCTTCAATATATTGGTTGCGCATCCGAGAATGTTTTTGTAGCGTTGAAACCATTTTTCAACTCGATATATCCCTTTTATCATATGAAAAAAGTCAGCACTTAGGGTCGTTAGTGTGTCTTTTGTTGATTTTAGTCGCAAGCAGTTCATAAAATCATACTTGATGTACTTTACATACGTCAAATCGTAAGGAACAATGATCTTCTATTTTAATGAATTTGAATAAATTATTATTTTTAATGACAGACTCAAACACTTATTATTCTTTCGATGACATTATAACACTAAGTTCTAAGAAACGCCGCAAGCCTTTTCAAGCATTTGTGTTGATATCAGGTTGATATAGCTCCTTTAAGCTGATGATGCCATAAAGCCTCAAAAAACATGCACATCTAATGTTAATTGTATTAATAAATATTAATTAATATTTGGCAAGATGGCGTTTGCATGCGCCATCTTGTTTGTTATGACAGTTGGTCTTTTTCTTGTTGGCCACTGTCATATTTACTTCGCGTGTCTGCCGTGATGATTGACGGTGCTAAATGCCAGAGCGGGCAGTCAGTCGGAACGCACCCGCCACCGTTATGGGAGCGCCTAAGGGCGTCCATATAGCGGGCGACGTTATTGACAAATAAACGCGTAATATGTGAAACAGAAACAAGTGTTTGTATTGTGAACCTGATTCTGCATCCTTCGTCCAGTAAACTGATGTCTAAATAAGAAAGGAGGATATCAGTGTTTTAAACATATTATCGTTATTCGCAAGTAAGAGTATTTTTATAAGAAATTAAAAAACACACACATAAATAATCTTTCATTGCATAAGCAATACAAAAAACAGTACTGTTTATTCCGGTGAACGTTCACTTTGTATTGAACTCCGCCTTGTAACGCCACAAAATAAACAAGTCACCTCTCAATTAGGGTCGCTTCCAAAAAACTGGGGCGGATCGCCGCCCTGATAGCGGCCGAGACTCGTGAATTAAACATGTAGGCGGCGCTAGAACCTTTCCGCCCTTCGTCGGCCTTTGCCTCAGTGCTGCAAGCGGGCGGGCAAGTGGGCGGGCAAGTGGACGGGCAAGTGGACAGGCAAGTAAGCAGGCAAGTGGGCTGCACATCGCAGAATGACACTTGATCTTGTAGTCGAGTAGAGTGGAGGACCTCCTATATATTTTTTATGGTTACGTAAGTTATGTTCATAGCATGATAAGATAAACTTGTAGTTTTCAGTACTGAAGTGAGAAAAATATACGTATTTACACACGAAAAAAGATGTATGATAAGTTTTGCGCACATAATGATTTAACAATTGAAAAACAAACATGTTATACACGTTTTTAGCATTCACTTTGAGATTCATTTCATTATTAAGTAAATATTTCATGCTCCATTTACACACGGAACACTGTTTAATTACTTGCACGAAGAGTTTTCATAGCAGTTTCACCATCGATGATGGTTTCATATGTTTCTACTTGTATAAGAATACTGAAGTATGATTTTTTTTTGAAAAGAGTTTGTCTGGATATTTTGGGGGTAATAGGATGAACTAAGGAGCTCCACTCATGGCCTTCATTGAGGATAAAACTGCAGTCTTTTAACATGTGATTAAACAGTACTCAGCGTTATCCATGTTAAAACAAGGTACAAATTGTTAATTTATGTAATATTGTAGAAAAATATACAAATCTACAGCAAATGCCATCTTAAAATATCTCTTTGCTAAATTAATCAGAAAAAAATGACGTTTATATTCAAACAACAATGATTAAACTCATATGTAATAAACACTCAACGTTGACCACTGAGCCAATTTCAAATGAATAAACATAATTGAGAATGAAATTTGCCGTAGAATTGTCGGTGCGTTAATTGTTAAATATGTCAATACATCTTCCAGCAACAGGATCATATCGGAAGAGCTATTGTCGTGAAATTATTAAGTAATTATTTATAAAATTACGTATGGCACAAACCTATTTAATATGTTTCCAATAAAATCGCACTGTTCAAACGGTCCGTCTACAGAGGACTCTGACACTCCTCTTCTGACCTCTATTTTTCTTTGTAACCTTTTAGTTGTACGCTATTTATGTTAAATTTAAAGTAGATCTTGACGATGGTAACACGTAGACTCACAAATAAATTAAATCTCAGTGGTTTTTTACAATGTTTTATTATTTAAAAAAAGACACACCGATAGGTTAAAAGTGATATGTTGCACTGCAAAAGTGCTGGAAAGTTGTTTCACGCTCCGTTTTATTGCTGCTATATGCAGTCACTACATAAAAAATGTTATAAATAGTGATATAAAGTGAGGACAGTAATTTTTTTTCATTCCAGAGTTACCCTGCGGTCTGAATCACATAATACAAACTCGTTTTTTCAGCTTCAGCGAAAAATGAAAAAAAAAACGAGGTCAATAATTGCGTGTATTTTTTGCCCATCGAGTTTTAATCCTCGGTGAGTTCGAGGGATTAAATGGGACTTCAAATTACTGACTGTATCAACGTTCGCTAATAAATATTAAAATAATCTTCTTACATTTTTGCATGAAAAAAAATGTTAACGTTGCCCAATTTGTTTTATTTTTGAATAGAGTTGGATCACATGGTTCATTATAATGCCTTTATTTAAATTCCTTTTCAAAATGAAGTTATATAAAAAGCAATTAAAAACAATCAGTAAATAATCACGACAATGTAAGTTACAACGTTTTCACGTAAAATAAATTAGTTTTTTTTTTTTTCACGTTTTAAATTTTCTTTCTTTAGAAAGGCTGTAGGTCACAGAACAAACTAAAATTTGAGACCTGTATTATAAATATGTGTAGATAATGAAAGTGATACACACTTACGGCTGTACAAGAAGAATGTGGAATTAAAATAAAAGATAGAGGAAGACGGAAGAGATAAAGAAGATCGTGATTTTTTTTGTCGTTAAAGTAATATTATGTTATTTTAAAAATGGTTTTTAGAATAGGCGGGTAAAGGCCATATGCTCCAATCAGAGAGGTAATACATCAACGGAAAAAAGAAGAGATAAAAAAGACTTCGCAATAATGACGCTACAAAAGTGCCAATTGGAGTCGAATAAACTCCTTTTATATTCCATTTTAGAGTCGCTCGGAAAATCTGGCTTTTTTTTTATTGAGTTTCCAGTGCTGTCCTTTTTCGTTATCGACTTTGATATACATAATGTATTTGTCGTAATTTAAGTATGTTAAACTTATTTGAATGAAATATATTCGAGTACAAACATAAGATTTATAGTAAAAATCCTGGCTGCTGTTGGTGGTTACCAGAAAGTTTTTTCATAAATAATATACTTTAAGTAGTTTCAAGTAATTATAAAGCTTGAGAAAAAACGTGGATTGTGGAATCATATATAAATCTGTGTCTAGCAATTTGCGATAACTTTGAAGTCTGATAATTTGAAAAAAGTAATAATTTAAAAGATTAATATTGTAATTTTGGAACATCGGGTAAATCATTCAGGCTACTTATAAGGTTGATTGTCTGTCTGCAAAATTTAACTTGGTTGGTACATGCTTCCAAGACAATATAAATCTCACATGTATAATTAATGCCACAGGAAAATATTATTAAATGTTGTTTTTTTATCAACGTCCTTACTCCAATTTACTGGAAATATATTGATGGTGAAATGTATTTGGTAAAATGTTGATATACAAAACCGAATAAAGAAAGAAATTCCAGCTGATATTGGTTTCATTAAAGGACATATTCTTTATATTCTATGGGTTATATGACACTCTATAACAGCGGTCTGGGAACTTTTTTTAACCATTACACCAAAATAATTTTGCGTAAGTCAATATTACCCCAAAATATTTTTGCGTAAGTCGATATTACCCCAAAATATTTTTGCGTAAGTCAATATTACCCCTCCCCCCATTTTGAAAAGAATACAATCAATGTTTATTTGAATAAACATTATATATTTAATTAATTGACACGGAAAATAACAAAAAAATTACATGAAAATAGTAAGTTTTATGAAATAGCAAAGTAGAAAAAATTCCTTATTATCCCAAAAAAATATTTTTACCCCATTTGGGGTAATTTTCCCCAGTTCCCCAACCGCTGCTCTATAAGATTTAAAACAAAACATGAAACAAGCGTTAAACAAATTTGGTTTATTATATTATATTATCCATCTCATCAAAGTTTTTTTTTTTAATATTTCAAATCTGTAAATTTTTCATTTTAGATAATCTTGAATAATTGCTCTGACTTAAATTCAATTATTTAATTTTGGTTTTCAATTCATAAGAGGGTATTTTAGAGTGAACAGTATATTAAAATTGTTTTTACGAATGAAATCACGTAATTATTGAATGATGAAAAACTATTTTTGTGTAAAGGTAAACAATTTCAAATAAAATCAAAGCAAAGTATCTTAAAAATGGCTTAGAATATAAATATTTTAAATCAAATTGATAACATTTAAAACAAAGAGGTAAATAACTATTTAATTACATTAAGTAGTTTAGAGTTACGTATTCAAGAAGCTTATACTGGGCACAATTTAACGTAGCTATAATAATTACAACCCCACCAAATAATTAAAACTATAATTTTATCAAAGTATATCATAACACTAGGCTTAGTTTGAGATTAAACATAACTAGTTTTTTCATGACTTTTTAAGCACTTTTCTAGGAATATTAATCTTTGTGAAAGTTATCCAGAGAATGAGGTCAGTCTCGATACGCTTTATATTTGCCAACATTTTTCAGACATGAAATGTTTCCTAGAATTATACGAGTAAAATGAAATTTCGGAATACTGAATTTTTACGATGAAGTTCTACAAACTGAAATAACATTCTTGCTGAATAGAAAAAATATTAATCCTTAAACCAAAATATTTTCAGAATAAATCTAGTTCTCAATTACGGTTATTCAAACTTGCGGAGTGATATTATTGAAGGAGATAATGAAACGTTGTTCAACCATATTTTATTTTTACTTCAGGAACGTGTGGCTGATCATCCGATTTCCTTAAAAAACAAAATATTCTAGGAATTTTCTTCTTCTTCTGTGTTATGTAATTTATATATATTTATATTGATATCAGATTAATATAGATCTTTAAGGCTGATGCCGAAAAGCCTTGAAAAACGATCTTTTATCTCTTATTTTTGTTCGCTCGCCTGACATGCAAGTCTAATAATGTAAGTCTTAAATTTATAGAAAAATACACGGCGTTTGCACTTAAAATTTTATTTGTTTTGACAGTTGCTACAAATCATATTGGTTCAACTTTAGTTAATTATTTATCCACGATAATTTTTGAGGCGCTGACTGTTACTGTGCTAGTCTGTCAGCATGTGTCCGCAGTCCTGTCCGACCGAGGCCCACGATACAACATGTTACGGTCGGGTGGGGAAATCGAAGTCTTATATTGAAAATAAACTTGAATTGTGCTTCTAAACAAGTTCTTTGTTTTGCGACCTGGTCCTGAATCCTTCCTCCACGTGTCCGCGATGAACCCGCGTCTTATCGTCACCTTTTTAAAGATGTGGTATATTAATATATATTGTTCGCATGTTTTATAAGCAGTAAGTATGCAGGTATATGATAAAATATGTAAATTATAAACGAGTGTATCAAATCATATGTGTAAAAATATTTTTTATAAAGAGTTTTTGAGATTTTGATACATACAGAAAATTGCGTGATTTCACAATAATCTCTAAAATTGAAAAAAAAATGTTAGATTGTATTTATTATTCTTAGTAATTAAATTCACGAGACCTTAATTAAAGTTTCTATGAGACATTTCATGAAATACCCTAAAAAAATCTGCTGCTATTTTAAACTATAGTTTCAATCAATGTTATCACTGGAAAATCTATTATTATCGTTTTCGCCGCATTTCGTTCATAGATCCAATTCGTTCAATGACTCATAGATTACGACGTGTGGTGCACTGGACGTCTAGGGTACGAGATATTTGGCACACGAGACAACTGATGCACTGGATGTGTAGCTAACCTAACCTAACCTAAATTATTTTGTTAACGTGACCTATGGATCTCTGGACTCTACGATCACTGGACAAATCCTTAGGTTACGTTATTTTAGCGAGACAGCCAGTGCACCGGTTGTCCCTTGCGCTTAATGTCCTGTGGAACAAAGATTTAGTGCGCCCGACGTCGTTACCAAGGAGTCGTTGAATGAATTGTCCTGGAACGATAGGTCAGGGCACCATTATTTTCACGCATTATTTAAATTCCATGTGAACTCCACATAACATAGTTCCATCGAATACACAGAAAATATACAAAAATAAAAACACTATTAAGCTGTTAGGAATATGTCATTATGTTAGACACGCTTGTACAGTGAAATACAATTATAAGCCAATAGTTCAATGCGGTCGCATATTTTTTGATATTTGCATTTCGGGGATTATTGCCGGGCTCCGGACCGCTGGTCAAGGATCCGTCCCTGTGTCCTTTATAATCCGATGATTCCCAAACTAATCTGAGGTCTTTGCCAGAGCAAATAAAAGTTTAATTATTAAATATTCCGTGAAGCTGTACACGAATTAAATTTCAGTTTAATTTAGGTGAGAAATAAACCAGTAACCAAGCTAAGTCGTGTAATGCTTAAAGTTTGAGGTTTCTATAATTACAGGTATTATATTGTATAAAATATATTTCTATTCACCTAATGTGATGACTAAGTTGCCATCCATTTTAATTTCCATGGTATATTTTAATTGATTATGTTTCAATAAAACATTTTTAATCAAGGCTTTTATTTGTTATTGAACTTTTTAACCATATCTGCTCTATATTTGAAGCACATGGAGAACGAAAAATGTTGATTCACAATTAATAAGTTCAGGTTGTCTATGTTTTGTTCCAGAATACCTGTATACATGGAGGTTCACATGGGAAAAATATTGTTCCCGGGAGTTTTCAGGGCAACAGCCCGCGAACTTGCATAGACTGCTGCTGTAGTACTAGAGAAATATTTTGGTGTTCAATAATCATAGATCAATTCAGCTAATACTGTAGGTGATTTGTTGAATAAATTAATTTAAATAGAATCATTCTTATAATTCAAAAATGTTTTTTCTGCATATATTTAAAATTAGATAAAACCTGACACACATACACGGTTACGTAAATCAATGCATCACACCTAAGCACGAGGTAAAAATGCATAGATGACAGCTTTACGTTGTACAAGAGACGAAGGTGGACATGACTGGGACATGTTCTTAAAATGTTGCAGAAGAGCATAAAATACAATGGCCTTTATTAAGGACTTCTGGGTCAAAGACAACTCAGATATTATGCCATACGGAATTTTGACAATTATGAAATTATAAAAATTAAGAACCATGGTGGAAATTTGTGATATTTAGAAAGATTATTGCATCATTATCTAGAGTTATTTTTCTTAATTTAATTTAAAAAAAAGAATACTTCTTAACGGTGACTTATATTATACCTGTCCATAAGCTTGTATAATTTCAATGGACAAATTTTAATTTAAATTGATGCCAAATGAAGTTAATATGCATGTTGCATACAAGGATAAATAAAAATAATTATCTATTTATTTGTAGATTGGTTAAGTCGTATTTAAAGCTCATTACGGCATTAAACCGTGCATTGATTGGCAATTGTGACCAAAAGTAAATTAAGCCTTTTAATTGCAAAACATAAATTAACAATTATATTTGCACCAACAAATAAATATTGTTTTATTTTGTTTGACAATTTTAAAATGTTAAATGAACCTATATTTCTTGTACAAATAATTACGTAATGAAAAATTTAACCGTAAATTTGTTAATAATGAGCAATTAGGAGTGCATAGTATTTAGCTTACATGTTATATGGAAGCTATTGAAACCATAATTTGGATAGAATTTTAAATTTTATGGATAAAATATATTGTTATTATAATGAATAAATTGACATCAGAATGATATAGTCCTTGCTGACTAGTACCGAAAACCTCGATATACATTCTTTCGTCTCTTATTTCTGTTCGCTTGTCGTACATGTATGTGTCGCCTATTGGCATTTTGGACAAGTCCTGTCACGGGAGTGACGTTAGTGTTAGAGATCGCCACTTGCGGCGCTGGGTGTGACCGACCGCGGCAGTCGTGAGCCGACGGTGGCGAGATCGCATTGTTGTTGGCCTGGCCGGAATGCTGTGAGAAGGCCCGGGCCAGAAATTTGTAAAGTTATCGAAATATATATGTCAATGTGCTTCAGAAAAAGTCTTCGTGTTGCTCCTCATCCTGTCACCACGCGACTGAATAACAACCCTCTTAAAGACGGGGATGTTGAAATATTATTAAATTAAGCTACTACTATTATTTTCCTTTCTATAAAAGTATAAAGATGGCCAAATCTTCATTATTGGGTTAAACATGTAAAACAATAAAAATTCTAATAAATTTAAATGATAAAAGTAAATATTCAAACGATAATGCGATATTTTCTTGAGGATGACTCAAATATTTTATGTAGGCACGTCTATAACTAAATTTGAATAACATTTTTAATAAAGGTAAATTTATTTAATATTAAAAAGCAAGATAATGTTTTTTTAGATAAAAATATTTATTTTACGAAATATGGTTAGAGTTGAAATACAGGTATGTTAAAAATATGATGCGGAGTAATTTGTTCCAAAATTTCATCGATTTTTCAAAAAAATAATATATAAAAAACACGATTAAAAAAGTTTACGTTATTACTCTCGTATTCTGTTTCCTGTTTGTTTAAAAAAGCTCAAAATATTGACTGAAATCGTTACGCAAAAGGGAAAGTTTTATGATTGAGAGGAGGGGGAAACAGAGAGTGTGGTCTATGGATGAAAAACGCCGATTCGGATACCTGTCAGCTGAGTGGAAGATGACAGATTACGGGGGCGGATGTAATTTGAAAAGTCTTTATCCTGGGCGGACGTAATGGCGGCGAGAGCGACCGGAATTGTATCGGCGCCATGACTCGCCATACACTCACGCGAAATATTACATAATAGATTACCTGAAGGAATAGTGTTGTTCGCGAGAAAAATGGAAATACAATGTTTCATAATAATATATTTGGAGATAATTAAAATTGATTTTCTTTGTTTTTTAAATGTTCAATTATGCCTTTGAAAACTGATCATACAACGGAATCTACAGATTTTTTAGTCGATTTGCATACTAGATTATTTGAATATATTAAAAAAAATCATATACATCTATAAAATAAATTATATGTTTTTTAATAAATGATTATATATTAATAATGATAAACTTAAAATAAACAACAAATCTCATATTTTATGATATTTATCGCATCAATTTCGGAGAAGAAGAAATGGCAGACGCTGGTATTTGAATCACCAACTATGCACCTTAGTTCTGTTTTATACACAGCGCGGTCCACCAAGACCCAATCTTCCAACTTAACACTCAATTTTGACGTATTTATTCGATTATTAATTTTTGTATTATGAAGTAAGGTTAAGTATTGACATATTGTGTATGAAAAAATCACATCAGGCACAAGTGAAGATAAAACACTGAGCACTGGAGAGGGAAAATTGAAACAATAAAAACCACGTCAAAAGTATATCAACTTTGATACACGAATAAAAAAGGTATTTTTGTCACAAAATCAAAAATCAAGCACTCAGTATATTGCCTGAAGCTAGAAGAGACTACATATAATTATAAAGAAAATATATTTAAAATAATTAGTTCTAACGTAAAAAAAAAACACATAATGAATTGAAATAATTAAAAAAAACATAAAGTTTACACAAATATTAATCACTTTGATTTCGTTAAAATATCGTATCACATTTCGTAGCTACTTGTAATTAAAAAATATTATTTTAATGTAGCAGAATTAAATTTTCAGGACAGTTAATTAAATTAGTCCTGTAAATCATTGAAGTCACCTTTATAATGGATCTCAATTAAAATTAAAAAGCCAATTATTATTAACACATTGAAGCAGTCAGAAACTTGAAATTTGAAAGTTAAAAAAAAACAAATATTTATTTGCGTCAATTTTCATAGTTTTTATAAAATATTTTGTACAAGTTCATTGTCCTATTAATGTTTTTATCTTTCTAGCGTTATCAAATCATCATCACACTGCAAAGAAGTATGTTCCTTCATACTATTTTTTAATGTATAATCGTCTTTTGGTAAGTAATAATATTCGATCTACGGTTTATTTATTAAAACAGTTCTTAAGATATGGCACATTAGAATTAACAAAACAATTCATACTTTTTCGAGATTGATTTTGGGTCAACAAATATAACTTTAATGGTTTTCAAAACAAACGTAACAAAGTTATTATTATACATCATGTATACGATTGAAATAACATTTTTTTTTCAAAAGTTAACTGTCATAATAGTTTGACTGAAAGAGCAAATTTTAAAACTGTCTGGTTCATCACTAACTGCTTAATGGTTTGTAAACTTTTCTGATTTTATTATTAAAATTACTTAAAATAATAATTTTATTTCATATTTTTAATTTTTAATTTTTAAATTTTAATTTTATTTCATAAAAAGTGATTCTTAAAAAAACATGAGCAGTCAATTATAAAAAAGAAAGTAAACTATGGATTATAAAAAAGTAAATTAATATTTTATTGTATAGTCTGTATGTAAGCCGGGCAGTATAGTCAAATGGTTGAAAAATTTGTTTCTCATTCAGACGCCGTCAATTAACTTTGCAAACTGACGCGTCGGTTCGCAAGCTCGATTGTTTATGTAAATCTAAGGTCTTTACGTGCAGAAATTGTACAGGTCTTGGGGGAGCGTCGGGCCTATTATCCGATCTCCTTAAAAACGCTTATAATTGAACACTCAATGATTTATAATTTTAAAATAATTTGAATTAAAAAATTAATAAATTAAAATTATTTATAGTAATTAAATATACACATACTATACATCAAAAATCCTTTATACGCATCAATTCGTTCAGAGAAAAATCAGCAGAAGCGGGATTCGAACCAGCGAGCTTTGGAATCAACCGTTGCCCTATGTTCAGTACCCTATACCACTCGGCCATCTCCTGCCCGAACTGATGCGTCGAATATGTTGCTTTTATACCATTGTTACCAATGTTCCCATCGTATAACGATAGATGTCTCTATAGTATATATTAATAGTGTGTATATTATTATTTTTTATTATTCAATCAGTCAGCATTTATTCACAAGTTTAATATTATTAATTTCCGACAGTCTATTTATTTTTAGTAAGTACCACTCGGGTCTCGAACCGAACTATAGATTGAATACGACGCGCACTTTACAATCAGTCATTTACCTGTGTTACTGGTTGAATAATTTTACCTTCATTATATTGTCTCAAGGTGACATTATTATATGGATTTTTAAATTTCAATATAATTGATTAGAATATTATTTTATTATTTCAATATTCTAACTGATTAACACGTAAGTTTAATCTCTTTTATAGGCGTTGGAAAATTATTAACATTTTTGAATTCTTTTCAGCGATGAATTTTAAAAAACTAACTGTATTCAATGTGTTAAAGCAGTAGAGTAAAAATCCTATCCAAATTGTCAAGCTTTTCAAAATGAAGCGAACGGTTTCGGATTTCAGGTTTTTTTTTCTAATTAGACACAATGGAATCGGGACGGAGAATATTAAGCGCAGATAACCCAAATAAATTTTAATTAAAAAGGTATCAATTCTCATATCAAAACTAAATAAATGTTCTGAATTATATATATTTTAATGGACTTGATAAAGCCAATATTGTTTTGTTTGTTTGATCAGAGAGGGGAGAGTTTCAATGCTTTTCAGACTAAATAAACGCGATAAAGCAAACAATGTAAATTAGTAGAGTTGATTCTGAATAATTAAAGTAATTAGAATTGTTTTATTATTTAACACTACCTCTGGGCAACCGTTTTCTACCGATCATCGAAGTTAAACAATATTGTACGCGAATATTGATTTAATTGGGTTGTGTCGCTATTTAGTACCAACTAATCTATGCTTCAGATGCTTCGTGTTAAAACACTCATTATTATTATTGAAATTGAATTAGCAACACAATAGTTATATTAAAAGATGTAAGCCCTCAACTAGGATAGCTGAATGTTTTTAAGTGATGATTTTTGAAGATATTCCGATTATTTGTCTGAAGAAATCACTGATGCAGCGAGAGAATAAATTTGCTAGCAGAGCAGTCCAATACTGTTTTATGGTGCTATAATAGAAGCCTGAAAAGTGGTTTCATATGAGTAAGAATATGTCAGGTAAAGATGCTTAGAAAAATAAAGTTTTTCATTCTTCCTCATCATCATCATTATCTGCCTGTATCCTCCCGCATGAAACTCCATCCTCTTCGATCCTCCACCTTACACATCCAGGTCACTCCTGGTATTCTTCTTATGTCGTCAGTCCATCTTGCTGGGGGTCGACCAATGCTTCGTTTGCCAGTTCTTGGGCGCCACTCCAATACTTTTCTTCCCCATCGACCGTCGTCTCTTCGACAGATATGTCTTGCTCATTGCCACTTGAGCGTGCCTATTTATTGGGTAGCATCCACTACATGAGTTCTTCTGTGTATTTTCTCGTTTTGGATTCTATCTTTTAGCGACACTCCGAGCATGGCTCTCTCCATAGCACGCTAGGTGACCTTTATTTTAAGGGTAAGACTTGCTGTCAGATTTCACGTCTCTGCGCCATAAGTTCATAAATGGAGGTTGCATTGGTTAAACGCCCTAATTTTAATACGTTGCGGAATTTTCGCTTTAAAAATCTACTTGAGATTTCCAAATGGTGATTTTTCCTCGCAGACTTCTTATTGCTGATCAATTCATCATGCAAGCTGTACACACATTATATCTTTTACATGTCAAAAAGATTAAAAATGAAAGTGTAAGAATTTATGGTGATCGTAATATATTTAAATTAAATTCATCATTTTATGACTCTTTGTACACTTATCATTTCAACGTCTATTTTTAGGATCAAACAGAAAATTATCCATAGCAGTATTTAAAATACTGTTTAAGATAATTTGCACATGTAAGTATTTCCAATTATTGGTTTACAAGCAGACGTAACTTTCCTTAGCTTCCCGATTATACCTTTTACTAAACTGGTAATTTACCAAGATAAATCAAAACTTTTACTCTCATAACAAAAACAAACCCTTGCTAATGAATTCTCTTTTAATTTTGTTAAAAGTAAATTCGTGGTAAAAATAGAGTAAAATAATTTTATGATATAAGCTTTGATTATATAAATGATTATATTGTATACATAAACAGTTAACTTGATGACAATGTTGATTATGATTGTATTTGAAACATTACATTTCCGAGATGCTATATTTTGAATGGGAGCCGAGGGTTGGGGAGCAAAGCTGCAGGATTTCAGTATAACAATCCACTTCTGTCGGACAAGTTCAGCATAACATGGAGCCTCGTATGGGTCTTAACCCGAGAAATGCTAGGTAGCTAAATTATTTGTGGGTAAATAAAAAGACAAATATAAACGACTTTTGATTGTCAATAGGTATATAAATAAGTAAACGCCCTTCTTCGTTTCGCTATATTCTATACAAATTGCATGAAATCACACTTTAATTAATATATTTTTTCCTATATATATATTTTAATTTAAATAAATAAACCATCGTTCTTTAAGTAATCTAGTAGACATTTATTTTAGATTCCCATTATACGGCTGCATTGGTTTTAGGTGACACGCCAAGATTCACAAATACAAAGAAGAATAAGGAAAATACAGGTGCTGTTTAAAAGTCACTTTGTTTTGATCCAGTAAAGCTGCATGTTTCAGATATTGCTAACATAAGTAAAAATAATATAATTTATAAAAATATTTTATATTTAATTTAATAAAAGTTTAATCACTCGTATTGAAGGGGTTAGTCTTGTAACAGGTCATAAAGGCCGGTCAAGGCACGCTTGTGTGCCACGTGTTGGGCTATCTCTGCGGCTCAGGACACTATCGTCCGACCGCCACCGGCCATTCAAGGCACATCATTACTATCGGCCATCGCAGCTACGCCCATCACGGCACACCCAAATTGACAGTTAACCATTTCAGTAAGGCGCAATTACACGCATAAAAGATACGCGATACGCACTACAGATTAATAAACACGCTTAGTGGGCTTTCATAAGTTTTTAACCATATTATAAATTAAGACAATTTATTTCACATCCTTTTAACAGTCGGCTTGAGCCACCCCATTAGACAAAATAGTCCAGGCTTCGGGAACATACACAAACAACACATGATTTTTTTGATGAATCCGATTAACATATAGCCGAAAAATATGCCTCGCATACTACAGCTACGCCTTTTCAAGTACTCGGACTTCTGCTCTGGAGTTTGTCGGGACTCGTAAATGATCCCAAGTGGACCTTAAGGTAAAGATATGTCTTAGAATGAGGAAAAGGTAGTGGCAGCTGATAGAGTTAAGTGGTGGATATTTGAGGTCACCATATGTACCTAAAATTTTTAAAGTTAATAAAACAGTAAATTTATACATTTAAATACGAATGTAAGGAGTACGGGAGTATTTACAGCAAGTATTCGAGGACATGAATTGTAGCGCTTATGCTGAGCTGAAAATGGTTGCGGAGGACCGAGAGGAATGGAGATCGAGATGCAAGATTCTGTTGCTGCAAACCAATCCACCGGATTGATACTACGAAGAAGACGAATGTAATATTTTGACTGCATTAATAATTACACTATAACGCTAGGTCAGCTGAACGCGGTGTTTAGAATATTATTTTTGTGATTGATTAGATATTAAAATTTAAATTTTAAAGATTATTGAAGATATTAAAGTGTACGAAATTTATAAATTGAAACCTATAAATTGAGTAAAAAAGAGATAAGCTAGTTTATTAAGATAAGCTATCCATATATGTTATATACAAGATAGACCAGGGGTCGTCAACTTTTTTATGCCTAGCACCCACTTTTGCTTATTTTTCATGGTAAAATTTCCCTATCGCCAACCTCGCTATATTTCAATTCAGTATATGAGTAGAAATTTTTTAAGAAGAAATGTAGGAGATGTGAAAACGCCCACCGCCCACCACGGAAGCCCGTATCGCCCACTAGTGGGCGGTACGGACCAGGTTGACGACCCGTGAGACAGACATTTCCAGCGCCATTGCTTTTATCTTTTTTGTAAATACACTGTCCCTACACCTGCAAATAATAACAAAAAGTTCTTTTCATTCAGTATATTGCTTATGCGTCATCTAGGGGTCCACTTAATTAATATTTGTTGGTACAAACCTAATAAAAATAAATAACACACATAATAACTTGTGAATAAAATTATTTGATTAAATCTTATGTAAATACAATTTACAAAAAACACCATCTATAAGAATTATGCCGTTTCTAAAACGGGTGTTACAGATGCCATGTATCAAAGCATTGTAAGTTACGATCGTCAATTCAAAGCATATTACCTTCACAAATATTCCTCAAAAACCTATATTTGTTGTTCCCTTTAAATGATTTCAATACATATGTAAGTTATTTGATCCTGTAGAAAACAATGTAGCAATAAGATATCGTAGAATAACAAATAATATATTACAATTAATCTTACAGGTTAATCTTAATATATTACATTTCTTTTATGTAAGCACATGCAGGAGAATCCCAACAGATAGTGATAGTAATTTTGTAGTCTCATCTGTGAAATTTTATGACGCTTACCATGGTGTATATGGCTAAACGCTACATGTAGAGTGTTGATCCATCAACGTCATAGACTACAACCTGAGATTCACGCATTATCCTTTATTATTACAGGAATTTACTATGAATGGGCTTGTCCACGGGATGACTTTCGTCTACCAAATTTTTTAATTAATAGGCTATAGCCTATTAATTAAAACTACAATGGCATTTTTACGGGTGATGGATCAAATTCACACCAGCCAGGGGTATTTTAGAGCTAATAAATCGATTAAAAATCCCTTTTTTCTTTTTTTTCAATCTCCGTCGGGGATCGAATCCACGAACTTTGGCTATGAAAGCAAACACTTTCACCATTGAGCTATGACCGCTGGCGAGTACATGTTCTTAAGTTGAGATTTTTCTCAAGTATTTGTTTAAAAAAAAATATGCGTGAAACGAAAGGTAAAAGAAATATCAAATGAAAGGTAAAAGAAATAGAAGAATTATTATTATACTGAATTATCTTAACGATCAACTGGCTGAAATTTCTCGAAGCACGCATCGCTCGTTCTTCCTACATGGATACAGTCGTTACAACTTTACCGGTAGTTTCGCTACTAATTGGGAGCAAAGTTTCATTAATAATATAACAATGCTAAGCAATTGGTGTTGATAATTATACAGCATGTAATTCAAGATGTTTACTGATGTTTTCACACGTAGTAACAGCTCGAAAAACGTGTTATTGTAAAGAGGATTGCATAAAACACGGCGTTTTTCTTAAATAGTTTTTACGAATCGATGGGTGTACGTTAGAATAAAAAATAATTATAATTTATTTTTAGAAGACGGTTGAAAATAAGTTTGTTAGCTGCCCTGATTTTAGTATGGTTCCAAATCTTTAGTTGTTAGTATGTATCTTGAAGCGTCGTCTATTAAATTATATTTACAGTTCTTAAAAACCCTTTAGAACGAAAATAACTCAAGTGAAACATAAAAAATTAAGAGCTGCAGTATTCAAAATATATATGTTCATAAAATGAAGTGATTAGCTTGGCGCACTTGAGGCCAAAAATATTTAATTCGGAGAAGTAGCTAAACTTATACTTTATAACTCTCCTAGGACTCGAGCTTTTTTCCTGTATAAATTGGTTGTCATATGCTGTCTGTCAACTGCCATTATTACTGTTTGTTTCATGAAATATACTGAAAACGTAAACTTATGAACAAATATTATTCCTGACAGCCTCCAGGGAAGAGCGCGTGGATTTAAAGAAACAAAAGCTGTTGTACCTGAGACACATTTTAGTGTTTTTTAATCAAAATTTTGAAGGAGCTTAAATTGTTTGCTTAATGTGTTTAAGAATTGATTTGTTTCTAAGAGGTAGTTGAGACTAATTCAATACAAAAAGCTATTAAATACTTGTGCGAATATATTCAGATCAGTCAAACTAAGTACAAATACCTTGTAGCTATTGAAAGATAGTCCTAACACGGTCTCCAAAAACATTTTTTATAAGATAGACCCACCTTTTTACTTGAAGAGGCAAAAGAGTGTTTTGTTATGACCATTTTGTCATCATAAAATGTTGATATTACATAATAAGCAAGATGCAATCACTTAATTGTGACTTGCATCTAATGTTGCTTAATTAGCTTTCGATCAAGAACCGTGCTTACAAAGTTCTACTGCCGATTGTCAAGCCAGGTTTGCATAAAATAGATAAAAAAAACTTTGTTGCACTAAACCTGGTAGGTAGATCTCCAAATGGTACTCGTGCAGCTTCCTATGACGCTGTTCAAACATTATGACCCCTCGTCTGTGTCGCTGTATTCCCTTTGCTATAAATGAAGTTGTGCCCGGCGAAGGTCCAAAGCTCTCCTCTCTGTACAGGTGAATAATTGCATGCAGCAGCCGCCATCGATTATGCACACTCCATCAAGCGGCAAACACCTGCATCCTGGGGGACACAAAGGTGGGACGTGATGCATTAAAGTTATACATTATGATAGTGCAAGTGTTCAAAGTGTTTGAAGTGCTGGGTTAATCACCCGGCTTAAAAAAAAGTTTGTACGACAAAACCATAATGTACGATAGTATATGACGAATATGTTTGAAATTTGCTTGTTCACTAAGATACAAGAGATATATACGAGTACATGGATTTTTGTCAATAAAATTTATGATATTTACCATAATGGTTAAGAAACTTGCACACTGTAGATCCGTTATCGTCGTAATACTTACTTTCAAAAATAAAGTATGATTCCTAAGTATTTATTAAAAAAATTGTAAGGTTAACATGTTTCGCCGAAAAAACTAAGCTGTTGTACCTAATTTTAAAAATTTCGAGAATTTAAACATTTATATTAGCCCAAATGTAAGTAAATATGATTTGTTAATTTAAATAACATGTATTTTTTAAGCAAAGACTACAGCTAGGCATTTGCGCATCATTTTTTTAGGGAATAAAAAATGTAAATTGGATTTGTTCATGTAGTTAATAATTTTAAAGACATTTAAAAAAATTATATTATTACGATCATAGACAACTAAACCATTGATAATGATACAACTAACATTTGCATTTAAATAAATTTTATTAAAATGTTAATGTTTTAGTCATCTCAAACATGTTATGGAAATAAAAAAATATGCATTTTGTTTAAAAAATATTAATTTATATATTTGATACGATATATATTAATATTATATAATAATATAATAATAAATAATAAATTATTTTTTAATAAAAATAATTTATAAATTATTGAATTTATAAATAAAAAAATACAACTATTTATATTTGGGTTAGGCAAGAATTTTTTTCACAGGATTGAGAATACCGTTATAAGCACAAACATATTCTGAATGCTCTTAAGCTCTCATCATCCTAGAAGATAAACAATATTGGTATTTTGATTGGAATGTTAATTGGATGTGGAGGCTGCTGTCGATTATACACACTCCGTCAGGCAGTAAACTTGCAACCATTCACTGAAATACAAAAGTCAGTTTCCATGCGGTAAAGTAATGGATTAAGGTAAATAATACAAAACATAATCAAAATGAACGCTACTAACAAAAAAAAGACCTAAATAAAATGAAAGTTCTCTCATTATTTCGCCAACAACAAAGTATCATTTTATCAATACACTGATAAATACAATGATCTCATTTGTGTATACTATTGTTTTTTTACTTGTCTCTATTTGTGCTTTCATGAGATAAGTACCATGAAAACTTAAAATTGTTTATCTATACGTGATATATTTCAACAAAATGAACCTTTTTAAAATGTGTACATAAATAAAATCACTTTGAAAAAAGCGCAATTTAAAAATCAATAATTAAACTCATCTGTTATGTATAATATTAAATGAATTTTTTGGAGAAGATCATGATTTCTTAAATAATGTATACTTTATCATTAAAACAATGTGGATATATCTTAAAAAGTGAATTGTAAAATTAAGTAAAAATTTATTAAAAGAATAACAAAAAGAATATTTTTTTTTTCAAGAAATATTTTGTTCTCGCAAATGTTACTGAGAATCTTGGACAAGTGCAATCTTGGAGAGAAACCAATTAATCTAAAATCTGTAGTTTCATCTCGTAAAACCCACTGTAATAATTCTTTACTTGACTTAAAGTTGAGATTTGACAATGTTCGTTATATTTTATTTTATCATAGAAGTACACTTTTCAGCAACATACAATTTGAAAATATTAAATTATTTAAGATGTTGAGAACTATTTTATGATCTATATATGATGATATCATCTACATCATCATCAGATTGTATCCGTCAACTGTTGTACATAAGCCTCCCGCATGGATCTCCATCCTCTCCGATTCTCTGCCTTCCGCTTTCAGGTTACTCCCGCTATTCTTCTTATGTCATCAGTCCAACTTGCAGGGGGTAGGAAAAAGCTTCGTTTGCCAGCTCTTGGGCGCTACTCCAATATTTTTCTTCCCCATCGACCGTCGTCTCTTCGACAGATATGTCCTGCCCATTGGCACTCGAGTCTGCCTATAAGTTGGGAAGCCTCCACTGCTTGAGTTCTTCTGGCGACACTCCGAGCATGGATGCATTAATATTAATACCAGAAAGCTTTATCTTCTGAGATTTTATTTTGGTTATTTGATCCCTCAAGCCACTATCTTTTCTAATAGTGGCTTGAGGGATCAATTGTTATTTATTAACATAAATTATGCAATAAGTAGTGAATAAAATAAAAAAGTATGGGCATTGTTTGTTATGCGGCAAAAATATAATGAACTTTAATAGCCGTAAGTGTTCAACGAAGGGAAATGGTAACATAGGAACTTAGTATTTAGCAACATAAAATATGCATTTAATAAAAATTTTGATAGAAGCAAAAATTTCACATAAATTATAGTTTTCCTCCAAGCATAAAGTTGAAAATGGGCGATGATCCGCCTTCGTAATAAGCCCATATCTCCGTCGTGACGAAATTTAATTAGTATCCCCCACAGAGAGACAACTTTAAATAACAAATAAGATAGCGCGTTAATTCAAAACGATATTAGGACAGAGTAGCAAATAATATTTCAGCGCGGCGCCTCAACACTACGAGGAAATGGTAATTAAAATATTATCAGCTTACTTTATACATCCCACGTGCAGCAAATATAATACCAACCCTTGGCTGGGAGAGCACTCGTAAGCCTAGCTGTTGTACAACCGTTCGTTATAAGTCGACATAATAATAATATGTCAACCATGAACAAACTGTTACAAATAGTGATTTGACAGTGATATCAGAAGTATCAATTGAAAAAGTATCAACCAAAGTTTTTTTTTATGTAAGCACATTCAACAGAATACTGACAGATAGTGATGGCGATTCTGAAGTTTCATCTGTAGATTCTATAACGATAACCATTCAAAATATGAATAAGCGCTGCATGTGGATTGTTGATCGGCCAACGTCATATACTACATTCCTGCATCATCCTTATTTTTACAGAAGTTTTTCGATGAATGGATGGACTTCACGGCATGACTTTCGTCACCCACAAATTTAAATTAATAGGCTATGACTGGAATATTCGTGTGAGGGATCAAATTCACACCAACCGGGGGTATTTTAGAGCTAGGATATCATTTGGCTTGCCAAGCAAACGATTTGCCCACTGAGCGACGGTAAGTATTTAAAATAACAAAAAAAATAAACAACGATTATTAAATTCAATCCCGGTTTTCTTAGAAAATAAAATACTTAAAATTATTAAAAGTTTATACTAACTTTTAATTATTTAGAGCAAAAACATATCGCCCACAAAAATATAGCTTCTGGGCACCATACTCGTATATATTGATAATTTTGTGTATAAAAACAAATGTAACTATCTATTCTCATTAATAATAAATAAAAAATAAATATAATTTAAGACCATGAAAAATCTGAAGAATATAAATTATTTTTGTAATAATTTTTTCCACTCAGTTCTATTGCCATGCCTTTGTTCATACCTTTTCAGAAAATGTATTTGCTCCCGAAGTTCACCTGTAAGTTCACTTGTATCTCTCTTGATGACTTCAAGGCAAGGCCCGATGCTGTTTCGGCCTCAATCAATCAGTACTAAAAAGCAGCTCAATCCGACCTACGATACGCAGTAAGCAATAGGCGATAACCCACCATATTTTTGGTCAGCATTCAATGTTGGGTAATACACTTGCAATCTCCCCAACCCACACACAAACACGAACACAACACACGTTTCCCGCATGCAGCGTCCAGCCTCCCTGGCTGAGCGTCATAGAGTGCACTGGTCTTGACCGGTTGTGCTCTCCTGCATGCGTTTACATAAAAAAAATCTAATTCATAGAGTGCATTGGTCTTGACCGGTTGTGCTCTCCTGCATGCGTTTACATAAAAAAAAAATTCTAAAGACAATCAAGCTTAAAATGTGCCATTGCCGTAATTCATGAATTTGTTTTATTTCATTAATAATTTATAAAACATATCAATTTGATGATTAAATGTGGATATAAATTTCCTTGTTGTTCCGTGAAATAGGTGTTCCAAATATCTCTCTACGTTGAGTTAATTTCTCTAGAGTTCTGTATGGAGATGTGCGATAGTAATTATTTTGCAAGGACCTGTCTACAAATTGTCTTGTTAGCGAAATATTAACATTCCCAACGCAAATCCTTCCTGAAACTTGCGAAGACTGAAATTTCAAACGTATCGTTTTACCCGGAGACTCGAGAGCTTTCACGAAGAAAGCTTACAGCAGTGATATGAATTTTTTACGGCAACTATTTTTAAAGCTGTTGATTGTTTTTCAAATCATTTAAATATTGCAATATTTGTATTCACGGTAATTAATTTGTAAAAACAGATTAACAATTTGAGAACAAAATGAGGTTTTAAATAGATAAAAAGTCTTTGCCTTGTTTTTATATAAGCAAGGTGAGAAGAGTTTATTCACATACTTGAATACAATGGTTTCGCTACCAATGAGAGCGTTTTCAGACTTATAAATTGTGGGTATTTATATGCATTGAAAGCGAATCCACTGTTTTCGAGTATGTAAATAGTAAAATGATACGTATTAAAGCAGAGTAAAACGTATATCAATTTTTTTATATTTGACATGGATCTCAAAGTTAATCCTCAAAATATTATAAATAGTTAATCAATTTATTAAAAAAAAAAAATTATGTATTATGTTACAATTTATAAAAACATACTTGTACACTTGATATAATCAAATAAAAATAAAAATATTTGATAAGGTCAAATTTTTTGTTGTCAGAAAGTATTTATT
Organism: Glossosoma conforme; assembly: GCA_022606575.1. NCBI lineage: Eukaryota > Metazoa > Arthropoda > Insecta > Trichoptera > Glossosomatidae > Glossosoma > Glossosoma conforme. Next base: position 995,807 of record JAGTXR010000001.1, read on the forward strand.
TTCTTCCTTCAAAAGACTAATTTACACACCTGAAGCGTTTCGTCGAATCAAAGGCCGCACTGATACATAAACGAGCTCGATCTCTGAAAACAGGTTGTACAGAGAGCGCGGTATAGTCTCCGAAACTGAAAGGCCTGTATAAAGTGAGTCTCGCCTTTCAGTATACTCGGTGCTCTCAGCCCGAATACTAATTACTGAGCCCGGCTGGAGGCAGTCCATAATGCGGCGAATTACGGTGGCAATAACTTCTTGGGAACACACATCCTTCCTCTTCCGACTCGGAGGTAATTGCAACCTGCATGCAACCGCATCAAAATTTTGCTGCACCACTAAAAATATGTTCTTTGAACTGAAATTGGAAATTTTTCAGCAGTTTTAAGAAAAATATGAAAACTGATTTTTTCATGAATACTAAGCCACTTTTAGATTCAAATCGTATCACACTTGCTTGCTTAAATATCAAGATTTATACTTACATCATCCTCTCTCAAAAAGAGGGGAGTATTACGTCGCGTGAGGCAGGATGAGGAGCAGGACAGCAGACAAAGACTTTCTTATAGAGGCACAGATTATATTTTTACGATAAAAACATTACAAGCTTTGTGACACGCGGTATGACATCCCGCGCGGCCGTGACGTCACCTTGCTTCGCCAAAGGTAAGTGACTGACTGCGGCCGTACGCACTTCCGCGGCTGGTCACCAGCGCTGCCGGTGGCAAAATTATGAAACTAGCCCCAACGTGGCCACATACATAAAGGTATGGCAAGCGAGAAAAATACAAGACGAAAGATTGTTTATCGTGGTTTTCGTTACCAATTAGAAACAGCTACATCGTGCTGGTGTCAATACAAATGTTAAACGGCCGTTACATAAGCAAATAAATAGTAAACACCAACATATACCTGTTTGACATTTTTTATCAATAATAATGATGAGAGAAATGTCATATAAGATGGTGTTAGATAAAAAAATGTAAGTGCATCAGTTGTTGTTGATTAAATTTGTAAAATTACTCTCGTATTGCCACCGGTTTTTTTTTGAATTGGAGCTCCAAAATGTCTCTCAGATTTAATTGACTTGACTTAAAAAAGACGATGTAGTCTAATAAGTAATGGAAAACTTACTTATAACGACTTTTTCATGGAACACAGAACTAAGGTTGGTTCAATTTTTTAACGATAACACCACGGTTCTCTGCTTTACTGTGTCTAAATAATTAATTCATCATGCCCTCACACTTGCTGAATATCTTTACACGATTTTAATATCATTCATCTTAAGACTCATTTCAATATTCACTTGTACAAATGTACGTTTGTTCACGTTGGAACTAATGAAGCCTTCATAGATGGCGAAACTTCAGTCTTCCAGCAAGTGAAACAGTGGTCAGTGTGTTCCATGTTAAAACAAGATACTTATCTATTTAACGGTATTTATATGTTGACGAAAATCTATTAGATTTTTAAATTCCTTCCTTAATGTCATCATAACATACTCGTTTCTATAAAGATATAAGATCATTCTCATAAACTTTTAACAAATATTTTATTATAATTTTTCGCATCAGTGATTTAAAACAAGTGAATAACTGAAAATAATTGCATCGCAGATAACTAAGATAACATTTTTATGAATATATACGAGTATTGCTACAACAAATCATAACATTAATTATAGAGAAGAGGTGATTTTTCATTCAAATAATTTAACTTAAATAAAATAGACATTCAGGGATCAACGTCCGGCAAAGGTTCTTGCGACTCTGATACGAGCAATGTGGTTAGTGCCTTACAGTCAAAAGGTAAATGGGCTAACTGAGCTAATTTGTTGGGTGTGTGTACGAGTAATGACCTCGCATTCCGTTTTAATAAAGAGGTGCCCCGCTGAGGGCCGCGAATGCAAATAATGCGCGGATTTAGTGGATGGAAATGACGCAGGATTATCCCCTGGGATGAATAACTTAAATTCCTGGAGCAATGAAAGCTTCTTGACTTCATGAAGCAGAGCACAATAGGTTCATGGACGTTATTAGATCTCTGACTTATTAGCCCAGATTATGTGATGAGCTCACTGTATTTTCGGAGAATTTTGTATTACCAGTCACGCTTTGAGTAAGCCAATCTTCGTAATATAACCAAATATAAACAATAATATTTATATTTTTAAATTTGTATTAAGTACGACTCTATGAGAAATGACGAGGTAAAAAATTGGACAAGGCAGCCTGCCACAATAAAGTTTCTTAAGAGGCAAAAGTGGACGTAGTTGGAACATATACTTCAGAAGACGTAGGAGTGCATTAATTATAACTGCCTTTTCATCAAACACCCTGGCTCAGACTGAGAGAAGCAGAGCTGACATGGGATGAAATGAGGACCACGATGAATGACAGAGCTTTTTGTTGGTTGCTCGCAACCACCAATTTTTCCAGTTATGGGAACGAAAAAATTGATCAACTTACAGAAAAAAAGTGAGGTTGCTGCTCATTACTGTCTGAGAACCACCTAAGTACACAGATTCTGGCAGCTTTCACAAAGAGAGTTCAGCAGGTTGACTAGAACTGAGGCGGATTTTATTATGATGATCGAACGATTAAAGGCTAATAAGTAATTCAGTTGTAAAGAGGCAGTTAACTCACTGACACGCAATGTACTTAAGCTGTCACCATGCATATACGTTTCACATACAATGATGCATTAATTTACAGATTAAAGAACGAAAACTTGGCTTACGTGTTAATGGCTGATAATTAAAAAAATCAGAATCTAACAAAAAATAAAGACTTCGTAGAAGAGATAAATTCGAAGATTAAAAAAAATATCATGTAGAAGGACAATTTTTCATATTTATAATTTTAGAATTAATTTTAATTAAAAAATTAATAAATAAAAAATATTTAGTTTTGATTCACAATTTATTTTAACGATTACATGTTTCGGCCTTCCTGAAGACCATCTTCAATAAAATCGTTAAAATAAATTGTGAATCAAAACTAAATATTTTTGATTTATTAATTTTTAATTAAAATTAATTCTAAAATTATAATTATGCAGTTTCACCAAGTATTGTCAGCACCTTAATGTTAGAGAATTTTTCATTCAATTACACAAAAAATATTTGTTTTATAAAATACTAGCATCCAGCAATGCTATATCTACATGTGGAGAAATCAATATAAAATACATTCATTGTTTTATGGAACTGAAAATATCACACGTATTTTCCGAAATAAGATTTTTGACAGATTTTAATTTATTTATAAAAATAAAAAACTTAAAACATGACAGTGGATTAAAAAGCGTATCAAAGAACCATAAGTAATGAATAACACAATTTCAAAGAAATGTTAATAACTTCTTAGGTTTCACGGTCACATTTGATGTTGTGGCTTTTGGGTTAAGCCGTGTGTGGCGAATTACTATTTTCCAATATTTCGACCGCCATTGCACGGTTCTTCTTCAGGATTGATGACTCAGTCATACACACACGGATAAACCCAAAAGCCACAATATCGAGATATAAATATATTTGATAATTAAATATTGACAAGATTTTAAAAACAAAACATAAATTATTATCAGCCTTAGAGAAACAGACATAATGATAAATGATACGAAATTGTCTCTCAAAAACATAAAATTTATCGCTTCGATAAATTAAGAAATTTATTGCAGAAAAATCCTTACACACATTTTATATGAAGACACATTTTTACCCTTACGAGTAATATACATGTAATAAATCGTTAAGTGTCCATTCAGCACCAAAGTGGGACAAAAAGACGAAAAAAGGCTGATCACCAAGAAATCTCTCTGTAATGAAAAACTGATGCAGCATTCCCACTCAGTCCCGCGTCTGTTGGCTCAGCTGTGACATTTCCCGGCCCTCGCAACCTCAATCGTAATTTCCTCATGTTTATTTTGCTCGTATTATATTTCACCGTTTTCACGACAACACTCCGGTTATTGCAGCTATGTAAACAATACGCTTTATACGGGTGCTCAAATTTGTTTAATGCTATTGCTTCCGTCGATTAAGCGCACCTAATTATTTTTAATCTGAGGTGTTATTAATTTGAAACATGTGTTTTTTAAATAAGTGATAATCAGAGAAATAACACGAGATTTGATAAAAGTATATCCTGGACAACTTAATTTTTACTGAGTGCGTTTTTTTTGTTCCTTCTTATGATACTTATTTGGTGTCCAAATAATCGACCAAAAGATATTTCACCAACTGAAATATGCGCGAATGACATTTGAAAAATGATTATTTAGATGAATGGACATTTGATCAAACCGACTTTTGTACGAGAAGAGATTTGCCCAAACGGATATTCAGTTGAATGGAGGATTTAGCCATATTATTCAAGGGAATTTAATATTTGATTATTTTTAATTAAGGGGTGATAAATAAAAATCTATTTAATATTGTGGCTTATGGGTTGAGCCGTGAGAGTCGAAATTCCTTCAACCAATATTTCAACCGCCATTGCAGGGGTCTTCATCAGGATTGATAATTTATTTAGTTTTGAGTTGATATATTCAGATTATATATTTTTTTATGAAATTGAAATTTTTTTTAAATATTGGCGGACGAAGTATTGGTTGAAGGAAGTTCACCACACACGGCTTAACCCAAAAGCCACAATATCAAATCTGGCCGTGAAAACCTAAGAAGTTTTTTAAAAATATGTATAAATTATAAAAATTGGCTTAAAATATTTTAAAGTTTGACCAAATAACCATTTGCCAGAATGTTTCAGCCAAATTGCTTACGTCCAAATTTTAAGAGCCGCTAATTTGGGAGCCTATATTTAGTTTTCGACTTACAAGGTGAAAACCCTGAGACTTATAGAGACGAAATCTGTTGTATTCAAGATATGCCATTTTCGATTAATGTTTTACGCATCGATCATTGGTAGAAAATACCATTTTATTCTAATTGATGTATCTGAAATTATTTGATCATATTGTTTTTTTAATTTATATTCTATCATGATACTCGTATAATTAAAATATTCATTTTCTAATTGAGTTGAGTAGTTAGTTGTTTTAATTAGAAATATTGGAATATTACTTCGCAGTATCCAATTCAACTCGAGCTCTGTTTCCAGCTAGATGTCGTAATTGGATACCGAGCATATAAATTTCACCAATCTCCCGTCAACGGTAACATCATCTGTTAGTGAACGGGATGCATCGGTAACAAAACAATGTGCGTAATCTATACAAACATCCAATATGCGATGAATCCATGCAAAGGCGGACTTATTTTTTTAGACTTAACGTTTTTTCATGGTCGAATTTTTTTGTGGCAGCGAATTTTAGTTGCCCATTTTATATGAAAACAGAATTTGTAAGTCATTTTGATCGAAAAAATAGCACATATTTTATAAGCGTTTTCATTAGATCACAGAATTTTATCAACATTTAACGTGGACCAAAAACATGGATGGAATGACGACGCCTGTTGATTATCGCATGTCGTTGATTGAGATGAGCCGTATCTTGAGAACAAATGGTATGGTCTTCAGAGCGTTACGCTAATCATCCATTATTCTTTAAGACACTGATTAACGAAATATTTAAATGTACCTCGAATACTATAGTTGCCGTCTCTTGAAGTTCGCAGGATTCTGCTCTGGAAATCTTCTAGGTCTATTTATATTCAAGTTCCAATGAAAGGATGTTTTGATACTCATTATATACAGTGTTAACTGACAGAACTAAGTGACAGAAATTTGAAGTTAGCTCCAAATAAGTAACATTTTATTTAAAAAAAAAAACGGTGGTTTTTGTTTTAATGTCGGACCAAATTCAGATGCTAATTGAGCAATCTAAAATCTAAAGCTTTCCTGTGGTGTTATATAAGGGGTCTGCAAATGTTTTAGTTCTGATTTCACATGCGTCAAACGTACAGTGATACTTGGAAAGGGTTCTATGGATCTGATACTATTTTAATGAAAAACCGAACAATCATTCTACAATTGCAGCGATCTCAATAGTGGGCGTAACAATTTTTTGATACGCCACTGCATAAAGAACTCAAATATCCTGTAACTGTAAAGGTCATAGGTTCAAAGTAAGCGCGTACATTTTTGGAACTATATTCAGAAAGATATACGAGAATTTTAACCATTCGTTATACTGTCCGTAGAGTATAACTGATAGTTAGTTTTAAAAATTAAATTCCTGTAGACTGAAAAAAGTAAAAGTATTTCAAAACAAAATAAAAAATAAGCTTCGGTGGGATATATATATAAATATAATTTTTATAACGTAAAAGTAAAAAAATATGCCACTATAACCAATATGAAAATTATAAAAGAATAGTGACATAAGAGTTAGGTGTTTGATTTTAGAATATCGCTTAATTAACGAAATTTAGCAACATTGGAATTGAAACAAAACATGGATGGGTCACCGCCTATAAATTCTTCGAGCCATGAATAAAAAATAAAACGCATATTCAATGAAGTAAAACACACTGAACTAAGAATTTATCGACTAAATATCATATTTAATTTAGGATTGTGGCTCTTATACGAGTACATACATCTCATACATTCCAGAACATAGTTATTTCATGATCTGTTGATCTATTTTCATATTATAAAAAAGGAGTTTTGTAACATTCCTTAATATAAAACGTCAATCAGTTAATATGTTTTATTATTTAGACATTATTTTTAAGCAATATATGAAAAACATATAGCCCATGTCAACACAACATTTTCGAAGAATTAAGCAAAAAGTACACATAACTCTTCTTGGAAAGAACCGATTTTTAAAACTAAATAGTTCAGAATTCTGGAGCATCAGGCTAATCATTCTTTATTACAAAACGTTACAGGAGGATTAAATGTAATTATTTTTTGAGCTACCTTACTTTCAATCTAACGGACTTGGCAGAGCTCCAGGTGTAAAGATTACTAACAATGAAGAAAGGTAAATTAAATTTAATAAAACTGTTTATAAAAATGGCTATGGGAATGTTTTTTTTTTAATAATTGTGAGACACTTTATGAAATGTTGTATATAATACTGTGAGAATGTCAATCATCATATCAATATATTGGCTTAGCAAATAAATGAAACAATTCTTTGGTGATAAAACTAAAACTTTAAAGAAAAACGCTGTGTATTTCTTTGGAATTCAATTATTTAGCAATACTTATGTGTTTTATTTTACACGAGAATTTTCCAGACACTAAGGTTCTTGGAATTCTTTCGTCGTAAAATTCCAATAAAACGTAGAGTTCCTGAGAATTTCCGCTAACAGCACATATGTCACTGCAGTCTTACTGATTTCTGAAATAACATGTTATTCTTGTTACTTTATTGTTTTACCTAGATTTTGACATTTATGTTACAATTTTCCGGGAAAATAATGCTATTAAATGAATTTTATTGTTCATTATGTAGAATATATTGAATATTCTAATTATAACCAAAATATTGCGTATGAATTTTTTTAGATGATAAAATAACAAAAGAAAATTAAAGCATTTTTACTGTTGATGCTTGTTAACTATTTAAAAACAATAAAAATTAAATATTTTCATATAAATATTTTTTTTCTATTTCGCCAAAAAAGCTGTCAGTTAATAATATTATGAAATATAACGTATTAAAATATTTTTATTTTGTACAATCATAAATGAATAAATATCTAATAAATAATAATCAAATATAACGTGTCAAGTAAAAATGAGAATAAATACGACCTACCAATTATAACGCGTATATTTAAAAGATTCAATATATTTTTTATATAAATTACTCATACAATACTTTATAATGATTTATATTTGTTGTTTTAATGGACAAAAGAGTCATTTAAAAACCATTAGAAAATATATATATATGAATTAAAATTTAATGCAGTAGTATTACACAACTTCTTCAATGAACACAACTATTCAATTACATTTTATATAGGATATAAACCTCCAAAAAGTAATTAAATTTAAAATTTTTGTTTGTAAAATCATACAATTTAATTTTAATTATGTATTCCAATATTGACTCAAAACTACCACGTATTTAAATTCATACAAATCGATTCAAATAAATGCATGTTTAAATGTATAATTAGCGATGTTTAACAATAAATTATTACTTGTTGATAATGTTCATAATTACAGTTTATTGGTTGAAAAACCACACTTTTGAACAATATAGATCTTTAATAAAAACATAGCTTACGTACTTATGAGTGCAAAATATATATATATATCTAATTGCATTTTGTTCATTGTTAATATAACGATATTTTTTAATTCGTAACACCACATTGTTAGAATGCACATTGCGATTACCGCATTGCTATTAATTTTACGAGAAACAATTATAGTTTTCTTCAAAGTGGTGTTATTAATTTCTATTGATTTATGTAACTTCTTCGATTTTATAGTGGATATATAGCCGCAAGCTTAAATACGATAACACGTTGCATCAGAATTACTATGGCATTCAAAGCTGCCTTCAAACGAATGGAGCATTCTTCAGTTGAGGTTACCGCACTCGATTCCGTTTGACGTGAAATTAGTTTGAACTCGATTCGAAACAAACATCACAACTCTAATTGCCGGCAAGTTATTCGATATTGAGGCAGGAGGTTGGGACAGTAATTAGTTTATAATCATAAAATAACAGTTGTAGTAACAACTAATGTAGAGGTTTCCTTTGTAGGTATACGAGTATTATTTGCACTATGGTTGGTATACAGGTATAACGCGTTAAAGGTAATTTATAATTAAGTTTACATTGATATAAAAAAAACGTAAAAACAAATAATAAATGTTTATTTATTTACCTTGTTTTTACATGGATCACAGAATAAGTGTTTTCTGCTTAGGAGACTGCAGTTTTGACTAACTTGTAGCCTTTCTCAATCCATCACTTGTAAAACGACAACTGAGCTGCTTAGTAATTCATAAAGTGTCGAACGCATTTTATGTAGGAGAGGGGGTAGGGTTCTGTATATCAGGGAATTATAAGAGAGGGAGACAGATAGGTTTGCAAGATGGAGAAAAAAAATAGTTTTTTTTTGATAATTTTAACTTTTATTTTTATTTTTAGTAGTTTATATGATTTTTATTTTTACTAATTTATCTAACGGAAACATTTTCAAAATTGGTGTACTACTACACGTATCTGCTTGTTTTTCAAAAAATTATTCTTATAAAAATATATGAAGTGTAAATTTGACTGAAATGTGATTCGCAAGAATAACTTAATTATTCTACAGAATACACATGAAGTAAATTCCAAAATAAAAAGTTGCACTGTATATAAATACACTGCTTACGTAATTTTCAGGCTAGATGCTTGCAAAAAAGTGCATACTTATTTATTTTGATAGTTATTTCAACAATATTTAAACGAAAGACCATTTTGTGAATCTTTAAAAAGTAACTGTAAGCAATATCGCAGTATTACACTAACTTAAAATCTTTTGGTCGTATTAGGAGACTGCTGCTGATGTTACATACTTCAGAAACCATCTATTAACATTTATGTCTAGCAATCGATTAATCTTGCCTTGCAGTTAAATTTAGCTACAAATCAGTGGCCTTTAAATAACGTATTTTGATATAAAACAGAATATCATATTTGATAGAGCAAAAGTAAGAAAGTTGTGTGAAAAAGTTAGTAATGCCTGTTCTGCTTCGCGGATTTCTGCAAGGAAGCATATTGATGAACTACCTGAAGCTGAGATAATGTGCTTCAGTGGTCTGGAATAGTGAGGGACGCCAACGAAATCCGGAGGCAGTATATCAATTCAAGTTGTGTGGAATATGGAAATACGCAAGCAGAGGAAAATTTGAAGCAATCGCTCTTTTAAGAAACATTAATTTTTTTCGATAAATCAAACACGAATTCGCAGTAAATTTTGATGCACATAATGTATGTAGTTGGTCGTAAATTTAGCTCATTGGATCACTGAATAAGTGATATTGGACATGAAATAAAACATGTGCAAATAATTTCAATGGAGACATGCTTCCGAAGTGTTGCCTTATTTGTTCGATCTCTTTTAAAATGCCGATAAAAAATACACTTTATACTTTGCTAGGCCATGGAAGCCGCTGGGAATCATGATGTTTTCAGATTAATCTCAGGATGCATAGATATTTTGGGACTAGTAATGGACAATGATAGCAGAAACTACAACAAAGCGTTATTCTGTGACAAAAAACGCTCTAGGTAAACACATCGAATATTGTATAAAATTTGTACATTTAATGCTTTTTTTAAATTTTTATTATTTTCACAAGTTTGCTCTGAATTTGAAACTGAAAGCAAAATCTTCTTAGAATGTCTCGGAAACCTCCTTTTTCTCTCCATAATAAAGTATATTTATCATTCAAATAATTTATAACAACACTATAGAAAAAATGTTGTAATAAATATATTTTATATAAAACTTATTTTTAGATACTTGTGTTTGTAAGAGGCATTCATGTAATAGTTCAATACCCTTTTATATTAAAATGAAATAATTATGAATATTAAGAATATAATAATTAACTAGCATCTTCAGATACTGTATTATTTTAGATAACGTTCCGTTTACAGGTATACAGGTATATAGTCAAAGACTTAAGTTCAACAACCTTTGGTCGTAGTGAATGATGGCCTTACCCGCTGGCACTAAAACTGTACATGTACGAGTAGCATTGCTTCTTAGTACACGGACTGGGGATAATAATAATTCCGCACAAGAATAATGCACGCTCTGGGTGCTTCGTCTTGGGGCGGCACTCTAATGGGGGCGGCAAGAATTTGTAAGGTGATATTTTACACTAAACTTGATAAAGTTTTCCCACACAATTTGATAACGCTAGCAGCAACGGACGAAGACTTTGCTTCACGGATGGAATAAGATGGAACGCGGTAAAGAGGTTATGTATAATATAAATTTCTCATCATAGTAAAGCTCCGTGTAGTTTCGTAGTTTTTATGAGTGAAGGTAGTGAATAAAAAAATGTCGTGAAAATTGTATACGTGCTAGATATATTCCGATTTTTCTAAATGGTCCTTAAATATTTTTCGAATTTTTGTGTATTATTTTTCATAATTTTTGGATATATTTTTATTATGTAACAAAAACACAATCTCTATAACGCACATTCACTTACGCTCACTTATAAAGATCGAATAATTGATGATTCTATGTCCGTTTTTACGAAAAAATTAACATAAACATAAATATATGCAGTGAAACCTCTATCTATCGTTCCTCGAATAATCGTTTTCCCGGATGTGTCGTTTATTTCTTCTAGTCCAAATTCATTTCATACAAAAATAGATCGCATAACCTATATTGTCTTAATTTTTTCACCAAATCTATGAATAATATCTAATTTATATATTTTTTAAATAAAATAAGCCACAATCACGTTATTAGTTGTTTTTTGAAAACATATAGTCACCTTGCCTATGGCGGATAGTTATGGAAATATACAAAAACACGCTATTAAGAGATAATCTCCCCTCTATATCCATTTCATATATGCATCATATGTTCACCATAAAACACGATTGTCCGTATCTTGTGTCCCAAGATATCTCTGCACCAGAAGGTACACCTGAGAAAATATAGCTCTCAGCGGTCTTCATAGTAAGAGTTCGGGACTTAAAGAAACAACAAATTTCGTTCGTGAGCTATACTTGGTGATTTGTCAAAAATATTAACGAGATTGGATGACTTGTCCGACGTGACCAAGACCCAGATAATTTGTTCTTGATGGTCGTCTTAACCTAACAAAGTCAATTTAGAAGAACCCGTTACTTAACAAAACCGCCAATGCTAAAGCTGTAAGCTTTATGAAAAAAGACGCCATAGGTATGTTCCAACCGAAATTAAGTTATAACAAACATGTTAAATTTTACGTGCGATCATGATCATAATTTTCATATCTGTTTTTTTTTAATTTGGAGCTTATAACATACAACAAAAATTACGTGTAAATAATGTTTGCCTGGTGAAGTAATGTTTTATGTATTTTTTCTTTCTTTAACACAAAAAAGCTTGGAACATTGGCGTTGTGATGTTTTTCGGGATCCTAAATACTCAACATTTCTTGCCGCATTTCGGAAATGTTAACAAACGTACAATAAACGGGCGTTGCATTTACGAATGCTGCAAAAGCTCGGCGTGAAAAAAAGCACACAAAAGTCCTGAAAGTGGCTGTTTCAGTGCTGCGAGAATTGAATTCGAAACATATCGCTTCATTCCGCACCGCTGAAGGCCCCGGGCTTGAGTAATGTGCTCTGTAAATAAAATAAAGGCTGACGGTCTTTGAGGTCGCTGCCGGGTTCAGATGCATTGAACCTGAGGGGATACATAGTGTGGAGGTGCTACAAAATATATATTTTTAATTATATTGACTTATACAATATTTTTTAAGATATTGAATGTATGTTAAATTCATTGAAAATTTAAGATTATCATGTAAGCACATACAAGAAAATACCGACATACGGTGATAGTGATGCTGACATCTCATCATTGGAGCATCTGCTGCATGCGTAGTGATCCACAAATGTTATAAAATATATCGGGATATAGTCTATAACATATATGATGTCGGGATATCATTCAATTATTACAAGAGTTCACTATGAACGTGTGGTGTTCACGGGATGACTTGCGTCTACCACCAATTTTTTATTAATAGGGTATGACAGGTATTTTACGGATAAATACTTTACATTCACACTACCGATGGTATTTTTAGAGCTTAGAAATCGATTTTTGTAAATCTCCGTTCGGGATCAAATCTACGACCTTATGTTTGGAAAGCAAATACTTTCATCATTAAGCTGTACCTGCCAGCCAGGATGTGTTGGGTTCAAGAGGGATTCATTATTAAAATAAATAAAATCAATGATCGTGTTGATAGCGGTAATTTGTTGGTATTTTAAAGATTTGAAACGTTGTTGCACCACTAGGGCAATAGCTTTTTTTTATAAATCCCCTCAAACGTTTATTTATAGTGATGTAGAATAAATTCTCGCCATTTTAGATGAAAATCAACATTTATATGCATCTGTTTATTTTTGTAAGCTACAATGTTAAAGTATGCTTCATTATTCAGGAAATGCAACAATCAAAGGAAGAAACAGATTATCTGTTGCTATATTTAGTTTTATGCAATGCTTTTTAGATCTATGATAACGCGTAATAAAAGCTCTTTTATTGCAAAGTGCTTTACACTCACCATCTCTAAAGACTTTACACTTCTTTTAGTTTTATTTCTTTGTAAAAGTTAAACTTTTAAATAATTTCAAGGAAAACAAAAAACAAAAGTACTTGGTATATAAACGATAACGCCTGCCAAAACATATTTTTACAGTTTACTTTACATGGTGTATAAAATATAAACCTTTTCTAGGCGAAGACAATTAATATAAAAATTAAAAAAAAAGACAGAAGAATGATTGAATAATATTAATTGATTAATGATAAAAAATATTTACGAGCTGTCAATCTTTCCAAAGGTAAAAACTCTAACTCTATGTAAATGTGTGAAATAAAAGAATTTTATCTTATTCATATTACAAAATTACGTGTTCTTGAAAACTGAAATACTAAAGTATTTGTATTAATACGAATTATCTTAAATGAAGCTTGTCAACAAAATACAAATATATATTTATGAAAAACATGACCTTTGAAACTGTAATGCACTACGAATACAATATTTAAAAAGCAATAATTGTAACGATTGAGCTGATTCTTAATATCAATTAATCTAAGCTGGACTTAATGTATTATTAAAGATTGGACGACGGAACTGACAGCATGCACAGTCACCTCCATCTACAAACCACCAAACACACCATTTGCTTTCTCCGAACCGAGCAACTTCCGATCAAAGGATACGAGATTTTTGATAGGAGACTTTAATTGTCATAGCATAAACTGGGGCTATAACAAGACAAATGAAGATGGAGAGTCTCTAGAGTGCTGGGCAGAAGCAAACAATCTGGTGCTTATACACGACGCAAAGCTCCCACCTTCATTCAACAGCGGTCGCTGGAAAAGAGGCTACAACCCGGACCTAATATTCTCCACAGGTACAATTAGCCAGCAGACCGAAAAATCGGTGTATAAGCACATACCGCGCGCGCCCCCAACAAGTTGCACATCTCAGGACCTAATGCTGGGCAACACACGAGCTATCGATGTTGCCAGATATTGGGAAAAAATAATTTGACGTCGCTGACACGAAGAAGAAGAAGCACATACCCCACTCTCAACATAGACCTATTCTATGCAAGGTGTCAGCCTTACTAAATATAGGGACCGTGCCATTCAGAAGGAGATTTAATTTAAAAAAAGCCGACTGGGATAAATTCTCAGAATCCCTCGACGCCAAAATCTGGAATACCACCCCAATGCCAGAAAACTACGACCACTTCGTGGAAACGGTAAAACAGGTGTCTCGACAGACAATCCCGAGAGGCTGCAAACGACATCACATACAGGGACTGGAGAAGGAAGCAGAGAGGCTACTTGACGACTATACCCAGCTGTACGAGAAGGACCCTTTCAACTTCAATACTGTTTCTGCTGGGAATGCTTAAATGGAAGCTCTGTCAAAAAAAAAAAGAGAGAAATGGGCAGCCATGCTAAATGAGCTAGATCTTTCAAGAAATAGCCATAAGGCATGGAGATTACTTAAAACCCTGAACAGTGACCCAAAACAACCGAAACACAACCTCTCAAATATAACCGCAGACCAAATCGCCCACCAACTTCTATTAAATGGAAAGCCCACAAAAATGGTACAATGTGCTAGGAGGAACATAAAAATAAAAAATAAATGTACCGCCGAGACCGCTAATACAGGTCTGAGTGCAGCAGTCACCATTCTTGAACTCGACAAAGCAGTGAGCATAATGAAGAATGGCAAAGCCGCAGGACTGGACGACATTAGGACGGAACAAATAAAACACTTTGGACCACAGACAAAGAAATGGATTCTCCTGTTTTTAAATAATTGTATCAGTACTCAACATATACCAAAAATATGGAGGAAGTCAAGAGTAATCACAATACTTAAACCCGAGAAAAGCCCAGACAACCCAAAGAATTTCCGTCCAATCTCCTTGCTCTGTCATTTGTATAAGCTGTTGGAGAGAATCCTTCTCAACCGACTAGCGTCCCTTATAGACCCGCTTCTCATCCCACAACTAGCTGGTTTCCGCCCTGGAAAATCATGCACTGGACAGATTCTGAACCTCACACAACACATCGAAGATGGGTTTGAGAAGAGACAAATAACGGGAGCAGCCTTTGTAGACCTAACCGCTGCCTATGATACAGTCCACCACAAAACCCTTCTGCTTAAACTACAGAATATTACCCATGATGCAACTATTACTAATGTAATAGCAACTATGCTACAGAATCGTAGATTTTATGTTGATCATGAAGGTAAGCGTAGCAGATGGCGCACGAACAAAAATGGACTGCCTCAAGGAAGCGTGTTAGCGCCCTTACTCTTCAATATCTACACAAACGACCAGCCAATACTGAACAATACCAGGTCCTTCATCTACGCAGATGACTTGGGGCTCACAGCACAAGGGGTCTCTTTCGAGGAAGTAGAAGCCCAGCTTACTAACGCACTCACCACCCTCTCTTCGTACTACCACCAAAACCGACTACAGCCAAACCCAAGCAAGACCCAAGTCTGCGCCTTTCATCTTAATAACAGACTTGCCAAGAGAAAGCTGCACATTACCTGGAACGACTTGGTGTTAGAGCACTGCGACACACCTAAATACCTAGGGGTCAAGCTGGATAGGACCCTCACTTATCAGAAACACTGTCAGTCTGTTAAGCAAAAGGTGTCCACCAGAAACAACCTACTCCGAAAAGTGGCAGGTACGAAGTGGGGAGCCCAACCAAACCTGATCCGCACAAGTGCTCTAGCTCTCTGTTTCTCTGCTGGCGAGTATGCTGCGCCAGTATGGGCGAGGTCTGCCCATACCAAGAAAGTGGATATTGCTCTGAATGAAACGTGCCGGGTGGTTACGGGGTGCCTAAAACCTACCCCAATATCAAAGCTATATCAACTCTCGGGCATTGCCCCACCAAACATACGGCGAGAAGTTACTACCAAAAAGGAACTCACCAAAGCAACCCACGACGCACTCCACCCTATGTTTGGGTACCAAAAGATAACTACACGGCTCAAATCAAGAAGAAGTTTCCTACAGTCGACAACGGAACTGGAGATACCTGAGGCCACCCTGCGGCTGAACATGTGGAGAAGCGCAACTGAGGGGAATACTTGGATTGCCCCAAAAGAGGACCTAGCCCCTGGACATGACCAAGGGTGGAATATATGGAGGTCCCTTAACAGACTTCGGACCGGAGTATGCAAGACGAGGACACAAATGAGGGCCTGGCAGTTTTACAGCGGACCGACTGAATGTGACTGCGGCTTGGAGCAGACCCTGTCACACCTTCTGGAGTGTGCGCTGTGCCCGAGTGGCTGCACCCAGGAAAACCTGATGATGGCCAGAAGTAACGCCATCGACGTCGCCCACTTCTAGGCAGACAGGATCTGACCCTGTTGTTTCCGACACGATTATATATTAAAGATTGCCATTCTGTCATCAAGAAGACTATCAGCTGTATTTTTACCTCTTTGGATGTGTTCTTAACAGACGATGTTTTCTTAGTAGAATATTATGGGAAACCACGTTTGGTCTTCTGGCACTGTCCATTTTATCTACGAGGAAGTCTCTTCCTGTTTAATTGAACAATATATTTAGTCTAACAGGTATTTTAAATTTTTAGTTTTTGTATCCAGTTCTTGAGAGTATTCTTTGCCATCGTTCTCAGTAAATACAGTATGAAGTGGGATTTTTTTTTCAATTATTAAAAAATCCACATTATCATCTGATGCACAATAATTTATTATCTCATCTGAAATAAGCTAAAAAAACCACCTAAATCTGCCATACACTGACTTCTTTATAAGCTCCGAAAAGATGTCGAGTACTGCGCATAGCAAATAATTATAAGTAGATATTAGACTGGTGTAACTATACAGTAGAATTTTGTGGTAAGCATAGAAAGTAATATACGAGTATCATATCAAACTATGTCCCTTCCCCTAACTGGAGTATATGGTTGTCATGAGGTGCCGCCACGAAACTCTACCTAACGGCTAGACTGTACTCTGCTGAGAAGATTCTATGTGAATAAAGTTTCCCTTGTGCTTGATGAAAAGGGCCGGAGGATTGATTGAAATGCAGCCGTATTTATGATGTTTTGCGGCAACTAAAGCGGCATCTATCCCAGACAGGTCCACCATCGTCTCTTGATAGACTGTATTAAGGTAGGATGACTTGTCCGCTGTTTCACCTTATTATTCCTTTCAAAATAAAATAATCGCACCTCCACTATTCTATGCAGGCATCTGTTTTCAAAACCCACTATAAGGCTGCATTAGTTTTTGGTTAGAAGCTTAGATTAACAGTCGTAAGTAAGAATGAGAAAAGCAAAAAAAGTAACACGAGAATTAGAATAAAAAAAATAATTTCATTGTTGTTTTGAAATATATATTTTGCACTCCTGTATTATATGTTGCACGTTGGATCAAGTGCATGTTTATTTAGTTTTGCAGTGAAACTCCTTGATGAAGCATCAGCTCAGATCCCGGGAGTGGAATTATTCAAGGCTGCTGACTTGCTCTCATTAAGTCTGGACTGATATGCATTGCGTGCTCAAGAGTCCACAGTTGCAATTAACATTAGACGTTACATTAGACTATATGGCTAAGATACAGCACTCATACACAACAGAATACCATCAGATAAAATGAAATAGTCAGATAATCATATGAAATATCAAATGAAGCTGAATACAATAAGAGCATAACAGAATATTTTTCTATGATTTGCATTGAATAACGTTAGAAAAATGGACCAGACATGATTTTTTTTGTGGAGAAAACATTATCTAGTATCATTCGAGAATGTTCATGTTTATTAATGAAGCTGAAAAATAACGTCAAAAATAAAATTATAAAATTTATCACTCGCTTACAATTTTCGAAAATATAATTTCATACCAAATCTGACAATTTGATAGTTTCCTGTTTATAACATATATATATATATATTATATATTCTTAATTATTTATTAACTCAACACAAATAGGGTTTTTAAAATAGTATCATATGTAGGTTTGTTAATTGTGATCGCATACCTTATACTTATGTTTTTTATATATTTTTTTATTTAATATGTTTACATGTTCATTTTAATAATTAAAAATGTTATTATTCCTTAAATGCATTGGATTTCATTCATATGTAATTAACTTTAACAAATAAAAGTTTTGTTTTTGAATTTTCTAGCAACGAAAAATAAACATGCTTGTACTGATTCAATTTAAATTGTTGTTTTTGTGTAATTTACTACAGGTAATGAACCGTTTAAAATAAATATATATATTTCCACTTAAGCCAACTGGGTACTTCTCAGAAGACGACCGGGCAAGTTGCTCATTGATCCTTATATTTTCGATGCAATTTCATGAGAAGTCTACAGTTGTACAAACATTCAGACTGGAGACTTGGATCATTCAACTTCTTGGGTCATTGCTTGTAGCAAGTTGGAAGTTCAACTGTCTTAATGGTAGAAAGGATTGCGATTGTTATTCTTTCATTATCTGCACACCTGGATGAGCAGAGAGAATCGTATTATTGGTCTTTATAAAAAAGGTGGGGTCATTGAACACAAAACAAATGAATATATAGATTGAATTGAACGATAACAATGTAAATGTGAAAAATAAAATTCAATATTTGATACACACATAAAAATTAATAGTACCCATAATCTAAAACGATATTTCTCTCATCAATAAATCGTCTCAAAAAAGGCTTAGGATGTGAACAATATAATAATATGTGTAAAATGCTAATGTTTTAATAATTTTGGTATTTAAATGAGGTTCATCGCATAGATGACAGTCTTATGTAGTCTCAGTACTAAAGTCGTGTATTCTAATATATATTCATTACAGAAACTATCTGCAAGAGAACGGTAGAGAAACGATTAAAATAGTGCATATGGATTATAGTGCAAGACGCTGGTGCAGTGGTTATTAACATTTTCAATACCACAGATATTTTTTGAAAGAGAAAATTATACATTATTCGTATTTTTGTCTTACTTTCTATAGTCATCATTTAATGCTTCTTTTTACTGGCTCTATATAAGGCCCTTTTTAAAAAAAAAAATCAGTTAAATTATGAAGAAAAAATTAAACATAGATGAAGAATAATATTAATTGTAATGCTTCTTAGTAGGCTGTTCAATACTGTATTTTTCGTTGGTATTTTAATTTAAACTTGGCTCTTAGTTTTATCCTTGTACTGTATCCTGCATAGCAAATTTAAGGACCATGTTTGATAAATTATATGTTTCACATTTTGATGAATCAAGCGCTCTTCAAAGAGATATTGTTGCAGTAAAGCATAAACCGAAGTTTGTTTGAATGGTCATAGAATTTTTGACATGCAAAGTTATTCTTTGCATCATATATTTCGTGGAACTTTGATATGAGACGAAATAGAGGATTTGGTGGCGTGGTCTTGGCAGCAGTGGGAGATTCCTACGAAAACGTATTGACATCTCTTGTCTTATCAAAGTGAATTCAGATCTTGAGATTATCATCGGGATGCATGGTTGATATATTAGGAGCAGGTCGCTAAAGCAAAGAACTATCCGATAAGCACATTGACATTTATATTAGAAAAAAAAATAATAAATCAGTCTTTTATTGTAAGGGACTTGCCCGGGACACAAAAAAATACTATGTTCTTGACAGCGTCCGTGCAGAGACTGACGTGGAAGTCACTGTTCCCGATCACTCATAGCTGCCATCTATGGAACTAGTCATACCACTTTATAAGGCTGGCTTTCAAAACAAAATAAAGAAATTGTTGCATTCACGCCGCCCCTTATAACTACTTAAATCTAAAACATAGACTAAAATTTTTATATGTTCGTGTCAGACGAGCGAAAAAAAATAAGAGACACAAAATCGCATTTTGAGGCTTTTTGACAGCAATCTGACTAAGGTATATTGAGTTGGTGTCAGTATGATGCAATATGGGGAGAAAATTACGCCTTTTGAAATATTTTATTTCTGTATTCAAATCGTCTCGATATGGTCGCTTTAGGCTCATACCAAAAGAACGTGACAAATTTTCTGTCATTTAGGCTTCGTTAGATCGGTTACCTATCCGAGGGAGTATAGAAGTTGTTTTTGGCTAGCTGAAAGAACACTCCACACCATTAACTCACACCATAGTACCGAGAAACGACAGTCATCTCGTCCCATTTTATTCACACCACTTGCCACCTGCATTGACCCTTTAACGTCCGTTGTCCTGCATTCCAACCCGTAGTCTGGACCTCAATGAGTTTTTGTATTATTCATCCATCTCTAAATATTTTGTCCCTCTGGATACTGGCATTTATTTGGAGCTATTTGATATCAGCTTGATATAACTCCTTTAGGCTGATGCTGTAAAGCCTCAAAAAACGATCTTTTGTCTCTTATTTTGTTCGCTCACCTGACATGCACATCTAATATCAATTGTGTTAATTCATATAATTGTATAATGCTTAGCGGTGTTTGCATACGCCAAAAATATTTGTAATGACAGTTGGCCCACTTCCTGTTGGTATGACTGTCATCTTGGCGGTTGGCAGCACCGAGATGTTAGAGCGCGGCTGTCAGTCGGAACGCATGGGCAGTTTTTAGTTGAAGTTTGACCCGCGCCCGTTATAACGCTCGCGCATAAAAGCGTTCGCTTTAACGGGTGACGTTTGGGACAAATGAACGCGTAATATGTGTAACAGAAACAAGTGTTTTTATTGTGAATCTGATGCTCCATCCTTCATACAGTTAATCGATATCTAAATGGAATAAAGAAGGATATCATAGTATTAGATAAAAGCTTTGCGGAACATTGCGAATATCGTCAACGATCAACGGTTAAGTTTCGCTGGTCTGGTGCATAGTCCAGTATTTAGCAATGCAGTCCGGGCTCTTATTACGTCTCGGACTGATATTCATTGCGTACTGCAGGCGGGTACGGCCTCCGTTCTAATTGCATCCTTTGAAATAAGGCGTCCGGTTGAGAACTTGGTGCAGTTAGCGGAGCCATTAAATGAGAGTTATGAAGCAGCTTATGCTATCGGAAGCTTCAATATTGCCGAGCATCCCTTGCGGTTGCAATGTCCCAGAAATGAAAACCGTATTTAATAAGTTTGCCAATCCAATTACAGTTTGCGTGCACTGTCGTCAATGCAGGAATGTGGTAGCCACATATTTCTACCCGATCGTTTAAATATCAGCTGCTATGATTCTTCTCACGTCCAAATCATATGTGCATCTTTGAGTTCTTCAAACTATTTAATAATGGAGGACATAAAATGTCATTGTTTGCGAGCAGTTCGTTAAGGACTTTTCGCTTTGAAAGCCGGAGAGCCAACGTAGCACCACTAATGGACTCTCGTCCGTTAGTGGTGCTGCGTTGGCGTGCTCCGTCGATGTGATGTTGCCACAGATCCAAAGCTATGAAACTTCTGATAAAAAGATAACAGCATTATTTTTCTATTATTTTTATAAATTAAATTATATTTGGAATTATTCCATAATTTAATTTTTATGCAACGTTTTTGACTTCGTTGAGAAAGGATTTTTAATTGAACTAGATAATAAATATACGATTTTATATAGATATATTATGGTTAATAATTTATTTCAATATTAAAAAGATGCTACCCAACGAATGGGCACACTCAAGTGGTAATGGGCAGGATATATCTGTCGAAGAGACGACGCTCGACAGGGAAGACAAGTGTTGGTGGCGCCCATAAACTAGCAAATGGAGCGTTTGCCGAGACTCGGATTGACGTGGATTGACGATATCAGAAAAATAGCGGGAGTAGATTGGATGAGAAAGGGGGAGAATCGAAGGGGATGAAGACATATGCTGATGATGATTAAAATTATTTATACAGCGTTAATAAAAAGTAACTAAAATATATAAAATGAGTTTTTCTTAACTAATATTGGTAAAAAAAGCTACGTTATATACAGAAGTAGTAAGGAAAAAAGATTGGATAACCTGGAGGCACTTTAAGTTAAAAAAACTATTAAATCTAGGAAAAACGTAGTAAAAATCCAGGTTGAATTGTCGTTTGGTTCAATTCTAGATATGATTCCAGTAAATCGCTCCGTTCCCCTGGCCAATCAAGCGTCTGCTCCACTCCTACTCCCACCCCCACTGATTGACTATTTATCTATTTTCTGTATTTATTGTTCACTTGTAGTGTTGTCCTGAAGATGGTAGAGGGTGCTACCGAAACTAGAAGCCAATAAACTGTAAACCAAGTGGTTATAAACAATTTTTAATTTTGTTAATTTTGATCATATCTGACCACAAAGTCATTGCTTATGTATTTTTACATTTACTCAGGTACCTAAAAAGCTACAAATTAATTGATATTAAATATTCATTAAAACTCTCTGAATAAATGTGAAAATGAGAATGTACAAAATGTGAATGTTTTTTGGTACAAATCAAAAGAAAACGTACACAAGCGAATTCAATTTGTTCGCAGAAGCGAAATACAGTTCAAATTATGGTTTGTACCCATTTAATGCGGCCCCGAAAAGGATTACAATATACCTTTTCTATAGTCTCTCAACGCGGGGATCTCCCGCGGGAGGTGAATTTAAATAATTTTGATGTTAAATTTCTCGACGCTGGCAACACCAAGTTGGGACAGACAATGACAGCATAGTTTCATTACTGGGGAATAACAAAATACTCGTATGAATTTAATTTAGGCATTTGTAATGCACGGATGAGTCGCTGTATTCTCATTTGGTGGTCACAGAGCAGGGATTTTAGTTTTGAATAATATACTTGATTTAAAATAACATTCGGAAGTTATCTAACACACAATTACAAAAAAGAAGATATTGGTTTCCTTGTTTTAATTTTTAATTTACTCAATGAGCATGTCATGGACATATGTCAGATCCAAATTGACGCCACATAGATTTGTCAGCTTTATTTCTTCACCTAGATATACTTGGTTAAATAATACCTAAATCATTATTTATTTTCTTCATCCTTGCAACCCTATCTGTCTCCCTCTCTTATCATACCCTGATACACTCACTCCTACCCCCTCTCCTACATAATATGGGTTTATTTATTTATTTATATACAGAATCGAAATTCCATTTTTTTTTACAAATATGTAGAAACATAGAGTATACATAAATATAAAATAAATAGAGAAGATAATAAAAAATAAAAATAACACAAAAGAATAAGAAGATGACACGTGTCAAAGATCACAGAGATCAAGGAAAACAATAATACCATCGACAAAAGAGGAAAAGGATGTAAGAAAAGGATCGAGGTGTGCTGTTAGGCCACTTAGGAGCGACATTGCCGTTGTACCAAATTGAGTGCTTGAAGCTCCACAAGCATCGACTGGGATCAAAAACAATGGATGGCTACGAGCACGGGTGTACCTATCTGGAACATAGAAGTTAAAACATTCAAGAATCCCAGGGTTGTGAATTGAACCGCGAAGAAGAAGGAATGAATGGTTGAGTGCAGCAATTTTCCTCCGGGACTCTAGCGAATGGAAAGAAAGCATCCCTAGAAGAAAAAGAGTTGGGTAATGTTCGGAATTAAATGAATTGAATGGATATTTACCGTAAATATAAAAATAAAGACGTCGGAGAAATTTTTTATGAATTTTTTCGAGCATGAAAATGTATTTGAATTTATTGGGATTCCAAGCAAAGCTCCCATATTCCAGAACAGATAGAACAAGTGAAGAATAGAGAGTACGAAAAATTAGAGGGTTATGAAATTGACTAGCCTGGCGGGTGATGAATCCGAGAAGTTTATTGGCGAGTGATTTTGTGGGTTTGACCACTTATAAAGTACTATCGCAGCTCATTTATCTCTTAACAAGTGATGGATTGAGAAAGGTTATGACTTACGTGATCCATGTAAAAACAAGGTTAATAAATAAATATTCATTATTTATAATGCATCTCAAATTGAATAATGAAAAAATTAAAAAATATTACATTATATTATACATGTACCTTTTTATTCTTCGTGTTTGTGTTTCATTATATGCAGATTTCTTGAATCTAATTTTGCTGCACACTGTTTGCCTTCACCTTTCAGTCCAAGTCATATCAAGTTTTGCATTTAAAGTGGATTAAATTAATTTTTAAGTGGAAGGAATGTTTGAATTTCATGTAGTGGATGTCAAAAAATATAAAGGTTACTTAATAAATAATTTGAAAAGTTGCACAAATTATACGAATGCTTGTCATTTCTTCTAGACTCCAGCTTGAATACTGAGATGGATTGGAACATTTATAGTAGCTGTATAGGACAGAAATTTCTCCATCTCACACTTAAGGATGGTCGTATGCAATGCTTATCGATGCTACGAGATGCAATTTATCATTATCTTTTGAAGAAAGGTTTAAAGTTGTCTTGTAAGCTAATGCTTGCATTTCTTTAACAATTTTTTTTTTTGGAAACCAGTTGAAACTACGTGAGAAAATTATTTTAATTATCTGTAACATGAAGGTTATCAACTGAGAATACTTGGTGAAACTGCATAATTATTAATAATTAAAATATTCATAAATAAAAAAAAATTGGTTTTGATTCACAATTTATTTTAAATGATTTTAAATGAAACATGTAATCAATTAAAATAAATTTTGAATCAAAACAAAATACCATTAATTTATTTATTTTTCAATTAAAATTAATTTTACAATTTTAATTATCTGTAATCATAATTAAATAAATTATAATTTTGAAATCAGAAAAAAAATCTACAGTAAAAGCTTTTCGTCAGAGTATGCAAGCAATTGTTTACTTAAGAAATTAACAAAAAAAAAATATTAAAGATACTGCCTAGCAAAGAGCTTTAAAAACTTTCTACATGGAAAACTGAACAAAGTTGTTATTTGAGTACACAGTAAAGTGCAAACGTTAGAACGCGAATGGAAATTCGAGAAAATGCAGAAAAGCAGAATAGTTTTTTTTACCCAGAAACGAATTTACATATTAATTTTATAAGACTTATACGCCTTTTTAAATAATCAAGTGCAACTAAAATATTTTCATTGTTTTACTATGTAGATTATTCTTATATTATATAACAATTATAAGGGCATTGTCTCTTGCTACGAAGTGGTCTTAAAACAGTTAAAATACCTTTCAATATTTAAAATAAAAGATTTTTTTTTTTAATACTAGTTTTAGTGAGATTATTGAAAAAAAAATATATTTAATGAAAATATTATGCGAGTATATTTAAAACTCAATAAATATAAGTAAGTAGAATATTTAATAAATAATTAAATTATAATATTATGTAATGAAATAAAATGTTAACTACATATTCTACTGTTAGCCTGTATACTTTAAGCCATTAAAAATAAATTTAGAAATCGGATTATTTAAATTTTATTTAAACTAAATTTCAAAACTAAATCCTTTAAAGATAATTGATCTACATCAATATTTTATAAATTGATACATACATAAAAATCAACATCACATTTCTCTAATCAATCTATGGCGAAAAAGAAACGACCGACGCTGGTATTCGAACGACGAACTATGCACCTAATAAAGCTTGTGAATAAATCAAGATTGATAGAATCTTAATAAAATGAAAACACATACATTCAATTTACAGCAAAGCGACATATCTCATAATACGAAAGTAACAATGATATAAATACGTTCATTCTCTCCACTCTATCGAGGTGGAGAATAGTCATGGTCGATTGTGCTGTACATAGAATAGAACTGGTGCATTGCTTGTGGTTCGAATTCCAGCGTCTGCCATTTCTTTTTAACCACAGATTGATGAGAGAAATTTTATGTAGATTTGTACGAGTGTATCAATTTATAAGTAAAAAAGTTTATCTTTACTCAGGGATATTTTTTGTTTTGTTTTAACACTGGCAACTTTGTAGTGAGCTAAGTGCAATTCCATGGTGGATTACACTGTTAGCGTATGAATATTTATATTTTATTAATTTCGTGGATAGTCAAATGAGTAAAAACAAGCGTATTGTGTGAAATTTTACAGGTTTTTTATTTAAATAAAATTATAATAAAAAAAAACTAAAAGTACACCTTTACCTTATCCATAAAAATGAATTAACACTAGTATTGTAATAAAAGGTGATATAGAATGTTATGCTGTCATAAAACTTATCCCACCAAAGCTCTTAAGAGCCATGTATAATTGCACTATCATAAACATAAAATTATTAACTATGTCACTAAAACATTTCCTTGAACAATTTTTAAGTGTCATGTTAATTAATCCGCTAATCATAGGACGAATTAATTAACAGCTTAGACGTCACGTACAACGGGAATGGAACAATATTTGCATACAAAGTATAATTTAAAATTTGCACTTTAAACAAAGCATTCCCTTTACTATATATGCTTCCCTAGTCGGAGAGGATAGACAGTTACTATACATATATGCATTGATTCACGGAGTTGAGTATTTTCATATTCCTTATAAAGTATTTTATTATAAACAAATACAGGAAAACTTACAGAGAGTGTTAATCTTCTGATAAAATCTATGATACTCAACTCCTGTAGAGGTTTAAGATATAGCAAGTATTGGTTCATAAATTCTCATCTTGATCTCTCAAATGTATTATAAAGTGGAAACAGAGATGCTGGGAAAACATTCGTAAACAAACAAAGTATACTCGAATTTGCAGTAATATAATATGTATTTTTTATTGCACATTTGCATGTTATTCGAATTATATTAAAGATACCACTGTAATTATTTTTAACGCTATTTCATATGCGAGAAAAAAGACTAGAGGCTTTTGAGATGTGGTCATACAGAAGAATCCTTAAGGAGGATAGGCACCTAGTAAGAACCATTTCAGAGAGACGAGCCAGATGAATCGGTCACATTATGCGCCACGATGGTCTTCTTCGCGACATTGTGGAAGGGATGGTTGAGGGTAATATCTGTAGAGGGTGCATTAGACGAGAGTATTTGCAGCGAGTGTTCGAGGACATGAGTTGTAGATCTTATGCTGAGCTGAAGAGGACTGCTGAGGATCGAGAGGAGTGGAAATCGAGATGCAAGATTTTGTTGCTGCAAACCAATCCACCGGATTATTACTACGAAGAAGATACGCGAGAAGAAATGAATTTAATTCTTTAAAGTAATGCAAAAATTAATTTTATTTATTGTTTTGACTATTGTAATAATCATTTTGGAAAAACAATAATTAGTTGTCGACCAAAACCAATCTTAAGAGGAATTCTATAAAAAAATGGTTTGAAGATGATATATAGGTGAATGTTGTGAACAAATGATAAAGATGTAATATAATAGGCATATTGAATAAATAAGTGTCATTGTTTACAAAATGTATCGATTGCTTAAAATTAAATTTACTTGAATACTTACTTTTGGGTCCTTTCGTCACTACCAATTTTAATTCGCTTCTAAAAATTTAGTGAACCAAAAATCAGTTCCGCCTCTACACTTTAAAATTGGTGTGCAAAAAATGGTAACGAAATTCATCCCCAGGGAGAAATTTTCTACCGGTAGGGAACCGCTGATCTATCTCATCCAACAGGTATATTGGAACAAGAATCTTTTGGTGACTACCGTAAATGTACGAGGTATATCAGTATATATTCTCAAGTAAGTTAATACATTTATAAGCCTGTCAAATAAATTACTATTTAAATCATTAAGCCCCAATGTCTTTCTACAAAACCGTGTTTTTGAGATACGCTTCTAATGATCATATAATTAATTTAAACTTTATAAAATTAATTTTAAGATTTATACCCGATATATTCTAATGTTGGTCTTGGCAGCATAAATTAAACGGTTGAATCAAATTTAATTGAAATATAAAAACCCGATTTTTCACTAGATTTTTTTTTCTTAAGTTATTTGTAGTAGATTACCATCATCATATGATCAAAATAATGAACACAATTAGGGTTTATAAAGTAAAATAAATCATGATATCAGCTTGGTATAGCTCTTTTAGGCTGATGCCAAAACACCTCGAAAAACGATCTTTTGTCTCTTATTTATGTTCGCTCGCCTGACATGCACATCTTATATTGTAATTTTTAATTTTATATATAATTACACGGCATTTGCATACGCCATTTTATTTGTTTTGACAGTTGCTCCATTTCATGTTGGTGCAACTGTCAACATTAATCTTTCACCGCAATTATCTTGGAGGCGCTACATGTCACATTGCCCCAGCGGTCGTCAATTAAGTCCCGTCTGGCTGACGAAACGTCATGTAACGGTCGGGCAAAAAAACCAAGTCTTTGTTGAAAATAAATGCGAATTGTGCTTCGAAACAAGTTCTTTGCTTTGCGACGTGCTCCTGAATCCTTCTTCCATGCGATCAAAAACAAAATCGCTACTGGTTGTCGCCTTTTTAAAGATGGGGGAAGTCAATCAAAATGATGAAAATATCGGACAGAAAAGAGACGATAAAAAGTTGAATGTGCTTTTATTCAAGCCTTTGGTTGTTCGATAAACTTTATGGGGCAATTCTTAGTGACTTTAAAGCCACAGTTTACTCTAACGAACAAATTGAAAAGAACAAATTGAATTATGCTTCTTTTACAGTATGAGCTTTAAGTAAAAGCTTAAGTTTTTGAACTAGTATGTTAAATTAAACGAACTTTAAGCTCATTTTTGTACAATGTAAAATATAATCAAAAAATCTAAAGAGTCTTCCACAAATGGCTAATTAGTCTTTTTGCTAACCCCTTGCAGCTTCTCTGCCCCGTATTTTCTAAAAGCCTTTTTTTAGTAAACTCCTATTTCCACTTCGAGTTCTTAATGCAGATATCGACAACCTTAAATCAATAAATTACATTTTAATCACATAACAATGCTTATCAATAGCAGTTATATCAAGCAGATAATAAGTATTTCTACACTTGCATCTAACTTTCAGGTGTTTGTTTCATTTACATTTTTTCTCTTACTCGTATAATAATAACAAAAAATTACTGAATATCACCTCTAAGGTTAAGTTAGGAATACTCTTGTATAAGCGTTTACTTCTATAGGCAAGAATGATGTCTTCAAGCAACAAAATATTATGCACTTCCAATTACTTAATCTTACTTAAATGCCAACCATCTTTTCAACAGGCCACGTATACCTAACCTTTTTGCACACCAAAGAGCCTTTTAAACGATTTAAAAAAATGTTAAACGTACTTACGAGTATAAATATATATATGGGATATGTTTTACGAATACCACTGAGATAATAAATTACACAAATGAATCTCTTCGTACTGGAAGGCCTTTGAAATAACGCAACTATACAAGAATGTACTCGTATGAAATATACAAAATATAGTTTTGTAAATTAAGAGTTGATTTGACGCGTGACGAAGATAATGGTAGATGACTACTAGAATTCATTGCGACAGTTTATGACGATCATATAATTATGTATGGCAATTCACGCTTGGTGAAAACCATCCCTGTCCCGTCCTGTTTTTGGAAACCCAAATGGAGACCCGTTACTGAACGCATGCGAAAACTACTTTGTAGAGAGTGGCTGAAGGTCTTTCCATGATTCTAAGTGCATCAGTTAGATATAAAATAGACCTTAGTTTAAGGGCTGCACAATAAGTATGCTACAGCGTGTCTCGAATTGCCTTCTTTGGTAACCAGTTGTTAACCCCGTAATACGTGAGAATAGTTGAGGAAATGGTAAGGTTAGGAAATGGATTCTGTAGAATGGCAGATATCAGATAAGGACTTATTATTTGCGTCTGTATTCTTGCAGATGAATGTGAAAGAAAACATAATTTTTTTATATTAATGTTTTTTGTTGCCAAAGTATATCGTACATATAATGTCGACTAATTAATTATGAACATTCATACACCATCAATTTTCAACTACTGTCTGGTCCGCAGTTTCGTTTGATAGAAGCACAATACACCGGAAATGGGCAGCGAGTTGAAAAACCTCGAACTCTCGGCGGCGACCCGGGGAAGAGATTTGGTCCGGAAACGACTGAAATGCTTGGGTAAGGAATTTCCTCTGAAGCAAGATGTAACGAGATCGCAAACCTTTTTTATTTAGTAAATATATTTGTAGTAAACGCTTTTTTATGAAAAATCAGTTATGTCATGATATACTCTTATGTCGAGAATTATATGTCAATTCATATAGTTATTTTAATAATTATGTGAATAATATATAATTAAATATTGAAATATTGTTCTATGATTTTAAAATAAATAATCAATTTTATGTAATTTATAAACCACATTTTATGAAGCATATCTACTTTAACCTTTTAGTACCTAATTTACTTTTCCAACCAAATTGTGTAACACAAATTTCAAGACAACGCATATTTAAAAGGGTACCAATCAATGCATTAATATGAAAAGGCAGTAGTAAATGATGTTGGTGGATAGACAATCTATATGCATCGCAAATACGAGAACTCAGATGAGATTTCCGCTATCTAACAGCATTCTCCTGCAAGTATTCATAAAACAAATTAGCTCGTAAAATTAATCAATTTTGTTCACAAGTTAATTTTGAAAAAAAAAACGAGTAAATTACTCTCCGAGTTACATATGGAAAAAAACTGTTGTTTTTTCCTTCAGTTGCTCCATCAGGCCTATCGCATCAGGCTCATGGGCGGGTTGCGTCAACTTTGGGGTAGTTACTTTGATTCTGCCGGTTCAAAGATTCGCAGCAGTGTGTTGGGTGGGCGGTGTATGGATGCACGCGGCGCTGGATACGAATCTCTCTTGGGCGGGTCGTAAGTTATGGGCGGCAGTAGGAGCCTCTAATCTTCGTCCAGCGAGGCGGCGGCCCGATAACTCACCCGCCCCAGCTGGACCCGCCCCACACCCGGACCTTTCTCTCTGGACCTTGAAATCCGTTTATTTTCAAAAACACTACAAGATAATGTGCGACGTGATAGTCTTCATGAAATCTGCACTTTATGTGATCCATTTCAACGCTTAGATGCCACAATTTTACATGAAAAACTGGTTAATTAGAAGTAAACTAGAAAAGAGCATCATTTTGTGATACAAATGCAAGACTTTATTAAAAATTGTTGCTAGATTGATACTTAGATGAAATGTTGATACTAAACATTAAATTATATATGCATTTTTTAGCATATCTGCTTCATATTTGGAGCATATTGACACTGCAAATTGCCGTTTTACAGTTCTGTAAGCTCAGGTTCACACACAATGTATCCCGGAGGTCTACATGGAAATATAGATGGTTCTCAGGAGCCTCCATGGCAACACGGGAGCTTGCATAAACTACAGCTGTAGTACAAGAGAAATATTTTGGTGTTCAATAAAAGGTTTTCTTAAATAGATCGGATGATTGGCCAGACGTTCCCGAGGCCTGAAAAATTTGTTTTTGTTGTACTTGGTTGGGGTTGGGGTTGCTCAACCCTAAGTTGTATTTTTTATTTATGTTTTTATCACTACATTGTATATTGTAGTATGTATTATAAACTATTTAATGGTCCAGGACTCAATAACGTCTGAATAGTGATCTGTTCTTCATAAAATGTTAGTTAAATAACCTTATCAATATGCTTTGGATACAAAAGTTGAATGTACGAGAGCATGTCGGAAACTATTCATAGTATGTTAACGGTGCAGCACAGATGAGCCTGGGATTCTTGAATGCTTGAACCTTTAAGTTCCAGATAAGTACACCCATGCTCGTTGCCATCAACTTTTTTTGATCCTAGTTGATACTTGTGAAGCTACGAGAACTCAATTTAGTACAACGCCAACGGTGCTCCGAAATGGCCTACCAGAATCCTTTTCTAACATCCGTTTCCTCTTTTGTTGATGGTATTGTTCTCATTGATCTCTGTTTTCTTTGACACGTGTCATCTTCTTCATCTTTTATGTTTTTTTTTGTTTTTTGTATGTATTTTATGTTGGTGTATACTCTATGTTTCTTATTCTTTATTATTGTTTGTACTTTGGAACTGCAGTTCTGTTAAATAAATTAATGACCAGCGAAGGATAATGGTAAAAGGCGTACCTCGTAGGTGGAATTTATTGGCAATCATTTGCTTCGTATTAAGAGCGGATATGGAAGAAAATTATATTTTAGCGATGTTATGAAATTTTTTTTTTTCGATTCAAAACTCTCTCTCACGATAATTCCAAATGATGATACGTGTCTGACAGTGATAATAAAACTGAAAATTTTGAAAAGATCAACAATCAGTTTAATTAACGATGATTAGCGTAGTAAATAATACCTATAAAGTAAACTAAAAGAAAAATACTTATGTGATGTTTTTAATTACAGATAAGTAATCTTATCTGTGGACGACTCTTTAGATTTTTTTTGATTATATTTTATATTGTACGAAAATGAGCTTAAAGTTTGTTTAATTTAACATACTATTTTATAGTTCCAAAACTTAAGCTTTTACGTAAAGCTGATACTATAATCGTTTATTAAGTAAATCGCAAAAGATATAGAAAAACATTGACCACAAAATTATTATTTAAAAAAAAACAGGGGTACTTGATAAAAAAATGTTTATTTTTTATGTAAGCACATACAGGAGAATATCGACAGACGGTGATAGTAATTCTGAAGTCTCATCTATGGAATTCTGTGACGCTTACCATGCTGCATATGGCTAAGCGCTGCATGTGGAGTGTTGATCTACCAACGTCATAAACTACAGCCCGAGATCTACGCATCATCCGTTATTATTATAGGAATTTACTATGAATGGGTAGTCTTCACGACGACTTTAGTCTACCCTTAATTTTGATTAATAGGTCATGACAGGTGAGGGATCAAATTCACAATAACCGGGGATATTTTATAGCTCAGAAATCGATTAAATTTTTTTTAATCTCCGTCGGGGATCGAACTCACGACCTTTGGATTGCAAAGCAAACGCTTTGACCATTGAGCTACACCCGCCGGCCGAGTGAATTTTAAACGAAGTTTTTATTTAATCACCAAAGGTTAACATCGTTTCACGCTGCCTGAAACATGTTTATACATGAATATTCAAAACTTTCGGTTACACAAGTGTTGGCATTGGAAACTAGTATATCTTGTGGGGAACATATGCTTTAGATGTGGATCAGATATGAAAATAAAGAAAAAATGTGATTCTAAGTGATAAGAAGACTGGATAAAAATAAGGCTTTCGCGCCCCGAATTCCTACCCAGTTGCTTCCTCAGTTGCTAAGTGTTATTTTACGACGCCAGTCTCGTCCTTCAGGCCGGAAGTCAGTTCCAGTCCGCCCGCCGATCGCATGAATTATGCAGCACCAGGCGCGAGCGTGTGTACAAATGACACCGTATTATTTTTATGTTATCAATTGAAACATGCGTTGGAGCCCATGGACACCCTAATTATAATAAGGAAGGCAGATTTTATTTCCGAGGAAGACTTTTATATGACACCCGTAAGTGAAAACACTGTATTTTTTGTGATATTTTTAATCTGAACACCGTAAAAAGTTACATTAATAAACATAAAAATAGTGATTCTTCAAAATTAAAGTTTTTTGTTGAATTGAGGTGTCTATGTCCATTTATAAATTGATATAGTCCTTGCAGGCTGGTGCCAAAAAGCCTCAATAAACGATACTTTGTTTCTTTTTTTTGATAGCTCGTCGAACACGCATATATAAAAATGTAAGTAACATAAGCCTTGGTGCTTGCATCGCAATTTAGTTTGTTTGCATAGTTTTATAAATGGCCACTTTATTAATTTCTGCGCTGTGCCGTCACTACCGCCGGCCGAGTCAGTTGGAGTCTGTGCGAGACCTGTTTCACTGATATGGATTGTTTGTTCCGGACGGACGAACGAAGTTTGCCAGCCTTTTATCTTAACTATAATTCAATGCGCTTTTCGAAAATTTCTTTGT
The DNA here is from genome assembly GCA_022606575.1 of Glossosoma conforme. Classification (NCBI taxonomy): domain Eukaryota; kingdom Metazoa; phylum Arthropoda; class Insecta; order Trichoptera; family Glossosomatidae; genus Glossosoma; species Glossosoma conforme. The sequence continues at coordinate 1,029,910 of JAGTXR010000001.1, forward strand.
ATTGGTGACCTGTTCCTCATCGCTTTACTTCTTGTTTCGATGATGATCCCGGCGACATGGAGTTGCCTTTGGTAAATTAAACTTGTCATTTTATGTATGTGAACAACATGTAAGAAATCCGATGACATTGAGAGCAGGACACAGTAGATTTAAAGAGACAGATGGAAGTTGAAATTTAAGCACATTTAAGATGATTTATATGGAGATCAGATGGTTATGCCCGGACGTTCTCAATGTTTGGACCAATAATATCATAAGCTTGTATATTATGTTTCCTGGAAAAGAAAAGTCATATAATGCAGCAATACAAATGTTAACAAGAACTAAAACCAAATTGAAAACATCCCACAACACTTGATGTCAAAAATAGTATAAACAATGTGAAAAAATTGGTGAACTACAAGTCCTAAACATGGAATATGGATAAGGTACCAAGTCGCAAGCAATAAGGTTCTCAGCATAATCAAGGAATATAGGCACCTAATAAGAACCATTTCAGAGAAGCGAGCTCGATGGATCGGGTACATCATGCGCAATGATAGTTTTCTTTATGACATTTCGGAAGGGATGGTTGAGGGGAGAAACTGCAGAAGGCGGGAGTATTTGGGTCGATGACATGAGTTGCATCTCTTATGCTGAACTAAAGAGGGTTGCAGAAGATCGAGAAGACTTCAGATCGAAATGCAAGATTTTGTTGCTGCAAACCAATCCACCAGGTTGATACTACGGAGAAGAAGAATAATATCTATTTATATAATTAAATAAAACTAATTTTTGGTGGCTATTTATAGTACCGTTAGATGTTAAGAAATCGGATGTCATTAAATGTAGATAAGTATCCAAAAGCAAGGATGGTGATGAAATTACCCGTTTTTGTGCTTAACAAACTGTTATGACTAATTGCCTTTTAAATACGCGTAAAATAAAACAACACTAGCCTATTTTGATGGCCGTGACTGGTTAGCGGATTCTGCTTCAAAGCGTAAGGAAGCATAATATAAAACAAAGTACCGGAGCTGCTTCATTATGTAATCTCTTAAAATAAATAGGCATAAAAGTAATAAATTATGTATTTGTATACAAATTATGTTAAAAGCCTAAATCTGTATAAATATACATAAAATTTATGTAGAGCAGCGCTTTATAAAGTATTTTTGTAAAACGGGATTCCGAGCGCTATCTTTAAAGGTTACATAGCCATGATGTGATATAAACAGATTTAATAAATAACGAAGGCAATGGAAATAAATCAAAGAAACATTTTGACGTCCCATTTAAAAATAAATAAAATCTTTCCATTGATGTACTTTGCACATTATTATTACATTATATTAAGAATAAATTATGAGTAAAATGAGCGAAAGTATTTTGTATGATAATAAAATCTGAGTATCATTACAAGGCAATATTAAAAAAATAATGTTTTTATACTAGCAATGAACTGTGTACTGCAAATGAACGATAGCAGTTTAATTTATGTCATTCAGATTCAAAATGTGCTACTTATTAACTTTAAAGTACTAGGTAAAATAGTTTTATCAATTTATTTTTAAAATTGATCTAAATAGCGAACTTAAATTCGCCGGTGGTCATATCTCAATGATCAAAGCGTTTGATTTGCAAGCCAAAGGTCGTGGGTTCGATCCCCAACGGAGATTAAAAAAAAAGTTTCTTAATCGATTTCTGAGCTCTTAAATAGGTTGGTGTGAATTTGATCCATCACCCGTAAAATGTCAGTCATAGCCTATTAATTAAAATTGGTGGTAGACGAAAGTCATCCCATGAAGACCACCCATTCATAGTAAATTCCTGTAATAATAAAGTATGATGCGTGAATCTCAGGCTGTAGTCTATGACGTTGGCGGATCAACACTCCACATGCAGCGTTTAACCAAATACACCATGGTAAGCGTCATAGAATTCCACTGATGAGACTTCAGAATTTCTATCACCATCTCACCATGTGTCGGTTAAAAAAAATAATCTTTAATTACGTTGATATAAGTATATAATCTAAATGCAACTGAATGACTGAAACTATGAATTTCGTAATTGGTCAGCAACTCATCATCTAGAACGCCAAAATGTTCTTAACATCGTTGTTGACAACATTAAAAACGATTTTTTCAAATTATAGTTTTTAAAGAGATTGGATAATTAGCCCGACCCTCCCTAAGCTCTGTCCTTTTTTATTATTTTTATATCTGATCCATAAATAGAACATATGGTCACCAAATATTGCACTTAGTTCCGTCAGCTGCCACAGTCCATTTCTCGTTTTAGGATATATTTGCACCTGAAGGTCGAGTACTTGAAGAAAGTGTAGCTGTAGTTTCTGAGGCATTTATTTGGGTGATTTGTTAATCGTTTTTTTCTTAGGAGATCGAGTGATTAACCCGTCGTTCTTGAGACCTAGATTATTTTATCCTATAAGTATTTTCATTGTAGAAGGAAATATTGTTACACAAAAAACTATCGCAAACGCTATACAAGTGTAATTTAAAGAATGATTGAATGTCAATAAAATTATATACTTGTAGTTAAATTTAATACTTTTTCATATATTAAGCTGTTGAACTTTGGAAAGCGCTGACGTCATTATTATAATAGAAAGAAAAGTGTTATTTACATATAAATTAAATTTATTTATAAAGACATACACAACACTATATAAGTTATTCCATTAAATAACAACGGGCCTTATTTATGAATATTTACAATATGTAAATCCATCTCCAAGCAAAGGAGAAATATATCATACACAGAGATTAAAGCAAACCTTTGAGTAAATGTTTTATTTTTAAGAAAACGCTGAAAATGGAAAGAACGACTGCTCAGGCACAATGAATGGATAGCGACTAATGAATGCGATTGCAAATTAGTCGACTAGAGAGTCTAAGGCTCGATTGAAGTATTTACAGAGCAAGCGAAGCTTCCTCATGAAAGCTCATGCACCGAGCTTTTAGTTCACGGGATGAGGCGTAATTAACCCGAAGTATCTATTCGTACGTTTTACGTACGATGAGGTAGGTGCAGGGTAACTTACTTATCGGAGGAAGACACGAACGTTGCATAAGAAGATACGTGATGCTTATTCATAAGTAGGATTCACTCTAGAAGCTTTAGAATAATGTGCGTTGTTGTGAACTGAGAAATACACAACAGCAAGGTGTAACTTCTCGACTCGATTTGAAGTCTAGTATTTAAAGGCCTGTGTAGGAAGTTAACACTGAAATTAGATTTTATTTAACAATAGTGACTTTTTTAATCTAAGCTTTGGATTAATTCATGGCTCAATTTATATTTTTTAGCTGTCACTGGTAATTACATTATGTATAGTTTTGCATATATGAAAGACCGTGAATGTTTTACACGTGGTTTCAAAGTTTTAATTTATCTTGCTGTATACATCATTGCAAACTTGCACAATACTAAGATGGTGAAATTACAATAAGTAAGTATTGAAATCAACTCGATAAAGCTATTGCAGGCCTAAAAGCTTTAATATACGATATTTTGTCTCTTATTTTTGTTTGCTCGTCTGACACACGTATATAAAAATGATAGTTAGTTTGTTTAACATTTAGATAATTATTAGATATGGCGCTTGCACGCGCCATTTTGTTTGGATCTGACAGCCGCTCAATGCTATGTCGAACGGCATAGCTCGGCAGTCTGCCGCCAGGCTAATTTCGGCACAGTGACTGAATATTGCCGGCAAGTCAGTTGGAGTTTGTCCGGGACCTGTGAGGAACGCAGAATGTGCCATTCCGTGCATACGATTGAGGTTTGTCAGTCTTTTGTTTATAATAAATTAGAATGTGCTTCTTGACGACTTTTGTGCTTTGTGACCTGCTCCTCATCCATTTCACCATGCGTCCGGATGTTGACCCCGGCAAGCGGAGTCGCTTTATTGCGCCAAGGAATGTCGATATTTAAAATATTCTTTTAAAATATTATATATTTTCATAAAGGGGTTCAAAAAAATAGTTACTCAATGAAAAAGAAAATATTTGTCGCCAGTAAATATTGATATTTTGTCAGAGGCAAAAATGATGTCCTATTGATTTTTTAAATAAGATGATTATTGATTTGTTGACCTGCACCCGATTAATAAAGTAGACAAGGTAAACTCTAAATCTACAAGCATTCCACTAAATATGTTAACATGAAAATACTAGATTCAAAGAGAACGAAGCTTTGAAGTATGCTCGAAACGAAGCCTTCAAAGTTTTGAAGCCTGTCTTTTCAGGTAGTCCACCTTGCTTTGCACCTGCAGTCGTGTTAGCGAACAGTAAGGAGAGATACAGATTTTTTAGTGAGAATAAAAGGAATACACTAAAACCACGCTATGTTACGCCAACTTGAGTTTGTTCATTAAATTTTTTTTCTTGAGTAAATTTTCTCGTACCAAATGTGAACAGTTTTATACAGAATTGAAATAAATTTTACCATTTATAAATTGAATGACAAAACAATTTAATACTTTTTTACGATAAAAAAATATTTTTAAAGATGTTTTGCTTTACAAAAAAAAAAAAATTACAACGCTTAAGTCCATGTCAAAAGAATAATACGAGTATTTATCAGTTATCGTATTTACTAGGCCAATGAACCAAAAGCCCTTAATAAGTACAAGTTTTTTCTACTAGATTACGTAAACATTTTCCCGAAAATATCATGTTGAAGATAGTAAAGTCTATCGATTCTGAAATATGTTAATACTATTCATGTGGTCATACAGAATAATTCTCGGAATTTCCTGGAGAGACCACGTCACAAGCAATGAGGTTCTCAGGATGCCCTAGATGGGATTATTTGCAGCTAGTGTTTGAGGACATAGATTATAGTTCTTATGCTGATCTGAAAATGATCGCAGAGGATCGAGAAGAGTGCAAATCAAGATGCAAGACTTTGTTGCTGCAAACCAATCCTCTGGATTAATACTACGAAAAAGAATTCAAATGAACAGATCGTGTTCTATTTATAAAAATGCAAATGTAATATTTATAAAAATGCTACTCATAAAAAAACATTTTTTTCGCTATGACCACAAAGTGAAATGACTTAAAAAATAATTAACTTTTTAAAATATGACACAGATGATTATGTTAAGTTTTGCAGCACGAACCAACGCAGAATAAAATAAAGCATTGTTTCACTATCACAGTATTTCTCAGGTAATAGATACCGAGGATGAAATTGTTACATAAATTTAAAGACATGTAGCGCCTCGCTTCAGAAACACCTCAAAATTCCGTCTTGTAGATGAACCGTCGCAAATATCCGCCTGCGCGAGCTTTCAGCATAAAAGTTTCAGCTGAAAAGTTACGCGGAGCGTCTGCGTGAAAAATTGGACGCTGAAAAATCCGAGAGCTTTTGAGCGAGAGATTTTCTTTCACGCGGATTGTTTATTTTGTTTATTTTTTGGTGAGCCACTCACGGATTATAATATCCACTTTATACGCTATTTGATGGATTTTTATATTGTCAGAATCTTTCATGTGAGCGAGTGCTACTTAGAATATTTTTTTTTATATTTATATCGCATTTATATGATAAAAATTTACTAAGATATTCATTCAGAAATTTAAATACAAATCATCATCATCATCAGCCTGTGTGAGTCCACTGTTGAACGTAGGCCTCCCGCATGAGTCTCCATCCTCTTCGATCCTCCGCCTTCCGCATCCAGGTCACTCCCGCTATTCTTCTTATATCGTCAGTCCATCTTGTAGGGGGTCGGCCAATGCTTCGTTTGCCAGTTCTTGGGCGCCATTCCAATACTTTTCTTCCCCATCGACCGTCGTCTCTTCGACAGATATGACCTGCCCATTGCCACTTGAGTGTGCCTATTCGTTGGGTAGCATCCACTACTTGAGATCTTCTGCGTATTTCCTCGTTTCGGATTCTATCTTTTAGCGACACTCCGAGCATGGATCTCTCCATAGCACGCTGGGTGACTTTTATTTTATGGGTGAGACTTGCTGTCAGATTCCACGTCTCTGCGCCATAAGTTAATACAGGGAAGACGCATTGGTTAAACGCCTTAGTTTTAAGGCATTGCGGAATTTTCGCTTTAAAAATGTACTTTAGTTTTCCAAATGCTGCCCATCCCAGTTGTATGCGCCTGTCGATTTCTTTTGAGAAGTTATTTCGCCCTAGTTGTATTACTTGTCCCAGATAGGTATAGTCGTTTACAACCTCTATATCTGTTCCTCCAATGAAAATAGGATCAAAGGTCTGTGAAATATGACTATTAATCATGGCTTTTGTTTTATCCATGTTCATTTTCAGACCAATTTTGTTCGACGCTTCATTGAGGTCGTAGAGCATGTCTTGGAGCTTGTCAGGTGATTCGGCTATTAGCACTTTGTCATCGGCAAATCGGAGGTGAGAAATGTACTCTCCGTTAATATTTATTCCACATTTTGTCCAGGATAGCAGTTTAAAAATATCTTCTAGGGCGTTTGTGAAGAGTTTTGGAGATATAACATCTCCTTGTCTAACACCTTTGTTTATAGAAATATTGTTAGTGCTATCATGGAGCTGGACCATCATTGTTGCAGATTTGTAAAGAGATTTTATTATCTCTATATACCGATAGTCTATTTTGCAGCGTTGTAGTGAATCTAGCACTGCCCAAGTCTCGATTGAGTCAAATGCCTTTTCATAGTCTACAAAGGTGATTCAGAGTGGCTGATTATATTCTTCGGTTTTCTGAATAATTTGTCTTAGCGTGTGGATATGATCAATTGTACTAAAGCCTTTCCTAAACCCAGCTTGCTCTCGAGGTTGAAATTCATCAAATCGACCCGTAAGCCTGTTTGTTAAAATTCTGGAGAATACTTTATACACATGGGAAAGAAGGGAAATGGGTCGGTAGTTTTTGAGGAGTGATTTATCAAAAGTTAAATACAAGTAATATGTTTGTAATGTGAAGTAAAATTAGGGATTGCTTTTAAGACGAAGTAAAACATATTATGTTTCAAATCTACTCGTATTTTAAAATTAGAGTAAAAGATCATTACAAAATACAGCCATAATTTTTTTTTGGCATCCACAGTTCTTAATCAAATCAGTTTTTTTATTTTGAAATTCTTCTAAATATATTGAATAAATTCAATATATTTAGAAGACTATAAAAATACCAAATGACTTTATTAAAAAAGCTTGTGAATAAATGTCGACTGATTGAATTATAAAAAATAATAATATACATACTAGATATACATACTATAGAGACATCTATTGTTTTACGATGATAACAATGGTATAAATACAAGTTCTAACGCGTGTCAACTCAGGCAGAGAAATAACTGAGAGGGTTAAGCGGTATATACAAACCTGGGCAAAGGTTGGTTCCATGGCCTTCGCATCCCGCTTCAGCCGACATTTTTCTGAATGAATTGATGCGTATAAATAATTTGATGCACAGTATGTGTATATTTAATTACTAACTATATAAAAATTAATTTTAGCAAAAGAAATAAAAAAATATTACAACGGCTTTTTTATTTTTATTTTACAACTAAATACAATTCAATATTCAAAAAATCTGCGTCATAAAAAAGTAAATTAATTAAATATTTTATTCTTATTTTTTTTTATCTCCTACACGAGATTCTTAGGTTAACATTTATATGGGTAATAGTTCGATCAAACATGCCGAAAATAATCCAATAATCTCACGAAGGTAACAGTTCCCGGATTTTATTTTTTAATTGTACTAAGAAAACTCTATTACTAGACGAAAAATAATATGAATGGTAAATGAAATTAATCCCTGGTATAACGAAGAATGTTATAACGTTTTAAGTTACGTTGTTAATTATTTTTGTTATTACAATCCCAATGAATGAAAAATACGTTAAGTTAATTACCATTATATTTAATGAATCAATCTAGAATGAAAATGTCATACAAATCATCATTATCATTCTATATTTAATTCTCTAACAGGAAAATATTGTGGTCATAAATTGATGATAGCCAAAGTTTCTCACCAAATAAAATAGTTACAAATTTTATATACATGTTTTTAAATACTCGTAATCTAATGCATTAAATATTTTTTATTTAAGCTTTTGTCTTTTTTAATGTCTTTGATATCTGTACAAGAATGTATCTAAAGCCTTCTAATCACATAAAACCATCACCACTTAGCTTGAGATTGTCTATTTTCAGGGCCCATTAGGGCTGCGTTACCGTATCATTTTTTCAGGCAGTATCATCTAACGAGAGTATAATATTACTCCTTATCCGGCCAAAAGATAAGGAAAGGGATATTTATTGTCATATAAAAGTCAGTGGCGTGGCTAGTTACAAACCGAATGCTTAATAAAAATATTAGTTACTTTGTCCTTAATAATATTTAGTTATAAATTAGTTAATTAATATATCTTTTATTATAAGCAGAAGCTAAATACTCTACCTATTGTTCTTATACATCACTGACAGTAAATAGGTAAATATCATCATCATCATCATCAGCCTGTGTCCGTCCACTGTTGAACGTAGAACTCCCGCATGAGTCTCCATCTTCTTCGATCCTCCGCCTTCCGCATCCAGGTCACTCCCGCTATTCTTCTTATATCGTCAGTCCATCTTGTAGGGGGTCGGCCAATGCTTGTAAATATATGAATGTTCAATCTGTTGTTTGATATAAGGAGCAGCTAGCCACACATATTTTTTCTTGCTACAGAATTTAAAATACATTTAGATAGTTTCTTGTAATTTTGACTTCGGTTCTTAGTCGTTCTCTGATATAGCATTAACTGCAGTTACCTTTTACTTATACTTCTGGGACTTTGCGACCTGAAAAACTGTGAAAAATTCCCTGGCATTCGAGGTAGTATATTCGTATACAAGGATTAGCTCCGGGAGGCAGAGTTGATATGGATAAGGATAAAGTCATGGTGGCTGATAGAAGTTTTTGTATTTATTTGCAGTGCCCATACAATCTTTATCGGAAACAAATATTGAACGATAGAAATAATATAATTGCCGAAAGATATAATAACACGAAGCTAAGAGCTTTTTTATTATATCGTTCAATAATTTTAAGAAAAAAATTATGTTTTGGATTGCGAACATCATTTGCTGTGAGTCTCTTGTGTTTTGTAATTAAAAAACGTATTTCAAATACGGAGCATAATTTCTAGTTAAAGTTGAGGCTTGCAGTGCCAGATTTCAAATTGTCCAAGTATTCGTTACGCCCTTCAAAGTATGACGTCATAATAAATGACTTGCGCCATAAATCTCTGTTCTTCTGCTAGAGCTTTCCCGGGGCTGATCCATTGTCTGCCAGGGTGACGTCATAATTCAAATCAGAAACAATCATCACCGGAGTTGATCCCATTATTGTTCCAAGACAGGCAGAGATGGAGAAAGGAGACGCTTGTCTTTGTCTGGGACATAATACGGGCCTGGCTGGCGTTAATCCGCCAAGGAGTGATGGATCAAGTTGGGCGTACCTGGCTATGTAGAAGCATATCTGACTGCCTAAATATCATTGCTTATAAATTACAACCGAATCATCAAAGGAAGGAGTTAGTAATTACTATGATAAATGCAGGGCGGCATAGTCCAGGGATTGAACCATTTGTTTGACATTCAGGCGCTGTCGGTTCGAATCCAGACCAAGCTTGGTTTATTTAAAATTTATTTATTAAAATCTATGCTCTATACTTGCTCCCGGTAGGGTTGAGCCACTCCTTGAAAACAAGACGTAAATTTGTCTGGTCCTCATATAAATATCTGACATACGCCTACCCCTACGGTATAAGTAAAACGCCTGCCTTTTTATAAAGTTTAATTTTGTATCTTGTAAATTTATAAGTCCATTTATCCCATCGGTATCATTATCTATATCATTTTTGAAAAGAATCTCAAAGCGAGTTCTTAAAATATGCAATTTGTGAACCGTTCAAAGCTTTATATATGTATATAAATTATTTATTTACGAGTATATTAAAAAATATTTAATATCCGAATATAATACAATGAAACTAGCCATGAGAAAATTAAATATGTTCTTTAGTTAAGATTCTATGATTTAATTTTTAAATATAGAAATATATCATCGTTCGTAAAAATAATGGATTAAAACTAAAATTATTATTGAATTTACATATTGTAATTGTGTGGAAGTCTATCAAAAATTTTACACGATATTCTAGAATATAATTAAAACTGGAGAATAAAAATTGAGGTTTTCAAAATTGGATTTGAAAAATAAGTTCATTTCTTAGAAGTTTCTCGAAGCAACAAAAATAAACAGTTTAAAAATAATTTTGATTATTTTCTCAGTTATTGTTTCACAATTGATCCAAACTACTACATTCAAATTTATAATAGATGCTGTTCATTAGGAAACAAAGCCAACAAGAAAGTTGAATGCTTAATCTTAAAACTTGAGAAAACTGCAATGCTCGTAAGAAGACATTATACTACATACAAACTTTTAAACATTTATAAATTAGGTTGTATGCAAGACGGAAATTTTCCAATACCAAACGCGTCATAACAGATGAAAATGAAGTTTGCTTAATGATTCAGAATTTTCAATTTTTAAGAAGAATGTAACTAAAAATCTACTTCGATCGTTATTTAAAGTAAATTTATTTATATATGTATGTAACATTATTTTAAGAGTTTGTGAAAACTACAAATTAAATTTAATTAAAATTTAATTAACATGCCTTTTCTATGTGATCTTCTTCTTATTCGTGTCCCGCATTAGGTTTTTGGATGTGCAGCTTGTTGGGCAATTAGGGCGGGATCTTAGATGTTAGACGGTCATCAGATCTCCACAGTCACACAACAGTGACTCTCCCAGCCGAAGCATTCCCTACCGCAAGAGGTTTTCTTTGTTCTACCAACTCCGGTTCTTAGTCTGCTCAGGGATCCATGTGAAGAAATTGAATCGGTATTTGCATGAAAATTATTCATGCCCTATATTAGGACATATTTGTACTCAAAAGTCTACCAAGGAACATGTATGTTTTCTGACAACCTCCAGAGCAGGATACCGGGGATTTGAAAACATAACTTCTGCAGTATCTTGACAATGTGCTATTGCCTTACAAAATATATATCAGTGGCTAGTGTAATTTGTTTATAGAACTAGATATACTCATATATTAATGTGTATCCGTTTGGAAAATTACGTAAAAATATGTTAAAATGGTCTCATACGTGATTTTATAATGATCGTTGTTATTAAAGATACAACTTGACATTTCACAAATGACAAAGTTTTTTTTCTAAAAAGAGCTTACTGTGAAGTGTTTTAACATATTTTTAACTGTCATTTATTTTGATTAATGTATGACGAAGTCCATATAGGTCGAAAATTTAAAACGTACTTAATATGAATTTGTTACAACTAGACCTGATAAATGTATAAGTTTTTCAGAAATTTGAACCCAAAAACATTCATGTCTTAGTCGAGCGCTTTGACTCACGACTATGTTCTTTTGAAAATACTATATTGTTTCTAGCAAAATGTTCTAGATCTGGAAATGTTAAGTGTGTAAGATCTTTAGAACATTGCGATTTCTATTGTAATAGGGTGACGACACTTTCATATCAATTACAATGTGTCCTATTTATAGCGAAGCAATTATCTTGGAAATTCGGGAAACCGTGAAATTTGAACTTTGAACTCGGAATCACTATGCTATATATAAGAAGACGACATTAAATATTTATGTTGATTACACACATGAGGTTAGAATGGATAATGTTTAAATACACGAGAAGTCTTAAATTAAATTTAATGATTTATTCTCAAGCGTGTCTATGCACTTATGTCTAGTATTTATAGGTAAAGTATGCATGCTTCAATATGTTAAAATTCAAAAAAACTTATCACGTTAAAAGTAAAAAGATTAAATATTCCTTTTAACTTCCAATAAGTAGAATGATCAAAGGTTTTATAACATATTAAAAAAATTGTTTGAGTTGTACAAAAAAAACATGGTTTTTACATCAAAGTTTTACTTGTTGGTAAAATTCATTCGAAGCTTATAAACTTTCATAAACGAACTTTACAGAATTTGTTAAATTATTTGAATTTCAATAGGCAGAAACGTAGAGCTTTCTATTCATTGTAAGTATAGTTTGAAATGAAAAATAATAAAATATTTAGTAATTTTACTTGATGCTAAATTAAAGGTTAAACGGCCAGTAGGATTGATTGGTAATGGTAGTTATTTTTTGATTTACGAAAAACATACTTTGTAACACGTCTTTGAAATTTAATTAAAAGAAAGAAGTGAACATTGTCTATAAAATAAACTTGAAATATAAGCGAATCCCTCTTTAGTAAATTCATATTTATATACCTTTTATTGAAAAAATCGTCATTATATAATGCCAACCAAAAGTTATGTGCCAGAAACATGGTACTCGTACAAATATAAAAAAAATATTTTCAGTGACATTATAAAAATAAAAAAAATGGAATTTAGGTACATAAAAGATGTAGTGAATTTTGTTAATTTTAAACATTTTTATATTTATTATGTATTTTTTTGAATAAATTAATGAAATCTGTAATGGTAATTTTTTTTTTTTATCATTTATTGGTATACTAGTAAACAAAAATGCGATTGATTGAACATTGTAAGATTGAACATGTATTAGAAATAATAATGCTTAAACCTAATACTTAAAATAATGTAATGTATTTTAACATCATAAACATTTGTCTATACTAAATGAGTACATTATTTGTCAGCTTTTGATTTATTCAATGTAAGTATTAGCTGTTTTTTTGTACTTATCAGTCTTAATGAAAATCAATTTCACCATTTTTTTGAAAATGATGATTTAAAAACGCTGAAATATACCTTAGATACTAAGGTTTGGATACTCAAATAAAACTTGGATTCTGAAGCTCCGGGTTTTCTTGAAAACCAAATATAATAAATAAAGAAGGTTTGTGGTGCATAAGAGTGTTTTTTGAGAACTGTTGATTATAAAAAAAAACACACCACAAATATAGGTTACGTAATTATTCGAATTCTTGTATTTAATAACAAATTAGGTATATCTGCAATTATCATACTAAGTACCAAACAGCGAACTAATTTCTGTTTCATAAATCGTAATGACCCGCCCGGTGTTTCTAAAATAAGCTCCCTTGACCGTCGTTGAAGTTATTAGTTTAGTTTTCTCAATTTGCCCTGTGGCTGGCGAAAGCTCGCTAAAACTTCCTGAAACTGAAACGGTCATACTCTAGAGGAGGGGCACCGTCTGGACGGAAAAAGTTCAAACTCTCGTTGGTGGGGTATGAGCTTTCTTCACTTTGCAACATTGCTTTTGGCATCTGGAAAGAAATCGAGACCAACTTCATATGAACAACCGATAAATAAAAGAGAACAGTAGACTATAATTTTATAAATGTGGCATGCTTTATTTTGAAAATATAATTGATTTACATGTTTCTATTCGGATTTTTTTGAAATTTTAAAGTTTGATATTTTTCACATATTGGATATAATAATTAAATTATTTGTATTTTGAACAGTATTTTAAGAAAAACGAAGTTTCTTATTTACAAATAAATCCAAATTCTCGCAATTTTTTCAAATATTAAAATTAGCCCAATTAGGAATCGAACTATTAGAATTTAATAACCACATTAAACTTAATGATATTTTCAACATTCAGTTTGTTTCGATTTCTTCGACCGATATTTCCTGGTGGAATTCCATAATATCAGGTATAAAATAAAAGATTCCACATATTTTTTTTTGTGTGACATCTATGAATTCCCTTATACATTAATGATTTCCTTAAACCACATACACCCATCGCACAATTTATACACCTTTTCCCTCTCTCTTTTGATTTATATGGAGCCAATAAAAATTTAACTAATTGACTTGAAAATGGCCATCCGACCTGGCTGAAATATGTCATCGTTTTATTTTATATCTGATATTCAGTTTGTGCTATTCTTTTGCAGTTTACTTTACTAGATAAAATAAAACACGGTCTAAATATTGAAATAAATATAATGATAAATAACATTTACAAGAATTAGTGCTTATATAAAAGATAAATTACTACTAATGAAAATATATACTCATTATTAGTTATTCAGGTATAAAGCAAACACGTGTCACATTTAAATTATAATAAATATCAAAAGTTTCTGTAAATTCTCAGGGAAAATGCTTTATTTTGTAATGTGGCTTTTGGATAAAGCCGTGTGTGACGAATTACTCCTTTCCAATATTTCGACCGCCATCGTAGGGGTCTTCTTCAGGGTCCACTAAGTCATCAACCCTGATGAAGACCCCTGCAATGGCGGTCGAAATATTGGAAAGGAGTAATTCGCCACACACGGCTTAACTCAAAAGCCACAATATTAAATCTGGCCGTGAAAACCTAAGAAGTTATTTACGCTTTTTTTTTTGAGTATTATTTATATTTATATACTTTATGAAGTTTTTTTTTTATGACTATCATTTTCTTCAAATGTGGAATAAAAGAATAATATTGATACTAAACTACACAAGAGTACTGACATTTATTAAATTTAAATGACTTAATTATAAATGATACCCATATTAATGATTTTTACACCCAATACCTACAGAATTGTTCTATTCTTCCTATTTCGATTATTAGACCTTCAGACTAGTTTTCACTGTAGTACGTATTCGTTTCTCTTCAACTATTCTGCGTAATAGTAGTGAGTTCCTCTAATAACTTGCGAGCGACGCTGTCTTTTGACAAACTCAGGCAAATTTGAATTACGAGCGTTTAATGAAATATTAAAGCTATTTATTGTTTGCAAACAATTCAGTATGAATAATAGTGTACATCGGTCGTGACGCTTGGAGCGCCTCCAGCGGTAAAGTAAGAGCAACAGCTTGTCAAGACTATTGAAAACTTACTGAGGGGAGCTTGCGCAATTTAGGCGAATTTCCTCGACACATTTCAGACGAATGTAGGGCAGAAACTTCGAGAAGGAAATTGAAAAATGAACTCGCTATTTGCTTGACAACTCACAGACGTATTAGAAGTCCCAGTGTGACAAGAAACCTGTGCTCTATTTACATACACCTATTTTATACAATAAAGCCAAAAATATATACGTGTCTGTCAGCTTGCTTGCCTGGTAATAATCTCTGCTGACACAATCTCATAATGTCAACCCTATCAGATTAAACAATTTTTCACTTAGTTTCCCTGTTTCTTTTGTATTTAAAGCGGAGTATGTTAATTAAATACTCGTCTTACAAATGCGTAAGAGTCTTCAGTTAAAAGAGTATTAAGTTCATGTCTTCGAAAAAGTAAAAGAAATTACTAGTAACCTGATAATTATTCATCTTAAAAGCTTCATTTTCATTATTTAAAAATTGTATACCTCACGTTATACAGGCTATACACACTGTTTTGTAGTTACCGTTAAAATATACGAGTAATTATTTTTAAGTAGGGTTGTTTTTTTATCAACTCATTTTTATGCGAGCACACAGAAAGGTTCATCAAAGGCAATTGACTATCCAGTAGACTAAAAATATAATGATGTTGACGTTTCACGTGGAATTAATGCTAACGAATTACAATAGAGAAAGACTTTCATTGGCGTTGCGTTACTTAATATATTTGCAGTTCGCATCTAATAAGTCCCAATAAAAAGTATTAACAATGATTCACTAATTTTTGTCTATCCATTTCATAATAACATCGAAATATGTGAAAAATAATAATCTTAATCTAATAAACTGTTTTTATACAAGTAGAATATTAGAGGTAAGATATATATATTTTTTTTAAATTTTCAATGTTAAAAAAAAATAAGGTTTAAGAAAAACAAATACTACAGCTGTCTTTTCTACACAACTCCATGCTTGAGCCATCTTGGAAGGTTGTATGGAAGAATGTGCAATGCAGAACACATTAAGAACTAGGTGAGGATTACTATAACTGACCTAAATTTACAACAGCAAGGCTAATATATTGTACTCAGATTGGGCGCATAGTCATATTGTTCTTAAAGAGGAAAATGTTACAGAAAAATTCTTTGGTAGAAATTTATCAAATATTTTTAAGTAAGCTGGCGATTAACCACATGCTATAGAAAAAAGCGCATTAGCATTTAAATGAAATTAAATATTTTTTTCGCGAAAACTTAAGCAAGCGCAGAAAAAGATAACAACTTGAAATACTTCTTTGGTATTTATTCGCTTTCTTTGTTTCTGAAGCTCGGCCTTGAGAGTTGGACAGTCGTTTTTATTTTCAGACAAAAAAGAAAATTCAGTATTTTTTTGTGGTTTGATTGAATTAAAAAAATATAACGCTTTTGTTTTATGAAAAATTTATACAGAAATCTTTTGGCAAACAATCATGAGGATGATTGCTTAAAATAGTTCTGTAACCAACCATAAAAAATGTATTTCTTAGAGTTCTTCCGTGAAAGCATTAGTTATTCATTGTTTGTACATTTTCATGATAATTATTTGTTAAATATTATCATTTAAGATTTCTTCGATATTTAACAAAAATCATGTTGTGAAATTTTACTTATAGAAGAAAAAATATTTCAACTGCCTTTTCATCAAGAACTTATGCTCATTAATCAAAAATTCACATTGCATAACAAATACAATAAGAAGAAAAAGATACGGTCTTCTTCACGATATTATGGAAAGGATGGTTGAGACATGATTTGAGAGCTGTTACGGAATAAATACGTTACAAATTCAACATAGTTCGAAATAGATAGATTATTGGCGAACAAAATCTAAAAGCAAAAGTCACCCTTCGTAGTTGAAATTGAAATATCCACGCAATCGGAACAAAATAATAATTTATATATCTATTAAATCCATTTATTTCAGCAATGTTTTTGAATTTGAGATTTAATTAATTCACTCGCAGATTGTATATATTATATAGCCAGACATATCAAAATTTCATTGATTTGAAAAATGAAATGCTTAAAAGATGATATGATAATATTAAATGATCAAAAGTAATGTTAGTACTATATTTAAATATATAAACTTGTATATAAACAAAGGCTTTCGTAAAATAAAAAAATTCATAGAAATAATGTAATTATCACAAAAATAATATTTGATAATGATCAATCAAAAGAATGAAAATTAATGCATATGGGTTTACAAAAAGAAAATATTTTATATGAATAGAAGCATTTAAACACTCTTATTTAAAATATATAGTGTAACCAAAGAAAATTCAAAAGAGAATAAGAATGATAATAATAAATGAGTTTGCAGTGTGAAAATAAAAAAACATAAGTTTTATTCATCATACTATTCATGAAAAATAAATATGTGTTTTCAAAAGCTTATAAAAAGATAGGATAAGAGTATGGAATAAATGTTAATTAATAATTTTCATACACAGGTATTAAGAGTGTATAATATTAGATTGGTAATATTTTCTGCTTCGTATATTTACGTACCACTGTTTTTTTATTAAAAAATTATTTTCAAAAAAAAAAATGTGTTTTTTTTACTCCTCAGATAATGCTGCAACTCGTTCAAAACTCTGATCTCGCTATCGGTTTCCTGCACTTTCCTCTATCGTTCACTTTTGACTTCCACCTTGATAGTCTTGGCAGGTCCACTGCATCCTTTCCTTCCATATCCGTTCACCTGAGACGTGGTCTGGCAGCAGGTCTTTTGGTATGAAGTTTAAAAATGTAGACATGTCTACAGTGAAAAAAAAAAAGTCTTTATATAACATCAAAGCCACAAAGTTATATGTCATGTATAAATTTTAGGCTTTTGATCAGATAAAATTGCGCACAAATTTAATGTCCAAGCTTTTATTTTTTTATATTGTGTATTATGGCACAAATAAACTTTTTTGCAAGGTTATGAAGAACAGTTATTAAAAAAGTATAAATAGTATTGTCAATCTAATACAGGAGTCATCAACCTTTTTATGCCTAGCGCCCACTTTTACCTATTTTTCATGTTAACATTTCCCTACCGCCCACCAACATCGCTATATTAAATTCAGTTATGGATGGAAAAAATTCTAGAAGGAGTGTAGGAGATTTAAAAAAGAAGTCCGTATCACCCACTAGTGGGCGGTACGGACCAGGTTGACGCCCCATGATCTAATATATAATTTTTAAATTAAAAAAATATTCACTTTCACTTTTTCACATTATCACTATTTTTGTTGTTAATTATATTATGATGTGAATTATGTTATGATTTAAATATTAAAAATAGCTTTAATTGCTTTTTGATAAACAAATTATTCATTCTCATAATAAAAACTCTAACGTAAACATAAATTTGAATAAACGAATTTTTATTGATCTCAAATAATGCAGATATTTTTTATATTCATATTTTTATATATTTATTATATTTATATATTATATATATATATATATATATAATATATATATTTTATATTTATTATATATATATTATTATATTATATATTGTATTATATTATATATTGCAGATATTTTTTATATTTATATTGTCTTAGCTATTATATTGTTATGTTTTACCATTTAATTTATAGTATTTTCTATTTTAAAACCGTAAGTATTGGCCTAGGCCGTTAATAAAATAAAAATAAAAAATATATATAAATATTGGGATTGAATTCTTGAAGAGCATTTCTGATCTGACCGATGACTTCAGGAAAGAATTTTATATAATGACATTTCTTGGTCGAAATTCATTTATACTGTATTGATGCTTAGTAAGTATGAAACGAGTATATCGGTTATGGATAAATGCAGAATAAATTAGTTATTTCAGGTGAAAAAGTATGAACGGATCTTCGGTTCGGTTAATAAATAGATAAGAATAAAGCCTTACCGTGAACAAGTAGATAAAAAAGATAATTAAATATGGTAAATAATTGAATTTTTCTTCCTTTCCTTAACTCAGTATCAAAAAGAACAAAGCATCAGCATGAGGATTACAAAATATTACAGCAAGTCTAAGTATAACCAAGATAAAAATACACAGGATTCGAAAATATAAAAAATGTACATTTTTTCAGAAAAAAATCCTCGGCAGGTTTTCTGCTAAATAAAGATGAGGGTACGTAAAGTTTGTTAATTATATTTTTTGTTTACCTCCATTCATTTTCCCGCGAAGGCGTGTTTTTCTTTCAGTGGGGAGGTGAATAGTTAATTTTTGATACATTTTCAGCCACGGGTCACCTCTAAAAACGGATCGGAAAACCGAAAAGTTTTAAAAATATTTAATATGCACGGCGTTATAATGTATTATTACTGAAACGCTTATTCGGCGCGCGTACTTTGAAAAAGTTTGAAAAAACTTTTTGACATTTTACACAATAGATATTGACTTTTTATTTATTTATTATCAATCGCCCTCCATTGAAGAAAAGTAATGAAATTAGTCTTTCACAAGTCAATATTACCTGAATAATTACGCTTTTAATCATGTTTGGGTAGCAATTCTTAAGGTATACAAAATTATTATCGTAATATCAATTACATTTACAATGTTGGTTTATTCATATTTGGATTTCATAATATATTACTCATAAAACTATATCTCTCATAATGTCATTAATAATCATAACATTTATAAATGATTTATATTATGTTATTTAAATTGAAAGCAATTATACAATTCTAAATAGTTTTATACTTGTAGTATCATTGATCATGTAAATCACTCACTTATTATATACATTATTTAAGACTGCGGTTTCACTTTCAATAAATATTTCTTCAGATCAGCACATGAATCTTTGATTGAAAATAAAACTCAAAACAGTAATTTAGTAAGCCAATATTTTTATATACATACGTACAAACAATGGTTACCAAAATTGATTTCCATGATACACATTTCTGTTTGATACTTTTTTTCATTCATTGTTCCAAGATATCTAAATCTTATCCAGAGTTTGAAATGGGAACATATACGATATGTTTCTCAAAGGTCTTCAAAATAGCAGCCTAAAACGGTAGCCGTAGTATCTGAGGTAAGCTTCGCAAGTTCGTTATATATATAAAAATATTCATGTCAACCAGGAGTAAGCAAATCTTAATTTCCTTTTGGAATTCATGAGTGGTTTAATAATAAAACGATTGGAGGTATGTAGTACTTAAATAAATATTTTTGAGTTTTTTTAACGAATTATAAAATTTCGTTAGAACCATAATGGTGAAATTATCCAACTAGTAACTTATAATACACAAGAGCACAGTTTTTTTTATATGAGGTATGATTTCAGTAACAATTATTGGTTTAATCAATCAATTAGTTGAGTGCTTAGTGCTTATATAAATATTACAGACAATTCAATTAGAGAAGAAAAAAAACTCATCATAATCAATATTAAAATAATGTTTAAAAAACTTTATTAAGTGTTAAAAAGGGAACACTATGTGAATTTTTTAATATTGGTTGATTTCAATATAATTCTATTGCAGATAACACATAACTTAATCTTATCTCTGCAATACATTTTATATTTATCGATAAAAGCAGCGCATACTATGAAAATTTGTACTGGAAGCTGCATCGTCTAGTTTCAGGAAAATGAATTAAATTTCACAAAGCGCCGCGGCGTTTTCAGTATCTGATTTTCGTGGACGCCGGGTGTCTGGCAAAAGGGGAGGAACTATTAGAAATTCCCCAAAGCCCCGTAATATGTGCAGTTTACGAGGCGGACCGGTCAACTGGCAACACTACATCCTACACGAGCCACAAATTAACTCACACGGAATGAACAGAAATACTGTATGCCACTTTTTTGCGCCATATCAACTTTGTTTTGGCCAGCTAATGCTTGTTAGAAAGTTTACTTATATCTGGAATATATTAATAAATATAATAATTTCAAATTGTGTCAAAAACATCTGTATAAGGATATGAGTTCATCGGGAATTATAAATACGTTTCTAGGTATAACTCCGGATGCAGATATATCTTAGATCGAGTCGTGGCAAGCTGAGAAAACTGAGTTGCGACAATAGGTTATCACCATATGCATATATAGAACGTACATAGGAAGCAAAATATGTACTACTAAGCAAATATTCTTACGAATAATTTATATATTTTTTTTAATTTTTACCAGTATATTTATACATATATCTTATAATGTGCTTGTATTAGATAAAAAATATACTACAAGAAACGCAGATTTTTGTTTGTTAAAATAAAGTATGCGGATATTAGTTTATTCAAATGTGTAAAAAAATATGAGTAAATTGATACAATACAAAAATTATAATAGTTAACAAAGAATTGAGTATTACTCATTTTTTTGGTTCACTTTTTCATGGATTTTCATATTTTTTCCTCCGCAAGTGTTCTCCCTTC
Source organism: Glossosoma conforme (assembly GCA_022606575.1). Taxonomy (NCBI): domain Eukaryota; kingdom Metazoa; phylum Arthropoda; class Insecta; order Trichoptera; family Glossosomatidae; genus Glossosoma; species Glossosoma conforme. The sequence goes on from JAGTXR010000001.1 coordinate 1,051,245, forward strand.
CAGGGGGTTTTCCCGAGTGTCGGGATTTTTCCCCACTATTAAATCAAACGTGGACCCAAGTCCGTGGATTTTATGTCCCTTTAACGGCAGTTATCCCTAATGTTATGGCGGCGTAATTGCCCGGTGCGGAGTCGAACGTGCGTAGAAAAGGCGACATTTTTCAAATAATAAAATTTGGACGTATGCGAATTGATTTACTAGCACTTAATAAAAACAGTGAACTTCATTATATTTTTAATATCCAGTTAATGCTCTGCTTGTGAAGCTTGCTTTATAATTATCATTATCATAATAAGTCGTAGTCCATCCAGTGTTGAACGTAGGACTCTCGCATGAGTCTTCATCCTTCTCGATTCTCTACCCTCCGCATCCGCAATACTCCTGTTCTTCTTCTGATGTCGTCAGTACATTTTGCAAGACGTTGGCCAACGCTCTGTTTGACAGTTCTTAAAGGTTACTTACTTTGTCAATAATTTCTTAAAGGCGTTCTTACTAAAGTTACAATGGTATAACTATGTATTTATTGACATAAAATGTTATTTATTTGTTTTTAGTAATCGTCTCACGTAAGCAGCATATTAGGTCAGTCCTTCATTTGAAAACAGCCACAGTGATTATTTGAATGTAAAAACAAGAAATTTCTACTAGATAAAAGTTGCTATACATAGTTTTTATTATTCTTCTTATTATACTTCTTCTTCCTCTATGATTACGTTTTACTCGTATATTGTTTCTGCGGATGTCCAGCTATCGCACCATCCGTTGAATTGCCTTCTCTGTGGTTCGTACGCAATAGATTATTAATAAATCATTGTAAAAAGTCTTTAAGCTAAGGGCACTCAAAATAAATGTTATTAAAATAAAAAAGTACCAAGAAAAATATACGTCATCACAAACGAAAATCAAAAAAATATATCGAGGAATAAAAAAGAACTGTACCATAAGAATCCTTGAAAAATACGAGTAGAAATTTAAATTAAATTAAATTACACAATGCTTCTAACAAATAAAAAAAGAATCATATTTTGAATTTAAAATCATTATAAAAAGCCTTTTACAAGTCTTGTGGAATGCAAAATAACGACAGCCAATTAACAAAGAATACTAATCTTAAAATTATAAAGAAAATAATTTAGAAATTTTGAGGTATGAATGACATTAAAAAAAAATCATCAATCGAGAATTATATATATTTATTTTGTATTAATTTAATACACATGTATTTAACATATTTTAATTATAAATAAGTATATATATATACAATTTGAACAATAGTTGTAATAGAAAACTTCGTAATCATAAATTAATTAGATGTTTGCTTACTACATTTAAAATTAGCAAAGTACTGTTTGTATATGATTTTTGATTATAAGAGTATTTGAAAAACTTGACGTCATGTTTATTTTTATCTCGAATCAATATCCTTAAATTTAATAAAAAAAAGTTTAAAAGAACCCCAACATCGCGATCTATAAATAAAGCCATTACAAAACATTGTGGGAGTATACAATATCCATAAATTTCGAAGGGGAAAAATATTTAAAAAATAATCCTATTATTGTGAGAAAACTCACAATCTTGATGGCGTATTGAAATTTGAAAACTTGGGAAATAAAAAAACGCTGTTTATGTGTTTCATTTTCATTATATTTTGTAGTATTTTGATAGGGTTCTAAACCAATATTCAGAAGATTTTAAAGTTATTTTAACTACCTTACTAAAATTAATTAAGACACGTTCTATATATAATATATGACATTGTTTTAAGTGGAAGGTAAAAATATAAAAAGCACTACTAAAATATCAAGTAAATTTTAATATGGAATTCAAATATTTATGTACAAATAATTAATTCCACTATTTTGATTAATGGTAATGTTTTACTCATTAAAAGTAACTGAACATGTAAAATTTGTACATGATAATATGATTTTTGAAAATTTGGAGTTAAATAAATGAATTATTTTTTCCGCTTTCTAATTATAATAGACAACATCATATTTATTATCATTACAAAGTCACAAATTTATGTCAGGCGCCTTGATCTTTTTGTCGTTCTATGTCAATTTTGCCTCCCAAGGCTCAGTCAAGCATACAAGTACACGTCATCATTACTACGAAGTCGCCCGATCTTCTACGATCACTGCCGATTAATTGCATCCTCCCGCGCAGGCAGTCATTAGACTCGTTAGTCACTGCGTAGTATACCGGATTCCGCTGAAGCAAACAGGATCAACGACCTGTACTCCGATACTCTTGTCCGTTATTTCCGGCAGATGTTGAAGAAAAGAGAGAAACAAACGACTTTGGACAGGTTTTTCACTGCACCATCGGCCAAAAAGCGGAAAATGGATGAAGATGTGCAAGATTCGATTATTTCTTAAAATTAAAAAATGTGTGTTTTTTTCATTATGTTTTTAGATGTATCTAAATAAAAATAATAACAAAAAATTCATCTTTTTTTTATGTCATCTTACCATATTTTATGCTACAGAACGATTTTTTTTTTTTTTAACATGTATTGTTATGGGAAAACGCGTTTCACATAACGAACTTTTCGCATAACGAACTTGCTCCTGGAACGAATTAAGTTCGTTGTGTGAGGCACCACTGTATATTTATACTGTGTTTGATGGCCTTTCATTGCGGCGACAGTACAGGGGCTTAAGGAAAAGGTTTGATTAATAATAACCGTCAGAAAATACATATTACTACAGTGTTTATGAAGAAAATTCAGCTTCATATCCTTAAGTGTAATCAGAACAGTTTTATATAAGATTTAAATACCAATTATATTTTTTATTCACGCTGTCGGGATCTATATATTATGGAGTAATCAGGAGAGCTCCGGCAGGCGGGCCTGGCAGAAATGAGACGAGTACTATGGCGACTGACTGAAATTTGTGGCAGCAGTATGCTCCAGATAGTTTGTTAAAACCCACGTTAGAGAATACAATATAAAAGTATGATTTGAAGTAGTTTTGAACTGTGTATGAAGTTGATTTACTAAAATTTACAACGCAGTTTTTCAATATTCATTTTGCTCACAAAAAACTTAATTCATTTATTAAAAAAATATCTTGATATAAGATGAATTCGTCTGGTTTCTTAATAAAAAAAGTCTATGACTGACAATTTGACAAGTGATTGATCAGTATCGAGCCTTTTTACGTAATATTATAGTATTATCATTATATTCTTAAAGTAAAAACGTGAAGATACTTAAAATACATGCTACCACCATAGTTTGATTAGATAACATAAATAGATTGAGATAATTGTAGTAAAATCAAGAGATCATATATCATCATCGATTAAAGGTTATAAAATTTTGTGAGACGCCAAGCTTCTTTTATTTGCGTCAGCCAAAATACAGTTGTACTAACCCAAAAAGAAAAATTCAAAATAATTATTTGTAAGAATAAAAATATTTATGTATAGTATATGTATATTTAAGTAATAATAATATTGTAATAAAGTCAATGATTTATAAAAGTAGATTAGAATATTGAAATAATAAAATAATATTCTAATAAAAATTAAAAAAAAAATTCATATAAAAATCTTAAAATTTAACAGCTTTATATATTTCAGCAGACATATTGAATACTTTTTATTATAAGAAAACGTATTGAATCTTTCATTTAGAAGATGAATTATTACCGTAATTTACGAGTTTTTTTCATAACGTGTAAATACGTAGAAAAAAGTTTGATTAAAAAAATAGTCATAAATGAGTATTTTCTGTTCCGACCTAGATTTTAGTTTCTCGTTGTTTCTTGGGAGGAAGCTGGATAATCTCTAAGGGCTGGTAGTTGGAAACTCTCTCAATAAAGCAACGTTTCGTGCTTTATTAGTTGTCTATAAGAATTTATTATATAACGAAATATTTAAGTAGCATTTCATTTTAAGACTACTGCACTGCAGTCTTTATAAAGCCAGTAAGAAAGCATTAAAGTCGTATTTTAAAAATAAAATGACGATAAATTAACTTTTTATATGACATTACAACATGACGTAAATTTAATGCACGTGAAAGCGAAAAAGAGTTTTTTAAAGTGGAAGTTTCTTAGAACAATATTCATCTACCTTTTCGTTGATTTTTGAATTTTATTTCATTGACCTTAAATGGTTTTCCTTCTTTGAATTTAGTATATGTATTTCTTTGTACATCTATCATCACCAACATATCCGCTCCGCTAACAGGAAAATATGGTCATCACGAATTGCCACCACAAAGTTCTGTCAGTTGTCATGGTCTTTGCCTCATTGTATGTCAGCTCAGCGTCTGGCAGTTCTACCTACATACAATACATTAAAGCTAAATACTCGTATCTTAAAGAAAAAGATTAATAATATCTTGAAATATCTAAAAACTATACACAATATAATTTTTCACACGCAGCGTCTAGCGTCTCTGGTTGATCGTCTGGTTGTGTTTATCTACATGCGCTTACACAAATATATTATTTTGAGCTCTCATATGGGTAAATGAAATATAAGTTTTTACTTGTTGGAGGACTTAAGCTTCATTTAAACGAGCGACAAGGACCTTATTTAAGCCGCAATTTTTTAATATTAAGTGGAAACATTATCAGCCTCGTCCGCACTAAGTTAACGGTAGTCGTTAACGTTCCGTGTTCCGTTAAGCCCGTTGGTTTGGTCCGAAGCGAGAAAAACGGTCAGATTTAATGGCGACAGTTTAAAATAATCGGCGCAAGGATTTACGCCTTATAGCTTTAGTGCCAGAAGACTCCGAACAACAGACTCCCTGTCAGCCTACGGTGTAAGCCGTAAAAGCCTTCGCGTGTACTGCAGATGGGATGCATACAAAATTGTTCAGGCAGGGATCAAAGAACTTGCGCATATCACAACGGTTTTATTTGATCACTCAACTGTCTAAAACTAAATTCTCGCGTTTTCTTATTATTTAGTTATTTAATAGAACCGCAGTTTCAAGGTAAAAGTAATAAGAATCACAGAGTATGCGTAAACAAACAATACATAAAAAAGAGAAAAAAACATTAAAGTAGAAGAAGATGACACGTGTCAAAGATCACAGAGATCTAGGAGAACAATACCATCGACAAAAGAGGAAAATGATGTAAGAAAAGGATCGAGGTGTGCTGGTAGGCCATTTAGGAGCGGCATTGCCGTTTTACGACGAATTACTGCTACTCAGTTTAGTTAGATACTTTTGTCCATGGATTGTTCGTCTGAAAACATGTATGATTCCAAATCACCTCCAAGGCCTAGATGAGTCATCTGTTGTAGTATTTAATGAATATTTTGTGTGAGTCGTTCATCAGAATTTTAAACGAAATCAGATTATTTGTCTAACGTTCTTGAATCCTAAAATATTTCGTTTTCCACATTCCATTATAGGTTTTAACCCGAAACTGTGATAATAATATTTTAGACGGATTCTTTTTTTATCATTTCTGTGCACTAGCAAGAAATTAAAAAAAAATCTAATTGAACTTTCCAGTTTCTAAATGAAAATAATCTGAATGGATGTTTTATTTGAATACGGTATATTGTAGATGAGTAGGTACATATCCATATTTTAATATAATATTAAAGTAATAGAGAAACGATTATATTATTCCCCATTACCGCATATATTCTTCCTATTTTTATATTTTAAATATTTTATTAACAATCCTAATTCATGAGTATAGAACATCATAGAAGTATAAATATTATATTTTTTGAGAAACATTTTCATACACGACGTAAAAATTCAAATAATACTATAATATCACCAAAATAAATGAATACAAAACATAAATATTTTTATATTTTTAGTATCTAAATGTTATGAAGTTTTATTGTGTTATCTTAAATAATTGAAAGACGTTTATAGGATTGTGATTTTTTTTTATGCTTATAAGAACATTGAAATTTGCGGGATACAGTATTTACTATACGAATATATACTGTGAAAACAATAACAAGAAATACAGTCACATCTTTTCTGTTATTTGTGCCAACACAAGAAACTTTATGAGACTTTCGCGATGTTTCTTGATCCATGGTTTAAAGGCTTAAGCTATAGGAGGTCCGGAGATAAAACAAGAGGATATGGTTTATATGTTTTTTATGGGGGTCCGCCTCACGGGGTTTATCGTCGTTTTATTTCGCAGACGGGTACGGAGACATAATTTTTACTTAACTGAAATATTTTCGGGACCCGAGTTATCTTATACGAGTGGATTTAATGTTCGCAATGCTAAAAATAAATCATATCTTAATTATTATTGTGGACAGTTAAAGTAATAAGAGAAACAGATATTCCTACAGACTTTAATAATTTTTATGAGTATTTAAAGGAATGTATGTTTTATGTTAAAAAAAAAACTATTTATTTTTATATTTATGCCGGCAAGTATAGCTCAATGGTCAAAGCGTTTGTTTTCCAAGCCAAAAGTCGTGGGTTCAATCTCCGACGGAGATTAGAAAAAAAACGATTTCTGTACAATTGGTAATAGATGAAAGTCGTCCCGTAAATACAACCCATTCATAGTAAATTCCTGTAATAATAAGGATAAAGCGTGAATCTTGGGCTGTAGTCTATGACGTTGGCAGATCAACACTCCACATGCAGCGCTTAGCCATATGCACCATGGTAAGCGTCATAGAATTCCAATGATAAGACTTCAGAATTACCATCCCCATCTGTCAGTATTTTCCTGTATGTGTTTACATAATAAAAAAAAAAAAATTTAATCTGATGGTTTCTAATGAATATAAATAAATATTATGAATATTCACGTATTTTTTCTTTGTCACCTTAGATATGCATTTAAGCACATGAATGAAATTTTTGCCAGGAAGTTTTACCAGCTGGTGTTATATTTGTCTCAAGTCATCACTATAGTCAGAGATCCGTCGAGTATTCACTGTGCATTGTTCTCGAAAGCCTTTATTACGTAAACTGGAAAAATGGTAGCATTTAAGACGTTTGGTTATCAGCATTTTTATCATTGTACGATTAATCTGATGCCTCTCAAGCATATACTATATGGTTCTAAATGTAAAGTTTAGCCTACTAATACCACGTGGTATTTTCAGTCGGTTACCAATCCAAGATCAGCGCCCATTGTAGCTTAACTTTGGCAATCGAATAAAAATTGATATTTAAAGAAAACAATGTTGGTCGTTTTGAAATAGATTTAAATTGATTCAGAATAAAATTTCAGAACAAATACTTAATATTTTTTACAATGACATTTACAATAACATTTTTATGCGCGCATTTTGTTTGGACAAAAACATTGATAGGTCTGTTTGATACTGATTGTCATTGGTTATATTGTACCGCCAATGGAGATGAACTTAAACAGGTATTGGGAACGTTGAGAGAATTATAATATGATTTTGTTAAAAATGATGATTATCAAATACCCTTAAGGATGCCTTGGAAACTACAGTAGCCGTCTCTTTAAGTTCCCAAGATTATACCCAGTAGATTGTCAATAAACAATTATTTTTATGTAACCAGGTGGACTTCCTAGTCATACAGGCCATACATACCTGTATAAAAACATGTTTTAAATATGTTTCAGATAAAATAAAAAATATTCTTCCGTTATCCGTTCCATATCTGGAACACATGGTTTTAAGGCATATTCATTGGCAAATCTGCACCTGAAGGTTCACTTGCTTACATTTATGGTTCCCGAAAACCTCAAAAACCAAAAGTCCAAGTACTTGAAAAAGGAGCATCCGTAGTATCCAAGACATATTTTTGGGTGAAATATATAAATATGATTTTAAATATTACAAACACTGAAAATAATAAAAATTGGAGAGAAATAGAACCATGTCCCATATGGCGATACTGTGACAGGATGGATAGAGCTCTTCAAGTTTAATCTTGCTGACAAGCCATAGAGCCCATGCGGTATCCCTTGGCAGGAGGCTAAACATATCCCGTGACATGAACTATTTATGGATTCCAGTTGAGAACGGTTTATTGTTGAAATCTGAGATAAATTAGGTTGGATATGTCAAGATAATATCCGAGAGAATGTGAACCGCGACAAAAATTGCATCCACATTTTTATTAAGTACATGAAAAATTTATAAACATTATTTCAATATGAATTAAGTAACTATGTTTAGCAATTGTTATATAATATTGTAGTAATATAGAAATTCACATTAAAATAACGGCTTTTTTATTTTACAAACAATAAGATTAAAATGTATGTAAATTTTTTTTTTTTGAAAACCTGACTATACATACTTGTATTTTGTGACATTATTATTATTATATTAGTATTTGTATAGCGCTCTTTAAAATGAATGATCATTCCAAAAGCGCTTCTTTGCCTCTCTGAGAAAAAAGGTGGGTCTTGAGTCTGCTTCTGAAGGATGCCTCCGCTTTAAGCTCTCTTATGCTTTCCGGTAGTGAGTTCCAGGCCATTGGTGCAGCGTAGCTGAAAGCCCGATTGCCAAAGACCGTGCTAGGACTACCTCCCGTCAGCTGCAGGGTGCTTCTATTTGCTCTAGCCGATCTGAGTGTCTCTCCACGCGCGCTTATTTCTGAAGGCTTGATAAGTTCTGTCAAATAGTCCGGTGCAGTTCCGTTGAATGCCTTATAAGCTGGGAGGCATAATTTGTACTGGATTCTAGCCGAAACTCTCAACCAATGTAGTCGGTGTAATATTGGAGTAATGTGACAGAATTTGGGCGCGTTATAGACTAGTCGTGCCGCTGCGTTTTGTAATGACTGCAATCGCTTTAATTGTTTGGCTAGCTGGCCTGCGTGCAGTGCATTGCAGTAGTCCATTTTGGAGACTATAAACGCATTTACCAAGCTCTCTATACTGTCTCTGGGTAAGCATATTTTTACTGACCGTATCTGCCGCAGGTTAAAAAATCCAGATTTCACCGTTTTTGTGATATTACCGCTAAGATTGAGGAACTGGTCAATTTCTACTCCCAGCAGCTTGACGATTGTAGAAGGGATGGCATCATTACCACAAATGGCCAAGGGTTGTAAGTCCAATAGATGTTGTCTTCGAGCTGTGGCCATAAAGAGTATTTCCGTCTTTTCCGGATTAAGAGCGAGCCTGTCATGCCATTACCTAGCGTGAGACTTACTAGTATACCCACATTTTTTTTTATATATGGACTGCATGTGTGCAACCACCCTCGTTTGGCAACTACAGAAATTGCTTGTCCTATAACAGGACAGCAAGCGCGGGTTAGGACAATGTCAGTGGATTGATTTGAAGTTTTCATTGGAGTGCGGCAAGGCTGCATACAAGTTGCATTTCTCTTCACTCTTGGCATTAATCCTATGCAAGTAAATACCATCAGATCAAAGAGAACTTTGAACGACTCTTTTAATATATGAGACTGCTGAAGTATAATGACGATGTCATATTAAAACATAGCGTTGCAGATACATTAAATATATATATATAATATTATCAAAACAGGTTACAAGAAAACTCTCTGCGGTAGTTCGTGATAAGCATACGCTTCAGTAAGGTGAGCGAGTTTTGTATGAAGATGGAAAACATAAAATTGAAAATATTTTATTTAAAAGTACATTTCTCTATCTGACTACCAAACTGTTTTCGATCTATTATAGACGTAAAAGGTAAAGAATTTCGTCATTCTCTTGATTTTCTACAATCCAACGAAACGTTAGTTCTTAGTAAAGTCGGAAACAGACTTTAAGATCTACGTCATTAGTGGCCAGTTTTCTTCAGAAAAATAAAACCATATTGACGGTTAAATACTTAAGCTTTGAAACGTTCAACCTTATGGTTCCGATAAATGTAAGGAAGCATAATATATATTTTTATTAAAAGGTTAAGTTTTTACTATTTTATATATGATAAGTTTATTACCAAAGTGTATAAATTCAACGAAACAAATTTTTATGTGCTTTTTTCATACGTTTTCAAAGACGTTTTTCTCAAATATAAGTATCGTAACTGTACAAAATCCTCTGCAACGTATTAGTATGGATTTTACTCATCTCACACCTGCATCACAACGGATCACAATTAAGTCTGATTAGTAATACGTTTATTCTGATAATGATTATTTGCAATTGAAAAGTCTAGATCGATTCTAAGAGAAGTAATGGAAATGAGCTTATAATTGTAGTTTCTGAGAAAAACAGATTACTGATAGTTTTTATTTTAGATCAGAAATACGAGCGAAAATGAAAGCGCGGATTTTATAAGTCGCCACAAGTCAGTATACCCGATAAAATGAAAAAAAAAATTACATCCTATACGAACAAAAGACCCCTTTTTTAACAAGACAAACTTAAAGTTGTAGATAATATGCTCTAAAGCAAGGGTCGTCAACCTGGTCCGTACCACCCACTAGTGGGCGATAGGAGCTTCCGTGGTGGGCGGTGGGCGGTGGCTGGTGGGCGGTGGGCGGGTGGGTGATTTTTCTAGATTTTCAATTCTACTACATTCCTTCTAGATTTTTTTTCACCCATATACTGAATTGAAATAAAGCGAGGTTGGTGGGCGGTAGGAAAATTTTACCATTAATAATAAGCAAAAGTGGGCGCTAGGCATAAAAAGGTTGATGACCCCTGCTCTAAAGCTTAAAAAGGGGCTACAGGGGAAATTTGAAAATAAATAAATTGATTTTAATTAGATATTAATAGGGGTTAAGTCACCCCTAAAGAGGAAACGGTACAGGCCTCAAGAGCGTCGGGCTTAGCGTCCATTTTCTATAAAAAATCCAATTAACAAATTATACAATTATATACTTATAATTCAAGCAGGGGAAACAAAGGATAATAACTTTTTATTAATAATAAAACATTATATTATTTGTTAACATGAACACACAGTTTATTTTAAGTACAATGTGAACGCAATACTGGAAGATCCTTCATTAAAATGTATGATATACCTTTCCATGAATTTAGGACACGTGTCCAATATAAGATTCATAATTCATTGAACAACGATTTGTAATAATGATAAATAATATCAAATAACATTTTCTTTGTAAATTGCTTTTCAGTTAACACAATTATGGCTCATTTAAAATGATAACTAACCAAATGAAAAACCTTGTTTTTTATGTTTTCTATATTTTTCTTGTACAAAAACACACTAAAATGTTTAAAATGTAACCTTTCGAATATATCAAAAGGTTTATTATTGTTGTTAATGCTAGTTTTAGCATCAAATATGACTCAAAACTGCACATGAACACTGAAGTATTGCTCAATGATGTCTTTTCCTGGAATCATATATGGCTAACGGCAATATTCAGAGAAAGAGTTATTAAAATTAATAATAAAAATAACATTGGTTTGAGTTGACACTACCATTTGGATCATATATATATATACATATATAATCGTGTCGGAAAAAACAGGATCAGATCTTCGGGCGACGTCAATGGCGATTTTAAACATTTAATTAGTGAATTTGGATTAATTTGCCTATTAAGACTAAATTTCCCATGCCTCGGGAGTATTAAACTTATCATCTGATCACTTTAAAAAAATCAAATTAACAATTGAACTCGGTATTATCGTACAATTTATAAGTAGCAAATGTTTAACATAAATCATTTTAAATTAAAATATTATATGAGTATCAAAACAGAACTACATAATATTATTCGATATAACTGATCGTTAAAGTACTTTTCACTATATGGTATAGGTTATAACCAACTCAGGGAAATTTTTCATTTCGAAAAACTCTTTCTGAGACCTCTTATTGAAAGGCTATTTTCAATATTTCAGTTCCTTGAAATATGCAGTTGGTCTGCCTGAAATATTCACTTGAGCGGAGGTGCCGATGAAGTTTCCTCGGTCGGTGGGAATGATGAATGTTTGGACTAACTCCGGTCATCTAACCAAGTCTACAGGCCAACCTTCTACCTTACAACTGATCAAAGCAAGTACTAGAGAAACATGCCATGAAATTCTTAGTTGTAAATATTTAAGTAAATATAGTACAACAATGTTTCCTGTTTTATAAAAACAGGATTCACAGCCGTAAAGAAGATTGTTAATTAAAGTTGTTCGTGTATTTTGTGAAATAATATCCTTTTAATGCATGTCGACTCAATAAGTAATTAAATTCATTAATTATTACATTATGCATACACGAAAAAACTATTGATCGAAATTTTTTAAACATATATATACAATTTAATTATATTTCCCGTTTTTTTCAGCATACTTGTATAGTTGTTAAATATTTCCTCAGCTAACTCAGATCACAAAAATGTAAATAAACAAGTTATTAATTGTTCTGCCTTAAAAAATCTAGCACTGATTTTGTTATATTGGTTCAATTAAATAAAAGTAATTTGTAATACACACATGTTAAATATAAGAAGATTTTTACGATGACCTTGCCCTGATTAAAATTATGCCGAATAGTCTTTTTAATCTCAATTTACTATTGACCAATGCTACGTTACTTCAAATGGATTAATTATTTCATACCTGGTTTGAGCATGGATTACACTGAGCACAATTTTATTTGCTGAAAGAATACGAATTCACGATTTATGAAAGCTTCATCGAATCCAACGTATAAAAATATGCTGACTTTCCAAGTCAACGAAATTATAATTAAAAAAAGCTAAACCTTAACATTTATGTGTCTACTGATGAGTTGGTGGTCTAATAATTTATATAGTCGTAATGTTTATTATGTGATATTTAATTTTTATTCTAAACTATGAAATTACCTTTCGAAGTACAATCAAACACTTAAATCAGCTTTTAAAATAAAATTATACAAGTATTACTTATAAAAAGTAAAAATACATAATTGACGTAAAGCATATATGAAGTTTGCGTGCAAAGCGAAATTGCCAACAAAATTCCGCCACATATCGTTCCCAAGTCAGCCAGTAAATTGTAAGCAAGTTATGGTTATAAATTATTATCCTCGGCCATTGTACTGCGGGAAGGTCCGTGCGGTGTTATTGGCTAAACTGGGCTGTATAAATTTACTTCGCTACCACCAGAACTCTATAGTATTAACTTCGAGGGTTTTCTTAGTAAATATAACCGTTATTTTATTAATATTTGTAAAATCTTGAGATTAAGTAATCATAGATTTTGTTTTTTTTTATCAAAACACATCATTTTCTAAGACTTAATAGATGTATTTGAAGATGTCAAATAAAATATTAAACACTGAGGAATATGATAAGATTTATTTTACTTTTTCAAACATATTAATTAAGTAAACAGTAAACTTTTCAGTTTTTCATTAATGGTTTTCACTTAGAGAAAAATATGATCAAAGAAACGTTAAGCACTTATAAATGGACTGTGATGTGTGTATGCTTTTTTAAATTAAATGAATATTTTTTTTAGGGTCTAGATAACGAATAAATGAAACATAACAAAGATGTTAATAATAAAATAATGAACCAATTTAGTTTAATTAATTTTTTAATTTTTATTAGAATATTATTTTATTATTTCAATATTCTAATCTACTTTTATAGATCATTGACTATATTACAATATTAATATACATAATACAATATTAATTACAACATAAATACTAGTTTGATCGCGGGTCGGTCTAGGCATAGCAATGGTGCGATTCGCCGAGCGGTATGAATACCTGGGTATTGTTGGTTTCCAAAGTCCGCGGTTCGCATCCCGCTTCTGCCGTTATTTTTGTGCTTGGATTGACGCGTTGAAAAAAGAATTTTATGTTTAGTATATGTATATTTAAACAATTTAGTTTATTTTCCAGATTTTTTTGGCACTAATTCCCTTTCTTTCCAGTGAAATATTCTCATATATAATACCTGAAAGTAGCTTAGTTTATTAAATAATAATGATAAATGTAAATAAAGGTGATTACAAAACTGTAAATACTGAAAATCTAACCAGAAAATATTATTTTTATTATTTTAATTCAAGGTGAAAATATTGTCTGTGCTGACAGGAAAACAAGTTTTTTTTCCACAAAAAAATTTAAGATACATAATTGAATTAGTAAATAACATTTCATTTACATTTAAGGCAAATTTGGACAATAACAAAAAACTTTTTGTAAAAAAAGAACTAAATTTATGCGCTTAACAGGCAAAATGTTGCTTAGGGATTGAAATATGTTAAATAATTTTTTTATTTAATAATTTTGTTCTAATACATATAATGACAGCTTAAATAAAGTCAATTTTCTTTTTAATAATTATTGGCTTAATATATTTACAATTGTTTTGCGAAAACCACTTTATGTATCGTAGCTTTCCGTTCGGTAGCTTTCGCGGGCAGAAGGAAAGGTCCCCGGAAGGGAAAAGCTCGTTTCGTTTTTCCGGCGCATAAATACAAATATGTATTATAATCTATTATTATTTTGTTAACACGCTCCACGAAGAAAATTCAATGCCTTTAAACGCACAGTAATTTAATATTTCAGCCGAAAATAATTGTAACCCTGGGAGTCGTATGCGCAGCGGGTTTTTTATATTCCAGCTAGGAATGAATTTTTCTTTACCGAATGGTTTTGTAATGCTTTTTTGCGGTTCTATAATACAATTTCCTTTTTTTAAATAAGAAATGATATCCATTTAAATAATGAACCAAAAACATACTACAAATAATATTAATACCTTAACCACATTACATCAGAAGGAAACGAATATTATCATTGAAAAAAAATATTTTAGATTATAGATCGTTGTCGAAAAAACTTAAACATGACCTACGTGTTATGTTATTTAGCCTGGTGGCATTGTCCAGTGATAAGAGCGTTTGTTTGTCATTCAGATATTGTAAATTAAAACCCAACCGAGCTTGATTTTGAAAAATTTATTTAATTGAATCCAAGCCTAATTCATGACCTTGTTTTAGCCACTTCTTACAGGCAAAATATAAATTGTCCAGACCTTGGCAGCGTCGGAGTGATCATTCGATTTTCTAAAAAGAACGCTGATCATTGAACACCCAAATATTTCTCTTCTACTACATCTGCAGTCTATGCAAGTTCGCATGTTCTTGCCCTGGAGGTTCCCGGGAACCATCTTATTTCCCATATGGCCCTCCGGGTAAACAATAATACTGTAAAAAAGGAAATTTGTGGTATGCATATGCTCCAAATATGGAGCAGATATTGTAAAAATAAATAAAAAATATTTTAATATATCTCTGATTGTTAATTGTCATGTAAATCGATAACTCACACGAGTCTCTAAAATAATTAATAAATGTAAAAATAAGAGTTTCTTTAAGTCATACTTTTTATACCGTAAGCTAGTAATTATTTTATCGAGAAATTAAATATCAGAAATTACTACATTGTTAATTGTTTTTATAATTGATGTAGTTCAGACGTTAAAATTTGGACTTTTAGACTTCTTCGCCGAAGGTCGCCGCGAATACAGAAAATGCATGGTAGTTGGGCTCCGTAGATATGAGATCGATATATCCAACCGGTCCAGACTTCTGTTGGATTACGCTAAGGTGCCTTTGCCTCGCTAAATCTAATATTGGACAATGCCACAGAACGTGTTCAGCGTCCTGCAAGGGGCTGCCGCATGGGCAGTCTGGACTATCAACGAGGCTAAACTTGAAAAGCTTAGCCTTAAAATTGCCGTGCCCAGTCATGAATTGACTAGTCCAGTGGTTTGGAATAAGCCACGGCATCTCCATTCTATCGAGGACAGAAGGAAAGAAGGAATATGTGTGTCTACCCTTGAGCGAGGTCGACCATCTGCTCTGCCATGCTGCGAGCGCCGCCAGTCTTACTTCTTTTTCGGTTTCTTTCGTGATCTTACCCTGCGGAGGATTGAGACAAGTATTTTGTTATGTTATGAAATAGACACTTCAGTAGTTACAATATAAATAGTACGAGTACAAAAAACATAAGAGTAGAAAATTATTTGTTTCATATAAGCGCCACGAGTTTAAGTGTATTTTCAGAACTAAATCCACAAAAGTGTTTGTTTAGATACACTTGAACAAATTAAGTAGTCTCATGAATGTTTTCATTAGCAGTATTTTCCTAGAAAAATTATATTGAACAGTGGAGAGTATGAATTGATTGGGTAATCTGGAATAACTGCGCTGAATTTCAGCGGGAATATCAGACACTACGGGTTAAGTACTGAAACAGGTTGAATACTAAGTGTAGGAGAATATTCGGGAGTTTTGCCAATGGAGGTGACTGGTGGGAGGAAATTTAACGTTTGGCAATGCTAAAAATAAAATAGTTTATAGCATATTTATCTAGTATTTTATAATTTCTTTATATCCTTTATTTATGAATATGGCATTTAAACTTTTCAGTTAATAGAATCCGTACAAAACAGAGATGGTATTTTGGTAAATCTCTAAATAAAATAAAATTAAACAAAAATGAATTAATTTTTTAATTTTTTATTAGAATATTATTTATTATTTCAATATTCTAATCTACTTTTATAGATCATTGACTATATTACAATATTATTATTACTTAAATATACATATACTATACATAAAATTCTTTTTTCAACGCGTCAATCCAAGCACAAAAATAACGGCAGAAGCGGGATGCGAACCGCGGACCTTGGAAACCAACTATGCCCAGGTATTCATACCGCTCGGCGAATCGCGCCATTGCTATGCCCAGACTGACTTGCGGTGAAACTAGTATTTATATCATTGTTAGCATCGTACGACAGATGTCGCCATAGTATATATTCAAAGTATGTATATTTTTATTATTATTCTATCAGTCTTCATTTATTCACAAGCTTATTATTATTCCTTTCCGGCAGTCTATTTATTTTAGTAAGTACCACATTTGCGCGATTCGCCGAGCGGTATGAATACCTGGGCATAGTTGGTTTCCAAGGTCCGCGGTTCGCATCCCGCTTCTGCCGTTATTTTTGTGCTTGGATTGACGCGTTGAAAAAAGAATTTTATGTATAGTATATGTATATTTAAGTAGTAAACAAAAATGTTTTATTTTTTTATTTATTTTTATGAAACATACAATACCGTCAAGCTTATCGTCAATTCATTTTAAGACACAAATATAATCAACGCGGAAATATGAAGTTAAGTTAGTTGTTAATATCCTCGCCCTATACTAAGTTCCATCTCAGTAATATATTTATTACATATCATACATAGTTCTACCCTGGTTGTTGTATCAAAGACATATTTTGGACTTTTTCAAAAGGAAAAGATTAACCTGATGCTTTTGAAGCCAAAAATATAAGTCCAAAGAAGTAGCTTAAGAGAAAAAATGTATCAATCTAGCATTACTAAAAAAGATTGTTAATATGATTATTATATTATTATTTGTATAGCGCTCTTTTATGACCGAATGATCATTCCAAAAGCGCTTCTTTGCCTCTCTGAGAAAAAAGGTCGGTCTTGAGTCTGATTCTGAAGGATGCCTCCGTTTTAAGTTCTCTTATGCTTTCCAGTAGCGAGTTCCAGGCCATTGGTGCCGCGTAGCTGAAAGCCCGATTGCCATAGACCGTGCTAGGACTACTTCCCGTCAGCTGCAGGGTGCTTCTATTTGCTCTAGCTGATCTGAGTGTCTCTCCACGCGCGCTTATTTCTGAAGGCTTGATAAGTTCTGTCAAATAGTCCGGTGCAGTTCCGTTGAGTGCCTTATAAGCTAAGAGGCATAATTTGTACTGGATTCTAGCCGAAACTCTCAACCAATGCAGTCGGTGTAATATTGGAGTAATGTGACAGTATTTGGGCGCGTTATAGACTAGTCGTGCCGCTGCGTTTTGTAATGACTGCAATCGCTTTAATTGTTTGGCTGGCTGTCCTGCGTGCAATGCATTGCAGTAGTCCATTTTGGAGACTATAAACGCATTTACCAAGCTCCTTGTAGCGTCTCTGGGTAAGTATCTTTTTACTGACCGTATCTGCCGTAGGTTAAAGAATCCAGATTTCATCGTTTTTGTGATATTACCGCTGAGGAACTGGTCTATTTCTACTCCCAGCAGCTTGACGCTTGTAGAAGGGATGACATCATTACCACATATAGCCAAGGGTTGTAAGTCCAATAGATGTTGTCTTCAAGCTGTGGCCATAAAGAGTAATTCCGTCTTTTTCGGATTAAGAGCGAGCCTGTTTGCTGACATCCACTGTCCGATCTCCTCTTGATTGTTGAGTAATCATGACATTTATTATTCAATAATAAATGTCATAAAAAAATGTATGTTCGTAAAAATTTACGAAAAAAAATATTATTACACCATTTCTTTTATCATTGGATCAGAGAAAAATTAACGGTGGACTGGATTGGAACCGCAAACCTTTGCAATCAACGTTAATTATATACTCAGCGAAGCCCGTAGCCACTTGCTCTGCTCATTTAGTAAAACAATTACAAATATTTTAATAATGGTATGCAATATTTATGGATATATTTATTCAAATAATTTGATTACAAAAGAAATATTATTTTTTAGCGACAGTCTATTTATTTACTGTACCTTCTGGTCACTTCTACACAACAAACTGAATCGAAACATTTTTGTTAATCCTCCCAAATATTTTTGTACGTATCGATTGCCGGGAGGTATAGCTCAATGATCAAAGCGTTTGCTTTGCAAGCCAAAGGTCGATCCCCGACGGAGATAAAAAAAAAACTATTTCTGCGCTCTAAAATAACCTTGGTGTGAATTTGATCACTCACCCGTAAAATGCCAGTCATAGCCCATTAATTAAAAGTGGTGGTAGACGAACGTCGTCCTGTAATAATATGAAAGATGCATGAATCTCGGGCGGATCAATACTCCACAGATGAGATTTCAGAATAACTCTCACCATCTGTCAGTATTCTCCTGTATGTGTGTAGATAAAAAAAGGTGTCAAAACAAATTTTAAAAATGAATATTTTTTAATCATAAAAGTGAGGTTCCGTATTGTTTATCGATCAGTAAATTAGACTGTGACTGATTAATTAGTATTGACGCAGATACGAGTATGTCACGTTGACCGGTTAACACGTTAAAGTGGCGATCATTTTATCCAAACAATATCGAAGACAGCACTTTGGGTAAATTAGCCCCAGGATTTGCCGCTTTAATGCTCGGTAATAGTTTGGGCTCCGCCGACAGTATCGGGTTCCGTTTGCGGTTCAAAGTTTCTTCGCATCGGTGGAGCTAATAAACCTTTTTGGCAAATCCCCAGGAAAACCTGTCGTTAAGGTTTTTGGCAATATAAATTATTCATTCCTTTAACGCCAATTAATTTGCCTTTTGCGCGCGGATTTCGATGGCGCGTTTTCCGCGTGTATGCCAACCGCGCGAATGACAAGTTTTTAAGAGAAATCAGTGTTTTTTCATTGACGTCTTTGCTTTTTTTTAACGTCATAGTTATTTAAATGATTTCAGAGTAATATAAATTAAGCTACTTTTTTCTATGACTTCATTATTATTTTTATGATATTAGTTTTTTTGTGATAGAAAATGTAGCTATGATTATAAAAGTGCTGTAGGTCATTAAAAATGGACTCCAGGGAGTTCAAAACATAAAATCATTAAAAAATAAATGTAAAGTCAAAAATAAATAATAAATATTTATTTATTAACCGCGTTATATATATCACGTGAGATATGTTTTCTGTTTAGGAGACGCATTATACGGCTGCATTGACTTTTGGTGAGTAACCATGATTGTCAAGACGACTTATAAAAATAAAATATCTCAATTTAGTTGTAAGAATATACGTTTAAAAATACAGTTATAAAAATAGCTGCCGATGTTGTGAAAGCAAAATTTAGATTTCTAAATTTATCGGGTTTGTGTTTAAATGTGATTTAAAGAACCTAAAATAACTACTAAAGAAATTTATTATATTTCTGTATAAATAAATTTGTCAACAAAATATCAGGCTTTTAAAATAATATTTTAGATTATTTTCGTGATGCGGAAATGTATCTTTGCTTAGAGTAAGCAATCTGATTTGAAAATAACGATGATTATTTATAGGAGAAGTTTTGTTTATTATATATTGTATAGGAATAAAGTATAACATGTTGATTTGTGTAAATATAATATAATAAAAAAGTTTGGAAAAAAAATATCTATTTTCTATCTAAAATGATATCATATATTGCAGAAATTATTTTTGTCTCATAAATAGACGACAAACAACAATAATAATTGGCCTTGTCTTTCAATTACTGTACAAATAAGTATTAACAAAATATACTTGCAACATTTTTCTACAAAATAACGTTTCATCAAAACTACATAACTTTATATCTGTAATAAAACGTTATATGAATCATATTAATTTTTTAATTTGTATTAGAATATTATTTTATTATTTCAATATTCTAATCTACTTTTATAGATCATTGACTATATTACAAATTATTATTACTTAAAATATACATATACTATACATAAAATTCTTTTTTCAACGCGTCAATCCAAGCACAAAAATAACGGCAGAAGCGGGATGCGAAAGTAATAATATTAAGCTTGTGAATAAATGAAGACTGATAAGAAGAATAATAATAAAAATATACATACTTTGAATATATACTATAGCGACATCTATCGTACGATGATAACAATGATATAAATACTAGTTTCAACGCACGTCAGTCTAGGCGGGGCAATGGCGCAGTTCGCCGAGCGGTATGAATACCTGGGCATAGTTGGTTTCCAAGGTCCGCGGTTTGCATCCCGCTTCTGCCGTTATTTTTGTGCTTGGATTGACGCGTTGAAAAAAGAATTTTATGTATAGTATATGTATATTTTAAGTAATAAAGTTATATGAATCACTTGTTAAAATAAATGTGTCACAAAAATGTAACATATTTGGTTTTAAATTTAATTTCATGACATTAAAATTAGTTTACGCCACCATGATGTCGTACAACATTCAATAAAAGAAGAATTATTAAATAAAACAAATGTAAAAAAATCTTTAGACGTCAAAAATATTGAAAGTAAAACAAACATTAAAGTCATGGACAAAATTATTGTAATAAAAAAAATGTTTTTATATTACGATTATATACAACGTGCTAAAAGGCAATACATTGATATTTTTTTTACTTAACTTATTTAGTAGTTGACTATGTTATATGTTTTTCTAGCCTTTTTATGGCTTGTGCTCAAAGCCAATCATATCCATCAGATCACTGGACTTCCTCCCACCATTATTATATGGAGTGATCGATGGCAGGCCATTTTTCAGGCACTTTTCACGGTGCAAGAACTTCCAACAATGCAGGATGACTCGCTGAAAAATGTCCACTTATTATTATATTCACAAAATCACAGAGTCACCTGCTTTGCTGACGAGCACGTCGATTATGATAATTTTATCTTGTTTTCGCTAAAATATTGTCATTCGGATGATTTCATCAAAAAATAGTTTCTTATTCCATATAAAGTTAGTATTGTAGAATAAAACAAAATTTTGGCTTTTAGAATTAAAACGTAGTTGTAAACAAGACGTACTTGTAAATTTATTGTTGAAAGTTCAACTCATTTGTCAATATTTAATTTTGGTCTGTAATTATTGGTTCAGTAACTAATTCAAGATTTTGACAGTTAATTAAATGAATTGACAGTAAAGTAAATAAATCGGCAGTGGATTAAGGAAATTGGCAGTAATCACGTTGTCACTACAAATGTGGTCTATAATAAAACAAAAAAAGCTACTTATATATTTAAAACTTACAGTAATTGTTGTAAAATGTTAGATATTTAAATAAAATATATAATTTATATTCGTTTTCGGCATTCACTTTAAGATCCATTATAAATAATAAATTTATTATTTATTTACCTTGTTCTTACATGGATCACGTTGATAGTGGCCTCTGTTTACGAGACTGAAGTTTCAAAAAAAGTTAAAAACAATGTAAAAGTTAATGTTGATGATATATGTATTAATTTTTTTTTATTTTATGTATAAATAATAAATTATAAAAAATAGTAAAAAATATGTTTTAATTTTTCTCCTAAAGTTGTATCTCTGATAAATGACAAAGCATAATTTTACGAATATGCTTGTACCAGCACATTTTGATTTCTAATTTTTTTTTCAGCCATTGTTACTTTTTAAGCACTACGAAGAATAGCGGGAGTGACCTGGATGCGGAAAGCGGAGGATCGAAGAGGATGGAGACTCATGCGGGAGGCCTACGTTCAACAGTGGACGGACACAGGCTGATAATGATGAAGCATTACGAATCAAAATTTGAATAAGAAAAAAATGGTTGTGAAAGTATTGAATGTAGCAATTGGAAAAAGGTGCCAAAGTATTTTTGATGACGGACTTAAAATATATATCTTGGTAGGAAGGAACACGGGTGAATACATGTTAAGCTGGGTAAGACATACTTCCTCCACGTATCGGTAGGAATGCGGCATATCTCGCAGCGCGATCCTGACCGTGGGATCCAAATTAGAGAACCCCGTGAAGTATTGCGGAGCTATGAAGATAGAGGCTTACTCGTATGAAATAAGTATGGAATAAATTGGAATTAGTGTAATGGAAAAACAAGTATTAGAAAAGTATGCTGAACATATTTTTGGAGACAGAAAAGACATTGTATTTTGTTATTTATATTTTTAGCATTCACTTAGAGGTCCATTTCAATTTTGAATAGAAAAATATTTCATACCTTGTTTTAACATGGATCATACTGAACACTGTTTTTTGTTGACAGATTGCAGTTTCATTTTTCTGAAGAATTCGGCCGGAGATTATAAAGGGGGATATATGGATCTTAGGGGAGTTATAGTAGGAGTTAGGACCAATATAAGCAGATACGTGTAAATGTTGCTATGTTTACAAAAATATGTAAATAATTTTATTATGAATTTCTTAAGCATACATTACTTTATACACGATTATATAAAGTTAATTGTAACTCATGATTCTCTATGAAAATTACATTTTTTAATGGTGGATGAATCTAAAAAAAATATAAAATACTTCAATTACAATAATCTAAGAATCTTTTAATTTTAAAATTGTCGTTTGGTTTTTTTACGTGACATGATAGAATTTTACTGTTAAAGCATTTTTTCCATTGCTTTAAAATCAGTTGCACTTATATTATTTTGAATGGAGATTTGAGTCCTGATGGGCGGAAAGGGTGGAGTAGGCGGTATGGGCGGGATGGGTACATGGCGCGGAGCTGGCATACTGATTGCCCCACTTACGAGCTTCCGCTGATGAATTGACGAATAATTAAGAGTGTTTTGTGTGAACCCTGCTGGGTGGCAGGGCGGGACAGAAGGCGGGACAGTGGGCGAAGACCTTGAACGATAATATCGAATAGATGGGCGGTTCTTCTTAAAGTCAAAGTCAATAAAACAGCCTTAAATAGAACTTATGATTACAACAAGAAATACATGAATAGGCAAACAATATCCGGTGGGTGAAGATGAAATGTACAAGCCTTGCTTATCAAACCAAGGGTCGAAGATTCAATCATAATAGTAATTTTTAATACATTTGTGATATAAATGTATTAATATATATAAATGCCTTAAATTAATGTGAAATTGATACATCACGTAAAATATTAATTAAAACCTATTCATATATTTTTGTGAAAAAAATAATATTTTGTGAACTCTACACATTCGTGGTGAGTATCTGTAAAAATAAACGTGATTGTCTGGCTGTAGTCTAATAACGTTGACGGATCAAAACTACTCATAGCTATCGAGCCCGGCGGAACGGTCACATCAATATTAATTTTTATAATGTAGTATCAATTACGATGGAAGTGTTTAATTTCGATTCGATAAATTACATATATTTATTTTTCAATTCGACAGTAGTTTTAATTGTATTGCCAGATGTATTAATTTGATTCAACAGAATAATAAGTTTACTAGTCAAATTACAACTCATATCACTTGTAACTTACAAGATAATATTACACATCGTAAAATATACACAAAACGATACATAACAAGAGTATATTTGTTGAGACGAGGCAAAAAGTTTAATATTTTAATTAAGAAAACATGTTTATTCAATTTAAATATTTTTAATTAATTGACTTACAATAATTCTGAGACAACGGTATTCGTTTAAAAACGTTAGTCAAACAACATTAGACGTGGACGGCACTTGGATGGTGACCACCTGCTGTCTACCGCATGTAGTTGATTGAGTTAAGCCATTACTTAGGACTAGATCATGGGGGGCCAACCATTTCAGCAGGCGGGCCAAATTTTGGAAATGAGATTTCCTATCGGGCCGCACAACAAAATTTCTTCTATTGGGTCCGCCATCTAACGTTTTTTTTAACTAATGCTTATTTCATGAATGGTAACACTTAGCTCATGTCTGATTTGACAGATAATTAGTTTTATTCTTCCGCTGAACGAATATGGTTCTGTTATGGTACCTTAAAATCTGTATAAATACAGATAAATTTGTATGCGTATTGTTGCGGCGTGTTCGCTTTACCTACCATAGAAGAAATTGTCACGATAGTTGAATCAATGTACTGAGATACTCCCATAATATAGGATATGATACACACTATGCACGATGGAATGTTCTTTTGGTGGTTTTATGTACACTATTAAATATAATACCTTGAGGCAAATTTATACGAAAACGGCACTACATACTTAATATTTTTATTTTTTTTCATAATATGCTCCGCGGGCCATAAGCAGACACCCCGCGGGCCGCATGCGGCCCGCAGGCCGGGGTTTGGCCACCCTTGGACTAGATGGTTCATGCCTCAGAAAAATGCTGATTATATAACGACCGAATATACACAAAATTCTGTCAGCTTTTATCACCTTGCCTCGTCCTAAGTGAACTATGTATTGGAAGTTCCACCAATTACATAATACGAATAACTTCTGACAGCAATAGTGTCTCCATGACAAGAACCTGGAGGCATTAAGCAATAGAATTTTATTATGACATATATTTATCACATTTTTAAAATATCAAATGATAAGCTGGATTGTCTACTAGCTTAGACTCTTAGATCTAAGAGGCGGTCTAACCGTCGTTATAAATCTAAGTACAATAATATCTGCGCTCAATTTTATGCATAACTTACTTGAATGAATGAAAAACGGTGGTAAGTTGGTGGTTACACTTATACTCGTGCTTACGTACATAAATTTTTGTACTGTGGGATCAAGCTTCCAAGAAAAATATCTCTTGGAAGCATTATATCTTTGTTCAAGTTGATTGCATCCCATATCTACATTTGTATTGTTTTTTTTTTTTAATTTAATGTAAAGTTGTTTATATATTATATATTATTTATATATATTTATATATTATATTAATTTGAGCTTCGTAAATGCGTTTATAGTCTCCAAAATGAACTACTGCAGTGCACTGCACGCAGGACAGCCAGCCATGGAATTAAAGCGATTGCAGTCATTACGAAACGCAGCGGCACAACTAGATTGTCACATTACTCCGACCAAATTCTCTCACATTACTCCGATACTACACCGACTGTATTGGTTGAGAGTTCAGTCTAGAATCCAGTACAAGCTATGCCTCTTAACTTATAAGGCACTCAACAGAACTGCATCGGGGTTATTTGACAGAACTGATCAAGCCTTCGAAGATAAGCGCGCGTGGAAAGACACTCAGATCAGCCAGAGCAAATAGAAGCGACTGCAGCGGGAGGTAGTTCTAGCACGGTCTTTGGCAATCGTGCTTTCAGCTACGCGGCACTAATATCCTCGAACTCGTTGCTGGAAAGCATAAGAGAACTTAAAGCGGAGGCATCCTTCAGAAGCAGACTCGAGACACACCTTTTTACTCGGAGAGGCGCTTTTGGAATGACCATTCGGTCATAAAAAAGCGCTATACAAATACTGATATAATAATAATAATTAATTAACAAGCCTTTATATACAGCCCTTCAAAAAATATTTATAATGTTTTATTTGGGTTAGAAATATTTTTTTCTGCCTCGTTCAGACATATATATTATGAAGAGCTTACTGTTGAGTGCAGTAGTGATAAATGTTTATGATGGGAAGATTGAACCATCCTTTGCATCAACGTCGCCAGTAATTGCCACAATACATCTTAATTCAATATTATTACAAGAGATATAGAGATAACGAACACATATGATACTGGGAGAAGTACTTTCGCCGTAAAGTAACTAGAATAAATTATGGTATTTAATTAAACATGTGGGGCACCCTAGTTGTGTTTGGTACAATGAAAATTAATTACTTAACAAGGTATGCCTGTAATTATGCTTAAGTGAAAACATGATACTGATAAAATATATTTATCACTTGTATTTTTTTGTGAAAACAATACTAAATGTAGCATTTTTTTGGTTCTTAATTGATTACTTGTTACTTACAATGAACAAAGTTTTTTTGTTGAATTACTTTCTAAATGGCACCATGTTACTGTCACGGATTTTTTTTCATTCTAATGTGATTAATTGTAGCGTATACACACTTTCCATATCTGTTCTACATGTAGAACATATGGTCACTACAAAATGTCGCCACTCAGTTCTGTAAGATGCCATCGGTAATGCCTTGTCTTAAGCATATCTGCATTCAAAAGTCCTAGAAATATGTTTGAAACCCAATGACCTCCAGGACACGGTGATTTGACGAGTCATTAGCTGTGGTAACAAAGGTATATTTCTTGAATCGAAATATTTTGGGTGATTGGACGACAAGACCGTCCTTTTAGATTCTAAAAGGCGGCTCAACCAACGACCGGTGATATGCAATGGGAGGTAAAACATTAATGTTTTGGTCTACATCTAATTTTAATGACTTCGGTGATCCAATGAAAACTGAGCTTAAAATGTGCTGTTATCATTGGTCTAAAAAATGTTTGTATAAAAATATTATTTTTATAGAATTAAGTCAAAAATTAAATGAAACTTATTTATACGAGGTAAGTACAAACATATTATTCATTAAGTGTGGTTAAAATACATGTAATAACATCTCAGTGTGTAGGCAAACATGTTTAAAAAAACTGTACAAAAACATAATTCGTGTAACTAAAAGCCGAAAAATATGTTAAAAGATTTCACAAAAACATTACTCACAATTAGGTTTTCATAAGCAACACAATTATTATACCCTTTGCCTTTTTCCTTTTACATTTCTGCCGACATAAAAAACCTATTACAGAAAACAAAGCAAAAAAGACAAAAAGTCCATCGGAATACAATTCTATTTGTTCTGCAATCTGCTCGAAAGCCCTTCGACCTTATTAGGGTTTTCAGGAGTTATTATTTCGGCATTAAAAAAATATCTAAAAAGACTTGCTAGTGTTTCAGTCGAATGATGCTTCTACGGGACAAGAAATGAAGCATTTATTATGGTTCAGGTGAGTGGAAATAGTTATATGGTACTGTTTTTGGAAGCTTCTTATTCTACGAGCTTTAACGATTTAAGATAAATTTAATTGAATAGCTTGATCATCAGAATAAATTGTTTTTGCTGGATTTGTAAAAAATTTTTCAATATTCTATAATATTATTTATAAATAAAATGGGATCCAAACCAATATTTGATATTTGACTCTCACAATTAAGTTCACATCAAACGTCATTTTGTGTCATTTTTCTCATCGATTTCAGTTAAAAATAAACGGAAAACGTTGTGATTAGATCTACTAGATTAGTCCATTGCCAATTGCTCTGATCTCAGTGAGAGAAATGGACAGGTAAAGTATTATTGAAACGTATTATTAATATATGGCGCTTATTATAAAGTGTATAATTATATATTTGTAGAAGATTGTTGAATTTTTTATTAAAAAAAACAGTGAAATAGTTATCTTTCGGCTTGGATATCACCAGCAATTATTTACACTGCAATAATATAATACATCATATTAAGCTACTGGATAACATCTTTATAAGCTTAAGTTATATGCATTATTATTGGAAAGAGGCGGAAAGAGATGTATTGCATGGTAATATTTCTCCAGGTTATTTATACGTGCGAAAAGCTCGAGAGGAGAATGCAAAAGAGCGCTTTTTTGCTCACTTTGAAACTGGTTGTTAAGATAAAACCGATTTAGAAAGTTTGAGTGTTTCGACAAAAACAAAGTAACATGGATATATTATAAAGAGGCAAGTTAAGCGCCAGATAACGGTATTTGGTGAGATTCAGGCGTTTATATATTGTTGACAGTTTATTTTATTTTCCTTAAATGACATTACAAAATAGGTAACATTTCAACGCGTCATTAAAGTAGATACAACCATAAGTGTGGCGATGTAAATTTATTGACACATTTAGTGTCAATGACCTCACACTCAGAACTAGCGTCAGGAGGCTCAAGATAAATAGCTTGACTTGTAACAACAAAAACCCTGTCATAAGTATATCATGATTGACACACAAATAATATTTAAGCTGTATATCAATGACCTCACACTCAGAACTAGCGTCAGGAGACTCAAGATAAATAGCTTGACTTGTATCAACAAAAACCCTGTCATAAGTATATCATGATTGACACACAAATAATATTTATATCTATATATTTAAGCTTGCGTAAGAACCACAATAGAAACCCTTAACACTGCGAAAGTAAAATAAAAATTCAAATGCACAAAAATAAAAACCAAAAATTCAATACATTGGGATGTTAAGGTCAAATCCAAAAAGACTATTCGTTCTCCTTATGAAAATAAGATTGACTTGAGAAAATATTATTAACTGTTAACATTTAAAAATTTTTATTTATAGACTTTGTGGAAGATTTGTCAATTGATTGTTTCTTTTATCGCAAGGAATTTTAAAATGAGAATTTAAAAATTATCAGGTCTATTAAAGTATACAGAATTCTCAAAAAATGATATAACACTCAATAAATCAGAAACCTAAAGTGAAATTAGATTCCTATCAATAAAATTGCGGACAAATTAATACACATATAAAAAGGTGAGTACGAATTTAAATTGAAATAAATTTAGTATTAATCTATAACTTAACTATTACATAAATTTTACATTTGAATACTTGATATTATGTCAAATTAATGAATTTTCGTTTGTTGTTAATTGTATTAAATTATAGTAAATGTAAGGCTTTTAAGGTCTTTGGTTTTATTTTCATAGTAATCACATTAATTACCTTAGGAAAGAGCAATTTGAGAAACAAAAAAAAATAAAATGAAATGAAATGTGTCAGGACAACTGAATAAATTAGACAATAATCACATTTAAGAAAAACTGATAAACATCTATGATATGCGAATAGAATTGTATTTTGACCAATACTGGGGGCTTATAAAGAATGATTAAATCAAATATTTGTTATAGTCTGGATATCGTAATTCTTTCATCAATGTTTTCTCTCCGTTATTTGAAATACAAGTACGTTCTTGTTAAATATTTTGCTTTCGGAACTGAACAAGGTACGTAACCCATTCCACTAAGTGCCCTTAAAGAGAAGTTTACAATTTTAATACAATGATTAATTATTCGAAAGTCTACAAATGAATTCAGTCTTTCTGAAACAATGAAATGCGGAGAAGAAACTTAATAATAATCGTAACTTATTAATTAATTGTAGTTTGTATATTTTTTAAAGTTTAAATTTCGGAAATTACAAGTTAATGTCTTCAGACCAAAAATTTTAAATATATATATTCCCAAGACAAAAGAAAATATATTTTAAAAATATCTTGAAAAAATGCATTTTTAAAATAATGATATTTTTTTTACAAGAAAATATACAAATACATAAAATATTTAATAAGAAAATCAGTATTTCAAGCAAAGAAAAAACACGTCTCGTTTTTCTTTGTTTTCAACTTCAAAAAATTAGTCGAATATAAAGTACAAAAAAAGTTTCCATTCTCAAAGGGAGTGGGCAGTATTATCGTGTAGTTGAGAGTGGGAAATTTCCATTTTTAAATCTTAAATTTTTGTTTGATGCCTGAAAAACAACGGACGAAACTTTTCACTCTGTGTGAATGGATTATTTCGGGTTGTTGTACAAATACTGGGGGCGTTTGAATAAGTTTTCGTAAGCCTAATGATCTGAAAGATGAAATTTCGGTGCCCACATTAAAATGGCCGCCCCCACCTTGCTGCCAGGGTTCGGAGGCTTTGATTTCACGAGCTTTGCGGAATCGCCTGGCGAGTTTGGAGCTTTCAGACGAGGGTAATGAAAAATATTCTTCTCAGTATTTTGGCCAAAAAAAACATTTTCCGTTACATAATAATTTTAACGTAAAAGCAAAAATCCTGTCTTTTAAAATTATATTTTTAAAACTGAAAAATTAAGAAATATTATGTACCATGAATTAAAAAAAAACCTTCCAAAAAGTATGAGAAAGAGGAGGAAGGGACAAGGCAGCCATTTATACTACAGTCCGTTAATATGTGGATATATAATAATGTATGATAATATTCAATATCCTAGACATGAATATTTATATTGTAGAATATAATTGACCAAAAGCATTATTATTGTGCATGTTTAACTCTTGAATTTTTATTAACATTTATAGTAGAAAATATAACTGTGTGTATATTAAAAAATATATATTTAAGGTTGTTCTTACTTCAAATCTTGTAAAAATATAACAACATTTTTTAACTATATAAAAAAAGTATTCGGCTGCTTTAAAAGAATAATCACTACTAAACCGTGAAATTATCGACTTTTTTGTGGTACTGAATAAAAAACTAGATATCATGCAAATTTATTGGTATTGGAAAAGTTTTTTGGCATACATTAAAACACCTGGGCGAGGGGTGTTATGGAATATTTATGATTTATCTCTCGATATTTATTGCAGACACCTAACACGGTAATCTACATATATATTTAAATATGGAGAAAAATTCAGGATTAACAGAGAAAGTATTGTTCTGAAATATTAAAAGCGTCGATTGTAAATAAATCACTATATATCGTATGATCAACTCATCACAAAGTCATAAACCCTGAAAAAGACCCCTGCAATGGCGGTCGAAACATTGGTAGAAAATAATTTGCCACATACAGCTAAACCCAAAAGCCACAATACTATATTTGAATGTATTACGATCTTACGGTTTTGATTCTTACAACAATATGTTATTTATAATATTGACTTTTGTTATATGTATATTCTCTAACACCATCAGAATCGTCATCAAATTCTCTACAAAACGTGCATTATGGTTTATATGCATCTTTAGCGATCGCTCGTTAAACAGCATCGACGCGCAACATCTTTGGCGGAAGATCTCGTGACGTGCCGATGTCGGCCATTTTTTATTTTATTTATATCTCCATGGCAACTCATATGAATCATTTTTCTTGTACGAAATTTTACGCAGAAAAACAATTTGCGTTGTGGTTGATGATAATTTGAAAGATCAGATTTTTTGGACCGAATGTTGGCCGGAATAAGCTAACACCCAGCTAACCTCATCAGGTCAAGCTGGTTAGGGAACTCTATTGTCCTGGAGGTAGTAAATGCCCTCCTAAGGCGGATGAACCTTTATGGTCAACGGCATTAGGATGTGGAAATAAAGGAGAAAATACCACATTAAAGGTCTTAAAGACATCCCACGTATCAGCAAAAAATGATTGCATCTCAAGTAAAATTTTCCGGAGATAAAATAGTCCCCCAATCGGATCTCCGGGTGGGGACTGCTCGAGACAAAACAACCAAGACAAATAAGAAAAACCTTCAGCCAACAAGATATGCCACCTGGAATGTTCGAACATTACTGCAGAACGGCGCCCTAGACGGGAGTATTTGCAGCAAGTATTCGAGGACATGAACATGCGCTAATGCTGAGCTGAAAAGGGTTGCGGAGGACCGAGAGGAATGGAGATCGAGATGCAAGATTCTGTTGCTGCA
This sequence comes from Glossosoma conforme, assembly GCA_022606575.1. Lineage (NCBI taxonomy): Eukaryota > Metazoa > Arthropoda > Insecta > Trichoptera > Glossosomatidae > Glossosoma > Glossosoma conforme. The sequence goes on from JAGTXR010000001.1 coordinate 1,083,035, forward strand.
AACCAATCCACCGGATTGATACTACGAAGAAGATCGTATGAAACGCAATTAAGGTTAATATACCCATATTTATTATTTTATTAATTCTTTTATTTATTCTCATATACATTCCATATTTGATATATGAAAAATATGGCCACCACAAGTCTCTATAAACGAGTTTTGTCTGTTGCCACTGTTCATACCTCGTTCAGTGACATTCTATACCCGAAAGCCATTTGGAAATACATAATTTCCGACAAAATTCAGGGCGTAAACCTAAAAATTTAAATTTACTGCACCTGTAGTATTCGAGGTATATTCTTGGGCAATTTGTTAACCGCATTTTTCTAAGGTGATCTCATGATAAGCTCAACATTTCCGTGAAAATATGGAAATACTAATATTCACAATTAAAAGTAGAAGCAATGATCTGAAATATTGAAAGAGTTGATTATGAAGTTATCAGTTTTATTCATTATTTAAATAAATAAATGTATTATTCATAGAAACATACTCTTAATGCAAAATACGCTTTAGAAAAATAAAGGTGTACGCTATACTATATAGGTGTTGACTGTGTTAAGTACTTTTATTTACTTGAACATATAAATTACTTTGAAATTGTTATTCCTATTACCAAGAAAATAAATACGAAGCACAAATATTTTAGCGGATCGAGTCGGTAATCTCTGAAAATATTTTGTTTGTATTTTTATCCCTTGCTTAAGCATCGCAAAGAGAAAGATCCCATCCAATGCCACGTTTATCTGAAAAGTCTGATAGGGTTTAAGCATCATTATTTATTTAATGCAACCGATACACTGGAAGTCTTCTGTTCGTATTTTACTTGTTTAAGGCTCGAGAAATCCCCTTTTGGTTTTCGTATGAAAGCTAAAAGGAGTTATTATAAGGTCCCTAATAAGATACACCATTTAAAATATATATATAAAACGTTTTATTGATAAAATTTAATCATATGTTTGTAATAATATTATATTTCAGTTAAAATACATGAAATTACTGAAAGTTGGTATAAGGTCTTAATAAAACATGTGAAACAATATCAATTTTAATCAACATTTATTATTTACATACAAACTCAAAAATTGATATTTTTTATCATGTGTATAATTAAGAACTAGCGATAATTAATTAATTTATTGTAATATAAATAAATAATGATATTTCATTTAGTTTTTATTAAGTTGATTATTAAAAATTCGCGAATCATATTTTAAGTAACAACCATAATTTTAAACCAGGCGCGGACGTAGACATTATTCATAAAAAAAACTGAAAAGCAATTAAAAAGCCCGGTTCTTAATATGTTTCGTATAAATTCGTTCTTTTCAATAGTTTCGTCAATCGATGTCTCGAACACTTCTCCTCTCCCCTACACTTCTTTTTGTTAGCTGGATTAACTGTTCTGTATTTAGGTTTAGTATTTACTAAGCAGCTTCTGAGGAAGGTGCGGTGGTACCAAAATCGATAAAGTGAGTATTTATTAAAACGTATTACTTGTTTTCTTCTTTTGATACATTTCATGTTAAAAATCTATTGTATGCGTGTTTGAACGAATGAAACGAATATGAAGAGGTGACTCTGGATCACCAAAGTCATATAACTAAATATGTCACGAAAACACTTCCATCCAACAGTGGATATAGAAGTGGCGATCATTTTGATATTCGTGTTTATCCGTCCTCCTAGATGCGGATTTGAATATCAATGCGAGTTGCTGTAAATTTTATACTGTGAATAAAAACTTGATGTTCACATGAAAACTGTGATTATGGATTTTATATTCACAACAGCATACGGTTTAATCTGTTTTTCATTCTATTTTAAAGCAATGCAAAATGAAAATCAATACAATTTCATTCAAAGTGTCGTGAAAGTGAATATGACATTTATTTTATTTCTACTTTGATATATTTATTGTAAATTTAACATTATTAAACTTTTTATAGTGACCTCAAATTTAATTTTTATAATTTAAGTTAACATAGTGTTGTATACTTATTAAGCGTTTTAAAATAAATATACTACATTATTTATATTTTTAGAATTTAACTTTATGATGCATTTTTATTTAGGATAGATGAGATATAAAGTTCATAGATCTCAAAACTGCAGTGCTCAGGGTGATCCATGCTAAAATAAGGCATAAAATAATTATATTTTAAATAAAAATATGTCGTTTTCTTGTAATAAATTGAATAAGAACGAAATATTTTTTTTCTGCTAAGTATTCGATTTGATCTTTGACTTCATTTCGGCTTCTAAAAGTAACATGACTTTTATATTCAAGTCGTAATATTAACTTGAAGTTCAATCAAGGTGACCGGTACATTTTTAATAATAAAAGGAAACATTTAAAAAAATCGTAAATTTTTTTTCATAATCATTAAAAAGACTACATTTTGTATTAAAAAGTACTTGGAAATTTTTAAATTTTTACTACACATTTTATTTTTATTTTTTATATTTAAATTAAATCATACAGACGTAAGAAACAAAATCTTCATGGATGTGCCAGATTTAGTAATTACATGTTATTTATGTTGGGGAAACATATAAAAAATTAGGCTATTCTTATGCATGCCGATAGTGTATTTTTTTGATGTTCGTTTACACCGTATGACTCCGTGAGCTTTCCTGCCAACACTAGAGTGGAACGAACTACTAAAAACTTATACTTACACCTATAGCGTCTCATACACTTTATATTCAAAAGCCTTTCCACTCTGAATCTCATAAAAAGTTCCGTGGAATAGTTTGTAGTGGTGGGTCCTGGTGTGTCCGTGGAAGTAAGCTTCAGCTATTCCGTTTTTAGAAACAAAAAAGCCTCCCGGTAATGACTTGCGGGCTTGGGAATCCTGAAACTTTTATAAAAAGATTTTCAGATATGCTTACTGAAGGATTTCTTACGGCGATTCTTTCAGAGATCAAAGAACAACGATATCTGATTGAAAATTTAAGTAAACAGGAATTAACATAAAAATGTAAGCTTTTAAAAGAGAAGTATGTGTATATCTTAATTGAAATTGTTATATTTTTTCGTATTTAAAATATAAATTTGAAATTGTGGTTTTTAAGCCTGAGTATGCAAATGATTCCTTAAGATATCGTGAGATTTTCATTTATCTTAAACATAGTATTACAGATTTATAATAGGGCCTACAGTTGATATATTTATAATAAAAAATATGTCTAATTATCCGAAAAAGTTTTGACACACTGAAAAATAATAATGATTCAATTAACACAATTAAAAATATCTTTAAAAAATATGAATCGTTCTGTAACTAATCAAATACGTACTTACAAAATTACTTATATCGTTTGTAAGAGTATTCAATAGAAATGAGGCAGACTTCTGCTTTATCAATTGTACCAATTTTGGTTCAATGTCTTGTTATATAATGTTTGCCTTTTATATCCCATAGTTGTCGTTAGAATCGCCGTCACCATAAGTTGCTTCAAATTCAATTGCACCTATCAAGGTGGGAGTAGAGCAGACTCTTTATAAGCTGATGGTCATACGGACCAGATCTCTTCTCTTTTCACTATCGAGCTACCTCCGTAACTTGATCAATCGGCAGCCATCCGCCGCAGACGCCCCTGCATTACGTGCCCGCTCTACGACCGCCAAAGCTACAACTATCTACTAGAAACCATTCATTATTCTAAATATGACTTGCAAAACTTGCTAATGAATAGAATCTCGTTAATCATTCAACTCAAATCTAATGTAAATATTCTGTTATCTTTTAAAACTTTAAAAATGCTTAAATGCTAAGCTTACAACATGACATTAATTTCCCGGTGACATTATTCTATATTCTTATTTCTATTCTTTCTATGTTCGGAATGTCCATGTATTTCCATTGATCTCTTCCTAAAACGCATAAAAATTTCTTCTCAGCAATCCACAGATCATAACACCTCCACGACACTCCCACATACCGACAGAAATATTAAAATACTTCTGTCTAATAATTAAAACACCAATTCAAGTTATTTTGAAACATACTAGTGATCATGAATCTAATTTATAGGGCTATCTGAAATATATTTACTCTCAGAAAGATGTATAATTTTGGTTGAATTTAACTAGATAACATTAGTTTTTGTTTAACAGTGTAATGGTTATAACTTTATCATAACACACCTTCCTGTTCAGAGATTTTTCAATACGATTTTCCCATCATGAAATAATTATTAGTTTTGAGAATTTTTTAAATGTCACTTTTTTATGCGTTTGACCTTTTCCCTTCAACTTTTGTTTAACCTTCTCGGGTTTCTGATGCCATGCAACATTATCGAAGAATATTCACTGGGAGCGATGGAAATAGGATTGGTTATCAGGTGGTTATTGAGTACTTATCGGAATAAACACCTCAAAAACCAAAAAAATATATATATGAGGACTTTTTTCCGCTGATATTTGCTAGGCACTTACATATTTGTTTGAATGAAAATAAAGTCATGCTCCCAAAAATATAAGGATAATTTAAGCCACGAGCATTGGTATAAATGCATGAAACATCTAACATTTGTAAGCTGAATATAGTTTATTGAGTGGATATATTCCTGTTATAGAAAACATTATATTATTCCACTGATATTGTTTATGTAACCTTGTGCTTTCAATTTTGAACAAATAGATATAAAAAAATTAAATTAAATATTCAACTATGGTTTCATAAATCATCATCATCATCATCAGCCTGTATCCGTCCACTGTTGAACGTCAGTCTCCCGCATGAGTCTCAATGCTCTTCGATCATCCGCCTTCCCCATCCAGGTCACTGCTGCTATTCTTCTTATGTCGTCAGTACATCTTGCAGGGAGTCAGCCATTGCTTCGTTTGCCAGTTCTTGGGCGCCATTCCAATACTTTTCTTCCCCATAGACCGTCGTCTCTACGACAGATATGTCCTGCCCATTGCCACTTGATTGTACCTATCGTTGGGTAGCATCCACTACTTGAGTTATACTGCGTATTTCCTCGTTTCGGATTATATTTTTTAGCGACACTCCGAGCATGGATCTCTCCATAGCAAGCTGGGTGACCTTTATTTTATAGGTAAGACTTGCTGTCAGATTCCACGTCTCTGCACAATAAGTTAATACAGAGAGGTTGCATTGGTTAAACGCCTTAGTTTTAAGACATTGTGGAATTTTCCCTTAAAAATGTACTTTAGTTTTCCAAATGCTGCCCATTCCAGTTGTAAATTAATTTTATAACTGACCACATTCACACTTACAATTGGATATTGCCAATGTATTAAGTCTACTGCTGATTAATTTTATTAACTGCCAATTGATCTAACTTAATGTCGAAACCTTAAATTAGTTACTAAGCAAAGTAATTCAGGCTATAAAAAAAATAATTGGATAGTGAATGCTCTTCATGTATGTAACATTACAATTCATTTAAAATTTAAGTATGAAATAAAAACACAATATAAAATCAGCTTATCAAAAATCAATGGATTCTTTTAAAATGTACATTAGAAAATATAATGAAAACTACTTTAACATTGCCACGTGAACCTTTTTTATAAGATTGTCCCGTAAAGGGACTTTATCATTTCAATCTCTTACTGAAGCAATTTTTGAGTTCAATATTATAAGAATAGTAAAACGCGTCGGGCTGTGCCTCAAAGTTCATAGGCGAGGACCGATTACTTCGAGGAATGGGAAAATTTCAGTGTAATTTAAATTTACTTGAAGCCGACCCATCCATTCCGCGCTCTTACGTACATTTGCAAAGGGATATGTTTTATTATTTATATTTTCAGCACGTTAATATATCGCTCCATTTTCTTGAGATGAATTTAGTAAGAATAAAGATAAATGTTTTTATTAGTATTTATTTGTCTTGAGGCTTCTTTAGGAGCTAAATTTTTCAAACCTTGAAAACGTCGTTTTATCATGAAGTTTTATCAATAAAACTATGAGCCAAAGATCAATCAACTAGAAAAAAGCATTTATCTATTGTTGTTCAAAGTAAATGGTTATGTTTGCATTCCGTACTTACAAATCAGAATATTGAAATTTTTATTAATATTGCATTTTATAAGAAAAAAAATTCCTCACCACAAAAACCAATTAAAATAAAATATAGATTAATATATTTTCAATTCCACAATTTTATTTGTTAGGCCATATTTTTTCATTTATAAGAATAAAATTATTTTCAGCATATATAAATAATGTATTTATTTACGTCGCGCTGCTCTGGAGAAAAGCGGCCCTGCTCGACGTGTCGGTAGTGGTGTGTAGCAATGCGCGTATTCAAATATGTATCGGTTATAATGCGGATAAGTATAATTATAATAATGATGTCTATTTATATGACGATTTATATTTTCTTTCTATTCTGTTCAATTGATTTTTTTTTCTGTATTTGCTTAGAATACAATTCAAAATTTTGATTATGGTGCTAGTGGCTGAATAAATAAATTTTATTATTATTTTATTATTATTATTATTAATGAAATATCTTACTTCAAATTCCATTTATGTTTTTTTTATATTTTTTTATGTAGCATTTAAGTTTTTTTTATAAATTTTATTTACATTTTAACTGCTTCATTTCTAAGTAAATCATGATAAAGTGAATCGAAAAAACTTCCTGTAAGAATAAATGATTCTCTATTTCTAACAACAAGAAAAATAATTCTAATCCAGGCCGTCCTGAAATACAAGAACACGAAGTGTAATGTTACCTTTCAGTGTAATTTGAATATACCTGCTGTGGACCCATCTATTTCACGCTCCTGCGTAGACAAGTACAAGTATGTCTGTAGGAATATAATTCGGCGTACTTTCTCGTACACGAATATTGAAGAACTGAGACTCGCCATACGAAGGCCAGTGATGTAATGAAGACATTGTTATTTATCGACATTTTACATAGCCTTAACTGAAATATATTGTTTGTAATACATTTTCTAAAGGTAGGCTTCAAACATAAAGCAAAGCAAGCCTACAAAATAATGTTATATAATAAAAAACATTTATACTAAACCAAAGTAGCGCAAATACGTTTTTTAATGTTAACACATACGAAATAATATCGTCAGAAAATTATGGAGAAATTTCTTGATTTTATGACGTAATATATTTTTATAGATAAATGAGCTCTACGAATATATTGTTGTTTTGCTTAAGTTATTAAATCAAAGCCCAGTATTCATGCATCATCATTATATTATTAAACTTTTTTTTAAATATTTTAAGTACCCTAACTGTGTGTTAAAAATATCTTTCTAGCAAAAACGCCTGTGACTAAATATATAAAAAACTTGTATTTAATACACTCACTCACTTAAATGAAATCCCCCTTAAAAGTGAACTGCATGTATAGATGGCTGTAGAATGATTTAAACGGATCAACACTTTACATACAATGCTTAACCATTTTAAATATGCAAAGAATTCCCCATTCTCGTTTTCATTTCCGCTTCAATAAAAAATATTTTTTCAGTAGTTTCACGCTAAAAAATATTCACGAAAGTTTTTTTTTTTTTTTTTTTAGTTTAAATCATACAAAACAAATAAGATGTTAATATATTTCTATAACGTTCACGTTTCAGAGATATTTCTCCAGCAAAATTATGTTTATTCGTGTAGAGTGAATAGTTCACTGAAATATTCAGAGTTGTTAAATTCTCGTGGATTCTTTGCTGTGGTGTGAGGTAAGAAGTCCTGGACGGCTTCTTTTACAGGTAAAGAGCTAAATGGCTAAATTCCAAGAAACGAAAACTTTCAGTTTCAAACTATAATTCAGGAAATATCATTGCTTTAATTATGAAAGTAATTGCTTAAACTTAATGCGGTTGGCAACTTTACTAAAACATGATTTAAAAATATAAAATAGCCTAGCAAAAAGATTTATTATTTCATATTTATTTCATATTTGAAGTCAAAAAAAATGTAAATAATTTTTTTTATTAATATAGACACTATGAGGTATATCTTTAATAATAAAAATATAATATGTATATATAATTTTTACACATACAGAAGAGTACCTGCATACATTAAAGGTCCTCCATGGAATCTATAACGTTCAACCGGGTCGGGTGGATTTGGAATAAATATAGTGATTGCGTGCGTGTAGTTATTTAGGGAGTTGCAAGTGTTTATTAATATATTTATTAAGGGGAAAAAAAATATGAGAAACGAAATACAGACTTAAGGAAACCGTGCCAAAGCATACCTGTGGTATTAAATAAGCAGCTGAAGAAGCTAATCGTTCTAAGTACGAGTATATATCAAGTTTGTAAAACAATTAAGCTACCTTTTTAATTTGTATGACATTAAGTTTCTCTGTTTAATCATTAGAATAAGATTGCAATTTCCTACGCTATGAACATTTTGGCAGTAAATTACTTGTAATCAATAATTTTTATTTTCCAAGTCAAGAAAAATCCTTAGTGATATTGATAGTCTGATAATATTGAAAGTCTCCATAATTTTTGCTTTGTAAACCGACTGAACTTCCAAGCTTAATAGAGAGCAGACTTTAGAGATAAATTCTTATAAACGTGCACAGTTTTAATATTAATTTAGTCAATATGCTTAGTAATAGTTACTGAAGATCCAATCCAATAGTGTGTACATATTTGAAAACTGACTTTAGTTCAATGCAGTATTTTACATTGGTGAAATATTAACGTGAAGTAAAAAAGATCGTTAGTAGTCAACCATTTTCCAATATGTTTTCTCCTCTACGATTGATTCTCATTTAATGTCAAAGTATTATTTAAATTAAATACAATAAAAAATGCTACAGTTATTTATGTCCTATCAATGCTACAGTCAATAAAGCGTTATTTATGGGCTTGTCTAAACGTGTACATAAAATTCCGCAAAAGTACACAAACTGGAGAAGCCATTTTTTCAAGTTTGTAAGATATCGTTTTTTTGGAATACCGTCGGAAATTATCCATATAATGTATTCAACGTAGCTCTGGGAGACAAAACTGACGTGGGGTGAGGTTAGAACCTTGGCGACTGTTAGAACTTGTAGCGGCAGTTTGTGACGACCCCAATTCAAGAAGCTGATATTAAAATGATAATGGTGATGATATTTAATACATCGTCTTTAATTAATTAATTAACTTTAATATTACGTCATATTTTTGATAGTGATTACGATGAGTTAGTGTTAATTAATCTGTGAATATACCTCAATTAAACCCTCTGAGAAAAACAGTGCTCTCGTTTATGTGTTCAATAGTTATTCAGCGTGATATATGTTTAATCAATCTAACAGAACTTTATGTATTTTTTGCACATTATATTTAAATATTTATTGTACATTAAATATTAATATTTCATACAGTTTTATATAAGAGAGTGAACAAAGTCACATTTTCAGTTACATCATCATTCACTTTGCGAATTGTGTCGAGCAATTTTTTTTATCTAGCCAGCTTGTCAAAAGCACGGATAAACTTTTTTGTATGTAAATTCAACTTGCAAAGAAGCGATGTTTCTGACATTATTCAATGACATGAATAAATGTGGGCGAACGGGGACTAAAAATATATCATTCGTACAGTGGACTACGAAAATCGATACATTTTTAAATGGGCACTGCGGAAGGCGCGTTCGCCACCGTCACGTTCCGACTGCTTAGCGATTCCATCCAGTGACAGTCATTGTTGCCAATAGTGCCTCCAAATTATACCAGTAGCACGGAAACCAAAATTTCCACGACAATAAAGAAAAAACGCTTTTGCTCATTTTTCTCCAGTCTAACTTTTGTCCTGAATTTTATTTTCGTGTTTTTTTTACTTCATTGACTTTTAATAGACATGTCGAGAATGTCTATATATTTTGCTATCAACATAAATAACTTTAATTTTCATATATAAAAAGATTGAATAGACAATTATTGAAGATGGTCTCGAGTGAGGCCGAATCATGTTATCGTTTAAAATAAATCTGAATCAAAACTAAATATTTGAAATTTGTTTATCTTTTTTTTTAAATTAATTTAAAATTATTATTATGCATTTTAACCAAGTACTGCCAGTTGGCACCCATAATGTTAATAAATAACTATGTAAAAGTAATTCAAACGAAAATGATTGCACAAAAAGAGATGGCTTAAATTGTAAAAATAAAATCATCAATATGACGCTATACAGATTGTATTACATGACAATCAATGCAACCGCATACTACTTATTGAAATTAAACACAGATATTGCTGTGGTGTTCCGTTGATCATATCCATACCTAGTACTAACGTCTATGGTTTTTGATCATAGATTGGCGACACTATGGCAGCTTCAGTTTCGGTTTGGATCTGAAAGTTAACCTTAAATATCAGCATGTCGCACTATCAACAGTCCATCATTATACCAAGCCTTGAAAAAACATCTTTATCATCATATCTTTTGTGGTGTTTATTCGAAAACAACGATATAAACATTGTTATCAGTGACATTGTAATTAGTGAAGAGTTAAGCTTAATGCGGGTCTTGAAACCCAACGACTGCGGTGAGTCCAGATCCATCTTTTATGTTTGTTGGACTCCGTCATACTTTAAAAGTTGAAAATATATATATAATTTAAGAATCAAAATATAAAAAATATGCATTTAGGATTATTAAGTTTGTTTCATTTTTTAGTTTTTAAAAGCATGCGGATTAACCAATTATTTTCAGTTAACAATTAGAGGGCATCCTAAACGGGAGTATTTGCGGCAAGTATTCAAGGACATGGGTTGCGGAGGACCGAGAGGAATGGAGATCGAGATGCAAGATTCTGTTGCTGCAAACTAATCCACCGGATTGATACTACGAATAAGAACAATCTAAGTTTAATTTATATTTTAATTTAAAAACCTGTTTTTCTACGATGTATGCTTTATTAAAAATCAATCATTATATTGCAACATTAACAGGTGAAATTGTTGCACTTTTTATGTATAATGTATCGCTTAAAAAAGCAAATTAGTTTTTATAAACTGACTTACTAATCATCAGCAAGCTTCGATGTATCCAATTTATATATAAAAAAGTCCTGCATTTTTTTTCAAAAGAGCACTACAAATGAAATTTATATTTTCATACAATTCGTTTCGTGCTACGAGGCCCAATCAAAAGCGAAACTGTTAGAGAGAAAGAAAACATGTATGTTTATATAAAAAAATACAAAATTATTCCGTTTACATTGTAATACGTTTCAACGTCTTCTATTAGATTCAAGATAAGTTTTTGATGGAGAAATTCCAGCGCTGAAAACTTCACATTTTAGATGGTCTGGTTTCAGGCGAGTTCCGTAATGATAGAGGAGAAAATGCACGTGCGGAGCGTAGTCATTCATTTTTATTTGAAATTCTAGAATATCATCGAAAATTCCGTAGCTGGTATCTATGCACTCGTGAAAACTCGATGCATACTTTAAAATGTTGACTATCTAACAATTTGATATTCCGAACCGTCTTATATGAAGAATAATAAAGAAACAAACTCGCCTGAAATATAATAAACAAATATATATATAGTTTTGAATTTTTGTTAAAAAACTCCTAATATTTTTATTTTAATATTTTCTGTTTACTTATTTCTTAGCAATTTTAAATATTTTTTAAAATATCTGTTAACTTATTGCTTTTGTTTATAAATAAAATAAATCGTTTTAATCACATTTTTATTAATCTTGCTGCATTAGTACAGGAAACAACATGTAGGGATAATATTTAATACACTTTATATGCTAAATCATCCAATTCACCATGTTTTTTACGTTACATTTAGTTTTATTAACTCAGTTAATCCTACTGATATGAGGACTATTAATTTTGTTTATAATGCTTAAATGGAATGTTGCTTCAGGATAACTGAGTGCCAATTTTAGGGGATGGCGAAGTGTGTCGGTGCTCCAGGGCGTCGAATAAGCTAGTGGCGCCAAGATAAATCAATAGTTCTAAGTTTTTTTTTTGTATTTTAAATAATATGGGGTGCTAGAAAAAAAATGTCCTAGGGCGCCGTAAGGTATAAAACCGGTACTGGGATAACTTTAAGATTTCCAAACATAACAAAAGCATTTGACCTTGTTGTTTACATTTTTGTTTGAATGTTAAAGTACTTCTCTCGCAAAAAACCTATTTACATTGTATCAATTAATTGTTTTCAAGCGCCGTCTAAAACAATCCTTTTTCGTCCTCTATGAATAATTCCGCACAGATTAACGGCCATTATCTGTGATCTTAATTCAGCCGAGAATTAAATAAATAAATTCTTAAGAGAGGCAATAAACGTACGTGATTTAATTTATCTGAGAATGCTGTTTAATAAGGATTTAATCTGGCAAGAGACTAGTGTCCCGGGCCTATCCTTGTGATAATCCGCCGAAGGAATCTGATCGATTCAACGCGGTGATTGTCAACCGAAAACACATTTTTTTTTCTTATTATATTGATATCCTCCTCTTCCATTTAGGACATTGATTAACTGGATGAAGGATGTAGGATCAGGTTTACAATATAAACACTTGTTTCACATATTATTTGTTTATTGTCACAAACGTCGCCCGCCACAGGGAACGCACAGGACGCGCGCACTGTGACGGGCGCGTGTCAAACTTCAACTGCCAGCCCACGGCGCGATCTCACATCTTACACGGTACCAACTGCCAATATGACAGTCCTACCAACCGGCAATAGGCCAACTGTCATAACGATTAATTTGGCGTATGCAAACACCGCTGAACATTCGATGTAGATGTCACGCAAGCGAACCAAAATAATAGACAAAAGATCGCTTGTTGAGGCTTTACGGCATCGGCCTGAAGGAGCTATATCAAGCTGATATCAATATTATATATAAAGGGCACACATGTTCTCGAATATTATATTCACTTTTAGATAAGCACCTCAAAATACGAGTATTTTCTAGACTTAATCAACTCGATTTAAAAAAGCACAGTTCGTTTAATAAATAACGCCACTCATACATTTAACACCTTATTTGTAAAAAAACTGGCATTAATAAGTTAGACAAATATTCCGTTCCTTGTTATAACGTAGATCAGTCAGAGTTTTGCCTAATCACTTGGTAGAAAACCGCAGTCTTGCTCTCAACAAAGGCTGTAAAAGTTCCCTTATAATAACTTAGTTCTATAAGTGTTTTTACTCTAATTAACATGGTCGCTGCTTCTATGAACTCAAAAAATAAATACCTTCTGCACCAATCCACAACTATAAGACTGGTCTCACACTTGATAAACGTCCACATATGGTAATGTATATAAATTAAAAACTGTCTGTTTGCAAAATGATTTTTTAAATTCCATTAGTGAGCTCTGAAATGCATTTTCAGGATCTGTATTTTCCCCTTTATATTATTTAAATCTCTTCAAGAAACATATATAAACTTGCTATCTCTCCAACTTGCAGAGCTTACAAACACTGCAAATGATTCCTGCATGCAGCGTTCTCACTGGTTTCGAACAGATATGCTTTCCTGCTTGCTTTCTTTTAAAAAATAAGTAGATTTGAAGTGAGGATTGATATTGTGGTTTTTGGGTTAAGTCGTGTGTGGCGAATTACTCCTTTCCGTTTAAGAACACACGGCTAAACCCAAAAGCCACAATATCAAATCTGGTCGCGAAAAACCTAAGAAGTTATTGAAGTAAGGATTGTTCTGTTCAGAAAAAAAATCTGAAAAAATTGAAAAAAGGTTACGTAACGCTGATACGATGCCAGGGGTGTTAGGCAAAATGAAAACTCGGGTTGCGCTCAAAGGGAATGATATAAACAAGCCGACTGGGAAGGAATTTGAATACGGTCTGGACCCTAGATACAAGGCCCTCGGTCACTTAGGTACACTTGTGGTGAGGAATTCCATGCATGGACGTCTGGACATTTTTATTGTCTGAAACGTATGCGAAAAATTCCAATCAGACTTTCTTGCTTTCCATTCAAAGCAACTGGTCTACAAATTACAGATGACCATATTTAAATGCATACAACATATTACGTTTAATATCTAATGACAAGTTGAATTTATTTAATGCGAATATTGCTATTAGTCTATTAAGATGTACTACTATGAAATAGTAATCCTTTATAATAAACTTACGTAAGTTTATCATCTTCCCCAAGTATTTGACTTATTAATAGATATCTTTAATAATTTGTAATGTTTCACATGTTTGCCATAAAAAATTATGCTCTGTACCTACTTCTATTTATAAATAGTGTTTAAAGGTGAATAAAATATAAATCAAAAATAAAAAATGGAGGAAAAATATTCACAAATTGGATTGGTGTACTGCTCGCCTACCAAGAAGCATTATTGCCAAAACTTCACAGGTAACAGTTAAATAACATGCAAGACAACCTTAAATAGGAAAAAATGGATGGCAATCAGAACAAGTGTATCTATCCGGAACAATAACTTTAAAGCGTTAAATAATCTCAAATCCATTAAATCCAATAATCAAGAATTATCCAAGAAAATAAATTTATTTTTAGTGGAAAACTACTGAACAAACATTTAATCCAAATTCATGCCTTGAACATACTCACATTTTTTAAAATACTAATTTGTCAATTTCGCATCAGTATACATAATAATCATGTTGAATGATTGTTCACATACAATGCTCGCAATTTTTCAAACGATAAGCCCGATTCAATTCACAGAGATTTGGCTTTTAATCTTTTAGCTAGACATTTTTCGTTTGTGTTTACGTTTCAAAATGAAGCTGGAACCTTTGCGGCGCTTTTTTAGGAGTAGTAAACGGAAAATATTGTTTGTAGAGAATATTTCGCGGGCATCTTTTCACCGCAAATAAAATTTGTCGGCACCACATTCTGGAATTGAGAATGTACCGGACACGTCGGCGGGCTATTAGTTTTCGAATCACGAATCACTTTTACGATTGGGATTGACAATTTAAGTTTACCCTTACAGGCGGATAGGCGAGACCGGCCGGATCGTACAATGGAAAAGTTTTCGGCCGGGAGAAAAAAAAAGTACCAAACAAATTAAATCGGGGTCAAGGGCGAACTTCGCGGAGTCGAAATTTACTTCGTTCTCCGTGAAGCGAAACGAATTAGCAGACTTAATAATGGGAGACGGATAAATATATACAGAAGAATTTGCTGATGTAATGAAATAACAATTGTTTTCATTTCTTGAACAAACATTTACGTTTTGAAACGATCGGTTGAGAATTAGCCTAGTACATTTGAATAATAAGAAAACACGCGACAAATAAATAACGTTTTTTCATTTAAATTTAAACGCGTGCTACGAATATGAATGCTTAATTCTACTTGTATAATGTGTACTTATTTTTGTATCGTTCCACCAGAATGGCTTAACCTGTATTTTTTTTGTTTATGTAAACACATACAGGAGAATACCGACAGATGGTGATAGTAATTCTGAAGTCTCATCTGTAGAATTCTATAACGCTTGCCAAGGTGTATATAGCTAAACGTTGCATGTGCTTTATTATTACAGGAATTTACTATGAATAGGTGGTCTTCACGGGACGACTTTCGTCTACCACCAATTTCAATTAATAGGCTATGACTGACATTGTACGGGTGATTGAACATATTCACACCACGACTCACCAAAAATAGGAAAAGGGAATTACCATTAAAAACATACATTATTTTATCCATTGAACTAATATTCTATACTAATATATTTCCTATTTTTTCTGGAGAGGTTGAATAATATTAAATTAAGCTCTCTTGACGTGGAGTCTCGAAAGGAAAAATACAATCCTTTCAAAACCATAGGTTCATATTCGTTTACACTTTTAGTTCATAAAATTATTGAAATTTTCTTTTTTTAGTTTTTGTTCTATATTCAAATACAATGCTTTATTTCGTCAAATTAAAATATTGTATTTTATCTATGTTTGACAAGCATCAGCGTAATGGAACATAAACTATTCAGCCATATAAAAACAATGCAATTTATATATATTGATATCAGCTTGATATAGCTCCTAAAGGCCGATGCCGTAAAGCCTCAACAAGCGATCTTTGCGTGAATAATCGAATGTTTGCATACGCCAAAAATAATTGTTATGACAGTTGGCCTATTGTCAGTTGGTAGGACTGTCGTATTGGCAGTTGGTACCGTGGAGATGTGAGATCGCGCCGTGGGCCGGCAGTTGAAGTTTGACTCGCGCCCGTTGTAGCGGGTGACGTCTGTGACAATAAACATGTATCGTGAAACAGAAACAAGTTGTTTATAATGTGAACCTGATCCTGCGTCCTTCATCCAGTAAACCGATGTCCTTACATGGAAGAGGAGGATATCAATATGATACAGCAATAATAATTGAGAGCAATTACTGGAACGATACAATAAAACTAGCAAATGATGACATTAACAGTCTTAAACGATGGTTTGACGTTAATCTACTTACATTAAACGCAGAAAAGACATATCTAATCCCATTCTCCATTAACAAAAAAATAACGACAACTCCCATACCTAAATTATTTATTCATTACCCTGGATGTAATAATACCAACTGCGAAAAAACCTGCTCGTTGATCAAAGCTACTGATAAAATAAAATACCTGGGTATAATTATTGACAGTAACTTAAAATGGAAACCACACACAGCTGAATTAGTAAAACGTATACGCAAATGCATCTATATATTCATCAGACTCAGAAACATCTTAACTAAAGTAGATCTAAAAATGGTATACTACTCCATTATCCAATCTCAACTGCAATATGGTATTGTTGGTTGGGGAGGAACATACCTAAATACTACCAACCCCATTAGAACTGTACAAAAACTTATCATCAAAGTGATATTGAAAAGGCCTCCCCCACCTACCCAACAGAAAGCCTATACAATAAATTCAAAGTGCCAACGGTAGACTACACCAAAAATACACTATTTTACAGACTATTAAAGAAAGGAGAATTGAAAACTGGTACACTTGTCATTCTGCTAGGTATATGTACAACTTATTAATACCAAAATTTAACACACAACATGCAAAAAATGGTTACAAATATAACGGAATAGTTAATTTTAATAATCTTCCTCGGGAAATAAAAGAGATCAGCGATATTGATTGAAAAGGTGAAACAGTACTTTAAAAGAATGACGAACAGATCCGACGTCACTGCATAACAAATTGAAATAATGAAATGTACTAAAAATGTATTATTAAATTATATATACATTAAATTTAATTCAACATATAGTATATTAAATCTTTAATCATAAAAAAGATTGGAATGTAAATTACTATGTAAAAAATGTATCTTTTTATATTTGATTAAAAAAAAATTAAAAAAAAAATATGATGGCTTAAATATTAGTAAAACAGCGTATCGTCATAAATCTACTACGTTTATGTTTAATATTGATTCATTATATATATTTTAATGCAGACCAATTAATATTTATTACGAATGATAACTTTTACATAATTGAAAGTATATTAGAGTAAAGTCTAGTTCCAACTGCCGCTTTCCTTATAAAATTTAAATATATAAGTCATTTAAACCTTCATCTGCCTGATATATTTTTTTATTTTTTTTATTTTATTGTTCTTATAATTTGCTGTTATATGAACTATAAATAATATTAAAATTACGTTATATTGTATATTTTTAAAAGCTTACATGCCCTTTCGTACCCTTCATTATTAAATGAAACAGCATTGACGTAGAAAATATAACATTTTCAACAAAGAAAATTTGGTTAATCAAAGAAAGAAAAAACTGTGAACAATTTTTCATTGTGACGCTCATTCAATCCGAAATTTCTTTTACAACAACACAAAAGACCTGCCCTAAATGAATTATGTTTTCCGTGTATTTAACGTTTTCATTAAACTTAAAGTTTCGGATAACAATAATAGAATGTCGCGGTTTTTATTTAATTTCCCAACTGCGATAAAATGTTTCAGCGACAGCCTCCTCCTGAAATCCTGGAAATTATCAACTTGCCGAGGATTAATTAATTAAGTCCTGGCCATTCAGACAGTTAGCGAGTTTTGAGGACTTTTAAAATAACATCCATTTTGTTGCGAGCAATGATGTAAAGCTCCTTTTGTTTAATAAAAGCCGTAGTCACTTTTTATTCTTCGTACATCATGGGGCGAAAAAAAATAATCAATTATCACAGAAAAAATATTGACATTTGATCAAAATGTTCATGGTTAGTTGACGAAATATTTTTCAATAGAAGCTTATACTTTGTGATAATTTCAATAATTATTTGCAAGCAATAATTTATAAGATTCATTACCTTACATTACATATATTTACTAACGATGACTGTACTAGGGATAGGTGCCTATTGTCCTGGTGTCCATTACGTGTCATTGCTTAGTTTTACGGGTCGTCAGAGTGAAAAAATAACTATTAGGAAACGTAAGGATTTTTTAAAAGTATAATTATAAAATATTAACATTTTGATATCAGCTCAATATAAGCCATGAAGGCTGGTGACGAAAATGCAGGATATACGATCATTCGTCTTTCATTTTTATTTGCTCGTCGATTTCTTTTGTTTGTCGGACACGTATATATATATATATATGTATAAATGATGGTGACAGGTGACGTGATTGTAACGCTATTTTGTTTATTTTGACAAGTTCTGTCATATAAAGCGCCATAGTTCACAAAATGGCCACTGAATGAACAGGGAATGCTGTCTGGGCAACGGATACAGAATTTTGTCCGTCATCTTGCAATTAAAATAATCGCCAATGTGCTTATTGAAAAGTTCTTTGTGTTGGTGACCTGCTTCTCATCCCTTGAGGCATCTCAATCTTCTTCTTCTTCGTGTCAGCGACGTCAAATTATTCTTTTTCCCAGTATCTGGCAACATCGATAGCTCGTGTGTTGCCCAGCATTAGGTCCTGAGATGTGCAGCTTGTTGGGCACATGGAGCAGCATCTTAGGTGTGAGGCGGTCTGCAGGTCTCTACAGTCACACAATAGTGTCTCTCCCATCTCAATGATGGTCCCGGCTTTATAGCCTTTGATTAACGGGGATGTCATTTTAAAAAACCTGAAATAGATTTTGGGTGCCACAGCTGCCTTATCTGTAATTGTCAAGACACCGCGCTTTAAAACGATGAGAAACGTACCAAGGAAAGTAAAAAAATTAATACTAATGTTTTTATTTCAATATTTTAATCTCTCATATAAAAATATGAGATTTAAGTTATTGTTGTAAAGAAAAATATAAACTACTCAACTTAAGTCATTGTTGTATAGTAACTTCATACCACCTAACTTAAGTTATTGTTGTATAAATTTTTTACTCTTATCAACGTATAAAGCGCTAAAGACTGTAATCTCCGATATATACATAAAAAGTGTTAAAATAACGCTTCGTCACGTCCACAAACCACGAATCATATTTATTTTTACCCTCTTATATGGAATAAATTT
Organism: Glossosoma conforme; assembly: GCA_022606575.1. Taxonomy (NCBI): domain Eukaryota; kingdom Metazoa; phylum Arthropoda; class Insecta; order Trichoptera; family Glossosomatidae; genus Glossosoma; species Glossosoma conforme. Next base: position 1,102,460 of record JAGTXR010000001.1, read on the forward strand.
TCTGTAGGTAAAGCTTGTCCGAATTATCTCGGTTGTAGGAATTTTTGCATAAAATAGCCGCAGTATATATTCGGGCGTTGTCCTTAGCGGTTAAGTTACGTGTGTGTAATATAAGTATGGTAAATTTATTTACATTGAAGAGTAAATTAATAAAAACATATATATTTACATATGATATTCATCTATATAATTGAAACAAAATCATTTAAAAAATGGAACAATACGTATTTCGTGTTCCACATAAATTTGTCTCGAATAGAAAAAGATTCTGTTTTATTTCGAACTGGTTTCTATGGAGACTTTAAGAGATACAAAAGATATTAAAATCTGAATTACGCAATTACATCTCAAGCGTATTTACGCAAAAATAATTTGAAAATTTCTTTTGTTTTGTATTAAGTGAAATCCGACCAATATTGTCGAGATTTCAATAAATATAATATAAAATAAGATCATATAGTGGCAGGTTAATCATCAAACGTTAAAAAAAAATATTTTTTATGGTTTGATGTAATGAAACTTTAATTATTTTTCTATTGTTCTTTTTAATTTAAGCCCTGTTAAGTGCTTTGGAAGCTCAAAACAATATTTTTTATTCTAATAGATAATATACTCTGTAGTCTTCTTCAGCTCATCATGTCAGGAGGAGTACTAATCAATCTTCGTGAAATTTAATCACATTAAAAAAAAACGGTGGTTCGTGCAAAATGCAAACTACGTTTTTGTTTGATTATACATTTTTTGACGTGTAGCTACGCACGCCAGAAAACGATTCTTGTTATTATAAAATGTGTTGTTAGATTTTTGACGTTGTTCTGTGTCTATTGTTATTACTTGTTTGGTCGATATGCTCTGTGGAGGTGTTTTGTGATCTGTGTGTTGCTGAAAAGCAATTATTTTGCGTGTTAGGAAGTGACCAATAGAAATTCATGGACATTCCGAATATAGAAAGAACGAAAGAAGGTTAAATGATTAACGGAATATTAACAATTGATTTGAGCTGAGCCTGCTCACGAAAACACGGAGAGATGCAATATTTATTGAAGAGACCTCTCGTGACAGCGATTCTAACGACATATATGGGACATACAAGGCAAACATTAATAGACGAGACATAAATAACGAAATTGGTAAAATTGATGAATCAGAAGTCCGCCACAGTTTCTTAATGCCTGGGTGAAAGACAAGAATCGGACACATAATACACTGGAGAATAAAATTGATGAATGAAGAGATTTATAATATTTTTAGAAACTCCATTAAACTTTATTTTATTTATAGACGAGAAGCCACGGGTAGTTTACTTAAGCCATATTCGATACTTTTCCTTCAAGAAACAAAATAATTAGCATCGTTAAAATGATTTTTAAATTCTATAAATAAGACATTTGCGTAGAAAACCGAAAATATTTAGTTATTCCACTTCATTTTTATTAACGGAGATGATTAATTTATTTTGGTTGGTACAATGAATTTATTTATAACTTGCGGCTTTTAATTCCATAGTATTATTTGTTAAAAATTACATATTTTTGTAGAAAAATAGGTAGAATATTAAAAATAAAGGTGTGTATGTAATAAAATTGTATATTTTGAGGATTGAATCATTAGTTGTTATTTTAATCCTTTAGTTTTGTAGCCATGAATGAAGATTACTAAAATATTTTTCTAAGAAATACTCATAATGATATAAATCGTTCTTAGATTGAAAAATGAAGATAATAGTACAGTTATATATATATTTTTTAAAGCATCTAGGCGTTGAATTCAGATTTTTTTTAAAAGCGCAAACAGGAGAGCAAGAAACGCCAAGACGTTCCACTAAAGTGGTTTATCTCATATATTTATTTTAAGTTTGTTGGGTACAGCTAATCAATCATACGTGTAATGTGTGAGGTACTTAGTACCTCACACATTACACATTTACCCCATGTACACCACGAAACTGTTTTTCCCATATACTTAAATGTATGTTATGTATTCATATGCAAACTGGTAGCTTGGGTAGTGATATGCAACCGACTGCTATTAAAACAGCAGATTGTTGCCTCTCTCAACCAACTCCACTTCTGCTTGAACGTGGTGAGCCCTACATAGTCGTGCCATATCAAGATTGCGGTAAACAATCCTTTTATTGTTGTGACATGATGAACTGACGGGAGAAAGGAGGTCTGACAGAGTTACCAAAAGAGCTCTATCAGCTTTAACTAGGCACGGTGTAAACCGGTCGTAAGCTCGGAAAGCCGTCTGGCAAGCGTGGCGCTTAAAGTAAACTACCCACATGATAAAGGCTCATGCGGAAGTCTTACGTTCAACAGTGGACGGATACAGGCTGATAATGACTATGCAAATTGGTAAGATTTTTTTTTATTTATTTATATCTTTATTGGGTCAAGGTTGTATGAAAGAGGAACTACAGATACCGGAAAACCATTCCAGACTTCACTGGAGGTATTAAAAATAGAATCTTAAAAAGTGACAGTTATGATTGATTTTTTTATTAAGGAGACGACACGATTAGATTGATGGACTCAAGTGCCCTAAAAAGCAACTAAGCAATGAAAAAATAAAAATATTAATCTCGTATTTGTTAAATTAAAAAATATCAAAAGCATTAAGTTATTAAGTGGAAATGATTGAATCTAAATGTTAAATATTGTCTTTGTTGTAATCTGATTCAATCTCCGATTTAATTATTTTGTTTTTCATAACGTCAAATTATTAATAATGGAGATGTTTTCAGCTCACGAGCCTCCGTAAAAATATTAATCATGTTTCAATTACAGGTAATAATGAAATTCCAGCAATCTCAGTCTGTGGAAATATTAGAATTTTCAGGCATAATACACGCGGCGCTTAATAACATTCTGCGTACTCTCGAGTACGGGGGTGTATCTAAGAGACGAAGAATCCAACGAATGTGTATGAAATTCCACAACAATTTACACTAATTCTCCGCCTAGCTTTACATTCCAGAATGAGTAAATCTTTCTTCACATACCGTCCTCGCTTCATAATATCTGGAGTCTACCTGCCTCACACCCGCATCACACCGGAGGACAGTTAAGTCTACTTGATGATGCGCTCATTCAAATTAGGATCAGTTAGCAACTGATAAATCCAGTGAGAGTTTCCTCTGAACAATTGTGGCCACTGCACAGAAGTGCTGAAATAAAGAACCCGTGAAAGAGATTAGAATCGTATTCACGGGTTGGAAAGAGTTGTAGAGATACAGATTTAGCAGAGTTCCAAGCTGCCGTGGAACAAGTGGCAGTATTAAATGACAGCAACCATTTTCGATCTTGCGATCAGAATATAATATGTATTGTACGTGTTATGCTTAGTATTCTTAGAATCTGCTTCTACAAATCTGTATAGAGTACAACTTAACGTCACGAGATTGTTTTTCCGAGAAAGCGTCTTCACTCACTGAAGAATACAGGCTCTATCTGTTGTAGTGGCTTTAAACCACGGGAACTTAGTGAAACCTTAGATAAACCATTACATACTAGTATGTGAACAATGTTAAGTAAAATTATAAAATATTAACTTGATTCTCAAATGGCGGAAGCGTTTCTATTTTATTTCTATTTTTTTTTTAAATTTCTTTTTCTTTTGTATTCCTTTTAAGAACCACCTCGAAAAGCAATTATATACGCTAAAGCTACAAATGTATTATGTTTATAAATTTAACATATATTTAAATAAATATAAAACATTAATATGTAAAACTGCACTCACAAAATAAAGATGATGTTAAGAAAGCAATAATACTTGCCATCGACAAGAGAGAAAAATGATGTGCTACAAGGCTTACAGACAGATTGAAGTGAAAAATTTCTTTAAAAGCGATCACTTGGTTGGGATTTGTGGTGGGAAATCTGACTTTTTAACTCAGCTGGTCGTTTTGTATAATTGTTACTGTTTATGGATCCAATTAATAAATATAATTTTCCCAAAAAGACGTTTCTTTCATAATGATCCTGTACGATTATATTATAGAGATAACTTTATAATGTATTGATTTTGCGCATGAAATATATCATATATCATATATTAATGTCATAATAAATTAATAAAGCAACATCAAATCTGTGACTAAACAGAAATTACCGTTATCCATATTCAAGAAAAGTAAATAAAATCTATTTAATACTAGGGTTATCCGTAAAATAAAGTTCCCATGGCGCCATGGGATCCTTATTTTACGGATAACCCTCGTATCATTGAAACAGTTCTCAAATTCAATGCCGAGAAAATAAATAGCGATATAATTTTACTTGATATTATATCTATCAACAAAGTGTGAATGGAAAACATATTGCATATTGAAATATCATGAATAAATTATTGGCAATGTATTATTCTCCTCGAATCTGAGAAGTATGTGGTGTTTTCTTTGGCGGCGAAGATAGACGACAGCATGAAGCGAATATGTTAGGATTTGCTGAAGATCCTCTCAATATGTTTCAGGGTCTCTACAAGGACGTCTACGATCGGATCGTGGCGCAGGTGGATCTTTTTCCAGCGAATTCCTCGCGAATATGCTGATGAAATATGCGTTTAGTTCATGGGGATGAATGTATGAGCCGATTTGTTATTTCTCACTAGGCGATAAAGAGCTCATACTATAAACACATACAGAACAAACCGCGTACATTTAACGCCCACAAATACGTGCTAGACTTCAATAGATAAATCAGCCGAATGAATTGAGATATTTGATAAGAAACTTATTGAATTTCTTGAATTTTCATGTAAAATATCGAGTTTTCAGCATATAATCTTTAAGATATTTTTTAATTTGCTTTAATGAAGCTAATGATAAGATAATTAACATCGTAAAGTTTTCACATAAAAACTGGTGTACAAAAATTAGTCGGAATTCATTTTGACATTTGGCTGAACAGATATTTGACCGTTCTGAGGGGTAATGAGATATAAGATAAGTGACATATTTATACGAACAAATAATGGTGAATATGTAACTCTTTTAATGTAAACTATAATTTCAGTTTTAGCAAGCACTCTAACAATGTGAATAGTTATTTTAATATCATAATTTTTGCCACAAAGTTTGTACAACATTATCGAAAATGGTTTCGAAAGCAAAATATGTTAGAAAAAACTAAAAATATCAAAAAAAAAAGTTTCAATATTATCGAGACTACGGAAATTAATATTTTCTGTTAAATAAAAATATAAAATAAAATAACTTCTTAGGTTTTCACGGCCAGATTTGATGTTGTGGCTTATGGGTTGAGCCGTGTGTGGTGAACTTTTTTCAACCAATATTTCGACCACCATTGCAGGGGTCTTCTTCAGGATTAATAATTTATTTAGTTTTGAGTTGGTTTATTCAGATTATATATTTATTTTCAAAGATAATACGGAATTTTCGTACATTTTTAAAACAAAATGCCGCACTAATTTATTTTATGCATATCTTATTATTTATAATGATAAATTTCAATGTTTGTACGAAACAGTCTAAAGTTTAACATTCAATCGACATTCATAATTCTGATTAACGTTTCTCAATTAAGCATCACATGTACTTAGAATTAATATTTAAATACACTATTATTTCGATGCAAGGAGACAGTACATATTGATTTATTGTCAAAAGCGGACAAGTTAGTGCAAGGCACTTAAGTGTATCGCAGTATACCGGGCCATTGGGAACATATTCCCATACACTGTCCCACCTGAGCCTTCTTAAGCGAGCGTGTTCTCGGACCACTGAAGAAATATAAATCACCGTGACCCGCTCAAGTCTGCAAAGAAATAGTCCCCGATTCTGAAAACTGAAAACTACTCTTAAGGCACTCGTAAATTATGGTATTTCAAGTAATGATTATGAAAGTCGTGTATTTATTAGCGCCAAATAATGGTATGGAATGAAATAACGTCATTATGTTCAATAACCTAAGGGTTATCAACTGACAATACTTGGTGAAACTGCATAATTATATTTTTAAATAATTTAAAAAAAAAAAACTAAAAATGTTTAGTTTTGATTCACGTTTATTTTAAATGTTTACATGTTTCTAGTCATTACCTATATAAGCCACTGCCAGTTTTTATTTTATCACTATTGAAGATGGTCTCCAGGGAGGCTGAAACATGAAATCATTTAAAGTAAATGTGAATCACAACTAAATATTTTAAATTTATTATTTTTGTAATTAAAATTAATTTAAAAGTATAGTTAGTATATTCGTTCTCGATTTTTCAGTTATTGCTAAAACTAGAGGTATTTGCCAAAGTATAACATGAATCTACTCGTAGAAAACTGAGCAATCTCCTTTAAAGTACAGCATAGGGAGCATCGAGTTAATTCATATAATTTCTTTAAAGATCATCATTAGAAAACATCAAAATTCATCTCGGATATAATAACTTTTTTAGTGTTTGCTTAAACATTCTGTTTTCAGTTGAATTTCTTGAAGAATATTATTACAATACTTTATTATTTGAGACAATGAATTGAAAATAACAGCTGATAGAATTGTGTGGCGAAAATTGTGGTAGTATTTTGTGACGACTTTATGACATCATTGGCTTACCTTATACGAAATACAAACCAATTGTTTGCCTCTGTTATAAATTATGTATTTGATGATCAACTGATATATTGTAACATTTTTTTAGTTTTCACCAATGATCAATTCAAATATTAATTCGGTAAATACTTTTTACATTGGATCACATGAACACTGTTTACCTACCAAAATATCGCAGATTTGTTTTCAATGAGAGCTTTTTTGGTTTTTCACGTGTATATTCATAATAGTAATATTATGTTCAAACGTGGATATAACTAAATAATCTTTCATTATAAGTGAAATTATAGTCCTTCAGTATTTAAAAATTTTTTTTACTGAAAGTGGTCCATTAAAAAAATTTGTTTATTGAATAAAGATAACAAGTGTTTCATTTTTTAACTGAAATAATAATTGCTGCAGAATTTTTTCTGTAACTTCATACGTTGAAACTAAATCAAACCGTTAAGCTCGCATTATGGTTGATGGGGTAAATATGCATGTGATTCATAATTGTTGATTTATTCCCATGTGTGTCTATAATAGAAAAAGAGTCATACATAGTTGTACCTGCGCCTCAGTGTACCAAGTCTATTCGACGTGTACATAAGTCACTGTGACCTGCCCCAGTGCGCCTTGCAAAGTCCCTCCTTGCAATGTGTAACGAGATAACTTTGAACATTAGAAAATTTCCCATCGCCCCCGAATGAGATATCATATTCGAATAAATCAAAAGTTCGCCAACAAACAAAGGCCGACTGCTGTGCCACTTGTACAGGCACAGTGCACCTCAAAATGCAGTTGAGATTATAAATGTTCAATTCACTTAAACATAGTAATTTGTAACCAAATCATAATTTCACAGTTGATCTTCACAACGTGAATTTTCTTACAGATCCAAACGTGAAAATTATGCAATAGCTTACCAATAAGATTGAAAATACATTTTATCTTTATTCACGTATACATGACATATGATAAACAAAAAGCCACAGGAAAATTCCGCCACTAATTTTATTCCTTGCCTTATACCAAGACATCTCAGCAACATACTACAGTTGTAGAATGCGAGACATATTTTGTGTAATTTGTCAATAGCATTTTATTAGATAAAATGATTTGCCTGACATTATCAAGGTCTGCACCATTTGGTTTTATGAAACGAGTTATCAAACAAGTAATAGAATCCATTTTTTTGCTTGTGTGTAATTTTTTCTATATTTTTTTCTCTGTTGATAAAAATCATAAATAAAAAATAATATATATTTTGTTCAGCATCTATTGTTGCATAGATTTGGTGATCTAACTAGAACCGCGCTTACAATACGCTTAAGTCGTTGATTTTTTGTTCTTACATTTTAATTTGTTTGGTAGAAATGTTCACATTTTTTGCATGGGCACATTAATTTCAAGCGAGAAAAATTAATTCCAACCTAACTTTGAAACCCATTAAGTTTTTAATATAAAAGATATATCCAAGCTAAAGATGCCTTAAAGATGAGACTCATGGTTTGGTGGTGACTGGTGAGAGCGTTTTTTTCTCAAGTTGTAAAAATTATATTTCTTGCGATGATTTACAGTGCACTCCATATTAAAAGATTTAAAAAGTTTGAGAGATTTAACTATGCTAGGCTAGACTTTAATGGAAAAAAAGTTAAAATTTGAAATATTTTTACAAGTAATATATTGTTTAATTAAATGTTTTGTTACTATATCCATTTTTTCCTTGTAGTAAAACTAAAAACTAATTCAAATTATTATCATTCAAATAAAATGAATATAAGTATTTTAATACGAAATATTTTGTGGAATGCATACATAAGACAACGAATTTATATATTTTCAAAATCACACTTTGTGTCATGAGTAGTATTACAACAGTATTTTAAGTATTATTTTTCGCTATTTAAATTATTATTCTATAATTCATTTTTATATACACTTAAACAAATATAATATATCTGTTCTTTTAAAAATTTTAAAACAATGTGCATTTCTTATTTTTTGTTTGGGTGTTGTACTATATCTCTTCTTCTTCGTGTCAGCGACGTCAAATTATTTTTTCCCAATATCTGGCAACATCGATAGTCGTGTGTTGCCCAGCATTAGGTCCTGAGATGTGCAACTTGTTGGGCACATGGAGCAGCATCGTAGGTGGTACTATATCTAAAGTTTAATTCAGTAAATGTAAGATGTCTAATAAGTGATGTTACACAATACACAATACGACAACGTTTAAATCTAGTCATTGAAAGCACAATAATACCAAATATAGTTTTATTAAAAGTAATATTAGGTAATATTTATATATTAAAAAAATCTGTTACAGAGTTATATTTAAGTAAGGGTGGTATTTGAAAAGACTGTTATTTTGTTGTAAAATACTTGTTAGATAAACAGAGTTCAGCCACGTATAAAGACGTTCAAAAAATATATTTTTCAGGCTATACTCGTGCTCTCTGAAATAAACAATACTTCAGCGATTCCCACATAATCCAACGCGTGAGCACACATTAAAAAGAAATTCTTTTGTTGGGAAAATTTATTCGTTTTCTTAAAATTTTAAAATATGGACGCAAACTCTTGCCCTATTATATTCCCTTCGCACCAGACTGACTTGTTACAATGGCCGCTGAAAATTTTTACCGAGCCTTTGATAAATGTGTCTGGAAGGTAAGATGAAATAATGCATCACGCGAAAAAGAAAGCCTTCTCGGTCCGGAGTGTAGGTGAAAATGTGTCAAAGATAATGAACGATGGGACGGCAGCGAAAAAATATATAAAAATTAGTGTTTTTCAAATATAATTTTATCTCGACTTGATAAAATTTGACAGACCAGACAGTAATGATTGAACGATCCTTGTTACAAAATTGTTTTTTCCGACACTTGTTAGACTGGAAATTACAACAGTAACTTCAATGAGTTGTCTTGAAACTTTTTTTAACATTTCAAAAAAAAAAATTGATACGAAAGTGTACGCAATTTTGATTTAGAAAATAACAATTGTGATTTAAAGCACATTTTACTGATGAGAAGAAACCCAAGACAATCAAAACCATAGAGGAATGTTGCAACACAGAGAGTCACTGATGTCAGATTGCGAAGACCTCCAGACCGAATCACATTAAGAATCCTGTCCCATGTGTTTGATTAGCTGCTTCTCGTAATTTTTTTTAAATTTATTTAATAGAACCGCAGTTCCAAGGTACAGAGAATAATAAAAAATAACAAACATAGAGTATACATACACATACAATACTTACAAAAAAACATAGAATAAGAAGAAGAAGATGACACGAGTCAAAGATCACATAGATCTAGGAAAACAATACCATCGACAAAAGACGAATATGATGTAAGAAAAGGATCGAAGTGTGCTGGTGGGCCATTTAGGAGCGCCATTGCCGTTGTTCTAAATTGAGTGCTTGAAGCTTCACAAGTATCAACTGGGATCAAAAACAATGGAAAGCTACAAGCACGGGTGTACCTATCTAGAACGTAGAAGTAAAACATTCAAGAATCCCAGGGCTGTGAATTACACCATGAAGATGAAGGAATGAATGCTTGAAGCAGCAATTTTCTAACGGGACTCTAACGAATGGAAGTGTAGCTTATGCTCTCCTACCGCATCCTAAAAAATGTGCCAACCAGTTACACCTTTGCCTCTTGACCGAATGAAGTATGAAAGGTTGTCTTGTCCACTTTTCATCTCGTTATTCCTCACAAAGACAAATCATAGTACTCTTAAGTATCCTACGCAGGTATCTGCTCTCAAAATCCATGATACAGCTGCATTTGCTCTTATTGTAGTGACAAGATTCACAGCCGTAAAGAAGAATGGAGACAACACCGGCGCTGTATGTACGCCACTTTGTTTGATCGAGTTAGGCTGCATGTCCCATATATATACAAATCATCTGTTAACCGCCGGCAGGTATAGCTCAATGATCAAAGCGTTTGCTTTGAAAGTCAAAGGTCGTAGGTTTGATCCCCAACGGAGATAAAAAAGGATTTGTAATCGATTTCTGAGCTCTAAAATTACCCTCCCGGTTGGTTTGAATTTAATCCCTCACCCGTAAAATGCCAGTCATAGCCTATTTATCAAAATTGGTGGTAGACGAAAGCCGTCCCGTGAAGACCACCCATTCATAGTAAATTCCTGTAATAATAAAGGATGATGCTTGAATCTCAGGCTGTAGTCTATGACGTTGGCGGATCAACACTCTACATGCAGCGCTTAGTCATATGCCCTATGGTAAGCGTCATAGAATTCCACAGATGAGACTTCAGAATTACTATAACCATCTGTCGGTATTCTCCTGTATGTGATTACATAAAAAAATAAAAAATAACCGATAATAAAATAGCTGAATTGTTTTATCTTTCACATCGTTAAATACTCACCAAATCAAACCACCCATGAATGATTTTTTTCTAGCAGAAGATAGTATGAAGCTGATGGTAATGTCGGAAAAGAGTAGGAACTATTGGGCGATTAGCTAACAGCTTGAATTCGAAGTAATATAAAGTGAAGTGTTTTATTGTGAAGCGGAAGCCGAGAGCCTTTGACCCAATATGGTAATTTTAAGGCTAAAGTTTAATTACAAACTTAAATCAAGAGCCTACGGAACTCGTAAATAACTCATTTCTAATACAGCGGCCAATTTTTAATTCGAAAACTTTAATTACCGGCCGGCACATAAGACCGTGAAATATCGCTTTTTGAATAATTATTACATTCTAATATAATACAGGCAGTTCATAAGTTAGTTCATTATTATTGAATTCTGAGAAGGACTAAATTCAGATAAATAAAATTGCATTTTTTGACATTATGAAGAAGTTTGTTTTGGACATATAACTCAATGTTACGTGTAAGGTGTTTCAAAAACATATAACTGAACAGAATCTTAAGGATAATAAGTCTTAAATCTATTGAATTCAGCTCGATATAGCCCTAGCAGACCTCGATATGCAATTTTACTAACGGTAGCGATTTGTGGTCCAGCTGAGGGCTGAAAGCATACGCTCCGCCTCGGGCCGAAAGTTCGTCAATTTTTAACTTGAATATATGTCAATGTGCTTCTAAAAAAAGTCTTTGTGTTGCTCATTTTCTCCTCATCCCTCCACAAAGTGTCCTGATAACTTTACCGACCACGTTAAGTCCATTTTTTTTAAGTAACGGGGATGATACTATAAAAAATGATGAAGTTTATAAATATGGAATGTTTCCAGGGTGTCGCAACAGAGCACCACAGTCATTACATTAGTTTTAAATGACTCCAGATTACTTTTCAATTCAACTTAATGATTTTTTAATCTTTATATCCTCCTCGCTCACTCCCGTGTTAGGGCATAACGTCTTCACAAATTGTCACAATAGCGTTCAGCACCTTCAAATTATTTTATTTTTGCTACCAAGTCTTCATAGAGTGCAAGTATATATTTACTTTGTATAATTCCCAATCTTTCCCTAGAAAAAAAAAACTCAGGTCTTGAATTATTATGCATTAGTAATTTCCAAGGCCTGTTAATTAACCAGTTTTTTAGGAGATCTAAAAAACGCTCTCAAGGCTAATCGGTCCTGAGAGGTTGTTCAGATCAATTTAATATTGATGGGTTTTAGATGTATATATATATATATTTTTTATGTAAACTCACAGGAGAATACCGACAGATGGTGATAGTAATTTTTTGAAGTCTCATCTGTGGAATTCTATGACGCTTACCATGATGTATATGGCTAAACTCTGCATGTGGAGTGTTGATCCGCCAACGTCATAAACTACAGCCCGAGATTCACGCATCATCCTTTATTATTACAGGAATCTACTATGAATGGGTGGTTTTCACGGAACGACTTTCTTCTACCACCTATTTTAATTGATAGGCTATGACTGACATTTTACGGGTGATGGATCAAATTCACACCAACCGGGGTATTTTAGAGCTCAGAAGTCAATTAAAAATGCTTTTTTTTTTAATCTCCGTCGGGGATCGAACCTACGACCTTTGGCTTGCAAAGCAAACGCTTTACCATTGAGCTATGACCGCCGGTCAAATCATATTACAACTAAGAGACCTTTATAGTTATTATATACTCTCAACTATATATTTTTCAATAATATCACCATTGACACGTAAAGATTTAGTTTTATAATAAACATTTAATTCATAAAATTATTTTTTCGTTATTTTAAAAGGAGTTTAAATTAAATTATTTTTTTCATAGACTTATAATTTTGTGTGTTTAATGACATTATTAATTCTAATACGTGTGAAGTACTTCTAATTAACATATTTATTCAAAATGAAATACTTACTTCAACGTATAACAAAAGCAATCAAAATACCAATTTATCAAACGCTTGGCAGAATTATTTAGGATTTATATAAAAAATATTTTCATCTTTCCACTTCCTTGTATGTTTCTTAGCCGAAGCACTGATAACAGAGACTTACCGCTAAAAATTTCAAGTCTCAATTCATAATTACATACTAACGCTACGTTTATATAAAGTAAGCATGCATTCGTATGTGTGTCGGTGTATATAAAAACTAGTTAAATAAATAGTAATAAAATCATCTGTACGAAGTATGGTTATATTTTTAAGATGCTACTACAACAAAGTATAATGTCTCAGCTTGATACTAAGCATTGAAAATTATATTTAACTGTGTAACTATGGAGGGAATTGATTTCTTAAACAAGTAGAAAGAAAATACACAGTTTATAATGTAAAAATTATTTTTAATTTTTTCAGGCATGTTTAAATAATAAATATATCTTATTTTCAACCCATACTTCTTTTTGATCTATTATTTTTGTATATCAATTATTTTGTTGCCATACTTAACTTACTTAACAAAGACGTGTTACGTAATTGGATGTCAAACAATACTAAGCGATTTTCTAGGAATTAGGCAGCTAAATTTTCATGCGTACATGTGTATCAGGCATATAGCCTACTTGAATTACAAAGAAAGGCATGTTTTTAAGCCTGCTTAAGTAAAGAAACTCTAAGAATTTTGTAAAAAGAAAAACAAAAATTATTCTTATTTACGCTTATTTTCGTGTTATTGTTTGGTTAATTTTGCGACCTACAATGTCAATTTATCAGTTAATTTTTTTTGGAGCCTGATACCCACTTTGTTTTCATGTTGGGTAATACTAAAAAACACACAATTAACTTTTAATTAATAAAACCTTGAAAAAAGTAACATGAAACTTAGTTCAACGTCGAAGTAATTTAGTCAAAGAATTTAAAATGTAATTAATGACTTTTCAAAATTACACTGAGGAACTATAACCGGTTTTAATTTTTTTCTTGAGTAACTACATCATCATCGTTAAATATTATTATTTACAAAAAAAAACAGCAAAGTATATGTACTAACAACGCACTATAAGGTATCATTAGATTTTCATTAGGTATCGAAATTCACATCCTCACAAGTATTTTAAAACAGGGTTAATACACGTGCTTTAATATTGTAATATATGTTGTAGATCCTGAGTACATGATCATGATTTCCATTGAGCCTTGAAAAAAAGGCAGTTGTCCTACGGTACATGACCTAGCAAGGTTCACGAAGTAATCGACTGTAGTGTAGAATGCTGTCTTTTCCGCTCTCTAAGCTCATCATTCCTTACAGGCTACTACTTATGATAACTATAATAAGGCTTTATTTATTTTATAATAACTATTTTCACGTAAGCAGAACAAAATTTGCATAATGAATAAGGCTGCGCAAAAAGCTTAAATTTAAATATATTAAATGAACGAAATGTATTTTTAGGTGTCCTAGAATGTAAAGAATTCGGTGTTCAAGGACTTTTAAATGTAAAAAACACAGTATTATCTCAGAGTGCTTAAACAAGACAGATTTTTTCCCGGAGATACCAGGGGGACATAAAAAAGAAGGGGACGTCCATTTGCGCTAATGCCCGTGATTTTATTTGATTAATTTGCCAAGAGCCCGGAAAGTGTACCGGCCACTCTCTTCTGGTCGCCTGATACTTAAAATCGGGTCCGGGTGGAGCTAAATGCTAATGCAAGGTTAGAATTTTGCTTTCCGACTGGAATCTCTTTGAAATTATCATACCGAGCCATCCCTAGAGTTGTGTTTATTAATTTGGAACATAATTTGAATTCAATTACATTAGAATTCACACTGAAAGGATTTGTCTGCAGTAAATAAAACTTTTATTATAGAATACTTAATTTAATTCTTTTTTTATAAAATAAAAAATCTTTGCATGTCCGGAATATATGGTGAATACAATTTGCCATGATTCAGCTCTGTCATTTCCCAGTATACGTATAAATACATACATGGTATTTCCGACAGATAGTGATTGTAATGAAGAAATTTCCTGTGTGGATTATATGACGCTTACTTTGCTACATATGTCTAAAGCACTGCATGTGGAGAGTTGATCTACCAACGTCATAGCCTGACGTTCACGCATCATCAATTAATCACAGGAATTTACTATGAATGGGTGGTTTTTAAGAGACGACTTTGGACTACCTCCAATTTAATAATACCCATGCCTGACATTTTACAGGTCAAGCATCAAATTAAGATCAACCGTAAGAATATTTATAAACCTTAGAAATCGATTGAAAATATTTTTTTTCTCCGTCAGGGATCAAACTGATGACCTTACAACATAACCGATACCAATACACCATGCCGGTCGGCATTCTACCAGGGAACTTATACTGTTACCGATAATCTCCACTAGGTCCAGGAACTCAAAAAGACGGAAGTTTTATAATCTAAATTCAAATATAAATAAGTGATTTGCCCAACGCTCCTGGGTTTTGGACCATTTTGTCATTAAATTTGGCTAAACCATTTTTTTTTAAATAAAATTCTCAGAAACCAACTTGTACTTAAGTACATCGTAATAATTTCTTTTTCGGTTCGAATATTTTTTTATGCCTTTTAATTTTTGCTTACTATTTCATAATTAGTAGTAAACCATTACGTTATATTTTAAAAATAAATTTTAAGAACTACTCATGGCCATGAGTAAACATGGCGCATAAGATATTTTTTTTCAATTTTCTTTCTCATAAAAAATATTGAAATGAAAAGATAAAATGTCTTCTTCCGTATATTTTCATAAAATATTCCATTCAACCGCACGCCTATTTTCTTATTTAAATTTCGACGAGCGTACGTACATTGCTTTAAATGCTTGCGTTATTTTGTTATTTAAACACTCATTGAATATCAATCTCGTGGCTTATACTGTTATACTACCCCAGTAAGCGTATCAAGTTGTTTGTGATATAAATTGAATGGCATTGGGCCCCCATTGTTTATTTTTCAATCAATAAACAGCGGCGGCGTCTTCGAGGGCGCTCCGCCCCAAATCCGCGCCCCCTTCCAGAGCTGTCTCGAGTGAATATCTCAAAACGTCAAAACGGAGATGGGACGTAAAAGCTTCAGGAATGTAACTAGAGAATTTGGCGCCTCAACGTTATATAAAGAAGCAAAATTAAGTTATTTTTTTTAAATATATTTATTTATGACATTGTTCGATCTTAGCATCTCACTCTTAAGCAAATGCAGCCACATAATTCGTTTCAAAACCGTAGAATACTGAGAGTAACAATGTTTAAAATTGTGAAGAATGTCAAAGTGAGAGTGCGGACATGGCAGACTTCCATACTACAGTCGGTCAAGAGACGAAAGTGGACCTAGCTGGAACACGTTCTACGGATGCTGCAATAAAGCATTAACTGTAGCTGCCTTTTCTTTAAGCTCTTGGGCTCGCGCCGTCTTGGATGGCCGTCGGGAAATATATTTAGAGTGTATTTGGTGGAGTTGCGGGAGGCAAATATGACATGGAAATCATGTGATTGTATTCAAAATATTTGGGTTGAATTCTTTCTTAGTAAAAAATAGTCTAGGCTTAGGGAACATTGAGCATCATACGGTTTCCTTAAAAATAAGCGATTTACAAATCACCCAAAAATATGCCTCGGATACTAGAGTTACTTCTTTTTATGCAGTCAGAGTTATGCTCTGAAGCAACCATGTACTCAAGTGGACTATCAGATGCAGATATGTCTAAGAACAAGGATTTGTCAGTGGCAGACGACAGAACTAAGTGGCGGCAATTCAGACGTGCGGCCTTGATAAAGTTTAAATATTATTTCCAAAAGAAATATACTTCAAACATCACAGAAAAATTCATAGAATATGTCATTGAAATGATTAATGTATTATAAAGGCTTCACTGTTAAGAGTATTTATTATGTATTACAGTGATACTAAATCAGGAATGTGAAACATTTTGTAAGAGTTTTTTTCAAGGGTACTGTTGAAAAACCAACTGTTGACAACGTAAAACGTTCTTTTTTCATTTTAATTTTTCTCTTAGGAATTTTGTCTGTGTATTAGATATATCAGAGAAATGGATTTAACAATAACCAACGATAGTCCTTTTTAAAAATATATTTGAAACCTATTATGCACGGGAGATTGGTATAAAAGTGGAGGTGAAATTGAAAAAAAAAACTTAAAAACATTATTACTTAAATATACATATACTAAACATAAAATTCTTTTTTCAACGCGTCAATCCAAGCACAAAAATAACGGCAGAAGCGGGATGCGAACCGCGGACTTTGGAAACCAACAATGCCCAGGTATTCATACCGCTCGGCGAATCGCGCCATTGCTATGCCTAGACCGACCCGCGATGAAACTAGTATTTGTATCATTGTTATTATCGTACAACAGATGTCGCCATAGTATATATTCAAAGTATGTATATTTTTATTATTATTCTATCAGTATTCATTTATTCACAAGCTTAATATTATTACTTTCCGGCAGTCTATTTATTTTTGTCTAGGCATAGCAATGGCGCGATTCGCCGAGCGGTATGAATACCTGGGTATTGTTGGTTTCCAAGGTCCGCGGTTCGCATCCCGCTTCTGCCGTTATTTTTGTGCTTGGATTGACGCGTTGAAAAAGAATTTTATGTTTAGTATATGTATATTTAAGTAATAATAATATTGTAATATAGTCAATGATCTATAAAAGTAGATTAGAATATTGAAATAATAAAATAATATTCTAATAAAAATTAAAAAAAATTAATTAATAATGTCTCCTTGAGACAATATCAAGAAGGTCAAAATTATCCATCAGTAACACAGGTAAATGATTGGTTATAAAGTCCGAGTCGGAACTATAAGTAGTCGTTTCACATCCATTCAGTCTATAGTTTGGTTCGAGACCCGAGTGGTACTTACTAAAATAAATAGACTGCCGGAAAGTAATAATATTAGCTTGTGAATAAATGAATACTGATAGAATAATAATAAAAATATACATACTTTGAATATATACTATGGCGACATCTGTTGTACGATAATAACAATGATATAAATACTAGTTTCATCGCGGGTCGGTCTAGGCATAGCAATGGCGCGATTCGCCGAGCGGTATGAATACCTGGGCATTGTTGGTTTCCAAAGTCCGCGGTTCGCATCCCGCTTCTGCCGTTATTTTTGTGCTTGGATTGACGCGTTGAAAAAAGAATTTTATGTTTAGTATATGTATATTTAAGTAATAATAATATTGTAATATAGTCAATGATCTATAAAAGTAGATTAGAATATTGAAATAATAAAATAATATTCTAATAAAAATTAAAAAAAAATTAATTAAAAACATTAAATCGTTTTTGGTTTTTTAGAATATATTTCAACATTCAAATGCTTTAAAGAAAATTGAAGATCTGTACCAATATATTTTGAATTAACCTATATTTATACATACAAATCTACAGTTAATATCATCTTCATGACTTTTCTCTCATCATATTGATGATATGTTTAGTATGTATATAATTATATCGATTTATAAAAAAACAAAAACATAAAATCACTCACACACAGACTCATAGTAACCAGAAAAAGGTATGTCAATAGAATTGATTTTTATTGATGAATGTTTTTGTATATATTATTATAAATTCATTCATACAAGTATCTGTGATTATCACTGTTTTTCATCATCAAAGAATCACTGATTTTTTTCATGATTAATATTTTCTTTTCATCTTAATACCAGCTTATTCTTATTTAATAATACTGGTGAACAAGTTCCAAACCACTGCTGTAGACCGACGGATTACAAATTTGTATACAAAGAAAGATACTTTATTATAAGAATGTTATGGAATATTTATTGTCCTGACAACTTATAACGAAATTAATCTAGTTTTCGCTGTGGCAAAAAGGACCAATCTGTTTAAATAATGATAATAATTAAGATTAGTTCCTTTGTAGACCGAAAATAATATGATAACGATGTAATGAAATCCTTTTTGGAATGTTCTCGTTTCGGAGTAGTTTTCTATGCTTTTCGAAACTTTCGTCTGAATAGTACTTTAGAAATTTTCAATTTAATTAGCAGTTACGGGGTTAAAATAATTTAATTAGCAGTTACAGTTACAGTTAAACAGAAGATATTCTGCCACGTAAATTTTACAAAAAACTAATAGTATTGTTCTTTTCAAATTATAAAACAATTAATTTAATTGATAAATAGTATTCAAAAAATATATATTTTTAAATTTTTATACCGAGAAAATGATAAATATCAAACTCGTATGTGATTAATTTTACATTTTATTTTAATTATATGGCCAAAAAACATTCCACAAGCCAGTAATTTTGCTTCGATAACCCTTTTTTTAATTTATCAGTTCTTTTATAGAAATATTGTAAAACTGAACAAAGCCACATCTGTATAAATAGTATTATATGTAATATTATATTAAATTGTATTATATTAACTGCATAAAAATTCATTAGGAATATGCACATGATGTTAACAATATAAATATAATAAAATTTTTTTGAACTTAAATATGTTAAATGCGCCATTTAACGTCGAAACAAATGTAAGAAAATAAGCAATAAAAGCTGAAAAAAAATAATTAAATACGTCTTAGCAAAGCTAAGTAATTTCAATTTTATTTCAATTTTTCATTTTTAATTTTTATATTTCAAAAAAGGCATAAAGGTATCGTATTTCGGAATGATAGGGCAGAGAGTTATTACTGTAAACATTTTTTTTTAAACGGAGGCATTGTGGAAAGACTCCTGAGTACTTGAGCCAAACAAAGCTTTTGATATTTTCTCTAAGGGTAAATCTTAAGTTAAATAAACTAAGCTTTCTGACCGCCAGACCATAGAAAAATGAAATACACCTGTAACATCATCGACTTTTAATTTACAAAAATAAGTAATATTGTATTTGTTTCATACTTTACTTTTTTTTAAAGTTTAATTTATTTTTTGAGGTTAATTTTAATTATTTTTTGTTACTTTGTAAATCATCTTTGTAATGTTTTTGTCAAAAGCCTATTATTAGTGAAGCTCTTATTATATTGCAAAAAACCTTTTTCTAAGTTCTTAATAAATATTGGTTGCACATATAATATATTAAAAAATAAAAAAAAAAATTGATGGAAAGTTTTTTAATTTCATCAGCTTGCTTCAAATTAATTCTGATTTTCTGGGCATTTGAACTTGTATTTATTATTTGAAATTATTAAACAACATAACAATATACGAAGAAAACCAAAAAACGATTTAATACATTTTAGTCTCATCAATCACGCTCTCGTTCCCGACGATGTTTTTCATGAAGCTTAGCAGCTATAGACTGCCGGGACCAAGCAGCAGTTCAAAAATTTGTAATATCCGATATAAAGCATTCGAAAATGAATAAGTGTACCATATATTTTTAATGTAATTTAGTAATTATAATTATCGCATAATTTTTTTTTTAATACCTGTATGATGATTAAGATTTAAAATATTTTTCGTTTTATGTGAAAAACGCAAGAATATAAATATAGCGCATGTTTCAAAAGAGTTCTTCTTCGCGTTATCTCTACGTGTTGAAGGCTTTTTTTCATGCATGTTGTAGCTTAATCGCGAAAATTTCAGCCAAAGAAAAGGGAAGGGCTTTTTGCCGGGAAACTGGCTTTTATTTTTTGCGATAGAGTTTTTAAGCACCGAGCCGAAACGAGAACTTTTAGGCCCTCTGAAAAAAAGGAAATCATGCCGCGCTGAAAAATCATGTCGTAATTTTACACATTAAGCCCTAGATAAAAATATAAAATATTATAAGTAGGATGGGGTGCGGTAAGTTAAAGGTCTTGTTGTGATTATTTCAGTTTATTTTTATACTGGTTTCAGCGTCTCGTTATATTTTGGATTATAAAAGTAGATGCTATAATTATACATTTACATCTTTTACATGTTGACCGCAGTGTCTTTTTGGTGAATTTGTTTTTCGATTTTGTAGTGATAATGTATCAATTTATTAATACAGACTGTAAGGTAAGCAAATTGGATTGGTTTTAAAATAGAGCAGTAAAAAATAACAAAACAAAATATTGATTGGCTACCTTAAAAGTCAGAGACGAAACTTTTTACTGGAGTAATTTTTCGATCCGTTTGATACCCGATGCTTA
The DNA here is from genome assembly GCA_022606575.1 of Glossosoma conforme. NCBI lineage: Eukaryota > Metazoa > Arthropoda > Insecta > Trichoptera > Glossosomatidae > Glossosoma > Glossosoma conforme. The sequence goes on from JAGTXR010000001.1 coordinate 1,123,531, forward strand.
GAGAATCGATAAAAATTAAAATAATTTAAGCAAATATCTCAGTTTTCGCATAAAGGCCTTTCTAATTTAATAACTTATATTCAGTCATGTGAACATGCTCTACATACGTAATATGAGGTAATTAAAAAGCTTATTTTTCTCCTTTTTCATGTAAGCACATACAGGAAAATACTGAAAGATGGAGATGGTGATAGTAGTTCTGAAGTCTCATCTGTGGATTATATGTCGCTTACCATGTTACATATGGCTAAGCGCTGTATGTGGAGTGTAAATCCGTCATACACTGCAGCCCGACATTCACATGTCGTCCAATTATTACAGAAATTCATTATGAATAGGTGGTGTTCACGGGACGAATTTGGTCTACAATCAATTTTGATAAAAAGGCTATGACTGGCATTCTACGGGTGAGGAATCAAATTCACACCTACCGGGGGGGTATTATTTTATAGCTTAGAAATGTCTTTAAAAAAACTTCGGGAATCGAACTCACGTCTTTCGGTTTGTAAATCAAATGCTTTAACTACTAAGCTGTTACCGCCGGCAAATTTAGTAACATTACAAAAAATAGGAGAACATAATCATTTTGCTTGATAATTAAAGAATTTGATAACATTTGAAATGTACGAGGAAATCAAAATTATTTTTTTATAATATCTAAATAAGTTAAGAATAATTGCATTTCACTACAAGCTAAATTATTCTTATTAAACGATTTATTTTGTGTAACTTCACCTTTGGTTGTCGGTCAATAACCTTTATTTTATTTATTATAGAAATTTAATTCATAATTAAATATTTTTTATTATTTAATTCACTGCACAATATGCACAAAAATATTAATAATAATTAATTAAATAATATAACTAAGACATTTTTTGGAATGACTTGCTTCATAGAACCTAATTATTCATATTGAAATTTAAACGAAAACAATTGTAATCTTATTTTTTTTGTTTACGTTGGAATATATTTATTTTCTTCTGAAAAAAAAAAACCAATTCTGCTTTTGTTCTGACAATGCGTTTTATACTGATAAGAAAGAATAGAATTTTAGAACTAAGCAAAAAGATAATTTTTGAGTCTCGAAGCCTGGTTGTACGTTGACCTTTCACAAAGGAAAATATTGTGAGGGCGGCTCGTGGCGATTGTTTATTTGGTCAATTAGCTTCTGCTTTGGTTTCTTTTGTGTTTATTTTAAACAGCCACGGGTTAATGTCAAAAACTTTTTTTTTGAGGAAAAATAAACACATAAATATCGGCACTAAAACGAACAACGGATTTAAATTTTAATTCAATTTTTCATATTTAAGATGAACGATAATTTTTGTATGAATTTCTATGTTTAATTTTTTGTGCAGTATGTATATTTGAATATAATTTTTTGTGCCACTCGATTCCGTGTGTCTCAAAAATATTGTGAAAAGAAGGTTTTTTCTGTAACTACATTTTAATGTGATATGGAGAGATCCATGCTCGTAGTGTCTTTACAAGATATTATCGATAACAATGAAATCTGAAGAAGAAATCAAATTGTATAGGTTACTCAACAAATAGGCACACTCAAATGGCATAGGCAGAACATATCTGTCGAAGAACTGACGGTCAATGGGGAAGAAAAATAGTGAAAAGGCATCCAAGGACTGGTAAACTGTCCGATGGCCGACCTCCTGTAAGACGAACTGAAGACATCAGAAGAATAGTAGTAATAGTAAGAGTGGCCTGAATGCAGAAGGTGGAGGATCAAAAAGGTTGGTGACTCATGCGGGAGGCGTTTAACGGTGTCTAGACACGGGTTGATGATGATCTATCAACCCCTGGGTTCTTACCATCCTGAAAAAATCAACTGTAACTTAAAAAGTACATGGTCCATGGTGGTGGACAATAATTTATAGCAGTCAGTAATGACTAGTATATAATTTAATTAGGGAGCGGGGGAAGAAATACGAAATAAGCCTAACATTTGTACAAATGATGTTAAATACTAATTGATTACCAATTTCATCAAGCTATTGTAATTATTGCTTGTAATAATTTGATCATTTTTTAAAAAATAAAATATTATTAACATGTCTTTCATTACATTATTCTATTAAAAACGAAATTGAATCCGTAAACAAAATAAAGGAAAAGCCAAAACCGTTTAATTTGGAAGGTGAAAATTAAAATGAAATTCGGCCGAGCTCAGAAGGCAAACGACAAACACACTTGTCACTCTCTAAGGAGGGGAAGAAAAAATGAAAAAAAAAAACGCGAACAATAAAAGCATTGTGAGGCCGAAAGGGCGGATCGGCCCGGGAGCGGGACCCGATAAGCCAGGGGTCGATGACAAACAGACCCTCGGAAAAACTAGACTCAGTCAAGGCCTAGGCCGAAAAATTAACAAGTATTTGCATTCTACTTGCTTATAACATACGAATGGTTATATTCTATAGTGCAAATATCAGAGTTATATATATGTTTGATTTTTATATACTTGTCGATTTAAAGGTTATTTACAAAATTTAAAAATACAACAATGCAGTTGAATGTTGCTTACAAGATAAAAAAGTGAGGCCTTTCTTACTTGAACTGTTTTGAAAATACATTTTATATTATAATAGAGATAATGTTAACGGTTTTATTATATTTATTCCATTATTTTTGAATAAGTGATTAGTTTACCCGATCACTCAAACTGCATAGAATTTAAAATGTAGTGGAAAACGTTTCATCGGCTGGACGAGAGTTAACTGATGACTGCCGGAACACTGACAAGCAAAACCACCAAGATAATCACGGCAAAAAACAAATTAAAGATGACAGTTTGAACCATCATCAAATGGAGCAACTGTCGTAACAAATAAAATGGCGTATGCAAACGCCATGTAATTTTATTTAAAATGAATACTAATATTATTAGAAGTGCATGTCAGGTGAGCGAACAAAAATAAGATACAAAAGATTGTTTTTCGAGGCTTTTCGGCATCAGCCTGAAAGAGTTTTATCAATTTATAATATCAGCTGACGATATGAACTACAATATGAACTATGAAATAATAAGATTTCATTTCAATAACAATATTATTTTAATCGATGGTATGTTTTGCCCAGCTCTCGGCAAAATATATGAAAATTAAATTACGACTTTAATTGAATTTAATATTAAAAAATGATAAAATTTCATTTTCCATTATTTATTATGAAAAAATAATTTAAATGAAGTAAATTGTACGTAATTAAACTTTATCTTGACAAAAAGTGCTTCCAATTGACATGTAAAATATTAACATAAAAATTTAATACACAGTGAATGGTAAAAAAAAACAATTTAATGGTTCCAAAGATTATTTTACATTGATTCGTACACGATAATACCAACGTACATTGACAATGAAATCACATCAGTGGATTCTATAACGCTGGAAATTTTAAAGACCTCGAAGCGTTGAATTCAAAGTGTTTATCTGTGTTGATCGGGTTGACTCACTATGTCGTGTATAGTCATAATAAATATGTATATGCCTTACCCATACAAAAATGTTAAGTCAAGAGCCAATTGATCATATATAAGAATTAAATTTCATTTGCAGGTAGTGTTCACGAGACTTTATTTGTCACCGATTTTGGTATAATAAGTAAACCAAAACTTTAATTTTACGGAAAAGAAATTAAATCTATATTAATTAAGGCTATTTAAAGCTCTTACCGTATGATAATTTTTATCGTTTCGTGAATTTAGTATAGAGTTTCATAAAAAATGAAAAATTTAAATCAAATCGAACAGATTCCTGAATATAAATAATTTTCTAAAAATAATGTCATAATTTATTCATATGCTTTTAAATATTGTGACTAAATGAAGATAATTGCTGACTCAGATAATTGTCCACAGCAGTACATTTGACATCTCTATCGTCTGAGTTGTACTGTCAGCCAGTTGGTGACCACTGCGATAAGAACAGGGTCGCGATAACATTTCAGGAACAATCAGAGGGTCAGACCGAACAAGGCCTGAAGCCGAGGTCTGAAACAAAGCCTGTGAGATACAGGGCCCCAGTACATACTGAACTGGAACAACTAAGAATATGTTAATGCTGGTAGTCATGCTAGGGTTTGAACCATACGGAGGAAGTGCTATTGATTGTCAATGAGAAGACCCATTGGAGCATCGATTAAAACGTAAAATTTAACTTATAAGAGAGAAAAAATTAATGCGCTTTAACTTTTTGACTAAGCAGGCTAAATGATTCAATTATTCGTTGCAGTTCATTTGATAGTTGAGTTAAGTGAATAAGGTTATTTTTTCTAATCAAATATAGGACGTTATTGATGGTAATCGAGAAGTCTCATCTCTAGATATACGTTTTTTCTTATTTTAAATATCAATGTCATTACAGTCCGTCATTTAATTATCGAATATATCGTGGCGAAGTTTGTTGATGACGGTATGACGGACTTTTTATACGTGAGGGATTATTTGTAAATGACATTTTAAAATGTATTTGTAGAACATCAAGTTTATAATTGACCTTATCATTTAAATTTAAAGGGTAGTTGTAGAACTTTTTTTTTAATTATTATTTTTAATTAGTTTAAAATTAACCCTTTCGCATCGGTTGTCGATATATGCCCCTAAGATTCTCCTAGCATTAACATCGGTAGCCGTGATATGTTGTTTTGCTATTTTCAATACTCATTGTGACATCTACAGTAAGAGCTTGGAACTGCAATCATTCCCTTTATCAATCTACATGTATTGTTTACAGAAATCTATAAAGTATGAAAATAAATATCGTTAGGTTTGGTCACAGTTTGTATAGATACAAGAATCAATGGGATATATGAAAATAAGTCAGATAATTTCATTTATGCTAGTTTTAAGTAAATAAAAATGTTTGAAAAATTCCCGCCGTATTGACAATATAATTTGTATTCCACCGAGCCGTAACGAAAGGGTTAACCGTTTTTTTCAATATTATTTATGAATTAACCTTAGATCTCTAGTAAGGTAAGCAGCTAATTTACCACTTTAACTTAAATCATATTCACAGCTTAATAAATGATGATACATGCGAAAATACTATGTCATGAGCCAAATGGTTTGGTAGAAGTAATCACCTTCATATGAATACTAAATATTAAATCAGTGAGCATTTTTTTATTGACGACTTTTGTACACTTAATACTCTTGAATGTATTTAATACAAAAAATATATAATTAAAAGCAGTGTAACTCCATATTTTAAGCCATAAATGTGTCATATTAACACAAATATATTGTCAGGTGTTACTAGATAGGTGGTCCGGCCTGTCAATGAGGCCATACATGGCCTTTGTGTTTTGCTTTCAAATTATCATATCAAGCCATAAATTGGCAGGTTTAGTGGTGATAAGCCATGACATATTATGTGAACTGAATAAACAAAAATTAAAAAATCCACTTAAAAATAAAAAGCACAAATAGCTTTTTTAATGATGATTACGTCACATTAACGAAAATATCTAAAAATGAAAATACATGTATTTTTAAATATAATAAAAAAAATACTAAAATTCACCTATTTTATAATGATTTCGGCTAAGTGTATCTTATTTAAATTTTAATTTTTATGATATAATAAATAAACCGAAATAGCCCAATGTATCGTATATATATATATATATAACACCTTGTACGTTCTCCTGCAGCATAAAACAACATACGAGTACTTAGGTCCTTCTTTGTCTCTCGATTGACTGTAGTATAAAAGAAGGCAACGTTGTCCGCTTCCATATTTCGTCATTCCTCAAAAACTCAATTCATCGTACTCTGATTATTCTATAGAGGCATATTTAAAAAAAAAACATTATACGACTGAATTTGTATATGTTATTTGAGTTACAAAGATTCACAATCGTTATGCTGTGAATTTCTATTATTAATAATATGTTTAATATATTATCACACTTCTTTTTTCATGTCCGGCACTTTCCAGTCACGTTCATTGAGCTTCAAAAATCCTAATTATTTCAACCAGCGGTGTTTATTTGCATATGTTTACGTTAACAAATGTTTTATCATTGAGTTAAAATAAAAAAATATGTTTCATACATGCGTTTGAATACAAAAAGCTTTTTCAGTGAGGAGAATGGCGTCGGACTTTCTAAAGTGTTTGGTCACAGGGGAGCATAATTAAGGTTGGAAAACTGCGCGATATCTCTCGGTGCGGTGAAGCCTCCGTCTGCGGCGAGGCACGGATATCTATGGAGCTTTTAACGGAACTAACGCGGCGGATGATAAGGACATTTCTGGGAGATTCTTTCAGGACCGTAAACCGTAACGTGAAATATTACTTAATTCAGTTTTCTATTATTATGAAAAATGTTTATTAAATGCACTGTGAGCCATTATTCAGGAGATGTACTTTATATGGAGTAATATATACATATTTAAAATAGTTCAAACTATTATAGAAAATAAAATTTAACATAAATGAAAATTAAAAAAACCTTCAACACAAAATTCTTCAAGAAATATTTTTTTTGTTTTTTATTTTATTTTTCAGAATATGTTTAAATACTCTTATCCTTCATAGACAATTGATCTATACTAATATTTTTATAAATTGATATAAACAAATCTATATCAAATATTGTATTTGTGTCAATTATCTCATCAATTTTAAGAGAAAAAGAAACGGCAGACGCTGAGGTTCGAACCTCGAACCATGCACTTAGTTTTATTTTATACACATTGCAGCTAACCGAGACTGATTTTCAACCACGCTGCGTATAAAATAGAACTAATTGCATGATTTGTGGTTCGAACCCCTGCGTCTGCCGTTTCTTTTTCTCCGAAAATTGATGAGAGTTATGTTACGAAATATAATGTTTCATGTTGATTTGTATATATGTATCAATCTATTACCATATTTTTTATTTATATATATTCGTCGTTTGACAATCAAACCGGGCGGACGTGTCTAGTCATCCTACCTACAGGATGTCGCACCGTTGCGATTGTGATATCGCGCAAATAAATCGTCGCTTAGACGATCACCGTTTGCTGCTGGAGAGGCTCTTAAAGGCTGTTGGATGCGGGATGGATGATGCACAGACATCCGTTGGTGTGGACCCTCCACCCAACCCGACAAGTCTGCCGACTTCCTGCAGAAGGTGCTTACCTCGAGCGTGCAAATCAATTCCGGTTACCTACGCTGAAGCTGTCAACATTCCTGTGTCGATGTCGCTTAACTGTGACAGTAGAGACTCCGAACCTGCCATCAATGAATCCGCTTCGAGTGAGGCCACCGAAGAGGACTCTTCGGAAGATAATATCGAAGGAGCCCCTGCTGTTTCGAGCAAGGCTCCCAAGGACTCCCGTTCTCAGCCGGGACAAATCATCGTTCGAGGAACTGGAGGACCTGAGTGCTTTCTCCGTGGATGTCCTCTCCCTCCCCCGAGCAATCTTTCCGGAGAAGTTCATCGCTCTAGAGTTGAGTCACGCCTCTCCGCATGCGGAAAGGCAACAACATTCAGCACGTCTGATGATCCGTGGTTCTGCAGCTCCTTCAAAGAACGTTACTGGAGTGAAGATGGCGTATCTTCACGCCAAGGGCCTTCACCCAGATACATCGGCTGAGGACTTGCAGAGCTTCTTGGCAGCGACCGCTGCATTCAATCCTTCTTGGATGACCATCAGGAGGATTGTCAGCAGGCGGACGCTGTCAACTTCTTTCAAAGTCGGGGTCATCGCGACTTCGCTGGAGTCTCTCATGGAGCCTCAAGTGTGGCCTGAAGGAGACCATCGTTCAACCCTGAATACGCATAAGATGAAAGAATCGCAGTGAACAGTGGTTGAAACCAACTTGAGTGAAGATATTGACATATTAAGTGTAATATTGCTTTAAATTCAGTACTGGTGTTTATGGAGGTGAAATGTTACACGTTTTATTTTGTGACAATAATGCCTTGTTATTTGTGAGTCAATCATGATATACTCATGACAGGGTTTTTGTTGTTACAAGTCAAACTATTTATCTTGAGTCTCCTGACGCTAGTTCTGAGTGTGAGGTCAGTGATACTAAATGTGTCAATAAATTTACATCACCACAATTATGTTACCTATTGTATTTTTATTTTGTTATAATTGTACTTCAGAAATGTATTGAATTGATAAAATTTGTAATGTTTCTGCAAGGAAAAAAATAAATAAAATTGAATAAAAATTGAATAAATTCTTTAGAACCATTCCTCCTTTATTTTTTCAATTGAATATATTATTTTTAAACTAAATTATTTACAAAATTATCAAAAATTAATTTTTAAATATATTTATTTACAAAAATTAACGCTATTATTATATATAATATATATAAAATTAACAAAATATTTTTGTTGATATTTCGTTCCCCAGAATTAAATAAGACAATGATCAATATCTCCTAATACTAACGATGTATTTACGAAAGGAAAATCGTTTCCTCGATACGAAACGCTCGTTAGAATATTGAAGATTCACCCGGTAATTAATATGTTTATTAATGCGGCGCCACACTTTAATCATCTCCTAATATCTTGTTAGATGAGATCACTATACTAAGAACAATGATGTATTGAGCTTGAAATGAAATTCTAATTCCCAGATTCAAATCCTTGTGAGGCGGAATTCGTAAGCGTTCAATTTAAAACAATTATATTCCTGGTATGTTTAAGATGAATTGTCTTCATCGGTATTTGACTTCTGAAGATGATTATTGCCATCATGATATTCAGTTGCTATGTAATGAAAGTACTTTTTCTATAAGCCTCCAGGCTCGATCCTTTATGCAAGCCCATCGAAAACTATGCATAACATTTACTTTAAAATATTAATACATAAAAGCTCAGCGAGATAGAGTTGTCAGCTTGTGGCAGAGATTTTTAATGTAAGTTGGGAAAAACCGAATGCTTAATATAGTGAGTGAATATGAAATGACAGAACATACTACTGCTTTCTTTATATCCGTTCTTTATTTCAATTGTATAGCTGCCATGAACAGACACTTATATGTTTCAGCTGCCGTAATCCCTACTATACATATAATTTACTCGTTGCAACTTCGGGAGGTTGACGTGGGATGAGGAAAAACCAAGGCGGCTGACATAGCTTTGTGGTGGTGGCTCGTGATGTGCATATGCTCCAGTAAGGGGAGTGGACATGGAAATAATAAAGTAATCCCAAATCTTGCTTCGTCCATTCACAAGTCAATTCTGCAATCTTTTTTAAGCAGATACTCAAACTTTAGTTCAACAAAATAAGTAATATATAAAAACAGAAAAGTACAGACCAAATTTGCAAAGAAATATCAAAACACATCATGACATAAACGAAAAACGATAAATCAAATTAATATAAAGTGCCCGTGAAAATTGATGATGCGTAATTGCCAAACTGCAGACTTAACGTTTATGGATCACCACTTCACATGCAACGCTTACCAATACATAAAATGACAAGTGTCATGTACTTCACAGATGAGATTTATTTTTCAACGTCAATCTGTATTCTCTTCTATGTGTTTACATAAAAAAATGTGATGTTAATAAATTAAAGCTAAAATACAGATACACTTAAGGCAGTCGTGTTATATACATCATACACTGCCAGACGATTTGAAGAATATATATGATGGCAAGAAAATTTTCTTCATGCTTGTATATGGTATAAGATGAAAGTTTTAGGCATTTTTTCATGTTGAGGCATTGCGAAGTCTGTGAAGATGTATTGCCAGTATTCAGTATGGACCCATCCCTTACCGGGATAAACGACTTCAAATTACACGTTGATCGTCTCACGGGTATTTTTCTAGTTAACGCGCTTGATCACTTACCGGAGAAATTCCCTGCCAAAGGGGAAAATATGTGTTAGAGAGAGTATAAAGTATGTTTGTGTTTATTCAATAAAAAACCTACAAAATAATTGAAACAAGTGATAATAAGCTATAAATAAAGCTTAAGATTCTTAACAATATTTTCAAGGGTTTCTTCTTATAAAATTGTCTTGGTATATATAAGTTAAGTTATATGGATTGTATAAAGTTTCAGATAATTATTTAAGAAATTTTATTTCATGTTTTATTATTTTTTTTATAGAAGACACGTGGGACGCCTTAAAAAGTTTTTTTTCAATATAGAAAAGCTCACTTTTGAATAAGCATTCTTTCTTTTTTAAAATGTCACTAGCCTTCTGCATTATACGTTTTTATGTATTCCTACTGGTTGTTAATTAAAATGACAAAAATAACATTAAGGCATATTTTTCGGTTGTAAATTTGAAAAGTATATTTTGTTTATTATTATTTCAGATATTAATCAAAGATAACTAAGAATCTATTCCCCAATATTTAATAGATGATGATATGTCGGCTACGTCAGATAATCGTTATCGAGTCGATTGAAAAAAAATTACGGCTTAGTATGGCTGCAGTATTTGAGGTAAATTTTTACATCGGAGTTTATTTACATTACTAATACGATTGATGGTTCACACAAAAGCCCGTTACACGTATAACGAGAAAGTACTATAAAAAAAATGCCTTTATAAGTGCTTCCAATAAGAACGCAGGTATAAAACGATAGTTCTGTAGGGTATAGGACCCCCGAAAAAGTATTTAAAGCATCTCTGTGGATACTAGTCAATCTTATTTTTAAGACGACCGAATGATAAGTTTGACGTTCCTGATTCTTGTATAATTAAGTTTTACAGCGCGGCTCGACCGAATAAGACGCTTTAATAATTACCTTAAATTACATAAAATATATTTTATACCTTGTTTTAAATGAATCACGTTGAGTACGTTTTATTCACATGCTGCAAAGACCATAGTTTTGTTTTCAATGAGATCTTCACCAGTTATTCACCTGAATAAACTTACTCTACAAAAGTGAAGGACTGATGAAATTGACATTGAAAATAAAATTGCGGTGTTGAAATTCGTGAACAAACAATGCTCAATATGATCCCTATGATCAAGAGTTAAATTATCAAAAAAAAAAACCTTTTAATTTTTGAAGTGGATCCCAAAGTGAATGCTTTAAATATAAATAAATAAGCAAAAGGTTAGAGCTTTTGCGCACAAAATAAATAAAGCCACTCAAAAATAAAATTTTAAATGCCATGTTTATTTTTACTGACAATATAAAATTAAATTAATTTTAATTTAGAAAAGCTCTACTTGTATTTATTATAAATTGAAAAACAAAGCACTAAGCGTAGAGCTTATAACATTAAATAAGGCGTGAATATTTAATATATGTGAGCTAATAAACATTATATTTTTTTGGAGATGTAATTTTATGGGAGCCATTAACGATAAATAAAAATACTAAAATCCCTACTTCACCGCTCATTTTCTCTTTAAATATAGCCTAAGTACTACTTTCTCTGGCTCCTTTTTTTCTCGCCACTTTCCCCATTATCTATCCTCACGTCTCTCTCCCTTCTTCCCTTTTCCACGTTGCTCTTTCTGAATTCCTGTTATATGACGTGGCCGGCGAATATCGGTTTTTGAAAACCTTTTTCGGCGTCCTTTTTTATCGCATTCGGACCCTAAGTGTGTTTAAATGTTTTTAACGCGTTTAAGAGAATGTTCAGAATGCCTTCGAAACGATTTTACGACTTTGCTTTTTGATCAAAAGAAAATGTGTGCTTACAGATTGATAGTTAATAATTTAAAACAAGATCAACGAGAACTTGATTACATATTTTATTTTCATAAAGCAGGACGATTCACGTACAAGTCACGTGTCAAAATGATCCATATTTTTCTTGTAGCTTAAGCATACCATCGTAATTCCGTATGCGTTTTCTAACACAAAACTTATTCACATACCACATTGAAACTTTGTTAGACGACATTGTGCTCACCTAATTTCATATCAACTTTTCCTCCAAAAGCTCTCCTGAGTACAAAATATGTATAGATTCTGATGATCTATTAAAATAAGCAACAGCCCAGCACTAGGAATATATTATATTTGTCATAAATCATAATTTATCATCATTTAGCCCTGTCAGCTTCTACATTACATATTTACTCTGCGTTCCGAAGTTCAAACTTCAAAAATTAGTTATTTTATACTTTGGTGGAACATATTATTTAAATTTGTGTTAATCATATATGGTCCAACTAGAAATTAATGCTTTCGAAAAGCTCATAATATATTAGCTTTCTTATTAATAAATAATAATTTAATAAGATTTCACTGTTTTGTAAATATGACTAGAATCTATTGTTTCTTTCTTCGTATTATCAATCCGGTGAATTTGGTTTGCAGCAACAAATCTTGCATCTCGAATATCCCACTTGCTCCAATTACTCCCGCCTAGGGCGCCCTCTGCAGTTTATCAACCATCCCTTCCACAATGTCGTGAAGAAGACCATCGGGGCGCATGATGTGACCGATCCATCGGGTTCGCTCCTCTGAGATGGTTCTTTATATTTATATTTATTCAACCTATTGTTTATGTGGAAGGAAAAACATGTCCTTTTTTTTAATGGAAATTTATTTTAATAATTTTACATCATCCATAAAAAGAAACAACACAAATATATTACTATAATAATTATAATGTCTATATAAACTCTTAAATAAATCTTCTTTTATGTTGACAACAATGAATGAATGAGTTTTGGCAATATTCACATTTTGATGTGTGGAATTAATTATATTTACATTAAAATTATATATTTTTATATTTAATAAATGTTTTACATTATATTTCTAATCATGAAAAAAATGTGATTCATTATTTATTTTACGATGATAACAAATTTAATTCTACGTGAATGAATTATTTTTATGTAAAAATACTACAGAATTCCACATTTACAGGAGCAGCAAAAATATCTGACTGTTATATTACCGGAGATTACAGAAAACCGTCAGATATTTTTGCCGCTCCCTGTATTATTAAAAGAACTTTTATTTTTCATATAATTGGAATTATATTTTCATATACACGAATGGAAGGCTTGAAAAATTATAAGCCTATAAAATAATCTATAGAGATAAATTTGCATGCAATAATTTACAAAATAAAGATATTGGTTTCAATTACCGAATTCCAATAAGCAATACAAATATTTAAAAAATGTTTGTAAGTAGGAACCAATAAATTCACTGTGGTATTCAAATATGTTATATAAAATACATTCAGGAGAAAATTATACAGTTGATACTGTGGAATTCTGCAAAAATTTGAAAGAATACTTTTGTATTTTTAAAATACGCATATTTAAATACATTTATTATTCGTATACATCGAGACCATGATTTACCAAAAATCTTTTATCTTCAAACATTCTTCATTGAAAAATTCCTGCGTTATTGTTTGACATTATTTTTCTCGAAACTATTCGGTACAAAAAATATTCATAGTCATAGTGAACGCTTAACCACCACAATTTAGTGAAAAATACAAAAAAAAAAATTTGCATTATTAATCGAATTATTTTTGAAATTGTTGGATAGCGGCAAATATTTGAAGTAATTAAACCTACGAAATATAATACGAAATAAATAATTATTTTTAGATTGATTTTCATTGAAAAAAAAAATGTAACACATATTCAAACATATTTTTAATTTAACTTAAAAATAGGAAAAATATGAGTTTATTTATAATAACTATAAATTGTTGAAACTGAGCCAAATTGAATTATGTTACCTTTAGATGGCTGTCAGGTTAATCATTGGCAACGGATAGGACAAAAAGCTGGAAAAGAAGTACGAGTATGTGGTTTGACTCCCCGCGTCCGAAGTTTATTTTTCTCTGATTATCAAAAAACTTGTCAAAAAGTTTTGTTAGATAATCGTTAAATATATTTGGAAAGAAATACGAGTATTTCTTTGGTATATGATAATTTTTAAAATTAAAATGATTTAACAGGAGGACATATTATATTGACACTGCTATTTTTTACTATAGCAATAAACTATAATATAGTATATGTAGTTATCTTGAAAATATATTCACTTGATAATTCATACTACTGTTATCATAAATATTTATTTATTTATTTATTTATATATAGAATCGAAATAAATATATCACTATGTGGAACTTTACTGCAGTATGTTCACATGTGGACAATCTGAGCTAATAGAACTGTGATACTGAAATTCGCATTGTCCATATGCTTCAAATATGGAGCGGATATGGGAACAAACAATTCTATAAAATATAATATAGGGAAGGAATATAATACAAAATAACAATTCAAATTATTAACGTGAATTTTGCAAAAAAAAAAAATATTATGTTTTATACAAGAAAGAAATAACAGGATATTACGTAATTAAATCCCACAAAATTCCTAGAAACCAATTGAATTAGCATTCATCACATAAAGTATACATATTTTTTAAAATATTATATTCAATTATTTTTGATGATAAATAGAAATTCAGTGAAAAAAATGTTATATTCACGATATTTCAAATTCACATATTTTTTTATTGGTATATCATTGCGTCTTTATTAATAATTTACGTGTCTCAATACAATTATTTTTACATCTAAGGTGATTTTTGTGTGTTTTTATTTAATTAAATTCAAATTATTGTGATCGTCGATAAGCTATGTATTTATTATTTGCGATTGATACAATGAGTGTAGAGATAATTTTTTCCTTATAACAAAATTGCTATTTACATCATCTTACAATAAACGTAAATATTTCTGCAATCCTTTATCACAATATTTATACCACGTACCATTCAAAAAATTTGACGATAATATAATATTACTCTCTTACTCTTTCAATGTGCACAATGAAAATCGTCACTTATTTTTAAATATAATTTTCAAAAGTTTTTAACGTAAAATATTTATTATATCACTTTCCATTCATTTGTACATTTATTCACAATTAAATATATTTATTTGAATTATAATATTAATTAATAATACGTCAATTTATTATTGTAATATAGTTAGAACCACTTATTTATTTAAATATAAATATATTTATCATAAACATTAAATGTCTCAATGCCGATTTTTTTCCACATTTAGTCGGTCAATTGTGTTAAGATTTGGAAAAAAATTCATTGAAAATGATTGGTCAAATATGTAAAACTTTTGACTGTCGTCTTTAAACCGTATTTTCATATACTTTATTGGTTGGTAATTTGTAGGAATTATGAATATTTCATCGCAATTCTAGGCAAATTTTCATCGCAAATATTGAAGCGATGAGATGATGCATGC
The DNA here is from genome assembly GCA_022606575.1 of Glossosoma conforme. Lineage (NCBI taxonomy): Eukaryota > Metazoa > Arthropoda > Insecta > Trichoptera > Glossosomatidae > Glossosoma > Glossosoma conforme. Next base: position 1,138,748 of record JAGTXR010000001.1, read on the forward strand.
AGTTTCTTGAAGCTTTCGATGGTACAACTGCAGCTGTGATATTTCGGCGAGAAATTGCAGCCATCTTATCACCTGAAAAAGAAGAAAATTATCCAAATTATTTCCCGTGATTTTAAATGTCGTCTTGAACATATTGACACCACAAATTATTGCCATTCAGTTTTTTAGTTGTCATTATAAATACATTTATCATGTAAGTCCTCAAACTTGTCTGCACTGAAAGGTTCACATTTCAAAGGAATTAATAGGGGATCGACGATCTCCAGGTAGAAAAACTAAAGAAAAGAGATGACAAGTCTAGTATTTGAGGTATATTTTGAGTGATTTGTTTTTAGATAGGTATACAAAAAACAGATTATTAACACGACGCTCAACCGAAACTATAATCATTTGTTCCTTTGTGCCGACTCAATACAACCAACAAAACGGGGTAAACTATTCAAGTTTTGATCTGCACTCAATGTTACTTTACTTAACTTTGGATGTTTTTTAATTTTAATTTTTTTATTGCCACAGAAATGCTTGACTTAACATTTAATGTATTTTTCGTAATTTAATGATGCTGGATTGACATGGAGAGGGGTCATAATATTTAATTTACTTACGATTATATTCACAGGCTTACAAAAACAGTTATACATATGTATTAACTAAAGGAAAATGTGGAATATACATAAAATTAAACATTGATTTATATACAGTGAGTTAATTTTAGTGACGAGATATTTTTCTGCAGGATTAATAGAATAATAATCTTATCTTCTTTCTTAAAATACGAGAAAGCTATATAAAGAATTAAAATGAACGTTACATTCATTTTTCACTAAAAAAATCACATTATCTACGTCAACTTTTTGTTGGTAATAATGCTAGCATTATATAAGTTATCTATGATGTAATCGATTCCGTACTTCAATATTGTCAGTCAATAATTTCAATGTATGATTTCTACGAATCAAGCACAAAAACATGTGACGTTTGAGCTTTCATTCATGTTAAGCGAACCCAATAATTTTAATAAACGATCTATTAATAAATTACATACTACGTCAATGGAACACTGAAACGGGTCATGTCAGATATTTGTTTGCACTGAACTTGAATACCGCTTCCCAATATCGAAAGTAATATTACAAATACTATTTGTATAGTTACATTTTTTCAGTTCAAATTTCATGATACGTTGTTAATGTTGTCGCTGATTTTTCAAACTGTTTTTCTATTATTTTGTTTATTTAATAAAACCAATGAATTATTTGATCCACGAATATGATCAATAAAACAAGATTCATGCAACAATTGATAATAGCAAGAATCAATGCCAAATACCATTTTATTAGGAAACATTAATGAATCAAAGAAAAAGTAACGAAATTCAAATCACAGGCCATTTATGTATGTATGGTTCAATGCAAATTACGTTGACCACTAACATAGTTAATCTACCTAATTGGTTCAGTAGTGGGATGATTGACTTAATAGGTATTTGGTGTGGATTAGTACGTGAATGAATTGATTATCTAATTGAAATGTATGAATTTAGCATGAATATTTGAGTATTTTTTATGAATAATAGCTACACGCTTAAGAAGTCCTTATTAATTAGATCTTAAAAGGCAACTTATGAGTTAAAGTATATTGCTTTGTTGTGTTTTATTTTGCGAAGTTTTTTTTGGAAGTTCAAGAGATGGAAACTAGACTGACCCGTTAAAATACGCACTTTGGTGTTCTTCTTCTTCGTAGTATCAATCCGGTGGATTGGTTTGCAGCAACAGAATCTTGCATCTCGATCTCCATTCCTCTCGGTCCTCCGCAACCCTTTTCAGCTCAGCATAAGCGCTACAATTCATGTCCTCGAATACTTGCTGTAAATACTCCCGTCTAGGGCGCCCTCTACAGTTTTTACCCTCAACCATCCCCTCCACTTTGGTGTTATATTGTTGAATTTAGGTAGATAATTGTGATTGCTCTTAAATAATATAATACAAAGAATAAAATAATGTCTCGAAAGCACATGATTTTTATGAAAATCGTGTTTATATGGAGGCAAAATATAAATTATATTCCAAATAAGGCGAAAAGAAAAAAACAAACAAGATTACCGGGGGCGTTATGCTCATAAGGGGGTGTAAAAGGATTTTTCGAGTGAAAAAAATGAAAATGATTGGTCCATACTTCCGCCCCAGCAGATGATGTAGAAGGCCTGGAGAAGCGCTTAACTTCAAGTCACGTGGAAAATGGTAAAAAGGCTCTACTGAAAGCTCAGAAAAGAGAATTTTCAGCGGCCACTTTTGCTTTAACACTTATGTGCGGAGTGACAAAATATAAGTAATTTTCGAGAGTTTTTTATGTAAGCGTATACACAAGAGCACAACTGGTTGAAACCAGCAAATTACGAGTATAAAGTCTGAATAATAAAAAGGCAATGTGCTTTCTACTAGTATTCGTGAATTGTTCTTCTCGAAAAAAAAATGTATTTTGCAAATATAAAATAAATGTGCATGAAATAAGCAAAGTCAAAACATTAAAATACTAATAATTTAAAACTGTCATTAATGTATTGTATTCACGGTTCTCATTTGATGACAGACGTCAAAAAATATTGTGCAGCTGTTATTTATGTTTTCATCTTTCTGCTCTTATTTATATTATTCTTGATAAGGAATATATAAACATGAACAAAATGTCATTTAACTATAAGCAGAAATGATAAATACAAGTAGAAAAATAATATCTTAGATTTGTGCACTATGAGCAATATATATTAACGCTTCTCAGTGAGCAGGCCGCACCGAAAGGGTTTAAAAGGGAAATTGAAGCCTAAAAGCTCGGTCCGAGAGTACTTTATCGAGGGTCTGGAGTCCGCGATATAGAATAAAGCTCACCTTACGATAAAAAGTAGTCGTCATCTCGTGACACGCCCACTCTATAGCGCTAAACTTATTTTTTTTTATTCGTCCTGTAACGTTTCGTTATTATTATACTTTACTGAAGAAAATTGCCAGAACCTGAGTGCTCGACTGTACTTCAAGAAGGCATGGGATTTATCTTTTTTATAAAGCTTTACATTAATGAAAAGGTATAATTTTGTAGTTTTATTAATCGAAATTGATCTACGAGAATTATCTTTTCTATACGTTATATGGCTGTGTGACGCTTATCTACTAAACGATTGTAAGACTGGAGCTTATGGTAAAACCAAAGTTGAAAGCTAAGAAACCAAGTTTTTCATAAAAGCAACCAGACCTCTTTGACAGAGCTTGCCATTAGATTGAAACAAAAAGGAAGTATTTTGTCTAACACATAACTATCACCGAATGGTGTGAGATTTATCTAGAAATAAGCCTGCCTAATAATTTTAAAATATTGCTTGTAAATACAATTACAATACGTATTGTGAAAATTGTGCTTGAAATAGACAATGCGTGAATGCCTTGATGGTCAGAACATGCCAATAAAAATGGCACTATTTTTAGTGAAATATTTTTGTTAGTTCATGTTGTATGTCAGATAGCATATATCGGAATATTTGTAAATCCATTTTACAGCACTCCCTCATGGCATATTTATAATTTAATCATAATAAAATGACATGTGCTATTGAATTTACTGACGAAGTCTTTCAATTACTGTCTGGTGGTATTCTCATGTGTGTGTTTACATAAAAATATATTACGCCGTTTGGAAGGGTACGGTTTAGTGGACGCTTATAGACGAGTGGAAGTTAAATGCTAATAGAATTGCAGTAGAAGGGGTCAAAATTATTATGACCCAGGCCGAAAATGCTTGAAGCAGCTTTAAGTACTCGTATTATAATACAAAATGTCGTAATTTATCCTTGCTTTTATACTTAACTTTTGTTGGTCGTTAAAAGAGCCAAAAATAGTATTGGACTAATCATAATGCGCCTTTTAAAAATAGTTTTTAGAATTTTTCTCTAACACGATAGCTTTGAATGTCATAATTTTAAAAATATTTTGATAACCGTCAAAAAAAAACGATTCAGTGAAGCTTTTGATCAAAAAACTGACCTGAAACGAGGAAAAATATTCTGTAGTAGATTTAAGTAGCAAAAAGGACATACGCAGTTTGGCAATATGATAATGATAAATAATAAACAGGTATGAAGTATTTAAAAAATCAATGCAGCCGAATAATGAGCTTCGAAAACAGGTATCTGCGTAGAATATTGGGATTGCGATGTCTTGACTTTGAGAGGAATGACGAGGTGAGAGATCGGATAAGAGAGCCTTGCACACTACAGTTTATCAAGTGTCGAAGATAAACCTGGCGGCATTTGACTTGAGAATGCCGGTAGGAAAGCTTTAACTACGACAGCCTTTTCTTTAAGCCCCGGGCCGTTTGAAACTAAATACAGAAAGTACTCGGCGTAGCTGCGGGAGGCGGATATGACATGGGGCAAAACGAGGATCAAAGCGGCTGGCAGAACTTTGCGACTTGTGATGTCCATATGCTCCATTTGAGGGAGCCGAAATGGACAAATCAAACGAATGAATGTAAAATTAAAAACCTTGATTCAGTCATTAATCCATTTTAGAAAATTATAAGTATGCTTCACTATTACATGCTTCATTATAAAATACCTCGGTCTAAGGCTTTAAATAACAAATCATTTTCGCAAGAATATAAGACATACTTTTTATTTTAACGTAAATAGTAATTACTTTAACTAACAAAGAATATTCTTTTATTATTAAAATATAAACGTTTTTATAATTTTTAATTTAAATTTAGTTATTCATTAGTAACTCAGTGTTTTTTTAAATTTTATGGTTTAAATTAACTCGTCGTGTAATCTCAGGATTGAAGTTACAATTTATAATTAGTTTTTATACTTTTCTTAATCAATTACACGTTTAATGTTACTGAAATAACTAACAGTCTCGCTGGGCCATTATTTAAAGACCTTCAGCCAATTTACTTATTAAGTTAGTAATAATATGCTGTGAAAATTTGAAAAGACTCGCTTCCTTCAGCCGTTTTCTAAGAATAAACTTATAAATACGGGACGAATTGCACTTAGTGCTAACAATTTTTCAGTGAAAATTAAATAACTGTAAGCGGGATAATATTTTCAGTGAAAATTAAACATAACAGTGACGATAGTTTTCTTTCCCTAATTAACATATAAACGAGTTCATTGAGTATTGTAATCAATCAATCTTTATTCTAGGTTTTAAAAGATAAATAAGAAATCTTGTTAGAAATTTAATGCTGTCATAAGAAAATGACAATATGAGTGTGCTTCATAATGAAAAAATCAGACTAAGTATTTTGTAGAAGTAAGGATCAAATAATTATAACAAAATGCTATGAAGTATTGCAAAATAATACAAGAAGAAACTTTTAAGTTGTTATTTCAACTATTATATCTCTTTTCATTTCAATAATTTGTAATATTAGAAATATAACGGTTCTGGTAACCGTCCGAAACAACTGTATTATTTTCATTCAGTTTTGTTCAAAATGTATTCGAAAAGAATTGGGCAATGCATAATTATTTAAAGTATTGGATTCATAGTTATTTGTAGAATTCTTTCATCAAATATAAGAATACCTAATAGATATATAGTTCTAAGATCTTCTTCCTTGGATATTCCATAGCACAAACGAGGCATGGCACTTTGAGCCTACAATAATTGTGTATTCGCCAAATAACGCCGCAAAAATACACAGAAAAAATATCACGTCAACAATTGATCTATAGGCAGAAAATATTTAAAAATTATAAGCCGGAAAAAAATTTAATTTCTGACAAAAAAAGTTTTGTATAAAATATAATACTTTTAGTAGATAAAAAAACAAGAATTTATAAAATCTCTCTTTATATTTCGTTAAAAATTTTGTACTTTGTTCAAACGTCAATTGACTTATTTTTCCTAAATAAAAATCATATCTTTCGAAAGGTTAATTAAATTGTGGTCTTTGCCTGCTTGATTTTTAGATATATTTTTTTTATTAAAGTATCAGTGGGTCTGTATATAATTTGTAAAATTTTAATAGCTTATAAATCATGACCGTAAATCGCTTCGAAGTGATCCCTTTGTAGACTGAAACAAGGCCAGGCTCCGGGAGAAGAGATTAGTCCTGATGGACCCGAGTAGACAAGCGGCACGTCACTATAAGTATAAGCCGCGCTCATCGCATTTCGCTCAATGGACGCCTTTCAAACTATGGATCAACCTTCCTTAATCAAATTATTTAAAAAAGCGATTCTTAAAACGATACAAAATTTTGGGAGAATGTGAAATGTTTATTCGTCTTAAAACGCTGATTGTATTATTTCTTCCTTCTTTATGGCATAAATACATATTTGCTCATACAATGCGCTGATTTGGTTGCGGTACTTGTAGAAGTAAAACCTGCCTTAAAACAGATTCCATCACTTGCAGCTATACGCCATATTTAATACAGTAAGCGCCATAAAGTGACATAAAATCCACAGAATAGACTTTAGAATCACTATTAGCATCTGTCGGTATTCTTCTACATGTATTAATATGAAAATATATAATTCACAAACCTTACGGTTTGCGCATTATACTGACATTCGAAAAACATGCGCAGACCTTACATGGCATATTCAAATACTAATATTGTTCAATACAACTGACCGCTAAGAGGAGCTAAGTTTACAAGTTGTTAAAAAGGTATTCGAAATAGATCCCCGAGAGTGACGTAACTAGAAAAAGCCGAAGAAACCGATTCTGAAAACTGAAAAAGCGTTGAGATGTTGACCTTAATTTTTTTTCACACACGTCCGTACGTGAGATTTATCTAGGCCGAGCCGCGAGACGTACTTGTTCACTTCTTTTTCAGACTCTCTTTTCAGAGTTCAGCCCTGAAAAAAGTTTGAAAAGCCCCCCCAGCTAAATGACCCAGCCGCTAGTTGAGTCGCCCATTACGCTAGACGCTGAGTGGAATAGTTTTGCTAACAAGATATCTAGCTATTGATTCAGGATGCCCGAGACCTTAATTATAATCAGGCGAAAGTAACTACAGGGTAGCTCAGACCCTCATAGATCACCGGGAGGCTGCCAAATTGAATACAAATATGGAGCCAACGCAGATATTGTAACTGGAAGTATTAATCAAACGAAACAATTCAAGGAATTTAACTGTAATAGGCATGATCAACAATTCTGTCATTAGCAGAAACCGATGTCTATAATAAAGATAACCGCAAAGAATTGAGAATACTGGATATTTTATTAGAACCTTACTCAATCAAGTCTTCATAAATAATACTCGTGTTAAGACTTTGGAGCGTAATTACTTAAAATAACAAATAAAAAAATGTAAATATACTTTACTCAAACAAAATTCAATTAAATAGTGCAAATGAGTAAGTCAAAGTGTCCCTAAGGTTTGACACTACTACACTTTTTATGAAATCAGTAATAAGCGAAAAATATATATAAAGCTTTATTTTAATTGGGCCTTTTATTTTTTAACATTGGTAGAAGTATTTTATTAATTTTCTGCAATGTTAATCAAAAACTTGAAATTTGACATGTAAAAATAAGCATACATTTATTTCGTCTCGAGTGTGATTGATTTCATAAAATTGGCTCTTGATTGCAAATATTGATAAACAAATATTATTATAAAGGGCAGAGGTGACATTGCAATTTGCAAATGACCTTTCAGTAATTTTCAGAAGAACTCATGTAGATATTGATAGAATGACTTAGTTTCATTAAATTTGTAATCAGAGAAATAATATTAATTTTGCAGATATTTGAGATTTAAATTTGGTATTCAGATTGCTTGTAAATTAAATTAAATTAAAATTTTCACAGATTTTTACAAGTATTTTATATAAATTTTAAAATTTGATCCAACTCAAAGTAAATTAGAGTTAACTCGTATTTTGTTCAGGTACTGCTTACCGATAATATTTTAAATAATCTTGAAGATAAGTGAAACTTATTTTAAACGTTTTAAATTAACTCAATTTTGTTTTTATTGTGAAAGTAAGATTACGTTGCCTTTCGTTCAGCACAATATATTTTCCTTGTTAAGAAAAATCTTTAATTTATTTTTAATAAATATTTTAATTACTTAAAAAACAAAACTTTATTTAAAAAGCTTAAAGCATGGATGAAATAGCCTGTTTTTTTAAGTTTTGCCGGAAATCGAACCAACGATTCACCGCATGATATATCAATACTTTATTTTAAAACATTCTTCTTGGCATAAAATAACACTGAAATGTTTTATTGAAATCTGGAAATAGTTTTCTTAATATAAAATTAATAGGTGTTCAAGTAATACAGCTATTTTTTTATTTCCACTCAAGAAAATAATGGAAAAAAGTTCTTTGAAAAAATAAAAAACAGAATTATGTTAAGTTTAATATATATTTAATTTATTTTTGAAATAAAAAATATATATTAATTTTTTAATTTTTATTAGAATAATATTTTTTTATTTCAATATTCTAATCTACTTTTATAGATCATTGACTATATTACAATATTATTATTACTTAAATATACATATACTATACATAAAATTCTTTTTTCAACGCGTCAATCCAAGCACAAAAATAACGGCAGAAGCGGGATGCGAACCGCGGACCTTGGAAACCAAATGCCCAGGTATTCATACCGCTCGGCGAACTGCGCCATTACTATGCCCAGACTGACTTGCGGTGAAACTAGTATTTATATCATTGCTATCATCGTACAACAGATGTCGCCATAGTATATATTGAAAGTATGTATATTTTTATTATTATTCTATCAGTCTTCATTTATTCACAAGCTTAATATATATATAAATACTAGTTTCACCGCAAGTCAGTCTGGGCATAGTAATGGCGCAGTTCGCCGAGCGGTATGAATACCTGGGCATTTGGTTTCCAAGGTCCGCGGTTCGCATCCCGCTTCTGCCGTTATTTTTGTGCTTGGATTGACGCGTTGAAAAAAGAATTGTATGTATAGTATATGTATATTTAAGTAATAAAAAATATATCATTTTAATTATTGATTTACCTATCATCAACATTTTGAAGTGTGAAAATGAAAATTCCGTATTTTATATGAAAGAATATGATAGACGAGTGAAAGAATTTTACCAAAAAAGGGACTATTTAAGGCTTCCTTATCCTTCAAGGAAATGAAAAGAAAAGCCATAATGTCAGATCTTGATAACTCCTATGATCGGAAATGAAGATCAGAAAGGATGGAAAAGGAGAAGAAAAAAGATTTCATTCTTGTCAACTGACATACCGACAAGATGATGAAATTTACGCGTTCAAAAAAAATAAAGTAAGAAACGTGCTTAGAATTGTGACAAGGTAAAAGAATCTTTCGTTTTGTTACCATTCTTAGCAAAAAAATATAACTGCAATCTCATAGTCAATCTACAAACTTTTGTAAACTGTATTTCTTGCATTCATTTTATATTATTTTAATATTTGGAAAATTAACCATTTAAGTGTGCTTGCAAATTTAACACGAGAACGTAAAATTTAAAAAATCGATCAAAACAATAACATTTAAAATTTATTATTATCTAACGCCTTATTCTAAAAGTATCACATGATGATTTTTATAAATAATTAACTATTTTACTTTTTTTTACGAAATTACGCATTTAATGGGTGTGAGGATTATATAAATATTATTATTTGTTACGATTAAAATGATTAAGTTTATGTCTTTAAATCTTTATCTGAAAAAGAGCCTGTATTTCTGTGTTTATTGTTGTTAGTAATTCAAGGTTTTTGCGGTAAGTTAAATCAATTTCAGTAAATAAAATTCATTGGCAGTAGACAAAGCACATTGGCAGTATCCACTGAGTCAGTTATAAAATTAAAATGGCAGTAATATATTCAATTTCAATATTGGTAAAAATTAATGCAAATTGAATGAATAACAAACCCATGAAATAGAAACTTAACCTCACTTATCTTATCATAATAATTACTATTAATAGATTATTTCCTGTCAATTTATTATTTTTCTACTGCCGATTGATATTTTTCTACCGCCAAATGAATTTTTTGTTCGTTCATTTTAATGTATTTATTACTGACAATTTGCTAAATAATAACTGCCAATTATTTGAATTCATTACAATTAAAAAAATATTTTCAAACAATAAGCAGAAGCATCGCGAAACTTGCACAATTCAATCAGTCTATAAATATCACATTACTGATCGTAGGATATTGTAACATAAATATAAAACAAAATGAACCATTTTTAATTCATTTAATTAATTTATCAATATAGAAAAAAATAGACTTGACAAGTAATATTCATAACAAATATATGTTCATTACAATTTAATACTTAAAAAATAAATTGAAACAGATGTCGCTTCTTTCACACTAAAAATAATAGACTTCAAGTTCTAAGTAAGAAACTTGATATCTTTGAAGAGTATTTTTTCTGCCCAACGATAGTCTTCAGAAACTCTACCGGAAGAGTTCTTCTATCGTTACCTTTTTCAACGAATTTTCTATGCAAGTTTTCTCTCTGTTTAACTCTCCCGACCCGCTTTTTTACCGCTGAAGATTTACTGTTCAGGACTTTATTTATTCTGCACTGCATCAGGAAGCAGCAGGTAGATGGAAAAATATTAAAAATTAAATTTACAGAGAATTGGCTTCATTCTTATTTACAGAATTGAAAGTAATGTTGTACTGGCAGTATAACTTTGTTTCAAAACAAATACAAAATTATGTATTATTTCACTGCTTTCCTTTTTATTATATTAAATACCACTGTCCAAAAAAAAACCATAGCAATATTTAAATCACAAAATACAATAAATATGTTGGATATGAACTAAGATTAGAATATTCAAAAGTATATTGTGAAGTGGAAATCATGAGTGAATTGCTAATTTTAAATCATCTTGATCATTGCACTTTGCCCTTATCAAACAAGCTCAACTTAAGTAAAACAATTAGTTTGTTTCATTTGGCTCATAAAAACGTTGCCAACTACTTACAGATGTTCTTATAAATATTGTTTTTATTGATTTTGATTTAAATGTTATGATGTTGAACTATGAGGGAAGGTTCAACTTTCTACAAAGACATAAAAAATATCAAATTAATATGTCAAAAAATTATTATATTTTTCAACTATGATGGGGATTTAACTCGAAATTTCTATTATTATACTTTATTAGTAATCGTTTTATCTTTAAACCAATGAGGAGTGCTAAAATAAGGAGAATCACCAATGTGGAAACCTTAAGGCCGCATTACATCTTACGTCCAATCTTATATAAACGAATAGCTGCTTTTTTCAGGGCTTTATGTTAGGCAACAGATAGGTCATCGATGGTGCCAGTTAAAAAGCTGATTCAATTATATCTCCCTAAGAAAAATAAAATAAATCATCTAATCAATAGCTTTCTAATTTATCAGCCAGCTAAGAAAGAAATTCAATATAAAATAGATTTCAAGAGAAGTTAATGGTCTGCGTAAAAACTAAAATGTAGCATTGTTTCATTATTTATAAAAATAAGAAAAAAAATGGTAAGGTAATTCATATTGATCGGCGACAAAAAACAACCTTGAACAGATACTAGTCTCACGAATAAAAATTTCTTAATGTAAAGTATTTTTTACTATCAAGATACTTGATCAAAATATTTTGTATTGATATAAGCAGCTTTGATTGTATAAATACACCTCTATGAAAATGCTTCAAAATTTAAATTTCCATGATTGCGTTTATTATGCACGTTCTACCTTCACAGAAATGAAATAAATAACCATGATTTAATGTAAATCCAATTAGGCATCAAAATGAATCACACAGCAGATTGCGAATAGCTCTGCATGATTCATACGAAATGATAATTCTTCATTACATAATGCGATTCTTCTTCCGAAACATAACGGCCAAAGTCATGCCACGTGAAAGTGTGCTGATTTCATAATTAAACAGGTGTGCCAAGGGATGAATACTGCATGCAAACTCCACCAACGTACGCCGTTTAATTATTTTTATTTTTATAAAAGAATTGAAGTGAATTTATAATAACGTATTTTCGATGATTTTAAGCCACAAAATTGATTACTTATTTGACTTGGATTTTTAACGCCTCTCATTCGAATCGCACAAAATGACAAAAAATCAGGTTGCGAATTTTTAAATAACGGAATTTCAATTTGGAACATAATTAAAAGTACACTATTAATGTCATAAATATTATTATTTTAAAATATTCTCTTTATAAGAGATTTCAAACAAAAAAAATAATATCTAATCTTCTGTTGTGTGAAATTTTTCTATGTTAGCAATACTCTAACTATCTTTTTATTGTACTCACATATTGCCACTATTTTCTTACAATTACTCTAAGCAAAATATTTTTTTTAATATTTGAATCAAAGGTAGATGTAAAGTCAAGAACAGGCAGAAAAAACCACCATAATAACTTGATGCTTGAGAAATTCTTTACAGAGAAACAAACATAAAGTGAAGGAGTTAAGAGTAAGGATATACAAAACCTGTGTTCAACCGATATTGACATTCGTAATCAAAGCATGCGTTGATATACTAAAAAGAAAAATATTCTTGAGAACTACTCAGATAAAGACCTTCCGGTCCAAAGCACGACTGACAATCTGACAGAAGATGATTGGTGGACAGTTAGTTACAAGGCCATCTTAGAACATAATATTGACCTCCAAAATCTATTTGTCTCTTTCAAATTATTTTAAATCTTACAGTCATTATTTAAATTGGTTCTTGGGAGACAATTTCTGCATTTCAAAAATGTTCATTGAAAAGTAATTTTACGTGCTTAAATCCATTAAAGTATATTTATATTTATATTATTTACGAAAAATTAGCACATAATAATTGATTTAAAAAATCTTGAGGGTTGCTAGGCATTAGATCCGTAGTTGAGAGACGAGTGTCTGAACATATCGCTTTCACACTCGCTAAATTTTCCTAAACTTTCAGCTCTAGAGTGGAGGTGACGCCTTGTGTGCCACGAAACACATTTTATTCGAGCGCCATTTTAGATGTCAATTTTGTTTCAGGCAAATGAAAAAGTTATGCTTTGTGTAAATAAATAATTTTTCAGCGACAGTTTCAAAACAGTAGGCGGCACATATAAATTTCAACATCCTCCTCTCTCTCAAAAAAGTTGTTATTCAGTCGCGTGAGGGCATGATGAGGAGTAGGTTAGCAAAACAAAGACTTTTTCAAAAGCACATTGACACATATTTACGATAAACTCTACAAACTTATGGCTCTACCTATTCATAGAATTCAGGCTGAGCCACAATACAATATGCTCTCGCCGAATGCAGCACACGACTGGCGCGCACTCGTGATGGGCTGTCGCTCCGCGCCTCAAGTGGAAATCTATGTAACTATTCCCAAAATGCCAATATGGTGACACATGCATGTCGACAAGCGAACAGAAATAAGAGACGAAAGATTGCATATCGAGGTTTTCGGTACCAGTCAGCAAGGGCTATAACATGCTGATGTCAATATCAATGCGATAGTAAGTATAAAAAGGTATAAATTAATACACGAGTATTTATAAATAAGTATGTTTCGAGTGTGGAATTTAATAAAGTATATTTTTATTATGAGCATTCTATAAAATTGTACGATAAAATGAATAACGAAAATTTGAAGTGGTAGATTGAAGTGGAAGATATATAAACAAAACGATATTGTAGACGGTTTTCGGACAATCTCCTGAAATCATTTTGGTTATCGGACATTTAGCCGGCAAAGAATTACAACGAAAGAAAATTTCTCTTCAGTTAAACATACGTTAATATAAAATGAAAAAGTAGGGCATATTTTATATATATATTACTAATCATTATAGAATATAATTGGTCGATTTTTTTCTCGAAATTATTTTAACTGGATAATGGAAATGAATTAATTATTTCAAATGATTAATAAATTCTATACTTGGAGTGATTTTGGCACAGCCAACCGTTCTAAATATTTCCTTGACAGTCGGTGGCGAATATTTAAATCAGAGCTTCGCCATGGAAAAGAGGAAATTTGGATTATTAAGCAGTAACCTACTTCCGTTAATTAATTATTCTTTATTTAATTTCTTAATAAATTAAAAAATTATCATTTTTCATTTTTTTAAATGTATCAGTTATAAAAAAAACTTTTCAACAAACCAAGTAAATAACAAACAATATTTTAATTTATAAATCTACCGCTTTGTTGTAAATGCAAAATGTTTAAATGTTATTTAAGTATGGTCTTTTTAAGTATGATAATATTTGTAAATATCACATTGGATATACACTTCAATTTTAATTTTTATATTTTTTCGCAATTTAAAATGCCTGATTTTTATTTACCATGATTGTGAAAAATACAATAAATTGAATTGAGATATTGAAAAAACAGCATTATTTATTTATTTTTAAAATAATATAGTGTGTGTTTTTAGGTGCATAAGAAGTTTTAATGGTAGTAAATATCAAATTATGATAATATTTCTCTTCAATAAGCCTTGGCAATCTATCTTGAATCGCTCAACGCAAGAATAACGCTTCTAAATTGTGGTAATATACTTTGAAGAAAATAATTCTGTTAAGTACTTGTAGTAGGAGTTTTAAGGGAAACATTACTTTTATTGGTTTGTTTAATATAAAACGAATTATATATAAAAAAAATATTATGTCGTAAAACGTATGTATTAAATGCAAGATATTATTTGAAAGTTCAAATATTAAATGATGCTTGCCATTTTGATACTGCTTAAGCGCTGCCCTTACAGCGTGGACTAGTGTCATTCTTTCACGCATTGTCCATTTCAAAAACGGTTCATTAAAAGTATGTTCATGAAATGATTATCATCCCGTACAAATATAATAAGTATATAATTATTTTTTCGATTTTTTCGATCGATATTTCTTGGTGGAATTCCATAATATAAGATATAAAATAAAAGATTCTGTAGAATTTATTCCACATATTTTTTTTGACGACATGTTTCAGCCAGGTCGTATGGCCTTAAAAATGGCCATCTGAACTGACTGAAACATCTCGTCAAAAAAATATATGTTGAATAAATTCTAAAGGATATTTAATTTTATATCTGATATATAATTAATAATACGAGTATTATTTAGCATTAAAACATTGCACTGACCTGCTGAATATGTAACGCTTTAAATTACGCAAATTTGCATTCACGTAGAGTAAAAAACGTAATTCTTTCTCAACCTTTAATCGCACTTGCGATAAATAACCGGATATTGCGCAGGATCTGTTTTAAAAAATCTCACCTACAGCGCAGCTTAAAACAAATGTTTTACCCGGTGGAGTAATTATTTCAACGACACTTGGGATTCCGAAAAATATATAAATGTTTATTGCCAGGGGTGTATTCATTGCCCGAGACACAATAAAGCCAGCTGGTCCACTGTGCTGCGAAATTAAATTGAAATTCCCCAACAGACGTTCGTTTTTTTTCACAATTGAATACTGAAAATATATATTTTCATGTAAACTACTGAATAATATTTTTTCATATAAACTCACATTTCAATATACTAATATGATGTTCGAAAGATCTCATATGAAGATTCTATGACAATTATGAGAATTTCTAAGCCCAGTTTGTGTTTAATTGGTCTGTTAACTTCTTAAGACTACAATCTGGCATTCACTTATTGTTAATTTCAAATAGTACTTGCATAAAAGTATATTTTATGAAATATCCTTCGTTTCTAGTAACGAGATGAATATGTTTCGTTCAAACATTTTTTTATTATCGAATCATCTGTGCTTACAAATTCTTTCATATACTTCAATAATATCAATAATAATGTCTTAGCACTTATGTTAATTTCTTGCAATTTTTATTTGTATTGAGAGTAATAAAAAAAATAATGAAGATTTCATAGATAGCCAAGCTGCAGTCTTATAGCAAGCGAAACGGTGCTTAGTGTGATTCATGTTAAAACAAGGTATGAAGTAATTATCTATTTAAATTTAAAATGTTATTATTAAATTAAAGCGAATGCTTAAAATATAGAATTAATATCCTGTAATTAATGATTTAATTTATTTTTTAGTTTTCCATATTATATCTACACAATTAGTTAAACTATGAAAGTAGTACAATAAAAGCGTGCACAATCTGACCAAATCTAATCTTTGGCTTTGCTTTTTTGATGTTGTATGGGAAGGGTCATTAATATGAATAAATGCCACACAACTAAACAATTTCAGTCCACGCATTACGCGATTAAGCTTACGCTGGAGTTCGGCCTGGTGATTACGCACATCTTGTGTAATCGGACTGGATAGTGTTAAGAATTTTCTTTCATAAAATCCAGAAGAATAAAATTATCTTTAAGAGTAATAGTAAATATACTAATAATTATTATAATTATAATAATGCTTGTTTTATTAATGACACAATACCAGGGGTAATCAATTCATTAGCAGGTCGTTTTGCAGCCCAACGTTGTGGTCCATTGTAATACCTCTAATCCAAGCCTAACCTTTGCCTCGCTTAACGGGACCTTAGATCACCCTTTCATTCAATTTTGCCATACTAAGATAGCTGTCTTAAGTGCAAAATGGGTTTAACGTTTGACCCTCGACTTTATCATCCCTTTCCTCTTTTGTAGGAATAGATATATTTATTTTAAAATGAATATATTTTCGGATAGAAATAGAAGATTCAACATTAAATTGTAACGTAAAATGTTTTTGAACATTTATTTCATCAAATTTTCCTTCGTCTTACACGCTAAGTTATAAATAATTCATGAAAATTGCTATTATCATCATCATTTTTATATCCGCTATCTTATCTGGAGCATATGAGCATCGCTTTGTCAGTTCCGCCTCTTCGAACTCTACTGAATATATATAATCAATGTGCCCTAACTGTATGTAATCCAAATGATTGAGTGGAAAACCTGATACTCTTAAGGCCTGAACGATTTTATCATAGGCGCCATACTGGTATGTTTATTGATTAGCAGTTTAAGAAAAAGTAAGCGTCGAAAACTTGTTGAGGATGAGAAAATCCTGGGGGAGATACGGGATTAAGGCTTTGATTTGATGAGTCTGAGTACCTTGAAATTATTAAGCCTATTACTAGTTCAATTATCCTCTTGAGTATTACATTTTACACTCAAAAGCACGGTTTTACAATATTTTATCTATTAAAACTGTAAAATAGGGTTTGATTGTACACATAACTAAATACACATATGTTATAAAAGCGCCAAAAAAAAATTTATGTGTAATTCTGATAAGACCTTCAAAACAGACGGTTCTTGGTTAGGAGAGTTGTACCTTAAATTAAAAGGCATTGATGCTAGATGTCTCCGTATTGTGGATGATATAGGTATGGTGTCTAAAGATTATGAGATAGTACTGGTTTTTAGATGAGCACGGTAATGTTGGTTGTAACTTCATTAACGAAAACAGATATGCTTTCTGGATCCTGGTAATGATTAAGGTGACGTGTTCAAAGATAAAGAGCTGGTACTGGTTATTGTATAAGTAAGGTAAAGTTTTTTGTACCTTCAGTGACGAAGACATAGATGCTTGCTGGCTCCGTGTTGCTGGCGCTGCATGTGTAGTTGCCGGAGTCTGTGTCCCGCGCTCCGCGGATGGTCAGTCGGGACTGGCTTTTGGCTCCAGGCTCAGTCTCCACGGTGATGCCTCCACCACGAGCGCTGTCATAGTTAATCATGTGGTCGTTGTGGTACCAGAACACGTACTGCGGAGGCGTTGGGCTCTGAAAAAGAAGAGTAACATACTTGTTAAAGATACACATAATATGACACTACGGAAAGAATTTGTTAACTTTTGTGCTACCATCTGGAATGTCACATTTAAGGAGTCAACATCCGCAGAAACTACTGGTCGATATTCACAAGAATATCAATTTGCATTGCAGGTTACGAACAATTAATTGCGATTGCTACAGATTCTCGTGGATTCATAATACAAACCTACTTATAAAATATATGGATATAACTTATATAAGTATATGAGTTGTCTACTTTTGGATTGCCACTAATCGGAAATCAACCTAAACCGTTATTCCAGCCTCTTGAAGCTCAACTTCATTTAAAAAATGGTTCTCAGCTAAGAAGAGAGCGCAAGGGCCTGAAAAATGCAAATTTCATGCTCTCCTGCATATCTAAATGACATATTTTAGCAAAGTCAATTTTTTCCTCCTGGAATGATAAAAAACTTCTTTGACTAATCCTATACAAATGTCAGTCAAATCAATGTACTTTCAGTTTTCAACGCAAAAGTAATCAAAATAATAATAATTTTAGAATTTATTTTAACCTTTTGAGAGACCCCCTAACGAAAGATAATTCAAATTGTACATTAAAATATACATATTTTAATAACATGAAACCACTGAAAAACCTCCCTGAAGTATTGCGGTGTCCCTTCAGCTCGGCACTGAAACAAAGCCGCACGTCTTCCGCTTCAGGTGAAAAAAAGCTCAAAACGTCACAGTAAAGTAACGGATCTCCCGTTTCGCTAAGCCAGGGGTTAAGAAAGTGGGTCGTGGATGAAAAACGACGTTACCAAATTTATTTGAATGAGCATATTAAGTGGAGACACCAATTGTGGTCCAATCACTTAAATTGAACAAAATTAAATGCGGATAATACTAAAATAGGTTAATACTAAAAAGTTTTCGATAATTTTGAGGATTGAACGATATAGGGTTAAAAAAAGGGAATAAAAGGCGCCCAATAAGAACCTTTTTTGTTTATTTGCTTTTTTTTCAAACTTTGGGATTTCATCTTGGAAATCTTTTGTACTCGCATCTGTTCATATTATTATCTCGGTAAAGCTTTTAGAAATAAAATGATTTCTGACGATGCAATGATAATAAAATTAACTGATTTTCATTTTTCTGAAGGAACATTGTGGTGATAATATACTATAAATAGGAAGCGGATATAGAGAAATATGTTCTTGCCACGCTTAATTTCATAGATTAGTACGGAAGTTGGAAGATCATAACAAATGAAACCTGAATTGAAAGTGCTCCAGTAAAAAAGTCAAAGTTATGTGACTGTAGAGACCTTCAGACCGCATAACATTTAAAAATTTGCCTCATTTGATTGACAATCTGTTTCTTCTAGAAACTTATTTTGAAGAACAGATAGACTATTGATGTTGGAGTGATTCTATTTTACGTCACTGATGCGAATATGAAGAATATTTAAAAATAATCTTTTTTTTTCCACTAAATCTTCACATAAAATGACGCGTAGATGCAACTTATTTACCAATAAAACACTTTATTTGTATGACAATTAACCTTCACATAATTTGAGAATACTGAATATTTATTTATATTAAGTATTATTTACCCGTAGAAACTATTTTTAATTTTTACAACTATTATGTGATGTCTCTTATTCAGATGATACACAAAATCTCAGTGACTTTATTTTAATGCGTTTTTAAACATGGTGAATAACTTATCCTACCAACTTGTGGTTATTAGACAAATGCTATTTTTCACCCCTGGTTTAAGCTAACACACGGACCTCGAGCTTGTGGCCGTCTGTAGACGCCTTCTGAATACTGAAAGCCGACACCAGGATGATTTTTTAAACAAGGGATTTGTATGCAGACCCCAAGCTATGGTTTGTCAAGGAACGTAGGGCTCGCTTCCCTGACAAAAACCAAGGGCCGACCGACGCCCCCCTCGAAAATGTACATCGTACGGGAAATGTTTTTAATTTTTACGCTTCTGACCTAATTGAGGATTTTCGCCCTTTGAAATATTAAACATAACAAACCCAAGAGCCGTGACACTTTTAGCTAAATGCATTTAATATATATAGAGAATGGAAA
Source organism: Glossosoma conforme (assembly GCA_022606575.1). NCBI lineage: Eukaryota > Metazoa > Arthropoda > Insecta > Trichoptera > Glossosomatidae > Glossosoma > Glossosoma conforme. The sequence goes on from JAGTXR010000001.1 coordinate 1,158,610, forward strand.
ACCAAATCTGTTTTTTTTTTCATTCTCTAAAGAATTTTACAAGTTTTGTTCAAACACATGTCCCAAGCAACTAGCTAGTAGAATCTTAAGAAGCCAAGTCATGTTGTATATAAGTAAAAAAAAACACCTATATCTGCTTACTACTAATTTCTGCCAGACTACTTATGTCATCTAAAATGATCATTCTCAAGTCATCTCTGCACCAAAAGCGCCACCAATTTAATGCTATGATAAGTTTGTGACACCTTCTTGGAAAAAATCTGGTTGCTTGTATTAAACACTTTTAACAAGATATAACTAGACAGTTAGATTGACTCCCGAGGCGAGTAGTTATTTGGTCTGGTTGCATTTAAAGAATAACAATCGTTGTTATAAAGTAGTCACTCATTTATTTTTGCTCCAAGCAAAACCTTGCTTTACTTCAAACGAGAACGGGTGATTTCGGTATACCTTTTAGCTATTTAAAAATCAAAATAAACATGTATTTTAACTTCACGATCCCTCAAGGCGTACTGAACAAGGCTTGATAATCGCGTCATTACTGAAGCATCATATTTTCCTCACCGGTATTAGCAGTGTGGGGCGGTCACTGTTTTATCGCGGAGAATTCATTCACGTTTTTCACCACTTTTCATTCCAAAATAAACATCTTTCCATTGTTTTGGAACATTTTTTCCTTCTTTAAACGAGCGAAAAATTAAATATAAAATACAAATTTTACTTATTCAATATTATTTTTGTAACCCCTATTCTTAATCTTGTTGAAATATCATCAGTAGTAAACGGATAGCACGGATTATTATTTTAATAATGATTCATTATAGTTTTTTACCTCACTGAAAAATAACGTCATCGATAAATCCATTTAAATCCTTCTTCATTTAAAAAACCACAAGCGAATAAATAAGAATCTTACAAATCATTTTCGTACATAAATATTGAGATAATCATTTAAATATCGATTAGGTTTTAACAAGAAATACTTGTTGAAAATGTAAGATTATAATTTATTTTAATGAAGCGTATAAATAAATAATTGACTATATTATGAATGCGAAATAAAATCAATATTATTTTATTTGTTACATATTTATTTTCTTATTAAAATGATATTATAAAAATATTTATTAATACAAAAGGCACGCACTTTAAATTTTTTAAATGTGATCATTATTCCCAAATTCTGTTTTGATGATGTAATTATTTAAAAAAAAATGCATATTTTATAACGATAGTTATATTTACTACAAAAATTATTGATTTATTTAAAAATTAAACAAATTTAATAGTTTCAAAACAGATGTGATATTTTATGAAATTATATATGTTTTTAAATATGTTGCTTGTTTTAAAAAAAGAAAATGGCATTTTTGAAACGCTGCATTTTTTTGTTTGTTTATTTTGCAGCAATTATCTTCCCGAAAAAAAATGTGTGTTAATGGGATCAAAATATTTATAAAGGGAAATTAACCCCTATAAATCAGTATCAAATGGGAGGACCTTTTGTTCATCGCAAATTGCTCTCTAAGCACCACTGAGTATAAAAGTAGGACCGAAATCAACATTGGCCAAAAACCTTGAGATTTTTTTTCAGCTGAAACCGCTAAAATATACGACCACCTAATGATCAGTTTAATGTGAATTTATCTTTAGAAAGGGGAAATCTCATTGCGAAAACCTTGGATCTTCCGAATGATAAAATGATCATATTTTTGATAAATCTTATGAAAAATAATTTTCAATATTATGGTTTTCAAATTGTTTTAATAAAGATCACGTTGAACAAATCTAATTGACAAAAAAGCTCGATTTGCGCTCACTGAAAGCTTTTTCAGACCTTTAAGTCTTAAATATTTCAGATGAAATTAATGTTTTAAAATATATAAAAAAAAAACAAATGTAATTGGCGATCTGTAGTGTAAGATTCATAAGAATATTATGTTATATTTTCACCCATGATTTATTTCATTAATAAGTATCTAGAAATATATATCTATATATATATAGAAAGGATAACATAATGCTTAGTAATAACTTTCTTCCCAATATACGCCTCTAAATTAGATCTTATGCATATCATAAACTTTCACGGTACAAATTATTACAAAAAAAAATATCGATCTTTCGTAAAAATAAGTTATTAACGATAGAAACGTTCATTTTTAATAACGTGTGGCATGCAGTGTGATTTGTATAGTCTCAAGAGAGTTCAATTCACCAGGTGTGTTCATCCATAAATTCTGAGTTCCCACCTGCGAACAAATCCTTTGTCTTCATGGCACCTTTGGGAAACGCCCATGATAGCTTCAAATATCTAACGTTGAGCTGTTTCTTAGTACCAAATGGTCTCTTAAAAATAATGATTGATAAATACACAAAATATGCCTTTCTATAGAAATCGTTCTTTTGATTTCATGAAGAAAACCGTCAGCATATTGATGATTTTAAAATTATTTTATTTCATTAAAAACGATGTTGCTTTATTATAGAGAATTATATTTTTTTCCATTATCTAATTTAAGTCGTAGTAAGTGAATCTGTAATTCACTCTTATTTTCGAAATCCTTAAAAAAACAATTAATATTATAGTATTGTAAAACGAAAATACGCTTACGAAAATATGTTATTTTTGGTACCCTTTACAAAAATTAACGACAAGATCTGTAAGAACTGACGAAATATTTACTTTTTTGATTTTTAATTACATCCTTTATCTAATGTAAATATGTTTTCATTGCAATTAAATTAAATTTTACAATTATTCAATATAATAAAGTATATAAAATTGTTTTATTCTATTAATTTGTAGGATATACTCTCAAACTTTTAAATATTAGTGAATAATTTCACTTATCGAGCCCCTTGTAAATAAAAATAAATATAATTTATTACAAACAAGCACCATTTTCAAAAATACACATTAATTTTATAAAACGAGTTCATTTTTATACTTGAAAAGAAAGAGAAAATGGTTGAATAGCTTGCATGAAGAGTCCACTTTAGTTTTACTAATGTTTCCTTGTCCTCTCCCACACCTCATCATTCAACACAAAGTTATGCTATCTTACCTCCCTTAAAACCCATTATACGGCTGTGTTGGCTTTTGGTGAGTTGCCAAAGCTGGCGGTTGTATAGACATGCAGACATTTTATAAGTATTTCTTAGATATTGCATGTGGCATTTAAGTAGTTGTAATAAACGTTACAAACGAAACTAGCCTATGTTGTACTCCACACTATCATTGTGATGTATCTAACATAAATTTATTATTATCAATTGGCATCAAACTACACGAAATGTGTAATAAAGCAACAACTGTTGACGCAATCAGTTCCACCATTCTTTCTTTCTCAGCATATTTAATTTCTTCAGCCTATTTGGCCGGAATCCCGCATTTTGCCGCCTCCTTTTTCTGCAGCCCGAGAGCTGGAAGGAGATTCCGCCCTCACTCTTTACGATTCCAATAATGTCAAATGCCGCGATCCGCCCACCGTCTTTGCCTAATGTCCCGGCCCCTTATATACATAAATATCTATATATCTATACACAGCGTCTGCACAATAGCACCGAAGGCTGTAAGGAGATCACTTTATAATTTCCTTGGGAGCAAATAAATCTCTTCGGGAAAAATGTATACGTAATACCGCCCAAGATCAACGAGGTTAACTGAGTAAGAAATGAACCAATTGAGCAGAACTAATGGGTTTTTATATAGATGAATTTAAAACTCGAGTTTGAAAACGGTTGAATATTATTCTACATAAATGATCTAAATTTGACTTTTTTTTATTTAATTTGACATTTCATGTACCACTACCAAAATACTTTAAAAACAACATAACATTTAATATTAATTAAACATGTGAATACTACCTTATAATGTTGGAAATATCTTTATCAGATTATATGGTACTGCCATTATTAAGTATAAATTAGTGCTGTTTGTTGATTCGTTGACGTCATTAGACAGCTGACCGGTATCTAAGGATCATCATTTCAAATGATCACTATCTGTTTAGGATTTTATTCGTGGGAACTACATTGATATCGACTAATACCGAAAGACAATTAAACAGATATTTCAATCCGTTTTTCAGCAATATTAATAACATAAACAAATATGTATATTTAAGATTAATTTTAGTACTTTTTATTTACTTTACAGAGTTTGTAAAATAAAATAACTTCTTTATTAATATAAAAAATGATGTTTAAAACATAATAATTATCGGTTAAAAGCAAATAAACCCAAAAAAGAAGAATCATATTTTTTATATACAACCTATTGAAACTAAACATGTCTCATAATTCTTATGATCTATCTATCTATTAAGCTTTACTCCTTTTTAAAGTTAGTTTTATTCTTCGAATAAATGCAGTTTTTTTAAATAATGAATAATGCATATTATGATTGTGTTATTTATTTGTCGATATAGAATATTAATAATTATTTATTTACTCATTTAAATCAACGTTAATTTTGAATGTAACATGAACTGTAAATGACATTCAGAGACATACTTGTATTCTTTCAATTAAACTTTATCGAGGGTGAAACATTTTTTTCCATTCTCGAGAATACATTTTCAGCGCCAAAAATCTCACTTATTGGCCTAATGTATCGTAAAGGCAAAGGTGAAACCCATAAAGTATCGATAAATAGCGCCCCTTGCCTGAAAAAGTGCCTCAGATCCATGAATATTTCAGTAATAATTCATCATATCGGGCACACTTTTTTGGAGACAATCGAAAAATAGTGGAATTGAAAAATGAAAAGAATCTTATAATAGATATGAATACGGAACAAATACGGATTTCAGTTTATTTGCGCAATAATAATATTGAATGATAAATAAATACAAGTGCATGAATTAGACATTTAAGTACATTTTAGTCAAATAAGTTAAGTTCTTTTTATACACAAAGAAATCAAGCTTGAGTATTTGCCGGCGGTCATAGTGCAATGGTCAAAGCGTTTGCTTGGCAAGCTAAAGCTCGTGGGTTCAATCGCCAACGGAGATTAAAAAAAAAATAGGATTTTTAATCGATTTCTGAGCTCTAAAATACCCACGATTGGTGTGAATTTGATCTATCGCCCCTTAAATGATCGTCATTGCCTATTTACTAAAATTGGTGGTAGACGAGAGTCGTCCCGTGAATTCCCATTCATAGTGAATTCCTGTAATAATAAGGATGATGCGTGAATGTCGGGCTATATTCTATGATGTTGGCGGATCAAAAATCCACATGCAGCATTTAGAAATATGCTTCATGGTAAGCGTCATAGAATTCCACAGATGAGACTTCAGAATTACTATCACCATCTGTCAGTATGTGCTTACTACATAATTGAATGTGTTAGACAGCCATTGCAGTGGTCTTCTTCGAAATATTGGAAAAGAGTAATTTGCCACACACGGCTAAACCCATGAGCCACAATATCAAATCTTGCCATAAAAACACAAGAAGTTATTTTTGTAGTTTCCTTATATACATAATTTACTTGTATTGAATAGTTTGACAGTTGTTTAAAATGGTCCCATCTACGACTGAGATGTGCATCAAAATTTAAAATAAATAAGTAAAATACAACTAAATGTTATAGATTTGTTCATTTTAATTTTTAATTTAAATTAATGAATAAATATATTTAGTAACAACCGTAAATACTATTATAAAGTAAAGTACTTTGCTATCATAAAAATCGCCATATAATGTAGACACGGAAGTCTTTGTTACCATTGTGGCAACACTAAGCTGACAGAGCACGCCAACGCAGCACCACCGACTGACGGTATTCACGCTCCAGACTCCAAAACGCCACATCACCTAACACTCGACGAAGTACTTACAAACCATGACGTTTTCTGTTTTCTCTTGTATGCGTATGTGTAAAAAAAACATCGTGACGATAAAGTAATACATATGCCTCGCTAAGCTCAATTGCTTACATTTATTTAAAGTTTTAAAACAAAATGACACACAAAATGAAGAATTAAGGCTGCGACCGGAGCTTTTTAGGCTCCCCCATAAGTCATTAGCGCGGGGATTAATGCCCCCCATTCAGTTAATAGGTTTAATACCCCAAAAAGTGCGATAGTTTAGTGCCGGGATATTTTAATGTACACGAATATCTTTAGCAATATTTCGCCGCTATTAATTTCGCAACGAGAATTAATGAATCGGCCGGGGTTTAGGCGTGAAGCAACGGCATGATTAATTAGGCAATTAGCACTCGTAAAATAATAAATTATATTTGTATTTTGCGAAATTTACACGACGTTTCAAAAGAGAGAATTAATAGCTTCATTACCGGGTGTTTTTACAAATTTTTACAGTCATTTTGTGTAAAGATTTACGTCATACTAACAGTTAGATGATTTACATAAAAAATTGCTAAGTGCACGAGTTTGCACGGTCTATTTCAAAATCGCTCAGGAATAATAAATCCCTGCGTTGTACTCTTTGAAAACATTTTAATTTGTGAATGAAGTATTAATGTGAAAAAAGTTTAAGATATAGAGATGTCACTTATTTTGGAAAATGAAAACAAAATTTATACCCTTCTTTTTTTTACCATTCTGAGTTTTTAAGGTGTATTAGACAAGCAAGTGCAAAATAAAAATCAAAATCTTATTTTAATTACCAGAAACTGGCAATTATCACTGAATATTGTTGTTTAAAACTATTTGAAAAAAAAATACGATTATAGCTTCAACATTATTTTTTGGCAAATGAATTGATATACTTAAGCAGAAGTAAACAATTATTGACTAATAAATGCGATCGTTTAAAATAAAGCATCTGCTGAATTGAAGAAAAATTGTAGGGTGACTTTTAAGATGAATGGAATATTTCAGTATTTTATGTTAGTATTCCGCATATTTCAAATGCTTAATATGCTTACGTGATTGCTTATAAACAATATTACATTGTTGATAAGCTAAATAACTTTTTTTTAGTGTATTTAAATAATAATAACGTTCAAGACAGTGTAATGGGTAACCAAAATACCAAATTTCCATTCGGCCAAATTTTTCTTTTTGCTAAATTGTCTTTAGCCAAAATGTCCGGGAGGATATATATCTGTCCGCTTGTAGTATTTTCTGGGAGCGAATCGTTATTGTAGCTTGTATTTTTGTACGACAAAAACAAACATATGGCAGGACTTTATCAGCGTATTAGATCTTGCAAAGAGATCTTGTAGATATATAAAGTTAAATAATAATGTTTTTTTTACCTTCTCGATTATGCAGACGAGACTGATGATGCTGTCCGTGTCCACGTGATGCTCTCCAGAACCTAAGATGAAGGCCTCCGGTATAACGACGTTTAGATTAACACTGTGCGATAGCATCCCGGAACCTGTTGATATCTGAGGAATATAAAAAAATATATACATTAATTTATATAATTATGGATTTATATAATACGTTATTATAAAGATTAATGGGAAAATTACACCAAAGAACTGAAAAACAGGGTCTCTGTTGATCCCTTGTTAGTAAAAATGACGCCATTGGTACAATAAAAGAAAGAGTCTTGATGTGCATGGTTTATGATGAAAAAGACTCATGTAAAAGTGTATAAGATTCTCATATGAAAAGCAATGCTTGATGATATAAACTTATTATGATAAGGATAATAATTCAAATCTGTCAAAGAGAAATTGATTTTAAAATAGTTATACAATATATTATCAATCTTTAATTTTTCCAATGTACGTGGAATTTTATTTTATTAATTTTGTAAGTTATTGAATATTTATTATTAAGCCACATTATTATTTTGCTGTGAAATGTTTCGACTTCCTTAAGAAGCATTTAAAAATAAATTAGATCATAAATAAACAAGTTAATAAAATATGAAGGAACAGGTGTGCTTACGGTGTGAAATTTTTTTTTTTAATTTATATTGATATATGTCGCTTTAAAGTTAGTAAAAATAAAAGTAATAATATATTTTTTTTCATTTAATTCATAGATCAAGCTCTAAGAAAATTATCCAGTTCTATCAAGTAATTTCTATTATTTAACTATCCATTCTATTCTTGACACGTTTAAAAAATAATTCCTCCTCTACATAAATATGGTGAGAAAAACTAAAAATAAATTCACATCGAAAGATTTTTACTGTCAAGACCAGATGAATTTCCAAAAAATGGTCAAAAAAAATTATTCATTTTTCCAATTTAACGCCTTCAAAAATATCAAAAGTAAAAAATATACGTAGTTCTTTCGAAATACTGTTAAAAGTCGTTTTTATCAGCATCATATAATGAAGCAGTAATTTTTATTAATAAATAAGTTTTATTAAGCAATATGTTAAACGTTAAGTACGCACTACTTCAACAAACAATACATATAAGTTAAACAATGTTAACTAACTACAAAATGATAGTCATTTATAAAAATTGTTCCTGGACTCTATCACTTTAAAAACAAGCCTCTTACTTTGAAATTTCACTGAACAGAACTTTACTCATCTTAACTCGTACAAAGGAGGATTATCCTGTGAAAGAACAAATTATGGAGAGTGTATGAAAATGTGTTAATGTAAAAACTGAAAGAAAATATGCTTCGTTGCATTTTATAATATACCCCGTACACCTAAGTGAAGTATGGTGCGGCATTAAATGTGAAATATCATTTTCATTTCGAAGAAAATTGCACTCCGCGTAGTGGAAAGTCGTAAGAATATTATATAATATTGTGAGTCAAAGGAAGCGCTTGCTATAAAAAAATCGAGACTATATTACAGCCATTCATTCGGTAAATATGGAGCGCGTATGCGTCCATTAGGTAAAAATAAAGGACTGCTTCTACAGGTATATACAATAACTCCACAAAAAAGTTGATAGTGATACTTAAACATGATATTATAATGTATTAAAATAACAATAAATGGAAATGGTTATTCTATTATTTATTAAAATGAGAGTTATAAAATCGCACATTACATAAAGTAATGCAAATACGAGTATATCCACGGCTTCATATAGAAAAGCTACAAAACAAATAAATAATGTTTTATTAAATACAAATTATGTTAATAAAAACGAAGATTTGAAGACGGATATTTAACAAGAGGGTTATTTTTTTCATAACTAATTCCCAAAAACCTTTTTTTTAGTATGTCATGGGACGAAGCAAAGGTAATATCTGTTTTTTTCTCGATTTTTGAGATCGATACATCTTGGCGGAATTTCATAATATAAAATATAAATAAGAGATAAAAATTATTATGCAATTTTTTACAAGAAGACGTCATGTTTCGACTACGTTGGGAAGCCATTGTCGAGTCTTTGTCGATTCACTGTCGAGAATTTAGTTTATCTTTTATTTTTATTTATCTGATAACATAAAATTTCACGCAACTAAACGTTCAAATGAAAGCAAATAAGACCCAGTTGATAAACAAGAGCACCTGCCACAATGCAGATCTGCTATTTACAAGCGGGAGTCAGACTATTAAGAGGATCGAGAGTTTTAGATATCTTGCTGTAGCTTGGAGATATACTTCACTTCCTAACCTTAATCCACATCACCATAGACCACTTAACTTCATCCGCAGTATCTGGGGTAAGCAGCTATTTTTTTTCTTCACCGTACCTCTAGTAAATATTATTATGATATTCTTCAAAATTACATGTTCCAAGAATTCATTTTATACAACACATTGAAGTAAAAAACAAGACTTTAGGAATAAATTATAACAATACCGATTACATTAGTTCTATAATCTATTTTGAGTATGATACGTAACTGTGATAAATAACACAGTATTCAAGTAAATAGAATATGGACGCATTTTTTTTGAACTACCAAATTCTTCAAATATTGACAAAATTCTCATTGTTTTTTATTGGCCATCGTTCTTGTAAAAGTCTTCAAATTAATACGGCCATAAGAATTTTATTATATTTCGTACAGGGGAAATAACAACGCCAGGGATCCCAATCGAATATGTTCGGGCGTCGTCTTTCACTGTGCGATATTCGCATAGGAGACAATCTTTATTATTTCATTTTCGTTTTTTTTTTTTTTTTTTGGAACTAACGAAATATATGAAGCTTTTGTTAAAATTAATGACCACCACACGTTGTTTTTTAGGCATTCAATGTTTTATCAAAAAACATACAAAATACAACCTAATTAAGTTTTATTTTGTACCTCTACTACCAGTGATAAAGTTTAGATGTTATGTTTCTACAATTATCGTAAAATTTAAAAAAAAAAACGGGTATTAAATACGAGTATATCTTATTTTAATTTTTTTTCATTCATTATTGTGTTGCACACAATCTTAATTAATAACATTAGAAATTATTTCAATTTTCAAATTCAATTTTGTTTATTTTGCCTTTCAGAAACATTTCAAATTATTTAACTCAATGCATTTCTGAAGTACAATAAAAATACAAATAAAAAATACAATATATACAAAATTAGGTACTTATGATTAAGTACTATGAACAAAGCAATAAAGACAAGCAACAGAAGGTCCCTATGGTTATCAGACAGACGAAGCCAACCAATTATCCCTCCAAAGAAACTCTTGGAGTTCTTGTCTGAATTGGGCCTCTCTTACGTGAAATATATCATTATTATTTATATTATAAATTATTAAGCCTTAACTAAATACTTTGCTTAGTTGTTTATGGCCTAATTTTTGGAAGACCTTTCATATTTACATTTATGAAGGTAGTAGTAATAAAATGGGAACGTTTTTTACACTATTAATGATATTGTTTCATGTTAGTATTCCATATTGTGTAATAATAGTATGAAAAATATTATAGCTTTACTATTCGAATATATTTGATAAGCTTAAGCATCAACATCCGAATACTTGATAATGACGAATAGTTATCATCCCTAACTCAACTGTACGCCCCATAGTAATTTGAGATATTTTTATATTTTTTATTGGCCAATAAAGCGTTTATTCCGACAATGATTTCATTTATGACTTTCAGTGGAAACATTTAGAGGCTTTATGGGTTTGATTATGTTTGATAATCCCTCTCCAGATATGGAAATTTAGAAAAGCGGCCGTAAAATTAACATTTTGGTTTGATAGATGCTGTACACAAAGTATGCGAGGAAAATATCCATGAATAGTAATTTTATATAACATAATCGATACCATGTTTCCGATGGGTAACATCAAAACACTCTGTAAGACAACACTTTATTATTATGTATTATATAAATAAACTTATATATAATGGAATATTTATTATTAATTGTACGTTGAATAAAAAGTATTTATTATTTTCTTAATACAAATATGTTTTATTAATCTTAAATGTATCGAAACAAAACGAAATAATTCAAGTACCAGTAAATTGTTAAAAAAAAATAAAAAACATCATGAGTAATTAAATAAATTAAAATATTTGTTTATATTAACAAAAATTGCGATTATACCAAATAAAACGTCAGGATAATACGTATTCGGTTACTTGTTGAGAACCATATATCCATTTATGTTCTCAGATGAAACTTTTGGTGTAAATATGTATTGAAACAAGGCATATACAATGGAATCAGACAGAACTGAGCGCCAACATTTTTTTCATGTTTCAGGTGTTGATATTAAACATATCATTAGTTCTTAAAAAATATAAACTCGCTTCTGAGTATTCCGAAGAGTAATCGTTATTTCTCAAATACTTCTTTGAACTAGAAAGTTTTATTTTTTTATTATTTACTTGTATTAAGATTCATTACAAATTGGACATTATGTTAATTGATTGCAATTTTGAAATATAAAATACAAATAAAAAAAAATCAGATATACTGAATTTCTAAGCTTTACCTAAAAGCTTTGACCTTATTTTCGCACAGATGCATTTAAAAATATACAACGCAAAATGAAGCAAAAATGTTCAAAAAAAATTGTGATCGCATAATATCCGGGCTTAGCGAGAAACAAAGGAAAATTAATTACCAAAATCCGCTTGTTTAAGGCAATTACCCAGAAGAGTGTATCCAACTACAGGCTTCTTTATTTACGTAAACAGTGAGACATAATGTTTCCCATAAGTCTGTAATCTTTCTTCGAATTTTCCTCGAATAGAGTGCGCAAGATATAATGTCATCCGTTAAGGGACGAGAGTGAAATACTTCATGCAATTTTATAATAGTTTAAATGTAGTTACTGAAAAGGTTACAAAGAAATTACATGTATTAGTGATAACTGACTTAGACTATTGAGATATCATCGATCTATTTTGTCTCATAAATGATAAAATATGCGAAATTCTATTAAAAAAAAAGTTATACCCGTACAATTTACAGAAAATACCATCTTATAGGATGATATTGTGATCAAAACTGAAGAAAAATAACCAGCAAACAGTGGATTTTATCACAAAACATTTAAACAATGTTTATTTCATTATTCAGCGCTGGCCTATGGCCCTTTGCTCCGCTCACTGAGTCAAGATATTAACATGCTTGGTATTTATGATAGGTTTTATTTGTAGTTGGTGCTTGTTCCTAGCTATGTACAATATATGAACTGAATAAATACAAAAACTAAATAATATTTTGCATATTTTAGTAAAGTTACGGTAAAATGATGTTCAAAATAAATATTTTATGATAATCCATGCTGCTATTTCAAAGAATTTAGTTATTAATATCATAACTATGACCAATGTAAAAAATACGATGTTAAAGTATTAACGCTCTCGGTCACATTATTTAGTATCTAGCTCCAATTAGGTTGTTCGAAAAATATATATATTTTTAACATATTACTCAATTGTATAATTTACAGAAAAAATTTCACACACGCGATGCAAGACTATTGTACATTTTAACAGCTTATTTAACAAACCTTGATTGTAGAAATGTCTGATTAATGCTACACAGTAGTTTTTGATTTAAAGGCAAAAATGTTATTCAAACAAGTAAAAAAATTTTTTCGGTATGTATAGAGTTTTTTATACACTAGAGCCAAAATATCGACTTGCGAAATTTCGAGCCGGAAATTTTAATTTAAGAATGCACCTCGTTCAGGAAATTCAGTGGAAGACGATGACGACACAATAAAGACAAAATTGATCAAAATCGGCAAATCAAGTTTTTCATATTTGTTCGTTTGCATTTGATAATTGCTAACGACTTTAAGACGATCGTTTTATTTTCATTATTTAGAAATGAAATATTTCCAAACAACCTACTTTTACCGCTCTTGGTCACATTATTTAGTATAAGGCACGAATGCAATATTTTTTCGCTTTCATTCTCGATACTTTACGTTGCCTCCTACGTATTTCAGGGGCTTATCACTACCTTTTACGAATATCAAATTTGCCTGAATATATCCCGGATATCTCTGCCGCTCGTGTTACCTTAGCAACGGACTTTTAAAAGATATTTCATTCGAGATTGCCGCCTTGCCTGATGCGGCCCTGTGTTCCTTCCCAGCGTTAATATAATGAGATTTGTTATATTCATATTAATCGCGCCGAGTGCCGGATTAGAGGGGCGGCAATGTTAGCCGCTAAAGTAAGTAATTAAGTTTAATTAGCGACTGAAGAATTAAATACCATTATTTATATACGAACGTGTTAATAGAACTACTATTTTGTTGTTATTTAATAATGAAAACATGTAATAAGTTTTATTATTATTTAAAATATATTTATTTCAACCAACATTACCGTGTACGCTCCCTTAAATAGAGAATATAATCGTCACGAGCTTTTGTCACAAAGCTCTGTTAGCTGCAAAGCTCTACCTTATGTCAGATCTGCCTCCTGCAGCTACGCCTAGTACATTATATGTATATTATTCCATGACGTAGGCTTGAAAAAGGCTGTTGTTGTTAATATTTTCCTTTGTCTTCTTAATATATAACATTCCACAAACAAAGTCCACCTTTGATAATTATACGTTATTGTGTCGAACTGTCGATTTCTTGAAGTCAATTAAATTTATAATTTAATTTTATTCCACAGATTCAATAAAAAAATATCACTCATTCAGTATCACGAAAGGCTTAGTGAATACGAAACCGCAGTTTCATTTATGTGATGTGTTATACTAATAAAAAAACATGTTATATTTTATGTTTGAATTGAATCTCTTTAAAAATGCCAGAAATGTAAATATCATTTCAGTCAACCCTCCTATTACGTTTTCATAAGCTCAGATGATTAGCCTGATGCTTCCGTGGCCTAAAAAATTAAGTCACAAGATGCAGCTTGACCCAAAAATAATAATATTGAGAGGATTGTTATATATAAAATCGCTGCAAGCACGATAGGAAAATTTCCGTTTTATTTATCAAAAAAGCATCATGCTTTATTAAGAAACAATTATTTCAGAACACATTTACTGTTAAATAATTAAAGCCAAGAAAAAATCTTTTTCCATGTAACGTTTGCATAGAACCCCAATATTAATTGATAGGAAAATAAGTATCATTTTGTATCATGTGATTACATCATATTATTATTATTAATAAGAAATACATAAAACATTATGTCTCATTTGTTATTAAATAAGAAAAAAATCAATTTTTCAGTTTCTCTCGTAGTATTCTTCTCGCATCATCGCAATAACTCGGCTCTTATCTTTGTCACAAAACGATACATTTCTCGGAGCCTTTCTCAATAAATAATAAAGTCGTATTCAATCATTCATCTCTCCCCTTTCATCTCAATATCTGAATCTAAATGCTCAAGATTCCCTCCTTTCAGACGACCGAGGGCCTCGTAGCCTTTTGTCAAAGGGCCCGGAGGTCGCAACAATAAAGAACCGGGCGGAACGATAATACAAGTTTCGTATTCATGGCGAAAAGTTTAGTTATATTGCGAGATAAATTATTTTAATAACGGTTTCGAGAACTTTCCCCAAAGGGCACACTCACCTGACACACGTACGTCCCGTTGTCTCGCTTCTGGACGAATTTTATCTGCAGGGTCCAATCTTCAGAGCTGTCACCGTGCAGGATCTGAAAAATAAAAATAAAAATTTTTGCTTTTAATAATTAACTTAAAAAAAACTGTGGCCTAGACGTAATAAAATACTACGGTCATAATTAGTTCTTGCAGCACCACCAACGGATGAGGATCGCACAACAAGACCCCAATAGGAGTTGGTATCCATGTGGGGACTACAGACTTCGTATGCAATCCCAAATCTATTTTGATTTGTCGCATATGCTACCTATAAGAGTAATATTTTGCACTCTCGAACTGACATGAGCCTATAATCAAATAGTAATCGTAGAAAACGACATTCAGAAAACGGCAATCATAACGTCTTTTAGATCGTTCGAATATCAGGCAGTAGCTGAAAGTATTTGAAATTGCGATAAATGGAGTTTTGTTTCGTCTATATAGATGGCGTTCTCCTAGTATCTTGCAATGCTGAAGAGAATGAAAATCACATGAAGAAGACTGTCGGAATATAGACTGGTGATTAAGCCCAATAAAAAAATATTGGTTAGCGGTTTGTGATGGACTTTTTGTCTCGAGGTCTGGAGTGTGACCTCCGTCCGTTGGTGGCGTTATGCTGGCGTGCTCTGTTAGCGTGATGTCGCTTCATTTATTAAAATGAAAATCATCGAGAAAACTGAGAACTAGAGTAAACAGTGTATGAAACAACCGAAAGTACTTTAATACTAGTAAATTTTTCATTTATCAACTTCATTTTATTGTCATTTGTTTGTCATTCTTTCTTTCCATCGAGAATTTGGAAATAGGAAACTCCTTGGATATTTTGGAAAGTTCCTTGGAAGGCTTATACTCTTTTCATATGACGGCTGTCCATGTTATTCTAATGAACAGCAGACAGTGAGATATTCTCTAATGAGAACAGGAGACGTGATCTGATTTTTTTGGAAGAACCTTCCGGAACTGTTCCTTGCTTCAGGCGGTCCTTTTTTTATTATATTTTGTTACTTGCTGTTTTATCGTGAGATTGTTGTATAATTGAAAAGAACTAGCACTTAGCTTCAATATAAATTTGATGATCGGTGAAGTTATTTTGAGAAATTTTTAAAATTTATTTTGTGATACAACATTTTTGTTATTGAATATTTAGATGATAACATGTACTTATAAGACAAGGGTATGATCGTTAAAAGAGAATATGGTGTCATAATATCTTTCATAATAATTGTATATTCTATGCAAGAAAGTTCCACTAGATAACGTCTACATGGAATACCTGTCAGAAGCTTGATAGACAGTTTCCAGTTAATTTTCCAGAAAGCACTTCGTTATAAGTGTAAACTGATCCATGGGGTATGGAAAAGGAATATGAAGATTAACAGCCCACAGAAATTATTTCACAGACAAATATATATTTTTTACATATCCATGTATTGGATAGTAAAATCTAAAACATAAAATAATCCCAAAAAATCATTGTCACACGTTTATATTAGCCGATATAATCATTGCTTTATTCTACGTCATCTCTGCACCCAAAGTTCCATAGAAAACATATGTACAGTTTTCGATAAGAAAAACTATAATTTCTTGTAAAATAATCTCTGCAATTTCTTTGTTTCCTTGCTTTTTTCATTATGGTTGAGCCCTGTATGTGGATTTTCGATTGACCAACTTATAAATATTGTATATACTAAAGCCATTTAAGTATTTTCGAATTTTTCAAATTTGGTTTATAAAATTGTCACTATAAACAGATGGTGTCATGTCACATATAATTAATGACAAAACCAACTAAAGTACATGAAAATTTTATATTAATTTTAAATTATGATTATATTATTTGATTTTAAGATTATATTTACTTATGGTAAGGAGCTTATGAATTGATTATTTTATTTCAATTTGATATATTTAACTGTACATTGGAACTTCGGTTCTGTGAAATAAATTAATAACTTACCTGTATTTGAACCTACGATAGTTCACGTAACGATTTAGTACATTAATCTCTTGATTGCGTATTATTTTATGTAAGCAAATACAGGAGAACACCAATATACGTTGATATACTGTTTGCCATTTTAAGTATTGGTAAGCATTGTATGTGGAGTGTTGAATTTTCACGTCATTAGACAACAGCCCGCCATTCATGAAATGTGTGGTGTTCACGGGACGACGTTTGTCTCCCGCATATTTTTATTAATTGGCTATGACTGGCATTATACGGGTGAGTAGTCAAATTTACAACAACCCAAGCTATATATAGGTTCATTAATTTATTATTCATCGTTGGGTATAGAACTCACGATTTTTGGTATGGTAGGCAAACGATTTACTTCCGAGCCAAAATTGTCAGCAAATATCGTATGCTGCTTCATAGAAAATAGTCACCCATGCGCATAATTGTCGATCGTTTAAGTAGAATGGCTCCATTACGGGTGATCCGCTCACGTCATCGACCCAGTGAACTGCGAGCAACGAGATGCTGCGAATATATTTTACGGTTAATTTAGTATCTTCATCGTGAAAATGGTGTCATGAAGGATGGACGACAGGTATTATTTTCAAAAAAGCTACGTATTATTTCCAAAAATGTCATAAATCAATAAAATAAAATCAAACACATTATGTTACTCTTTGCAGCTTTGTACACATGTTTTTTTGAAAGTAAAAATATTTATTTTCATTACACTTTTTATTTTAACTACATACATAATTTATTTTAATGTTTATTAAATAATGCCCCTAAAAGATGCAAAAGAATTTGTATACCTTGGAAGTACGATCACCTGGGATGGCAGAACAAAAAGAGAAGTCAACAGTCGAATACATCAAGCAAGGCTAGCTTTCAATAAAAAAGCCAAAATTCTTATAAATAATACCCCCTAAAGATGCAAAAGACTTTGTATACCTTGGAAGTACGATCACCTGGGATGGCAGAACAAAAAGAGAAGTCAACAGTCGAATACATCAAGCAAGGCTAGCTTTCAATAAAAAAGCCACAATTCTTGAGTCAAGGAATATTTCTTTAGGGCTCCGCAAGCAACTTGCCAAAACACTTGTTTTGAGCATCTTAATGTACGGCTGTGAGACATGGTGCTTATCTGAAAGTGATAAAAAAAGACTAGAGGCCTTTGAGATGTGGTCGAAAAGAAGAATTCTCGGAATTTCCTGGAGAGACCACGTCACGAACAATGAGGTTCTCAGAATATTCAAGGAATATAGGCAACTAATAAGAACCATCTCAGAAAGGCGAGCCCGATAGATCGGCCACATCATGCGCCACGATGGTCTTCTTCACGATATTGTGGAGGGGATGGTTGAGGGTAGAAACTGTAGAGGGCGCCCTAGACGGGAGTATTTGCAGCAAGTATTCGAGGACATGAACTGTAGCGCTTATGCTGAGCTGAAAAGGGTTGCGGAGAACCGAGAGGAATGGAGATCGAGATGCAAGATTCTGTTGCTGCAAACCAATCCACCGGATTGATACTACGAAGAAGAAATAATGCAGCCACGTCAATAATGACAGTTTATTTATTAATTTTTATAACTAAGGATGTCAATGAAATACTTATGGTGGAATAGTGGCATAGTGAATAAGTGGAATAATCAATGGTGTCTATTTTTCAACTGGATTATTTTTATCGTGTGTCGCAATTTATCAATAAATAAGGCTGATATAGCTTTGATATTGGGGTAGGTTTCAACTCTCGGGCATTGCCCTACCAAACATACGGCGAGAAGTTACTACCAAGAAGGAACTCACCAAAGCAACCCACGACGCACTCCACCCTATGTTTGGGTACCAAAAGATAACTACACGGCTCAAATCAAGAAGAAGTTTCCTACAGTCGACAACGGAACTGGAGATACCTGAGGCCAACCTGCGGCTGAACATGTGGAGAAGCGCAACTGAGGGGAATACTTGGATTGCCCCGAAAGAGGACCTAGCCCCTGGACATGACCAAGGGTGGAATATATGGAGGTCCCTTAACAGACTACGGACCGGAGTATGCAAGACGAGGACACAAATGAGGGCCTGGCAGTTTTACAGCGGACCGACTGAATGTGACTGCGGCGTGGAGCAGACCCTGTCACACCTTCTGGAGTGTGCGCTGTGCCCGAATAGCTGCACCCAGGAAGACCTGATGATGGCCAGAAGTAACGCCATCGACGTCGCCCACTTCTGGGCAGACAGGATCTGACCCTGTTGTTTCCGACACGATTATATATATAATAAATAAGGTCTTTGAGTTAGCTATTATATATAGCTATATAAGCTTAAGCTATTCTTCTTTTATAATTGATCTTTTTCGTATAAAATTAAAGATTTGAAGAAAGAAAAAACGATGAAAACCATTCAAAAAAACTTGATAAAACGATATGTCAATTTCAATAATATTCAGAAGAAAAAAAAAACAATTTCATTAATTATAAAATTCAATGAAATGGCTGCGTTGACTTTTGGTGAGCTGTCAAGATTCACAGCCATATGTTAATTTCTTTCAGTAAACTTCTTCTTTGTCTTCTTCTGATTTTTTTAACACTAATTGCTTACACTTGAGTCTTTATCCATCAAAAAAGTAGGTTTCTATTTCTTCATTCTCTAAAACATCATCTTGTTGTTATATTTGTTATCTGTTCCTATTAAATTGATTTTCTGCCATCACGTACATGGGTTTTTTGGGCGTCAGATGCCTAGTAGCTGTATATACTTCAGCTGCCACGTTCACCTCTTTAATAAACTAATGTATAAAATATATTATTTTAATTAATCAAAAACTGGTGCTGTTCTCGGCTAAATAAAGGGTGAGATGTTTGCTTTAGATTCTCGCTTCAAGTGCTCCGCATTAGCAACTAGGTATCTTGTGGTCTATTTTGTTTTATTAACCAACACACGGCTTGCGTTATTAGAGCATTAACATAAATTTGTTCTCAGTCGACCTGCGAGACTGGTTTATTGTTCATAAAGGTAACCCTATTACTAGTAAATTTTCCCATTATAATAAATTCTCGCGCGAATGTTGTTTAACCTGATATTTCAGTATACTAAAACTGTACACACAAATGTTTGCAATAACAACTATTGTTTAGTATTGATGAAGATATGTTATCGGGAATTTGCGAAAACGCTTTTTTAACATTTTTTAATTCTTCTTCTTCTTCGTAGTATCAATCCGGTGGATTGGTTTGCAGCAACAGAATCTTGCATGTCGATCTCCATTCCTCTCGGTCCTCCGCAACCCTTTTCAGCTCAGCATAAGCGCTACAGTTCATGTCCTCGAATACTTGCTGCAAATACTCCCGTCTAGGGCGCCATTCTGCAGTAATGTTCGAACATTCCAGGTGGCATATCTTGTTGGCTGAAGGTTTTTCTTATTTTTCTTGGTTGTTTTGTCTCGAGCAGTCCCCACCCGGAGATCCGATTGGGGGACTATTATATCTCCGGAAAATTTTACTTGAGATGCAATCATTTTTTTGCTGATACATGGGATGTCTTTAAGACCTTTAATGTGGTATTTTCCCCTTTATTTCCACATCCTAATGCCGTTGAGCATAGAGGTTCATCCGCCTTAGGAGGGCATTTACTACCTCCAGGACAATAGAGTGCCCTAACCAGCTTGACCTGATGAGGTTAGCTGGGTGTTAGCTTATTCCGGCCAACATTTGGTCCAAAAAATCTGATCTTTCAAATTATCATCAACCACAACGCAAATTGTTTTTCTGCGTAAAATTTCGTACAAGAAAAAAAAAAAAAAAAAAAAAATACTTCGACTTTTAAAACTAGGATTACTTTTTAAAACTACGCTTAATGTATATGAAATGAAAATGAAGATCTTAAAATTTAATTAATGAAATTATCCGTTTCACATCCGGAATACATGGTCACTTTAAATTGCTCCCATTCAGTTCTGTCAGTTGCCATTGTCGATGAAAAGTCATCCGCACCCAGAGGTTCACTTGGGAACATACAAGTACAATATGTATATCGATGACTTCCAGAGAAAATGCCCTCGGCTTTGATGAAACAAGGGAAAACTTAAATGATTGGTTTATCACTATTAATCGAGTTGAAGCACCCCTTAGGACAATGGTCTATGTATTGGCAAATTTAGGCTAGTATTCTTTCAGAAAATCTGATTTATAAATCATTTAAAAATATGCCTCGGTACTATAAATGCCGTACATCCTCAGGCTCCTGCCCTGAACGTTGTCAGAAACCATATGTTCCTAGGTAGACCTTCAGGTGCAAAAATGTCTCTTGACGATAAATGGGCAATGGTAGATGACACAACTCATTGGTGGCGATTTGCGGTGACCATATATTCCAGATATTGAACGGATATAGGAAAGATAAATTTATAAGAAGATAAGATGATTAACACGACGCTCTCATGGTATGGATGGATATCAGCTTGATATAGCTCTTTTAGGCTGATGACGTGAAGCCTCGAAAAACGATCTTTTGTCTCTTATTTTTGTTCGCTCGCCTGACATGCACATCTTATAATGTTATTTTTAATAATATAATATAACACGGCATTTTCATTATGACTGTTGCTCCATTTCATGTTGGTGAAACTGTCATCTTTAATTTTCGTTTTTGCCGTGATTGTCTTGGCGGCGCTGGATGTCACAGGTTCCGGTAGTTGTCAGTTAACTTTTCGTACGGCCGGCGAACGCCATACCAGCCGGACGAAAAATCAAGTCTTTAATAAAAAAAAACGTTATTGTGCTTCAAAAACAAGTTATTTGTGTTGTTAATCTACTCCTGCATCTTTCCTCCACGTGGCCAAGTGACGAACCTGCGACTTGAAGACTTTTTAAAGACGGGGATGTCAGGATCATAAGGTCATAAAAAGTGGCTGTTATTTATTTAAATCATATTTAATTATACATATCTTAACTGTGATATTGTAACTATTATTTTTTGCATTAATAATTGTTATAATGTGTGATATGTCACATAACTTGACTAAGTGGAATAAATTTTTCGTTTTCCTCGTTCACTAGCGTAAAGTTTCAGCGCAGAGCCGAACACACCAAAAGCTTTTAACGCAAAGAGTATATTTGTTTAGAAATAGTGAAATATACTTTCGAACCTCGAACCTTTAAAAGGTTCATAAAAAACTTTTTTAATGCTTCGAATACAATGGGGTCACGGTCCGCCAGCTCACTTGGCAATATGCTTATTTACATAAGAGAAGAATGGGGTAGTTGCGATTGGGGTAATGTGGAAAATTGAATTAAAATTTATATTAACATTCTTAGTAGTACTAAAAATTATTTAAGGTTTTGTGAGGAATGACGAGAAAAAAGATAGGTTTCCACACTACAGTCAATCAAAAATGGACTTTGTTGGGATACATACTTTGGATTTTACATGAGATCATTATATAAAGCTCTCTTTTCTTCTAGCCTAGAAAGGAGTCGGGAACTTTACATAGAATGGATGGTGGAGCTACGAAAGGTAGACTTGTCATCACATGAGGCGAGGACCATTATTTTTACCATATCCGTTACATATATGAATCATATAGCCACCACAAATTTCTGCCATTAAGTTCTGTCAGATACGACTGACAATTTCTCGTTCTAGGACATAGCTGCAACTGAATGTACACTTGGGTACACACATGATTCCCGAGTACTCCAGTGCAAAAGTCCAAGTACTTAAAGAAATGGTAGCTGTAGTATTCAATGCACA
The DNA here is from genome assembly GCA_022606575.1 of Glossosoma conforme. Taxonomy (NCBI): domain Eukaryota; kingdom Metazoa; phylum Arthropoda; class Insecta; order Trichoptera; family Glossosomatidae; genus Glossosoma; species Glossosoma conforme. The sequence continues at coordinate 1,181,238 of JAGTXR010000001.1, forward strand.
TTTTTGAGCGGCTTGTTAATCGCTTTTTTAAAGAAACCGGGTGATTAGTTCCAAGTTCTCGAGGAATGCCTATTTTGTTCTAAGAGGTGGCTCAATCCATAGCATCTAATATTTCGAAAAGTCATATTTATTAATAAACAATTTCTTGTTGTTAGGTTTTCATCAATGTCATTAAATAGTTATTTGGTGGTTTCATTGTTTATTATTAGAAAATAACTAAAAAAAAAATATACTTAGAGCACCATTTGTTTTTTCGCTTGTAGTTATTTTGTCGCGAGGAACATATATTACGAGTATAATATATGAAAAAAATTAAAAAATGAGAAATTTTAAATAATATATATTATGTAATATGTGTTGAAATTTGCCCCAACTTACCCTATTATTATTAAGTATATACTACCGAATTTCAAGGTTTATTACATTACAGCGTATATATTGTACTCTTATGCTTCAGAAGTTACAGTTTTCCTGAAAGAATTTCAATACCATAAGTGAGCAACTCCGTATATTATGTCCATAATGGAATTTTACGTATTTTTATTGAGAGTATAATGTTTTATGAAGGAAGTAGGTATTATTTAAATTTTCAGCGGAGAACGAAGATTTACTATTCATATTGAGGTCACGGTTTTTTATTTTCTTAAAATAAACCTTCGCTAAAAGGTTGGATTTTATATTTAGTTAAGTAGTGCGCAAATATTATATAAATTTTCAAAGAAAATATGATTTATGGTAATGTATCATACATTTTTTTTATCCGTAATAGAGTCATGATTGGTTAATGAAGATTTATTAAATCAAACCATACTATGCTAAGTATTTTGAATTTTCTGATACAAGATGTTTCTTTATGTAATGAAATATTTAAAAAATATATACGTATAAGTCAATTTAATTTTATATTTAAAAAAATGTTTACGCTTTCGTTTATCATCAGTCTGTATCCGTCCACTGTTGAACGTAAGCCTCCCGCACGAGTTTCCATCCTCTTTGATCCTCTGCCTTCCGCATCCAGGCCACTCCTGCTATTCTTCTTATGTCGTCTGCCCATCTTGCAATGTTTCAGTTTATACTTCGTTTGCCAGTTCTTGGGCGCCGTTCCAATATTTTTACTCCCCATCTGCCGTCGTCTCTTCGACAGATGTGTGCTGCTCATTGCCATTTGAGTGTGCGTATTTGCTAAGAAGCCTCCACTACTTGAGTTCTTCTGCGGATATCCTCGTTTTGGTTCTATCTATTAACGACACTCCGGGCATGGATCTCTCTAGAACGCTGTGTATTTTCAATTTTATAGGTAAGACTTGCTGTAAGATTCCACGTTTCTACGCCACAAGTTAATACATGGAGGATGCACTGGTTAAGCGCCTTAGTTTTATGACATTACGGAATTTTCGCTTTAAAATTTTACTGTGGTTTTTCAAATGCCGCCCACCCGTGTTGTAAGGTTTTGTTACGCTTTCGTTAAGCTTTGATAATTTTGGAAGTCAAAATCGCGATCGAATATATATTTAGTACATAAATTTTGTTAGTGCTCCTAGCACATTTTATTTTAATAATGTACATAAATTTTATTTGATAATGTTTCACCTTGATATGTTGAATGTTCAAATATGCAAATTGTTGAAAAATCTGTGTGTGGAAATAACAAACAGCAGTGACTTCATATTGCATCACTCCCTATTGGTAATGCAACATGTGAAATATGCTCCTAACATATTGTTTCACAAAATCACAAGTAAGCCTGTATTAAGTTTTATAATACTTCTTTGCCACGTTCAACAATGGCTAATTACCGCAACATAATTATTTCCATGTCCACTCTCCTGGACCATTTGGTAGTTACAAATCGCAGATGGAGGCTTATCTAATCAGTTAGTGGTAATCTCGAAGTTTCCAAACTAATCACAGCCTAGTAAACAATATATCCATCAATTGAATCGAATCAAACGGTTTTCTTAAATTTACCAATTACAAACAGTCACTACGGGCGTTTTGGGTTAAAATAACGACATATTAATTTCAATAACATTTTCAAAAATCATCAAATAAAACAAATATAACAAGTCCAAAAACATATGAAAATATGTCGAACTGAAAATAAGCAATCCATAATTTAATAAATATTTATATATAATTTATATGTACAGGTATTTCAATTAAACTGCACAGCGAGTTTCGGAATGTCTTAAGACCGTCAACGGCATAATGTATTTTCGCCTTTTATATCAATCTTTACCACTCAAATTGATCCTCTTCTTAAGGCAGATTGAATTCCGGATTTGCTTGTCAGAATGTAAGATGTATACGAATTCCTCCAGGCATCCTGTCGACCCCTTAATTCACTCAATATTCCTCCTCGTCTTTTGTGTTATTTGTTTGTGCTGAATAAATCAGTGCTCCGGGAGCTCGTTACTACTGCGGGACATAAAATGAAAACAAAGAAATGCGAAATAAAATCTTTATACGACCAAGCAAAAAGGAAGGAACTTTAAAGCATTCATTTTGTTATCTACTATTTCCATCAAATTCATATTTATTGAAAAACTAATAGCTGAGCTTCACGTTTTCTGGAGTGTCTCAGTTTCTTGCACCATTATATCCTGACCTGATGAGTCGCTTTAGTTCCTTCTTTGGAAAAGCTTCATTACAACCATCAGCTTAATACTCTGGGCTGACTACTAAGTTGACTACTAAGCTCTACAAAAAATGCTCACGATTACCAAATATGTCTCTAAATTATGTATTATATGTGTTTGTTTATAAGTAAGGTGCATTTATTATACGCCTAAGTTTTTGAATTTTGATTTTGCTCCATGTGTTGCCAATTTGAAGTATATTATTGAAACATAGACTACCAGAGTATAGGCAATTGAAACAAGTATGTTGTAATGGTCTACAAAATGAACAGTTAATTGTTAAACTGTAAATGAAATATATGAAAATATAGTAGGTTAAATATTCCGTGTTACAATATCACTGAATTAACTGGATCATAAATGATAAGTCAAACATGGTTTCAGCATGCTGATACTTTAAATAAAGTATCTATGTGTTATATTTTGTGGTATGGAATTGTAAAGATACACCAGTTTTCCTCTTATTCTTTGGTACGTAGATTGAAATGGAATGAAACATACCTGGAAGCGCTCGTCGTTGGTGAAGGTGAACATGCCTGAAGACAGGATGTGCCAGTCGCGGCGCCGCACCCAGGAGACCATCTGCAAGGAAAACGAGTGAAAGAGGGTTAACACTTAACTGCTGGATGTAAATAATTCGTTACGTAATACAACTTTGAAGAAACAGGCCAGCTAACAAATGTAATATATATCACTTACAAAATACAGTTAACTATTATTCACATCTGTTTATCATTGAAGTATAAATAATATTGTCTAAAATCAATTCAATGCGAAATATCACGAAGAAGAAGAAGCGATAAATAAAACTCATTGATAATCATAAGTGTAATGAAGGTGCATGGAAAATTCAGAGTTTTTTAAAAGAAATTTGAATATTTATTCTTAAGTATATTTAGTAGAGCATTTGCCTGAATGTATTTTTAGAGGGTATGAAATATTATACAATTTTTAATTAATAATTGATACATTGAAAATAAAAATAAAATGAAGATTTAATTTGATGTGTTAAGATATTATTATTATTTTATTAGAAAACCATGAAACAATATGTTTTAAATGACGTTAAATTACTTTATATTCAAATGATTACATCAAAAATATGTATGGCATCAATATTTTAATTGAAATATTTATAATAATTCTTATTTTACTTTAAAATAAATCTTAATATAAATTCGATCAAATGTTCCATTAGGTACATGTTTATAACGGAAAATGTCTATTCGGTTAAAGGCTCGTCAAACAAATAGTTTTCTGCCTAAAGTATAAATGGCTATAAGTTATTCATGAACAATTTTTCTTTGCAGGTAGTAAATTTTATTAGAAGTTTCGTAATATTAATAAACACATTTCGTAATTACTTAAAAAAAACACAATGGTCAATATTAAAACAGTACGAGTACGTTGCATGTAAGTGACTATAATAAATATATAATTTTATGTATCTTTTTAGGCAATTTACTTGAAAATCATCATGCAATGATGGGTTAAATGAGCGGCGTAAACTTGTAATTGAATCGGAAATTTTTAAATCGCACGAGATGCCGATTTTTTACATCGCGAGGCGTCTCTTGGAAACTGGGTTGGATTTTCAGATTTTCACCTGAAAAAGAAACACGAAAACGACTGAAATGGAGCACTTAATAAATCTTCCTTTTGCAAGTGTGTTCTTTCCAGATGGCGAGGCACATCGCTTTCAATTTCAATTGAACGGTTGGCACAGTGGTGTCTAATGTTTTACGTAATTTAAAGGCGATTAAATTTATATTCAAAAGAAGTATCGGTGCATATTAAGTATACATATTTAGTTACTTGACAATTAACACTATGAAATATTTTTTTAGTTGTATAAATATATTTCAAAAAAATATTTTGATTGTCGTCTGTACTAAATATGTCCGTGCATCATAAAAGAAAAGAGCTTCTTATTTGTAATTAACGATTAAATATAATGAATTAAATAATATTATTTTTTCATAAAGAGAAATCAGCATAATGGTCAACCTAATATGCGGTTAGATGTGCGATTAGATGTGCGATTAGATGAGCGATTTTTTTTCTGAATTATTAATAAAAAAAACTTTGTTTATCATGGAATTTGTATTTCTTCCAATTATTACGTATGTTTTTAAAGTATTATATGTTTATAAAGTAATAAATCAAACACAATACATGACAATATTTATTAAGTAATAAATATTCTTAATGTATAAATTTTAAGCCACTATGTTTAAGGTTAATATATAAATAATTGAAATACATTTAACCCATTATTTCCAATCTTGACTAATATTACTAAGAGTCAAGTTAAATATTGATTCCTAAAAATAGTTGAACTCACTTCAATCAATTGTTTTCTCAGAGGCATAAAGACAAACGTATCAATTATTAATTTAACGTAGATTTTTTTAATTGTACATACTAAAGATGAGGTTCATTCAACCCAATAAAAAGTCTTTAATCTGTAGAATAAAATATATTTTGTCATAATGAATACAATTCAAACAAATTTCATTAATATGAATCTTAGTACCATTTATGTATTTATTGTGGTCAGTGAAAAAGTGGGAGTATACGAGGAATAAAGTAACAAACTATCTGTTTTGAGTGGAGAAAAGAGCTATTAAATATCACTGCTGGCACTGTTTATACACTAATCCGGACCTGATGGGTCGTTTTAGTTCCTTCTTCGCAAAAGCTTCGTTTCAACCCGGAGGCTTAAGCTCCCTTCGGTCGGTCATGTCGGCTTGAGATTATACAATTCAAAGGATTCTTTATAGGATAATCAAAGTGAGGCTTTTTTGCCAATCTAAAGAGATTTCCAAAATTTTAATATTCAATGACCTAAAAAATATCGCAAATTCATTTTTTAAATACTTTTTTATATGATACTACACGACAAAATGTATTTATTTTTCATTTAATTTTTATTCGGTTAATCTAGAGTATATGGTCACCTTAAATTGCTTGCATTCAGTCTCATCAGTTCAAGCCGAAAAATTTCATAACCTAGAGGTAAACGTGGGAATTTATATGTTTTTTTACCGATCTCCAAGAGATGAGCCTGAGAACTACATGAAGCAAAAGTAAAGTGTTTTTTAATCAGCAGTTTAAAGAAAATTAATTCGATAGCCTGACGTTCTTGTGTCAACTTCTGAAAGATGACTCAACCTAACCAACGACAGACACACTGTGCTAAGCAATAGGCGGTGACCCATCCTAGTATTGATCCGTTAGTGTTTTCTTAGTGATTTAAATACTAACGGGTCCGTAATTGTTCTGTTAGTATTAATGTTAAGTGATTTCGCCACTTAAAGATGAATCTTTTGTGTGGCGTGGGCTTCATCCATGATAATACAATTTTTCACAATTTTACATAATTTTACAGTTTTACATAATTTTATACAATTTTACACAATTCCAAACAATACACAGCATGGTTCTTATAATAACATCAATTTTCTACAATCTCGCCCAATCTCAACCAGTCACCCTTTAAGGTACTTAATATTTAATCTATATATATTATACATAAAGCATATACATTCCCACTATATGCTTTACTTTTTCATTTTAGCTAAGCTTTAATTGAGAAGAATTCTGAATTTAATAACGCTTATTAATTTCTTGAAAAAAGCTCGATTATTACGAAAATATACAATTATTACTCTGCCTCGTAATTAAATTGTAACCAACGATCATAAAAACGCCATGTGAAATGTTACACATAAATTAAATTTATGTACAAAAAAACCTATCAATAATTATACAAAAATGCGGCTTGAATGTGAAACACGTTTTTTTTATTCTTTTTATCGCAAAAAAAAATCTTCACATGAAACGCTACGTGAATATAAAAACTTCGTTGTTTTAGAGTTAAAAAAACAATGTTGCGTTTAAGTGCTCTTGGTAGTTATATTACACGTTTAACAATACAAATTAATTAATTAATGTGTAACTTGAGCCCATGTAATTTAAGTAAACGGCTTATGTAAAGTACTGAAGTAACTATATAAAGGATTGATGCTCGCGAGTGGATCAATCATTCGGGCTAGTTGAAGAACAGCCTCGGGACTTGTGACAAAACAGTGATCATAAACCTTTCTGTCAACCAGAAGCTTTAAATTAAATAGATATACTATATAAATTATAAAGAATTTTTGCTTTTATTGAGTATTAAAGCAATCTTTTTTTTTCTTTATGTGGGAGACACATATTTTTTTCGGTATTAAATACTACAAAATAACTTCAGTCATCCCTTAGCATCTACGCTATTACGGAAGTTAGTCTTCCTCTCAAATTCAATTCATATCTGGAACATATGGTAACCACTAATTGCAGTCACTTAGTTCTACCAGTTGGCACTGCCTATGTCTTGTCTAAGACATTTTTATGCCGGAAGGTCCACCTGAGATCGTATATAGTTTCTGATGACCTTCAATGCAAGAAACGGCGATTAGGAGACACAGCAGCAATACTAATACATATTGAAGAAGGGATCATTTTATGAAAAACCACCGTTAAGACTTAGAAAACATATATTCCCATAAGGACTTCCGGGTGTAAAAATGCGAAGGAAAAGTATTGAAAATATAAAGCGACAGAATATTGAAGCAGCTATTTTTGATGACCATATTCTTTAACTATGAAAATTATGTGGGCAAAAACATACACTGAGAACAAAATAAATATCTACCCAAGTGATACGAAACAAGGTTCCAGAATATTGTAACTGAAAATAATACTTTCTTAAGAGAACTAGAAAAAAATATATATTTGCATTTTACACGATATAAAACAAGTAAATATTTTTTTTTAATTAGTTTTATGAAATACGTAAGTTTATGCAAACATACGTTGAAATTTCAAGTATTCGCCAGTCACTAGTTGAGATCCTCAGTCGTATTTCAAGAGGAATTCCTGTGGATTCCCCCTCAGAGATGTATGGATATTACCGCGGGCTCTACCCTTCTATCTCGATCTTATCCCGACCCGCACTCGGTTACAATATCTGCAGAAGGCAAGATGCATCTATTACGGGAGCCCATCTCTTCCGGTAACTACGTGATCTGATTCTGAACCCCCATCTTTTGAGACCGAAAAATACTACATTTTATTGCTTGTATGATCTATTTAGTAGGAAAAAAAACATTGATTATGTTCAGTATATCTAAAATTAATCGAATATATTATTCAATTGTGTCACCACACAGAATATCTTAGTTTCATTGTTTTCACTCAATTGATTATAATTAATGTCAATTTGTTTTTATTGTTATGTTTTAAAATATATATAACAGTAAATATATTAAAAGTTGCTGTGAAAATCTAAAGTTGAAATTGTGATTTTGTTTACCTTTTTCATCATGGATAATGTCTTGTGTGCCATAATATAATAAAATCTATAGCTTAAAATCTCCACTCATATATTTGAGCATCACATAAAAGCTTTAATCTTCTGTTTAAATGTTCAAACTGGATAAATATTAAAAGTCAATATTTCTCCTAAAAATTGATTTACAAATTTACAAAAAAACACCAAAAAAGCGAAACGGCAGAGAAGTTAAAAGACAACGATAAAACGCGTTCGCTTACGTTAGAATAAAAACAATTTTGAATTTGTATGCCACAATTTTGAACGTATAAGTAGATTTTTCCAAAGTAATATGTGCAATACAATCCTTTTTATTTCAGAATAACAAGAAACCGACATAAAAATGGCATTGTTTTGAGGTCTTCACTTTTGACTTTGCAAAGCATTAAGTATATATAAATGACTTGGTGTTCGGATAGTATGCATTTATAATATGGACATATTCTCTTCACAAGAAGCAAAAAAGTTATATAAGAATATTGATAACAAAAGGTAATTTTTCATTTTTTCAGCGGTTAATGTCATTTTATATACCTTCAAAAAACCAATTGTGCGCTTAAATAACTAATGGTATATTTTTCAGATACTTTGCGCAGTCGGGGATCCGAGGAATTTTCAGGTAAATTTTATTCAAGAAATAATATTTATGTGGAGGCTTTTGCCGAGGTCACGACTGATATTAAAGAAGAGGGAAGGCGAGAGCAAAGCCGCAAGTGTAAGAAAAAAAGCCCCGGGCGGCGGGTCGAACAGCGGCTTTGTCCTTTTAGCACAGTCACTGTATGTTATTTCATGCTAGCAGACGGAGCGTGGTTTTTTAAGGCAGTGCTTCCTAGAAAAAAGACTGAAAAACTGAAAAAATATATATAATAATCAAAAAATGCGCAATGATCAAAGCATAAAAATTAATACAACTACAAAGGTATTGTTAATCGTATTAAGTTGAGCAGAGGCAAATACGTTGTTTAAGCATATTGATTAATAATCCATACGAAATTACTTATTATACAAACTTATTGTACAAATAAAGTAAACTGGTTTTACATATATACGCAGACGTCAGAGTTCAAAAAAATAAATTACTACTTTTTTTAACCTGTTCTAATCGGAACCCGAAATATGCCGTGTAAGATTCCCCTACCGTTGACATCGGTATTCGTGATATATCGTGTTGCTACTTTTTTAGAATAGTTTTTTTGCATTATCTGATAGCTAAAGGATACAAGAAGCAATATGATATATAAAAATAGACCAGATACACCAGACCAAGTACATTAATGCTTCAAATAGTAGTTTTATAATTGACAGTATAATATTTATTCCACAGAGCCGTAATGAAAGGGCTTAAGATTATTGTTTTTTTTTTATGTAAGCGCATGCAGGAGAGCACTCCCGGTCTAGACCAGTGCGCTCTATGACGCTCAGCCAAGGAGGCCGGACGCTGCATTCGGGAAACGTGTGTTGTGTTCGTGTTTGTGTGTGGATTGGGGAGATTGCATGTGTATATTTATCTCTTTCTTGAAGAGATCCAGATTGTAGGAAGGAGGAAACACATACGCTGGAAGAGCATTCCATAGCTTACCGGTGGCATAAAGGAAGGAAATTTGGAAACTGCCAGTTTTTGGTCGACATACATTAACCGTGTATGGATGTTCGGCAAGTGCAAGACGAGTTTGTCGGCTGTGGGTGGGTGCATGAGGAATTAGTACTTTAAGTTCCGAAGAGCAGCGACCGTGGTAATAACGGTAGAATATACTAAGACAACCAATCTTACGTCTGTGTTCCATTGATTGTAGGTTAGATGTAAGAATGTCATTGTTTATCAAACAAATTGCTCTTCTTTGAACTGAGTCAATTAAGCTTAGAACGTATTTTGGGGCTCCAATCCAAAAGTGACTGCCGTATTCAAGGATAGGTTGGATTTGTCCTTCATATAGAAGAAGTTGTTTATCGTTGATATACCGACGTGATCTATATAATACACCTAGTTTTTTGGAAGCGAGACCGGCTTTACACTTAATTGACTCGTAATATTTGACATTATTCGAGATTGATAATCCAAGCATGTTGATGGTGCTTGCTTTCGGAAGAGAACAACCGTTGAAAGATACAGGATCCATAGCAGTCTTCTTGGTGGAGAAAGTGCATGATTGGGTTTTGGAAATGTTGAAACTGACGAGGTTGAGGTCAGGCCATCGTGAAACCCTTTCAAGAGACATGTTCACCTTTCCACCAGAGATTCGCTAGCAGCAGATAGTTCCGAGTTTAAGTTAAATATTAAATTTTAGGAGACTTAAGATAGTAATCATGATAAAATATTATATTTATCTTTATAACATTGTTCTCTTACGAAAAAAAAAATGCAACATAGAAAATGGAACGAAGTTCGAAAGGGTTTTCGCCTGATGCTCAACGCGTTTCGTTTGATTAAGACGCTTCTTGGCATCAAATGGTCAATGCCTTGAAAGCGACGGGCTAATCATTCGATATCTCTCTTATTGAGACAATCATTGGGCAATATAAACAAATAAATAAAACATGCCTAGAATACTTCAGGTGCTGTCTGTTCTTCAGGCTTTTGACTTGCAGGTCAATAGAAACTCTGTTTTTATGTAGACTGAAGAGATGTTTTAGAATTAGACGTTGACAGTATCAGTTAACAAGTTAAGGGTGGTTAATTGTGGCAATCAAATATATAACGAATATGAAAAGAAAACCAATGATGCGTCAAGGCAATTACGAGGAAGTTAAAATATGAATCTTCAGAATGAGAATAAAATAACAAAATAAAATCGCTTTATATGGAACTACAAAAAATAAACTGTCACGCATATTCTTTCATGTTTTCGACCTCGAGGTTTTCAGCTCACGATGTTTCAGTTTCTCAAGTATACATTGTTTTACCTGAGTGAAATTGGTTTCTCGTGGCCTAAATCACGACATCTTTACATATCATTATTTTCTTTAATATCGTTGGATTAACAATTACCGTATCATAATACATCAAGAAAAAAATAATTTCGTTATTTGACCTTGTTAAAAGCTGAAAATTCTAACAAATAAATTCAACGACGTAGATTATAATTATACACACGAGAGTCAAAGGTATTGAATAAAATCAGCAATTGAATATGATTATGCTTTAAATCAACCAATAAAAAATTTAAATGCCATATTATTTTTTAAGGATTTCTGAGAATATATTTCAATATTCTAATAAGTGAAAATTAATATTATCAATAAAACAATACGTGTTATTTTCTCAACTTAAGTGTGGGAGCAATTGGCTATAGGCCAGAGCGTAAAGAATTGAACGATGGGTTGAAAAAGTTCATGGTTCGAATCCCAGCGTCTGCCGTTTTTTTTCGACAATATTGATAAAAGAAATGTCATATAATAATATTTGTTTGTTTGTATTAATTTATTAATTTTCTTTCACATCAAATTGGAGCATTTATCGTGACGAATTCGGAACAAATGGTCAACACGAATTGCCGCCACTCAAAAATATCAGGTGCCACTTTTGACGCCTTGTTCCCAAGCATCTCTGCTCCCAACTTTCCATCTGGAAACTTATATTCTTCTTAAAGAATTCCAAAGCAAAAAAACTTTAAAATATTGTTGCTGTTGTATCCGATGCAAATTTTTGGGTGATTTAGAATGATAAGCTCGATGCTCCCGACGCCTGGATCATTCGATTGTAAAAAAGGATCAACCAAACCATGTTTAGTCAGCATAATACTAGTCTGGTTCCAAATCAAATGTTTCATCGATCAGATTCCTAGACTTATAGAATAAGATTACCTTAGTGAGAGACGATCATTTGATCTATATATTTTTAGAGAGTTTGGGTGAGTATCATGGCTATCATTAGATCTTTATCATAATGAATTAAGATTCATTACAAAATTTATCACTTTTTGGTATAGTTTACGTTGACAAAAGTTTTTAGGACTGAGAAGTGTAAGCGCAGCTTAGTTCAGCCTTTAACTTATATGTTGGGCCTAATATTGGAATGGGAATCAAGCGGGAGGTATTATTGATTCTATAAATCATTTATACGTATTTATAATGTTAAAGTCTGCGTGTATTAAGGTGGATGTAAAAGGAAAAAATGTTGAAATATGGCAATACGTTATGAAGAAAAATTATTTGATCATTAGGATGTGGAAAAGGTAAATGAATGGAAGCACAGAATTTATATATAAGTTGTGTCATGTGGGCGGCAGAATATTATAACGGATTGTTTCAATATGAAATGAGAAGCTATTTTAATATTTTTCCATCATTGAATTATTACACTGAATAATATGTATTAACTCATTACGTCAATAAATAAAATATAATTTTGAATATTGAAATTACAAAAAATATACAATACCTTTAATATTAACTTTTCAGGCATATTTTTACCAACTAATTTGAAAACAAACAAATGTTTGATTCAAATTTTTTAACCAGTACCACGAAAACAATACTATTAAGAATTAAAGAAGTAAATGTTCAAATTGTGCAGGAGAACTCAGATTTGTCTTGTTTTTTAGTTATCTCTGCTATTTAGAATTATAATCAGGTAAATATTGCATATCAAAATGAAGTGAATGCTTAGAGATCGATATGATCATATCATAATTCCATATCTGCTCTTGAACATACATGCTCGTGATAGGATAATATGTTTCAATTATTACATCTCTTGAAGAGATACGGATTGAATGAGGAAGGAAACACAGGTGCTGGGAAGGCTTTTGTAAGGTCTACAGTTAATGTAATAGAAGAAATAGGCAATAAAGTTCATTGTCAACAAATTTATGTGAGGATACTTAAAGACTTCTTTGATAATATAAAGATGCGGGTGGGATCAATAGAAAAAGTTCAGATAGTAAAGCAAAGATAAACCTTTAACATTACTTTTTTAAGAATAAAATTATGCAGAAATAAAAAAAAACACTAGTTAAATTGATCAATAAGAATACATTGCCCTTGACGTTTTCAATTCACTTATTTTGATTAAGCTGCTAAATTTTATATTTATTTAAATTTAAATTTAATTTATTTAAATTTATATTAAATAAATATATCATTAATGTATTTTTATGCTTCAAATTTGAAATTACTAAATGCATTTAATCTCCCAAAGAATAAACCGTCTAAATTTATTGAAAGAAATTGAGAAAAAAGTGTAGATGCTACGTCTCAGACACGCAGTTTTTGTCATAACTTGGGTAAGTTATGACAAAGGATTAAGTAGTATATTTAGATCTTTTCAAATGTGAGAACTTCATAAATGTATGAAAAAAAAGCAACGTTTCACCATTCTTTATCCATCAAAGTGTTAAATCTTATTTATATCTCATCGTCAGCTTAGAAGTAGTATGCTTTTCAGATCACACAAGATCTCCGAAAGACTTATTTGCGCATTTACTGAAAGGAAGAGGAGTTTTGCTGAATTTCTGCCTCACAAAACAAACAATACGCGAGCATACGTTTGCTGGAATTTATTTCAACCGCACAAAGAAACTAAATTTCATTTGATCCCACCAAAAAAACTCGCGTAAAATTCGCGCGTTATTCTTAATGGTTAAAAAGGTGAAGAGGGCCACAAAATACAAAATACAGCCTTCTATATCTCTTCCCACAAAGCATTGTGTAGGTCGACTCTCTACATACGTGGACATTATTCCAAAGCACCCCTGTAAAGCTATGGCCCGTGGTCTGTAAGGCATTTCCAGAAATATTTTTTTTACGAATTCGCATCCATTAAAAATAATATTTTCGCATGCTGTGCATTTGAAAAATATAAGCATCAATACTGTTGTTTTTCTCAATTGATAAGACCAAATCTAATCCCCTTAAAAATCAGATTAACAAACAAAAAAGTATGTCATAAAGTACAGACCCTTTCCGTAGATGTCGTTAGGAACCGTATATGTTTCTAGATGATCTTTACGTGTAGACGTTTTGGAACGGGGCATGTATAATATAATCTGACAAAAACAAGGCAGCGATTTCTTTTATATGATACTGAAGCGAAATAAATATGGAAAGATAAAAATAGCATAAAGTATCATATAAAAATTCACTTTTAATGGTTAGAGATATTGAATATGCCGTATTCTTAAAAAAATTATTCGGAAAAGATACCGGATTATAGACGTTTCGTACAGTTGTGTCATCATACAAGTAGTTTTAAAATTCAGATATGCTTACCTGTGTTCGTAGTCATTCGTCTTAGCTTGTTTTTGTACAACTTTTCATACATTAAGTCAAACACCAATAACGTTTCTAAATGAACTTTCAGCTCCAAAAATATATTTCACATCCTGTATTATTTTTTCAATGGCATTGATATCTTAGATTTATAAACGCTTTTTTTGAATTTCTTGCTAACATGAAAAAAAATGTAATAACAAAGAGGCAAATTAAATGAAATAATCGAATAACATTCCATTTTACTTTTCCTTTTTTAACGGAAAATATATAGTTTTAAATATAGGCATTGAATCTAAAAGCATGATTCAAAAAACAATTTTGAAAACCACCATTTTGTCATTTGTGTCATGAATACTAAAAAGAAACTATAAACATAAACTTCCACCAATTTCTATAAATAGTAGTTCTTTGGCATATTTAACACATTTTAGTTTTTTTGTGCAAGCATACTTCTTTCATGCAGTACCAAACAAATATTTATTTACTTTTTTTTTTTTTTTTTAATTTTGAACTTGGCCCATCAGCCCTACTGTTTTCCAAGGCCTGTTAGAAACTGACATACTGTGTGAGTACATGACATTTTTTCCACCCTTTTCATTATGTGTGATGTCCTGGTACATAACGTACCCCGCGGCAGTAATATCGTTATGAAAAATACAGTTTATGACCCGGTTAATTTTTTTTATTACTTCATGTTTCCATTTCGGAAGATTATTATTAATGACACGCGAGAGGTCTCCCGGGAAGGGATTTTTTACCAAATTTTTTTTGACAAAAAACTAATAATTCTTCTTTAAATTATATGACCAGTTCATTTGCGGGTAATAATAAATAAGCGAGAATTTTTTCAATTACAGTTTTTTTCTGTTAAAACATACAGGAGAATACCGAAAGATGGTGATAGTAATGCTGAAGTCTCATCTGTAGATTCTATGACGCTTACCATGTTACATATGGTTAAACGCTGCATGTGGAGTGTTGATCCGCCAACGTCAAAGACTACAACCCGAGATTCACGCATTATCTTGGTTGTTACAGTAACTTACTTTAAATGGGTGGTCTTCACGGGACGACTTTCGTCTACAAGCAATTTTAATTAATAGGCTACGACTGGCATTTTATGGGTGAGGGATCAAATTCACACCAACCGGAGGTATTTTAGAGCTCAGAAATCTATTTAAAATATTTTAGATTTTTTATAACACGACTATTTACGAAATCCAGAGTGTATATTATATATAATTTTGAACTATAACGAAATTATACTTTTTGATACTTAATTATCTCGTATTCAATGAATCTATTGTGCTGTTATAATAAATACGTGGTACTACATAACGACGTTGATTAACAACATCTCAGTTTACAAGCGGTTCCTGCTATGATTTTTTGACGTTGATAAAATGTTGAATGGGTTAGTTACTTATAACATGTCGTTAGTTTGCTTAGCCGGGCTTATTATCAGATATTGTTAAATATTTAAATTTAAAAATGTCTAAAAAACATATCTTGTTACTGCAAATGTTCCCAGTCTCATGCCCCGAAGGTTGCCGAGAATCATATATGTTCCCATGTCGATCTTTCAGCGCAGAGATGCAATAAACAAGCTACAAAAATGAGTGGCGGCATTTTGTAGTGACCATGTTTTCCAGATATTAAAAGGATATGGAAAGAGACGAAAACGTATACAAATATTTTTAAAATAAACTTATTACTTTATAAAACTTAAAATGCTTATCCTATTCGCATCGGTAGCTGATATATGCCAACTAATATTCCCCTACCGTTGAGATCGGTAGCCGTGATCGTTTAGCTACTTTCTTAGAATAGTTTTTATGCATCATCTGATAGTTAGAAAGATATAAGAACCGATGTGATATATTTATGCTTCAAATAGTAGTTTTATAATTGACAGTATAATTTTTATTCCACCGAGCCGTTATGAAAAGGTTAAAAACTGGATGCTTAAGTTAATAAAATATTGAAATTTGTAGCATATTTAAAGTAAAAGTTTTTTTTTTCACTTAAAAAAAATATTAAGGTAGTGAGAGTATTTCTGAATGATTTTTGTACAAAGTTTCAGCAAAACTAATAATTCTCACTAACCTTTTTGTGCCAGGTTCATTTGCGGGTAATAACAAATGCGCGAAGAATTTTTTTCTTTCAATTTTCTGAATTTCAGATCTCTGGCGATATTTTCAGAATTTAATAAAGACTAGAGTGTCTCTCTCGCTGATGCGAAATGAAAAAATGAGACGATTTGCCCACGCTGCGAGATTCAGAGCTCTACCTTGTACGCACTACTCTTGATATTTTATTAAAATGAGAATTAACATACGTATATCTGCTTGATGTCAACTCAAATCTTGCTACGCGTTCATCATTAAGGTTAATTAAGTCATTGTTTTGATTAACGAATGTAAAAAATAACACGGTTAAAATTGATACGAGCCAAAATTCGTCGAGAATGCTCGTAATGTCATTTTAATGGTATTTTTGATTGCCCACATTATGCAATTATAAAAAGGTGGTTAATTTAAAAGAGTAAGTACATACTCGTCAATACATAAAACATATATTAACTACATTTCATACAACATATATCAAGCTAATAGGTTAATAAAATATGTAGTCGATATAATTTTTTATTGCTTTGGTCGAACAAATAAAGTTATAATTTTAGAATTAATTTTAATTAAAAAATAATTATCAAAAAACAATAATTATTGAAGATGGTGTTCAGGAAGGCCGAAACATGTAATCATTAAAATAAATAGTGAATCAAAACTAAATATTTTTTATTTATTATTTTTTTAATTAAAATTAATTCTTAAATTATAATTATGCAGTTTCACCAAGTATTGTCAGTTTATAACCTTAATGTTAAATAAAAATTGCACATGTATGCCTAACACTGTTGCATTTTTTCTTAATTATGACGTTGATTATTAAACAAAACTTTAGATTGGTGCAAATGATTCTAATATTCCCAAGTAATCTTTACAACAGCCAATAATATAGGAATAATGATTTGTCAATTAATCATTACAATATATATATTTATCATAACCAGTAGATATAAGCCTACCTTTGCCGGAGGGTATAAGTCAGTGGTTAAAGCGTTTGTTTGGCAAGCCGAATGTTCGATCCCCGACGGAGATTTAAAAAATTATATATTTTAAATCAATTTCTGAGCTCTAAAATACCCCCGATAAGTGTAAATTTAATCCTCCACCCTAAAAATGTCAGTCATAGCCTTATCATCAAAATTGGTGGTAGACGAAAGTCGTTTCGTGAACGACACCCATTCATAGTAAATTTCTGTAAATTGTTACAGAATTTTCCTTATTGAAGGATGATGCGTGAATGTCGGGCGGATCAAAACTACACAAACAGCATCACTTATACCAGCTGTTGGTATTCTCCTGTTTGTGTTAACATAAATTAAAATATTCAGAAATATTTATAAATATATTTCTGTCTTACCCCTCTTTCGGTAGAATGCCTGACGGGGCAATGCAGAAAGGCATTGGTGCCCAACTGCGCGGTGAGATTGGTGACCGTGTTGTTCTCCATGGCGCGGTCCATCTTGCTGTAGCCCTTATGTCCGCTCGCGTGCCACTCATAACGCCACCCCTTCTCTTTGTGCTGCCCGCCATCTGTAAATAACACAGCCTTTTAGATAAAAATTCCCAAAATTTTATACTACCTTCAATCATAGTGTATACTGCGGCGCCTAGAGTGGTTAAAATAAGTCTCTGCGGTATTTTATGGTGGCCATATGAAGAGACGAAAGTCAATGGGGAAGAAAAGTATTGGAGTGGCGCCAAAGAACTGGCAAACGAATCATTGGCCGACCCCTTGCAAGATGGACTAACATCATAAAAATAATAGCGGGAGTGGCCTGGATGCGGGAGGCAGAAGATTGAAGAGGATGAAGACTCATGCGGGAGGCTTACGTTCAACAGTGGACAGATACAGGCTGATTATGGTGATAGTGATAATATGCTCCAATTAGAAGAAAGATACGGTAAATGCAATATTAAAACTGTATTTTCATGACATTTTCATACAATGTGTGAACGTCCGTGTACTTCAGAAAGGTTATAAGAGAAAATATTTATTTTATAATTTAAATTAATTTATAATTTTACATTAAAAAAAAAAACATTTTTTTATGTTTAACAAATTTTCACACGTATTTTGGAAAGAATTACTTTTTTAATATTCAATAATGATTAAATTTTTAAATACCTCAATCAATTTAATTGAATCGATTTATTAATGATACGAAATGTAGAGAAGGATCATGTTATTTGTAGAATATGCTTAACATTTATATTGTGAATGTGATGTTTGAATACTGAATTTCTAAGAATCCGTGCTGTAAAAGGTTTTTACTGGGAGCAATTTTGATTGAAAAATGCGCAATTCTAATAGTGAATTTAAGCGAAACACGTAAAATATATTTACTGCATACATAAATATGGTATTTCCGAATAAAAATTATTTCCATTTTATAATTTAAAAAAAGAGATTTTATAAAATTCTTAATTTTCAATTAAAATTATTATTTTGTGAAAAAACTGTAATGATTGAAAAAATAAATGTAGATGTATTAAAACGAGTTCAATTGATTAGCTAAATCATTTTTTTTTGATAAGTACATTGACTGTATTGTCGGTAGCATCGAGCTAATTACCTTTAATAATCATCAACTGAATAATATAATATATATATATAATATTTATCTTGTACCTAGAAAGAAACTTTAAGACTTTTACACAGTTTGTTTTCACAGTTTGTTTTCTGCAAAACTACGGGTGAAAAATAATACTGCAAGGTGGTTTGTTACTCTATTGCACTAACAAAAGAGAATTTTCCTGAATAGCTGTTTAGTTCTGACGGTCCCTTGCTGTTAAACTTCATCAGAGAAATCGTCGGGGCTTCAAGAGCGGTTAAAAAGGCTGAGATGGAATAAGCTCCTAAGTTCTTCAACTATTTCTCAGACGTATACTCAAACCCTGTGTGTAACTTGTAGGGTAAAATACGCAACTATATATTTTTTTCTACATTTTTTAAAGTAAAAAAAATAGTAATAAAAATTTAAAAATAACAAAGGAGTAGATCGTCATCAGCAGCCAATGTCAGTCTACTATGAAATGAGTTTTCAAACCTGACAATCCTCCGCTTTTCGCTTTCAGCCTATCAGTTAGTCTATCTTGTACTCCACTTGCTAGTTGTTGTGCACCACTAAGGGTATACGAGACTGACTGTCGTCGCTTTGCAATATATTTCTATAGACTTTTGTCACTTCAAGTATATGTTCTGCTAATCGCCAATTGAGAATAAATATTTGACCTCCTGGTCGAAAGAACACGTAACAACCTGATCTAATAGGAAGTATTGAAACATAAGGATTCATTGTTGTGCGACTGTAAAAATGTTTAAGCTACGTTACACCAATATGTGTAATCAAGATTCTGCATTGAGTGTCCACTAGCTGCTGTTTATAGAACCTATGTTGGGTAATGGACAAGCAATTGATGTTGCCAGATATTAGCCTGGATCAACTTGTGTTATTGGTCGCGTAAGAGAAAGATTGGTTAAACGCCTTAGAATAAAACATTACAGAATTTTCGCCTGAAAAATATTATTAGGTCTTTCAAATGGCACCTTACTTAATTTTGTCGGAAGTGGATGTTAAAGAACCATATAAACATAAGTTTATACAAGATTAAACAAAGTATTATGACATTTCTTTTATCGTGAACGCGGGGATTCGATCAACCAACCATGTTTATTTCATTGCCGCTCAGCCATTTGTACTGCCTATAAACCCAAAAACTTAATAAATATTACATGTTAATAATCTATTATTTATATATGACGCTTGTTACAAATTGTTACAAATTGTTACCTTTTTTTTGCAAGTTTCAATTAATCAACTTATACATAAGTATTATTTTAACGCCAATCTATTTATTCAGTACAGTTCGCTTTAGGTTTCGTAATAATATCATCTATAATATTTTAAGAGTTATTCGTTATGAGTGTCGTTCGTTAAGCAAAGTTCCAACGTAATAAAAAGCTTTCAGTTAAAGTTGGTTCTCCGCTGTGGCTCGTTCAGAATTTGTTCCGACATAACATTGTCAGCGCGTACGTCATTCGGGATATTCACGTTCCCAATAATCGCGACCCGTTAAAGTCGCAAAAAACCCTAAAATTTCCCGCAAAATTGATTTGCGGAAATGAACTATCCGGCCCCGGGGTGGAGCGAGATGGGTATAATGCCCCGCTTTATGTGCTCGAGAACTCAATCAAAACCGATTCTCGAAATAAAATGTTCGATATGACATGCTACGATAAATATGCTTTGTGGAAAATTTATTACTTTTTACGAAGAGTACCCTTTTTTTTTCTCTATACATATATGTCTTTCACTCTTGTATGGATTCGGGTCACATACAATACGAGACGAAAATGTGTAACGTTAATGCTTGTGATTATAAAGGATATAAAGAGCATATATGTTATAATGTGTTCAGTAATTATTTTTATATTGAAATACGGAGAAAATAATACAATATATACGTAAAAAGACCCTAAGGCAAGAAGTTATTAGCTGGGAAAAAATATTAAGGTGTTAATTTTTAATATTAGTAATGTTTTTTTTTAACGCGTTTAATGTTCAAAAGATAAATAATAATAATAATAATCGTGTCGGAAACAACAGGGTCAGATCCTGTCTGCCCAGAAGTGGGCGACGTCGATGGCGTTTTACTTCTGGCCATCATCAGGTCTTCCTGGGTGCAGCTATTCGGGCACAGCGCACACTCCAGAAGGTGTGACAGGGTCTGCTCCACGCAGCAGTCACATTCAGTCGGTCCGCTGTAAAACTGCCAGGCAGGGGAGCAAAGAAGGAACCTCCGCGTGGTGCCCCCTGGAAACGGTTACTTACAATGCCGGCCAATCCTTCTACTACGGAAACAACATCACCACACGCAAAAGTGCAAAAGATAAATGTATTATATTAACTTACGTATGAAATTTAAAAGTAAATATTTTATTTATAAGTATACAAATGTATCAAAATACAAGAGTTGTAATATCTCGAAATGTTTTGTTTTGTCAGTTAACTACTTCCTTATGCTCTTCATATATGAGAGACACTCAGATCGGCTAGATCAAATAGAAGCACCCTGCAGCTGACAAGAGGTAGTCCTAGCACGGTCTTTGGCAATCGGGCTTTCAGCTACGCGGCACCAATGGCCTGGAACTCGCTACCGGAAAGCATACGAGAGCTTAAAGCGGAGGCATCCTTCAGAAGCAGACTCAAGACCCACTTTTTTACTCAGAGAGGCAAAGAAGCGCTTTTGGAATGATCACACGGTCATAAAAGAGCTTTATACAAATACAAATATAATAATAATAATACTAATGCTGTAAAACTTTTTTTTTCTTGTATTATATATAAAGCGTACAAGCTAAAGGTATATTGATTATTGTAAAATGAAAGAGTTCCTAATTTCATTAATGAAAAACAGTGATTATGGTATCAATAGGACCAATAAATACAAATATCTAGTATACATATTTTAATATAAAAGTTACAATAAAAAAAAGATAGTTATATAGTCTAAGCAAAACGTCATTTATAATGAACACTTTTTAATATTGATTCTTGTAGTAGTTGTCCTTCATGCGATATTACCCAGAAAACTCTAAATGAGTCGACAGTAAAACCGTTTCTTTAAAAAAAACATAACCTCATCCATATATTTTATGAAGAACGGTTTTATCGTGATTAAAAAAGAAAACATTTTGTATTCATGTTCCGGCATATTACCGGATTGCTTTTCTGCGATAAAGTTATTTTTCTTTTGCATATTAATTTTTAGAACCTTATCTCGATGGTTCCATTTTTGAATTTTTTACAAGTCATGGTCACGTTTACGAAAATATTAAATTTCAGCTTACGTAACGCTTTACGAATTAAGAATCAGCCAGAAAGGTCTTTTAAAATCGAATGTATTTTTTTAATGTCTTTATAATTGATGAATCTATCATAATCTTTATTATATGTTAATATTTTCACAAAACAAATATGTCAATAATGATTTAAAAGAGAACTGTACACAAAATTTCCAAACTCTATGCAAAAATGATAAACGTAATTGCTATGCAACGGTGCATGTTGAGATGTTGAGATGCAAAATTAGCAGTATTAGCTTGAGTAAGACTATTGAGAGTTTCAGATTTATTGGTGTACAGTTCACTGAGATGGTGGTGTGCAGAAGGATCTCGATTGTTACGACAGCGCTGAAGCTTTTTTTAAATGTTCTTATGCAATATCTGAATTCCATTGTTGTGAGCATAACAGTGGATTTAAAACAAAAAATCTTTCAAATATTATTCTTAGAATTTTTAGGGAACGCACACTTTAGTTTATACAAAATGTGATAATTACCACCTATTTACCTTTAAAAATAGACAACACGTCAGCGCATGGATAATGTCTACAAAATACTATTTAAGTTCAAAACGTTAGTGTTTTTTTACCATATCCTATATATTTATTTGAAGTATATGAACAACGCAAATTGCCGTTTCACAGTACTATAAGTTCAGATTGTCTTTCTCTTGTCCCAGAACACCTACATATCCAAAGGTCAACATGGGAACATATATGGTTCCCGGGAGATCCTAGGGCAAAAACACGAAAACTTGAATAGATTGTAGTACCAGAGTAATATTTGGGTGTTGAAATAATCAGAGTTTTTGTTTTTAAGTAGATCAAATGATCAGCTCGACGTTCCCGATGTCTGTGCTTAGTCATCCGTAAAATGGTTAAATAATCCACATATCTATTTCAACATTGTATGACAGTATTTTCTTCTATGCGTTGTGACACATAAAATAATTAAAATGTCTCTCATAGTAAGACTGCGAATATATCATATTTTGAAGCGTTATCGCCCATTTATAGCTATTGATTTATGGATAATAACAGTATTGTTACGTAGATTTAAAGCTTATTTTATGGGTCATAAAGCCATGTATTTTATTTTAGTATTTCATACAAAATATTACATGAAATGTGTTTATCTTAATAGCAACAGCGTCCATTGAACAATGGGTGGAAAGCAAACATACGCAATGCTCGGATAACTTTGTTATTGATATAATTCCAGTATCACTGGTATATTTTTACGAGAGAACATACAAATAACAATAAAAAACTATTGTTGTGTTACACCAGAGACATAACATCCAAAGTATCGGCTTAGAATGCTTACATAATGTAAGTATGCCGTATTAAATGAATGAGCAATCTTATGTTAGATATTTATAATGATGTTTTTATCATAAATATACTAAGATAAAAAAATTTGAGAATATTTTATAAATACCTTGAATTTGCTTTATTTGGATGACGTTGTGTATCATTTATTACCGATTATGATTACCATAGACTGTTAGACTTTGAATGTCTTCAATGGCTGATAATCTATTCAGTTAATCATTTTACAAAACTAGTTCAATATATTGCTGTTACAAAATGATTTTCTTAGGTTTCTTGATATATAATATATCTCGAAAGATAGATTAAATAATATCAAATTATACATTATAATATATAAGCGTTTGAAGTTTATAGGTGTTTTAATAACGACATATTCGGGAAATCGTGTGTTGGGGTATATTACTTTTCTTCACTATGTATTTTTGATTTTTAATTATTATTCTGTAATATTTATCAAAAACCCAATCCAAACATTTTTTCTCTAATGGACTACAATATTTATAATGACCATAAATAATTTCTATTTAATCGTTTAAAATTATAGATTTATGAAAATATACAATTAAAACTGAAAGTTGCAAGTTAAACCATAAATGTGTTTTATAAAGTATGTAAAAAGCTTGAACTGAAATAATTTTGAAGCTCGAAACATGTTTCAAAAAAAAGATTTAAAACATCAAGAAAATGAATTTCTAATTTTGAAATATGATTCATAAATTACTCAAAAACGTGATATTTTTATGAAACCTTTCCACTTAAAATGTATTAATTTCCATGGGAACATCCGTCGTTCAATTTGTGGTCAGTTTGACTAAATAAGTTGCTAAGTTAACGATTCTAATGGATTCGATAAATTTTATTTTATAAAACAATATGTTATTCACATTTTCCATGAAGTATCATATGAGAATTAATTTCGTGATGTTTGGATTTTCACTATTCCACAAACGCCACATTAGATTTGCTTGGAACGTATATTTATACACTTATACGTGCCACGTAAAATGCTGCCTTGATTTTCGCGGAGTGGTCTTTGAAGTACCGGAGTTGGCTGCGCAGCAGAAAAGTTAAACTTATGGTGTATAAAGCCCACGCAAACCCCAAAAAGCTCATTTTTAGGACCCATTAGCCCTTATTTAAGGCCCATTTTAGCTTTGTAGAATCCCCATTTTAGAAATAAAGCCTTTTTTCAAAACCTATGATGGTATATTTTAGTAAATGCCATACTTTTCTTTTACTAAGACATTCATGAGAATACAGGAAGATGGTGATCGAGTTATGTGATTTGTGGATTTAATTCCGCTTTTATAAATATTTTTACTGGTGGTTATGGATATCGATCCGCTAATGACAAAATATAACTGCCCAGTATTCACCCAATGTGTCATAGTCTAATAAGTTATTGCGAAGGAGTAGTGATAACTACATGTTACAGTTTTTGTTCTTCATTTATTTTACGGTTGAGAAATAACTTTACACAGAATTTCATTATGAGTCTTGACGGGGATCGATTGTGATATTTGGCATTTAACCCCTAAGCATACCCATTGGTATAAAGTTACTTAATAATTAGTAGGAATTTAAATATTGCATTCAGACTTATAATATCCATATACAAGTATACATCCAATGATGCCTAATGATCCATTTATTTTTGTATATTACACGAAGAATTCGCTAATGTGAGCAATGTGACCTTGTTTATTATTCACAACACGATCACAAGCCTCAAATAATACCAATTTAAAACGAAAGGATTGTTAAGGAAAAATGTTTTTATAACTCAAAAAACCTTTAAGATACCACTTAATCATCCCCCTGCAAGATGGACTGACGACATAAGAAGAGAAGAGACTTGGATGCGGAAGTTGGAGTATCGAAGAGGATGGAGACTCATGCGGGAGGCTAACGTTCAACAGTGGACGGATACAGGCTGATGATGATGATGATGGAATCATGGTTGGATCAATCGAATATGATTTAAAATAATACATACACGCAGATACTTGCATGATATGCTAAACTAATTATAGCGTTCCTTCTATCTTTTAATTATTAAAGATAAAAGGTATATTGTACATGGAAGGTTTGAAGCTTCTGCCGTATATTACACAATGAGGCTGAGAGTGGACACTTCGGTGGGGCATTCGTTAAAAATAGGCTTTTCTCAAGGTGGAAAAATACATACGAGGTGTAAGGTTATATTGTACGTAAAAAGCTCTTGACTTCTACGAGTACATAAAACAGCACCACTTTAAGTGACACGCTATTGTAACTGCGACTTTCACTATCGCAAAAAGAGTTTTTATTTTATTTATTGTGTATTATCTATGGGATGATATGATAAGAACAAACGATCAAAGTTAACACTGCTTCAGAATAAAGAAAATATTCACACTACAAAGATGAATAAATTAGATCTCCAAATATACCTTAGATATATGTTTTTTTTTAATTTTTATTAGAATATTATTTTATTATTTCAATATTCTAATCTACTTTTATAGATCATTTTACTATATTATAATATTATTAATAATTAAATATACATAAACTATACATAAAATTCTTTTTTTCAACGCGTCAATCCAAACACAAAAATAACGGCAGAAGCGGGATGCGAACCGCGGACCTTGGAAACCAACCTATGCCCAGGTATTCATACCGCTCAGTAAAATGATCTATAAAAGTAGATTAGAATATTGAAATAATAAAATAATATTCTAATAAAAATTAAAAAAAACATATAATAATGTCTCCTTGAGACAATATCAAGAAGGTAAAATTATTAATCAGTAACACAGGTAAATGATTGGTTATAAAGTCCAAGTCGGAACTATAAGTAGTCGTTTCTCATCCATTCAGTCTATAGTTTGGTTCGAGACCCGAGTGGTACTTACTAAAATAAATAGACTGTCGGAAAGTAATAATATTAAGCTTGTGAATAAATGAAGACTGATTGAATAATAAAAAATAAAAATATACATACTTTGAATATATACTATAGCGACATCTATCATACGATGATAACAATGACATGAATACTAGTTTCAACGTGAGTCGGTCCAGGCACAGTAATAGCCCAGTCGGCTGAGCGGTATGAATACCTGGGCATAGGTTGGTTTCCAAGGTCCGCGGTTCGCATCCCGCTTCTGCAGTTATTTTTGTGTTTGGATTGACGCGTTGAAAAAAGAATTTTATGTATAGTATATGTATATTTAATTATTAATAATATTATAATACCTTAGATACTATAGATGTTTTTTGATAAGACTCCAGTCTGTTATCCTATGAAAAAAATAATATTTTAATATTCTTAATTTAATTTCAAGTACTATATATATAATCGTGTCGGAAACAACAGGGTCAGATCCTGTCTGCCCAGAAGTGGGCGACGTCGATGGCGTTACTTCTGGCCATCATCAGGTCTTCCTGGGTGCAGCCACTCGGGCACAGCGCACACTCCAGAAGGTGTGACAGGGTCTGCTCCACGCCGCAGTCACATTCAGTCGGTCCGCTGTAAAACTGCCAGGCCCTCATTTGTGTCCTCGTCTTGCATACTCCGGTCCGAAGTCTGTTAAGGGACCTCCATATATTCCACCCTTGGTCATGTCCAGGGGCTAGGTCCTCTTTCGGGGCAATCCAAGTATTCCCCTCAGTTGCGCTTCTCCACATGTTCAGCCGCAGGGTGGCCTCAGGTATCTCCAGTTCCGCTGTCGACTGTAGGAAACTTCTTCTTGATTTGAGCCGTGTAATTATCTTTTGGTACCCAAACATAGGGTGGAGTGCGTCGTGGGTTGCTTTGGTGAGTTCCTTCTTGGTAGTAACTTCTCGCCGTATGTTTGGTGGGGCAATGCCCGAGAGTTGATATAGCTTTGATATTGGGGTAGGTTTTAGGCACCCCGTAACCACCCGGCACGTTTCATTCAGAGCAATATCCACTTTCTTGGTATGGGCAGACCTCGCCCATACTGGCGCAGCATACTCGCCAGCAGAGAAACAGAGAGCTAGAGCACTTGTGCGGATCAGGTTTGGTTGGGCTCCCCACTTCGTACCTGCCACTTTTCGGAGTAGGTTGTTTCTGGTGGACACCTTTTGCTTAACAGACTGACAGTGTTTCTGATAAGTGAGGGTCCTATCCAGCTTGACCCCTAGGTATTTAGGTGTGTCGCAGTGCTCTAACACCAAGTCGTTCCAGGTAATGTGCAGCTTTCTCTTGGCAAGTCTGTTATTAAGATGAAAGGCGCAGACTTGGGTCTTATTTATTTATTTTGGGTCTTATTTCAAGTACTGATATCGTGTTAATTTGATAATATTGCAACCAATATATTTATTTTATAATTGATAAAGAAGATTTTCTTTGATCAATACAAATAAAATAATATTTATAATTCTTTCACAATTGTAATTTAAATGACATGTTTCGGTTACATTTTGTAACCCAATTAATTATGTCTACTCAACTGGGTTCCTAATGATCTCGATAAGAGAATACGGCAGTTATAATATCCGAAACATATTTTTAAGTATCTTATTAATAGGTTTTTTAAAGAAGACCGGATGATTATCCGGACGGTCTGGTCCATTTGGTCCTTACGGGCGGCTCAACCTAATACGACATGTTAAAAATTACAGGAGGCAACTATCCTAGTTTCGATCCACGTTCCATTATTTTTAACTTTGGTGATCTAACGACAACCTTATTTACAATATGATATCGTGGTGGGTAAGTTGTAAAAATCAAATTTTTATGTATACTTTTCGTCTATTACCTAATAATATAAAACCTTTAAATTTAAAATTAACTAAGCACTTAAATACATGCTGAAATACGTTTTTGGTGTATTTTAAAAATATATTTTAATAACATTAATGTCTCAACTCTGTGTGCGAATACATTTGGCAATGAGCAAGCTCCGATTATATAATTGAAAAATAGTTGTAAAAGCTCGTGGTTCGAATCTCAGCGTCTGCCATTTATTTTTCTGCAATAATAATGAGAGAGATATCATAAAATTACGATTGTTGTGATTTTTGTATGTTAATACCAAATATGAACTAATTTTTAGCATTTAGCGACATTAAGCAATGTCAAACACGTTTTAAGCTCATTGACACATTCAAATGATTTGTACTAAGCATACTCGTATGTAAATCATAAAATAATAGTAAATAAAATAATCTTTAAATAATAGGTATTATTAATAGCTATAAAGCTAACAAGTTTAATTAAATATCGACTAGCCACGTGATGTGATCGTATCGAGTGTTATTGTTAGTTTCTAGGTTGTTATTCCTAGGATGATGATGTTACCGTTATGTTTGGGCGGCGCTAGCAACACGGGCGGGAGTATCAGCAGGAGGAGCAAAGCTCGGGCCATGCCGCCCACTGCTAGGGCCGCTAAAGCCTTTCCGCCTACCTGGAAACAAGAAACACATACTTTAAGAACAATAACAGACCAAACAACAACAAGATAAAAGAAAAACAAAGCCAGAAGATCAAATTCCCGACTGTAAAATTTTTTTTTTTCACATTCATTTCGTATCCTGTAAAAAATGAGCTTCATTACAATTTTAAATTAATTTTAAATAAAAAATTAACGAATCAAAAATATCGAGTTTTGATTCACATTTATTTTATATGATGACATGTTTCGGCCTCCCTGGAGACCATCTTCAATAATGATTAAATTAAAAACGGGCTATAAGTGTTAGTTTCTACTTTAGTTCACAAATATTTACAGATTGTATATGTATGCGGGTAAAACGATTGAAAAAAGTCATTGTAAAATCAAGGGGTTTGTATTATCTTAATGTATTAAGTCATTATATAATTATACATTTTTGTGTTCAATTTAACAAAAAACTTGTAATTCTATCATAAAATTCAATCGTTAATAAATAAAATTATAATTATTCAGTTTAACCAAGTACTGTTAGTTGATAACCTTAATGTTATCATTTTACCATCATCATTTCTCTACACACTCTTCTTACTAGAATCAAAAATCGTCATGAATTGCCGCACGAAAGCTTTTTCAATCGCTATTGTCATCATTCTTAGTAAGCTCTGACTGTCGAAGCTAAATATATTATATTATATGTATCCCCTCCAATGGATTTTCAAAATGGCGTGAACTTAGAAGCTTGAAAAAATGGCATCATCTCCATTTTTGCTCTACTAAATAGAGAATATAGTTGTCAGCCGGAATAATTTTCGCTTCATCCTATACCCGTTCTGCCTTCTGCAGCTCAATCGAATACATTATATGTACGAGTATAGTGTCCGATGATCTTGGGAGGCTTGGAGAGAAGGCAGCTTTAGCTTATGCTCTTTTTAGGTATGAGAATTGCATGTTTCAGCTTGTTACAACTTCGTTTTTTGACCGATTATAGTATGAAAGGTTGCTTCGTTCACTTATTTACCACGCCTTTCTTCATAAAGTCAAACTTGAATTGTGTGTGAAAACCTAATAAACGGATTTTGTAGAGATAAAAAAAAGCAAAGACACCATCATGTGCTGTATAATCACCACTTGGCTTAGATCGACTAAACTTGCGAGTCTATTATATTACGCATGGAATAATCGAACTTTGTCAGGTCTTTTTAATCCATAAATCTATTTTTCCATAGGTTCTTTGCAATTTATGTGTAGTGGTCACAACTGGTCAGTTGTGACTTTCACTGGATTGTATATTTAGATAATAATATTATCTCAATGTGCGTATCATTAAGAAGATTTCACTGTTCTACGGTATGATGCGGGTGTGAGACGGGCTAAGCCGCTGTCACTTTTCATGTCTTATCCCAAGACAAATCCATATCCAAAGGTCCACCTGGGAACATGTATATGATTCCCAACGGTCATCTCATTACAAATTCGTAATTATTTCACCAAAAATATCCATGTAATTTTTTGTGAACAAATAAAAAAAAGATTAATAAATAATTACCTTTTCGGATTTGTATTTGCGTGTTGCTCATATGCATTCATTTTTTCTCTTTTTTAACGTTCAATACTAAAATACCATATAACTACGTGCGCATAATTAAAAACGTACATATAATTAAATGTATGGATATCAACTCGATATAGCCCTTGCAGCCTGGTGCCGATAAGACTCAATCGATCTTTCGTCTCTTTTTTTGTTCGCTCGTTTAACACGCATGTGTTGCCCTTTTGTTTGTTTGACAGGTGTAGTACTGTAGTTTGGCACTTTTGCGGCGCTGAGCCGTGTCCCACTATGGACTTAGTTGCTAGTAGCCAGTTGTCCCCCGACCACGACCAGAGATTTGATCCTGGCGGGGCTTGAAAACATACGCTCCGTCTCGGACCGAAAATTTGATAACTTTTATCAAAAAAATATGTCAATGGGCTTCTGAAAAAAAAATGTTGCTCGTCTGCTCCTCATCTGCCCACCACACGTTCTTAAAACCATCTCGCCGACGTGAAGTCACTTTTTCTAAAAGAAACGGCGATGTTAGTTGAAAGAAGTTTTTTAAATATCATTAGGTGTAATTAATGATAAAATAAATTAAAAACATATAAATATTATAAAAACTAAGTGACTTCCTTTATGATATATTAAATTATAAAACTAATCGACAAATAAATTTACACAACATATATATGAAAACTATAATAATGCTTACGATAGGCAATAATAAAATAGCCAACCCTGTAGCTCAAGTTTACCCAAAACTATCACATAAAAGAAAATGCCGGTAATTAAATTACTTTCCGATATTGTTATTATGATGTTGTTTCCAAATAGTGTTATTGTGATTCTGTTTCGAAATAAAATTACCCCAAATTCTAAGCGACGCCATTCGAGAATATTGAAAACAAAACAAAAAATAGGCACAATGGCTCCGAATAACAATGTACTCTATTTAGTGTTTCGGGAAACAAAAGTTTATCGGGGAACGAGGGAAAGAACAGAAAGTTTGGCTGTTTATAAAGAGTAATCATCGCCACATAAACAGGCAGAATATTTTATCCTTACAGAGTGATCAGAAAAAATAAAACAGTACAAAAAAGTTTTTTCTTCTTTCCGGATACGTTTTCTTATCTGAAACATATGGCCACTGCATATTGCGTTCATTCAGTCTGCCAGACGCCGTGACTTGTCTTAAGATATTTTTGCAACCGAAGGTCCACCTGGGGACATACATTATTCCCGATGGTCTTTAGAGCAGAAGCCCCAAGTCTTGAAGTTACAACAGATACGGAAGGTGGCATATTTTTGAGTGATTTTACATATGAGTATGTTGAATGTCGATTTGCCAACATCATAGATTATAGCCCAATAGTCATGAATCATCAATATATTACAGAAATTCACAATAATTGGGTGGTGTTCTTGGGATCAATTTCATTTGCCACCAATTAAAAATAATCGGCTATGACTGGTATTGTATGGGTAACGAATAAATTCACCCAAACCGAGCGTATTGATAGAGCCTAAAAATCAATTCAAATATTTTGTAAGTCTTCATCGGGGATCGAACCCACGAACAAGTAAATGCTTTCGCCACAAAAATATAAAATTTATGTAGAAAACTTTATGTTTTTGGTTTGTAATTAGTTTTAATTCACAACAAATATAATTAAATGCGTATATCTTTTGAATTCTGAAAACAAAGATAGGTTTTTTATTCGTCTGTTTTGTTCGGGTTATCTTATACTCCGTTACTTACATACCCGGCGGAGCATAATTGTCTTAAAAGAAATTCGAATATTTCTTAAACGGACTTAAGTTTGTTTTTGTATTTATTTGTTTTGTTCCAATTATTTTCCAGTATAAACAAACGGTGCGTTTGCGTAACAGAATCTGTACTCTGAAAAATATCAAAACAACAAATAAATTAACAGTTGGCGAATTGAATTTAAGAGGCATTAGGAAATTCGGCTCCTTTCGCGGACTCGTTTCAAATACCTAATGGGAAATAAACAAAAAGACAAATACAGCGAATACACGAGTAAATAAATATATACAAATCATTAAAAAAACATAGGCTTATTAAAATGATTTAACTTGATTATTCAGTGTTCAAAACACTCGTAGGATAGCAAAAATTAATGAATAATAAATACATGAAATTTGACCAATGTCAATAGAATCATACAAATGTGGTTCTCGTAAAGCAATATTAGACGTGGGCCAAGCCTTGAATGGGTTACCGCCTGGTGCTTACCGTGTTTCTTTGGTAAGGTTAGGTTAGTTTTATTTTCGTGGGTCGTTGGTGAGGTTGAGTCGTCTCTTAATATCATATGATCTAAGCTCGAAAGCTTCGGTGTAAATGATACAATATTGTTGAACAATTCCGTTTAATTTTTTTTTCAAAAACATGCATAATATATGTATATATTTTAAAATTTTCTTAAAAATCTTATGGTGGACTTTATTGAGAATGGACTTTTGGGTGCTGAGATGTTTTAGGACAAGAAATAGACAAAGACATCTAACAAAATCACTGACAATTTGTGGTTATCATATCTTGAAGATATGTTAAGGATATGATGCAAAAAATAATTTAATGTGC
The DNA here is from genome assembly GCA_022606575.1 of Glossosoma conforme. Taxonomy (NCBI): domain Eukaryota; kingdom Metazoa; phylum Arthropoda; class Insecta; order Trichoptera; family Glossosomatidae; genus Glossosoma; species Glossosoma conforme. The sequence goes on from JAGTXR010000001.1 coordinate 1,214,318, forward strand.
TAGTTTTTTTAAAATAATATTTCAGCCATATTTAGATTCAACACTCCATATATGTCATATAAATTTCATCAATCGCAAGTGCCGAAATTCACAATAATATACACATACATAAAGTTTTCATATACATATAAATATTTCATATATATATACACTACATCCTTGATGTCAGCAAAACCTCTATTGACAAGATTTTGACGGAGCATCTAGGGTATGCTAAGGTTTGCGCACCGCTGACGACACCAACAAACTCATCGCAAAATTTGGATGTGGTAGGTCATGGCGGCAGATTTTTTTGACTCGGGCATTCAAAAGCTCGTACACCGCATGCAAAAATGCAGTGACCTCAGTGGCGACTATGTAGAAAAATAGGTAAAGGTCTGACATTTCCAAAAATGTACGCATTCATGGAATTAAACTTGTTTTACACTGTGAAAAATTACTGGGAAACTTATTTTACGGATAACCCTAATTTAATATACACTATACGGATATAATTATAAAAAAATATATATCAAATCAGAATCAGTGTGTTAAGTATATTAAAATTGAGTGGAATTTGGGGAACTCAAGCATTTGGTAATTAACCTTGAATTGATGAATTATTTTCCCGGAAACCAAATTATGTTATCGAACATACAAACACTCCATTTAATTAATATAATAATTGCTAATCCATTTCTTCGTTAAAATTACTTAATTACCTTATTAACCAAAACAACCAATCAGGAATTTATGTACAATTTATGTTGAATTATAATTTAAAAAAACATATTAAAGATTAAATTCAGTTCCAGATATTTGTTGAGAATTCTAATCAGCTTATAAAACAATTTAAAAAAAAAATGAAGACAAACTAATTTTTGATATGTCAGTATAATTTAATATAATTTAGTATTGACCTGATTTTACCAAATGACATATAATAATCTTGTGGCGTATTTTTCGAATCAGATGTTTTTTTTTAAATTTAATTTTAAAAAAGTCTTCACGGGACGACTTTCATCTACCACCAATTTTAATTAATAGGCTATGACTGGCATTTTACGAGTGAGGGACCAAATTCACACCAAACGGGGGTATCTAAGAGCATAGAATCACGATCTTTGACCATTGAGCTATTTTCGCTGGCAGAATGTTGATAAAACATTGATGATATATTGAAAAATAAAATAAAATTACGCTGTTGTACGTTGGAAGAATTTTTCAAATGATTAAATTGACAACATAATTTTTTATTGCTGAATTTAAATTTGATGACTCCACAGAATAACAGTTATCGTAATTATAATATAAGTAGGCAGTCAATTTTAACAAGCTTAAATTTATAAATTTAAACATAAAAATGTAAATAATGTATGTAAAAAAAATACGTTATAACGTCAAATAGAAAATAATAACGACAATTTATATTACAGACGAGAAGTTAGATACAATTAAATGTGGAAAAAGGAAGAATGTGATTACTATGAACTTTTCCCAAAGCGACAAATTCACAAGACTTTATACATATTGAAAAATATTTTGTTTTCAATCGACTCATTTTTTTTTAAATAAAAGCTATAAACGTTTTTTAGATGTTTTTTCAGGCACGAACCAAAGTTTTCTTTCCATTGTGTATCGAAAACTTTCGAGGTTATGTAGAAGAGTTGAAAAAGCCAGAAAAACTAGCTAAACAAGTGTCATTTCTCGATAAGTTTATACATTTTTGTAAAACAAATTTGTTTTGTGAAAGCGTTGACACAAACTTTAGTAGTATTCAAACTATCTGAATTCATTATTTTGAAGAAAAAATCATTAAACGAAAGGTAAAAGATATATTTTACAATGAGCGGGTGGTGCTTATAGAAAGATTTTCGTATACCACCAAATTCGATTAATTGGCAACGAATAACATGAAACGGGTGAAAAATTTAACTGACACTAAATGCAGGTATTTATAGAGCTTATAAATTATTTAATATCAACTTTGATTTAATCTTCGTTGAGTATTGAAACTATGACCTTTGGTATGGTAAGCATTAGTTTTACCTCTTACTCATACCCTCAGGTAAGACGGTATATGTTATCAATGTTTATGATAAGCGTTAAGACAAAATGGTTTAAATAGTGACTTTACTTGTCATAAGTTATAGCAATAAGTTAAGCTCACGACGCGACTTTTTAATTAACTGTAGTATTATATAAAGCCTGAAAATGTAATGAAGAATAAATCCTGATCTCTGTCTATTCACCAACTCAATTATGGAGTTTGTTTAAAATTTTGTAATTCATTTAATACAGGTTTATTTAGATCTATTAAAACTATAACATTGATAAAAAAAAATCATGAAGAATCATAAATTATAATCGAGAACTATCGAATATAAGAACACTGTGAAGAGTCGACATGAAAAACTAAATGTCAACCATAATCGTATACAACTTACTTATAATTCATTAAATATTTTAAAATTAAATAATGGGCGAAAAAAATTTTTTTTATAAGCTTTAGGTTAAATAATTCAGTTGATTACGTACAAGTAAATTTCAGAATGATAAATTTACACATAAAAATTATTAACTACCAATAAAGAAAAAATTGTAGCGATTTTCAGTCAGATTTCAGAAATATGCTAATTTCAGCAAATGCCTACGTGAAGTTGTAAAGCGTTTCTGCCTCATACTTTCGTCTTTAAAAAGGTTTGTATTATATTATCTAAATATTATCACGCAAAGGTCGTTTGACGGTCGTTTTCAAGACTATCTTGTATGATAATATTCAGACTAAAATAATACAATTATTCGAGTGGCATATGAACCGGATGATTTATATATTGTATACGTAAATAAAATGTTAACAATTTTTCAGTCTGGATTTTCAGTTACTAATATGCGTTTCTTACACGACTATTTATCGTGTATGAATATGAATTTTCTAAATTAGAATAACTAAAACAAGTTGAGGTTATATTTCTTCATATTTTCAGCCTCGCTGTTTGAATAATATTGCCTTGATTATAAATATGTATGAGACACTTTAAAGCAATTTATTTAAGCAAAATCAAGTATGATCACGTTGAATAGTTTTCGCTTCGAGAAATGTATCGAAAAATTAATATATTTTATTTTTTGAAAACAGTGACTCTGCAACAATTATGAACGTCTAAGGTGCGTATGCCCAAAATTTCGCCGTATTAGCCAACATAAATATGTAGAAAATTATCACAATGTTTTTTTGAAATGTTTTGTGACGTAAGCATATAACTAACATTTTAATATGGCTAGATTTTCGACCTGACGCAATACTCAAGGTTTTTACATTTTTAGTAGTCACTATTTATTTTTATGTGGGCATAAAATCGTTAATTGAAGTGAAGTTTTTTGTCATTGCCCTCTAATCACCATGTTGCCGAACATTTCAAGTACACAAGATGTGTTTTTACAGTTAATTTCACGTTGTATCTGATGCCATTATCTACGTATTGAAAGCTTCGCACTTCCATTTAGCAAATGTAGGGAACCGTAACAAAATTTAATCTTTAAAACACATTACGCACTTACCGTTTTCAGCGCCTAATGCTATCCTATTACTTAACACCGCGCTAATAACCAAGTAATTCCTTTAGGATATTAAATAACATTATTATTATTATACCACAATTATTATTATATTTCACATTATATTAATATGTGTGTTTATTTTACTTCAATAATATTTCTTTCGTTTTAATTATACATTTACAAAATAGGGAAGTTAATGGCAAAAATTTTATTATTTAACAGGAAAATTATGATTAAGAATCAGTAAAAAGAGCGTCCATTGATCACTTGATTTTTTTTACACACCAACAATAAAAATTGTCGCATTAAGCCTATTTATCAACAGTGAGTTTATCGAGCAATAATATTTAAAATTAAACAGTAGTCAAGATTTTGTTCGACTAAAAAATAAATTATGTGGTTGGAACAATAGAATATGAAATATAAAAAAAGATATATCTGCCGCAGTTTTATAGTGTAATTTAATTATTTTATAATTATAAAAAATGATACAAATACTATATCATATCAAACATCAAATCATACGAAATTTATGTCATCAACAAATTGAAAAAATAATAAACGGCTGCCCCTGGGATTCGAGCCACAAACCTTTGCAACAAAGTTATTTTTTTTACAAAACACTTGTTTAATTGTCATGAAGAAAACATAAATATAAAACAGTTGAAATAATTAATGACCAGTTATAAGTAACGTATATAGTATATGTCGCTTTAAATTTAGTATAAAATAATAATAATTTTAAAGCAAAACAATTTTCAGTCTTAAACCTTATATATTTCGTTACTTTTATAAATTATGATGTAATAATTTTTTCGTTTAGAGTATTAAAATGATAGATATTTTTCAAGCTTCAAAAAAACACGCGTAATTCAGAGCTTACAAAATTGACGATAATATTTTTGACGAAAAGTAAAAAAAAAACTGAAGTGATGTAAAGTGGAATACTTTAGGCAGTAAGATTTTGTCACTTTGACAAAGTGTTCAAGTCCCAGAGAATGACAGTTTGACTGTATTGCTGAAAGGGCTGAATTTCAGGCAGGTGTGCCGGCTTCAGATTAGAAAACAAGCCTTTCCAATGCTGCCATACAGAACCTTTTTATTTTCAAGTTTACTAATTCATACACTTTTGTAAGACTTATCATCCATGCTCCTTAAAAAATTCTCCGCCTCGGATATTGCAGCAGCCGCTTTTTTCCTAAATTATGCCTTGGGGGTCACAGGAACCGTATATGTTCCCACGTGGACTTTTTGATACAGAGAAAAAAAAACAGATTTTCAAACAAACCATTTATTCTAGATGTTGAACGTGGATATAGAGAAAAGAAGAAGATTATTTATGTTTTATTACGATGAGATTTTCGCTTTTAGAGTTTTTTTTAAACAAAATTAAGTTAATGTTTATAACAAATGGTTATATAAGCAGCTCAGAGGCTATAAAACGTTAGATTTTGAGAAAACATAAACATAAATATATATTTTTCAATAAAAATCCAGCTTTTTTTGTATTCTTTTTTACGTGGTAATTAGCATGCTATCACTCATGGAAGATTACAACTTTTGATCTCTTGGATCAAAAAATAATGGATATTTTGTAGGGTCACATTCGGGCCGCGGGGCTGTGGTTGAGAACTTCTGCTGTAATGTGTCACTCAGGCAGATTTCAGTCTGTGGACTGCTTTAATACCCTGTCAGCGTCATTTCAGCACCACCCCTGTAACATCAGACCGGATCGGAATATTATCAAAGGCGTCTTCATTAAGCTTGTCAAAAGTGATGATTTTTACACAAATCGACGCTATTTTCAAAATGAACGAGAACACTAAAAAAAATAATGACCAACTAATGTAATAACCAATCAGAATGGGTAGACTAGGAAAAGATCTTTGTGAGTGAAAGTACAATACTTTTTCGTCTTCTTCTTCGCAGTATCAATCCGGTGGATTGGTTTTCAGCAACAAAATCTTGCAGCTCGATCTCCACTCTTATCGATTCTCTGCAATCATCTTTAGTTTAGCATAACAGCTACAACTCGTTCTTAAACACTTGCTGCAAATACTCCCGTCTAGGGCGCCCTTTGCAATTTCTACCCTCAACCATCCCTTCCACAATGTCGTTAAGATGACCATCGCGGCGCATGATGTGACCGATCCATTGGGATCGCCTCTCTGAGATGGTTTTTTCATCTACATTCTTTAAGCTTGCAGCTTTTAATCGTCCCAATGGTTGACAATGAAACTCTCTCTTTCTTCATAGTATGTAACGTTAATGTCAGGATTCACTCTAATGACATCGATGACATAATCAAAACACGGAACATAATTTATAAATAAGATATCTCTAAAACGTCTCTAGATTTTTTTAATGTGTTTATAAAAAAAAATAACTTCTGGGGATGTCTGAAAAAAGTATTTTTTTTTACCATTTTTAGTGTTTTTTTTTTGTTACTATGTGAATTTTTTAATGTGTATTTTTTTATCAATCTGTGTATATGAAACTATTTTCATCTTTAAGTATTAGTAAGGTCTATAATTTATTTTAAATAAATGAGTGTTAATTTAAAAAAATATATATCCTATTTTAATTTACTAGTTGTTCACTAAAATAGTATTAAAAAGATAACAGTGTAACCAGTATATAAACGATGACTTTGTTTCTAATAAGTCTGTCTAGCGATAGAACTAAATAATTTGCTTTTTAAATAAAAAAATCAATAACAGAAGCGCGAAGCGAATGATTCGATGTTTCTTTATACGAATAATGGATATACTTGTATAAATATCTTTTTCTCTAAAGACAAACTGATTTTGTTAGAGAAAACACATTAACGATCCGATTATCATCAGAGTACGCCTATGGAAAGAATAATTCCACCTCGTTATATTTTCACCCGTTTAACCGCTCGTTTGCAAAGAAAGAGTCATAAAAGCGGACGGCCGTCCAAAGGGTTTTATAGTATGACGGCACATTCAATGAAAAGTCTTCCCGCGGGCCGTAAATATCGAAAGTTATCTCGGTAAAGCAAAATAAAATGCCAGTTTCTATCTTAAGGGGCCTAAAAGGCCTCGTAAAATCAACCGTTGGATGCGAAAGAGCTTCGGGCAAAGCTTAAGGCGTAAATTATTAGTACGATAGTTTCTGCTTCAATGGAAAATAATATAATCGAACTGAAAAAGTAATTTCATAAAATCACGGCACGTTTTTTTTACACACAACGCTGGTTAATTTATGTTTGATGTAATGAACAAAAAATGTATTTGACAGGAAAAAGTGTTCACCAATTCCATCCTGTGTTTTTGTCGCTATAAGGCACCAGTACTTTTATTATACCTACCAAAACTTAAAAAACGTTAATCCTTACACTTATAAAAATTTAATTTTAAAAATATGCCTTTCAAACTACAGTGTCGTCTCTTCAAGTCCTTAGGCTTCTGCTCTGGAAGTAAGTAATCAAGAATCATATATATTTTGTAAGTCTTGTAGTGGGAAGTTACGAAACGATGCATGGACTATATATAGCAACAGACAGAACTGAGTGTCGTCAATTAATAGTGAAATTATGTTGAAGGTATAGAAAGGATATAAGATGAGAAAATACACCTAGCCACTGTGGTAAATCTTATTTATCCTTTTATTATCTAACTCCAAGTAAGCAGAAAATATTTGACCATAACCCAGCATAAACACATCGTCCTCAAACAATAGCTATGTTGCAGGTGAATGAGCATATAATATATAATTAAGCGACATTGCTTGAAAAAAAGTTGTAAACTTCGTCGGGATTTGAAATTGCAACCATTCAAGTTGTCACCGTCGAAAAAAGGGGGATTTTTTAAGAATCGATATCATTTAAAATCATACATATATTGAAAAAAATTATAATTTCTGTTTTATTTCGAAACATATAATACTTAATATCATGTTTTCTGTGGCTTCCGATAATTTGTTCGTGAATTATGTTTGTGAAGCGTTGTTATACTAGTAATTATTTTCAATTCTAAATATATCCTTAATCTATTTTAACAGAATAATAAAATGAAAACAATAAAAACACTTAATACGACCTTAAAAAGGACAAGCTTGTTTCATACTTATTTGAAAGTAAAAATTAAACCTTGATACACGATTCTTTCTAAAAGCAATCTATTTCAGGAATAACTTTTATAACACTTACTTATAATACAATATTACTCGTGTTTCTCGCCGGCGGGCAAAAAAAATGCGAAAACTTAAGCCTCACAAACATAACGGTTAATTTTATTTGTTTTTCATTCCCTTTCATAGTCAGGTGTCTAAAGCATATCACGTTGCGTAAACACGGGTCCGTTTTTTTCACCTGTCAGCTAGAAGGACGGTTCGTGAAACCTGTCTTTTATGTGAAAAAAAACGGAAAAACCGGAAGCTGGGTGACGGAGCGAATTGTCATACTTTTACAACTTTCAGTATAAATTGTACCGAGTACACTTTCCCACGAGGTAAACATTTTTTGCGCTACAATGATACAATAATATGTGTAGAATATTTTTCTGTAACTAAGCAAAAGTTTGTAGCATTTTTTTATTTGCGCTTGAAATATTTGTTTGTGTTATCTACAATATCAGTATGCTTATTTAAAATATTACAATTTTTTGATTATTTTCAAAGTGTGTTGAAAAAATGTCAACGCTTTAGCGGATAACTAAAAATGTGAGTATTTTTAAAAGCATATTTTGTTTTTTGAAGCGTGGCATGCTTTGTTTGTAAAATTTGTTTTTAATAATCGCTTTATGCTTAAATAATTCTCGTGCCTTATCAAAGTATGTCAGCCAAAAAATATATTTTACTGATACACAAACAGATTCACAGAAAATATCTTGCTGTATAAAAAACTATAGTTTAATGTTTATCTAGTTTTTATAAAGAACAGTTCCTTTTTTTTTCAAAGCTTACTTAAGGTACTGGAAAACCGTTGAGAACTCTACAAATAACGATAGTCGGTGAAACTGCAGAAAGCAGAGCTGACGTAGGATTGCGAGGGTCATGGCGGCTGATTGAGATTTGTGGTGGCAGTTCATGTCTACCATTTACTTCAGTTAGAGGAGTGGACATTATATAATGATGAAGTTTGCTTTTTATAAATACTGTTTAATATACTAAAATCCTACTTAAAATAAAGACAGTAATATGTACTCATAGTATTACTAAAGTATGTATGCAATAAATACGGGTATTTGATTTCTTCAATATTTAATTAATAAACTAATGAAAATAATTTTCATTTCAAGTTTTCTCAAAAAATAAATAAAATAAAATACATTAAGTTTACATTTATAGAACGGAGATCAATAGCATGACATGAAATTTAAGATATGAGTAAATTTAAAAAATATAGCACACGTTACTTTAACAATTGAAATTTTGAAAAAAATCGAGAACTGGTTCGACTATGAACCATTATTTAACTAGCACGCTTGTATGATGGTCGAAAATACAAGCGAATACCTTGTTCAATGCAGTTTTTTTATAAAAAAAACATCGTCTGTCAATCTGGATACTGGATACTGCACAAAAAACTAATCAATTGCGATTCCCAAAGCTCTTATGCTGTGCGAAAAAAATAGGCGAATACTTTTTCCCGTCAACATAGATAAAAAAAATAGATGATCCACGATGAAACTCAGTTATTTTGCGATATTTCTCATTTTTATAAATATACATTTTTTTCATTCAAATGCGTAATTTGAGAGACTTAATAATTTTTTTCAATGTCTGGAGCAAATGGTTACCACAAATTTACAGATATATAGTTAAGTCAGCTGTTATTCTTCATGGTGTTAACCAAGACATTTATGCGCTTAAATGTACATCTGATAACATTGATAGTTCCTGATGCAGTAGAGTGAGAGTTCGGAGACTTAAAAAGACGACAACCGTAGGTAACGAGGAATATTTGGATGTTAATTGAATTTTTATAGAGGTCAAATTATTAGGTTTATTTGATCATGTTAGTAAGAAACGAGTTAATGGGTAAATGATATGAGATTACTTGGTGTTTATTTTTGCTTATAAATGATTTTCATTATAATACAGATATAAGAAACCAACGTCCCCGACAAAAGAAATAAGGCCTATAAAAATAACGTATAGCTTAACTTTAAAGTCTTGAAAAAAGAATTTTATGTATAGTATATGTATATTTAAGTAATGATAATATTGTAATATAGTCAATGATCTATAAAAGTAGATTAGAATATTGAAATAATAAAATAATATTCTAATAAAAATTAAAAAATTAATTAACTTTAAAGCATTTAATATTACCAAGTTTGGGTATAATAGTAAAATTGAAAGCGCTTTTACAGTTGAGCTGAAATGAAATTGGATTGAAGTGAAGAGTATGCAAAATTCTATAAAAAACTACAATCTGAAACAAAAAGCTACATTTATTAAAAATTCTAGGAATGTTAATAGTTAGTGAAAAACACTTTTTTCATTAAACCTAAATTCGATGAAACAATGAAAAAAAAACGAGTACGAGTATGAATATGTCTCACTGAAGTATACAGGTTGAAGTATTCAAGAATGTAAGGGTTGTGATTTTTCCACGAAGGAAAAAAAATGCGTGTTTAAGTACAGGAATTATTTATTTTAAAGGATTTACGTCACGCTGGGTTGTCATTGTGTAAGTAGTCGATGACATAATAACGTGAAACTTGGCTGGAAGTAGAATAACACGGGCCGGTGGAGTCAGTTATACGATCGACGTCATCAATCAAGGGAAGTCAGAGCGGGAAGAGCTATCACATATTGTGCGTACAACAGCGTTATGAAACGTATGACAATACAGCGTGAACTATACTAGATAAACTAAAATATAATTTTTTTATTGAAATTGTAAGAAATAGCCGCAGAAGATGATATTTTCTTTTTCGTCAGTTTTCGAAACATTCTTTATCGTCTTTGTTAGAGGGTACAAGCAGCGGCACGACTAGTCTACAACGCGCCCAAATTCTGTCACATTACTCCAATACTACACCGACTGCACTGGTTGAGAGTTTCGGCTAGAATCCAGTATAAATTATACCTCTTAGCTTACAAGGCACTCAACGGAACTGCACCGGGCTATCTGACAGAACTTATCAAGCCTTCAGAAATAAGCGCGCGTGGAGAGACACTCAGATCGGCTAGAGCAAATAGAAGCACCCTGCAGCTGACGGGAGGTAGTCCAAGCACGGTCTTTGGCAATCGGGCTTTCAGCTACGCTGCACCAATGGCCTGGAACTCACTACCGGAAAGCATAAGAGAGCTTAAAGCGGAGGCATCCTTCAGAAGCAGACTCAAGACCCACCTTTTTACTCAGAGAGGCAAAGAAGCGCTTTTGGAATGATCATTCGGTCATAAAAGAGCGCTATACAAATACTAATGTAATAATAATAATAAGTATGCAGCCTTGTCGCGCAGCAGTGGAATCAAAAAAAAGTTTGTCGCATTAATTTTATTGCTCCGATTTGCATCACTTGCTATGGTGGAGGAAACATAGTGACATCAGCATGATGTAGTCCTTGCTTACTGTTACCGAAAATCTTGATAGACAATCTTTCGTCTTGTATTTTTGTCGCTCGCCACACCTTTATGTATGGCCACATTGGGACTAGCTACATAATTTTGCCACATGGACAGCGCTGGTGACTGCGAGCGGAAGCCGGCAAGGTTTGTCCCGGTAGCCAGTTAGTCCCAACCTTCTGGCGAAGTAAGGACGCGTTGTGGCCGCGCGGGCATCTCTTACCACGTGGTAACAAAGCTTGTAATGTTCTTATCGTAAAAATATAATCTGTGCCTCTAAAATAAAGTCTTTGTCTGCTGCTCTGCTCTTCATCTTGCCCCTCGCGATGTAATACTCCCTTCTCTTTGAGAGGTGGATGTTAATAGGTGTAAACCTTTTTTAAATGAATAGGAGAAGTTCTAGACAGTCCTCTATCTTATATTTAACTAAGTAGCAAATTTGAATCTTAACTCTGACATGTATTTCAGGTGCTTCTGGGAAGACTGAAACATAGCGGCTTTTTTAGGACTTATGGGCTTCACCGTCTGGGAAAGCTATCTGAAATTATGAAAATAATCGATTAAGCTTCTAGAAGCAACTGACATGATATGAGTAAGGATAAAAATAATTAGAGATCTTTTTGCGATAGTAAGAGACAATAATATGCTTAAATAGGAAACGAATAATGACTTATATGACAATAATGATTATTGAACAACTGTTTATTTTTATCATCTGTAAGTGTTGGAGTTATTAGAACTTTACAGAACTACAATACAAATAGACACGTATTATAAAATTTAGTTTGACGCAATAATAAATAACACCTAATTTGTAGTCATTTTTTAAATTAATAGTTTATTCATTAATGTAAGTCTCTTTTAAAAAGTGAAACTATTCCTGAATTTAATAAAATATTACGCAGCGATTTTGACGTTTCGTATAAAAAGACACGATGATATGTACTTTACATTTTTGTTAACATATATATTACATAAACACCGGTTCTTCTTTAGCTTCGCCATTTTCCGTCATCTGAGGTCGGCTCACCTTGTGCACATTCGGCATGTCTGTCTGTCCTGCGCTGCATTCTCGGTCAAGCCCAGAGTTTTCAGATCCTTGTCTACAGTTGCAGTCCAGGTTGCCTGTGGTCTTCCAGGTTTTATTCTGAGCGTGGGTGTATTGAGGGCTTTCTTCACCATGTGATGCTCATCTTTCCGTGTCTCATGTCCATACCATCTTAGACGGTTTTCCCTTATCTTTTCAGGTATGGGGGCCTGAAATGAAACCCGAATATGCCCATTTAGAACTCTGTCCACTCTAGTCACACCTCAGAATCTTCATCTCTTCCCCATGAATCCTATCCAAGTCGAGTTTCAGCGGGGTCCAACACTCCGATCCGTAGAGCATAGCTGGCCTTACATCAGTTTTGTTGATTTTACCTTTGGTCCTCACTGGAATCTTGAAATCACACAAAATCCCAGAGAGAGACTTTCATTTCAGACATCACGTGTTTATTATACGCTCCACTTTGTTGATTAATGTATTATTAATCAACACTTAAAACATATAAATGTTTTTAATACTTTCAGCATTTGCTTTAAGATCCTTTGAATATTAGATAAGAGTTTCATATCTTCATAAATACGAAACGTTCTCGTACGCTTGTACACATTGGAACTGAATAAGTTGTCATAGATCGCGAAACTGCAATCTTCCATCAAATGCAACAGTACTCAATGTGATACATATTAAAAGAAGGTGTTATATTCTTATATATTTAATAAAACTTATATATTTTTTTAATGTGACTTGGCATCTTTATGCCAGATATAATATGATAAAATACCAAAATAATCAGCCGTATAAAAAGTTTATAAAATAAACACGTATAGTAGTAATCATCCTTTAAGGTTTTATTTTTATTAAAAACAGGACTCCCTTATACCACAGGGGAGAAGAAGAAAATAAAAATACGGAATGCTGTATGATTGATTGGGCAAAGCACGAATGGGGACAAATTATAATTTGATTTTTATTTGCTGATATTGACAACTAAATTGATATGTGGACCCGCGGAAAATACATTTTATCGACTGAATAAATGAGCAAAACTGAAGGAATTTGATAGGTAAAGCATGCCTAGACAACTGATAAATGTTCAGAGAGTGATTTATTTATTTACGAACAATGACTGCGATGTTTTTTGGTAAGACGTTATGGTATTTGATTGAGTTATTATAAGCTATATATTTGTTATCGTAATATTTGTAGCTGCTTATGCCAGCGGGTATAGTTCAATGGTCTAAGCGTTTGCTTTACAAGCCAAAAGTAGTTGGTTCGATCCCCGATGGAGATTAAAAAAAGCATTTTTAATCGATTTCTGAGCTCTCCCCGGTTGGTGTGAATTTGATCCCTCACCCGTAAAACTACAGTCATAGCCTATTAATTAAAATTGTTGGTAGACGAAAGTCGTCCGGTGAAGACCACCCATTCCTTGTAAATTCCTGTGTTAATAAGCATGATGCGTGAATCTCGGGCTGTAATCACATTGACGGATCAACACTTCACATACAGCGCTAAGCCATTTGTACAATTTTAAGCGTCATAGAATTACACAGATGATACTTTAGCATTACTAACATCATCTGTCAGTATTCTCCCGTATGTGTATACATAAAAACAAGCATATTGTACATTTAAAGTGTATTTCAGTTTCATATCGATCACGTTGATTATATTTTTGTTCAAAACCATGGCATAGTAAAGACTTCATCAGCTCTCCATTAAAAATTTAATTACGCATTAGCGTACATTTAGAAAACAGTAGTATGTTGCACGTGCGCTTATCGTTAAATCACGAAAATGAAGCAACATTAGACGCATACTCAAACTTGGATTAGTTATCGTCTGTTGCTTACCGCAAGATAGTGATTGCGTTGTGCTCTTTTTAAAAATTCAAAGTGACTCATTCGAAAACTTTTTGAAAATACAGAAATATTGATGTGAATATGCCACTGGGAAGAGAGATCAGACTGTTCAAACACATCGCCTCGAATGTTGATATATTCCACGCAAGTAAGTTGAAGAATGGAATCTGGGAATATGTTTGTAAGAATTTGAGTATTGAGTAATTTTGTCGCTTGTTTTTATTGCTTTGCTTTTTTTACTACTTAATCATTAGTACCTATATTAACAAAAAATTTTCTTGCATTATCTTATTTCATAATACTTTTAAAAAATAAAATGTTTACTCAAAGAATTAAATAAATAAGTAAATTCAAATTGACTCATATGATTTACAAATCTAATATAATTATAAATGTAACACGTGTGGGGAGCCTATCCCCCATCGGGCGCCTCCCCAGGTTGCGGATAGGGGAAGGCCTTCCAGATATTGATGGTACGAGGGAAATCATCAATAGGCTTCTGCGACATATTTGGAGTCGAGTCTATGATGGATCTATGTGGTGGGCAGGACTAGCTGAGATGGTGGCGGATGAACCGAATTGGCGGTCAACGGCAGCTCTCTAGCTTTCCATGAAAGCTTTGCGTCAGTTGGCAACCGACAGTAAAAAAAAACTGCCAAAAAAAACCATGATGCACCGGAGGACCTGCAAGAGCATAGGCATCCTGGACTGCAACTCTAGACAAGGATCTGAAAACTCTAGACTTGACCGAGAATACAACGCATAGAGACAGACATGGCGAATGTACAGAAAGAGAGCCGACCCCAGATGATGGGAAATGGTCAGAGTAAAGAAGAATATAATTATAAATGTAAACTAAGAACTATATAAATAAATATGTAATCATTATTTAAATTTAATTTTAAATTGTGCCTGTTAAATGATGCAATAGTTTTATTTGATAATTAGTAACACGGTCTACAGTAAAAATCGTCAACTACCTAGACAACAAGTACGGCGTAGAGCTTAATGAAAAAATCTTACTTTTAAAAATATAACCCCGATTTAATACGGCGCTCATACTGATTAATTATTTTTTGATTAATTGCGTTTCTTATCTGCTGTCAAATTTGTTCATTAATTATTACTCAATGGCGGGAAAAGGGTCAAAAAACTTTCATATTCAAATTTGCGCAGAGTCCGAAAGTTTGCTATGGAAAAAGCGCGCCAAAATAACGTATAATAAAGTAAAAAAAATAAAAAGCCGAATCGCGAAAACAAAAAACCAATCTGGATAGAATCGTGTTGTTTCACGGTCCCTTATCAAAGGGCTTTTGACGGATATCAGAAATACCTCGGTCCGTACATAGAGAGAGCCTATTTGCTGGAATAACAATGGCAGATTTATGCGTCAGAGGCACGCGATTTTCGGCCTTTTCTGCAAGGCGATTCTTAAGCAACAGATATCGTTTTTCAATGACACGTCAGAGTGAAATTAGTCAGCTTAAAAACGAAAAATTTAGTTCTTTTTAAACTCAAATATCACAAGTGTAGAGGGTAGACATCAAACGGAGGCAAAGGTTTTTTTCGAAGAAGTACGAAAAACGTTTCACAGAAGGGCTATCTCAAATAAGGGAGTCAACAGGCCGGAGGATTCATGATATGTATTTTACAATGGGAATTTTTCTTAACAACTGATATCAATGAAAACTCAATATAAATATTTTTAATATGAATTGATCAAAAATACGTACACGTGAATAAATTGATTTACAATGTTACAAATATTTTGATTCTATATACTCGTATCATCATCATTATAACTATTTTTCGCTTCTTTAACTGGAATATATAGAATTCACGAACCCCCGCCACAAAGTTCTATCGGCCACTTCTAGTCTTTCGCATCAATCCACGTCAGCTCCGCCTACCACAGCTCCGCCCAATACACTCTATACATTTTTATTTATTTATTTTTAACAGAACACATGCTCCAATAAAATATATAGTGGTGATAGCCTTCCAAGACGTCTATTATTCATTTCATTCAGTTTCAAACCCTAGTTACCCCTGTGGCACCCCCTTCCAAACCTCAGAGTACATTCTCTGGGACTGTCAGTTCCTCTTGTTAGAAAGAGGAGTCCTTTTCGATGCAGTTCGAAAAAATTGCCTCAGCCCTAAAATAAATTCCATGCATTTACAATTTTTGCTCGTATTTTTGGTGAGAGAATCTATCTTCCATCTCCATCTCATTACAACCCGTGAATGCGATTCTAATCTCTTTCACGGGTTCTTTCTTTTAGCACTTCTTTGCAGTGGCCACAATTGTTCAGAGTGGACTCCCACTGGGCTTATTAGTTGCTATATGATCATAATCTGAATGAGTGCATCATCAAAGAGACTTAACTGTCCTCTGGTGTGATGTGGGAGTGAGGCGGGTAAAGTCCAGCCTTCCAAGACGGCGCAAGCCCGGGGCTTGAAGAAAACATAAGAGACTAAAAATCGTTTATCGATATTAGGTATCTGCCTGAAAGTTTCTATCAAGCTGATATCAATTTGAATAATCTCAATCAATTTGAATTTAATTAATCATCATACGATTTTCAGAACGTATTCAAATATTTATTTTATAAATTTTGATTTTTCTTCTTGATCATTATTTTGTTTTCTGATATAATGTCAAATTTAATATTTGCTAGTATTGTATATAACTCAAAGCTTCATTTTATTACTGACTATGCTATACATTTAATTTATCTGGATTCTCTTCTAATAAATACCGTTATTCTGTTTAATGATAGTGATGAGGGCAGAACTAAGTCCTGCGAGACTCCCATTAAGACACTAGGGATGTATATTTTCTAATGTTGAAATCTTTAATTAAATTTTTGAAGTGGTGTTTCTTCCAACTTTATAAGTGCCAAGTTTGGGTAGTTAAAAGCTAGTTAATTTCCATTAAAACAAAAAGACAAACATCATTAAGCGTATTCCGCGTATCACGGAGTTGCTCTATCTACATTTTCTTAACGGCTGGAAAATTCCTTTTCATACCAAGAAGGTTTTTATATATTTTTTGTGTAAACGCATAAGAGAATATTGCAAAATGGATTTTTTCGTACTTTTTACTTAAAAATAATTACGTAATATTACAATATGACATTAGCGTAATCATTTATAATAACTACGAGTGTAAGAAAATCTTCAATTCAATCTCAAGCCATTAATTAGGATTGAATTTGGTTCGAAAATTTATTTAAAAAAATACTTCCATCATATAATTATTAATTTTATTTAAATACAATTTGAGTATGTTTTCTTAGACTCATAAAAAAATGCGCAATTTTTAAAAATTGTTCTAAAATAGTTTCATCTGAAACATTCTAGGAATAATTAAGCTGCCTACTTCTTAGATATGACAATATAATTTATGTTTGTAGGATTTGTACGTTCTTCTTCTTCATGTCAGCGACGTCAAATTATTTTTCCCCAGTATCTGGCAACATCGATAGCTCGTGTGTTGCCCAGCATTAGGTCCTGAGATGTGCAGCTTGTTGGGCAAATGGAGCAGCATCTTAGGTGTGAGGCGGTCTGCAGGTCTCTACAGTCGCACAATAGTGTCTCTCCCTGCCGGAGCGTTCCCCACCGCTCGAGGTTGTCCTGTGTTCTACCAACTCCGGTTCTTAATCTGTTCAGGGATTTCTAGGTCCGCCAGTCAAGATTCTTGCCAGTTGGGAGGCCTTCCTTTGGAGTAATGAAATTCTCTGATGCGATTTGTTGCCAGAGCTGGAGTCTCTCATTTTCAGGGCCGGATGTGAGAGGTTGTGTGGATTTCAGAAAGCTACTTCGCGACTTCAATCTTGGTGTTGGGGGTATCTGATTATACAAGCAGTGGGACGGTTGGTTGATTGCATTACGCATTTCTTCGGCGCATATGGCTTTGCGTCTTATGTGTGGTGGTGCGATGCCAGCCTAGGGGTACAGTTTAGAAATGGGTGTTGGTTTGAGGCAGCCTGTGACGACTCTGCATGCATCATTCAGGGCAGTATCCACTTGATAACAGTGGGCTGATCGACCCCACACTGGTGCCGCATGTTCTTCGGCTGAGAAACAAAGTGCTAAAGCTGAGGTACGAAGAAGGGGTGGTTGGGCTCCCCAGTGAGTGTTGGTCAGCTTGCGAATGAGATTGTTCCTTGTTGCAACTTTCTGTTTGGTGTTGTTGCAATGACGTATGAAGGTGAGGGTGCAATCTAGAGTGACTCCGAGGTATTTTGGATGATTGCTATGTTCCAGTACTCTACCTTCCCACGTGACACGAAGCTTTCTGTTAGCTTCCCTGTTTCTAAGGTGGAAACAGCAGACTCGTGTCTTTGATGAGTTAGGTTTGAAATGGTTGGTCTCGTAGTGGTGGGACATCTCGTTGAGTCCCTGGCTTAGGATGTCCTCAACTTCTTCAAACGTTACTGCTTGCGCTGCCAAACCTAAGTCATCCGAATATATAAAAGACTCTGTTTCTTTGGGGGTGGGTTGGTCGTTGGTATAGATGTTGAATAGTATGGGAGCAAGTACACTGCCTTGTGGTAAGCCGTTCTTTTGGTTACGCCATCGACTGGTTTTCCCTTGAAAATCCACAGCGAATCTCCTGTTATGCAGCATGGCCGCGATCATCTGCACTAGCGAGAAGTCGCCTGTCATTCCGTACAATTTACTGAGGAGTGTTTTGTGCGACACTGTATCGTATGCAGCGGTTAGGTTGACGAATACCACTGCGGTCACTTTCCTTAGTTCGAACCCGTTTTCGATATGTTGGGTCAGGTTTAGTACTTGCCCAGTGCATGACTTTCTGGGTCGTAAGCCCGCCTGCTGGGGTATCATTTTAGGTTCGATAAAGGGAGTGAGTCGGTTGAGCAGTATCCGTTCGAAGATTTGAAATATATGGCATAGTAAAGATATTGGGCGGTAGCTTTTGGCATCATCTGGGTTTTTCCCCGGCTTTAAAACGGCTATGACCTTGGACTCTCTCCATATTTTTGGGATTCGATTGCCGATCATGCAGGCGTCAAACATTTCAAGGAGCAATTGCTTAGCCTGGGGGCCAAAGTGTTTAATTTGTTCTACGCATATATCATCCAATCCAGCCGCTTTTTAATCTTAAGCGGCTTTGATAGCACACTCCAGTTCAGCCATTGAGAAGGGTTTTGACAGATCGCTGTGTTCAATTAGAGGGTCTATGTCCAATTGTACGTTTATCAAGTACAATAAACTGTGGGAAAAATTAGCGGGAACTTGTTTAGAAATCAATACAGCTTTATTTACTGTGACTGTGACTTATCTCTGATATAGATAATCTTAGAGTTGATATATCTGTTCTATCACTCTTCACATTTACAGTCATAAAATCATAATAACCTAACCTTACATAACCTAACCTCACATTACGATTTCAATATGACGGAATTCGCTAGTACAGAGAGGACTGCTCATTAAACATAATATTTTGACGAATAACTAAACCCTAAAATTTTGATCAGCTAAGTAGTTATTTGTAAGTACTCAACATTCCTGCAATATCTAATAATAAAGATTTATTAACAACGCTATCAATATTTAACGTGTAAATCTACAGTAATGATTATGTTTTGATGTCTTCCTTCTTCTATTTGTTTCTTTTTCTTGTTTATTTAGGGACTATTACAATCTTAGAAATTAGTTTTTAGTGTTGACAAAGTTCTTTCAGTTCACAAAGTGTGAAAACCCATTTTCAAAACTTTGGTAGTCATACAAAGAAAATAATGTGATAAAAAATGTAAGGTAACCAATTTATAAATTTCTCAGTCGTATACTCATCATTAAAATATACTTTAAGCTTCTCTGGGATTAAAACCTGAGATCGTTTAAGAGACAGCCTTGCTAACTAGACAGTAAGCCTTTGTTTGAAGTCAAGTAATTACTAGTTGGAGAAACACAATTTTGTTTTCACAATGTTTACTAATGACCATAAGAAAAAAGATAACAGATTAGGCAACATTAATAGTTCAGAGAAATAATTTGTAAAGAATGAAAATAGCGTTTTTAAGTTCGCTGTCAGCGGTGATTTATGAATTTGTACGAAAATTGATACAAGAAAAATAGTATAATTTTGAAAGAAAACCTTTCTGAAGCATAATTATTTATGTATTACGTACTTAATATATGCACAGGGATTAAAAAAATTGAAATCAAGCATTTTTAGTACCACCGGGGAGTAAAACGAAAATAACGTCTCCCTCATCAAGCTCCATTCTTTCAGTTGCCACTGCTCTTGTCTTATACAGAAATAAATTTGCATCAAAGTTAACGCTCCTGAAACCTGGACCATTTCTTCCTAAAAGGTGAATAAACTCAACCAGCGACTCTAACTAAATCATTAAAATTTCAATCGAATTACAGTAATTAATAAATTAAGTTTGAGCTTTCTCTAAGCAATTGTGAACACAAAAGTGATCAAGAAAGAGAATCCATGAATGGGATTCTAATCTCTTTTACGGGTGAGAGCGAGATGGAAGGTTCATTATCTTACCGAAAATTCGAGCAAAAATGGTAAATGCGTGGATTTTTGTAAGTCGCCACAAAGGTTGCATGCCCATATATATATATTCGTGATCTAAAGAAAAAAAAAATCAATCGTTTTATTCTGATTAATTTACAATTCCATTAGATTGTCGTTGACCAGTTCATACCTGTACGTTAAATAAATTGGTCAAGTTGTATTAAAATGGCAGAACGTGTTCTGAAATTGAAGAGTACTGAACCGCTTAATTCGATGTCTGGAAATTTCATTCGGTTTGTATTGAGGCCAGAAGTAACTGAAATTTACTTGGTGAAATCGATAAACGTTTATGTAAGCAGAAGCGTCAAGACCAAAATCGAAAGCTTGTAAGAACTTCCACACGCCTAGTAGTCGGATTGGCGCGAATAGATAATGTCCATTTATAGTTCGAAACGTGTGAGTTTCCTTAACTGTTTACACAATGTATGAAAACTTACTTAGAATCATTTAATTTTTTTCAATCAATTTTGTCTAAATCTGAAATTAGTAACATTCCAACGACCTTAAGGGTACGAGCATGGAACTTGAAGAGAAGGCAGATTAAATCATCAAATTTAAGTATGAGCCCGACACTTTGGATACCTAGTCCATGGAACAAACATACGGTTTAAAGCAGGCATATTTTATTCCGCGTTCAATTTTGCTTAACTTCAGTGACTAATTGATGACTGTACTTGCACTTAATTATTGTTGTCGTATGAAAAAATTCATACGTAAGTGAAGAACAAATCCAATTTGTAGACTGAATAAAAAGTATTAGAATGTTAAAACGGTATTAGTCTAGAAATTTTTCGAAAAGAAACGAAGGTTGATTGGAAATGAATGTTATTAAAAGGCACTTACTGAGTACCAACATGCATATATTATATATAAACATCTAGCGCATATGGGAAAAAGCAGTTTGTTATGTTATTACTTAATTATTAATAAAGAAAATTGTTTCAGAAGAGTCATATTCTAACCAAAGTATTTTATAACATCGTAATAGTATAAGAATATGTTCGATTATTGTTTAAAGTTATAAGCGATTAACAAATAAATTAATACGTAAGGTTTGATGACTTATTGTAATTTCCATGTTGGACTAGAAAAAAAATGTTACCCCACAGATCATAGATTATGATTAGATACCCTAATGGTAGACTTATTAATGAAACTTAGTGGGTAAATATGTTATTTATGAATAAAGGCATTGATTCAACCATGCAAAAATACCTAAACAATATATATTATTTATATAATATGTTTTCCCACTTATAAGGCGGCTTTAATGGAAGAAGAGTAAACGCAAAAAACTGGAAATTCGTGTACGGGTTTGTGCTTCTCTTCGTTTATTTACCTTTGATAAATTGATGTCAAAAACATCATACTTGATAATTAATATTAATTGTATGTCTGTATAAATATGTATTACCTCATTAAATTATTTGTTATATTTTATCAATTTTATAATAGCCTCAGCTCTAAAATTAAATTTGGTAAAGATCGCGTAAAAAAAACAAGCTATTACCAGAATATTAATATGAAGTCAAATATATACGAAATTCTTTAATTAATAAACATGAGATCGCATATATCATTACATACAATATGTTTAATATTCCATGAATGTTTTTTGAAGTAATGAACGAAAATCTTTTCACGCTACATTATAAGTATAAAGAAACATTATGTTCAGGGGTATTATAAACCAAGTCTTTGAATTCTACCAATAAACTCGTATGTGATAATTCATCATATGGAATTTTTGAAATATTGTTATTTACTTACTGGCTGAAATAACATGTATTTTAATGCCTTCGCGTGCAGGTTAAAAACTAAATAAGCCGCTACATAGACTTAAGTTAGTAAAATAAAACATACGCGTGGCATATTTTCGTATTTTGCGATACGTAGCTGTTTTTAAATAAAATAATCAGATACATTGATTTGTTCACATTGAATAAAAATGGCGGAAACTACATTATAGTAGTGGATAACAACATTTCATGATTTAAATTTGTGTCGGTGGGTATCACTAATAGTCAAATTCATAGTGCGTATATAATAATTATTGTTTAAAAGTTGTAGGGCTTTTACTTATAATTGAATAATGTCTTTTACGTAGCAAAAATGAATTTTATATAGCTCCGCATTTATATATTTCTTACACCAGCATCCTGTGCCATTCTTTGGTGTCTTAACAGTATTTAAGAAAAAATCTTTAAGCACTATGAAAATAATCTACTTATGTAATCCACCGATACGCTGCCTTTCAGTTATACTTTCATAATAATAAGTGAAAGTCTTCCTTCTCTTAGTCTTAGGAAAGAATACGTCCTCGACCACTTAACTAGGATATGAAAGTAGCTTGGCAGCTTGAATAAAAGCCAGCTGTTGCTTATGCTAGTTATGTTGGGTGTGAAAATAATAATTCAGACGAAAAAATTTAGACTTTTCGACTTCTTCGCCGAAGTTCGCCGCGTATACAGAAAAGGAATGCTAGTTAGACACTAGCGATGAGCTTGACTTATCCAACCCGTTAAGGCCTTTGTAAGATTACACTGAAAAGCCATTCCCTACTTAACTCTAATATTAAAGTACATGTTTCATATTTTACGCAGGGATCTCTTTACAAAAATTGTTAACAACCTAGTATAGTACCTAAGTAAAATATTATATACCCGTACGTTATATAGCACACTTAAAGGCGGTATTAATAAATTTAAAATTTAAGTGTAATTTAAAAACACTCCAGTTTAAGATTTATAGGCCTTGTGAATTTTGATGGGCAAGTATTACGAAAACCGCAATTTCAGGCTGTAAACACATGTTGTTTGTTCGCTATCGATTTTTCACAAGTTTTAATGACTCGTATTTCAGCTTTCAATTTCGGCGAAAAGTATCGCGTTTTAAGTGCTCCGGTCGCGTGACTAGGCAAAAAATATATTAAAATAATACGAAGGCATTCCCCTACTTAACACTTTAACCCCTAAGCTCCTGACCCATTGCATGAAAACTTCAAAAAGGTTTTTCCGCCTTTTTGAAACATAAAATAAACTAAAAGAGTATAAAATGCATCTAGTGAATTCTTTTAGATGTAGACACTTATTTAACCCAAATCTTAAAGCCGGAAAATCATTGGTTTACTTGTCCAACCAAACAAACATCCATAAATGCTAAGTTAGCGTCGTCTTTAAAAGTACCTGTTCTCGTAGTCTCTCATCGGAATCCATATATGTTTGCAATTATAAGTCTGGGTGCAAAGTTCTTGTGATAAGTTATGAAATTTTGCAAGTGACAGTACTGTGTAGCGGAAATTCGTCGTGACCATATGTGCGAAAACGATAAAGTAGGTTCTTTAAAGATTAACCGTTGCAAATATAAGATTTATAATAGAGATTGTATTTAAGGTTTTTTTCGTGAAATTTACCGTGCAGACCCTTATGACTTAATTAAAGTGTCAGAAACTTTGGACTAATCACTCAATCTCACTTTAAAATATAATTTATTAATCTTTATAATACGCCTTATAAAGCATATATAAACGACACATAAACGAGTATTAAAATCTTGATCTCTGTTGTCTGTAGGCATCACTTAAGGTGCTTTTGTGTGTCAATATATTTAGAAAGTGATAAAAATTGCAAGGCTTGATGCAAATATGTCTTCATTAATTAAATGACAAAGTTTAATTGAAAATCATGTATTCCGAATCTCTACTAATTTTTTTTGAATGGACAGAGGAGTTAAAGGAACATTAAAAAGTTTATCATTATTGCTCTTCAATACATTGTGAATCCACTTTCTACTAACGAAGTAATAAATAAAAAAAAACGTCAATCTCACTAACAATAAGGTTATGAGTGAATGCAAAGAACAATCGTTTTTATTAGAGTTTTAAATAATCAATATTATATATCTTCTTCGTAGTATCAAACCGGTGGATCGGTTTGCAGCAACAGAATCTTGCATCTCGATCACCATTTCTCAATATATATATAAAATAAATATATTGAGAAATATATTTAACTCAGTTCAAAGAAGAGCAATTCGTTTGATAAACAATGACACCCTTACGTCTAATCTACAATCAATGGAACACAGACGTAAGGTTGGTTCTCTTAGTCTTTTCTACCGTTATTACCACGGTCGCTGCCCTTCGGAACTTAAAGAACTAATTCCTCCTGCACCCACTCACAGCCGACAAACTCGTCTTACACTTGCCGAACATCCATACACGGTTAATATATGTCGACCAAGAACTGGCAGCTTCCAAAGTTCCTTCCTTAATGCCACCGGTAAGCTATGGAATGCTCTTACAGCGTCTGTGTTTCCTCCTTCCTACAATCTGGATCTCTTCAAGAAACAGATAAATATACACTTGCAATCTCCCCAACCCACACACAAACACGAACACAACACACGTTTCCCGCATGCAGCGTCCAGCCTCCCTGGCTGAGCGTCATAGAGTGCATTGGTCTTGACCGGTTGTGCTCTCCTGCATGCGTTTACATAAAAAAAAAAAGATAAATTTGTCCATTTTCTGTTTTTATAGAGAATGAGATACATAAGAGCACTTGTTCATATAAGGTTAACTTATTTTTGAATTGAGTAGACAAAAATCACTTTGAATTATAGGATTTGAATCCAATGGCATTCACTGAATTTTAAGAAGATAAAGCGAATCCACATATTAAAGTAGAGTACTACGCAAAAACACTGAAGTGCGATTCGACGTGTTAAATATGAGCAAAAAATGTAAAAGTTCTTTCAATTTATTCCGCGATGACGGTCATTTACCTAACGCGTATATATATGTGCATCTATTATAAGAAAGCGCTAGTGTGAATAAATTGAAATTGTAGAAAACCCCTGGAAATTTAAAGGTGCTTTGTTGACGTGAACGGGTTCCATTATGTAAAGTATAGAGGACTGGGCATTACTGTCATACAAGCGTCATATACAGCCATTTTCTTGCATGGAAAATTGCCGTTAAAATAAATAACACGTTTTCCATAAGCATTGTGCATGGGTATCAATTTATAAAGTTTTTTTCAGTGTTATTTTATGTTTACTAAAAATTGCAGTTTTTTTTGTTAATTGTGTGACAACTTTTAACATTTTTTTTAATATATTATTACAATAAATTTCTATTCATTAAACGACACATTATGGAAAAATTGTAATTGCATTTTTTGTTATTTAAAACATCATAATAGTATTTAAATGAATATAATAATAAGTAAGATTTAGTAATTAAAATAATAAGAATTTGTTGACTTAAAGCTTTCGTAGAAGCTGAAGTAAAATAACACGTTTTAAGAAAATAAAACACTGAAATTGTTATTTGTATTATATTTTATATACGGTCCGCCATCAAACGTTTTTTTTTAACTAGTGCTTATTTCCCGAATGGTAACATTAAACTCATGTCTGATTTGACAAATAATTAGTTTTATCCTTCCGCTAAACGAATATGGTTGTGTATACGCTTGAACAACGCTGAAAAATATTGCGACATTACTTTGCAAATCAGGCCATTTTTCTTCGAAAATGAGCAAGGATTGGCCGTTACAGTCAATGGCGATCGTTATCGGGCCATTTTTGTTCACAAAAATTGAAGAAGAGGATATTGGCAACATTTTATTTCAACAGGACTACGTTCAGCTACGTGCCACACAGCCGAAGCTACACTTGATGTTTTGCACCCCATTTAAAAAAAAAAAGTTATTTGGCGGACCCGTTACCTTTTCAATGATTCTAAATAATCACGTCAACTGCGTAATTCACATTGTCTTAATGATAATTGAATTTACGAAAAAATGAATTTATTAAATTAATTAAAAAAAAATATATGATTTAACAAAAATGTCAGATAAAAAATGGAAATAGTATAATTAATGATGGCGTAAATTTCTTTGTTCAGTAACTGATTTAAAGTTTCGGCAAAAATTTAAATCAATCAGCAGTGAATATAATTAAACGGCAGTTTGAATTGTAGCGCTTATGCTGAGCTGAAAAGGGTTGCGGAGGACCGAGAGAAATGGAGATTGAGATGCAAGATTCTGTTGCTGCAAACTAATCCACCGGATTGATACTACGAAGAAGATACTAAATAAATTGGCAGTATCCACGTGCATGAATGAGATCCGTCTTTAGATTTAAATAGCAGTAATATATTCAATATAATTAAAAAATATTTTTAAAGAAATGAATAACTAACCCATAAAATCTAATCTCACCTTACCTTAACGTATTATTAATTACCATTCATTAACTATTTCCTGCCAATTTAGTATTTTTCTACTGCCGATTGATATTTTCTCCTGCCAAATGATTATTATTTGCTTATCTTTTCGGGTATTTATTATACCTTTTTCTAAATAATAACTGCCGATCAATTGAATTAAATACCGTCAAAAAATAGTTGCCATTATTTATTTATTTTAGTTCATAACTAAAACATTATAATCTGAGTTTTATGCTATCTGCGAGGTTTCATTATTTTAATAACGAAAATAATACAAATTATTTAAAACATTCAATATCCGTAACAGCAATGACAATAGTTCTTATTTTTAAAATTTCTGTTCCTAAAACACAAGATATTTTGTTTTATACAACACGAGTTATAATAGTTGTTTTAGTCTCATGTTTAATATCAAAATAATACCACAAATCCTGACAGTTTTTTAATGAGACCAGCGAGTATGTCCCAGGCCAACTCTTGCATGTAGATGGGGTGTTTAAATATTATGTAATCTGAAGAATTTATTTTTGTTTTCAACTACCTCTGGCACTAGAAATGGTTATAAATTCGAGCGTACGTTTTGAATATTAATTATTAGTAATGACTCAATTTTACATAATAATTAAATAAAATTACTAAAATGTTCATTTTAAATGAAAAAAAATAATAAACACATTGTTACATACTTTTTACCTTGTTTTAAGGTAGATCACTTTTAATCACTGCTTAATAAATTGATGAATTACGCGTGGTATCACCTTCAATGAAAGTTCGTTAAATTTTAAAATAAATATGTCATTTTATTGGGTTAAGGCACCCTTATCCACCAAATGGTCCAGACTTTGGTAACGTTGAGTTAATTTTTCAATCTTTTTAATAATTTAACAATATAATTAATTGTTGAAAATTTATAGTGATTACATGTTTAAATGATAATAGTGTTTTACCGTGCTTTAATAGGAATGACATCGTTAAAATTTTAATCACAAAAATTATACCTCAATTTCCTTATTTTCAATAAAAAATCTCTTACAAGTGATGAACTGATTATATGTACGGATTGAAGGATACTTAAAAAACGGAAATATTTTTTCGGAAAAAGTAGGGCATCATCTCTAAAAAAGTATGTTATTCTGAATAATTTGAACATATGAGGCTCACAAAATAAATTAGCTGAAACAGATTTCATAACCTGAAAGCTTTGTTCTACTCAAGTAATTCATATATTAATAAAAGCTCGATCTATGTTCTACGTAAATTAATATTTATAAACGTATCTCAATGCGAACGCTAAAAATATACGATACAAAAGTGAAATATTAATATCTGCTCTAATGAAACCAATCTAAATGTTAATCAAATACTCTTAAGTAACTTTAGTCTCGCAACGTAGATTATACTCATATTTGAAAATGTATTATATATTTCATATGCCGGTTTTATTCCCTTTCTCCGATGGCACGTTACAATTTATAATATCATTTTTCATGCCAATGGATATATACAATGTAAGATTATATGCTTTCTTAATAACTTATTTTCTGTAATGTAATTAATTATAGTTATACACGATAAATGTTACTTTGTGCAACTATATTTCAATTAAACGCACGTAGAAGAGCATAACCAGTTTTATAACCAGTGGATTCTATGATTCTCAGCCAGGGCAACAGGATACCAAATTTGGAAAATACGTGTTGTGTTTATGGGTCATTTTTTTCATGCAAGCATTTTTCCTAGTATCAGAGTTTCTTCATTCATACAATCTAAATGTCATGAACGAATATATAAATATTGTATTGCACTTCAATCTCGCTAACCTGCACATGCACTTTACATGTTTACCTCATACAGCGTCCAGTTGCTGTAGCTGAGCGTCATAAAGCTCACACGTTTCAATCAAATGTAGTATCATGCAGGCGCTTGTTTATATTTTAGATCCTCACATGCAAGCAAACAAGTACACATCAATTCCACACCCAGAACGCAACTCAATTAAGCATCATAGTGTTCACTAAAGCACCACTCTTTGGTGGTGCACTCACACGTGCTTATAGAAACATGCAATATGAAAAATAAATATTCAAAAATACACGTATAAAGAAATTCATGTGTACTTTTCACCACATTTAATCATTTTTGAGATTAAAAATTGATTGAATTTAAATCAAAATCGCTTATTACAAATTGAAAAGAATAAATATATATATTGTTTGAATTTAAGGAACACCCTGTTATTCTCTCCAGATAACTTTTTCTTTCTACATGATTTTATATTGTACGAGCAAACATATTATGTCTGTATAGAGAACTCTCTCTTTTTATTATTTATGTCCAAACAAATAGCATACAACGCCCAACTGTTGGGCCTCCTCGTTCCACTTTCTCAAGTGTTCTGTTATAATAATAACATGTTGTTTGAACAGCGAAACAAAAGATGCTATTCATCATCAGAAACTTAAAATTACTTCGGAAGCAGATGCTCATGACCAAAACCTTCAGCAAACACACTCAAACTATATCCATACACCCGAAACAGCCCCATAAATTCACCGTACAATAACAAATTTCAGGCTTTCAGGAGAGCGAAGAAGAATACCTTATGATCGACGAAATAATAACAACCGATGTCGTTTATTACAGTTGCCAAAAAGTTCGGCTAGAGATATCTTCTAGGGGAAGAGAAAAAAAAAGTATCAAAAAAGGAAAAGCTGCCCGTCGGGTCACGTGAAAAGCTCTGAATCCGATCAATTTATCGAATACGAAAAGTTTGCAGAGGTGTAGCTGCGCACATAAAAAGCTTATTAAATCGAAGAGTGTGGATGTTCAATGGTCTGAAAATACCTTTTTTCATTTCAGTCAGTTCGTTTTTATTTTCATTCCGGAAAATATAATTTTCTCGCGTTTAAGTGTATTACGAATGGAATTTATTAATGTTGTTATTCGTCTTCACATTTCTTTGAAAACGAAACACGTGCCGTCAACTGCTATTTAGAAACATGTTTAAAAAAGATGTAGAAAATATATTAAGAAGATTTATTTAATTTAAATTAGGCAGTAATTTATTTTAAATTATTTCATTTTATAGAAACGTTTATTTCTCATGATTACTTAACTTTTAACAAAAAAAAGCACTCAAAAAAATAATCTACTGTGATTTTTATACTCATCTTTTAGAGGATCTTACATTTTCAATATATATATTTAATTTGTGTTTTAAACAATTACGTATAAAATTAAGATTATTAACTGAAAATACATAGTGAAACTGCTTAATTAAAATTATATTATTAAAAACTAATTAAGTTTTAATAAAGAATCAAAAACAAATAATATTACCTTGAGTTCACATTTTTTCATATCTTAAAGCTATCGATAGATCCAATGGAGAATGAAACACGTACAATCACTTAAATATAAATGCGCAATCAAACTACGAGTAAATATTTTTAATTTGTATTTTTTTAAATTAGAATGAATATAAGATTAACATTCAATATTCTGAAAGCTTACATTCCGTACGACTACGTATTTATCAATGTAACTGTTAATTGATTTTTAATAGAATTTGTTATTAAATATATTATTTCCTTCTTATTTCACAATGCCTATACATTTACACTACATGAATTTAACAAATATGCACCTACTCACTCACAAATTGCCTTATATAACATATACACGCACACTTCTTTCCCTAATTTTATCGACAGTGGCTACCCGACGTAGCCGAAACATGTCGTCCTATAGTAAAAAATGTGGACTTACTTCTAAATAATATTTATTTTTATTTTTATATATTCTTATATAAATTATAATAATCCGAAGTACATTTCTAATTCAGATTCAACAAATTTTAATTAACGAAAGACATTTAATGATCATAATTAGCATAATATTTGAAACCGTATTTAGTACTTGTATTTAAATATTATGTGATTTCGTTTTGAACTTAACTAAGCGAAAAATATACAAATCCACTTAAATATGGATTAAATTGAATTGTTAAATTTGAAATCAATTATCAATATTGCTTCAATTTACTTACAAAACATATTAACATAAAAAGCAAATGGGTCAGTTCGTGTCTATCTTATCTATGCATGTTAAGCCGATAGGAATTTCTGTTAAACACTAATAGACTCGTATAGAGCAGGGGTAGTGATCATGTATAGCACTAGAGCCAGATAATATGAACTAGCGGACAACGCGACGTGCGAATAAAGGCAGCAAATACGATTATTTCGGGGTTCAGAATTGTGATGCATAACACAGCTCCCTCACCCATACGTAACTGGAATAATTAATTAATTACGAGTACTGACATGCATATTAATTTTAAAATTTCTCCATACTCTCCTTGCTTATTAGTGAGCATTTTGTCGCATGTGATCTTGCCTATGGGTTAAAAAGTCTCCTCCATTTCTCACCTGTAAAGTTTCACCGTAAATAATTTGAGATTGGAGGATGTCGAGAGGAAAGGCATGGACAATGGCAACTGTAAAAACTGAGTAGCTGCATTTTGTGGTGATCATATATAAAAGATTTAGAATGGAGTATTATTTTTTGTGTAATGCACATAAAAGTCATTCATCTAACATTAGCTCGTTATAGCCCTTACAGATCGATAAAGCATACATAAAAAGTGTTAGTCTTAGTCTAAATTTACAGATTAAAGTAGGATATGGTGCTGTGCCGCCATTTTGACATTTGACAAGTCGTGTCACTGGTGCGTCATTTGCAATGTTGGCTGTCTGTCATTGGTGCGCCATTAATTTTTATAATGGCCACTGCATTAGTTACGGCACTGCGCTGTCGCAGCTGCCGGTGTCGACACTTGTGATCCGTTCGGGGCCTGAAAGCATAAGCTCAGCCTCGTACCAGAAGTTTGTTAATCTATCATCTTTAATATATGTCAACGAGATTATAAAAAAAGCCTTTGTGTTGATCACCTGCTCGTCATCCCTCCACCACGCGTTCTGATAACTATCCCGACGAAGTTAGGTCGTTTTCTCTTAGTAAATAGGATGTTTCATCATTAGCAAATGTTTAATTCCAATTTACAGTTTCATGTATTAATTATTTATAAATGTTAAAAATTACTTGAGAAAACAAGATATGGTTAGTACATATTCAAAATGTGTTTCGATTTTTTCGAACGATATTTCTTGGTGGAATTCCATAATATCAGATATAAAATAAAAGATTATTTAGGATTTATTCCACATATATTTTTTTTGACGACATGTTTCAGCCAGGTCGGATGGCCATTTTCAAGACCTGGCTGAAACACGTCGTCAAAAAAAATATATGTCGAATAAATTCTCAAGAATCTTTTATTTTATATCTCAAAATAAGTGTTTGTTAAAAAAGTAATGAAATACTTAGTGAAAATGAAATTTCCATCCAGTATTTGATACAGCAAGATACTTATAACAAAATTGACTGCGTTATATGTTAATTAAATGGTATACTTTAGTAAGTAATAATGTAAACGATGCAGAAAATTACAAAATGGGGTCGTGTTTACATGTAATATATTTTTCTTTGTTGTCCAACTGGGAATAGTGTTGCTATAATGTTTCATGTTTGAGTGTAAGACTTGGAGGCATTTCATGTTTTTATTAATATTTTTATATATTCTTTGGGGGATGAAACACGGAAGTTAGTTGTACATTTGTATAACTATCTAATAGGAAAAACATTTTATTTGCTTCTTGATTGATCAAAGATCAAACTTATGATGAAATGCTATCTTGTAGAGTTGTATCTTCTTAATGCTAGTTTTGGGATTTTTGCGTAATTTATTCACAATGTAAGCTACCAACAAAAAAATAAACACAGAGAATATGCATAATACCAAAATACACGCTAAATTCGATTCAAGACATTTAGTTTGTCTATTGCACTGCTAACCTTAAAACTCAGTAGTGCGGAGTATTTTGACCGAGCTTTCAAAGTAGTGAAATTACCATAACATAATAATAACATTTAATAATGTACCGCTGTGAGACATGGTGCTTATCTGAAAGTGATACAAAAAGACTAGAGGCCTTTGAGATGTGGTCGTACAGAAGAATTCTCTGAATTTCCTGGAGAGATCACGTCACGAACAATGAGGTTCTCAGAATAATCAAGGAAGATAGGCAACTAATATGAACCATCTCAGAGAGGCGAGCCCGATGGATTGGTCACATCATGCGCCACTATGGTCTTCTTCACGATATTGTGGACGGGATGGTTGAGGGTAGAAACTGTAGAGGGCGCACTAGACGGGAGTATTTGCAGCAAGTATTCAAGGACATGAATTGTAGCGCTTATGCTGAGCTGAAAAGGGTTGCGGAGGACCGAGAGGAATGGAGATTGAGATGCAAGATTCTGTTGCTGCAAACCAATCCACCGGATTGATACTACGAAGAAGAATAATAACATAAGTAGTATGAAGCAAAGCATGATGTAAAATTTTAATTTGTTTATAAAAAATCGTTCTTGCATTCTTGTAAATATCATTAGTCGTAAAATATTCATTTAACAACGCTCGTAAATAATTTCAATAAAATATCGATTTCAAAATATTTTAATTTAAGGGGTTTTCACAGGCGATTTAGTAGTGAGCCTAAAATATTTTAACTATTGCCTATTTGCGACTTATCTTCCTTGGTATCGACGACTACGATTTGTGGTGGCTATTTGGCTCAATTCTGAGTACCTTTTTCCCATACCTGACTCGGGTGAGTAATTAATAAGCAGTACTGGCTTGCATATTAAATTCCTAATTGTGAGTAGACCCCTAAGAGCACGTTGGGTCCTTAATGGAATTTTCGTTGAGGCATTAGCGAGAGCATTCGCAGATAAAAACTGACGTAATAATAGAGCATGTTTTATGAACGTCCGTTTAAACGCTAGATAATGTGTCTTGCGCAATTTGTTGTGACGCAGGGGTTGAGAAACACATTACTCCGCAAGCTAAAATCATACAGACACATATAAGAAAATTGTTCGTTTTATAATAAAAGTATTCTTAAATTTCATCCGAGATCGATCCCTCGACTTCTGAATTGGTGAGTAAACGTCTTACCTTTAACTATACCTGCCGGTAAGCACGTTCTTATGAAGTAAGAGGTGACATTGGCTACGCGAAAATATATTGATACCATGGCTAAACTTATTCTTCAAAAATACCACGACAGGTATATTACAGTAGTTACCTGACAGAAAAACGTAAAAAAATAATACTTTAGAAAAAGTAATGCGTTACATGCTTTTAAAACAATAATTCACTCGTCACTTTAAGTGTAATACTAAAATATTATATTTTGTATTTTTCAAAGTTTTATTTCATTAATGATGATAAAAAATTGAGGTAGAGATAAATTCTGAACTTATAAAACTGTTCCAACATGCACATATTCACCACTAAAAAACCCATGATATCATTTCCAAGAATCCTTGAGTAGTTGATATAATATGTCAAATCAGAACAACTAGTTTCTTCGGGTCCATTTCTTACAAGAAAAGTAAATATTGGAATGATGTTGTATAAGAAATATATAATTATATAACAAATTATAAAACAAATTCATCCCTTATGCAGCATCTAACTGATTTAACTGAGCATCATAGTATTCAATGCAGAGCCGATATTCTTTGCCATTGTTTTTTGCTTTAATTTATATTTCAAAATAAAAATCGTTTCTTGAACTATCCAGAGTTTACTGAATACGGATAGTATTTAAAAGTTAATGTGTTCAGATCACGATCTGATAAGATTGACTTCCCCTTTCTAGTATCAAGTACAACAAATTAATCTCCTGTCAGGGGCTTTTTGGTGGTTTTAAGTTCGCACAGCAAAACCGTTAAACGAGGTCGCTACTTTGTATGCAGGCTACAGACCGAGCTTACGGCTGGCCTGAAAAATTGGATAGTGCGCTGTCAAGTTTCCTGAAAGTTCTCTTAGACTCTGTGTATTTTTCTTTTACATCGTTTTCAGGTTGCATTTTTGAATGATTGCTTGGCGCATTAATATTGTTATCTTGAATATAAAAGACCGAAATGGATTAATTCTCGTGGTGCATTCATGGCACTGCTTGAAAACATGCGATAGAATAATTTTTCATGAATACTGTGTTTAGGAAAATCAAAGATATTTATGTTAATTTAATGGATGCATTTGCATACGTATTGTAGAAATGAAAAAGTAAAGAAATTTGGCTAAAATATATGATTTTTCTGTGTTTAATATGATTTGAATGCGATTTTTAGTCATTCAAACAATTCAAACCTAATATACTTATATTTTTTATTTGTTCTCGTTACCATCAACATTAAAAAAAAAATACCGTGCAGTCTCAAATATATTTAATATTTTAATATAATTATGTTAAGGTAGTTAATGATTGATGTTTTAAGCAACTTTGCGCATAATATCATTATATTTCTTAGTTAAAACATTTTATTTTAATAAATACTTGTTTCTCATCCGTAACGCTAACATTATAAGCTTCACAAAGAAGCTACGAACATACTTTATGTTATGACAAACATTTTTTTTTAAAATGCTTATGACCAAAAAAATACCAACATGTGAAAAATCTCACATGTGGATTCTAGTCACTTCCCACTTTTAAAGTTGGATAAAGAAAAACGCTGCATGTAGAGTATTGGTCTGTCAACGACATAGACACTAGTCTCAATTTTAATTCATAGACTATGACTGGTATTTTCAAAGCAATGAAAGTTACATCAACCAAGTGTAATAAATTATAGACCTTAGATCTTATACAAATAATATTTTATGACTTGCTTTGACATTTTATTTCAAAACAATACCCACCGGTAAAATAGTAAGCCAATATAGTGTACTAATGAAATGTTTATAATTTATTTCATAACACTTATTTTATTTAAACCCTGGGATAGTTATGATATTTTTATCAGTAAACTATAGGGTCCGCCATCTAACGTTTTTTTTTCAACAAGTGTTTATTTCGTGAATAGTAACACTTAGCTCATGTCTGATTTAACAGATAATTAGTTTTATCCTTCCGCTGAACGAATATGGTTGTGTATACGCTTGAACAACACTGGGAAATATTGCGACATTACTTTGAAAATCATGGTAATGTTGCAGAATGTGTGCGAAAATTGCGTACGGATTTTGGAAGAACAGAATCACCGTCAGCTCCGTATATTTGTTATCTTGTGAAAAAAGTGAAAGAAACTGGCAATCTCATCGATAAACCAAAGCGTGAAAAGCCAAAAACAGTGCGTACACCCGAGAATATTGCTGCTGTGGCAGAAAGTGTGCGTAAAGCGCCATCAATGGCACTTCCGTGTGGCGCGGCCATGTTGAACAAATTTTTGTTCACAAAAATTGAAGAGGAGGATATTGGCAACATTTGGTTTTAACAAGATGGCGCTACGTGCCACACAGCCGAAGCTACACTCGATGTTTTGCCCCCTGTTTAAAAAAAAAAAAGGTTTTTGGCGGACCCTATACTCTTAATTTCCATTACTCCTGAAATTAAACATCTCATTTACATAGTGCTTTACTCTTTCTAAATCTGGTGGCCGATGCATTGAATAAATCATGAACTCTTTTCCCATCCATTCAATTATGTTACATTGCTTCAATTTAAATGCTCCTACTTTAGTGAGATCTGTTTTGTTTGTGCGCGTCGTATTATTAAAATTCGTTTTCTCAGATAGCCTCTGCGACAGTCCTCGTAAAGTATAAAGCTCCCTCCAGGCAGTTAGCCGGCAGATGGCGGCAGATCGAAGATCTCCCACACCACGTAGCCATTAAAAGATCGTTTACATTTAAGTTCCCAGCGCCGGCAACCCTAATATATCTCCCGATTGTCTACAACAACTTACATCACTTCCACGAAGGGACCAAATTTCCCAACGTCTGAGCGGATGTGAAACAGGTCTAACAACGCAGCCTCCGAGAAGGGACGTAAAGCAGCGATCCCAAGTTTATTTAACTGCCTTAACACGGTCATTTGTTCCTCTTAATTCAGTCATTTTATTCCGTTCGTGTGCCCTTGCGAACGTTAAAGCCCTTGATGGCCTTTAACCTTTAACTGCCGAACCAATATTTGCTGGTACACAGAGTTTCGCGGTTTTATTTGACATTAAAGTTTTTATTTTGCGGGTGCGCGATGAATACAAATATGGAACGGAGCATTTTTTTTATTTACTTTCATGTTATGATTTTTAAGTTCAGAAGTTTGGCCATAATCAATTTTGCGAATAGACGTTTCACTTAACAGACATTTCATCATCTAAGCAACGTGCCGACTTTACATCGTCCGTATCGTCCCCATTTTCCAGTACGGCTGTGAATCTTGATATCTTACAAAAGGCCAAAACATTCGTTTAATGATTTTGTACAGCAGATAATTGCGTAGAATTTACGGCTGCCTTTTCTGTAACCTTCCAAGCTAACGACGTCCTGGAAGATGGAAAGTAGAAGGAAATAATAACGCACTTAGCGAACTTAATGGAATGAGGCAATGACCATGGTGGCTAAAAATTATTTATGTTGGCAGCTATTGATGACCATATGCTACATTTATGGGAGCAGACATGGTATGATGATGATGACATTCAGAAGAATTTGTTTTCGCAATTTCGCCGTAGTCAAAAACAACTCCTGATCCATTCTATAAAAATCTAAGTAAAAAGTCCTAAATCACTTTTTTTTTCGTCATTTGAATTTTATATAATTACCATGCATTGATTCACTGACACTAGAGTTAACTTCATTATGTACCAAGCTTGACTTTATGTTGCGATGCTCTACAAAGCGTTAAAAAAATAATTTCAATCAATTACATTTTAAAATTGCATAATGAGTATCTTTAAAAATAAACTAGGCATGAATGCTTGGCTGTCATCGTTAAGTGGCTGTCATACTAAAAGTAATAAGCATATAAAATCTTATTACAAGATTTCTTTGTCATGTATGCGAGTACGAGTTTATTCTTATTTGTGTCATAACAAAACAACTTTCTATTGTTTAGGTAATTTCAAAGACGTATATAAGAGCTCTCTTTGAATTTACGAAAATATATATTTAATCTGTTAGTCAGTCATAATTTCGATTATTAAGAAGTTTTGGAAACAGTATTATGTTTCACGTGCGATCTACGTCAGTTGGTTCCACCTGCATAAACTTATAAACGCCAGAGCCGTCGTACCTCGCTCATATTTAATATTGATGTACCCAACTCATGTTTGATATTCATCAAGTAGGAGATCGCAAACTCACTAAATATTTTCACAGAAAGCGTGGGTTGTTTATAGATATATAGGAATATTCACTTCAATCTTGTACTTATTTTTATCTTAAAATATACTTATAAAATATTAACTATATTTATTATACTTTTGTACTCGCATAATTCAGGCACCCAAGCAACGGATAATACAACCTTCAATAGTTTTTCAAGATCAAAAGCCTGCGTTCAATATGATAGAAACAGCTAAACTCAATACCACAATCACTTGATACAATGTACTTCAGATATCAAAGGAGAGTACAAACAAAAATTTCTTTTTTTAAGGCCATCTAAGTTCATCTTGGTCTTATGATAAACTGAACGGTAACACAATATTGTTTCTGCTTCATTAAAAAGAAAAAATACAAATTCTTACCATTTTGATTCCTAATTATTCTAAAAAGATATCAGATTTTAAAATTTCTTCGGCTTCATTGGTTTTTGATGAGTAGCCAAGATTTATGGATGAAAAAATAGATCAGTTGGAGGAATGATGAACAATAGAAATGCATTTATTATATTTCCTTTAAATAAAACAACATGAATATCCTGTTCTAATTTTAAAAACTGATATCATTTACTAGTTTGTACACAAAGCAATGATTACTTTGTTAAATTTTACTCTGCATCTGAAAGTCCAAGTGGAAACATATGATTCCTAACGTTGGCAGCCTTTACTTCTTAGGCATATTTTGGGTGATTGTTAAATAATAGTAATTAATGAGATTGAAAAATTATTCCGACGCTACTGAGGCCTGAAACTATTTGATCCTAAAGGACTGCTGAATTGATTTTGAAAAATGTACGAATATAATAACAATAACAAGCACTTAAATAATGTAGTACCAAAACGACAATGTACTCAAAAGTAAAATTATTGATATAACTAATTTGTTTTGACAGAGGTAAACACCTGAGAGATAATTCAAATTTCGTATAATTATTTAATGTGTCGCATTGTACAAAGTTATGTGGGCCGCTAGTAGAAGCTTGCCGGGTATATTTGACATACATTTACTTTGAAATGGAGGATGATTAATGTGGGTACATGTTTACTTGTGTACGCAATATTATCAAATCTCGCTTTCTACAGCCTCCGGCGCTGAGACGACACTAATCCAGAACTTCGGGCTGAACAGAGTCCCAACCGGCGACAGATGGTGGAACCTCGAAGGACAAACAACACCTAACTGTGTCACATACGACAGCATAATTTACTCTATAATTATTTTTTCAATACAACGCATTCCTGTGAGCTTATCCGGTTGAATAAAATGGATTATATGACACTCAGTTACGATGGCTAAACGATGCATGCGAAAATTCATATGTTGTTTTTGTGGGTGTGTTAGGGACATCAAAAGTGAGTATTCAGAGTGAGAGATCGAGATTTTATATGATACTTTAAGAGCTCGCCAGTGGCATTTATGAAGGTATTTTGACATTTCTTGGTCAATATTTATTAATAGTGTGAGAATATTCAGAGAGTCCGAGACAAATTTGCTTGCAGTAATCAATAAATTAAGTTCAAAAAAAGCTATGGCTATCATAATAACCATATAAATGATTTTAAACCAACTTTATGTCCGTATTACAAACATTAGAAGGTAGAATTAGTTGCGCTATTATATATTAGATGTAGCTCGTAGCAAATTTTTCAAATAACTACATTTTGCTATTAATATTCAGTTTTTTTTTGGTCTTAATGAATATCATGTATACAGTAGCAGTCAGGCTATTTAGAGAGCCAAGATTTACAGGTATCTGACATATAGGTCAACATGAGTGATGGTCTCCAGAAAACGATTGCTTCCTGCCTCGAAAAATGCAAGAACGTCTTATAACTCCATGCGCCTTATTTACGATTCTAAGTTATTCTGTCAAAGATCAAAGTGGCGCATACAACCGACGCTGTATTTTATCTTTACTTATCAAAAGAACCACGCAGCCGTATAGTGAGTTTTCAATTCAGGCGTATAATACTGGGAGTAAAAAAGTGACTGAGTTGTGTAGTTCAGATATCGCAGGAGAGCATTGCTGTTCGGAATAATATACTTATTATTAAATTAGGTGGAGTTTGGTAGTCTTAACATGGGATGGGGTGAAGACCATGGTGGCTGACAAAACTTTGTAACCGCACTTTATAGAGAGCTTCAGCAAGTGAACGATTTAAGTATAATTGTGATAGATTATCCTTAGGATTAAGAATTATATTTTTTTTTCATCGCCGTTGAACTAGCTTTTTAAGTACAAGCTGACAGATGAGTTGAAGAAATTTTTTGAAACACGATAAGTAATGATCTGTTTTAAGAAACGTGAATAAATAAAATTTTATTTCTGACCTTCGGCATTTTGGAGCACAATATAAAAAAAAACAAATGGCGGCGTGTGACAACGCGTCGCCGTCCGCGGCTTTCACGATATTATTAATAAATATTTATACCGCCCGAGTCCGGCTTAATGGTGAGAGCTTTTAAGTCCCGAGGGGGGAGCTTTCCATTAACAAGTATAATTCCGGAGCGGCTAAGTGTCCAATTCTTGAGGCATTTGAATATGTTGTGGCGTGTTGGGGCTCCGTGGGTCCGTCACGGACTTGAAAGCTGGAGGCTCTAATGGGATTCGAAGCCTTTGGAGGCTCGCCAAGACGACGCCAGATGGCAGAAGCTGCTCCGATAAACACTCATGTTCATCTCTTTGATTATAAATTAGCATGTTTAGTAAGTAAGCACGGAGATATGAACACGTTTTTTGAAGGAGTTGTAAATGCCAGACGTCTATTACGTTGTACTTGATGCTGTTTGCTAACACAGTTTACTATTTTCATACAAAATTTCCGGAGAATGTGTTAATTTCACAGTGAATTTTAAAGACATGTAAAAGATGTTCTACATTCTGATTATATTGTGCTTTGTATGAGCATTATACTTTTTATTTTCATGTTTTTTCATATACAAAATTTCAAATGATAGTATTTTTTAGTTTAATTTTATAAAAGCAAAGGAAATATTTCTCTCTATTTTGTTATAAAACAGTGCCTTAAAATAAAAGATAAGCATATGATTTAGTGAGTAAATAACCGCATTCTTCATTTCTCTGAATAAAATTTGCTCAGTATGATCTACATTAAATTACAATAATTATATATTAATAAAAACTTACACGCGTACACAGAATCATTTTTTGGTTTAAGGTGACCAACTTAAGACACATATAGAGAGACATTTCTTAGAACATGATTAAACAATCTATAATTGCCATTATTTGTTGGTTACCTGAAGAAATTTTTAACGTCTGACTTTCTAGAAAAAGTAGTTTGACAAATAACTAAATACGCATTGCATACTAAATTTTGAGTCTTTTTCCTGAGTTTTTACATTCTCAGAAGA
The DNA here is from genome assembly GCA_022606575.1 of Glossosoma conforme. Taxonomy (NCBI): domain Eukaryota; kingdom Metazoa; phylum Arthropoda; class Insecta; order Trichoptera; family Glossosomatidae; genus Glossosoma; species Glossosoma conforme. The sequence continues at coordinate 1,255,778 of JAGTXR010000001.1, forward strand.
ATCCTGAAATATTTATCGAGGTGGAGCCCAGAGTAAAAATATTGTACATGCCTTGTTCTGAGACAAGGCATGAACAATTGAGGGTAACAAATTTAAGCTGACGCCAATCTTTGTTGACAATTTGCACTTATTATTGATGGCATAAAAGAAAAATGAGTTTTGTTGTAGATATTGTATCTTGTATTTTGAAACTAGATGAAAATCCTGATACACTTTCATAAACTATTTTTTTGATTTAAAAATAGCATAAATTGCCTGAAATGAAATTTAAGGAAAGTATAGCTTGCCGCCAATTTCTTAAAAAGTCTAAAAAACGGCATTAAAAGTACGATTTTAATATTAACTTCACTTTCACAAAACGGACTTTTCATTATCCCTCCCTTGCGTTTTCCTCCCCAAGCCACTAGGACGAATAATTGCGTCGATTAGGACATTGCTCGAAACTAACTACGTGGCTATGATAACTTCGGAAAACAATGCCTCGGGACGATTTAAGGTTTTTTCAGGATGTTTAAAAAAAAATAACAAGTTTATATTTTTCTATTTAGTTTTATAAGTATTACATCACCTTAAAAATATTGGTTATTACATTTAGAATCTGTTTCTTTATATATAATTGGAAAAGATTAGAGTATGTTTATTTCTGAAGAGTTTGACCCAATGATATATGTAGTAGATGGTACTTTAAATTTTCAATTATTATTGAGGTAATTATGCAAGACAGTTGCAAATTATCATTTTTATTTTATTACTTTTCTTCATATTACTGCACATTAAATGTTCAATTGAAAAAAAGTTGAATTATGAAATAAAAATAAAAATATTAAAAAAAAATTTTTTTTTCTTATTCCATATTTACTCTTTAGCTAGAAACATAAAATTTTATAAACTGCTTTGATATCTATCTCCTCTGAACTCAAGTTGTTTTGTACGAAGATTTTGAAACGTATATATTTTCCAACGGTGGTGTGCCTAAAAACTAAAATTATGTGTATCTACAAGCACAGAAATATATAAGGGTAAGAAATGGAATATTTGTTTCTAAATTTCTGCTTAATTTCTAATGATAACCAGTTTTTTAAAAATCGAACACTAAATCATTTTTATTATGAATAGCATCGTTATTATATATCTGCAAAGAAAGAGATAAATTAACTTTATATGTTAATATAAATAGTAATACATACATTCACTTTTATTATTTATAAAACATGTAATGGTTTTCTATGTTGATTTTCATTTCTAACCTCTCAATAAAAATAATCTTTATATAACTTATTTTATTTTAATTTCAATCATCAGTACCGACCTGGCGCCCAACGGCGACGGTCGCCTCTCGAGTGAACTCCGGGTTTTTTGTCATTAATTCTTCATTCTCTAAATTGAAAAGTGAAGGAGTTTATCCAGGTACTTAGTTACCAGATGGACTCATGAATTTTATCTGCTATTTTACTCAGCAGTTCTTAACCTCTGTGTATTGTCTTCAACAAAGACTGACGTTCGACATCGTCCGCCATATATAAAGAATACGTAACAATACTCACAACGAGAGTACCGACCTGGCGCCCTACGGCGACGGTCGCCTCTCGAGTGAATAAACCTTTATTATTGCATTTGTCATGTGCAAGCACCAAGTCTGGCAGCAATAGATGTGATGACTGAGTAATCATGACGCGGCACCATGGCCTAGAACTCGCTGCTAGAAAGCATAAGATATCTTAAAGCGGAGTCATCCTTCAGAAGCAGACTCAAGACCCACCTTTCTACTCAGAGAGGCAAAGATGCGCCTTTGGAATGACCATTCGGTTATTAAAAGGCGCTTTACAAATTCTGATATGAGAATAATAATAATAAGTTTATTGAATAATAAATATATATATATACTTGAAATCATATGTCAAAAATTGATAATAACTTATATTAAAAATACTTATTTCAATAAAAAAGAAAGCAACTTAAAAGAAACTTACAAGTCTTAAATGTTTAAATAAGACTAAAACCAAAATATTACATTGTTCTGTATTTCCATAATACTCAATTATCAATTACAGTAAATAAAGTAGTAGTTAAGCCATTGTTAAATAGATTTTCCAGACAAAACTGTCTAAAAAACATCGAAAGCATTCTTTCCTCGATCGAAAAATAAATGATAGAATAGGAAAATACATGGAATATTCAAAGGGAAAACGGGAGAAGCTTACATGAATAAGGTATAAGGCAAGATAAGAAAGGTATAAAAGGGCCAGGAAATTTCAGGGATATTCCAGCTCGCTCCAGTCTGGCCCACGCCATATACAATATTATAAATAAATCTGAAATGTTTTTTACGAGGTCTACAAAAATACTGCTAAATAAATAAGGTGTTATTTATGCAAAGTCAGGAGTAGAGGTCAATTTAATATTATAGAGATTTATTTTTAAATGCGTTATTATTAAATAATAACGTTATCTGAAACAATGATCACTTACAAATATATATTTTATATGCAAATGTAAAAAATTTAATCATTTCGACTATTAACTTATATACTTACTTATTTAATTAAAATAAAAAACGGATTAACTTCTATGTATTTTTTTGACGAATTTCTAACGATATTTTTTAACTCAAACAATGTACTCGTACATACTCATTATACGTATTTTATAATTTAATATTTAATAAAATTAAAATTGCATAGAGTTTATCTGTGGTGGGGGAAGAAAATGTTAAATTATCAAAAAGGGTTAACAAACTGTCAAAATAATAACAAAAATTTAATTATTTTTGATTATGTAGAAAACACTTAATAATTCATAATCAGAAAAGTATACTTTTAATATTTTCCGTTAATAAAAAAAATGTTCCGTGATATTTTCATTTTGCCACGTCGACACCAATCGATTTTTAAATTATTTTTAATTCTTATGTTCATTCAAAATATAAAATAAATGTAACAAAAAAAAAGTTCGAATTTGCATTTTATTATTTTATTATAGTACTGGTATCTCCCACTGACGCAGTAATGAACTCTGAAACTCTTAAAACTCGGAAACTATACAACGAAAAATCAACTCCATCTTATAGCTCATAATATCTGTTTTTTACATTATTTAATTGTACTTGAACTACACCCAGTAATAAATTGAGTTCATTATAACATTATAAATTTATATAATTCTGATATAAAATTTTTTTACAACAAGTGAAAATATGTATATTTTAAATATAATACTGGATATTGTATTTCAGAATATTCAAAAACATATAATTTTTTTTTTTTTATTTATTAAGCATGAAATCAATAACTTTGTTTCAAATATATAACTCTAAATAAGATGAAATAATACATTTTTTAAATTTTATTTAATCAAAATTACTTACAGATTTAAGCAGGTACTGCTGACAATAGACTGCCAATACATTTCACAGTCTTTCTGTATCCAAAAAGTCTTTCAATTAACACATTTTAATCTTTTAACTTAAATCACTTAAAAAATAATAAACGAGTGGTTCATTATCAATAAATACAAAATATTAGCAAACAAAAAATGATTCTCAACTAAAAACAATTTATTCAAGCTAATATTTTCAGCAATATTCTGAATTTATAATCCCATACAAGAGTTGTAGCAGTGTTTACTTATATTACCGCCGTAGAATAGGATAATCTTCTATGTCACAAAGTTAAACATGTTTTGTTTGTTCACTGAATTCGCATGACACCAAACACGTGGGGAATAATTTGTGAAACACTGAAAGCTACTTTACGCTCGTAAAAATCAATTTTATCATGTACACACTTTGTTTTTTAACACAATTTAATTTATTCCAAGCAATTCATTAATAAATCGGTAAAATTAACTTCTTATCACTTTATTGAAAACAAAGTAAACTTTTTATATTTAATTTTTAAGATAATTTAATTTCAAAAGATGCTGTCAAACTTATTTCAGAACATGAAAGTTGCTCAACTGAATTTCAAAACTCTTTCAGAGGTGTTGCTTCAGGTTGGAGCCTTCACTGTGAAACGTCTCCTGCGGAGGTCGGGAGCACACTGCCTACGTAGATCATAGTTGCGGAGTATGACAGCCCGAGTTTTTCCGAAGTTTTCCGGAGGCGCCCGAGATTTTCCGGCGGACTACGACTTATTGATGTGTGGGAACTCGACGAAAAGGGCGTATTATGAAAAAGGGCTGAGCCTTGGAAAGCTTTTCGCCTGTTTTTCATACAATTACATAGACGGTTATTTACTTGATGCACAATACCAACCCGCGGCGATTCGACAATGAGCATTGTGCTGAAATTTAAATGTTACAATGGAACCAATGCATACGATATTTATATGTACAATACTTCTTTCTCTTTGCAATATTAACATTAAGTTATATTTTATATAATATTTATGATTATCCTATTTTTATTTGGTTATGGAGAGCACATTTGTAGAAAATTGTCGCGACAAAGTTTTGTTAGTCGCCACGGTCTTTTTATAATTTTATAATTTTATGTCAGTTCTGCTTACCGGAGTTCCTCCAAAGACATTTTAGGGAAAGTTTGTGACGGCAGTCCAAAATGATGAAACCTCTCTTATAAAAAATTAAATTAAGTTTTTTCTCTCTGACGGCATCTGTAACCAACTGACCAACTGTAGAGTAAAGGCTTCATGCCATTACCTGTATATTCTTCCCTAAACCAAACCGTCATATGATAAATATTCAAAGCAGGCCCATATTATTACAATTTTATATTGTCATTTGGAAAGATTACAGGAATTATCAAATGTACGTATTAAATAATGATTAGAAATTAATTCAATGCTTGTTTTTGTGTGTGTGCAAATAAAAATTGCTTTATTTCATTTAATCATTTTATTTTTTAAATTATGGTTTTATATATAATTATTTGATTATATTATCTTAAAAATTTTTTAAGATACTTGATCTGATGGTAATTTTTATCCTTATTTATTATTCGTATATAATGATTTTTTGGCAATAATCAAGTTTAGTAAGGCCAATAAAATATAAATTGAATCACAAACATATTTTAATTTAACATTACTTGGATAAGTACAAATAAATATAAAGAAATAAAATATTGAACGGTATTTTGTGTAAACTAGCACATCTTTAAGTCATATATATTTTAAATAAAAATTTATTATACCTTGTAAAAGAATACTCGAAACTTAAATTAACACATGGATTAAATATTTATTAGAATATTATTTAATTTTTTCAATATTCTAATCTACTTTTATAGATTATTGACTATATTACAATATTATTAATAGACAGATTGAATAATAAATATACATTTACACATACTCTGAATATAAACTAAAGAGACATCTATAATCATAAGATGATAACAATGGTATAAATACAAGTTCTTATGCGTGTCAGCTCAGGCAAAGAAATAGCCGAGGTAGCTAAGCGGTCTATAAAGACCTAGGCAAAGGTTGGTTCCAAGGCACGCGGTTTGCGTCCCGTATAAAGAATTTGATGTATAGTATGTGTATATTTAAATACCTAAATTAACACATACAAAAATTACAATAATTATACTTATTTCATTATTGATGAACTGTTGACATTACAATTTTGAGATCCAAAATTTTTCGCTTTAACTTAACATGTTAATTATTTTCAGCGTTTCATTATCTATTTTTGTACAGTGCGAGTATTAACAATTTAAAAAAATGCTGATAAATTAATTGGATTTCCTGTGTGGTTATTTCTTCCACGCGCTTACATAAAAAAACAATATCATAAACTCGTAGGTAGCCACTGTCAGGGTTAAAGGGTGTCCAAACGTTTACTGAAAGTTTATATTGCGTGCCATCCCTGAATATACTAAACCTGCCATACCTGAATATACTATACTACTACTGTTAAAATGACAGAACATATTCTTAAATTAATCTTTGAAAATTTATGTTTTTGTGCACTAATAAATTAACTAGTAATATCCTTTCAACTTGAGTAGAGCGTATGATGATTAATGTCGACCTATTGTCTAATATGCAGTCAGTAAAAAGTAGACTTTCTGTCATTTAAGTTATTATTGATATAATCAAGATCAAAGCTCTTAAAATACTGGATATAAATATTTTTTAAATCTTTTCACCAGCGTCGTAAAAATTACCGTTTTCCCGAACGCTCATTTGCCATACGTGGGCAAATGACTTTTCGGACAAATGTAGTTTTTAGTGAAATGACCGGAAGCAAAAGGATATGAGTTTATTGTAGTTATACCCATGTAAATATTTATTTATTTACTAACGGCCTAGGCCAAAGTATACAGTTAAATAAGATATTTTATTACAGAACATAGTGATAAAGAATAAATACTAAAAGCTAAGACAATACATTTGAACAAAACATAAACACGAGTAAATAAAATCGACATCACGCACATCAGTGAAGGGATCTACGAAATGCTGGCAGGTCCAGCCCGAAAAAATCCAAGTCACTAGAGGAGTTAACCAGTCTACATATTCTCAACTTAGGATAATAGAAACCGTAGTTGGTATATTGGTAATATTGATGAAATGGCGTTGTGAAGTAGTTTTTCAATATGTTCCTTAGTTTTTGCTTAAAGATTTGGATTGTATGAAGACAATCACTCTTTTGTAGGAGTTGTGTACAATTGAATGATTAAGGAAGTGCGTATAGTTCATAAAATCATGAAATTTTTATAAATTGAATAATATTTTACCATCGTCATTTGAACAAAAAAACTAATATTTATTATTTTAATTATATTGAGCATATATTTGTTGCTGTAAAATAGATTTTCTATCTTATATATTTAAAATAAAAAACATTATGAAACTGAAATGTTTCAAAATAACACAAATAATAATAAGACGCCACTGAAAAACTGCACGAGATATTTGTAATTAAATGAACTAATTATTTCACCAAATTTGCAGTTATAAATATTTTATAATGATATTTAGTTTAATAACCATTAACCGGCTTGCATCGGTACCCAATATATGCCATGTAAGATTCCCTAACCGTTGACATTGGTAGCCGTGATATATAGCGTTTTGCTACATTCATAGAATAGATTTGTATGCATCATCTGATAGCTAAAGGATACACGAACTAATGTGGTATATGAAAATATACCAGATGAGTACATTTATGCTTCAAATACTAGTTTTATAATTTACAGTATAATTTGTATTCCACCGAGCCGTAATGAAAGGGTTAATTCAACAGTTTGAACGTTTTGTCGCATACAATTTCAAGCATTTCATTTTACCACAATACGTTTTTTGAAACATTTTACGGAACACCGTATACGTAAAGCATAAAACCAGCGAATTGGCGTCCAATTATTTGACGGGTCAAAAGCTCCGCCGCGATCAATAAGCAGGTACGTAGGTAAAAAAGCTCTGTTGTACATTTTTGCGGTGCGAACTTTCGTTTGAATTCTCACAATACGGCCGGTGAGTGAGCTTTCGAAAAGCTTGAAGCGTTTTCAACAGTAACCATTAATTTAAAACCCCTTTTGTTCCCTTCTATTTATAGAAAAGTAAAGATAAAAGTAAATGCTGATCTCGCCCTCAGACCACCTTCGCGCTGTGTGCACGTTGTTCGTTCTCATTGTTAAATCAAGCCACTTTGTTTCCCTTTATTGAAGGCGGTTCACCTTTTTAAGGCGGTTTCAATGAGTTTTTTTAGCAATCAAACCGTAATAGATGAATACAGCTGTTGCTTTTGAAATAAAAAGTTAACTTTTAACGGGGTTGGCGTCATATTAAAAAAAAAAGAATTAGAGTTACACTATTAAAATATATCATGTTTTCAGATATGATATTCCATAATTAATTCGTCAAACACTTATTTATAAAAGAACAACGGAATTAAGATCCACGGAAATTTTTTCTAACATCTATATATAAATGTCATTTGCTTGCTTAGGATGAACACCTTATCCAGAATATTCATTAACAACACCAGATGTAGAGTCTAGAATATTGTCCCAGTTACTGTATTTCCTTTTATATTATAAATTTAATCAGATTTTTTTCAGAAAGCGAATTAATAATCATCTATAATATTTTTAATATCCATAAGTAGTCAACTACATATCTTTTCCAAACAGAGCATACAGCCAACCTAATTGAGCGTCTTAAAATACGAAGGGGTTATGACCCTCTACTAGTACTATCCTGTGTATGTGCTCTTTACAAATACAAATTGGTTTTCTTTGCCATACAAATACTTTCAATTATGCTCCATTAATCTTTAAATCATAATTGTCATCATGGTCTTCATCACGACATTGTGGGAAGGATGGTTGAGGGTAGAAACTGTAGAGGGAGCCCTAGACGGGAGTATTTGCAGCAAGTGTTCGAGGACATGAGTTGTAGTTCTTATGCTGAGCTGAAGTGGATTGCAGAGGATTGAGAGGAGTGGAGATCGAGATGCAAGATTTTGTTGCTGCAAACCAATCCACTGGATTGATACTACGAAGGAGAAAGTGGTGAAATAAATCATCCACCGAACTTGTAATTTGGTGACAAAGTCAAATTAAAAAAAAAACGTTGACATTACAATTTTGCCTTTTTAAATCCCTTACAATTTAAATATTCTCATTTCTCATCACAAATTGAGTGAGTAAAAACTTCGGTAATTTAAAATATGCCATTTTTTTCCTAAATACATATTAATATAGTTTGATTGAAAAATCTCTAAAAATATTCCCACTGATTGAGAATTACTGTTTAGGAAACACTACAATTATCTGCATAAAATGTTAATTCAAAATATATGCGTGTGTAATATATTTTTTTCTCTATGTAATATGCTAAGTTTTTTTTAAAACTCAAACAATATCATGGATTTGTAATCATTGATTTTATCTTCATCACTTAGTTTTTATACGGCAAATTTGGTTTATCAAGTAAAACAAGTGGTACAAAGGTGAAAAAAAACATGACTTCTTGCCCAACATCGTGAAAACTAAATTATATTATAATTTGATTTTATCAGAGCCGCACGCAGGCTTTTTTGCACGCATTGTTTTTTTCTTGGTTGAAAATTAAACATGAGCTGAAAACGCATACTAAAAAAAAAACTGCTTAAGACCTACATTGAATCATGAAAAAATAATATGGTCGACATTTTTTTATCTGTACCTTGGTCGAATTTTGATAATATTAAAATCAAAAAAGTTTTTTTTCTAGAATATATATATTTTTTTTTCTTTTTGCTATTTGACTTTCTAATGGCTACCTGACCTAGCAGAAACATGTCATTCTTACATAAATAAATGTTAGAATTATTTCTAAATAGTCTTTTATTTTGATTTTGATAAAAAGTAGTTACTTATAAGAGAGTACCTTTTTTGTTCTTAGTTTTTTTAAACAGCTATAGATGCATAGTTGCAATTAATAAAATTTTTAAAATTATATCATTGATTTGAACAAAAGACATGAATTTTTTTTTTGCCATACGAGGCAAAAAAGTTGAACATATCCATCACCCTGCTAAGAGGTATTGTCAGTTGCAGGTAAGTATCTTTTTTTTTAAGGTAAATGTTTATGCTATAATTAATTTGAGTTTATTGGGATAAGGGATGTATAATAATATAATATGCGGCGGGTATTTACAACAGCAAATATAAATCGTCTAAAGAAAAAAAAAACAAAATAAATTATAACTTTTTTTATTTTTCTTATGCATGTCGTGAGCAACTCTTTGATATGGTGTACCCCCGGAGTCCAATTTACATGATGATGTCAAAAGATTAAAAAATACATGAAATTTCGCGCTACACTGTCGCGTCTGTGCTATCACCATCGGGAGTGCGAGCTTTTTATTATGTTTTCCGCGCATTGTTTTTTGTACCGTTAAAAATGTTCACGTCAGCGAGCTTTGGAGGTGCTAGTGAGTGTGTGAGAGATTGCTCGGTCGAAGGCTCTATCGCGGGCTTTGTTTAAGGGCGAGGCGCGTGAGTGATAGCGGCGGAGTCTGGACTGGGACAAGTGTTTATTGTTCGAAACCAATGATTGATGCCGCGGATATGTATCTGCTCGTAAGCTCGTTCATTGAAAGCTCGCGGGGCAACACGTGTAGAAAAATAACTTTCAATTGTACCAGGTCATTAGGGACTTAACTCCTGACACTCACACATACTTCCTGATACTTGATAGTATTTTATAGTAAATGAAAAAGCTGAAAAAATCTGCACTCAATATTTACGCTACACATCAAACATACGCAACATGAAGAAATGTTGATTTGTATACAATTGTTACAATACACTCTATTTGAATAATTATTTTTATTGATTATTTCATTTTAAAAATAATCAAAGGTTTTCAATTCAGTTTCAAATCTTGTATCACTTAAAATAGGTGCAATAGGTAGATATCTTAAAGCAATGCATTAACATTGGTTATACAAACAGTTGAAACAAACGGAGAAACGTTATATGGTTGAATATATGCTCTAAATATGGACCATGTATTAGAAAAATAAAATAAGAGGACAAAATAGAAAGAAAATAAGAAAAGACATTTTTTTAATAATTCAAAAATCAGTACTCGTACGAGTAGGTAAGAAAAAAAACTAAAATTAATTGCATTATCATATCAATCAATGATTTTGACATTTCATTGTTTTTCAATGTAGTTAAATAAATGATTGTTTAGCAAACATGCAAAGTATTCCCAAAACTAGAGACAGATTTTTAAACACCAATATAACACACGTACCATATTACGAGTACCATTGATGATGCATTTAATTACCAATTTAATTACACATTTTGCTGTTAACTAGCGTCATAAGAAATTTGGTCGCCAAGGCATTTGATGATATCCAAAATAAGTCGATAAAATCATCAATATGATAGAGAACATAGAGCACAAGAAGGTGTCAATCATTTAATAAAAAGTGAAAAACTAAAAAAATATTTATTAATTGCTTAACGACTGTCAATATTTTTGCAATTTACTTACGAAAATTATATTTCACACATATGTATTTTGATTAAAAAACAATGATTTTTATGATTCCGTTTTTTTCTTTGTAACGTTATAAAAAACTTGCTTACAATAATTCATTTTTTTATTTCGTATCATAACATCCATGTATGCGCATAATAAATTGCCTGCTCATACTAGAATCCTACTAATTAATTTCTTTCATCTATTTCAGCAACCAATCATTATTCAATATGTTATCCCTTGCATACTTGTTATTCTTTTCCTATATAATATATTTCCTTCAATTCTATTCCCGCTAACATATTTCAAGACTGCTTCATTATTTTATGCCAAAAATACTCATTTCAGTATAAAACGAATATTTTCAACTGACCTGATATTTTATGATTTTCTAACTCGAATGATTTCGTTTATTGCTTATTCAGTGTAATAATATGCTTATTTGTTTCTTTCATTACAATTTTATAACATACATTTATACTAAATGGACATTTATGAGTAACAAGAATAGCTTTTTTTTATGAAATCGCATGCAGGAGAGCACAGCCGTTCAAGACCAGTGTACTCTATGACGTTCAGCCAGGGATGCAGGACGCTGCATGTAGAAAACGTGTTTGTGTGTATGTTGAGGAGATTAAAAGTGTATATTTATCTGTTTCTTGAAGGGATCCAAATTATGAGAAGGAGGAAACACAGACGCTGGAAGAGCATTCCAAAACTTACCGGTGGTATTAAGGAAAGAACTTTGGAATCTGCCAGTTCTTGGTCGACACACATTAACCGTGTACAGATATTCGGCAAGTGTAAGAGTTTGTCATTGTGGGTGGTTGCAGGAGGAATTAGTTCTTTAAATTCAAAAAAACAGTGACCGTGGTAATAACGATTGAAAAGACTAAGTGAACCAATCTTACGCCTGTGTCCCATAGCTTGCAGGTTAGAATTAAGAGTGTCATTGTTTATCAAACGAATTGCTCTTCTTTGAACTGAGTCAATCAAGTTAAGAAGGTTTTTTGGGACTCCAATCCAAAGCTCCAATCAGTTTCGTTTTGGTCAAAAAAAAAACTCCAATCATTTTCGTTTTGGTTAAATAAATGTATTTATACATTGTGGCGTACGTTAATATGCCTGCTCAATTATGTACGAGTTGTCAACCCGACTCCAATGCGCTGATTTAAATATTTTTTGTAGTGTAAAATATACCTTTAATTAGATTAACTTTGCAGCCTTAGACTGAGGTATATTTGACATCCAACTGATGCACCTAGAATCACCGAAAGGCCTTCAGCCATGCTCTAACAATGCGACAGGGGGAGTTTCGCCAAGCGATACCTTTATTTATTATAAGCAAAATTATTGGTTTTCTCAATATGTAAAACCAATGATTTTCTTGAAATTGGACGCAAATTTAAATGAAAAAAATAATAACAATTAATATTGTGTATTATACATGTCACTAAACATAATTAATTCATTTAAACATAAATTACACTCGACGCATAAAATATATGTTTCTGTATATCCATCAAAATTTAATTATTAATTTGTATAGCAGTCATCAAAAGCAAAATGTGAATAATTTTGAATGTTAAAATAAAATATGGGAACAATTACCTTTGCGATTATGTCAAATTTGATTTCATTCCTCAGAATTATTATGCATTATGCATTTTAATTTTGAATATTTATTTAGATTAAAAAAATAAATAAAAAATCCTCATTCTCCTTATTTATTATTAAATATTTTATGATAAATTTTAATTCACAAATAAAACATTTATTTATTTATTTTAAGCTCGTTGATTTTGTCGCATGAAAGGCAGTTGACTTTGAGCAGCAAAAAATTTCAATTTTTTTTAAATATTATGCTTTATAAATTCAAATCTTTAAAAAAATCGCAATCATCACGTCTCCGAAGAGTAAATACTTTAATTTATTAATGCAAATAATATATTAACATCCCCTTTTAAGTACTTCTTAAGGAAAGATGACTTCACGTCACCGGGATAGATAAGAGCGCGTGGTGGAGGAATGAGAAGCAGATGACCAACACAAAAGCCATTTTCAGAAGCCCATTGACATATGTTGAATTACAAACTTTGGTTTTCAGCTCAGGCCATGAACAATGAACGATCTACTTCCGTTGAAAGCCAAGCTGAACTGAATCGGATAGCTTCGTAATACCGCTGATTCGATTAGGTGTCGGCTCTTTGACGAATAATCTTCTGTCAAAACTACCAAAATGGCAACACATGCGTGTCCGACGAGCAAACAAAAATAAGAGACGAAAGATAGCACCAGCCTGCAAGGGCTATATCGAGCTGAAATCAATATTCTTACGAGTACATCTTGCAACTTGATGAACTGGCGGAATTAGCGGTGCGATCATTGAGGTGGACAAAATTTATTTTCATTTACATTTTTTTTAAAAACTCTGATTTATTGATGATATAAATGTCATATAAAATGGAACCTTTCTGTAAATTTGCATGCATATCAAGTAGCAAATTATTTTTAAGGTATTGCCGTTTAAACATGCCATATGGAAACTATCCATATAATGTATTCAGTACATTTTCAAGACAGTGGTGAAGTCAGAACTGTTTGGTAGCAATTTATGTCCACTTTGTTTTTAACTAGGGAATAAAAGAATGATGAACATTTTCGTGAGTCTGTTTTATACAGCAAAACAGAAAATACTAAGCCAAAACCAAATTTAAGACACACATTTATTTCTTCAAGATGCTAGTTAAGTTTTTTTACAAAATATCAATAAAACATCAAAACAATATGATACATAACGGGACCATAAGAAATCCTTTATTCATTGATCATAAGGGTGACAAAAATATCTTACAGATAATAAAGTCCTTAATATTTTAAGGATTTCATGTGAGTATGATTGTAGGAGTGTACAACGTCAGAAACGCAGAACTATCCTGAGAGAAGTATTGAACTGAAACCTTAATTCTAAGTCATTAAAACAGTAAGCTATTGCACTAAAACTCTTTTGAACGATCGTAGCATCCTTTGTTGTACCAATGCAGAGAAGATGCTTTTGTATAAGAAGTGTTTATTTTGCTTTATTTACAGTGGAGTCTTCTTGTTAGAACTGAAACTCACTGCAGCGTTTTCAGGCGATGAAGGGTATGTTTTATTTTATTCGATACGAACGATGAATAAAACTGAATGACAACATATTTCATGTATACAAAAAAATATCATTTTTGTATCTACATTGCAAATATGGATCAAATTGTCACCAAATTATGCAGCCAGAATAAGAGCAGCTTCTCAAAACAAATAAAATAAAATGTATTATAACTCCTTAAATCTAAATTAGCATTAAAATTTCTATAAATGTGTGTCAGACGAGCGAACAAAAATAAATGACGAATAATCGTATATCGATATATATAAAAATTAAAAGCTCTCCCAGGACTTTTTTCTATATAAAATCGAGATCTCTTCGAAAAGCAATAATTAATACTTACAAATCCTTAAAACCTATACGCATGCAAACACTGCGCATCCTTTTCATAAGTGCATTGAAAACAAAAACTTACAACTTGTACTTTATTGTCTATATTAAAAACGAGTATAAAAAAAAGAAATCGACTCCACTGAATAGATAATGAATTTGGTTCTCAACGATGTTCCAACAGTAAGAAAGAGTAAAAAGCAAAAAAACTGTCAACAGCTGTATTTCTATTCTTTAGTTAAACCTAGTGACACTTAGTACAACTATAGACTGCTACTCGTAGCTTACCTTCTTTGTAAAGTTTATCCATATATCCATAAATATGTTAGTAATTGCATGAGAATCAGTGTTCACTGTAAGCTATCGTCGTTAGCCACTAATATGTCAATTGAACTAGTCAAAATTTCGATCAGTTGGACTGTTTTGGCGCATTACCCTCTCCCTCAGGGTTTGCGGCGTTAATGACATGAGGGAACAGAACGCTAAGCCGACCGTGAATCTGACGCTCTGGAAGGGTGATGGAAACTTAACAAATGACACATTATAATCAGCATTTTGTCTTTACTGTTTATATATGTATGTGTTCAGCACATGCCACAGCTTAAGACCCATCTATGGTTCTGTTCTTAACGATTAAATGAAATTATTAATCTATCTCAGATATTATTTTTAAACGCGTCTAAGACGCTTTATATACTTTTTTGAGGCTTTTGGTGTCAAGGATGGTTATAACTCTCACTTGAAATATGGGGCGTACCTTCTTTTGTCACACTTGTTCCATATCATAACCTTATACACTCAATCCTCGATATACGGTCGCCCTTTATACGGCATGTCGCTATAACGCACCTCTTCAATTAAGGCACGTTTTAGATTTTTAACCCAAAATTTCGGCCTAAAATGTTAAATAAAAAGATAAAATGCATTTTTAATGATAAACCATGTTCCATATTCAATAAAACTGCAACCGATCCCAATGAATTTGTAATAGAATATTTGATTCCTTTTACAGCTTTACGCTTTGCGGCCAAGTTTCGTGGAACGTATCTTTGCTGTAAAGCGAGGTATGCGTGTATTTACTACATATTGTGGTCATTGTCAATAGTTTGATCGACTCTTAAGATAATTATTTTTGGGATTTAAACATGAAAAATAAGTTGTGTTCAAGAAAGAGAATACTGCATCTCTTACAAATCTTCAGTGCTTATATTAATTGTATAAGTTGATCAAGAAGCAAAGGTGGACTTGGCTAAGACGTGTATAAAGAATGCCACAAAAATATGAATATTGATTGTAATTTTTAAGAAGATCGAATGATATGCTACACACTTTCAAAGCCTGAATGACTTTATCATAAATTTTTGAGCGTTAAATTAGCTATTTTTTTTAATACAAGCCTTGGCTTGACTGCTAGGTAAGTTACAAAAATATTTAAAATACTCGTAAATACCAACAAAAAAAACATTTCACTTTTATTTATTTTTTCTTAATAACAGTTTTATACATTGAGTATAAAAATTCAATTTTTACTAATTTGTCTGGACTCATTACTATTTTAAAGATGTTATTACGATGTTTGATTTTCGTCTAAGGTGATGAGACCGAGCGCTCAAGATTCTGCCACCCAGGAGATCGACGCAAGGAACGCCTAAGGAATGGCACGAAGCATACCGGCATCAATCACTTTGGCACTACAACTGGAGCAGCGGGTGAGATACTACGAGCATCTAAGCGTTAAATCTAGCCTTCGATATAGAATAGTCAACACGTATCTGAATTTTTTAATGGTTCAAAAATTAATATCCAGCTATAAAACATAATAAGTCTAAAACATTGTTCTTGCTTCCTTCGCATACTTTGCATTCAACAATCGTACTCGTAATTGTAAGTCGATTATTCCTCAAAACAGTTATTTAAAACCTCCATAAACTGGTTCATACTTGATTAGCTGCCGCAGAGAGTGAATCGACCCAGAGAGACTTTCTTGAAGGAATCGACTTTGCGCACAATGGTCGTATACGTTTTTCCGTGGCTTTGTTGGAGTATACGTGTGACCTCGCGGGGTCGCAATACGGCGAGTAAATCACATGCAATAAAACCGTAGTCACCTCCGATTTATTACACGCAGGCATATCGCACCTTCGATTGGCTCACGCGCGGAGGATAAATTGAGCGATGCTTAGCTGAAAAACTGCCTTGGGCACAGTGACGGTAGAAAAACGTTTCAAATAAGAATCATACCACACAAACCAAACTTTTTTTTTTCGATTTTTTTTAAGCTTATATTTGTACTTACATCCATAACAAGCATATTGTCTAGGCTTCTGATGCATAGAGCTAATAAATAATTTTCTTTGGAATACCACTTAACATTTTTTTTCAATGTTTTCAGTATTCACTTCGAGATCCATTATAAATAATAAATATTTATTAATTTACCTTGTTCTTACATTAATCACGTCTCCACTGTCTATGTCACTGCCTTCTTGAGCTAGGCTACGATTAAGTTGAAACTGCAGTCTCCTAAGCAGAGACCATACTCAACGTGATCAACGTTAAAACAAGGTAATTTTTTTTTTTTATTATAACAAATTATTGTAGCGCTTATGCTGAGCTGAAAAGGGTTGCGGAGGACCGAGAGGAATGGAGATCGAGATGCAAGATTCTGTTGCTGCAAGCCAATCCACCGGATTGATACTACGAAGAAAGAACAAATTATTCAAAATATACCTCGTATTTTCAATCTTCTAAGTTTTTGTACTGGAAAGCATAAAAAACCGTGTTTTTTTCCGGTAGACATTCGGACATGATACCGATAACGTCAACTGTTAGAATTGAGTAATGACATTTTTTGGTTATAAATATGTATTCTAGATAAAGAACGGATATAGAATGAAAACAAAATCTATCTATCGCGAGGGACGACAAAGCAGCATCCCATACTTTTACTTTCGGTTAAGAAAAAATGTGGATATTTGCAAATATGTAGACATATAGTTTGGATGCCGTGGGATCAAGAAAAATACAATTTCCTTTTTTTCAGGCTACTGTTCTCTCGTTGTTCTAGAAAGTCATCAAATACTATAAATACAAGTACAATGTACCTAGGAGTGCTTTTTGAGGCAGATCATCTAAAAAAAATGAAAATATTGGCGAAAAAGAGCTTTATAGAGGCTTTTCGTGGACCATATATTTTAGTTATGTGATCAAGCATGGTATTATGATCATCCGTATTACTTTGCTGATTTGGAAAAAATTACGAAAATTGAACATGGCAATCAACAACAAAAGCCGTTTCGCTTTTCGGTAATATTTTTCAGAAGAACTAAAATAATAAGAATTCTCTTAGGTCTTATAAAATATAAATTATTAATATTACTGAAATCGGTAAGGGGAAGTACAGGTTATGAATCGCAGGATATCAGAAGGTATCTGCAGGTGGTAGATATATTAACTGGATATTGTATTGGCTTGAGAAGAATCGCTTTGGAGTTAGCTCACGAGGCTCTAAGTATGATAAAGAGAACTTAAATATAAGTTAGCGCTCCTGAGGCAGCATTAACCGTTGAAATAAACGGATCGAAGATAATAACGGATGAAATATATAAAGATGAAGCAAAGAATTATGTTACACTATTTTATTAGGTGATCTCAAAATGAAATGCCAATAGATTATCGATTTTTACTAAGCATTTTATAGATGCACCACATTTTTTTGCCGTTAATTCTAAAATAGTCAGGCTTCTAACTAAATAAAATGAATACAAAATATATATAAATATAGGTAAAATTATGGTTATTCTATTCAGTTATTTATTCATTAACGAGTATATGCATTTTACGTAAAAATATGCTTAAAAGTATGGCAAGAAGAGTAAATAAAAAATGTAGTAACAATGTAATGCAGTGTTTCTCACTGGTGGGGCATTGCGGCTCAGAGGTGGGGCACCACGCTTCAGATATGGGACACATCGGCAATTATCAACTATTCCACGTATAAATTTATAATACAATATTCACGACTAAATAAACCCACGTGCATTCAGCAATTTCATCGACCGTTATTTTTGCACACTGGCAATACTGATTATTGAAGTTTGACAGCTACTTCATTTGGCTACACGTGTGACCAAGACCTGCTCTCTATCGCAAAACACATACCCTTAACGTCTAAATTCTCTAATAATATTATTGTTTTCCTTTAACATATTTCAATCCTTGATCATTAATAAATCTGTATTATCTTATTATTTATCTATTATAGACCATTGCAAAATGAGTCATAAACCCAAATCATAAAACTTGAGGCTAGTTACCAAATTTCATTGCTCATTGCTAAATGTGGAAAAAACCATAATATAGGAGAGGATCTAATCAAGCCATCAATATGAGCATTTTTTAAAACAGTTCTACAAGAAGATGAGAAACTCGAAAAGGCCATTCCACTCAGCAACACCACTGTTTGCATAAGAATAGACGAATTAAGTGAAAACGTTGAAATACAACTTGCTGAAAAGCTGAAAACAAAAAATTGTTCACTACGAATCGATGGGAAGTATCCTCTTAGAAAGCATTTGGAATTTTCCCACTCATACGCTGAGAGCGTAAGATCGTCACATATCGTCACCTTAAGGTTCTATTAGTCAATTGCCATGATACTTGCTTCGTCCTAAGACATCTTTGACATCGCACTACGTTGTGTTGTGGCCTTATGACAGATAAATATATTGAAACGAAGAATTCACGAGGTTTTTCGAGATGTTTATGAGGGCAATCATCGTGTGCCTTACGGTATATAAGTCACCCATACATAAGAAAACCACCCATTCATAGTGCATTCCTGTAATAATTAAGATGATGCGTGAATGTCGGTCGATAACGTTAGCGAATCAACACTTCATACGTAGCCCCTAGCCATATGCAGCATGGTAAGCGTCAAATAATTTCACAGGTAAGACTTCAGAATCCTCTGTCGGTATTCTTCTGTATGTTTTTACATAAACAAATTAATATTTCGATTTTTGCATGCGCGCTGACTACAAATCTTTCGATTTCAAATACAAAAGTACAAAGTTTGTTTAAGTGATTCGTATGTGTTTTTGATATTACTAGTAAGGATCCTAAGTGTCCATAGTAATGTATAAATTATATATTGATATGGACATAAAAAATTGCTGATCTTGGAAAAGAATTTAGATGCATTGGAAATGTGAAGTATATCATCCGAAATAAGAAGTTTTTTATTGGAAGTATGCGGTATTACATTGGAAATATAAAGTTGTCCAAACGTTAAGTCGATCGTTCTGTTGTTTCCTATAACGTTATGTAAAAATCAAGTGAAAAGTGTGTTGGCCGGCATGGGTGTTATGTAATATGATATAATTAAAGAAATATGTATATTAGTCATACCATTTATTTATATTAAGTTATCATTAACAATATATATGTGTGCACTTAAAACTGCTTATTCCACTTAATGTTCATGCTGGGCGATCGGAGTGAAGTTAGCGCTCTATTTTCGCAAAAATGAGAAAAAAACGAAAAAAATGAACGTCAGATAATGGAATGATTTGAATTTTTATATGCATTTTATAATGCGATATTTTGATTGGTCAGAATTGTGTTGGAAGGTAGGGAGGGGGTACTATAAGCCCCCCCTCGGGGCAGAGAACTTTCATTTTGTGAATTTGTTGCATAAATGAAACATCTTATATGAAATACGAATTTATTTATAACAATAAAAAAAAAACACCTTTTAACAACAACATTTCTACACAAGAAAAAACCTTCATACATAAGCTGTTTCCATGAGACACTTAAATTACAATATTTGAAAGAAAGAAATTATTCCAACTCTTTACGCCCAATCCAAAATCCGGTCTGCGGGGAGGCCATTTAATGTCGCCTCTTTAAGACTCTTTAAACAAAAAATCTACTGCTCTTATATTAATTAAATAAATGAAAATAACTGTTCGCACAATTTTCAAACTCTTTTCTTCTTTTTGCTCTTCTTCGAAATCGCCTATGACTTTTGAAAAGACTACGGTGGGGCATGGCTTAAAGAATGCTGAGAAACACTGAATTGTAATGCAACATTTTCTCAGTAAAATATTAATTATATTCAAAAGGTGTGAGAATATTTTTTATCAGTAAAAAATATTAATAAGAAACAAATTTTAATAAATAAACATTGAGAAGAGAATGCAAACGTTACAAAATAAATCTGTGATAATTGAAAAAAAAATGCTTTTTAAAATGAAATATTAAAAATATGTAATTGTAGGAATATATTTAAGGGAACACATAAATGTTTTCAGTTTCAATAGTCTTAGGTGATAAAAAAAGAACTTTTTATTTTGGATACAGCCACAAATAGTCTAATAAAACACTCGTGTTTCATGGATTGGGGATCATACTGTAAAATGAAAATATTTATTGGACACAAAGAGTAAATTAAAAAAAAAATATATATTTGAAATTGCTTTCAATTAAATCTCAGAATCAGTTACAATAGCTCATTATATTCATGCGATTGGATGCAAAAACTTTGTACGAGTCAGTAAATTTCAGAACGTTTTTTTTATGTTTAAAATCTCGTAAACTTTTAACAAGATTTAAAGCAAAAGTTTCCCTTACGTAAATAATGATTATTCATTCTTTGACAATGGTTACCTTTGCTTTTTTAATTAGAAGGTACGATTGACATTAATTGCTATGAATGACAGTTAGCTACAGTGAAATTAAATTAATATCTAACGATACTCGTAGCAACATTACTTTCTGTTCTATTATAATAAAGAAATTGTAAGTTAAAGCAAAAGGCTACCGTTTTAAGATACCTGAAACAATAAACCATTAAAAAAACCACTTCAAATAAATGTTATTATTTTTTTAAAAATAAATTTAAAATATTTCCTTTACATCACGGTTATTTATATCACGACCTACACCTATAAACTAACTCACACCTTTCATTATATAAACACATACACTTACCATGTTAAATTGACTAGACTATGGCTACCTGATGTTACCGTAAAATGTCGTCACCCAATAGGTCTTTTGGAATATCTACAAAAAACTATTTAATATGACTTTATTTTTGACTCGATGTCGTTGCGTAAGATCTCATTGGCTTATATTGTTTTATTAATATTGAAAATATAGTTTTACTAAAAATATTTTTTTATTATTTGTGTGATTTTATAAAGTCAGTTTATGTAAAAGTTCAAGTAATAGGAACATATTTGTAAAAATAAAATATTTAATCTATTTATAATAATAAATATTGTCTTCTTCCTGAACATGACAGTGATTTAGTTATGTGCCATATCTATCTATCTTCTATCTTCTATATATATAAAAATCAATTGCTGTTCGTTAGTCTGGCTAAAACTTGACAACGGCTGAACGGATTTATATTATCTTGGTCTTGAAATGTTCGTGGAGGTCTAAGGAAGGTATGAAAGGTGAGAAAAATTGAATAATTGCCGGAAAAACCCTAAAAACAGCCCTTTTCTTTTTCCCATACAAACAAGATCTAAACACAATATCATCTTTCATATGCTTTATTCATTTTACGCACCGCGTGTTATTATGAGAACGCGAAGTGTGTACATAATATTAACCGCGCGGTTGACAGTTCAATTTGTGCGGCGCGCTTTGTGACCGTATAACGTTGTGTGCGCAGAGTGCTTACCGCGCACTTGACACAGTTTCTCGGTACGTATTATCTATATATCTATCTATATATATATTCTATATATCTATATATCTATATCTCTATATCTATATATCGATATAACTCGAGAACGGCTGAACGGATTTATCTTATCTTGGTCTTGAAAGGTTCGTGGAAGTCTAAGGAAGATATAAAAGTTGAGAAAAAATTTGAATAATTGCCGGAAGAACCCTAAAACAGCCCTTTTCTTTTTCCCATATAAAAGTTTACTAAATAAAATGTAGAGTAGTAAATAAAGTTCATATTAAATTATAATCACTCACTGTTGTCTAAGAAATGTAGGTGTGTTCCTAACTTCGAAGAGTCAATTTGCAATTTATTACCGCTGCACTAAGTTCAAATTCGATCATATCTATCAAAATAGTCTTCGCGTGCGCGTTGGAGGATCTAATGTCATGGTACGAAACTCAGCAAAAGTTATAATATCCAGCAAAATTCCAGTTAGGATCAAAGGTAAAATCTACAAAATTGCTGTAAGGCCAGCTATGCTATACGGATCGGAGTATTGGACCCTGCTGAAACGTGACCTGGATAGGATTCATGTGGCAGAGATGAAGATGCTGAGGTGGGCAGGAGGTGTGACTAGAGTAGACAGAGTTCGAAATGAGGGGTTCATTTCGGGTGGCCCCTATACCTGAAAATATAAGGGAAAACCGCCTAAGATGGTATGGGCATGTGACACGGAGAGATGAAGACCACATGGCAAAGAGAGAACTCAATATACCCACGCTGAGAAGAAGACCTGGAAGACCGCAGGCAACCTGGACTGCAACTGTAAACAAGGATCTGAAAACCCTGGGTTTGACCGAGAATGCAACGCAGGACAGACTGACATGGCGAACGTGCACAAGGAGAGCCGACCCCAGATGATGGAAAATGGCTAGGATAAAGAAGAAGAATAAATATTAAGTTTTGTCACAAATTAAATTTCTGAACGCAAACATAATATTTGACATTAGATTTGACAACCAACTAATATGTCAATCCATCCTGTCGCACTACAGAACACGGAAAAAAGTATTACGATATTGTGTAACGATATCTATGAGTGCGCGAGAACTTTCTTTACTTTGGTAATCCTTTGTGATAGTGACATTCCAAGTAATGTGCTCTTTGTTTTTGATATTTTGTGATAGTGACACTTTACTGCTAAGTGAGCGAGAAATTTTCTCAGTTTGATTAATTACAATTTACGATGCCGAGGAGAAGACGATCTGACTTAGGTCGTTGCAGTCAATCAAATGTGCGAAGAGCTACCTCACGTGCTAACCGCACTGATGACCAGAGAGAGACAGATCAAGAAAATAGTCGTATTGCTATGTCAGAATTGCGTTATTTAGTGAGTGACAATGAAGTAGATAGGCTTAGAATGCAACGAGTTCGTGCACATCAAACACAACAACAGCAAGCACGACAAAATGAAATTGAGCGAATCCGCAGACGCAGTGCTCCTGTGATTCTTGAACGAGCTGCATTTCACTATGATCCGGCAATTGATTATTATGCCGACAAATCGGTAACAATTGGGGAAATGAAAATAATTAGTAAATATTGTAAGGCGTTAAAAAACACTGTTGAATCTACTGGATTATGTTGTGCTGGAGGCAAAGTGAAATTGCCACAGTTGGTCCCACCACCAGATTCTTTACGATCTTTAATTTCTGGGATTGGAAATGATTCTTAGAACTTCTTGGCCAACATTCAGAAATATAACAGCTCAGAAATATATAAAATGCTTTTTTTTAAATACGGATTCGTTTTGTTTGTTTTACAAAGTTTATACAGATTATTTTACACAAAAGCTTAGGTCTTTTATTTATCTATTGAGGCAGTACGAAGTCTGCTGGGTCAGCTAGTCTATATATGTAAAAGAAAGTCGTGTGAGTTACTGAACTTATAACTCAAGAACGGCCGAACCGACTTGGCTGAAAATTGGTTGAAAGGTAGCTTAGAACCGTAAAAAAGCTAAAAGATACTAAAAATTGATTTGATTAAGAAAAAATATTGAACATTTACGTAAACATGTTTTCATACAAGACTATTGTCATTTGACAGAACGGTCAGTTTGAGAAATTGTTGCCATAGCAATGCCATAAACAAAAATGTCGCAAGAGTAGGTATTGTAAGTAGGTACCTACGTAAGGTTGGGAATATTTTGAAACAAAAATAAACAAAAGACAGGAAAAAAAGACAAAAACAAAATAAATATTAGTCAAAATATGAGTTTAATCTTTTATTTGTTAAAGATGTTATAAAAAAGGCAACTAAAAACGCATGTGACAGTTATCATATTTTTGTCTATGGTTCGATAGATATTTTGTCAATCGGTTGACGTTTTGTTTCCAGAACTTTCGAGTGCCGATATTATTATTAACCATGCCACGACGAAGACGTTCTAATCTTTCAGGACAAAGCCGTCATGCAACTAGAATTTGAAACCTTGCAAATGAAAGTACTGACGAACAACAACAAATGGCGCTTTAATAATGCCGCGTTTCTATGGCTCGACTCCGTGCTTCTTTAACACAAGAACAAAGCGAGGCAGCTGGCGGTTCTTGGCATCCTAACCTCGAATACCAACGATGAAATTGCGCACTTTCAAATTGGTCGGTATAAAGCGATTAGGCGTATATTCGCAATCCCTAATCACGAATGTCATACTGCTGTTGTGCATTTGGCGGGGCATCTGGAGAATGGTCATTGGGTATATTTCACGGCTTCAAATATTGTTCAACGTGCTGAAACACCTCCAGCGACAACATTGACAAGTCTCTTTACGATTTGCCAAAGCGATCCGTTTGCACGAACTCTAGAATGAACGAGGATTTAATCCGACATTCAAGGTATTTATTTATTTATTTTTGTACTTACACACAATCTAATTAACAGAATTACATACTACACTTATTACTTTGAATTATGTATACTAATTCTAAAAAAAGTGTTTATAAATCAGTAATATTGTCTTTGCTTTTGATTTTGTAGATACAAGGACAGATTCACCATCGAATCGGATCATTCCAACCTCTCGAAGATGCACAGCATAAACTTTTACAAATATACTTAAATGACAATATGGAGGAAGAACTTGATCGACGTCAAGAGATCAATGCAGCAATGAAAAGACCAATTGGTCAAGATCTGCAGCTACTACTTTATGAACATCATGCGTTTGTCAGGCTGTTCAAAAGTGCTTTGGAGCGCATGCCAAATGATGACTACAAAGTTGTGATCAGAGCGGATAAACGACCATCTGGTACACACTTCGTGATACTGGGCAACTAAAACAGATATCTGAAACACGTCGTTCATATGACACGTTGCAATACCCACTGATGTTTTGGCACGAGAAGATGGATATTATTTCAAAATGAAAAATCCATTGAATGGTGAGTAATCAATATATATATAATCAATATCATAGTTTTGATTCCGTCATTACATACATTTTAAAGTGCTTAGTTTTGCTTTAGATTTCCAATAAATGACCAATTACACTGCTTATTACCAGGAAAATAACAGACTTAAAGATTAAGATCTTTGTTTAGAGAAAATTAGACAAATAACCGGCAAACAATTTAAAATCATTTATCATCACCCCTTTATAATTATGCTAAAAATATGGATGTTAGCTTAACATACAAAATAGCAAATCTATTGTCTTAATTTCAGGTGAAAAAACTACCAAGAAGGTTAGCTCGATGAATTATTACGCATATCGTTTGATGATTCGTTGAAATGCTGACAACTATTTGCTGCGGTTTCGTCGATTACTGCAATATAATTCAACCAGACCAAATATATGATATCATATGTGCCGAAAAATTCAACTTAATAAAATCCAAAATCTGCTCATTTATTACCTTTCGAGCGAATCAAAGTTCACCGGGTCAGCTAGTAAAATATAAATTTTTTGCAATTTGTTGTCCATTTTTATTCATAAGCCTGAGTTTGAATTTTGAGAAATGAAAAAATAATGAAATATAAACATAAATAAAAATGATTTATTTAATTATATCGACAACATTTCTTACGATGAAATTACAAATAATTAAGAAAAGATTCTGGAAGAACTATTCTCAATAAAATATAGCATAATACTAAAACATTATCATTAGATAATAATATTAATTAGAATTGGAGTAACATGTTTGCTCCAAAAAATATACCTTTGAACCTACTTATAATAAATTTAATTTTATAAAAGCCTAAATTCGAGTAAGTTAAATTTCTTTAGTTAAGTAATTAAGTCATTTCGCCTATCACCATGTAAATCATATGAATTTTATGAAGTATTAATGAATGGTTTTATTGACCTAAAGTATTGCAGACGCTTTTTTATGACCGTCGACTGGGATTTTCAGACTTTTATTCCCTGAAGATCTCTCTACCCGCTGTCATTTAAACGAGCTTGACCATAACACGTTTTTTGATGAATTGCTTCATAATGAATTCCATTCCATATGAATGTACGAATAAATATACGTATGATGAATGGAGCTGAATAATTTCAAATGAAGTCAATAGAACGCGTAATGTACTACGAAAATACGAAAATATGATTTACTTTCATAAGTAATTGGTGAAGGTATAATAATTTATCTTTTACAATATCAGCTGCTAATGTAAAGCTACCTAAAACCTATTACAAAACTTTACCTACCTCACTGCAGATTTACAACGAAACATTTCTAAGGTCTCTAACTGTTGCATTTAGTCATCGCAAATTGCCGCCATAAAATTTTGTCAACTGACACGGTATTCTCTGTAAGTTTGCTTCTTGGAGCTCCGCTGAACAACTGGCAAACATTTAGGATAGAAAAAGCCCACGAGATTGAAAAAAGGACAACTTAACGGAAGTAATGGTATCAAAAAATACACCGATATGAAATATTATGTCATTCTACAAATACTACCTGGAGCATATGTTTTCACAATAAAAAGTATACGCAAGGTGTATTTTTTTATTTTTATGACTGTATCAACAAATGTCACTTCAAAGACATAACCTTAAGACGATATCTAAATATGATTCATATTAAGGGTAATTTATGATGATTATAAACATTGAATAAATATTTTTAAATTATTTGATACTATAAATGTAAAAATAAATTATCGCTTTTTCAGACCTCATCCTTTTCTTTTGATGCAGTTCAAGGGAATCGCCTCGACCCTATCAGGCATGCAGACAAAAAAATCCACGCGTTTATCATTTTTGCTTGTACTTTTGGTGAGAGAATCCAATTTTAATCTCTTTCACAGGTTCTTTCTTTTTAGCAGTTCTGAGCAGCGGTCACAATTGTTCAGATGGGACTCCCACTGGACAGTTGCTAATTAAGTTAACTGCCCTCCAGTATGATGCTGGTGTGAGGCAGGTAAAGTCCAGTCCAGCCCTCATTCTTCTATATCTTATTAAAGACCATTGTGGAAAAAAAGCTTTTTGGCAGCAAACGAACAAATTTTATGAAAACCAAACGCTCCCATTAGGGAGCCAAATAAGAAAAAAATAACGTGATATAATCAATCGATAAAACATTCAATAAAATCGTTTTTTTTCATAATTTAAAACGTATTACTTTGTAATTGATATCGCGCTGATTTTTTTTTCAGGAAATTGATTAAATGAAATATGCCGCTTCAAAAGCTCCCAGTTTACAACTCGGTAATGACGTTATACTAAGCCAAACAGACATCGTACACAAATTAAATATATAATTCAAGTTTCAGGCGGCGAGTCATGAAAAATCCATTATTTAATTTCCTCACTGGAACGGATAAAGGAATCGGCGAGATCTGGTAATGAGATTTATCCGAGGCATCGAATTTATTTCTTCGGACTTCTAAATTATAAAGGAGGGAAAAAATGATGGATTTTATGTATTAGCAAAAAACGTAAAATCTGTCACCGAAAAATATTGGAATTTTATTTTATAATAATAATATTTTTTTACATTTATCGAATACGAGAAAAATGGAATTTTAATTGAAACAAGATAAGTAAGAAGGCTATTTTAGTGAAAACTTTAAGTTAATAATAGATAACAAGATAAACCTTGCTTTTTAAAATAATAATAATTATTTGTAACTGCGATTAAGAATTCACATAAAAATATGACAATGATAATACGGCTGCCATTTCTTGTAATAATGGCTTCTGGTCTGGAGATCGTCAGGAAGTATATATATTTCTAGGTGAACATTAAAGTGCAGAAAATGCCTTGGAACCAAGAATGTGCAGTAGCAGCTAACAAAACTGAGTGGCGGCAATTCGTGATGACCATATGTTGTGGATGGAACGAATGTCTAAAGAAAAATACATAAATTACTTACTCCAGGTTTGTGACACAATTTGACTTGACATAATGTTTTTTTTGTATACAGAATATTGGAAGACACTAATTTAGTTATTAAAGTGCTTACTTCTTACACGTTACAATATAACGTTATATTCAATTATCTATATTTCAATTGTTAAATAAGTTTAAATTATAGTTTTCACATGATGAATCATTAAAGAAATATGACGAAAATCATTTAGTAATTAAATACACAGGTATACATATTATTTGTCTTAAAATTATTCATAGAAATACGTAAATAATGACTTATTGAAAAAATATACCTTATAAACATAAAAATACAAGACAAATAAATAAAATTGAAAACCGTCATAATGTTAAAACGTCTGTTAAATTCGGATTAACTATAAATCCATTTTTTTTCATAAGATAAATCAGTTAACAATCACGAAAAAACTAGCCAAAAAAAGTATATTAGCCGGTACATCAGAAATAGCTCTTATTCAGTGAATATTTTATTCGGAAAGTTTATTTCTTCAAAAGAATCTTCGTTCCTATCATTATCTATTTATTTTTCTTTAAATAATTCAGAGGAGAGCCTTTAAGGTATTTTATAGATTACCCGTTGGAATATCACTCCAGCGCTATCTGATATTTATTTTGTCGTGTAAGCAGAAACTTTGCTCGGGGCTTTCTTCAATACAGTATAAGAATGTTTTTCTTCGTTTCTGGAAGCTTTTCACATAGTTTTCAGTGGATAAAATAGTATTAGGCAGCTAGATGTTATATATCCTAAGCTATTCTCTCAATTTCTTTTTTGACATGATAAACTGCTAATAGCTGAATCACCTGATGAGCTTGAAACCATGCCATACAACTTCAATAAGGCGTGGAACAAATTTAGTTTAAAATTAACTTAGATAAAAATCACAAACACGATGAATAGTATTTTTTGCCAAAAACTTGGACAATTTCATTCAATAAAATAAATCAAGGTTATTAAGGAATATTTTTACCTAAGGCAAATATTATTATTTAATTACCCAAGACAACGTCTTGAAATAAAGTGACAGGCAAATACAATTGTGATAGGCAACGTTTGAAAGTCATAAATACAGTAAAAAATCCGCAACATTTATGAACATGTACGTTTAACCAACACATCATTCCATTATTAATTTATGCCACAAAGACATAGTAACACTTGGTTTTATCTGTAAAAAAGGTCACGCAACGTATCATGGATAGATTCATGCGCATAGAGCCTCTACAAAATATTAATATTAAACGATTATATCTGAAGTAAAACTTGAGTTGCAGACTTTTAAAAAATAGGTTATAGTGAAATTATGCATTTTTATATTTAAGAATTAGCGTCTTATGATCATGGTAGTCTTAGGCAAGTGTTTAACAGTGTTAAGAGAAGTTTTTTTTTACGCTCAATTAATTTAACCAGTTTGATATCCATCACAAAATGATTATTACTATCCATCAATGTCTTTTTTTCATTTGGTGTCTACAATTACTATTTCTATAGTATGGACAGAAAAAAGTTTGACCTGAAAATATGTTTTAAAAATTTGTAACTTTTTTTACATTACGTTATTTATGAAAAACAACATTTTTACTAATTTATGGACGAGTTTATTTTATGGGCTTATCTCGGGTAGCATTAAAATAAAATTTTCTAGTATAATAACTTACGCAGTATTACAAATAAAATGATATGGATCTTTTTTAAATATTTATAAGAATATTATTTTATTATTTCAATATTCTAATCTACTTTTATATTTCATTGACTATATTACAATATTATTATTAATTAAATATACATATACCATACATAAAATTCTTTTCAACGTGTCAATTCATGCAGAAAAATAACGGCAGAAGCGGGATGCGAACCGCGGACCTTGGAAACCAACTATGTCCAGTATTCATACCGCTCAGCCAACTTGGCTATTGCTATGCCTCGACCGACTCACGTTGAAACTAGTATTTATGTCATTGTTATCATCGTATGATAGATGTTGCTATAGTATATATTCAAAGTGTGTATATTTTTATTTTTTTATTATTCAGTCATCATTTATTCACAAGCTTAATATTATTACTTTCCGACAGTATATTTATTTTAGTAAGTACCACTCGGGTCTCAAACCAAACTATAGACTGAATGGATGAGAAACGACTACTTATAGGTCCTTACTTATAGGTACTTACTTAAATAAATAGACTGTCAGAAAGTAATAATATTAAGCTTGTGAATACATGATGACTGATCCAATAATAAAAATAAAAATATACATACTTTGAATATATACTATAGCGACATCTATCATACGATGATTTCAATGACATTATTACTAGTTTCAACGTGAGTCGGTCCAGGCATAGCAATAGCCAAGTTGACTGAGCGGTATGAATACCTGGGCATAGTTGGTCTCCAAGGTCCGCGGTTCACATCCCGCTTCTGCCGTTATTTTTCCGCTTGAATTGACGCTATGAAAAGAATTTTATGTATGGTATATATATTTAATTTAATTAAAAATAAACTGAGTTTTGCGTAGTATAACGTTATTGCAAATTATTAATAAAATGTATAGAATTTATGCGATCCAAGCCGTAATTATTTAAAAAAAAAAATTTTTTTTCCTTGCAGAAACATTACAAATTTTATCAACTTAATTCATTTCTGAAGTATAATAATAATTATATAAATAAACAATACATAGATACATATGGAATTATGATTAAGTACATAGAACAATGCAATAAAGACAAGCAACAGAAGGTCCCAATGCTTATCAAACAGACAACGCCAACCAATTATTCCTCCAAGAAACTCTTGGAGTTCATGTCTGAATTGGGTCTCTCTTACGTGAAATATATCAACATCTAAGGCGATTTGGTTCAACAGTCTGATCCCTCTCCGAAGAGGCATAGTCTCTGGCATGTTTGTGTTAATCATTGGAATAGCGAACAATCTGTTCTTCCTTATTCTCAGATATTTATCGGGGACACACAAACCGATTTTCAACAAAATATTATTTACATATAGTACATATTATTGTGCACTATATAATTTATGGAACTACGTACAATATTGATACTGTACGGTAAGAAAGTATGTCAGATGTTCATCTTGAACAAGTTTAACCAATTCGACATTTGTCAATTGAGTACGCCGATTCTTTATTACCGTCAAAATGTCTAATTAAAAATATATTTTCCATAACATATTTCAGTACAAAAATCTCACATGTTATGTGTATTTATGAAGTTAGGATTGCCATTTTATTTTTCTTCAAAACAATACCGTTAGCAAAAAGTAAACAAACAGCAACGGAATAAACATAAAGCATTTTGCAGAGACATTCCTTAATGAAAACCCAAATAGCGTGAAAGGCCCAGAAAAGAACGAAGGAAAAAAGGGGTCAGGTCAATGAATTAGTTGGCTGATACGATTATGTTCCCTTTTGCTCCATGCTTTATGAATCCACAAACAGTTTGGTCTTATACAATGTTTACTCCCGCTGTGAAGAACGATAAACTTAAATACTTTCTTTAGTGAGCAGTTATTTTTATTCTTTCATGAAAACACGTAAGATTACATGTAAAAATAACAACTTCCATTTTATGTAGATTATATATTAATATAAGAAAATAATGGCACACTTATTTCGTTACATAAATTATTTAAATGGTTAACAACAAAAACTAAAACTTAAATTAAAGCGCTCGCTTTTCATACGAAAGTTCGTGAGATTAGTTCCCAAGAGGCTCATATCCATATAGAATAAAAATATGAAATGATATTCACTAAAATCTGTACATTATCTTAGTTGGGCCGAGGCCGATTCCTTACGTGTAAAACTGCCTGTCGATCAAATTCTTTGATAAAAAAGTAGTCTCACGCAAAAATCGGCGATGTGTGATTACTGAATTGTGGTCAAATAAAGTTTTTGAATCGATACTATACATACAGCATTTGAATATCCATAAAAATGGTGATGTTTTATGGAAAAAAAAAAAAAGGAAGAAATTATGCAAAATCTCATTCATTCTCTCATTATTTATTTTATTCTCCCTCAAATGTATCCTTAAATTACCTAAGGTTAACAAGGTTTATATACGCAAAGGAAACAGTAATTAATGAACAAAATTATATTCCGTGTTAGTCTCGCTAGCTGCGCGCATTATGCCGAAGATGTTTCAAATGTTGTTAAACAGTCCGAGTAGCACGTAAATTGTACTCTGCAGAACTCCGTGAGGCAGTGTTGACATAGGATGGGAACAATACCGGCTGACAGACCCCTGTTGTAACAATTTATGACAACTTTATGTTTCTGTTTAAAAACTAAACATAAAAATGATGAAGGCATTTTTGTATCAGATTATTATTTATGAGAATTATAAATGGCAAATTAATTTAATATTTTGTTTCGATTTTTCGATATTTCGATGATCAAAACCCGAGACTTTTTGTTTCATAACAAAGCTTTCTATTCCATTAGACCAAGGCTTGGCTGTATTCAACGTGTACGCTTTTTTACGAGAGCTATTCTGAGTTTTAACGGTCTTTTTATTAATCGCATGGAAAGTGCCAGAGAAAGTTGGTTGTGAATTGCAAATAAAAAGGACGTTAATTTCAGTAGGAAGAGGATGCTCACGAGGCGCTCGGTCCGCCGAAATAGGGTTTAAAATTTTAACGTCCCGTATTGCAAAATTAATATTTTATCCCTTCATTTACAGACATACTTTTGGTCCCTTTGTGAACTCTATTTTAGACCCTTTAGTGCTGAGTACAAACTTGATGCTCTGCAAATAAATGAGTATACATTTTTTATGAATATCATTTTATGAATAAACCATGTTTAAAATATTAATTATACAAAATCTAAAAAATAGGTTAAATAATTATTGATTGTTGAAAAGTTTTTATGTCCAAATGTATTTTTAGTCAATTAAAATATGTACAATATAAAAGGTACACTGTTGTTTAATTAATTTTAATTTTATTACTAACGAAAACGTGACATTGGGGAATTACATATTTTTAAATGAATTTACTCTTAAAATATGTTATTGCAAAATACTCTTACAAATATGCATATTTTAATTCGTATTTTTTTGTGAGATTTAATTGTTTTTTTTTCAAATTGATTTCGTAATAAATTCAGCGAGAAGACCTCTCCAATTTTCATTTGTATTTCAAAAATTCAAAGCGCTTAATTTGAAAAAGAAAAACAAATATATTTATTTTGTTGATTCGACAATGATAAATTACCATTTACTTAAAATATAAAAGAAATCGTAAAGATATTGTTTCAGTTAAAAGCTTACTTTATTATATTTCGGCAATTGTCAACAAAACAAACGTATTTAATAACTCAGAGATAATGTTCACATTGCGGGTTTTGTTCTAAGGGAAAATAAAAGTAATTAAATTCGAATTAACGAAGGCAAAAGTTTCGCCTACATTCCGGCCGTTAACACCGACACTTCATTAATCAAATTTCAACTTTTCAACTTTTCTTCGCGGAACAAATAACAGCTTGGAAGTTTCTCGAATATCCTGTCATCAATACATTAAAATTCTTATGGCGATTACACTCGTCCAAGAATAATGTTTTAATTTGAAAGAATAAGCCGTCGATTATTTCGTTTGATTAATTAATGTAATTATAAATATGGCGTAGTCGTCACACTCTAAGTCTTAAAAAACTGAATATTAAATATTCTTTATTTAAAATAATTAAAAAATTACCAATTCCAATAGCATATGTAAGCGAAGTTCATGTAAGCTCAACAAAAACTAGCAATATTGGAAGAGGACCAAATCTTTGATGAGTTTAGCTTAGACTTATGCTTAAGACACGTTGTTGGTTAGGCTGAGTCGTCTCTTAGAATCAAATGTTCCAAGCCTTGTGAGCGTTTTACTAGTTCCTATTGATTTATTACCCAAAATATGCTTCCTTGCGTCTTTAAATAACTTGGCTTAATATAACATAAAATATTTTAGGAAATAATAAAGGAATACATTATTGTATTTTATTATAAACACCATAGAAACAGCATAAAAACTGTAGGAAATTATTCGTAGTGTGTATGTGTTGGTCCTTCAAATACAAATATAACTTGCGACAAGGCAAGGAATTCGACCACCTTATAAAGGTGATTTTTTAATAGCTATAAGAAATTTTTCCAAAAAAAGACACATAAAATTAAGAAAAATGCATGAAATCTTTATTTGAATCGAAAGTACAGTCCATATAATTTAATGTTTGAAGATCATTTCATTCAAATGTTGACCGCGGCTGCGCCTCAAATGGTCCATCCGCTTAGTCTAATTTTGGCATACACTTTCCAATATTTCGGCCGGTATCTCACGAATAAATGCTTCAATGCTGTCTTCCAATGCTGTCTTCCAATGCGTCAATCGAAGCGGGTTTGTCAGTATAGATATGATCCTTAACATAGCGCCACAAAAAATAATCTAAAGGCGTTAAATCGCACGATCTAGGCGGCCAATTAACCGGTCCCAAACGTGAAATAAAGTGTTCACCGAACTTGCCACTCAATTGGTTTATTGTTCCGCGTGCTGTGTGGCATGTGGCACCGTTTTGTTGAAACCACATGTCATGCAAGTCAAGCTCTTCCATTTTGGGCAAAAAAAGTTGGAAATCATCTCACGGTAGCGCTCACCATTCACAGTTAGTTACGTTGCGATTCGCATCATCTTTGAAGAAGTACGGTCCAATGATGCCACCAACCCATAATCCGCACCAAACAGTAACTCTTTCTGGATGCATTGGTAGCTCTTGCAATGCTTCTGGCTGATCTTCACTCCAAATCCGACAATTCTGCTTATTTACGAATCCATTTAGCCAAAAATGAGCTTCGTCGCTGAACACAATTTTTCGATAAAAATATGGATCAATAAAATTAAATGATTTGCAAGCGTTGTTCGTTTGCAAGACGATTCATGGTTAAATTATATACCAAATTGAAGATGTTTGACAGTGACACAAAACACGAAACGTACGTGAGCTGTCAAAATCAGTGTTGCCAAAAAGAAAATAGTATAAAATTCACCCTTTAGTAGTATATAAATTATATGATTTAAATATATAACTGGAATAAAATAAAAATACATTGTGTTAATTTATAGCGTGTATGTGTTAGAAAGAGATTAATAAACATTTTGAGAACAATATTTATAAATAATTATCCTAAAGGTTATTTAACTATTTAATTTATTAATTGAAAAATTAAGCGTTAATTTAACATTTAGAATTCATTTACAACATTTTTAGCCGGTAGTTTGACGATATTTGTCTATTCTTACTGTTGAACTAATTGAAACACCTGAAAACGTTTTGTAAAATGTTCTAATTCAAGACAGTTATTTTCTCTCTCCAAACAAATAGTTTATTTTTGTATCTTTGCATAATTTACGTATTACGTCAGTTGATGCTGCTCTAGTGAGATAAATATACGATTGCCATTCATTTTCAAGCAACCTTCGCCTACACAATACCTTTGCTCATCCTGCACACTGAGCTTTTGTCTGTAATTCATAACAAAGTTAAGATAATACCTTCTATTTGCTTTGTTTTCAGAGTTTCAAAATCAGGAATATACTTGCGTAGAATATTAACGTTTTTCGCCATGCAAAATATCTACCAGTCGTAGCTACTCAATATAACGAAATTGTCGCATACTATTTACAGCTCAGCATCCCTATTATTCTGTACGACTGGAAATTTAAGATCACATCAAATGCCAATGTAGCCGTAAAATGAGTTTTGAAAAATGGTGACTGTGTAGTATTGAGAGAACCACGGCAATTGTGTTTGTGAAAAATGACGAGGTGAGGAAGAAGAAATTTCAGAATTTTATCATACGTTCAGTTAAAAAACAAATATATATGTGGCTGGGATATGTACTTTAGATGCTTAAGGAATGCTAAGATAATAATTTAGCATTCCTTAAGCATCAAAAACTTTTAACCTTCCCGAAAATCCATCAAAAACATAGAATAATTCCAGTGAGCTTTGGGAAGCAGTACTGACAAAATATGAGGTGAAGATGGTGACATATATCAGATCATATGGCAGAATATTGTGACAAATACTCGCCATGGAGAAAATTAAACATGGTTATGCAATGATGGTTTCATTTCGTGCCAAATTTATCAATCTCACATGCTCCGAATTCAGAGCAAATCTACAGAGCTAATACTATTGTTGGAGAAGTTCGATGACGAGAACATAGTCTATAATTTATTGCTTAGAAATGTAAATACCTGCGCTTTTGCCATTATTACGAAATTCACAGCGAGTAAATTGGGTTTATAACATCACTTCAAAACTTGAAATGCATTTACTTGATTCTCAACTGAGTAAACGGTACACGGTGAAAGAATTTTACATCAAAAATATTATGCTAGAAGCTTTTAGTTAAATTTGTACTAGACTTGGCTAATATATCAGAAAGAATTGTTGAAGACAATTTTTCAAAGCAAATGAATGTAAATTTTCGTTTTTATTTAAGTTATTATTTTGGTGCTAAACTGTCATCTCCTTTGTTTCATGATAGTCATAGCTGTTATTAAAAAATAGTGGAATACAAAGTTATATGAATTTTTTTAATTTTTATTAGAATATTATTTTATTAATTCAATATTCTAATCTACTTTTATAGATCATTGACCATATTACAATATTATTATTACTTAAATATACATATACTATACATAAAATTCTTTTAATCCAAGCACAAAAATAACGGCAGAAGCGGGATGCGAACCGCGGACCTTGGAAACCAACTATGCCCAGGTATTCATACCGCTCGCGAGTTTCAACGCGAGTCGGTCTGGGCATAGCAATGGCGCAGTTCGCCGAGCGGTATGAATACCTGGGCATAGTTGGTTTCCAAGGTCCGCGGTTCGCATCCCGCTTCTGCCGTTATTTTTGTGCTTGGATTGACGCGTTGAAAAAAGAATTTTATGTATAGTATATATATATTTAAGTAAGAATACAAAGTTGTTCTATGATCGCCACCCATTCAGAATGAGTTTCGTTGCGTGAATGTCTAGTCTTAAATGATATTGTCAAGTGAAGACTGATCATTGAAAAACGTCATATGATATAATAAAGATGTCAGATCATTAACCGTATTATTTTTTATGTTCATATAAAGGAAAATCACTATACTCCAAATATTGAAAAATATAATCGAGTTTAAATCTCCATACTAAATCGAATTATAAAACCACGCTTTTACTAGAAGGTCTCTGGTATATTTACTATAAGCGAGCCGTGATTACCAAACAGCGGTTTCTTCCAAAACCTAATGTTAAACAAATATTCCTAGGAATCTTTTATACGTTGATGATACCTATAAAAATATGTTAGTTTAAGTTGAAATGCTAGAAAAAGATTTATTCGTACAAGGTTCTAGTCTAGACAAATTTCACCATAACTTGGTACCAAAAAAATATATAATACTAGTATAATTTAACCATCAAATAGTTTATACTTGAATGATTCGTCAATAAATTCATCTGTTGATGTA
Organism: Glossosoma conforme; assembly: GCA_022606575.1. Classification (NCBI taxonomy): domain Eukaryota; kingdom Metazoa; phylum Arthropoda; class Insecta; order Trichoptera; family Glossosomatidae; genus Glossosoma; species Glossosoma conforme. The sequence goes on from JAGTXR010000001.1 coordinate 1,293,839, forward strand.
TGATTTCCTTTAACTTAGAAATCACGCCACGTCATTTTTTAATAAAATTCCAAGTTCTATTTTATTTCAACGCTTAAGAATCAGTTTCATTCGGAAATATAAAGATATTTGTGAATAGTTTGAGACCTTTAAGATAATTGAAGGTTCATTTTTAAAAATACATTTATTCAGTCTACAATATTTCAGTCTCGTATCAAACTCAGATAAACAAATACTTTATGTCATTTAAGTCTTAAGCCAGTTTCGCATCCAAAAAACTGGGTGTGTTATAAATATCACGTTGGTATTTCACCGTCAAATAACTTCTTTTATATGAAGGACTAATCCTATCTTTGAATATGGTAGTCATGTTGAAGCCCCAAAATACGTTCTTCATTTAATTGACTCAGTTCAATAAAGAGCAATTCATTTGATAAATAATAACAATATTACATTTTACCTGTAATCAATTAAACACAGTCATAAAAGTGGTTCACTTAGTCTTTTCTTACGTTATTATCACGTTTGCTACTCTTCGAAACTTAAGGAACTAATTCCTCCTGCACTCACTTACAAACGACAAACATTTGCCGACAAATAAAGTTAATGTTTGTCTATCAAGAGCTGGCAGTGTCCAAAGACCTTCCTAAACGCCACCGGTATGCTTTGGAATGCTCTTTCAGCATGTGTTTTTCTTCCTATCTACAATCTGGATGTCTTCAAGAAACACATAAATATACACTTGCAATCTTCTTAACTCACACACAAACACAACGAACGTCATAGACGCTGGTTTCGATCTGTTGTGCTATCCTATATGTGATAACATAAAAAAACAGTTATACTTGAAACGAAATATATTTAAAAATGTATTTTTCTCGGCTAATGGTTCTAGATGTATATATATGAATGAAGTAAACAAATATATATTTAAAGAAAAAAAAGCTTTCTCAGTAGAAAATCAAATTCGCAAAGTACAGGGCCGTATTAATTACAGGGCGTACTTTTTCGGATGACTTTGCACCCAATTCTAGAGGCCAGATCGACTCAGAGATAGGGCCGCCGGCCCTTTAATTGCTGGAGCCGTGTTCTGGGCCATTTAGCGCGTGTAATTCTCTAGAGTTATCTTAACTTAACGACGACTCCAAATATTCCATTAAAAGATAGAAAGCTTTAAGTTCGAGATGAACGCAGAGTAACAGACACTCTTGACACGCGCTTTAGATCATTCGTATCTGCGACTTAGTTGGAAATTAAAACTCCTCCGAAATATTTTATTTTAATTTTTTATTTACAACCTAGGTCCAATTTTTGACCTGGACATATGTTTAAGAAGAAGCGGCAAGAGAGCTGTAACAACAGCTGCATTTTTGTAAGCCTCCAGGCTAGTGGCGTTTTGAAAGGCCATCGGGTATTATTGATATATTATAACAAACTTTATTCAGAAACCAGTGTCATAATCAAAATTTTACATAAACATCATTCAAACCAAATACACAAAAATCTAGATTAAAGTTCAACATAAAAGAAATAAAATATAATCATTAGTTTTAAATATTTTTAATTTTAAGCAACTACTCACTCTCAGTGATTGGAGCACTGCATCACTTTTTTTATCTTATTTGTTTTATTGTAAAAGTATCGGTGTATTTAATGATAATGATTTTTCATATATATATATATAATCGTGTCGGAAACAACAGGGTCAGATCCTGTCTGCCCAGAAGTGGGCGACGTCGATGGCGTTACTTCTGGCCATCATCAGGTCTTCCTGGGTGCAGCCACTCGAGCACAGCGCACACTCCAGAAGGTGTGACAGGGTCTGCTCCACGCCGCAGTCACATTCAGTCGTATTTTTTAATAAATCATTTAACAGGATCAAAATAAAATAAAACAATCTTAATAAACATTAGTTCAAAGATTTTTGTTATTCGTGCAGCAAAAAGACAGCGTTGAAGTATTCGCCACAAGATGTTCTTGTAATTTAATTCATTTGAAGATGACATGCCTATACGAAACTCAAAATAAGTAAGTTATATGGTAATATAAAATAAAGTAGGTATCATAAAAGATGTGTATAATACCATTATATAATTCTAGAATGGCAAACAAGTGGGCTTTCAGAAGGTCTACTTAGGAGAGTAAATTTTCAGTAATTTTGCATTCAGGCATAGAGCATCTTCGTCAAAGGATGTCTTAGTTCACTCAGTGGATGGATAGAAACTTGTACAAACGTGAAATTAATCATTTTAGTCATGTTTGCAAGTTTCGCATAACTACATTCACAAGTTGATAATACGAGTACGTAACGAAACAAATATCGTGCGAAAAAAAACATTAACTTTTATTCTGCCCTGGAATGCTGCTGGGAACTATAAAAATAATTTTATTTTCGAAACTATAGGAAGCCGAGCTGATATGTAATAGGGTGTAAACAATGGAGGCTGACAGAGCTTTGTGACAGCAGTTCACGATGACCATATTTTAAGTAAGGGGAGCTGACACGCTGTGATGATAATGATGAAAATGATCTCTTACATATTCGTTAAAAAGATGGAGCATATAGACTTAAAAATAACGTAAGGTAATTACGGTACAGGGTCTTTCTAATTTAACATTAGCACATAATTTTATATGTCCTAATTTTGCCTAAAAAAATTGCTAGAAAGAAATATACCTGATAGTTAAAATTAACTTTCAAATGCGCAAAAATTCAAAATGACAAGCTATTGATTGACAAGCGACTGACTGCTATTTAATACTAATATACATAGTTCGAGCTTCAAGAGACTTAGGTTAATTATTAAGTCTTCAGAAATCATATTTGTTTCCAGTGGACTTTCGTGTGCACAGAAATCTTGGGACCTCGCTTGGTGAAAACCCTCCCTGTCCCGTCCTGTTTTTAGAGACCCAGATGGGGCCCTGATACTGGAAGAACGCAAAAAGCTATTCGTTAGAAAGTGGCTGAAGGACTTCCAGTGATTCTAGGTGCATCAGTTAGATGTCAAATATACCTCAGTCTAAGGCAGCGAAGTTAGTATACTACAGCAAGTCTCAAATTTTCTCCCTTGGTAACACGTTGCTTACCACAAAATACGGGGGAATGGATAAGTAAATGGTTAGGTTGGGAAATAGAGTCTGCAGAATGGCAGACGCCAGTTAGAAATTATTAGAGCTGCCGTCACATGGGTACTCTGTCTGGGATGTGGGTTCTAACTTCCCAAACCTGTCTAAGTAGTTCCGGAAGAATTCGTGTCCGGTTAGCAGCTAGCTTATGTAGTGGTTCGGTACGAGCCACTTTGCGGCCATTTGCTTGTGAATCAATAGGAAGTATCCTCGTGGAAAGCAGGTATATTGGGACAAGGTATGTATATTGGCAAGTGACAGAACTGAGTTGGATGTAATTTTTGGTCGGATCAAACGTGTCAGTAATAATTCGGCATTCACGTTGGCAAAGAGATGCTGAAATGATATATTTTAGTCATTTCAGGGGCAGCTGAAACCCATATCCTGGTTTTTTTCATGTAGGTGAGAATTTGAATAATCGTTATATATTAAAATTGAAAAAAAATAACTGTAAGCACAAATCATTTACAAAAGAAAAAAAAACACAAATTATTTTATTACAGAGATATCAATTTTAAATTAATAAACATATAAATTGTAACAAAAATTTTCATGTCATTATTTATTCCAAAATATTACAGAATTTTGCATGAAAAATATTCTGAAATGGATATTCCAAAATGTATCATTTTGCATGTATTGACCGCAAAAGACAAATATGTCATATTAAAAATTCTTTTGAACTTTTCCCACATTTTCGAAATTGTACATTTCTAGCGATTTGGGTTTCCTCTCAGAGTCAAACCGAAATATTTAAAAAATAAAAAGGCATCTGAAGGATTCCATTACAATGCGCTCAGCAGAATACCAAAGAAAGGGATGTCCATTATTTAAAAGAAAAAAAAACCTTACATTATAGAATTATTTATCTAGGATGAAGTACATAGATTTGACTGTTTTTTATCATTTTCTTAAAAATATTGGTATAGTTCTCTTATTTTTTATAAAGCCTTAGAATATCGAAAAATACAATAAAAAATCAAAAAAATATTTAATGTGAATAAATAAATTTAAATCAAGGAAATATTTATCAGTAAAACAAGTTAATAACTATTGTGTAATGATTGTGTAAGATAAAAGAAAAGATATTTCCATTCAATAACTTCTTTAGGTTTTTACGGCCAGATTTATATTGATGCTTTTGGGCTTAGCCATGACGAATTACTATTTTACAATATTTCGACCACCATTGCAGGGGTCTTCTTCAGGGTTATATCATCAACCCGTTTTCTTTAGGGCAATTGAGTCATCAACCCTGAAGTGCCAACTTAACTTGGTTCGAATTTCTGTCTGTTACTAACCACTTGCGGTGCTTTGGTGTCTCTTGAACCTTCAGAGAAATCATTAGGTCTTCTTAAAAAATCTAAATAATAAATATCACAATATCCCACGTATTGTACCAGTTATTGAATCTTAAAGTTTTAACACAAAATAATCACACAAAAAATATTATGTTACATGCGTACTCTACATATGTATTATACATATGTATTATACAAAAGGTAGCTTATATTTAACGCATACGGGCGCGCAGAAACAGCAGTCTAAGGATTTTCTATTTTCAACGACATTGAACAGTTCCGTCACGTTGTTTCCTCCCCTTAGTTTATTAAATCAATTTCCCTTCGCCAAATTTCCAGTCCATAAGAACTATCGGCGCTACCACTACTCCCGCACCAGACAGTGTTCTAAAGTGAACACGTAGCACGTAATTGACAAAGAAGTAACTTCAAAGCCTTCTCCAGTACCGTGCACGGCCGTATTAACTTGGGCTCATTCGTGCCAGGTTGACATACTGTATATTTTTTAAGCCTTCCTCGTGAGAAGAAGGCAACGCAGCACGTATCTCTATATAAAGATTAGAGGAACGAAACGAGATTTGTTAACAATTACTTGTCAACGCGCTTAATACAAATTCGAATGTGCGAAAATTAAAACCTCTTTTCAATTTCAATGTATTTTGTTCAATGTAAATTGTAAGTAAAAATCCTACATTTTTTAGAAATGATTTTTTAAATTAAATTAATGTTATTTTCTCGATAAAGTGGGTGAACAAAGGTCGTGAGCCAACGTTTGGAAGTCAATTGAATATGATTGCAAAGGTTGGAGGATTGAATACTGGCGTCTCCCGTTTATTTTTATCCGATTTTCTTAGCAGAGTTATTTATGTTATATATTGTCAACATGATAGTGTTTGCTGTGAATTCGTATATTTATTATTTTTTAAATTAATATAGGCCCCTTGGTTACCTTGTACCTGCGCTCCTTGGGAGCACTTACCAAGGCATTGTTTTCAGAGCATTTTCTTGTTATATAATTACCGGGCTTTGGTGAGCAACACCAAACGTGGGTGTTATATAAGTATTAATCTTCAGTCGTTTTTAGTTGAATAATATTGACAAAGATAAAGTATGATAATGTTGAAATATATTGTAAATACGAGAATGAAACAACCAAAATATATTTTAAATGATTTTCAATTCATCTTGAAGCAATTCTCAAGTGTAAAAATATTCATATATGTAATAGGATATATAGTCTTTACAGTGTTTTCAATTATTTTTCGTACTTTTCGAACCAAAAGTAATTTTTCATTTAACCCTTTCATTAAGGCTCGGTGGAATAGAAATCATACTGTCAATTATAAAACTAGTATTAGAAGCATAAATATACTTATCTGGTCTATTTTGTATATATCACATTGGTTCTTGTATCCTGTAGCTATCAGATGATGCACAAAAAACTATTCTAAGAAAGTAGCAAAACGTAGCTACCGATGTCAACGGTAGGGGAATCTTACACGGCGTATATTTGGTACCGATGCGAACAGGTTAAAATACAGAAACAATAGATCCACACAAAAAATAGCATACTTAAAAACAAATGTTTTCAGTTCATAATAAACAACTATAAAGTTTTTTCAGTGGAATAAATAGACATGAAAACTAAATGTAATAAAAAAAAACCTTTAAAAATTATGTCTTAAACAGTGTATACTCAGCTTCAGAGACGATTACTTCTGTCACATTTTTTACAATCTTACTCAAAAAAATATCCTAGATGATATTATATATATAATATAAGATAAAACTTTACAAATTATGGCTCGACCTAGCATTCGGCCGAGCCACAATACAATATGCTCTCGCCGACGGGTGGGGCACAACTGCCGCGCTCGTGATGGCTCTCGCCCAGTGCTACTAGTGGCGGTCTATATAACAAGTCGCAAATGGCGGACACATAAATGTATGACAAGAGACGAAATATTGTATATAGAGGTTTTCTCAGTTAGGTTCTCGATTAGGAGCAAGGGCTACATCATGCCGGTGTCAACAGTAATGTTAAAAAAAACCATTTATTCAAAACATTTAAGTGTGATATTTTTTATTTATTCATAATGACAAAGATAATAAAAGACATAAAGAACTTGCGAGAGTGGTCTTCAATAAATGTTATCCCTATTATCCCTAACTTGATTACTACAATATTTAGCTTTTTAAATGCAATTAAAGACCTTTGTGTTGTAAAGCAACGCAACATAAGTGTTATATGCTAGTAAATATTTAATTTGAATTATTTTCTAAGAATTGTATGAGAACAACAATATGACCAAACGAAGCAGCCAACATCTGAAAAAAGAAGAAATAAATGATTGTTATACGTTGCGGATGGTATTTAAAAAAAAACAAATGTAGAAAATCTACGTTTTAAAAAAAACGAAAAGAAGTATTTTTGTAAGTTAAAACTACATTCAAAACTATTCTTGTATTTTAATTATGCAATTCAGTTTTTCTCTTAAATTAATCTTATACTAACCATATATAATACTGATAAGTCCAAAGAGAAGAATCCGAGAATATTGAATACAACTTTTTGATGTGCCAATTGTAGATATGCCATTTTTATCTGAAATAAAAAGTGTTAAATTAATGCGTTAATTTTTTGATTTTTACAAATTGATTCACTAAAATATAGCCAAAATCGAATGACTGTACATCAAGATGCTCAAAACAAATGTTTTGGCAAGTTGTTTGCGGAGGCTTAAATTAATATTAATATTGATTTAAAGCACAATTTTGGAATTTCCTGGAGAGAACAAGTCACGAACAATGAGGTTCTCAGCATAAGCAAGGAGGATAAGCACCTAGTAAGAACCATCTCAGATAGGCGAGCCCAATGGATTAGTCACATCATGCGCCACAATGATCTTATTCACGACATTGTAGAAGGGATGGTTGAGGGTACAAACTGTAGAGAGCGCCCTAGACGGGAGTATTTGCAGCAAATGTTCGAGGACATGAGTTGTAGCTCTTGTTTTGAGCTGAAGAGGACTGCAGAGGATCGAGAGGAGTGAAGATAGAAATGCAAGGTTTTGTCGCTGCAAAACAATCCAGCAGATTGATACTACAAAGAAGAAGGCATAAGTTTTTAAAGGAAAAAGCGGAAACCAACTAAATTAACTTAGACAGAAAGAAGGCTCATAGCTTATGTAATACTTACCACTGGAAAAATATGCTTTCTGTTGCCTTTCATTGAATCGTTGCTGAGAATGATAGCTGTCTTGTTGGACTTAAAAAAATATATATTCATACATATTTGGATACAGAAAAATGAAAGAAACATTGAATAATTAACTGAAATCTCATTATTCACTTAAATAAAATTAAATAAATAATTATACAGGTTTTAAATAAATAGACGTGTAATTAATATTCATATTTTTTTTTATCCACATTGGATACTAAAAAAGAGACATTTCGTTTAGTCCACGATATTTCCGTGCTTAACGTTATATCAAATATTATAAAAATACTGTATGTGTGTAATTGGAGTTTTTTTTAATTCATTGCAAAACGTATAATCCGTATAAGTCAAGCATTTATATATATTTATATTTATAAATACAATAATCATAGTATTTCTGTAAATTTGGATCAACATCGCCATGGCTTTGTCTTGATATAATGGCTAACGACCTCTGATAGGTCGTTACTAATTGTTCCAGACGTTTTATGAGTACATAGTAAATATAATATTATAAAAATGTTAAAGGTAACCAAGTGAGTAAATATGTCATTATTTATCACCTGATGTGGCAAGGACCATTTACTTTGATAATCAAACACATTAACTCGACACTTGTCTTGCTTTATCAGAAAAACGTCAATAGCATTTAAAATTAATTGAGTTTTCAAGAAATTAAGAAAAAACATAATTTCGACACGCTCAAGACGTCATCATTAAATTTTATAAAATTCCTTACATTTTGAGGCATTTATGGTATGGACCCGTAGAAAAATAACTCTACGGGCAATTTGATGTATATTTACATTTGATTTCCCAAAAACGAATAATATGTTTTAATTCATATTAAAACAAACACTTAGTCCTACACTTATGTATTTTATAAAGTGATGGCTGATGATATGTAGTTAAAAATAAGACTTGTGTGCATTTTTTAAAAACTTAATAGTTTAACTAGTAAAACTAAATTTAAATAAATTAAAACATCCTTTAGTATAATTTTGATATTAAATACTCAAACACTTCGAAAATGAAAATTATCCATTCACCTCAATTCTTGTAGTATCACAAAATAAAAAATCAGGAAAATTTCACTTAAATATCTAAGAGACCAAATGACTATCAGCAAGCATCTGTTATAAGACGTATTTTGCCATTTCAGCTCAACGAAACCATAATACATTTGATTTGAGAAATTAATTAAATAACTCGGAATAGTCGCCAAGTTACTAGAACAATTTAAGGAATTTAAATTTTTTGCATTATTGCAAAGTTTGTGGTGAATATGAATTACATCTGATATTTTCTTAAAATAAAGATTCTTGGTGATAAGTAATGTTCGCTCACAACTCCGTCCTATGTGATTGCAAGTGCTTAGTAAAATATTATTCAGAGCTTCAAACTGTACTTTTAGAACGAACAGAAAGAAAACAAACATGACGTTACTGGAATTTATAATAAGCACACTCAAATAATAAATAACTATCAAACTCTCACGATGTGCTGCACCAAAAATAAAAAATGAGGCTATCACTGTTATGACGAATAACGTGTTTGGTATGATTGCCAGTAACAACGCGAGCTTTGAACATCGATTATAATTAACACAACATCCCAAGGCTTTCAAACGATCATCAATGATACCAAGTTTGGTCACAAATCTGACAAATTCTTTTTGAGTTATGCCTTTGGATAGTAGGCATACTTCTGCCACAATCATGGGTAAAAAAGTTGGCGTTTCTTTAATGGAATTCACTAAATTAAACTCTTTGTTACTTAAATCGTAGTCAAAATAACAAAGAACGACGAAAAGTGAGGCCAAAATTATTGAAATAATAATGGTTTTTAAAACAGCACGATGTATTGGCTTACAACATATTACGTTATAACTATTCTTATAAATTTGGAAAGGCTTCATTGCGGTTAAACAAGATTCTATATAAATTGGAAAAAAAGCTTTTAAAATGTCTTGATTAGACGCATTTGATGAAACGGACATGGTGCTAATGTTTTCAAGTAATATTATTTATTAAATGAAATATTCCAACATAGAAAGACTTCAGTAATAACATTTTACTTAGTGAATTAACTACTTTAATTCCGAAATGACATGTTTTAATATGTCAATCACATTGACTTTATAATGCATAATAATAATCAGAATTTCGTATTATCGTTTTATTCGTTTTATTTGTTTAAGGAATTTGATGGAAAGCATTACTTATAATAATTTCTAATTATTTATTTAATGCCGGCAAAATGTATTTCATTTTAATTAAACTCAATATTTCCAAATATTTTAATGACAACATCTTTAATCATATTATTCATACTGGTAGGATTCGAGATAAAACTGAAAAATCTGTTAATTATTTAGTGTATATCATCTTTCTGTATCCATTCCACAGCTGGAGCAAACGGTCTCTACAAATTGCTGCAAAACAGTTTTGACAACTATTATTTCAGCAGCCAAAAGCTAATTGATAAAAACTCATATCAGTCTTTTATTACCCGGATCAGTTGTTTATTCAATGCCCTGGAATATCGTTCAATATATGTTTCCATATAGGCGTTCCAGAGTTTTCGAAAAAAATGTGAACATTATAAAATAAAAGAACTACGAGTATATTACGGAAATTTGTAATGGCTGTTGTTTCAAACATACGAAAAGAAATGTATGAGAAAAAAGGTATTGATTATCTCTTGCGAAAATGATCGAATATTTTTCAATATACTTTACAATTTAACAATAATTGAATGGTTCCATTTGACAATTTATCACTTGAACAACTTCTAAATAACGCTAAAATAAGTATTTATACATAAAATTATAAATAACTATTTCAATTTTTGTAATGCGTATCTCAAAGAATTTATTTACTAATGGAAATAACCAAAAACTTGTAAATTTTCTCATTGAAATTTTAAATGGTTAAATTACAAAATCTGATTCATTGGTGGGTGAGCATAGTAAGTGGTCACCCATCCAATTGTGTTCCACGAACAGTGATTCTCAAATGCCAAAATCGGACAAGATACCCTTATTCAACATGATATGCTTGTTGGTGAAGTTGAAGCGCATTAAATAATTTAAAAATAATCACAAACTCACCTCTTTTTTAGTAGCGTAAGACATTGAAAATATCAAAATGATATCGCTCAAATATCTTATGCCCCATAAAAAATTCGACCAAAGTCTTAGGAAGGACGTTTCATGTTTCATAAATTCAATATAAGTATAATAAAGTTCATTTGAGAAACACAATAAATAGGTCGGAATGCCAAGCAAATTCGATAATGCGAAAAATGAATTTAACAATTTAGTGCAATCGCAAAGCTCGTGGTGGATATGAAAAATCTCAGAGATCTTTTTGAAAAGCATGTCCTTAGTAACAATCATTGTGTTTTCATTTATAAGACGCAATTGAGCTAATTCACTAGCCAGAATATTGTTGAGGCTTTCAAATTGTAATTTAAGAACGTACAAGAAGTAGTGAAACTGAATGTTAAACGAATTCATCACGAAAAGGCAAGTACAATAGGTAATCGTTGATTTTATGTAGTCTGTACCTGTTAAAGTAACAATGATAAATAACTTCACAACAATTAACAATGCTGGAAAAATTATCAAAAGCAATGAAAGGTATTGACAACGCTTATAATTTACTAAGTGATTCAAATTTTTCAAGCGAATATCAACGGCACTGATTTTTTTGACAAAATTCAAAAACTTTTTTTGAAAAACACCCGTACTTATCAAACACGAGTTGACAAGTATTATTGGCATACATATTTGAACCGCCCTGACAAAACTGACAATAGTGAAACTTTTATCGCTCCGTTCGAAATCGTAATAACAGAATACAGAAAAAACTGAAGAGATAAAAGCAGCTTTCAAGAGACTTCTAAGAAGCGCTTGGTGAATTATTCTACCAAACAATTTGCTATCTCTGTTTTTAAATATTTGAAATGGTTTCACTGCCGTCAAACGGCAAATGAAATAAATTGGCAAAAAGTGCCTCAATATTTCATCACAGAATTCTTCAGCCATTGTAACGTAGAGCTTTGGATATCAACGAAACACTGAATTAGGAAAATATCTAAAATGAACAAACTCAATAGCTCACATGGATATTTTTTAATTTCATTATTATGTGATTATTTATTTCTCGATATATAATATAATTATATATATATTTATATTAGTTTGTTCGCTATCCTGAGACATTTCAATTATTGAAAGTGGAATAATTATATTATTATTACCGTATATCAATTGCAAAATTAAAAAAATGTAATGGATTTGATATTAAACAATGATATGTGAATATTTTATCATTAAATCAAAAGACTTATTATGTATATATAATTAATGACAAAACATATATTTAAGTCTTAAAAAAACATGAAATATAGAAGCAAAGAATATTGTGGCTTTTGGGTTGAGCCGTGTGCTAAAAGCCACAATATCAAATCTGGCCGTGAAAACCTTAGAAGTTGCTTAGAAGGAAGGAAGTTAAACTTTATTCTGTTATATTTCTTATTTAGCAATTTAAGCAATTTAATAATAAAATAATAACATTAAGGTTATTAACTGACAATACTTGATGAAACTGCATAATTATAATTTTATATTATTCTACTTCATCTTGAAGTATCAATATCTTGAAGTATCAATATCTAAATCAAGAAGAAGTTTCCTACAGTCGACAACGGAACTGGAGATACCTGAGGCCACCCTGCGGCTGAACATGTGGAGAAGCGCAACTGAGGGGAATACTTGGATTGCCCCGAAAGAGGACCTAGCCCCTGGACATGACCAAGGGTGGAATATATGGAGGTCCCTTAACAGACTTCGGACCGGAGTATGCAAGACGAAGACACAAATGAGGGCCTGGCAGTTTTACAGCGGACCGACTGAATGTGACTGCGGCGTGGAGCAGACCCTGTCACACCTTCTGGAGTGTGCGCTGTGCCCAAATAGCTGCACCCAGGAAGACCTGATGATGGCCAGAAGTAACGCCATCGACGTCGCCCACTTCTGGGCAGACAGGATCTGACCCTGTTGTTTCCGACACGATTATATATATATATATTATTCTAAATAAAAAAAAACAGGAAAAATTATTTACTTTGATTTAACATTTATTTTGAAGTGATTGTACATGTTTCGAGCTAAAAATATTGTTAAATGTGGCACTTCAGTGACATTTGTACAATGGTTTATATCTATGTTTCATACGATGGCATATTTTTGTTCGCGCAAATGTTATTCGGTCGAATGTTAGTTCGTCCATATGTCTTACTGTTTCATTTACATTACCCATTTTTTTTAAAACAAAATGTGCATTTATTAATTTCGGAAAACTTATTAATGAAAAAATTATAAAAATAAGTAAAATAGAAATAATTATTATTTTAGTATCTTACTTAGATTTTTTTTATTTTACTACAAATTTAATCGTAAAAAAAATAATTCTTGTATTCTATTAGGGTAATAATTATGCTCAACGCCATTCTATTATTAATCGAAATAACCAAGAAATATTTTCTATACGAAATTGAAAAAAAGCTGGGATAAAATGTTCGTCTCAAGAGTATTTATTTTCAAATTTTAGAATATGACCAGATTCTTTATTTGAAAATAATATAGTGAAATTTATCCGTTTAAATTTAATAAAAATAAAAAATTCACACACTTACCTGCACTGTAGTAGCATGAGACATAAAAAATGTCAAAATAATGTCGCTTGAATATCTTAAGCCCCATATAACTATTGCCCGAAATGCTCCAATTACATTTGATTTGAAAAACACATTAAATAGGTTGGAATGCGAAGCAAATTCGACAATGCGAAAAATGAGTTTAGAAATTTAATGCAATTGCTAAGCTCGTGATGGATGCGAAGAATCTCAGAGATAACTTCTTAGGTTCTCACGACCAGATTTGATATTTTGGCTTTTGGGTTTAGCCGTGTGTGGCGAACTTCCTTCTTCCAATATTTTGACCGCCATTACAGGGGTCTTCTTCAGGATTGATGATTTATTTAGTTTTGAGTTGGTTTATTCAGATTATCTTTTTTTTATATGAGCGTTATAACGCCCGTACAAAAAAGATAATCTGAATAACACCCATTCAGGGTTAGAATATTTGCTAGCTTTAAAAATGAATACGATGAATACGGCTGACAACAAACTTTTAATGATGCTATGTTTTATTTTTGTACAATATTTAAGGCTTTCAATGGAATTGTTTATTTGGAAAGGCTTTACAAATGTTAAGCATGACAAGTTGTATATTGGTGCGAATGCCAAGAATTTCATGACTTAAGCAACCAGAAGCACCAGCCATGATTTCTGTGGTATTTGTGTTTGCAATAAGTTTAATTAAAACTGTTTATGTCATTTGAAAGCACTTAACGTTTTTAATCATTTATAAGTGGATGCGCACTGCATTCATTATGTGATTGACAAGGTAATGAATAATCATCTTTTATTAATTATTTTTTAATTGATCATCAATTATCTTCACTATTTTTGTGTGTCATTCAATATTTAATAACTTTATTTGTCTACAATATATCAAATTAACTAGCTTAATTACTATCATTGACGATAATTTTTTTAAATTTTAATTTGCATACGAAAAATATTTCAGCAATGCTTTAATATTAAATTTGATTTAGTACACTACACTTCTTAACAGAAACGTTTTCAATCTACTCAATAAACACTGATAAAGTAATATTAAGATGATTGAATATTTTATATTGTATAAAATACTTAAAAAATTAATAATTGCACACAACAAAACAAACTAAGCATATTGCAACCATAAAAATTAAGTTATCTACGGTAATTTGAAGATTGAACCATTCATTATATTACCTATTTTAATATATTGTTAACATTTTTTTCACTGGATAGATTTGGTGACTTTTCATCATACAAAATTTTCGTTGCGTTCAGTTCAGTCATTTTATTAAGAAATAAAAGCAGTTAATTCAATTTCCATACATTTTTAAACATTTTTTTATTTTACATTTATAGTAATTTACTCCATTATTTAATGCTTTTTAGCCAATAGTTAATTCTTGGTAAAATTATAAAATTTCAATGTTTTAACTGATGAAATTAACTTCAATATAAACAACACTCTTATATTTTTAACGACATGCTTCGGCATCACCAACAGCCATTATAATGTTTCGTATAATTATTTTCAAAACAGAATCATCCTTTGTTGAACCTTTAACATTAATCTTTATCTCTCCTCTTGTGTATCAGCAATTTTAGTTCCGACGCACACACCTCTAAAATATCCATATTGACGAATCTCAAAAACATAGTAAAAAACAATTTGGCCGAAGAATATTTGGCCGACAGAAATATGGCTATGTAAAAATTTTACTAAATGGAAATTTAAAAAAAAAATCCGAACGGACTCTTGATCAAACGTGTAATTAGCTAATTGGTTTTCAAATCAACAGGGTATAAAGCACAACATACATAACTTAAAAATAAACTCTTTTTGACCAGATGCCCATTTAGTTAAATGTCTTTTGCCCTAATGTATCCTCAGCCAATTGCATTTGGACAAATGGCCAAATTTTTTTTTGCCGTCAAATGTTTCAAACTTAAGTTCGACAGTAGGTTCAATTTCATAATAATAAAGACATATTTATCGATGTAAAGTTTTTTTATTATTTTTTATTAAATAATGTTTATACGTTTATACGTAATATTGAAACAAGCAAACCGAGTTTAGTAATATATATTTAAATATTCAATATAATTACCTCGTTTTTTGTTTTATTGCACATCAAGAACGTCATGTAAATTTCGCTCAGATATCTCAAGGACCAGACTATCAAAACTGACCACCTATAGGTGAGAGCGTCATGTTTTTTAGATTCATTGTAAGCATTGTAAATCTCAAATGAAAAAAACAGAAAATAACTTGGTACTTTGAAAAAATTCATTAATGCGTAAAATATATTTAACGCCTTAGCCATGGCGCAAAGCTCGTGATGAATATGAAAAAGCTTTGTGATATTTCTACAATATATAATTTTGCTGATAATTAAAGTACGTTCAGCACTTTGGCCAATACGGCAACACTCTTGATGAAGACGATTGTTAAGAGCTTCAAACTGTACCTTCAATACGAAGAGAAAAAAATCAAACTGTATGCTTCGCGAATTGATTATAAACAAACAAATGCAATACACATAAAGAAATTCTCTACGATACTTTGCTCCGAATATACCCAAAGTCATACCAAATACAACAAGGTGGAATATATTTGTTATTGTTATTAAAAGCACCGCAATATTCCAACATTGCTTATATGATATGGATCATCCTAAATTTTTTAAGCTTCTATCAATATCGCTTAGTTTTTTTACGAAACATATAAACTTTTTTTGGGATATTTCTCTTTCGAGGATGCAAAACTGAACGATTATCAACCTAACCTAACCTAACCTAACCTAACCTAACCTATCACTTAGTATTTTAATCTGTTTTAAGTGCATGTGCAATGCATGTATTATTTAATTGACAAGGTTATAAAATTTATGTTATGTTTAATGAAACTTTTTTTACACATTAATAGGATTGCGCTTTTTATTTATGAGTAAATATAATGATTAATATATAAACAAGTAAATCAAATCACATTAAATTTAGAATTAGGGGGTTAATTGCTATAATGTGAATATTTATTTTGTGATACCTATAAAAAAATTAAAAAATCATTTTTACTTCAACTTAACGGTAGCTTGTTAAAAAAACACTTTCAAGGATTAATTTTTTTAATAAACTTTATCACTATTATTACAAAATAAAAAATCATCTATATTTTTGTTTTGAAAATATTTTGTTTGTACGAATTGTATTGAAATTATAAAAAATAACTATTCATGTAATTATTTTAATTATTAGTTAACTGACTTAAAACATACCTCAATTTTTGTAGCGTGGCACATTGAAAATGTCA
The DNA here is from genome assembly GCA_022606575.1 of Glossosoma conforme. Lineage (NCBI taxonomy): Eukaryota > Metazoa > Arthropoda > Insecta > Trichoptera > Glossosomatidae > Glossosoma > Glossosoma conforme. Next base: position 1,310,469 of record JAGTXR010000001.1, read on the forward strand.
CAAAAATGTCGCTTAAATATTTTAGAGCCCAGAGAATCAGGGACACCCATCTCTGAATGGATACGTTTTGATCCCTTAACTCGATATAAGCGTAATACATTTCATTTGAGAAACACATCATATAACTTGGAATTTCCTATAAATTAATCATAACAAAAAGCGAATTTAATGCTTTGGCGCATTCGCATAGTTCGTGATGAACTCGTATAATCTTTGCAATTTTTTTGAAATGAGCGCTTTTGTTTATTAAAAATGTCAGCTAAGGAGTTTGTCCAATACGACTGCATTCTCGAACAAGACAATTGCTTAAAGCTTCAAATTGTATCTCCAGGATAAGCAAAAAGAAATTGAATTGTACGCTAGATGAATTAATAATAAACAAACGCGTTGCAAGCATTATTCCGCGATAAAATCGATTGAAAATGAACGTACACTAAATTAATATAAAAAGTATGAATATATTTTGTATGAAAATTAAAATTAATGCCAAATTCCAGCATCGCTTATAAGATGTTAAGCAGCCCATTTTTTTAAGGCGTTTATCAATCATGCCATTTTTTTTATGAATTCAACAAACTGTTTTTGAGACATTGCTCTTCCGATTATAGAAATAGAAACGATGACCATTGGCATAAACATTTGGATACCCCATACAAAGCTTATCACCGACAATCCTTTCTTGATCCATTCTTGATTTGCATAACCTAATCCGATGACAATTGCCACGAGAAATGCAACAGCGATCAAACTTTTCGCGACACATCGAACAATAATTCGACAGCAAGTAACATTATCACTATTCTTATATATTTGGAAAGGTTTCACCAATGTGAAACAGGATAAATTATAAATTGGGATAAAAGCTTTAAGTATCTCATTACTGAATGTATCAGCCATGGTACCTATAGTTAAACGTGTGAGCTTTTTAAAAAGGAAATACTTCTTTGAAAATACATATGTATTTATTCACTTATTAGTAATTACTTAGTGGTTGCGCTAAAAAATTCATTCATTTTATCAGCTGATGAGATTATTTAAAATTAAATATTTTATTTGATTACCCACAAACATACTTTGTGACGCATTCGTAAATGAAAAACTCTAACTAAATATTGCTATTTAAATAACCTCCTCGGTTTCCACGGTCAGATTTGATATTGTGGGTTTCTGGTTTAGCCGTGTGTGGCGAATTTCTCCTTTCTAATTTTTCGAACGCCATTGCAGGGGTCTTCTCGACATTATGTTCGAGGAGGTATGCTCCTTAGAACATACTCGTTATGACGCTCATGGAGATACGTTTCTTGGAACATACCCACCGTACACAATTCTCCAACATGACACTCGTGAAGGAACGTTAGGCTGACGGTTAAACTACCTCCAGATACCGATTCATCACTAAGTCATCAACCCTGAAGAATACCCCTGCAATGGCGGTCGAAATATTAAAAAAGAGAAATTCGCCACACACGGCTAAACCCTAAAGCAACAATATCATACACCACTATGAACTTACATATTGTTTTATGGTTTCCCTTTAATTATTTATTTCCTATAATAATAAATGGAACCGTAGTTTCAAGGTACAAGGTTTGCATAAAGTTGTAACATACTTTATCATTTAATATTCATTTCATAGTTAAATCGGTCGTCACAAATTGCCATAAGTTTTATCGACCACTCAGATCATTTTTATTCCAGTGTTCACAGTTATCATCTATCATTGTCTTTGACTTCTCCTAAGACCTTAAAGATTTTATCTAAAAGTATATTTATTCATGCTCCTCAACAATTTCCATAGCAAAAACCTAAGTATCCGAGGATGTTTGTTAGTCAGCATTTACAAAATTTTTTTTTTTTAATTATTATTATTAGATTAATTTGTAGACAATTGTTGGCCCGAAGCCGTCAAAATCTTAAGATGTGGCTAAATTCAAATTTATAAGTAACTAGCTGACCCGGTGAACTTTGTTTCGCCCGAAAGGTAATAAATGAGCAGATTTTGGATTTTATTAAGTTGAATTTTTCGGCACATATGATATCATATATTTGGTCTGGTTGAATTCTATTGCAGTAATCGACGAAACTTCAGCAAGTAGTTGTCAGCATTTCGACGAATAATCAAACTATATGCGTAATAATTCGGCGAGCTAACCTTCTTGGTAGTTTCTTCACCTGAAATTAAGACAAAAGATTTGCCATTTTGTATGTAAAGCTTACATCCATATTTGTAGCATAATTATAAAGGGGTGAAGATAAACGATTTTAAATCGTTAGCCGGTTATTTGTCCAATTTTCTCTAAGCAAACATCTTAATCTTTAAGTCTGTTATTTTCATGGTAATAAGCAGTGTAATTGGTCATTTATTGGAAATCTAAAGCAAAACCAAGCACTGTAAAATGTATGTCATGACGGAATCTAAACTATGATATTGATTATATATATATTGATTACTCACCATTCAATGGATTTTTCATTTTGATATTGAAATAATATCCATCTTCACCTTGCCAAAACATTAGTGGGTATTGCACGTGTCATATGAATGACGTGTTTCAGATATCTGTTGTAGTTGCCCAGTATCACGACGTGTGTACCAGATGGTCGTTTATCTGCTCTGATTACAACTTTGTAGACGTCGATCAAGTTCTTCCTCCATATTGTCATTGAAGTATATTTGTACAAATTTATGCTTTGCATCTTCGAGAGGTTGGAATGATCCGATTCGATGGTGAATCTGTCCTTGTATCTACAGAATCAAAAGCAAAGACAATATTACTGATTTATAAACCCTTTTTTTTAGAATTAGCATACATAATTCAAAGTAATAAGTGTAGTATGTTATTCTGTTAATTATATTGTGTGTAAGTACAAAAATAAATAAATAAATACCTTGAATGTCGGATTAAATCCTCGTTCTTCGATACGTTCAGGTGAAATTGTTCTTCTTCAGTCCTTTAATTTGCAATGTTTTGAATCCTAGTATTTTAAAGATTCTTTATTGGCCATGTATTTTTGTGCATGGGTTGCACTTTTCAGTGAAGCACCTTGTTATAGACGACATTTTTTGTTTTATTATCATGCTCAAGAACAAATAACGCAGATGATCTTCCAACCCGTGAACATGCTGCATTGATCTCTTGACGTCAATCAAGTTCTTCTTCCATATTGTCATTGAATTATATTTGTAAAAAATTATCCTGTCCATCTTCGAGAGGTTGGAATGATCCGATTCGATGGTGAATCTGTCCTTGTATCTACAGAATTAAAAGCAAAAACAATATTACTGATTTATAAACTCTTTTTTTTAGAATTAGCATACATAATTCAAAGTAATAAGTGTAGTTTGTTATTCTGTTAATTAGATTGTGTGTAAGTACAAAAATAAATAAATAAATACCTTGAATGTCGGATTAAACTCTCGTCCATTCTAGAGTTCGTGCAAGCGAATCGTTTTGGCAGATCGTAAAGAGACTTGTCAATGTTTTCGTTGAAGGTGTGTCGCAAACAACGTCCATTGGCCCAATGCGAACACTAGTATGCAAGCAGTTATCAATGCTGCAATTGTGTCGAAATGCTGCTCGAATCAAATCAGTACTTGAAAAATTTCTTTTTAAACGTCGAAAATTATCAATTTGTTCATGGCTAAGGTTTGCTAAACAATTTTGCAATGCTAAGCGAGCCGTTTCGCGGGACGCCTCGATTTGAGATTGTGATTGTGAAGCACGCAGTCGAGCCATGCAAACCCGGTATTGTTCCCGCGAGATTTCTCGCTCTTCGTCAGTCCTTTCATTGACAATGTTTCGATTCCTTGTTGCATGACGGCATTGTTGTGAAAGATTCGAACGTTTTGGTGGCGGCATTATCAATAATCAATAATAATATCAGCAGAATGCTCTCGAAACAAAACGTCAACCGATAGACAAAATATCTATCAAACCATAGACAAAAAAACGATAGATGGCTTATGCCTTTCCATTAGCTTTTTATTATAACATTTTTAACAAATAAAAGATTAAACTGATATTTTGACTAATATTTATTTTGTTTTTGTCTTTTTATCCCTGTCTTTGTTTTTTTTTTTGTTTCAAAATATTCCGTACCTTACGTAGGTACCTACTTACAATACCTACTTTGACGTCATTTTTGTTATCGCGTTGGCTATGGCAACACTTTCTCAAACTGACTGTTCTGTCAAATGACAATAGTCTTGTATGAAAACATGTTTACGTAAATGTTCAATATTTTTTCTTAATCAAATCAAGTTTGAGTATCTTATAGCTTTATTACGGTTCTAAGCTACCTCCTTACCAATTTTCAGGCAAATCAGTTTAGCCGTTCTTGAGGTATAAGTGGTGGTACTAAGACGACTTTCTTTTATATATATAGATTAAATATACACATACTAAAATGCAACAAATTCTTTTTATACGCATAAATTCGTTCAGAAAAAATATTGGCAGAGGCGGGATGCGAACCAGCGAACTTTGGAACCAACCATTTTTTCAAGTTCAATACCCTTGACCACACGACCATCGACTGCCCGAATCGATGCGTCGAAAATCTTGCATTTATTACATTGTTACCAATGTTATCATCGTATAACGATAGATGTCTGTATAGTAATTATTCATATCAACTTTATTAAGTAAATATTAAGATTTTTTTTTTATTTAACAAGAAAATAGTTTTTTTCGCTTAGAACTCATTTAATTTTCTAGGGCGGTTTAATTGTGTTTTCATGTTTGCAAGCAATAAATTCATTCGGTGGGACATACACACTACTTTAAAGTCAAAAGTCCACTCTTATCTGAACATTGCAACAACCAAGCCAGACGACATAGAACTAATCTGACTTTAGGAATCTAGCGTTTCAAGTAACGCCTCATAATTGAGGAACAAAAACGCAATGCCATAGAGAAGTAGTAATGCAGGCAGCTTACTATTTAATTACAGTGCATTTCAATTCACGAAATAACTGCAAATAAAAGTAATTCGTAAGTTGAAATAATAAACGAGTAAAACTGTTTTATTTCAAATGGTTTTATAAATGGAATCTGATATTGTAGTTTTTGTAAAAACAAAAACCATATACAAGAAATAACACGTAATATGGTGAATAAAAAATGACGTTTATTAGCTCTATGTTTCTTATTATTTAAAGGAAGAATAAGCGCTATTTGTGGAGTGTTTATAAATGATGTATTGATTTTTCTAATTTTTTTCCCATATTTTTTCCACATCTATAATGTAGTCACCATAAAATGCTATTACTAGGTTCTGTCAGGTGCTACTGTATTTGTCTTTCTTTAAGACAACTTCTCACCCAGAAGTCCATTTAAGAAAATATATATGGTTATTCACGGCAAGAAACCGGAGACTTGGGATGAGGTTGCAGCTATAGCTCCTAGTATCGCGGGCGGGTATAGCTTAGTAGTCAAAGCGTTTGCTTTGAAAGTTAAAGGTCGTAGATTCGATCCCCGACGGAGATTAAAAAAAAAGAATTTTAAATCGATTCTCGAGCTCTAAAATACCCCCGGTTGGTGTGAATTGATCCTTAACCCGTAATGCTAGTCATAGCCTATTGAATAAAATTGGTGGTAGACGAAAGTCGTCCCGTGAAGACCGCCCATTCATAGTAAATTCCTATAATAATAAGGATGATGCATAAATCTCGGGCTGTAGTCTATGACGTTGGCGGATCAATACTCCACATGCAGCGCTTAGCCCATATGCACTATGGTTAGTGTCAGAGAATTCCACAGATGAGACTTCAGAATTACTATCACCATCTGTCGGTATTATCCTGTATCTGTTCACATAAGAAAAAAGCTGTATATTTAAGGCATATTTAAAGTGATGTATTGATTAGCATTTATACAAATATTAAATTGTTAGCATGATACTTTTAAGGTCCATTTTTTGGTCTTAAGAAGCAGTCATCTTATGCCACACTCAAGAAACTTTTTGAAATAAAATTGATTTTTTATATTCTGCATGTTTTCCTGGTTATTTTCTAGGAAAGCATACAGAATAGCACAGTTGATAAAAAAAAATTGTTTTTAATGACGCTCAACGAAGACATTGAGAGCTTGCAAGCTGAAACGATCTGCAGAAAGGGTTATAATGGATATATAGGATTACTAAATATCTAAATGACCAAGTTCAGTGAAATTTCTTATCTAAATGATCCTAAATGTCAGTCGGGTAATTTGTTTCAACCAAATTTACATGTGTGTAATACTCAGCGCTTAGATATTTGGTGATACTTAAAAACATTTATCGGTCATGCAAAAATAAAAGAAAATATAAACTTGCAAAATCACAATCATGTGGTATTTTATTTATTTATGCATTAAAACACGAATGAAACAAATGAATAGTAAATGGTGAAATAGTACGTGAATCTATGATAATAATAATTTTCTTAACAGTTCTAAGTAAGTATTTTTGATAGAAAAAATTATGTAACTCTTATACGTTTGATGAAAATTTCATTCTTCGTTTGAATTACTTTCTACAAATTGTATAAGAACAACAATATGACCGAATGAAGCAGCAAGCATCTGAAAAGAAAAAAAAATGCTGTACTGTACATAATTTCATGTTTCACTTAAATTTTTATGTAATTTAAAATTGAATCAATTAGACTTTTGACATCATCATGTAGCCCCTGCTGACTGGTATCGGACACCTCGATATACAATCTTTCGTCTCTTATTTTTGGTCGCTCGTCGTGCATTAAGGTGTCGCCATGTAATTTTAGACGGGTCCACTAACGAGTGTGTTAGTTATATACATTGCCAATCGAGCGCATGGCGAGAGCCGCAGCGCCGACGACCCCGTGGAGCCAGTCACCCCCCGACCGTCGGTGGAGCATATTGTATTGTGGCTCGACCTATGCTGTGACTAGGTCGAGCCAGAAGTTTGTCAATTTGTAACGTAAATATATGTCAATGTGCTTCTGAAAAAGTCTGTGTTATCAATCTGCTCCCAATCATGTAACATGATAGAATCCGAAACGAGGATATCCGAAGAAGAACTCAAGTAGTAGAGGCTACCCAACAAAAAGGCACACTCAGGTAGCAATGGGCAGGACATATCTGTCAAAGTGAAGACGGCCGTTGGGGGAAAAAATGTTGAATTGGAGCCAAAGGACTGGCAAATGAAGCAATGGCCAACCTCTTGCAAGATGGGGCGACCTCAACCTCGTCAATTTCAACATTTCCAAAACCCAATCATGTACTTTCTCCACCAAGAAGACTGCTATGGATTCTGTATAGTTCAACAGTTGTTCTCTTCCGAAAGCAAGCTCCATCAACATGCTTGGATTATCAATCTCGAATAATGTCAAATATTACGATTCAATTAAGTGTAAAGTCGGTCTCGCTTCCAAAAAACTAGGTGTATTATATAGATCACGTCGGTACTACAACTATAAACAACTTATTCTTCTAAATATAGGACAAATCCGACATATCCTTGAATACGGCAGTCACCTTTGGATTGGAGCCCCAAAATACCTTCTAAACTTAATTGACTCAGTTCAAAGAAGAGAAATTCGTTTGATAAACAATGACACCCTTACGTCTAATCTACAATCAATGGAACACAGGCGTAAGATTGGTTCACTTAGTCTTTTCTTCCGTTATTACCACGGTCGCTGCTCTTTGGAACTTAAAGAACTAATTCCTCCTGCACCCACTCACAGCCGACAAACTCGTCTTGCACTTGCCGAACATTCATACACGGTTAATGTATGTCGACCAAGAACTGGCAGCTTCCAAAATTCCTTCCTTAATGCCACCGGTAAGCTATGGAATGCTCTTCCAGCGTCTGTGTTTCCTCGTTCCTACAATCTGGATCTCTCCAAGAAACAGATAAATATACACTTATATACGCAATCTCCCCAACTCACACACAAACACGAACACAACACACGTTTCCCGCATGCAGCGTCCAGCCTCCCTGGTTGAGCGTCATAGAGTGCACTGATCTTGACCGGATGTGCTCTCCTGCATGCGTTTATATACAAAAATAAATGAACTGACGTTATAAGAATAGCGGTAGTGGCCTGGATGCGGAAAGCGGAGGATTTAAGAGGATGGAGACTCACGCGGGAGGCCTAGGTCCAACAGTGGACGGACACAAGCTGATAGTATTAAAAATATATTTTGCTTTATATATGTATAAACTATGACTGCTTACCACATACAAAACTGATAAATCCAGAGAGAAGAATCCATAGATATTAAAAACAACTTTCTGATGAGCTAATTGTAAATACGCCATTTTAATCTGAAAAAAGTTTAAATTAAATCAATATTACGTATAAAAAATAATAATTTGCAATAATAATCATAAGGAAAAATAAAATGAGTATACATGATTAATTAAAATATGGACCTCGTAGCCTTCATATCTTAAAAGCAATCTAGATCACGAAAACCAACAAAATGGACTTAATACATCTGTCAGATACTTTGAAAACTATCAGGATCAAACGATGTGGAGGACGGATAGTGGACGAAAGATTTTCATGATGTAACTTGATACATACCACTGGAAAAACGTGCTTCCTATTTCCTTTCATAAGATCATTACTAAGGATGATTGCTGTCCTGTTGGACTGAAATGAAATAAAAAATACGTTAAAAAATCATGAAGACCAAATAACTTAAAAACAAACGGTTAAAAATTATGTAGAAATACTATATTTTTGGTATTTTAGCTCATTATGTTTCAGTCTCAAAGGATATCCACTTAATAAAGAACAACAAATACGATGAAACACTTTACATACTGATGTATAATAAAATAAATGTGTCATTTTTATTTGGAAAAAAAAAAGTGTTATATAAATGAATTTTAACCTCACATGCAGATATCTATAATATGCCGTTAATATAAAAACTACTTATATAGTTTTAAGGTGTTTTAATGATAAAAAAGTTTATAACCTCAGCTTTTGCAGCGTTGCACATAATAAAGATCATGAAAATTTCACTCATATATCTAAGGGCTGAAATTGTCATTGCCACACATTTCAACACCGAACAATCCACTTTTTTCAGTTCAATGTAAACGTAGTACATTTGATTCGAGAAACACATCATGTAACTAGGAATACACAAAAAATTCATCGAACTGTAAAACGAATTTAAAACTTTGGCGCTTTTACAAAGATCGTGATGTATACAAAAAATCTCAGTGATCTTTTTGAAATAAATGAATTTGGATATTATCACACTTGTTTCAGAGCTTTTTCCTATGATTTCGCATTCTTTTGCCAAGCACTTGTTCAATGTTTCGAACTGAATTTTCAGAACGAACAGAAAAAATGCAAGCTGATCTTTGCAAGAGTTTATGATTAATAAACATACTGTATACATAGTAAGCAAAGTCCACTGATACCTTATGCCGAAAATAAAGAGATTAATAATAACCATAATAGCTACTAATAGTATTGGAACTATTGCAAGAGCGATTGAAAGAACCCAACATCTGTTTTAATTAACGCGGCATTGTAATTTATTCAAACGATTATTTATGTGTCCAAGTTGTAATACAAACCGAACGTATTTCTTTTGTGAAAAAGATTTTTCTATAATGCACACGAAAATTATTATCACTGGAATGAATATTTGTATTCCCCATACAAAATTAACAACTGTAAACCCAGTTGACATCCATTCGTTATTCGAAAGAAAAAGTACGACAAATAGAATAATGAGACATAAAATTGATGCAAGGTTTTTCAAAAAGCTGTGCTTAATAATTGTACAGTATGCAATGCATTGAGCATTTTTGTGAATTTGGAAAGGCTTCACCATGGCTAGGCAAGATAATATGCACAATGGCATAAAATTCTCCAATATGTCTTCGCTGAAAGTTTCAGACATTGCATCTATTTTTTTCGTTCTTCCTGGTTTATCGTTCAAAGAAAGCTCCACACAGTTAAAATTTACATCGATTTTAATGCATTTTGTAATGTTGGCTAAGTGGGAAAACAAATATGTCATTATTCATCACTTGACTTGGCTTTCATAACTCATTTTTATAATCAATCAAATTTATTTTACATTTCTTCCATTCATCAGAAAACGCTCATTTGTATTGCAACTCAATTAAGGATTAATACTTATTAAAAATAAACTTATGTTTTTATAATGTAAAAATGTTTTTTTAATTGATGATAAGCTAATAACCAACGTACCCGATTTTATATATAAAATAACAAATAAGATAGATGGTATAAATGAATGTTACTATATTACTTCGCTGTATATAACATTAAAATTTTCTACAACATATAAAAATATATGCATACATGTTGAACGTAAAAAAAATATATATGTTAATAAATAAATTCAATAATAAAAACCAAATTATGTTTTTATTAAAGACAACGTTACATTTATACAAAATTCAAAAAAATATAATTTTTAATTTTTGCTTTATTCTATAATTGCCGGCTCAATGGTTATAGCGTTTGCTCGGCAAGCCGAAGGTCGTGGGTTCGATCGCCGACGGAGATAAAAAAAAAGTTCTTTAATCGAACTCTGAGCTCTAAGATACCCGCAGTTGGTGTGAATTTGATCCATCACCCGTAAAATTTTTAAGTACGTAATAAATTAGTATTTAAGTACATGATAATGTTATATTTACCTCAACCTTTGTAGCGTTACATATGAAAAAAGTCAGGAAAATTTCGCTCAAATATTTTAGAGACCAAATTACTAAAATTAAACATTTGTAAGCGGAGGCATCTTGTTTTTTTAATTCGACGATAACGTAATACATTTGGTTCGCAAAACATATTAAATATATTGGGACTCCTACCAAATGACTTAAAGAGTAAAATGAATTTAGTGCTTTAGCACTATCGCAAAGCTCATGATGAATCTCTAAAATCTCTAAAATATTATTGAAATAGAGATCCTTCCTGACTAAAAATGTTCGCTCACAATTTTGGCCAATGAGATTACAAACTTGATGTAAGACGTTGTTGAGAGCTTCAAACTGCATCTTAAGCACGACCAAAAAGAAATCAAACTTGATGTTGCACGAGTAAGTAATGAATAGAGATGCAAAATAAATAACTAGAATTTTTTCTCTATGTGCTATGCCAAACATAATGATATTGTTTGTCATTAATATAACGAATACCATGTTTGGTACTATTGCTAATAGTAATGCGATATTCCAGCATCGATTATAATTAACACAATATCCCAAATCTTTCAACCGATTATTTATGATGCCTAGTTTTATCACGAATCTAACAAACTCTTTTTGGGTGAGTGCTTTACAAATTAGACATATTTCAGCCATAAGCATTGCCATAAAGATTTGCACTTCTTTAATCAATTTCCCCAGCGTCAACTCTTTGTTAATAATGTCAAAGTTTACATAAAAAAGAACGATGTATAAAGATGCAAATAATACAGCCATAACAATGCTTTTTAATATGATAAGTTTGATGACTCTACAGCACAGTTTGTTTTCACTTGTCTTGTAAATTTGAAAAGGTTTCGTTGTAGTCAAAGTGGATAGTACATAAATTGGCATAAATGATTTTAAAATTTCTTGACTAGACGCAGTTGACGTAACAGACATGATGTTAACGTTTTCACGGACTATTTTGTATTAAATCAAATATTTTAACGTAGAAGCACTCAGGTTATTATACATTTACTAAGTGGATGAGCTAAGTTAATTTCGAACCGTCATATTACAGTATATCAATCACATTTATCTAATTATGAAAAAAAAGGTTATTGTTACTAGCAGTTTTATTTGTGAAGTAATAATAATACTGTGCAAAAAACATACCTGCTCTTTTACAGTGTGACACATAAAAAATGTCAACAAGATATCACTTAAATATCTTCCACCCCACACAACTCTGTTAACAAATCTTGGAAGAGACGTTTCATGATTAATTATTTCAACGTAACTGGTGTACATTTGATTTGCAAAACATATACAATATGTTGGAATGCCAAACAAATTTGACAATGCGAAAAAATAATTCAACAATTTAGCACTATCACAAAGCTCATGATGAAGTTGAAAAATTATAGAAAACTTCTTGGATAATATATTATTTGTTATAATCATTGTACTTTCGTTAATTCCGCATATGCGCACCAACTCATTGTGTAACATATTGTTGAGACTTTCAAATTGTATTTTTAGGACGTACAAGAAATAATGAAATTGAATGTTGAACGAATTTATCAAGAAAAGAGACGTACAATATATGAAAAATAGACTTTTAACACCTGCTGTGCCATTAACAAAAATATTCAAAAATAATGTTATTGCAGTGAATAATGTTGGAACAATAATCAAAAGTAATGAAACATATCTGCATTGATTGTAATTAACATCGTAATTTAACATTTTCATGTGAACATCAATAACACTGAGTTTCTTGATAAAGTTTACAAACTTGTCTTGTAAAACTGCTGATCCTATCAGGCAAGCGTTAACAAGTATTAAAGGCATGAACACTTGAATTCGTCTTGCAAAATTTATGTAATTGAAACATTTTTCCACCCACTCAGTGTCTAAATAACTGAGAACAGTAAATATAGATGATACTAATGCACATTTAAAGATACTTCTTGTAACTGCTTGCTTAATAACTCTTATGCATAATTGGTTTGCACTGTTTTTATATATTTCAAATAATTTCATTGTAGTTAAACGGCAAATAAAATAAATTGGTAAGAAGTTTTCCAATATATCATGACAAAATATTTCGGTCATTGCTAAGCTGGGCTTTGTCTTTCTATGAAGCACTGAAAAAATGATAAACAATGTGCAAACATAATCAATAACTATTCAGAATGATTGTTATTTTTAACGATTACATGATTATCTACTATTTGATAAGGAAAATAATAATACATTTCAAATATACATTTTAAAATAATCTCATTTCATTTTTTTAAGTATGCTTTCACCTAACTAACAGTTGTTACAATTATTATAAGGGAAATAACTTATTTTTTAACGACGTACAAAAATCAACATCATTAACATATCCTCTCCCTTTACCGGACCACATGATCGTCGCGAACTAATATCATAAATCTCTTTAGACTGCCACAGTCCTAGCCTCATTACATATAAGACAATTTTCCAGGTTTATGCTCTTATGTGCCATCTGAAGAACTCGTGTTAAAGATTTCTGTCTGAGAATAGGTCAAGTCAAAAATTTTAATTATTTGCCTTTAAACCCAAACCCAACCCCGCTATCGAGAGCTTTTTCGCATTCAGTCCAGTAGCACTAGCGGCTAATCCTCACGCTTTTCGCGATTCAGCAACAGATCACCAAGAAAAGCAACTCGAGACACGTTTGTAGTGTACTAACCATTCAAGAAGCTAGTCTAGAATCAGTTTGTGGTTACGCTGTGCGCTGAATTACAGTCACGGGACGGTCTAAAGCCACTATCAAATGCTATTAAACTATATATTCTAGAATACCTCTCTTATAAAATAAAGCTAGTTACTATGTCAACAGTGGCTATTCGTCAGACTTTGGAGTGACAATTGATATATCACACAAAAATGGTAGTTTTAAAAGGATTTTGGCATATGTTATATCAGTGATTTCCATAGTGGTCTATACAGACCCTTAGGGGGACCTTCAAGTGTTCTATGGCAACAGAAAAAAAATTGGCGTCTATAAATGAAAATGGGGGTCTTCAAAGATAATTGCATCTCGCCGCCAGCTAGAGTTCCTTCCGGAATAATTCTGTTACTGCACACAACACAGTCATTAGACTCATTGTCTAGTCTTGCAATGAAGTAAGGATTTAATTCCAAGCAATCTTCAGTATCCATAGTACCTGGGCGTCCCTTTTTCCTCGACGCCTGGCGAAGTCATGCGCCTCATACTCCGTCCTCAAGTTATTTTGATACCTGTTAGTTTTTGTCACAACCTGATATATTTAATCATCTATGCAACTGAAAGAATCCATAAGCAGTGATAAGTCATTGATTGTCTGAAATTCAAATGCCTTAATTTGCAGGAGAGTATGGGAACTCAGGATTTAGACAAGTTTCAGTCAGTGTAATCCAGTTATTAGTCTCACTTTGGCTTTCGACATTTGTAGTACAGCATGATTATCTGAGCTGTTGACATTACCGTCTTCAAAATCACTATTAAAAGACTTGTATTCACTATCAATATCGTAGAATTCATCTTCTGAAAACACATGGTCTTCAGATGATATATTAATCCTTTATAGGACAGTGGAAAATATAAATACCACCACAAATAAATGCCATTTTCTTAGTTAATTTCGATCTAAAATGATTTTTGTGGGCTTTTTTTATTTAATATATTTATATAAGAATGTAGACAGTGTTCAATACGTGTATCATTATTATGCAAGTTTAAACTTATCGCGTGCGTTACGACAACAATAAAGAAAAGTGGTAAACATTTTTGCCACCGTGCATTTGTGCGCCTGACCTTGCAGTGTTTTGAAGTGTTTCAACATGCCTCCCGGATTTTTCCGTTTCCAGAACGTCTTTGGAATGAAAACTATTATATAATATTACATTTTAATAATAAGTTGGTTTTATTTAATGTAAATTATTTTAACATTTACATTTCATTATAATAAACTAAGTAGTAAATATATTTGCCACCGTGCATGCACACGCAGTTGTTTTCTTAAACGTTAGGTGGCATTATAATTGACCACCATGGAGCCTTATACAAGTAACTATTTTTTTTTTAATATTTTTTTCTTGCTCCGTAGACTGAAGATATTTTAATTAAATTTATATTTTCTTAAAAATCAACAAAAAACGTTATTCCCTATAAAGAGTTAAGCGAAGTTCCAGCCATTTTGAGAAAATATTTTTCTTACCTAATTCTTTTGTTAAATATTATTTAACCATGTTCAACATATTTCCAAATATCAGGTTAATATAATATTGAATATTATAATTATCATAAGCAGTAATCTCGCGTTACTATTTTTGTGCACAAAAATGTACTACAAACGCATCTCATGTCTCGTCGGCCACCAGCCGACAATGGAGTTGTTAAAGAAAAGTGGCTGTTGGCTGACTAAAGAGTGCTAAAGGGTTTACTTGTCTTTTTATTGAATGTTTGTATGTGTAATATAATGCTTAGTGAGTAGGAGGAATAGCTCACATGAAATAAATATAATTAAATTGACTTACAGTATTCTAATAGTTTGATATGCATTATATCTAGGATCAGAAGGGCAAGAGTTTAATGCGTCTGGAAGTCAAATAGGCAAATATCAAAGTTGTTTGACTATATAGATAATTACTTTCTTTTACAATATTTATATAATTACCTCCATTTTTGTAGAGTCGCACATTGAAAACGTCATAAAAATCTCGCTTAAGTATCGTATCGCCCATATAATAAGAACTACGCATTTCTGTGCTTCTACGTCTTTCCTTCTGGATTCGATAAATGTGTAGTATATTTGGTTGGAAAAACACATCATATAGCTTGGAATTCCCAGCAGATTCTTCAACGCATAAGACGAATTCAAAACTTTAGCAAGATTGCAAAGATTGTGATGAATGTGAAATATTTCAGCGATCTTTTTGTAGTACAAATGTTTAGTTATAACAACAGTTCGTTCAGAACTTTGTCCAATGCGATCACATTCTTTAATCAAGCAATTGTTTAACGCTTTAAATTGTGTTCTTAAGACGCATAAAAAGAAACCAAATTGTACCGTGCAAGAATTATTAATGAACAAACAAGTGCAGTAAATGACTAATAAAGTCCATTGTTGCTCAACGCCAAAAATAAAAAGGTTCGTAACTAAGATAATTGAAATTAATCCATTCGAGATGAGAATCAACATGATTGATATATTCCAACATTGCTTATAGCTTACAGAACAGTCTAAAATATCTAAGCGACTTTCGATAATGCTTAGTTTTTTCATGAATCGTACGAACTTTTTTTGTGAGAGTGGTTTTCCGATCAAGCAGATGAAAAAGACGATCATAGGTAGAAATATTTGGATTCCCCAGACTATATTCTGAACACTCAATCCAGTTACCATCCATCGGTTATCGAAATAAAACAATACTATAGCGATACAAGTGAGCACTGCTGATGTCAAAACATTTTTAAGTAAACTGTGTTTAATAATCCTGCAGCCCTTTATTTTATTACTGTTTTTGTATATACAAAATGGTTTTACAGCTGTAACGTTCGACAGCATGTAAATTGGCATAAAAGCCTCCAATAACTCTTGACTGAACGTGTCAGCCATGTCTTCCGAAGGTTTCTGATTAAAACGTTATTTTGTTATAAAAATATCTAATGTTTGGAATACAAAATGACCGAGTGCTTTCTGATTAATTATCATATGACAAGCAATTGTATGACATGTTATTATAATTGCCTTATTCCTTGGTATGTTGTTAAGAATTCTTGAATAGAATTCAAATATTTATTTTTTATTTGATTGTATTATATTTTTTAAGCATTGAGTAGAAAACATGAAATTATAACTTGTCTGCACATTAATTTAATAATTATAAACATATTCTTTCCATATCCTTAAAAGATGTATGGAACATATGGTCACAAAAAATTACCACCACTTAGTTCTGTCAGCTGCCACTACCCGTTTCTCGTTCTAGGACACACGAGTATCTATCTGCACATGTTGATCTAGTTAAGAACGTATTTTATTCCCGGAAACCAATTATTAATAAAATTAGTTAATTGTTTACTGTCTTATTTTTTCATATTATTTCACTTGTTTGACAGTCATCACATTTTATACTACTAGATACCAGTTGTATGGATTGACCCATATAACAACTTTTCTATTGACTTTGTGGAGTAGCAATATAGGCAGCGATCTGAAGGCTTAGTATTTTTCTGTCTGGAAATTCTATTCTGGAGTTAATGTACACAACGGATCACTAATTAGATTTTAAATTTATTTTGATCTTAGTAATTAAATATACTCATAGTATACATCAAATTTTTTATACGCATCAATTTATTCAGAAAAAATATCGGCAGAAGCGGGATGCGAACCTGCGACCCTTGGAACCAACCGTTGCTCATGTTCATTACCCTAGACCACTCGACCATCTCCTGCCCGAACTTATGCACGGAATAAGTTGTATTTATGTGTATATATATGTATTTATATTGTATATCATATAACGATAGATGTCTCTATAGTATATATTCAGTGTGTGTATGTTATTATTTATTATTATTCAATCAGTCAACATTTATTCACAAGCTTTTTTAATATTATAACTTTCCGACAGTCTATTTATTTAAGTAAGTACCCCCCGGTTTTGAACCTTGTAGAAGAAGATCGTGTAGTTGAAAATTTTGATGTATAGTATGTGTATATTTAATTACTAATAATATTGTGATATAGTCAATGATCAATAAAAGTAGATTAGAATATTGAAAAAATAAAATAATATTATAATAAATATTTAAAAATCCATTTTATTTGGTTCTATTGAAAATGATGTTTTATCAATGTATGTAAATTTAGAAATATTTAATATTGAAAAGAAATTAAATACGTTCGATTTAGCCCTTGCAGCTGGCTGGTGCTGAAAACCTCGAAGCAAAATATTTCGTCTCTTTTTTTTGCTCGTTTGACACCCATACATACAAAGTCTTGGTTAAGGTATAAAAACAAGGATAGGTAGATACATAACGAAATTGGTACAATTGATAAAACAGAAGTCCGCCACAATACAATATTATATTATTTAATTTTTGTAGATGGCTTGCTTTTTCAAAATAAAAACTCAACCCTAAACAGTTTGTTGAATGATAATGAGCGAGAAGATAAACGTTATTTATATTCAATTTTTGAAATGAAAATGGTAGAGTGCTCTAATACAAAATACATTAACGAAATGTAAATAATCTGTCAAAATTGTCTGGCATTTTTTTCGTTGCCTGAAAAGCGATAAGAGCTGCAAGTTTCCCTCGGAGGTAACTAAAGCCTTAATATAAAGTTGGCAGCTCCACATTATTCATCAAAGTTCTTTGCAAGTCAACAGTTTGACAGTTACAAACCTGCCCGAGTCTATACTAAAGACACAATGTAAGAATTTAAAACGCAATTATTACTTAATATTGTTCTACTTTCGATTGCTTTAAATTATATAACAGAATAATTTACAGATATTTTTATGTTGCACTTATTATATTAACATGATTTATATTAATTCATGCTAACATAGTACCCCTTCTTCTTCGTAGTATCAATCCGGTGGATTGGTTTGCAGCAACAGAATCTTGCATCTCGATCTCCATTCCTCTCGGTCCTCCGCAACCCTTTTCAGCTCAGCATAAGCGCTACAGTTCATGTCCTCGAATACTTGCTGCAAATACTCCCGTCTAGGGCGCCGTTCTGCAGTAATGTTCGAACATTCCAGGTGGCATATCTTGTTGGCTGAAGGTTTTTCTTATTTGTCTTGGTTGTTTTGTCTCGAGCAGTCCCCACCCGGAGATCCGATTGGGGGACTATTTTATCTCCGGAAAATTTTACTTGAGATGCAATCATATTTTGCTGATACGTGGGATGTCTTTAAGACCTTTAATGTGGTATTTTCCCCTTTATTTCCACATTCTAATGCCGTTGACCATAAAGGTTCATCCGCCTTAGGAGGGCATTTACTACCTCCAGGACAATAGAGTGCCCTAACCAGCTTGATCTGATGAGGTTAGCTGGGTGTTAGCTTATTCCGGCCAACATTCGGTCCAAAAAATCTGATCTTTCAAATTATCATCAACCACAACACAAATTGTTTTTCTGCGTAAAATTTCGTACAAGAAAAATGATTCATATGAGTTGCCATGGAGATATAAATAAAATAAAAAATGGCCGACATCGGCACGTTACGAGATCTTCCGCCAAAGATGTTGCGCGTCGATGCTGTTTAACGAGCGATCGCTAAAGATGCATATAAACCATAATACACGTTTTGTAGAGAATTTGATGACGATTCTGATGGTGTTAGAGAATGTTTATAAGTTTTATTTTTAAGTGCGATTTATTGTTTAAAACAAGTACCTCATGAGAGTCCTTATAGAGGAAAATAATATTTCAATAGATTTGGCGGTGAATTTTTGAAAGAAATGCCAAAGGTTGAGAAATAAACTTGTTTTATAGTATTTCAAAGTAAAAAATGTGCTTAATTAAAATGAAAAAAATGTGCTTTTTTTAAATTTATTTTAAAGACGAAAATTCTACAATCTTAAAAACGCTAGTTGTTTTAAAATAAGGATTCTTGTCACTCTGTTAAACCATCGTAAGCTGTTCATAAAATCTACTGCAAACAACTTTGAGCTGACATGCTACGAGGCGTGAATAATGGTGATTGACAGTGCTTTATGGCAGCGGATTTGAATGACCATGTGCTCCAGTTAGGTGAAAGATTGTGGTATTGATAATGATGAAAACTTTATGGTCGTCTTATAGAAACAAATAGCTAACGTTGGTTATGTTCATCGTGCAAAATTCTGAATTTGCATTTAATACTGAGGTGCAAATATAGGCGAGGCGTCGGGCAACAAAGCTTCCTTTTTGTGATCTTGTATGAAGAATTTACAGCTTTATAAAGGGATTGGATCCCACAGGCGGGCGTCCATGCTTCGGATGCATCGAGGTGCATATTCAAACAAGCTTCCAATTACCTGCATTCTGCATCGACAAGAGAATCGATTTTATTCAAACAGGATGCTTGCAAAAGGTACACCATTCTAAGCTTTCAATTTATGATGTGTTCAAAAAAGACACAAAACTTCAAAATTATATATCCATATATATATTTTCCCGTCTTTGAAATGCTAGAGCGTCTTTTAATTACATGTGCAATATCTGGTGCTCGCACCTATACTTGGTCAAAAAAGTGCAGATTAAACAGGCTTCTTGACACCTCACTTAAAGGTAATGCTCTATTCTAATTATGTAGGCTCCACTTTTTCATGTTGTGATAAAGTTTCGATCTCTTAAATAGATCTGATTTACTTGTTTTTATATCCGAATCTAGAGAACTAAGTCACATCAAATTTCCACCACATAGTTGTGTCATCTAATATTGTTCACACCTTGCGCATAAAATAATACATCACTACACCCCTACATACTTGAATGTGGTTCCCAAAAACCCGTTGACTAAAAGGCTTGTCAGCTGTTGTATTCGAGGCATATTTTTGGAGATTTTTTTATAATAGTTTTTAAAGTAGATCAGATATTTTCGTTGTCGATAGCCTGAGATATGGACAGTTTTTTACTAAAATGCGGCTTTAGTTGATGCATATATAATTATGTATTATCATTAAATCGTCTCATTTAAAACATATAAATTGATCAAACATAAGAAAAGAGGATTAAATACCTTACCCTTATTGTGTTGTTTACGCGTGAACTGTCATTGTTGGACTTGTGTTAAAGCGGAGGCATCCTTCAGAAGCAGACTCAAGACCCACCTTTTTACTCAGAGAGGCAAAGAAGCGCTTTTGGAATGATCATTCGGTCATAAAAGAGCGCTATACAAATACTAATATAATAATAATAATTACCCGGCTTACCTTATAAATGTTCATATAAAAAGCATATCTTTCCTTATTTTACCAGTTAGACGGTGTTCTTAAAGATGCATAAATACGATTCATTTTTTTGCAATATACTCGTATAAAAGTTTATTTTTTTTTTTTTATTTAATCAAATATAAAAAGATACATTTTTTACACAGTAATTAACATTTTAATGTTTTTTTTTTTTTTTTTTTAGATTCGCTTACCACACCACTTAAAGATAAGATCTTGTTTGTGGCGTGGGATTCATCTATGTTATTTTACAGTTTTATATAATTATACAGAATTTTACATACACACATTTATACATTTACATGATTTTGATATAATACTAACATTATATAAATAAAAATTTAAGACACTATATTTGGAATTAAATCTTAAGTATATACAAATTAATAATAAATTTTTAGTGCATTTCATTATTTCAATTTGTTATGCAGTGACGTCGGTTCTGTTCGTTAATCTTTTAAAGTAGTGTTTAACCTTTTCAATCAATATTTTAATATCACTGATCGCTTTTATTTCCCGAGGAAGATTGTTAAAATTAAATATTCCGTTATATTTGTAACCATTTTTTGCATGTTGTGTGTTAAATTTTGGTATTAATAAGTTGTACATATACCTAGCAGAATGACAAGTGTACCAGTTTTCAATTCTCCTTTCTTGAATAGTCTGTAATACACAAAAAGATATACAAATCAAATTTATATTTTTGGTAGCATTGATCCAAAAAATTATGGAAACATAATTTTGTTGCACACGATTTATCCAAAAGCAATTAAAGCGTTAGAAACTAATGATAACACATATGAAATTATGTTTGTGTTTTTTTACAAACATTTAATTATGATTTTGTTGTATGAAAGATAAAAAGGGTAGATAAAAATGCATTGTACAAATTGATATTATTAAAACATTCACTTACTGGTGATAAAATCTCATTTTTATATGTCGACAAAACGCATACTATAAGCTTCTGTGTGATACAAAAGCCACGCGAGTTATTGGAAAACCTGTCACAACATTTTTCAAAAGCGTAAAACATTTTCTACTCTGAAAATATTTCATCTAAATGATGAATTGTTTGTCAGTTGATAAAACCTCAAAGTCCATTTAATTAATTTATCATAAAATTCATGACACACATGCTTTGTACAGTCGAAATTTAATTCAGATACACATTCGCATTGAAACAAGTTGGACAAAAAACAAAAAGCTCCGTGTTAAAATGCACAACTCGTGTCAAGATCTTTTGAATGCTTTTAAACCTGCTTACATATATTCGCGGATCATTTGTATACAGCCTTTCAATCTATATACAGACAAAAATAAACGAATGAATTATAAAAAAGTGAAATGCAGCATTTTTAGAGGTGTCGTCAAAATAATTATCATTAATACGTTGTTCAGCCCCATTGACTATATTTGTATGAGTTTCACATTGTTTGATACCATGACATCTCTCGTGGACTCTACTCAAGTTCTAACAATGATGTTTTGCTCTTATCTAGCAATATTCATGAGCTCATTATTGCAAGGTCGATCTGTTAATCTGATGAAAAAGATGCTGAACATAGAGCTTAGGCTTGTGAAATTGCGTATAGGTATCGATTATAAAAAATACAGAAAACACAGTGTATACACGATATTCTTCTCAAACGTTTTTGTTTTGATTTTAATTGTTATTGATATTTTACTCTTCTTTTCTGAAAGGCCTGTGAAAAGAATTATTTTCTTGTTGAGTTATTACTGGGCACTTTTCGTTGTGTTCGGCGTAGACATTGTTTTCGGTTGCATTTTGATGATTTTAAAAGAACAGTTTTGCGTACTGAACGAACATTTTATTTTGTTGAGTACTTCCATAGGAAACAGCTCTGAAACAAAAGTAGTTGTCAACAGGTGTAAAAACTACAAAAAACTCGTTGAAATCTTACAAATACACAGTGAGTTATGTACAGCTACGAAATTGTTGAATTATATTTTCTCTTGGCAACACTTCGCCAAGATTCCGTGCTATTTTCTATCACTGTCAAACCATTTGTTCTACACTTATCAAGCATTTGCGGTGAATGAAAAATTTTCATGGAAGGGATTATTTTCTCTTGGAATATGGAGTGTAGGCTTTCTTTTGGGGCTACTATATATATTTTTGATATGTACTCTAACGAAAAACGAGGTATGCACTATATTATAATTTATATTTGATATTTAGACTTTTTTATTATTGATTTTATTATTAAGATGACTTTATTAAATAAATATATCATACTAAATATAAAAATTAATGTTTTTGTACATCACTTAATGTAAAGATATTTTTTATTATTAATTTGTGTACCGATACAACGCATACTTTTTGTATACGTTGAATTATTTTAGGGGGATAAAACAGTTTTTTTAATAAATAAAAACTTAATGAAAGGAAATAAGAAGTTTTTTGTGAATGAGGTGAGAGCTTTATTATATTAAATCAATAATTTATATAAATATATTTTTAAAGAAATATAAAATATATTTTTTTTAGTTGAAAATGGCATACTTGCAACTTTCACACCAAGAAGTGATTTATAATGTATGCGGAGTATTTAACATTGATTTGATGTACTTATGTCTTGTAAGTATAAAACGAAAACAAATGTACTCGTATATTCACTTCTCTACGGTTACAATATTGTACATTTTTTTTTTATTTTATACTAAACATAATAAAATAAATTTAAAAAATAATTAATAAACAATGATTTGTACGTACAACAACAATATTTATAATTGAAATAATGTTCACTCAATAT
Organism: Glossosoma conforme; assembly: GCA_022606575.1. NCBI lineage: Eukaryota > Metazoa > Arthropoda > Insecta > Trichoptera > Glossosomatidae > Glossosoma > Glossosoma conforme. The sequence goes on from JAGTXR010000001.1 coordinate 1,333,878, forward strand.
TTTAAAAGATTATTTGGATGTAAGAAAAATAATAGCACGAAAAATAAATAGCTTAAAAAAATGTAATGTCAAAAAGTTGGGTTTCACCCTCATAAAAATAAATGACTCCAAAAACTAAATAATTTGATTTTGAATGAAGCTTGCAAATAATTTTCATACGTATAATACACAAGCTTATAAACAAAATAAAATTTATTATTAAATTATTAAAAAGCCACGTGCATTCATGTACTTAAGTATTTTGTAATTAATTGTAATTAAAGACAGTATAAACTTTTCAAATATTCTTGTGGCGTGCGACTTTGTAAATTTTTTTTAAACTCTATAAAAAATTTTGCGAGTTGTTTCACATTTGATATATAAGTGTTTCATTAACATTTTTTTTGTTTTATAAATAAAATGCGATATTAAAAATCGTGTTACTTTAATGTTTGGTTACAGATGCTGGCTAATACGTGTACGCACGTTGTAATGCTGATTCAATTTTACTACACTAAGCCACACTGAAGTACTGAAATCATGAATTAAACCTCTCATACTAGAGAGACACCAGCTTGATACTTAAAAAGTAGTGATTACTAATCTTTTCAAACTCATAGCTTAATATGCACTTAGAATCCAACATTAATTTTTCATTTTGGTTTTTATGAAACAAACTTATTGTCTTTTTTATCAAAAAAATATATTTTTTATATTTATACAAGTAAATAGTCATATTTCTCAGACTTTTGACCCTATTTCCATTTGAGGAAGACAAAAAGAGGTTAAAATCGACTATACCTATCTGGGACAAGTAATACAACTAGGATGAAGTAACTTCTCAAAAGAAATCGACAGGCGTATTCAACTGGGATGGGCAGAATTTAGAAAACTAAAGTAGATTTTTAAAGCGAAAATTTCGCAATGTCTTAAAACTAAGACATTAAACCAATGCATCATCCCTATATTTACTTATAGTGCAGAGACGTGGAATCTAACAGTAAGTCTTACCCATAAAACAATGGTTACTCAGCGTGCTATGGAGAGATCAATGCTCAGAAATGAATTGAGTGTCGCTAAAAAAGATAGAATCGCTAAAAGAAACGAAAGGAAATACGCAGAAGAATTCAAGTAGTGGAGGCTACCCAACGAATAGGCGTAATCAAGTGGCATGACATATGTGTTGAAGAGACGACTGTCGATGGGGAATTAAAGTCTTGGAATGGCGCCCTAGAACTAGCAAACGGAGCATTAGCCGACCTCCTGTAATTTACTTGTTATTCGATCAGTGTATTTATCCACAAATAATTAAAAATGTTTTGTAAAATTATAACCATTAATATTATTTTTCTGTTATTGAAATACATTTTTTTTGTATTATTTTCTAATTATATTATTATTTATCATAATTAAAGAAACGCATCAATTTTAAATTCTCTTTTGTTAATTTGATTACTAATATACTGACATCCCCGTCTTCTCGGTTCGTCACGTGGCTGCGTGGTGGAAGGTTTCATAAGCAGATCACAAAGAAAAATAAATTGTTTTTGAAGCACAATTTGCATTTATTTTCAATAAAGACTTGATTTCCTCGTCCGACCGGTACGGCGTTTCGGCGGCTGGACGAGAGTAAACTGACAACTGCCGGAACACTGTGACATTCAGAGCCACCAAGACAATCACGGCAAAAAAGCAAATTAATGATGACAATTGCACTAATATGAAATGGAGCAAATGTCATAACAAATAAAATAGCGTATGTAAATGCGGTGTAATTTTATATATAATTAAAACTAACATTATTAGATGTGCATGTCAGGCGAGCGAACAAAAATAAGAGATAAAATATCGTTTTTCGAGGCTTGTCGGCATCAGCCTAAAAGAGCTATATGAAGCTGATATCGATGTATTATATTTTGATATTAATAACGTATATTTTTTAATTTCGTCATAATAGTTTTTTTTATTATTTATTTATAACAAAAATAAATAATGAAATTACCATTTTTTGATGAAGTTATTTATTTTAATTACCTAATATATTAATAATCTATGGAAAAGTATAATCATTCGTCGTGTGAAGTTCGGGAGTAAAATTCAAGATTGTAGTTATTATGTCAAAGATATTGTATGCAAAAATTGACATTTGTTACTGTTTTTCTACAACTGTTTTTCTACGTTGTTTCACTCAAAAAACACCCGTTACGTATTTAATTAAATTTGCCCGCTTACCTTCGAAAAGAAAATTGAGGTCCTGCAGTGGTCTATAGAACACTAGTTGAAGACCTCTGCAAAACGACCATTAGCACAGTAACTACATTCTGGTGTTACAAACATGGCGCCATGTTGAAAATATATAATTTTATTGGAAGTTATAAATTAGACGTTGTTATGTTTAGTCGTAGTGTATAAAATAAAAGAAATAGACCAGATGTTTATTTTATTAGTTTTGAGGTGTAATTCAAATACAGTATATACAAAAAAATATTTTATGGATTTTTTCAAGAAGGTAAAATTATTAATCAGTAACACAGGTAAATGATTGGTTATAAAGTCCAAGTCGGAACTATAAGTAGTCGTTTCTCATCCATTCAGTCTATAGTTTGGTTCGAGACCCGAGTGGTACTTACTAAAATAAATAGACTGTCGGAAAGTAATAATATTAAGCTTTGAATAAATGAAGACTGATTGAATAATAAAAATAAAAATACATACTTTGAATATATACTATAGCGACATCTATTAGATGATAACAATGACATGAATACTAGTTTCAACGTGAGTATAAAATAAAGAAATGAATACCTGGGCAGAGTTGTTTAGGTCCGCGGTTCACATCCCGCTTCTGCCGTTATTTTTGTGTTTGGATTGACGCGTTGAAAAAAAAATTTTATGTATAGTATATGTATATTTAATTATTAATAAAAAAATATTTGTTATGTTGACATATTTAGTTGATTAGTCCAATGATAATAGTAAATCGTTTGTACGGTTCTTGTTAGTTGGATGGTTCACCGCCTGCTGTAAACTGCATGTCGTTGGTCAGGTTGAGCTGATCCTTTGGGAAAAATTATCCGTGGCTCGGGAGCGTCAGGTTAATAATCCGATCTCTTTACACAAACGAAAATGCCTCGGATATTATAGGTGCCGTCTCATCAAGTTCTCAGGCTTCTATTTAGGATATCATCGGAAAAATTATATGCTATTAGGTGGATCTTCGGGTGCAGAGAAATCTTAAGACAAGCAAGGTTCTTTGCCAACTGACAGACTTAAGTGGCTGCAACTTGTGGTGACCATATTTCAATCATACATATTTGATCAAAATGAGATAAAGAGAAAATCTTGCATACTCAGTCCACCCACTGAAATCGGTAAGGCAAAATATTTAGAGCATATGGACACCGCAAAATGCCGTTTATTTAAATTAAATTGTGGGTTTTGAACCAAAAGAATCTAAATGAAATAAAAACGCTCTTACAACTGGACTTTTCCCTAAAATTTTTTTTTCAAACTACGATGGTTATCCGTAAAATAAAGTTCCCAGTGATTTTTCATATTATAAAACATGCTTAATTCCATGAATGCGTAAAATTTTGGAAAGTTCAGACTTTTACCTATTTTTCTACATAGTCGCCACTGAGGTCAATGCATGTTTGCATGCGCTATACAAGCTTTCGAATGCCCGAGTCAAAAAAATCTGTAAAAAACTCATGGTACAATCTCGTCAATATGTATAAAAAAAAATATTTAAAAAATTTGGTTTTTAGAATTTATTGAATAATTGGACTGAATAACGTAATAATAATCTCTGGATAACGTCATTATTTCAAAAAAAATAATTAATTAATGATTTTTAATTTTATTGCAAGGTGAATTTGAATTTCATAAATACTCCTTTAATTTACTAAAGTTCGTAAGAAATATCTTGATTGTTACTTTGTACATCCGTTAACGTAAAACAAAAATTTAAATTTTACTAGGATAGGTACTTTCATCAAACTCCTTGACAAAAGTTTTACTTAGAACTGAAAAAAGTTTTCTATTCGGAAAATATCTTGTGACATTATATTTGTAAGAATGTCTTCCACATGCTAAAACTATTATTAAATGTCATAAATTTAAATCAATGGTTAAAAAAATGGAAAAACGTACACTCTAGTGTTTCCATAATAGCTTTTGATTTGCCACTCGGCAAAATGTAGAATTATTAGAAGGATTTCATAAACTTTTCTTAACTCTTTTTGTTTTACCGCGAGTTTTATTGGCGGCAACCTTTTCAAAAGTGGCATAATATTTTACTTTGGGTTGAATAAAATATCGATATAAAAAAAAAACATTTGAAATTAATGTTCATATAGCATTTGTTTTGTGATTTCTGTGTCGCGACTCAATTTATTCATAAATATTGATATTGCTATCAAATCTAAATAGATGTTGCAGACTGGTTCCGAGAAGCCTTGATATACGATCTTTCGTCTCTTTTTTTGTTTCCTCGTCGGACAAGCATTTATAAAAATGTTACTCTTAAAGTCTTAGATTTAAAAAGCATAAGACAGAGCTTGAAGGAGCTATTATATTTGTTTTGAGAAGTCATGTCATGTGGAGCGCCATAGTTCATCAAGTGACCACTATGTGAGTTTGGCTCAGTAACTGACTACCATGGCCCAATCGCTGCTCCGATGTCATGGAATAAACAGAGTGTCAGTCTTCTTTTACCTAAAATAAATAACAATCTTTTTCTTTACAAGTTTTAAGGCTTTGTGACTTGTTTCTCATCCATCCATCTACCCGTTCCGATGATGATTTTGGTGAAACGGAGTCACACATTTATAGTCATCAATTAGTAGATTACAATTTTTCGAAGCATTTAAAATATTGTAAGTATATTTTTTATTAATTGGGTCAAGTCTTGCATTGTTTCTTTAAATAATTAAAGAGGACTTCCATGTATCAACGTGATTTACTTGTATCGTTTGTTGTTTCTAAATATGAAGAACTAAAAAAATGTAAAACCGCGGTCTTGCGTAACAGTGACCTATATGACCCATCTTGAAAACAAGGTAAAAATATTTATCAATTTAATTATATACGAATATTTTAAATGGATATTAATTTTAATGTTAAAAATGTAAATAACAACGATTTATTCCAATAACCTTTAACTGAATATTGCAAATCAGAATAATTTGCTTTTATGTAAATTCTACAATAACTATGCAACTTTATATAAATATACATTTAAGTAATTTTAACATTTAATTTAACAACGTATAATCATGTATAAATACGTGCAAATTTAATTAATAAAACTGCAGTAAGTACAAACTACTTCGATTAACTTTAAAGTCTCAATTTCCTAGGAGTCACTCTTCCATTTCGAGCATAACGATATGTAACCACACTTCCGGCCGACAATCTACCGCTGCGCTGCAAGACTTCAGCCTTCCGTCCTGAAAGTTTCAGGGAGATCGCGCGGACCCCCGAGGAAACTTGCGGCAACTCCTTCCGGCCGCTGAAACAATGCAGTGTCAAGCACCGGCTTCCTCACACTAGCAACTCCATGCAAACAGTCTGGGAAAGGGTAATATTAGCCCACAGAATGAGTTCTGTGAAACCGCATGAACATACTTACATTTCTTGAAAAAAAAAAGCATTTCACTGGTAACCCAAATGCTTTTTTTAAATTACCCCAATAGAGTTTTAATTTTTTTCTTGGCTGAAGGAATTGACATCTTGTTATCATAAGATATTGATATGAATCTTCTTTATTCAATCTAATAACACTGTTGAGATGCCACATCCTTGCGCTTATCATCACATTATTATTGGTATTATTCTCTGAATACAATTATTCTTTACAGTTCTTCTGTATATCTTTTTTTTCGTTGAGTATACTTAAATCTCTTAGAACCGAGTGTTTCGGGTATCAAAAATATCTTGAAGTGATTATCTGACATCATTAAAAATTCAGGTAAGTTAACATATGCCTAGGATTCTACAGCAGTCAAGTCTCCGGGCCCCTGCTCTGGAAGTCATCAGGAACTACAGAAACGGGACATGACAGTGCCAACTAATGTAAATGAGTTGCGGTAATTTGTGGTGATCATATGTTCCAAATATTCAAGATATATAGAAAGAAAAAAACACAAAACTAACTATAGTTAGTTATCGAAGTTCTCTAGAAAGATATTGAGGATATTTTTATTCATTTCCACATTGCAGTAGTCCAAAAATCTGTATTATTAAAAACATGTTTTTCTCACTTTGTGTAGGTCTTTTTGCAGAGATAATAAGTAATTTAAAAAGCTGTTAAAGTATGTTAATATATAAATACGTATCATATTTAATATATAAATATATTTTTAAAATGCCTAAAGTATCAAAAAAAGTCATCTAAAATTATATTTAAAAAAAAAAAAATTCGTATACGTTAGTCAAACAATATTTAAGCTGTATTTTTTATATTCGAAGAATAAAATTAAACTGAATTTAAAATACACTTAAGTCTGTGTATTTTCTATGTTAACTATGGATAATCAAGATATACATGCATTATATTTATCCACTTTAGTAAAATTTTGTAGTTTGTTATGAATTATCCAAAGTATTTATTTTTTAAGGATTATAATTTCTCCACTCTCTCTCCTCATCTTTCCTCAGAAAGTACAACCATCGTACACTCAATACTCTACGCAAATTTGCTGGTTTTACTTTGTGAGGAATGATGAGATAAATTAGCGAACAAGATCTATCCATACTTAGACGATCGGTCAAGAGGTAAAGGTTGACCTGGTTGTGACATAAACGAGTACTACGGATGCCATAAGATAGTATTGACTACAGCTGCCTTTTCTTGAAGATTCTGGATTCGCGCCGTCCAAGACGGCCATCAAACCATACATAGAATGTAATCGGTGGAGCTAAGGGAGGCATAACTGACATGGAGCTTTGTAGCGGAGGCTCGTTATGTTCATAAGCTCCAGTGAGGGAAGCAAACGTGGGAACGATGATGATCATAATTTTAGTTTTGTTCTTTATATTATTATTTAAGCAAGTTTAAGTAATTATGAAGTAAGTAGTTTTACTGCCACTCGTTGTCCTGTCAAACAAAGTACGGAACCACGGTCTCTTACAAGTTTCCTGTAATGAACAAAGCCTAATGGCGGATAGAACAGGAACCCAGAGCGGGATTAATTGCTGGAAGGGCGGTTGGTCACTCTGCCGTCCGCCCTGAGAATGATAAGCGTCCCTTTTGCAAGATCTGGAGACGAAAACTGTAGACTTCAGGAGCGCAGTCGAAGAAAGTAAGCAAATACCGATGCACTTAAAAGCTTTTCATCCCGGTGTGACTCTTAAGTATTAAACGAACTCAGTTAGGAAGATCAATCAAACACTTTATTTTCATAATACAATATATTATGAAAAAAAAAAAGACGTATATTTCGACGCAGCGTTTAGTATACAAAACTTTTTGCAAGCAGTTCATCCTCCAGGAACTTTATTATTTTCATCCCGTACACTCACCGTATAACGCTAACAGGAAGATTACTGACCCACTTAACTCAGTTTTCTGCGTACTAAAAGATTGAACCATCTCTTTGAACTTAATAATCGTGAAATCCTCTGTAGTGAAAGGTTTTTCAATCTTTATTCTTAAAGGAAGAATATAATCCATCACGACCTCCTTAAGTTGTTTTCTTTTATTGTACAGTACACTTAATGAATATGGTGACAATAAAAAGGTATTTGTGGCACTTTTCTATTTTGCCGTTTGCCATACACATACAATTTAAATTAATATTCATAGAACGCAGTAATTTTGATTGTTATATTTGAAAAATCAAATATTTTTTGGATGTCAAATTACCTTAGTTAGACACACATTCAATATTAATTATTTATTCCTCTACGTGCTTGGATGATATCCCACCTTCTTCATCATAAACTTAAAACTAAACATAAATAAAGAATAATTAATCAAAGGCAGAGCGAAAAGTGAAAGGAATAGGAGAATAACCAGCATCATCTGTGGATGAACTTGTTGAACATAGCGAAAATGATATATATCTTAATCGTTTTACTAAAATATTTACAAGAATTTATAGTATATTTAATACTGAATTCGCAGTAATGTTTTTTATGAGAAGAAACATTGCACACGTGCCTGATTTTGAATAAATTTTAAAAGCGTTAATGAAATGTAAAAATTTAAAACGAATAAAAATAAACAAAATAATTTATTATATTTCAGGAAATGAAAAGTATGTAAATATAAAAAAAACCCACGTTATATATCAAATAATATCAGGGCGCTGAAAATTCTTGCTCCGCCAATGATAGTAAGCTTACCTACCCTGCCCACTAAATAGGAGGTCGGTTTATCGATTTCAGCGAAATTGGTCTGTGTTTTGTTTGAATTATTGCAATATTGACAGTGTCTGGTGACTGTATTACTCGGTCGTTTTGTGTCTGAATATTACAGCTGTCAATAGGACAAATATACTGCTTGGGTTATAGCAATAAGTGAATTGAAAATGTTGTTTGATATCGTGTTTTAGCAAAGGTCCAGTAATATTTATTATTAATTGAAAAGCAAATACAAAATGAATAAAAGTAATAACAAAACACTTAAATGGTAAAAATCAATTCAATATGTTCAGATTCATTCCACTTTATTGGAAGCAAAAGGTGTAATCCACATTTGATGAATTCTGCAGAATTCTCTTTACACTGCACAGCATACTTAGAAAGCAAAGACATACTGCGGTGGCTTTTGAGAGAAAACGGTCTATAGAGAATTTTCCATAACACCGGTACTTAATATACAGGTAAATATATCATATATAATTTATTCACGCCCTGTCTACTTCACTTTAATACATTGGCTGAATAGGTTTAGTTCTTTTATACAGCAAATCAAGATACCTCACCCAAAACCATTGCAGCTGTTTACTAGGTTTTGAAAAAAGAATCATAAATATTATAACGTAAGCGATGGATTAACTTTGTGAGACGAGCGGAGAGATCGGATAAGGCAACCTGTCATGCCGCAGCTAGTTTAGAGTGTATTTGAACGAGATATTATTATTGTCATCGTTAGAAAGCATAAGCTACACCTATCCACTTGTCAGCACGTAAGTCTCTCGCCGTCCTGGAAGGCTGTCTGATACTATAGATAGAATGTCTAAAATCACGACGGCTGTCAAATCTTTAAGGCGGCGGTTTGTGATGCTCATATCCTCCAGTTAAGGGAACGCGTAAGAAATGCTGTTCTATTACAAATAATAAAAAATATTTTTCACTTAGAAGTAAAATGTTATACACTTATTTTTTGTTCTTAATTAAGTAATTATCTTATGAATGCTGCCAATTTTATTTTTGTCACTTGGAAAAGGGTTCAGCAATTTTTCAGGCTTTAATTGATTTAATTGTGAAAAAAAAAAAACTATCGAAGATATGGCTTGCTTACTTTAGTTGCTGTCTTACTTTGGTTCTATCTTCGGGGTTTTCAGAAACCATAAATGTTCCCAGATAGATATCCATGTCTTGAAACAAGGCATGGATAATAGCAAATGAAAGAATAGAGTGGAATAATTATGTGGTGACCATATACCCAGATATACCATATATATGAAGAAGAAGAAATTCTCACGTCGGTTGAAGATGACTTTTCTGTCACGTAAGAATTTCTACCTATAATTTCATTACACATTTAAGATTTTATTCAGGGCTGAAAGGGATCATAAAACTGAGTTTTTATTCACGGTTTATTAAATTATCATTTTTTTAAATGTTTTTTATGTAAGTCTTACCGTTCAATTGATTCCGTAGTGGTGGTGTATAAATAAGCGCCGATTCAAGGCTCGATAGCGCCGGGACGTGCTGCGGCACTAGAGCCACGCGGGCAAACAGAACTACGAGTACGTAAAAGTATACCGATAAGGACGAGTTTCTCAATCTTTGCTTTTTACACAATCGCTACGTGAACTCAGATATAATATTTTATTTATCATACAATACCATCTGGTATTCAAAATAATATAAAATACAGCGCATCAAAATACATGCATTTCTTGCAGCAATAATCCCAAAAATTCATTGTTTTTTTTTGGTTTTTTTTTTGAAGTGGTGTTGTAATGAAGTCGGCTTACAAAAAGGTATTTTTAGTTAAAGTCAGCTACATGACCAATTACAATTAAAATCAACCTTCTTTTTATTTGATGACTTTTTGTATTTTTTTAGCTTTCCACAATAATTAAAAAAAAAAAACTTATTTTTTATTTTCTAATAAATATCTTGGGTGAATGTTCTGATCTTTACATTTTTTTATCAAAAAGTCCGTGCAGCATGTGGAGTGTTGATCCGCCAACGTCATAGAACACAGCCCGAGATTCACGCATCATGCTTATTATTACAGGAATTAACTATGAATGGGTGGTCTTCACGGGACGACTTTCGTCTACCACCAATTTAAATAAATAGGCTAAGACTGGCATTTTACGAGTGAGGGATCAAATTCACACCAACCGGGGTGTTTTTTAGAGCTCAGAAGTCGATTAAATTTTTTTTTTAATCTTCGTCGGGGATCGAACCCACGACCTTTGACTTGCAAAGCAAACACCTTGACCATTGAGCTTTAACCGTCGGCAGTCAATAGAAGTCTAAATAAAAAGCAGATGCATATTATGATGAGTTAATAAATTAGTTCATTGATCCACACAATATTATTACACATAATTTTATAAGAATGCAAATATACATGATAAGCACTATTAAAAATAATAATACATATTAGTTATAGAATGTATAAATTACTGAACTCGATGAGGTGGCTTAAGTGGTTGAGTAAACATCACGATGGGTAAAAAAAAAACTGGAAACGGTGTGCTAGGTCATTGGTTTGAACTATTGCGTCCGCCGTTTATTTTTTTCCTAATTATTCATGACATAAAGGTGAACTAAGATGGTGCTTGCAAGAAAAAAAATGTGTATGGGAAGTTGCTTTAATACTCATCGTTGATTGTATTGTTGGGTGTCGCTGAGACACGGAATAAAGCGGCTTTTTCACCCTGCCCTAGGTGAAAATCCCCCGTTACTCATTGAATTGCATAATTAATGGCGCTTGTTTCTTTGTTATGTGTAAATAATGTAAATTGTGAGACTGGAGCGCGAAACAACCGGCTCTTAAGCCGACACCACACCCAACTAGCGATTGTCACGTAAATTGCGAATCAGTATCTGCAAATATATTTTGCAACTTACATTTTTATATTTCCTGTATAAAGTTTCTATCTTCTTGAGAACCCTAAGCATTATAACAGATATTATGTTATCCAAATACTATCAAATCATATCTTAGAAATATTAAATGAACAATTAAAATAACACATTGTGAGTGCGGTTCTCGTTAGATCATCGTTATTAAGGATCGTTGAATGCTCATCAAAACATCGAAGTGCTATTTAGTTTTATTTTTATATTTTGCATCTTGTGTAATTGGCTGGGTTGAACCTTTTGTTAAGTTCAGAAAGTCTCGGAAAAGTTAGCGTAATCATAGGGTTTTCTTAAAAATTTCAAAAAATTTAATTCTCTGCGAATTTCAGGTGGCTGCCTTGGAGACTGTTGAAAACAATATACTTTACCAGGTGGATTTTCAAATGAAGCAGAGATCTTAGAAAAATGCATGGACTATAGCAACTGTCATAGTTATGCTAAGCACACGCTTCAAATATGGGAAGAAAAAAATTACTGATAATTAGTCTGTGTAGTATGTATTGTTTAATTATTTTGCTAAAGCTGATTATCATTACATGGAATTAGAAGTGCTTAATTTATTTTTTTATAACTGGCTATTATTATGTGAAGCAGACATTGATCACCTTATTTTCGATATTCTTGGTAATCATAATGTTTTTTTTTATGGCGATTGAGCTTTGACCACCGGCGATTGAGCTATGACCGCTGGCAAAAGCTAGTGTACTAATAATGTGGTGTAAGTAGTTGTTTGTTGTTTGAATAAATCAGTAATTAACGGATTTTACATATTTTATAAATATTGCTGCATATAAGTTGTCGTTAAGGAGCTTCATTAGTTTGTTTATTGTATAGATGATTTAATGACATCCAAACTCATACACTGGAGAAAAAATAACGAAAAAACTATCATCGAATTCGAAACACGGTATTCAAATAAATAAATAAACAGTGCTCAACGTTATCCATATTTAAATATTATAATTTTAAATGAATTTAAGTTTTAGTTTTGATACACATATATTTGATATACATCATAAATGTGAATCAAAACTAAATATTTTTAATTTGTTAAATTTTTAATTAAAATAATTTAAAAATATTATTATTCAGTTTTACCAAGTATTGTCAGTTGATAATCTGAATATTAAAATATGGTAAAATATATATATTTTTTTGATATTAAAAATGTATTACAAAGAAAATACCAAGAATATAAATAATAAAGTATCTGCAGTCTACAGGAAAACGCAGATTTTTGACAGAAGTGCTTACTAGCCTTGAGACTAAGATAATTAAGCTCTGACTGACAAATTACTCCGAAGGACTTCGTTATCCCAAAAAATGCCTCCTTACTGTCAATATTTAAATATTGACTGAAGGATAAGGAAATCACTAAACTGGCTAAGAAACAAAGTCGAAAGAACGCAAGACAACCTACACCGATGGATTGTTACTGGAAGCCTTCAGACCGCATCACATTGAAGATACCCATGTACCCGACCAGCTGCTTATCCCAAGACTACTTGTTATAGGCAACAAGCCTTTAATGTTGCCAGATATTGAGCTGTATTAATTTGAAAAATAAAAATAAAAATAAGAGTAGTACACGTTAGTAGTACAGTTTTATATGTCGACCAAGAACTGGCAGCTTCCAAAGTTCCTTCCTTAATGTCACCGGTAAGCTATGGAATGCTCTTCCAGCATCTGTGTTTCCTCCTTCCTACAATCTGGATCTCTTCAAGAAACAGATAAATATACACTTGCAATCTCCCCAACCCACACACAAACACGAACACAACACACATTTCCTGCATGCAGCGTCCAGCCTCCCTGGCTGAGCGTCATAGAGTGCATTGGTCTTCACCGGTTGTGCTCTCCTGCATGCGTTTACATAAAAAAAAAAAACACATCATAGACAGTGACATCAGCATGATGTAGCCCTTGGTGACTGGTACCGAAAACCTCGATGTACAATCTTTCATCTCTTATTTCTGTTCGCTTGTCATAAATTTATGTTTCCGCCATTTGGGACTAGTAATAAACACTGCTGCTCGTGGCATGGGCAAGAGCTCATCCCGAGCGCGGAGGGCAGTCACCTCCTGCCCATCGGCGAGAGCATATTGTATTGTGGCTCGGCCTGATGCTGTGCCTAGGCTGAGGCCTAAAAGTTTTATCGTAAATATATGGCAATGTGCTTGTGTAAGGTCTTTGATTTGCTGACTTGATCCTCATCATGCCCTCACGCGATGGAATAACACTTTTTTAAAAGAGAGGAGGATGTTAACAGACATACCTTCTATATAATCTTGAATTGAAAAGTGTCTTTCAATGACGCACAGCTGTAAGAGCACAAAATCAAAGACGAAGAATCTGAAGGAAATAATGTGCAGTTGGCTTAGTAGTCATCTGCGATAGCGTACTGTAAATTTTGGAGTAAATTAAACACTCTCTGATAAGATTTTCCGATAGTCTCGCTGTGCCGTGATTTACCGCGTCTCCTAGACGGAAACGGTGTAGGGAAGGAGAGATGTGATTAAGTGTTTTATAATTATTATCATTATTGTTTTTCCGAGCGCTTTATCAACCCAGCGACGCCATCCGGAAAATGTTATATTTATTAATTTCAATACAGCATGGTTGTTATGTTTATATCATTTCAATCGCTGATCTTAGTACAGAGCAACACAGGTCATTGGAATGTAGCAACTGATATCCTCCTCTCTTAGTTTGAATTTGAAATACTGTGTGACAGGATGCAGGGCAGATTGAAAATACAAAGATCCTGTTTTCGTTTCACAATTCGCGTTTATTTCTCAAACAGATGCTTTTTCGTCCACCCGTTATGGCGAACGCTATTAGGCGTCCGCCAAAATGGTCGCGAGCGAGCTTTCAATTGACGGTCTGACTTCTAGCGCTGTCAAAACAGTCGCGGCAGAAAAGCGAATTAAAGATGACATTTGCACCTACATGAAATAGCGCAACTGTCATAACAAATAAAATGGCCTATGAAAGCACCGTGTCGTATTATATACCTAAAACTAACATTATTAGATAGTCAGGCGAGCGAACATAAATATGAGACAAAAGATCGTTTTTCGAGGATTTACGGTATCAGTCTAAAAGTGCTATATCAAGCTGATTTCATTACGTATGTTTGTAATGTGTTTATTTTTCAACATAACTTTATTTTCTTTCACAACCATCCTTTCACAAACATAAACCATTAAAAATATCAAAATGATGTAACAAAAGGAGAAAAAAATCCTTTAGAGAAGAAATTATTCACCGAATGCGAAATATATCATGAAATATTAAGATACAGTAATTTAATTGTCAAAGATGCACTGCGTTATTAAAGGTAAGTTGAAGCTGATGAAAACACAATAATGGTATAAATTGATGAAAACTGAACTTGCTGGTTAGATTTTGTCAAAGATTTTGACCTTTTATTATCATTTGCTTCGCTTAACATTTGTTAAAATTATTGAACTCTAAACGCGTTACATTCCATATAACTTATTACAATAAAAGTAATTTTATAACAGAGTTTTATCATTGTATTTGTATCGTTTTATTTTTTTATTTTTTGTATAGATTTAAAAGCAATATTTTCACGTATTTTCCGTGTAACGGAAAAAGAATTTCTGATTAAAGCCAGTGATCATGTTTGCTCGTGTAAGCAAAGGCAAAAGTCAATATCCGGTGCATCTATGGCTTTTAAAACAACGGAAATCCTGCTGATTGCAAAGCCTTGAACCAATATTAACAAACCTAAAAGCGTTCAACGACTAAAGTACGCTTTTGAAAGAT
This sequence comes from Glossosoma conforme, assembly GCA_022606575.1. Taxonomy (NCBI): domain Eukaryota; kingdom Metazoa; phylum Arthropoda; class Insecta; order Trichoptera; family Glossosomatidae; genus Glossosoma; species Glossosoma conforme. The sequence goes on from JAGTXR010000001.1 coordinate 1,348,923, forward strand.
GATAAGAATAACGCATTTTATTACAAATAAGCAATCAAATAAATAAAAAGCAATCATCTTTAAGTATTACCGACTTAAATGAAAAAAAATATTTTTATTTATTTTAAAACTAAAATGGTAAAGCAACATATTTGTTACATATATGCAAGTAAAAAGTGTATGTCAAACTCGTCAATCGTGGTATAAGTCTACTAAACCTTCCAAAATTCGAATATTATTGTCCCCCTGTAAATAGAAGCCTTTTTCTCCGATATTGCGTTTCATTCTTACTATCAGATGAGCTTTCCAGTGTTATATCCAGTGGCGTATCCATTACGTATTTCCCACCATATTTTCACTGGCAGTATTATTCGTCAAGGTGCAAAATTGAACGATTATGAAATTTTTTGAAATATGAAAATTGTTATTGCTTTTTTATTATATGTTATTTATATATCTTACCATCATTAGACGTTTGATTTTGTGACAATAATGCCTTGTTATTTGTAGGTTAACCATGATTTACTTATGACAGGGTTTTTGTTGTTACAAGTCAACTATTTGCATTGAATCTCCTAACGCTTGTTCTGAGTATGAGGTGATTGACACTTAATGTGTCAATTCATTTACAGGGCCACACTTATGTTATTTATTTTACTTATGTTACTTATGTAACTTTTGTTAAATGGACTTTAACGACGAATTAAGATGATAAATATTTTGTAATGTCATTTAAAGAAATATAAAAAAGAATTGTTGTTTAATTGTTGAATCATTTTTATAATTGACGTGAATTGATAAGAAATTTGTGTATATAATTATTAATTGTTAATTATGTAAAAGCTTTAACAAATTTTCTTACTGTAATTATAATAACCATTATTAACGTGGTATTATGATGTTAGGCGGCATAGTCCAGTGGTTGAAGCGTTTGTTTGCTCTAAACATGCTCCCAGTAGATTTGAGCCGCCCCTTAAGGACAAAATAAAAAAATTCCAGGCATCGGAAACGTCAGCCTGTTAATCCGATGTCCTTAAAATTGCTGATTGAACACCCAAATATTTCTCTGATACTACATTCGCAGTATACATAAATTTCCCTGGAGGCTCTTAGAAACCTTCTATGTGCCCATGTGGACTTCCAGGATGGGTATACAGGGGTTAAGAAGACAAAGCAACAACTTAGGCAAACAGAACTGTGAATCATCAATTTTTGGTGTCCGTATGCTCCTCATACGAAGCATGGTATAAAATGTGGTTTCTTGAAAAAAAAAAACTATCAATGACTGCTTAATATGAACCGGGCCTAGTCCGAAACATGTACAATGTGAAATAAACTCATTTTTTTTTTTATTTCAAATCATAAAAAAAATACAATTTTACTAAGTATTGTCAGTTAGTAACCCTATCGTTATATTTACAATGCGTTTCGCATTGGATGTTTTTCGATACTTTAGATACTTTAAGGTACTTTTTGATCCGTCTCTGTTTAAGGGCGTAGGTTATTAGGGTCCGGGTTGTTATCTAGCTTCCCACGGACCGCAGAGCTTCTGTCACGGGAAATAAGCAAAAACCCTTTCAGCGGTCGACACGCGTTCCATATCGGATATTACATTGAAATTTTATGTAAAAAAACGACGCCGTAAATATTTTTATAACACTGGCTTCGCATTTAAAGCGCTAAAAATACAAGGTCACTCTTAAAATATTTTTATAGCTCTCAAAGAGTAAAAGCAACCAACGACAGTGGCACATTTTAGGCGTGGTTTTTGTTCAATCATCGAAGTGAAGCAAAATAAAATACATAATATATTAAATATATTATCACATGTTGCTTACGGCTTTAATTGCTTGATTTACTATAAGGTATTTTCTGAAACGTTGTAATAAACCTATTAAATATTATATAAAGATGTTGTTAAGAAACTTCTAAATATGCTTAAATTACTACAGCCACCTTTTTTTTTAAATCCAAGTACAACAAATGTTTTCACGTGTTGAGTTTCACGTGAAGAGATGTCTTATTATTAACTTTTGATGACCATTAATTACAAATATGAAAGAAACCTAAATACTTTTGTAAAAATGAAAATAGTAAAATACGTGTAATCAAATAATGAAAAAGTCATAAGTGACAATTACAACATCAATTCCTTCACACTGATCTATGTTCATCATATGCTATATGTCACACACTTTAACCACTGCACTATGCCAGGTGGCGTAGTCCAGTGGTTAAAGCATTTGCTTCTCACTCAGATGCCGTCGGTTTGCATCCAACCATGCTTGATTTTCTTCTACCGATTTAATTTAATCTACTCTCTCAACATGCCCCCGGTAGGGTTGAGACACCCATTAAGGACAAAAAAAATTGTCCAGGCCTCGGAAGCGTCGGGCTGATCAACTGATCTTCTTAAAAACCCTGATAACAACACCCAAATACTTCTCTCATACTACAGCCGCAGTCTATGCAAGTTCTTGAGCTCTTGTCCTGGAGGCTCCCTGGAACCATCTAAGTTCCCATGTGGATTTCCGGTGATACAGGTGTTCTGGGACAAGGCATGGGCAATTTGAGCTTACAGAACTGTGAAACGGAAATTTGCGGTGCTCATATGCTTCAAATATGGAGCGGATATGGTATGGTAGATATGTCTGAAGAAATTACATTTATAAGGTTTTTTTTTTCTCCCATGTAAAGTTTTGAATGTGAGCTCTTACTTGACGATATGTAAAATAATTTAATGTTAAAAAATATTTAATTATTAAATTCAATCAAACTGTAAATGTTCGGAATTTTTACAAATATTTTCGCTTTTATTTTTTGTTCCCAATGTTTTATTCCGGCCATTAAAATAAAACGGCAGATTTAAAGGAAGATTCTGCAAGTCAATAAATTAACCGATTTATTAAAAATGACTACGTATTAAATTTATTATTAATATTTCAACAAGATTTGCCCAAAGCTCATACTGTCATATACATTTATGAGATTATGGAGTGGATATTAAAAATATTTTTCTTCTGAATATGTATTAAATGATGGCGGAAAGCTTTTCCCGAGACCAGAAAGCAATATCTTATTCAAAAATATTTTTTCATTTTTTTCATCTTGTATTTGCCTCAAAATAATGATTCTACATATTTTTCATTACATAAATGATAAGATATTTAGTATTAGATAGACTTCTAAAAAATCTCATTGCCCTAGATAATGCATCGTACTTTTTTGTGTTTCAAATCATTAAGCTTAAAAAGCTCATAACACTCAGTTTTAAATTTGTCCTGAAGAAAGTGAGAGGTCACCAAAACCGGTAGACGAATAAATAATGAAAACTCAGAGGTGAACAATGATTATTATTGCATTAAATCATTATGACAAACCAAAGAGTTTCTCCGTTGTACAAATAAATATATTTTTTTCATTTTCAAAAATTTACTCTTAATATTTTTTCATTTTGTAAAATATATCTTTCATCATCAGTTGACACTTTACATTCCTTGTCACAAGGCATTTCTGCACCTGAAGATCCACCAAGGAAAAATTTTTCCCACAACGAACTCCATGTCAGAAATCGATCGAGCTGAAGAGACGGCTGCTGTATTATCAGAGGCATATTTTTGAGTAATTTCGTATGGAGATCGATTGATGAATTATGCCTCAAAGTCACGAAACCTAGACCACATGGCTCTAAAGGGTTTGAATATTTTAATATGAAAACTCTAACAATCTTTAATAAGTTTATATTTAAATACAACTACTTCAGACAAGATCAATAAAGTATAGCTAAAAGCAAATAAATAAATAAATTGCATTATACGTAATGGGCTGCTTGGAGAAAGTTCTCACAATACACAAATCATAGACTTACCAACTGGCTAAGAATTCTTTGCTTCCTTGAATTCTGTACAAATTGAGAGGTCCAGAAGGAGGCTTTCCAGGTCACTTTGAAATAGGCTGGCAACTGAACGATATAATTCATTGAACGCTGTCGGTATTAGAGCTAATCGCTTGTGAAAGAAACCGAAAATTACGTAAATTAAAATTATTTACATACTCTACGTTTGTCATATAATATTTATAATAACTAAAGCCACTTTCATACCATGATGTTTTAAAGTTGACGATCTGATTTTTCATCTTCAGCCTCTATCCATTCACTGTTAAACATAAGCTTCTCGCATAAATCTCCATACTTTTCGATCTTTCTCCCGAAGTATCCAGGAAACTTCCGCTATACTGCTGTAATTGTCAGTCCATATCGCAGGCATTTGGCCAACGCTTATTAAACCAGTTCTTGAACGCTGATCCAAAACTTTTCTTCGCCAATGACATTCGTCTTTTCGAAAAATATGTCCTGCCCATTGCCAGGTGAGTGTGCCTATTCGTTGAGTAGCCTCCACCGTTTTAGTTCTTCTTAGGATATTCTCGTTTCGAATCATATCTTTTTTTCTCCAAGCATGGATCTCTCAATGGCACGTAAATGACCTTTATTTTATGAGAGGGACCTGTTGTTACGACAGATATAAATAAATTAATTCATTTTTCTATGTCCAGTCCCTCAATTGGAGCATATGGACATCATGAGCCACCGCCACAAAGCTCTGTAAGCCGCCTTGGCCTCGTCTCGTCCCATCCGGCTCCCGCAGCTCCGCCGAGAACATTTTATATTGATGAAAAAGCAGTTATAGTTAATGTTATCCTGCAGAATTTGCAGGACATGTTCCAGTCAAGTCCACATTCGTTTCTCAACATACTGTATCAATAAATAATAATAAATATAATGTATCTAACAATGGTTTAAATCATTCAATAACACAGTAATTGTAACTCCTCTTTTCTTTTGATACATATTGTGTTCGAGTATGTAGCAAATAAAAGGCACTTGGTCAACTGAAACAAATCCTATTTGATGAACATTTTGATTATTTGCTCGACACTTCACGGTTATAGGCAGAAAATCAATATGTCTGTCTAGCATGATAATGGTGTCGATGACGCTCAAAAGATGAAAAAACATTTTATTTTAACCATTTCAACTGTATATGACCTGCTTATTGTTATTAAAACCGATAGCTTGCTTTTCAATACGTAAATATTTTACATGATTTTTAACATAATAATGTATCTTTCATCACTTAGATGGCAAGTACAGAGTCGAATTTTCACTGGGTAATTATTTTATAATTTGTTTCGAATCGTAATTTAATTTCTTAACTTAAATTGAAATATAAAAAAATTATACATATAACAATGCAAAAAAAAACAATTGACTTACATTATGCTCATATATTCAGTTTTTTCGGAAAATAACCCCCTTAGTCACAACAAGGGTGCTTGTGAAAAAAATCTATAGATTATACGCATTATTTTTTTAATGTGCCTAGTTTTTGTATTTTTAAATCAGTTTTATGAACGTAATATTAAAATACTCATACTAATATACTAATAACATTAAGATAAGCTACCAACAAGAAATAAAATACGATTTTAATGAAAAAGATGCATTGATAGAACGTCAGTAATAAAACTGTTGTGCAATTCGCAATTTCGTTATAGTATTTTTGATTTTAAAGTTACACCAAGATCTTGAGGTCCATTTAAAGATGAATATAACATTTAATAATAATTGATGTACACTTATAAATAATAAGTCGATAAATTGCGAAAAGATCAAATTGATATAATTTTACCATTCGTGATCGCTTGAAGCAGTCATTTTATAAAGGCTTGTTATGAAAAAAAAAAACATTCCGAAAACCCACCAAATTTTCAAAAATTTATGTATATATATTTGGCTAGCTTTTATATTAGTAATAAAACATAATTGCAAGTAATTTAAATGTTATTCTTTAATTAAATCTGGTCTCTGAAAAAAACCTGCGCAAAGTTTAAATTGTAATCCCTGAAACGTAGTTTATTAAGCGCTAGTGTTATTTGATCAAACTTTCGCAATGGAACAACTAATTTAAAGTTTCAGCGGGCAGCTTTCAGTCTTTAGTCACAGTACAAAAAACTTGAACATACCCTTGGTAGGTTTAATTATTATTACTGCTCGTTCTGCGGGAGAGCCTCCATCAATAAGCTCGAATTTTAATTTTTGAGATGGACTTTTGTCGTAGAGATTGAATTTCTGATTTACGTCATATGGTAAGTGACATAGTAAAAACCTTAAGTGAAGTCATTACTATTTATCTCTTTCTTAAAAAAGTTTCGATGATATATGCATACAAAGATAATATAATTTTACTGAAAATTCAAGCGTGTAGCTAAGACAGCAGAAAGGATAAATTAAAAAAGGACACTTGAATTTGACATTAAACGATATCACCAAATATCAATCCGTTGGCTTGGTTGCAGCAACAAAATTTTGCATCTCGATCTCCACTCTTCTCGATCCTCTGCAATCCACTTCAGCTCAGCATAAGAGCTACCACGTATATTCTCGAACACTTGCTGCAAATATTCCCGTCTAGGGCGCCTTCTGCAGTTTCTACACTCAACCATCCCTTCCAAAATGTCGTGAAAAAGACCATCGTGGTGCATGATGTGACCGATCCATAGGGCTCGCCTCTCTGAGATGGTTCTTACTAGGTGCCAATCTTCCTTGATTATGCTGAAAACCTCATTGTTCGTGACGTGGTCTCTCCAGGAAATTTCTAGAATTCTTCTTCTTCTCTATTCCGTACCTTACGTAGGTACCTACTTACAATATTCACTTTTGCGTCATTTTTAGTTATGGCGTTGGCTGTGGCAACACTTTCTCCAACTGACAGCTGTCAAATGACAATAGTCTTGTATGAAAACATGTTTACGTAAAAGTTCAATATTTTTTCTTAATCAAATCAATTTTGAGTATCTTTTATGTTTTTTACGGTTCTAAGCTACCTTTCCATCAATTTTCAGCCAGGTCGGTTCAGCCGTTTTTGAGTTATGGAAAACCGTACTAAGACGACTTTCTTTTATATATATAGATTTATATTTTTAGGAAAACATTCAAAAAATAACAAAATATTAGTGTATTCTCATAAATAAAAATAAGTACATTTGACTGAAAAACATTTATCAGGTAAGCCATGTATTTTTGACAACAAGATATGTATATAAAAATATAATTAATTAATTGAAAAATTGAAAAGCAAAATTTAATTTAACCTTTATAAACATTTTATTGACATCTCCTGTATTATTAGTAATAGCGACGAAATTAACAAAATGCCGCAAATAATGGTCGCGTTTTACAAATAATTAAATCTGAAACTTATATAAACATTTTTAAATGTGCGTGTCAGACGATTAAACTCAAATAAGAGAAAAAAGGTCACGTTTCTAGGGTTTTTGGCACCAGCTTGAAATGGTTTTATTGAGTTGGTATCAATATCTTTACATATATATTAGTCATTGCATTATACACAAATATATTGTTTTTTTTTTTTTTAAATAAAAATGTCGTCTTATGAGAATAGTTTCACATATTTTTTTTATAAAATTTTTTTATGTGAAACAAGAAAATGTTTAAGATAAGACTCATTTTTATAGTATTTTGACAAGAAAACAAAACTTTTATGATTAAACATTTCAAACTACTTTTGCATAAAAACTCCCTATAGGGACGTGTCGATAACTGTAAGTCGCACCGCACTTTGCAACTCTGCGCCGCAAACGTAGTTTGCAAAGTAAGATCGCAGTCTCCAGGTCGGTGGGAGGAATTTACCTTGTTTCTGTTTCGCTGAAACGCTGAAAGTTTTACATAACTACGAGCTTTCCTGGGACTCTGAAATTCTGCAGGCAGTTCTGAAACAAAGAGACACAACACACGCCCCCGGGGCTCACATCTGAGCAGAGCCTCGTTAACGGAAATTAAGAAATTCTTCGAGAGAGCTTGCGGAGTGCTAAGCTAAGATGGAGTGATATTTTGTGTCATGGATATGCGTCATTACTCAAAAGTACAAATAAAATAGAATTTTCAAAATATTAACGACTATCAAAGCTACTAATTTTTTTTTAGTTACGAGTGTTTAAGGAAATATAAAAATAAATGTTATAGGAAACGAGTGACAAACTAAATAGTACAATAGACCTGTATAAGGTAAAGAGAGCTTTAACTTCAAATATTTTTTTGAAATTCATCATATTATTACCTGTTTTTTTTAAGATAACATGTTTTCTGAATTAAGCAGAGTTTTTTTATTAAATTGTAAAATATTTCCGAAAATAATATAGGCAAAACTTTCATTAAAAAAAAACTGTCTAGAATATCACTGAATAAATTATTTAATGGGGAGTAAGGATGTTTGAACTCATCATCAATTTCAACCTATGTCTATCCATTGTTAAAGGTTGGCCTACCGCATAAGTCACCATCCCCTTGCTGCATCATCTTTACATAAATGCATTGCACATTAATTACTGAATGTTTCTATTTTAGGAAGCGTCCATTTATCATGTTTATTCACTTTTAACGTATATATTTTTGAAGCAAGCAATAATAGTAGAAACACGCTTTAAATTGGATTTAAACAAGTGAGGTAAACCATAAAGATCAAAAACAAACCCTTATCCTTAAAAAAACTTTTAGTTATACGAAAAAAAAAACGCTTCTCTGTACATTACAAAAAATCAACTAATATCATAAAGGAAGCTATAAAAACATTTAAATATTACAGAAAAACACTGTTGGATGTCCTGATTTGATGTTGAAATCTAAGTATCATCACTTATGCAGAGACTATACATAAAATTACTCTACCCATAATTATAAACATTTCAAGCATACAAATATCGAAAGAGATTATTTTTATAATCCATTGATATTAAATATTGAATGAAAAGAAAGAGACTGTGATGTCGTCATGTTGATTTAAGAATCAACTTTACCACTCGACCACCAAACTACCACTCCACTACCACAGTTCCCGATGCCCATTTAGTATAACTCCTTGCGGCCAAGAGCAGGTGTGCATTAATAGATACACTACATTGCACTCAGGTTTTTATTCGAGCAGTTGTCCCACGCTTGCGGCTGCAGTCGACCATCGAGTCCGTTCTAATCTACTTTTAGTTTTCAGTGGATCTAGCTATTTCCATTTCAGACTTTCATTTCAAACTTTATGTGTTTTGTAATATAAAGTACAAACATCGTCATTATCATCATAAGCTACCATAGATAACTGAAACATTAAGAAATATAACTATATGAAGCTAACATCCACACAGTGCTCGCTGAACAATGATTTTCATATCAATCTCTTCTATTCAGCAACAAAATGAAATGACAAAATTATAAATTATATGTGGAAAAAAATTGCGTTAGGTACTTAACCAAGAATTTCACTGCATCTATAATGTACTCTCTACAAACACAGTCACAAAGCAAAAATACTGAAAAATGCGATTGCCATAAATTTGCATTGAATTTGTCACCAAAAGAATAAACAAGTAAAAAAAACTATCTCTCGTTGATATTTTTACTGCGGTTTTTGAGTTTAACTGCTACACACGGCTAGACCCAAAAGCCACAATAAATCAAATCTGGCCGTAAACTTTCAAGAAATAAATACGTATTTTCAGTAAAATTTGAAATGCTGAAATAATTTTGGAGCAGACTGTTATCACAAAAACATGTTATTATTAGTTAAGTAATTAGAAAATATATACTTATCGATAGAGTTAATCGTATTATAATGTTGGTATAGTTTTAAAATTTAAATTAATCTAATTATTGTTTTTAATAATATAAACCGAAATATGATATTAGTTTTGATTGACATACAATTTGTCATTACTTGCAAATTAACTAAAGCACATAGTAATTGAAAATCTAATAATTTTTAAGTTAAACGAATCCATGGTTACAATATAAAAATATACTTTCATGAAAACTAAGGAACATGACTTCGTCTGATACATACGTATAAACAGAGTTTTTTGTATTATAGGTCTTGTTGCAAAATTAGTATAAACTCGTTTATATCAATTTAAACAGATAATATATTTTTTATGGTTACGATTTGTAGTTTTTGTTGTACCAGACAAACGGATATGCGTTATTAAATACTGAAAATTATTATTTGTGTAACCGTGAATCACAATGCAATATTTGCTCAAAGCAAACAAGTTTCGAGTTTTGTGGGCACTCTGTGTAATCACCTTTATTCAAATGCCAACTGCATTAGTTCCGCCACTGTGATTTTATTCATTATTGAAAATGTTTTGATATAAATTTTTCGAACAAGATTAAAAAAATTGAAAACGAAACCGTTAACTTAATAATAATAATAATGACGTTTATTTTGAAATTCAGTTTTTTGTGATTCCAATATTTAGTGAACTGGTGAAACGATATTTTGACTTTGTTAAGAAGCGGACAAGGAAGCCTTCTATTACAAATGGTGACAAACGAGAACAAGATGAACCTGACTGAGACATGTAATTTAAATGCTTTCCAGGAGAGCAATTGGCAGCATTACATATATTGTAATTGGCCCAACTCTAGGAAACAAAGCTGATTTTGGATAAGGATAAGACTGTGGTGGCTGACAGAGTTTTAAGGTGGTTACTTCTGATGATTTTATCCACCAGCTTATAGTGATTGTTTAAATATTTAAGAATATATGTTGGTAAATTGGTTGAAAAATGATTTAAAAATATTCAGCAAAAAAATATTTTATTGTCTTCATAATGAATCATATTAAAATTCTTAAAATGGTATAAAAACTCAAATATTTACTCCCGATTTTTTATTAGAAAATAAAATTTAAGAATCACGAAAATACTGACACAGACAAGTAGCGTACAAAAGAGATTTCAGAATTCTTGTTTTAAAGCTTTCAACAAATCATATGAACTGAAAATACTACTCTGCATCGCATAGTGCAGGTATTTTTATACACTACTATGTTAGTTCTACGAAAAAAATAATTTATTTTTAATTCTTCGGATTAAATCAGTACAGAATTCATATACGAAAGATGCAATATTTTTTATCTATGCATGAAGAAAATTTACTTTCATCGCAAAGTGATTATATAATAGAAACAAAACAAGAGTGCATAATGCAAAAAGGTTTTGATTAAAACTGTACCTAAGTCCTCGATTAATCCCTTTCAGGAATTTTTAATTTCACTCTCATGTTACTACGTAAGATATTTTTTTTTATACTAAGACAAAGAAAAACTATTTAGTTGTTGCTTTCAAGGGTTGTTTATCAGGTGTATATACAAGATATGTATTTTTAAACTTTATCGATAATCAAACCTGTGAATTCTTATACAACATTTAAATGCTGAAATATTACCCATCGGTAAATATATTTGTAGCTGTTGAACTGACCCGATTGTGTGAAATAATATTTTGCATAAATGTGCTTTGGTCTCGCAAAAGTATGGCAATAGACTTGAATATATGGTTTATTCGTGAAGATCGTGAATAAAATACTAGTAATACTTTATTCCTGTGCAAGGTTTTAATACTCATAAAGTCTTTTCTTCTTCTTAAAATTATATTCTCAGAAGAACTTTTTTATATATTCTCTCTAGAATAAAATTAATTAACACGAAAAATATACTCAAATTGCGTGTACACAAGTAATGGAATTCTAAATATAATTTCTAGGGTCTGCTTTAGGTATTAAAGCATCCGGTATGTTATATAAAATATTAATAATATTATAAAATAAACTTTTTTTAATTCAAAACAAGAATTTTATCTATCAAGATTGTAAGGCGGATTACAGACTAAAGCTTAACATTGTTTGTTTTTTAAGAAAGCTCACCTATTTACAGCTGAGATTTACAGCAAGCAGCCGGCGCCACCTTGCAGAAAAGAGAAGCAGAAAAAGAAAAGTTCTGTGGTAAAGACTCAAATAAAACACAAACCGGAATACTTGCAAAACAACTTTGAATTCATTACAAAGTAAAAAACAATGTGAGCGCTGAATAAATGAACAGGGAAAATTTCAGTTGTTCAAATAAAAGTCGGGGAATTTCGTATTTTTGTTCGCGTGTGCAGGTGAACTGTAAGGCTGTTATTGCAAAGTAATTGGAGGTTCTACGGCCAAAATTATTACGACCCCTGCTCCTCATTGGCAGTATTAACTTTTTCATGGCCCTTTAAGAACTTTCAGTAAAATTAGAGTGGAACGTGGAGCTTTCTGTGGGAGCTTTCGTTAGTTGTTTGTGAACATTAAATTGCAAAGTTGTATTGTTATTGTTGTTAATTTTAAACAACCTACTTAAACACGTACACTACAATTAAATTTATTTTTAAAAGTATAATAATATTTTTTTTATGTACGTTTTTGTAATTGTACAAGTACGTCTGTTTATTTTTATTATTTGTTTTCAAAATTTCTATCTTTTTGTTTGCGTATAAAGCACAAAAAAAGTTTTCAAATAGCACTTAATTTTTTGTCTTTTACTTTTATATGAAAGTTTTACGTAAAATTGCGTTTTTACCGCAATGAAAATCGATAGGCTAAACGTTTATTAGTGCATTTTCATAGAAAACTACGGGATCCTTCACAGTTTTATGCAAAAAAGTGTTCTTCACATGCTTCACATTACAAAACATTTATAACCTTCATATCACTGTATCTACGAACCTGTCATTATTTTACTTTTACTTGAGATATTAACGCTTTTTTTTTTTCGAAAAAAACTTTTCAAAAAAGTATACTTGTAAATGAAAACTTTAAGGGTCATTTAGAAAATATTATTTAAATAATTAAACCATCGAATCATAAAGACATTGAAATATTAAAATATGCGATCCTCGCTACTTTCTATAATAGCGAACCCTAAAGCAAATAATTAATTTAATACAAAGTTTAAGCACAAACTAAAGTTTGAATTCTGAAAAACATATTCAAAAATTATAAAAGAAATTAAAAGTGTATTTGATATACTTGTATATTATTATATTTATAAATGATTAATTTTATATTGACTATACCTGTATATTGTATTAAGATATATTTCATCTTTACTTAAACCAAAAAGCGAAATAAACACCGTATGTACACATAATAATGGTGACCATTAGAATTAATTACAATTAAGCTCAACTTTCTTATTTTATTTATTTCGTTGCTAAAAAGATAACAAAGGTAAGTACCGACCACAATAAAACAAAAAAGACATTTTTTCCTACATTATCACGAAATGTACTTCCTACGTCATCACGCAGAAATTCTAAAATATCAAAGTAATTTACTTCCTTAGTACCAAATTTAACTATTCTTTTATAAGACAAAATGATAAGTAACAACTTCTTTTATTGGTCTTATAATTCTGTATTTTGAAACTTCCTAATATATGTTTTTGTTTTTTTACCGAGGAATAAAGGCTTAAATTACAATTGTACTATAGTAAGAGTTCTGTTATAAGAAAATATCGTTTTTAATGACGGAAATACTTGAATCATTATCATTTATTTACACTTAAACAATTACCTGATTTTTTTTTAATCCGCACATCATGTGAATTTCTTGCATTTTTTATTCTATTTTAAATTTCTATGAATTTTATTTTTCTAGGTCATGTTGTTCAAAAATATTATTAAATAAATTAAATAAAGAAATATTTATAAATAAATATTTCCATACAACATTTATTTTATGTTTTGTAAATGATATTGTCAGTACGTAAAGAACATCTATGGTTGCAAAGCAAAACTTTTATGATGCTGCTGGTTTGGTTCTGCGATATTTTACTGGAGGTGATAAAATATTTCATTTCAATTTGATCAATTTATAAAACCAAGAGTTATACTACGTAATGGATAAATAAATTTTACCACTAATTGAAAGATGGATTGGTCGATTTTCAGGGAAAAATAATACATGTAGAAGGACACAAATACAGAAGAATGATATTACGTTTAGGTTCAATGGCTTAAAATAAGGAAGGTTATACAGTAATATAAGCATTTTTCATTGAGAATGTACGGAAAGAAATGTTGTTTTTTCCCAACACAGAATATGATTGTTTTTTTAAAGCAAACGTTAAACTTAAGCTATCTTATAATCATATATTATTATTAAGTTAATGCAGCTTGATTTTTTTTTATAAAAAGGTTTGATAAATTTTTAGTTGAAGTTTTTGATTATGACCCATTTAAATATAGAAAGTTAAAAAAAATTAACCCTATAGGTAAAAATCCTGCTTAATAAAGAAACAAATATGTCTTTACTTATGAAGGAGATGAGTTGTGAGAACGTCAGTGACTGACTTGCAAAATATCCATCCGTATATTTCAATTTTAAATGCACTGCGTTCTGGAAAACTGGTAGACAAAATAAAGGCATCAAATGATGGATACTTGTGAATAAAAAGCCAAAAAATCGATGAATGATAAATTCATAATTTTCAACGGTCATGATTATTTGGAATGCCTTGGTTAAATATGGTTGGGTTTCTTTTTGCATTAAACCTTAAATTATTAAAAAAAAAAAATTAAATTAATTAACACAATAATAATCCACATTTATTTTTTAAATCGATAAATACAATTTGAGTAATATACTCGTAAATCACGTAAAAGTTTTAACGAAATATGGTACATAAATCTTTTTAATATAAAACATAAATCCTGTGAACAAAAATGACAACTTTTTTAAGCCTCTGCGGAAGCGAACATTACGGATTTTTCTGTTTCTATTACAATTATGCTTCGCATAAAATGTTGATTTTCGTACGTGAGATTTTCCAAATATATGCATTGTATGCAGCCAGAATGCAAGTCGCATAGTCGAGCTTTGTTCTGCAGGACACATAGTGTCTTAATGCGCCAAACAGCGATCCTCGGGAAAGCTCTCGCGGAACGACCGAAGCTTTTAAAAATATATCGCTACGACCCGCTATGAAATTGTACTACCTTTCGTACTGAGCTTTTTACTCTCGGTATATTTCTGTTTTATGAAATTGTATGATTGTTTTATAAGATTTTTTTTTCAAGTGACGAGTACCGGAAACGACGTTATTTCTATAGTCTTGTTTAGGAGAAAGATTTAATGTACGGTTCTAAATCAACCGTAGTTTATCATCGTGACCACCCTTTTAAAATTAAGTTTTTTTCCATATTCTTTCTTTATCTTTTAAATACTTTAACTCAGTACTTTGAGCTTTGGACATCCCAGTTAAGACTTGTAGAGCTTCAAGCACTCAATTTAGTACAACGGCAATGGCGCTCCTGAATGGCCTGCCAGCACACTTCAATCCTTTTCTTACATATTTTTCCTCTTTTGTCGATAATATTGTTCTCCTAAATCTCTGTGATCTTTGACACGTGTCATCTTCTTATTTTTCATGTTTTTTTTGTATGTTCGTGTATAAATACTCTATGATTCTTTTATAATTATACTATTTATTATCATAGGTGCCTTGGAACTACGGTTCTGTTAAATAATAAAAATAAAACATCTCTACACCTAAAAGACTACCTGGCAACTTATATTATTCTCTACGACCTTCAAATTTAAAGGTCCAACAACTATAGAGTTAATCATAATATATCATAAGATCATATGATAAATTTAATACTCCTTAAGCCTTGATCTTTTGACGACACGCGGTAAGCAGGCTACCACCTATTCTTGTCTAATGTTGCTTAACTTTACTGATTGATGACTGCACTAACAATAATCGTCAATCTTCGTGTAAATAATTAATTTTAATAAAGTACAACATGACGATTTTTTAGTGATAAACTATTATTTCAGTAAAAGCGTTCGAAGAACGCACATAAAAAAGGAGGAAATACAAAAATATTGGCACTGTGTTGCTCACCGCAGAATAACTTTTTTAAAAATTAATTTTTGTATTATTTTTCGATACTTTAATTATATAAACATTCTCATAGAGTAGTGCAAAAATATTCAATTATCACACTTCTCACTGGCACAGTATTTTATATATGTAATTACCATTTCTTCATACTGCGAAAAATTCGACCGAATTTTCACTCGGTCGTCCAGCAGATAATAACTCCAACCATACCTTTCAAATTTTTAATTAACGGCCTGCATCGAAAATGCAGTTTGAAATCTGTGCCGATATATACAGGACGATCAAAAAATGCCTTCATATCAAAGTAAAAAAAAAACGCTCTCCTTATTAATCCTCGTAGAACTTGATATTTGTTTAATATATGATTACTAATATTTTATTTGCAAATAATTTGAAATAGCCCCCGAGCGTGAGCTGCTTGTACCATACATTACCAAAAAAGCGCCACAAAACATCAAAAATATTTTCTAGATTGAAACTGTTTTTAGGCGGAAAACGCTTAATGAATACGATGAAAAACATAACCTCCTGAAAACCAAAAAATATTAGAAGAACCAATAGCATATTAGAATAATAAAAACATTATAATAAATGTAAATAATTTCATTTCCACTGATACAAATAGTCTCAACAGATACTAGAAGTAGGTCCTTAAAATAATATTTCCTAAAAAGCAATAGGAGTCAATTTTTTTTCAATTTCATTTGGTACCTGTAATTACTCAATTCATTTCAACTGCAATTTCAGTTTCAAATGGGCTACTAGCATACTTTGATATTTTCTTCTTTTGACGATGTCACTGTTTTTTTTTTGGATCGCAGTAATATTTGTCAATTTTCTTTTCATTGAGTGTTTTTGAAAAGCTATGTAGATTTATCATATTTTATTAGAGTATGTATTCCATTTACAAATAAAAAAACGTTATCTTCAATGTGAATTCTTTTCAGTTCCTAAATTTAATTAAAGTTAAGCGCTGCATGTGGAGTGCTGATATCGCATCATTTATTTAAAAGAGACTCACTATGAAAGTGAAGTGATCACAAATTAACTTTAGTCCACCACCAATTTTGACTAAAAGGCTTGCATTTTACAATATTTTGCATTTTGGTAATTATTCGCTGATTTTATTTTGGGAATGCCCTGTATATTCTGATGCCTGCGGCCCATCAGCGAAAGTGGTCGCGGGACCAGGGGATGCTGGGTTTTAAATCAAGCCACGTAATGGCGGCGAAGCGATCCTGATTGCGATAAAACCTATATTGCGGCCACACAGTCTCTCTGCAGACCAGGATGAAGGAAAATCATATTTTTTTATTTGAACAGGAAAATACCCACATATGGTGATAGTGCTTCTGAAGATGCATCTGTGATTAAAGTCATCCTTGCTAAAACAGTGATATCAGCTTGATATAGCTCTTTTAAACAAATGCCGGAAAGCCTCGAAAAACGATCTTTTGTCTCTTATTTTTGTTTGCTCGCCTGACATGCACACCTAATTATGTTAGTTTAATTTTTATATAAAATTACACGGCGTTTGCATACGCCATTTTATTTGTTATGACAGTTGCTCCATTTTATGTTGGTTCAACTGTCGTCTTTAATTTGTTTTTTTTTGTCGTGATTATCTTGGCGGCGCTGCATGTTACAGTGTTTCCGAAGTCGTCAGTTATCGTCTCGTATAGCCAGCGAAACTTCATTTACTGGTCAGTCGAGTAAATCAAGTCTTTATTCAAAATAAATGCGATTCGTGCTTCAAAAACGAAATCATATGATTTTTTATCTGCTCCTGCATCCTTCCTCCACGCGGCCACGTGACGGACCTGTAAGTTGTCGTCTTTTTAAAGACAGGGGATGTCAACAGAATATAAAAACGTGTATCCAAAATTTAAAAATCATCGTTCGCTGACATAAAAAATTATCTCCAATAAAATAATTTAAAAATACATAAAAAAAGCTACATAAGCATAACCTGTATAATATTCATTCATCAGTTTCGTATATTTAATTTCAAAAATAGACTGTGCAGAAATAAAATGCGCTAGAGGACATTACAATTGTGCAGTAAATGCTTAAGCAGCAAGATAAGAAGAAAAATCATTGATATTCCGCCAGTAAATTAAACATCTGGGTAAAGCCTAGTCCTAGTTTGGTTCTGGAGCTCTCCTCTGATTAGCCCATTCACCGGATCTCCTTTATTTCGCACCAATTAATTATGGAACAATGGCTGACAGGGCCGGAGCAGGGTTACCCGCCGCCATACCTCGCTCTGCTCTTTTTGCCTGAAATTTTAAAACGTAACGTCACACTAAAATATATGCGAACATATATAATTAACGGAGTATATATATGATTACAAAAAGCTATAACACAGCCTGCCGATTTCATGATAAGTGATAATTTTAGAAATATAATATTTTAATAATAAAACTGGTAATTTGAATAAGTTATATTTATTAAATTTTCTTTAATTTCTTTTGTTGTACCATGTAAATTATTATATTCCATGCTATTTTTAAAATTTAAAGTGGCTTTTTTGTATTTCTGTTTGATATACATTTTGCAATTAATGTTATACTTACTCTAAAATAATATTGAAAACTGATTTTTTGTAAAACAATGTGATAAATAAAAATAATGATACAAATTTTGATTGAAAAAATGAGGTTTTAAGAATTTAAATTTATGTAAGAGAAAACATAGTTATTATAAGCCTGCTTGTAGTTTTAAAAAAAGGAAATGAAAAATTTGTTTGTGATCAGTCGTCATATGTTAACCGTGTAGGTGTGCTCAGAAAAAGAGACGGTGGTGATTGTGATAATGGAAGTGAAAAGATACAATTTATTATAATATAATATACTCATTCACAAGTGATGTATTATTACAAAAATTCATCAAACGATGTACATCAATTCTTTATGTAATTCCTTGTTTGAATAAATTTATGTAATGAATTTAGTGTAATGATATCAAATTTATTTCTCAGTTGTAGGACTTTTAAACTGATTTTGTAATATTTAAAATATATAGTTTATTAAAAGAGTATACTTTGTCTAGAATAACAGGAAAATAAATACAATTATATTTTTTAGTTACGAAAAATCAGCTGTTCTGACATTCCAGATCTGAAAATTGTATATCGTTATTCTTGTATGACTTATTGTAATACAAATATTATGATGCTTCTTTTGTATTATAATTCAAAACACTGGAGGTAAAGGAATATTTATGAACAATTATATTTTAAAATTCATTAAATATCGGAATGGTAAAATGAGACGAAGAATTTGGCCAAAGTCAATAAAAGCTTCGAGGTTATCTTCTTTTGCCTCTGTTAAAGTTTTAGTTTGCATTCGAAAGTTCATTCCAGCAATGTTGGCTAAAAGCACCGGTCGAACTTTGGGAAAAGTTACCTTTGCGAGGAATGCGAGAGTGTCAGATATTCATGTGAAATTTGAAGTTAAATTCTTTAGCGCTTTTGTCTTTACGAGATACCCTCCGCGAGGAGCTTTTCGAGAAACATTTTTAAGTCTAATCCGCTTGTAAAAAACTGTCATAATATGTAAAGTTTCGCTGTTTAGAAACTTCTTAAATTTGTTAAATCGCTCATGCTTGTCATTTTTGGGAAATCGAAAGTGTTAGGAAAGAGTTCTGAGGTTGATTATGATACAAAATATATAGTTGCAGTTATCAATTCCGAAGAAATTTAACAAAGACTAGTTTTTAAGAAAAACAAATCATTATTTAAAAAATAATCATTTATTGGAATTTACTTTTCATCTTTTACACGTTGAAAATTAACGTTGGAATATAAATGAATAATTAAAGCTTATATATTACCAGTCAATCAGCAAATTAATAAACCTACTCAAAGATTTAAAAAACACATTGGTTGAATTTATTCGATCAATTTTTTTTGTGAAATTCAAGATTACAATTTGTGAAATAATTTATTTAAATTCAATAAAATATATGTTTGCATTGAGAATGTTTTTTTTCTCTTATTTAAATAATAAACTATTTAGTGTGATCTATGAATTCATGGATAAGCTTAAAATTAAGCTTTTCTCTTCCGGGCATTCATGTCCGACGTTATCCACGTTAATTACGCCAACATATTATTACGTCAGCTGTGTGAGAGAGGCTTTGAATGCATCAAACGTTCCATTGTGGCACGGGCGAGAAAAGCTCCTGAAATTATCCCAAAGCTCCGGGCTAGAGTAGAACCGGAGCAGCCTGTTAGTTAGAGGTAATTGAGGCTGAAAATCTCACATGAAAACACTGAAAATGACTTGCATCTGGCTGCCGTGCAAGTGGAATTAAACCCACATGAATACGGCCAGGAATAGGCAGATTAGGTTATACTTCTTCCTGAAGATTACCTCCGGATAGTTGCTATGCACATATTCATTAAACTAAAGTAGGTTTTAGCTGTAATGATTAGGCAGGTGGAGCAGCTTTAGATTTAATGTAATTGATTTTAAGCTCTCTGCTTTCCTAGTTACAATTGTTAGATGTAGATATTACTTTATAACCAAGCGAATATTATAGAATTTAGTATTCACGTTTGAATAACAGCTTTGAACTACTTCAAGACATATAATTTGAATCGAATAAAAAATATATTAATGGATTTAAAATAATAAAAGCTTGATAAATAATATTCCATAGGAATAATACACGTACAAAAATTATTACTTGATTCACACTTCTTCGTCATTAAAATTAAAAATAATTAGACATTTTAAATAAAAACCTGCTTTAATCACACCTTTCCATAAATTAGTTATGGATATTGGCTTATTATGCTTCAGCTATTTCAAAAAAAAAAATTTAGTTTCTCGAATACGAATATTATTGTGAGTAAAAAAAGGGTAGTATAATTTTCTGATGATAGTTTTCTCTTGTTGATTAATATGAAGAATAAAACGCATTTATTCTACATTTTTTTTTATATGATCACGTTTTTTCTCTTGTGGTTAAAGATAAAATACAGTAATTGTATGCATTATAAAAGCACTGTAATATTATTTTATTTTAATGTGATTATCTCTGTATTTTACAATGAAGTGTCTTTTCAGTAATGCAGTTAAAAAACTGAAGTCAATATATTCAAAAATCTACTAGTACTCGTTCAGTGGCGTACTTTTTAAATCTATTGGAGCCTTTTGTTATCAGTAAAAATGTACGTCAATAAATGCATAATCATATTTTTAATTATTTCAGTAAACTGAACAGTATCATATAAACTAAAGACGACTCAAAAATATTTATTTGTTAAGAAAAAACGTACATATTTTATTTTGAACATAAGATATGAAGTAACTCATATAAATAAAAAAAATTCAAAAGGTTTCAAAATATGTTTTCATCAATACTTCCATACATAATGTTAATACATTCAAGAATCAGGTTAAGCAAAACACGCATTCCTCTCAGTATTCGTCATACAAACAATATACTCTTGTGGGCAACGTCTAACCAACCTGGTTGTGCCTTATAGAGTCTTTGTAATATCAGAGTCATAGAAAGTCATATAAAACTTTCAATTATCATTGTAACGAATATGTGTCAATAAAAAAAAAATTGTAGTGTTTATTTATTTATTTACAGAATCGAAAATCCAATGTACTAATATGTAAAAGATACGTAGAGTATACATAAATAAACAATAAATAGAGAAGATAATAAAAAATAAAAATAACACAAAGAATAAGAAGATGACACGTGTCAAAGATCACAGAGATCAAGGAGAACAATACCGTCGACAGAGAGGAAAAGGATGTTAGAAAAGGATCGAGGTGTGCTTGTAGGCCATTTAGGAGCGACATTGCTGTTGTACAAAATTGGGTGCTTGAAGCTCCACAAGCATCGACTGGGATCAAAAACAATGGATGGCTACGAGCACGGGGGTACCTATCTGGAACATAGAAATAAAAACATGCAAGAATCCCAGGGTTGTGAATTGAACCACGAAGAAGAAGGAATGAATGTTTGAGCGCAGAAATTTTCCTCCGGGACTCTAGCGAATGGAAAGAAAGCATCTCTAGAGTGTTCTTCTATTGCGTTTATTTTCAAATGAACGTTCCGCGTAAAAGAAAACTATCTAGGTAATATTTAATAGTAGTTGCCATTTTAACATTGAGGTAAATGCGCAGAAGAGACAATCTTCTAGTTATGATTTGAATGTGCTGTATGATCTTGCTAGAGAACAAACGTGGAAGGTGAATATTTATAGTTTTTGATACGCTGCTAAACAAATAATGGTCTCATACGTGCACTTTATAATATTATAAAATAATATTTCTGCATTATAAACACGCTTATTCAAACTAAAGACGTGAATTTACGTTGAAATTCGATGTTACTTCTGAATAAAGTGTAATAATGACATATACTCGCCTTACAAAGCCTCGTTAGTGTATTCAAAACCAGCTTAGAAATAATATAATGTTTCAGAATACTCGTATGTTGTTTGCTGCAAGCTTTAACATAAATTCACCATGAATGTATATAAAATATGTATGAGTATAATATATAAGACATATGTTTACAAGAACTTATATATTTTTTGTAGAAAATATAATATCAGTTCTATCTTCAAATATATACTAATCTAATGCTCATGTATAAACTATACATAGAAACTCTAACAATTTTTTTTTGTTGGAATTGACAAAGTATTTTATCATAAAGCAGTGAAGCACATGCAATATTAACATATGCAATATGTTTACTGATAAACTTACTATTTTAAAGAGAGTATCATCATATTTTTTCATAACATTTCTCTCATAAACAAATTGGAGTTAAATAAACAGCATAATCAGGGATTCAAACTTTGTTCACAAAATTGAAAAAGCTAACGAGTTAACTTCTCGACACGTCAGTTTAATTAAATTGACGACTTATCCCACAATTTATCCCACAATATATTTGGAAACATGTTTTGGCCACGTCGAATGGTCATTTTCAAGTCATTTAGTACAGTGAGTGCTGGCTCTATATAAAGCAAAGAGTGAGTGAAAAGGTGGATATGAATTCTGTGATGGGTATATGTGTTTTGGAAATCAATAAATCGAAGTATTTGTAAATATTCGTGATTTCAATCCTGGTTTTTCTATTGTAGATATTTGCCGTACATTGGTGTAATTATTTGAAGTTATGTTTTATTTATGAATTTTATTGTTCCTTACAAAATACTTACAATCACATACCACTACATAAATGGTAAGCAGGTATGGCAAGAGAGCGCTTTACCTTTAAGCCTAACCTACTGGTAAAATAACCGTAAGGAAGAAAGGCAACGTAGATTGTACGTTAACGTTTCTGCGTAGGTCGCGGTCACGCCTCGAGTTAACGGTCTACGGCAGGCTATCACACTGAAGGTCGCGGGGTGCTTATAACGTGTTTCATTAATTACGACGCTAACTACTCTGCATTATTATTATCCGGTTACATTAGGGTTTGCATGCAGCAACCATTACGATAATTACCCCCTATAATTTCAATTGTTGAACACAATTATTGTAAATCATGATTAGAATGATGATAATTTGACAGTATTATGAATGTAATAAAATACTACATTTCTAAATTTAAAATAATATAAACTTCAAAAATGGTTGCTCAGATACTTCAGCCTTATTAACTGTTCGCATTTTCCCGATGATATCTCTGACGTAGTTTAACAACAAAGGACCAAAAGAACCAAGTAGCAGCTTAATAAAGTTTTCCAAATAAATGACATTAACTCTTTTAGAGGATTGCTCGGAATATGCCTTCGGTAGTCATGGATGATGTACTTCGTCGGAGAATGTATCTACGATCTGATTTTTTCCAGGATTACGTAAACAGACATCGTTAGAAGGGTGGCCAACTCTTTTGAGAAACACTCTTAGTGTATCTATTCTACGCCTGTGTAAGACGAAATTAAAAGGTTTTTCCTAGTATATTTGATTATTTTCTAAAAAATATTTACAAAGTATTCATTAATCGGAAACGACGGTATTGTGATAAACGTGAACGGACTTGCCTTATTGCCGTAACCACTTATTGTCAAATATTTATTAGTCTCGCTCGTAGGCTATTCATCAATGTATGATTAAAATAAATATTATGTGAATTAAGTAAATCAATATTTGTTCGGGTCACGTTTTAATATTTTGTTATTAAAATGAACAATTTAAGCTGCACCGTATAAAATATGTACTGTTGCAATCATTTATCTGATGTAACGTAGCTTGAAGAAAAATAAGCTTTCTTATCTTAAAATGAGTAAAAACTCACATTAGTTTGAACGATTACATTAAATTGTCACTCTGCAGGAGCTTTCGAGATTCTCCAATGAAAGCTCGTAGCGGGCAGGTAACATCCGTTAACCCGTTTCGCGGAAGGCAGCGGCGCATAACGGAAGCTCCGTCGTTAAACTTTCTGCTTTTCTAGGATGTAGAAAACTTTCCGCAGCGAGTGGCGGGTGAGTTGAAATAGCTATGTTCATATTATTGTATATTACTTGTCTATTCCATATAATTGTATGGTAACACAAATAAGAGATGACTAAGCGTTGATACATATATCTAAATAACTCATTAAATGTTGACTATTATGTATAAAAAGCCATCTCTAGAATTAAAAAAACACTCATACTAGCTCTACGGCTGAGTTCATAAGTCTCGAGAGCATAAGGATAACTATCCGATGTCTTTTAAAATCTGATTAATAAGTAAGCCAAATTACGCCTTGGTTAATACCACAGCCATTTTAAGTACTCAGACTTCTGCCATAGAGGTCTTCAAAAACTATATTCCTACGTGAAATTTTGTATACACAGTTGGGAAAAATAATGGACAGTGGCAACTGAGAAAACTGAATGGCAGTAATTTGTGGTGGGATTCAAAAATACTTTATAAATTTAAATATATGAAAAGAGAATGATTTCTTAAAATATTGAAGAAGAGGAACTCGCAATAATTTATTTATTTATTAACGGAAGACAGGTTCCAATTTATAAATAACAATATACATTCATAGACACAAAATTAAATTAGACATATCAAATATAAAAATAATAATTACAAGACTATGGGAAATAAAATACAACAAAGGAAAAAACAATGAAACAAGTTGTAAAAATAATAAATCACATTTTGATAGTACATAGAAGTGTGAGAAAGTCATGATTCGGGAGCCCGGCGTGGAAGAGTTGCATGGACCCAGGGCTTAACAACGACCTTATCAGGCCAGGAATCCGCACTCATCATGATCGAGTTAGACGCTGCGGGGAAGGATATTTTGAAAGACGCATAATGGGCGCTGACAGCATTTAGTTTCCAGACTTTAAGGGCCCTCGGGTTAATTTTTGTAATGCCTAATAATATATACGAGTAAGTTACAACTCCCGTGTGCAGGTTTATGGCACAAGCTATAAAATGCAGCTGACAGAAATATGTATCAGATACTTTTAGATGACCAAATGCGCCAGATATTCAACAGGCTTAGAAAGAAAAAATATATATTATCAATTGCTCTTATCAAATTATCTTCAACATACGGTAACTTCAATTTTTAGGTAGCATTTTTCTTTGTTATTAAATTATCCAACGTTGATTTATTGATACCAAAAATATCATTTTAAAATACATTTCCGACCCACCCACATACACGAAAGTGAGTCATATTGTTTAATAATGTCTTGCATATGTCTTTGTTGCGTCATTCAGGTACAAAAATGTTTTATATCCAACGCGATATTCCTTTACCTTTATGATGCTTTTATTGTAATTTTTCCCGGCGCAAACTGAAGAAGACAGGTGGAATTTATATGAAATGGCTATTTTATGGCTCCATTAAAAATGATTACGAATATTTACATACCATTCCAACACAGAAATGTACACCGTAAATAGTTGTGTACTCGTATATAACAATATATTGGTCTTGTTTAGAAAAAAAACATTGTTATAAAAGCAATTTATTTTAGTTAAGTAATTTTTATTAATACCGAATACCATGTTTAAAATTATTAAATTAAATTGTATTATTTAAAAATAAATTCTTGAATGTTGAAAGTAAGAAACGATGAATCGTAATAAAATAGGAAGATTTATTTAATATTTTTTCATATATGAGTAAGAATTGATATTGTTCTATAAAGGATATATTTTTCAAATAATATGGCCACGCTGTTTCATTTATCTCATTTCCGAGTCATTTATTTTAATTTAATTTATTAATTAATGCTGATTAATTTTAAACAAGTAAAATTAATAAGCATCAATTTGAAAGACGATACATTCTTAATTGTATTTTCAAATGCATTTATTTATTCTTCGTAGTATCAATCCGGTGCATTGGTTTGCAGCAACAAAATCTTGCTTTTCGATCTCCACTCTAGATCTTCTGCAACCCTATTCAGCACAGCGTAAGAGCCACAACTCATGTCCTCGAACACTCTGCTTTTTTTACCCTCAACCACGCCTTACACAATGTCGTGAAGAGGACTATCGTGGCGCATGACCTGACCAATCCATCGGGCTTGCATCTCTGAGTAAATTCTTACTAGGTGCCTATCTTCCTTTATTATGCTGAGAGCATCATTGTTCGTGACGTGATCTCTCCAGGAAATTCCGAGAATTCTTGTTTATGACCAAATCTCACAGGCCTCTTTTATTTTTTTATCACATTCAGATAAGCACCATGTCTCACAGCCGTACATCAAGATGCTCCAAGCAATTTTTTTTGCAAGTTGCTTGCGGGGCTTTAAAATAATATTTCTGACTCGTTTTTTCGTTTCTCGTTTTTTTATTGAACGCCAACCTTGATTGTTGTGTGCGTCTGTTGACTTATCTTTTTGTTCTGCCATCCCAGGTGATTATTAAAACAAATTTATTAAAAAAGTATTTATTTTTCATGTGTGTAAAAGTTATTAGTCTTACTCAAATAAGTTAATACTATTAAAAAGTTATACACAAAGGAAAAATAATGATACATGATTATACGAGTAGATAATAGAAATATAAAAGAGAAGTAAAAAAGTTTTAAAAAAAGGCCGCAATAGTAAATGTTCTTAAACTATACTTCTGAAACACGTTTCTTGATTGAATTTAAGATAGAAAGTTTTAAAGTCTGCTTCCTAATTTTTCAATAAGAGCCGAATATATTTACCATTATATTACTGAAATTGATTTTATCATGGCTAATAAGAAGAACATAGTCACTGATGTCTCAGCGATGCAATGTTTTAGTACCGAAAGTGACCACCGTCTCGTTTGAAGAACTGTGCACCTAGACATCAAACTGGAAAGGAAAAAGCTGATAAAACAAAGAGTTATACGTCCGTTAAATGTTCAGAGCAAGCTTGAGGAAACTTTTCAGCTTGAACTACAAAATCGATTCGCAACACTGGAAGATAATGATGACACTGACAACGTCAACAAACTTAACGACAGAATCATTGATAGCATTAAAGATACTGCAAAAAAAGTCATAAAGCAGTGCAAAAAGAAAAAAGGGTCAAAATTCTCAGACAAAACGATAGCTCTTATGGACGAACGTCGTAAAAGTAGAAGCATCCAAGATTACAATACCCTGAACAAAAAAGTGAAAGAATCCATGAGATTTGACATTCGTCATTCAAACACCGAGTATATTATGGAGATTGTTGCACAAAACCGAGGGTCAAATGCATTTAGCAGACACACCCCTATAGGACAGGCCCAACTTTCCAAACTAAAGACACACGATGGGAAGATAACAACAAATCTTAATGATATACTGAAGGAAATAGAACATTTCTACGGGTTGTTGTATTCATCTACGATGCCAGGTCCTAATGACAGATCTGCGGACGACAAGAGAGCTACTCTCACAAAGCACTGGTCTGAAGACATCCCAGATATAAGTATATTCGAAATTAAATCGGCCCTAAAACAACTTAAGAACAACAAAGCCCTTGGAGAAGACGGAATTACATCTGAGCTTCTGAAAGTAGGAAGAACCCCTTTGTTGAAAGAGCTTAAAAAACTATTCAACAAGGTAACAGATCATGGAGAAACCCCGGCGACATGGAGTACGAGTATTGTGATATTGTTCAACAAAAAGGGGATAAATCACTGCTCAAAAACTACCGACCCATTTCCCTTCTTTCCCATGTGTATAAAATATTCTCCAGAATTTTAAAAAACAGGCTGAAGGGTTGACTTGATGAATTCCAACCTCAAGAGCAAGCTGGGTTTAGTAAAGGCTTTAGTACAATTGATCATATCCACACACGCTAAGACAAATCATTCAGAAGACCGAATAATATAATCAGCCACTCTGCCTCGCCTTTGTAGACTATGAAAAGGCATTTGACTCAATCGAGACTTGGGCAGTACTAGATTCACTACAACGCTGCAAAATAGACTATCGGTATATAGAGATAATAAAATCTCTATACAAATCTGCAACAATGATGGTCCAGCTCCATGATAGCACTAACAATATTTCTATAAACAAAGGTGTTAGACAAGGAGATGTTATATCTCCAAAACTCTTCACAAACGCCCTAGAAGATATTTTTAAACTGCTATCCTGGACAAAATGTGGAATAAATATTAACGGAGAGTACATTTCTCACCTCCGATTTGCAGATGACAGAGTGCTTATAGCCGAATCACCTGACAAGCTCCAAGACATGCTCTACGACCTCAATGAAGCGTCGAACAAAATTGGTCTGAAAATGAACATGGATAAAACAAAAACCCATGATTAATAGTCATATTTCACAGACCTTCGATCCTATTTCCATTGGAGGAACAGAAATAGAGGTTGTACACGACTATACCTATCTGGGACAAGTAATACAACTAGGGCGAAATAACTTCTCAAAAGAAATCGACAGGCGCATACAACTGGGATGGGCAGCATTTGGAAAACTAAAGTACATTTTAAAGCGAAAATTCCGCAATGCCTTAAAACTAAGGCGTTTAACCAATGCGTCCTCCCTATATTAACCTATGGCGCAGAGACGTGGAATCTGACAGCAAGTCTTACGCATAAAATAAAAGTCACCCAGCGTGCTATGGAGAGATCCTTTTCCGGAGTGTCGCTAAAATATAGAATCCGAAACGAGGAAATACGCAGAAGAACTCAAGTAGTGGATGCTACCCAACGAATAGGCACACTCAAGTGGCAATGGGCAGGACATATCTGTCGAAGAGACGACGGTCGATGAGGAAGAAAAGTATTGGAATGGCGCCCAAGAACTGGCAAATGAAGCATTGGCCGACCTCCTACAAGAATGACTGACGATATAAGAAGAATAGCGGGAGTGACCTGGATGCGGAAGGCGGAGGATCGAAGAGGATGGAGACTGATGCGGAGGCCTACGTTCAACAGTGGACGGACACAGGCTGATGATGATGATGATATTCACCATATATAATTTAGAGTAAAAGTACTTACGTAATGAAAAATATTACTGCGTTCCGCTGCGCAGAAAAAAAAAGGAATACTAACTCCGGTCGCGTACTAAGTGCATTATTTTCTTCGTCGAGAAGGAAGCTTTTAGCATGAAAAAAAACCTACAAACAAAAACACCTCTCACTCAAACATGATCCCCGCTTGTTATTCAGCGGCCGTTCCGGCTGAAACTGAAAAATTCACAAGTCATCGCTGAAATGATTACGATAAGCGACCTTAACGCCTGGCGCCCCGGATCACGTCCCGGTAGACTGAAAGAGGTGCAGCGATCACCGTGCATTTCCTACCAGAGGCGAAAGAAAATGTTAAAAAGATATAATACGAAAGTATAATAATAAATATTTTAAGTATAATTTAAGATTTGTAAAACAACAATCAAGTACTTTGGATTATACCAACTTGCATGGGTGCAATGCTAACCTATAATATTGAATGTGACAATGTATTCGATATACTATACTCGTTGTAGGCTTTAAGCACTGCGAATGAATAGAAACTCAATTTACGTGATGAATTTATAAATTCAAGATATATATTAAAAGTTTTACTCAATGATTTAATGAGATGTGTACTTTTCTTAAACAAAATCAACTATTATATATAAATCAACTAATAATAACATTTTATCTAGTTAATTTAACTTGCCTAATTTAATTTGCTAAAAGAATTTTGATGTTACTAGAATCCCTTTTTTTTTAATAATCTTATAAAATAAAGCATATGTTCTGTGATATCCTTAGACGCCAAAACTGAATCTGACGTGGAGCATAGAATAAATACGGGATGGCTGAAATGAAGGTCTCTCTCAGGGGTTTTGTGTGATAGCAAGGTTCCAGTTAGGATCAATGGTAAAATCTACAAAACTGCTGTAAGGCCAGCTATGCTCTACGGATCGGAAGTGCTGGACCCCGCTGAAACGTGACTTGGATAGAATGCATGTGGCAGAGATGAAGATGCTTAGGTGGGCGGGCGGTGTGACTAGAGTGGACAGAGTTCGAAATGAGCATATTAGGGGTTCATTTCGGGTGGCCCCCGTACTTGAAAAGATAAGGGAAAACCGCCTAAGATGGTATGGGCATGTGACACGGAGAAATGAGGACCACATGGTGAAGAGAGCCCTCAATATACCCACGCTGAGAAGAAGACCCGGAAGACCGCAGGCAACCTGGACTGCAACTGTAAACAAGGATCTGAAAACCCTGGGTTTGACCGATAATACAACGCAGGTCAGACAGACATGGCGAACGTGCACAAGGAGAGCTGACCCCAGATGATGGGAAATGGCTAGGATAAGGAGGAATCTAAAAAAAATACGATTTTTAAATTTAATTTATTATTATTATTTGAATCATATTACAAAAATTAATTTTATAATATGATTCAAATAAGTTGTTTTTTAAATAAAAAATGGTTACGAGAACACTAAATCCGAATATTTTCCCTTTGTGTATGGAAAACTCTTAGAAACGTAGATTTTGGAATTGTGGTTAATGGGTTGAGCCATGTGTAGCGATTTCTGATCAACATTGCGACCGACATTGCAGGGGTCATCTTCAGGGTTGATGATTTTGTCACAAAATAGTAAGCACTGAAGATAACTTCTGCTATGGTGGTGAAAATATTGCCACACATGGTTCAACCCAAAAGCCATAACTTTAAAACTTATAATTAAACATATTTTATCAATATAGTTTAACAATCCATCACCCAAATTTTTTTTGTTGTTGTTGTGCAAGTATGTTTGTACTCTACTAAAAAAATGTGGATTTCATTTATCAATTTACGGTATGAAACACAGAACTGAATATTTTGCCCATTAAAATGTACTTCGGCGCAAGCGTTGATTTAAAAGTCTTTTTCCGACTCTGTTATGCACGTACCTCTACGATGGTGCTATGCCACTATAGTTCTACACTATGTAGGTTCTACGACAGACATTTTCTACGATATGTTGGCTCTACGGTACCACAAAGAATTTCGCTACACGCTAGTGGCTAAACATGTTTTTTTTCCTATAAATTTTCCTATACGTTGAGCTGCGCTGTGCATATAAAAGAAAGCTGTGACTTATTTTTGCAAGTTGACTATTGTTCTATGTAACAGGAAACCAAAGTATTATTTTGATTTTCTAGAAATTGGAGAAGACTTTTTTGTGTATGTTATTTAATTTAAATTTGCCAGTTTTATTGTGATATTGCAATCGAGTACAATTGAATTGTTTTAGTGTTTTTTTTTGTGTAATACATACCTGGGCTCAAAAATTTAAATTATATTTAAATTATTGGCGAGATGTTAAGACTTGACTATCATGAGAGTGGGTAGCGAATTTTATACCATCATCATTTTTATTATGTTGACACATACAGGAGAAAACCGACATATGCTGATAGTAATTCTGAAGTCTCATCTGTCGAATTCTATGACGCTAACCATAGTGCATATGGCTAAGCGCTGCATGTAGAGTGTTGTACGCCAACGTCATAGACTCTAGCCCGAGATTCACGCAACATCTTTATTATTACAGGAATATACTATGAATGGGTGGTCTTCACGGGACGACTTTTGTCTAAAACCAATTTTAATTAAAAGGCTATTACTAGTATTTTACGGGTGAGGGATCAAATTCACACCAACTGGGGGTATTTTGGAGCTCAGAAATCGATTAAAAAAATATTTTAATCTCCGTCGGGGATCGAACCCACGACCTTTGGCTTGCAAAGCAATCGCTTTGACCATTGAGCTATACCCGCCACCATTCAGGCTTGTCAACATGGGTAGCTTGATGCGATTTATTTGATTAATTTATTAAAGAAAAAAGGTTGTTTAGAATTTTTTCTATACATATAAAAAAAAAAAAATTTGGTAACCGCATGCTTTAGTTACAACGAAAGGGCGTTAAACAGTCAATTCAAATACATTTATTTCATAATGGCTACTCATCACAATTGATATATTTTGTCACCTTATATTTTTACTATTTATAGTTCTAAATGATAATTTAAAATTATTTCATAGAACTTGGCTAAAAATTGTTGACCGAAAAAGTCGAAAGAGTGTTATGAAAACCTTTTTTTTTACCGGAACTTTTATCAAAATACAGCAAGAATTAAATGTCATTGGCAATAGAAAACAAAAGTAAATTTTTGTCATTCCTTCAATAATTTTCTTAAGAACTATATTCAACAAAGAATGAGAACTTTTAGATTTGAAATCGGAAAAAAATGAGCTAGCGATCAGGACATGTAGCGAATTGAGCATTGTGTTGATTATACTTATGCATAGAACACATAAGAGATTTATAAAAATATAAGTTATTATTATCGTAAAATACTCGTATTCTAAAGATACTCAAACAATCTTAAGTACGTATATTTTTCGCTTTTAGCGAAAATCGTAATAAATTTTCTAAAAGAAAAAAAATATAAGCTCATTCTGGCATCCGTCTTTGTTTTAAGAAGCAAAGTCATATCACGTTCATACTACACTTGAGGCTCGAGAAGTATTGTGTACACTCAAAGAAAAGCTCCCGAGTCTACGTCATAGGGGAGATCCAGTGACGTAACTTCAACGAGATGAGTTGGCTTCACATGTATCCAGTTCACTCATCTCAATAAGTGTTAACAATCAACTTCTGATTGGTTACTGGAACGCAACATTGTCATTAACGTGTATACAATTTATATACTTACTGGTTTAGTAGATTGTCTATAGTGTTTGTACAAATATGCATGCAAAACCAAAATATACCTTATAATCGGGGCTTAGATCTTTTATTCTATAATATTATGTTATATATACGAGAATATTAAATGTGAAATAACAAACATTTTTTAAGCATAATTAAGAATGTGCTACTGTTAAATTAAATACCTGAAGTGACTAATGTTGTTTTTGAGAAGAAGTCCATATGCTCCATGTATTTAACGTACATGTAAGAGATCATTAACATCATCATCATTACACCATGTCCTCTCCTCTAACTTTAAATATGGTCATCGTGAACTGCTGCCACAAAGTTCCATTCAAACATCAGCCGCCATTTTTTACGCCTAATTTTATATCAATTCAGCCTCCCATAGTTTCGACGAATGCATCGAATGTATAGTTGCCAGCAGCATTCATAAACAAACTAAAAATTAATTTGGTTTTTTTATATTTTCGCTCGATACGAGTTTCGTTACGTACTCGTACGTATTATCAACTTTTAAATGTAGTAATGCAAAACTTGCAAAGAATATGAAAATTATTAGTTTCACGTTTGTACAAGTTTCTATCCGCCCACTATAAGTGAACTAAGACTATGGATACTTTCGGAAAATTTAATATTTATGGGGTACTTTATATGTAGATTTTTCATAATGTAGACCAGTCAAAAGATGGATATCAAGTGTATAATTTATAATTTCCGATACACTGGTGTCTTGAAAAATGGTGACAATGTTTTTTTCATTAATTTATGACATTAATTCCTCTAGAATGACAAATTCGCATAGTTGGGAATGGATTTCTACTGGCGAAATGTTTTTTGCAGACAAGAAACTCACACCTAGCGGGCGAAGCGAGGGGGAGATATATCATGTACAGCTGCACAAGTCAAGATTGAGCTCCACAGGCAGCTTGTAACGGAAGGGATTTGGAGTAGAGAAACCAAGGTACACTCCAGAATCGCGGGATCTACCATAACAGCGCTTTTCAGGACTGTAGCGCCATGGGATTATTTTATCATTTTATCATCATATTCTTATTTTACGGATAAACTTCGTAATAAAAAATAATGTTCTATCTGTAATAAAAAAGAGTATTATATCTTCACCTCAAATCTATGTCTATTATAATGCATAAGTTTCGGTAGCCACTTGAACAAAAACACAAAAGCTAGCGAAAATGAAACATTAGTATGTACGAGTAAGACAATGTAAATATTTACTTATCAGTTTCTTAAGATAAAATTATTAAATTACTAAATAAAAAATACCTCATTGTTCCAGAAATTCGGGTTCTAAGAGTCGTCATTGCTTTATAACGATAAGCTCATAACGTTTTGTTTTAAGGTATCATATCCAAGTGATATCTGCGCTTTATTATTTGATTTTGGTATGCTTTTTTACATATGCGCCTCTGAAAAAGTGCTTCTGTTTGTTTCGTTTGAAAGCATCCCTCTGGCAAAGCTATTGCTGATAAAGTTTAAGAGAAAAGTTTATTTAGACCAGGGATTCTTAAAAAACCTACGTTTTTGACATACGTCAATTGGTCAATGGACAAAAAATAGTGACTATTATTTTGCTGGTCAAAATATGGCTACAGTTGAAGATATATTTCGCTTGACTGTAACATGTTTTTCTAAGCAAATTAAAAAAAAAATGCTCCTGTATCCGATCCATGGTTGAAGTAAATGTCATTTTTTTTTCGCAATTCAGTTCTATTTGTTGTCACTGTCACATATGTTCTAAAATATCTTTGTGTTTCTAGGTACATTTGAGATTATGGTTAACTCTAGAGTAGAGACCCGGAAAAATCAATCCACAGATGCGAGAAATATTTTGGGAAATTAATTATTATTTTTGAAAAGGAGATTAAACGATTAGCCCGACGCTTACGAGGCATGCGCTTTTTAGTCTAGAAAAGTAACTCAAAGCAAAAATAACTTGACACATTTTCTGAAAAATAAAATATATTTGTATATAAACATTACATTTAGTAAATAAATGCACCCATAACAGACAACTATGATAATATATCATATTTTGTATTATTTTTCATTCTTCAAAAGCAACTTATTATTGTATTTTTTTATAACATTGTTTTCTTCATTTACAGAAAGCCTAGCTATAAAAAAGAGCTTTTATGAAGGTGTCAATGTGTTGCGAAGATTTGAATCCCCTGTTTGTGACGAAGGCGTTGGTTCGTGAATGTGAGGAAAAGCTTTCGACAGGACAATCGTTTTTATATTTGATGCACGTGATGCGGAACAAACGAAAAAGGGACGTGGACATAACAATTACATTATGTTTCTTTTAGAATGTTGCTATAAAACGAGGACTGAACGAAAATAGGTATTGCTGAAAATAAAGTAAAATAAAACGCTTAATTAAAATAACATATAATATAGAAATAAAATTACATTCAATTCATTTAATACAAATTTACAATACTTTCGTCAACCGTTGATTTTTTCTCTGATTTTTTAATGAGAGAAATATCATACTAGATTGTGTAAGCTGTGAATTTGTATGAAATTATCAATTTAAAAATTAACAAAATACTCAGTGAGTGAAAAACCACATTTTCCTATTTTGCTCCAAATTATCTGTGCTATAACACACATTCATTAAACTCGAAATTGCAGTCTACCATCGAGTGAAATAGTGCCTAGTGTAATCCATATAAAGATATGAAATTAAAATACACATATTTAAAATACTAAGACTTTATATTTTCGATTGCAAAATTAGAATTCCAACCAAGGCAAACTTCTAGCTCACATCTTCATAGTAAATTCCTGTAATAATAAGGGGTTGCGTAAATCCCGGTCAGAAGTCTATGAAGTTGGCGGATCAACACTCCACATGCAGCGCTTAACCATATTTAACATGTTTAGCGTCGTAGAATCCATAGATGAGACTTCAGCATCACTACCACCATCTGTTGGTATTCTCCTGTATGTGCTTACATAAAAAAAATATAAGGGGAAATAATTGATTTGTAAGAAAATAAGAAGAAATAATGAATGATAACCGTTTTTACCTTAATTTTTCCGTCTAATTGAAACTGCAACCACTTGCATGATAGCCGAGTGCGATTTATATGTCAGCGATACAATATAAAGTTGGTTCACTTTTTGTTGTGTTGCTAGGTTTTGGTTTTAAATGCGCTCTTTGTGAGTTCAATCAACCGAAAATGAACGTACAAATTGCTTTAATACATTAAGCAATGGTTATTTGTTTATTCGTTAAATGACAGCCTTGGTCTCTGCTGCTTTCAACTAATTAATTCATGATAAGGTCAAAGGAATCAAAAACCAGGGCAGCTCATAGATTGCCATACAGATTCACCAAAAATAGACAATATTGTTAGTTTTTATTATCGTAAGAGATTTTTTTAGCTTTGGATTCATATAATACCTTTTTTGCAACCGTTTTTATTTAAAATGTGTTTTGTGGAAACAAAAATCAAAAATCACTATTAAATTACATTTTTAAAAATCATTTTGTTTGTATTGTATTGAATGTCAGTCTAAAAAATACGTTCCGACCTATTTTTTGATTTGCATAAGCTATTTTCTTAAAAAAAACATTAAAATAATGTAATAAGGAACATTAATGGTTTCAAATACTTTAGTAGACGAAAAAGACGATTATACGACTATGTGTTTATTTATGTTTTTAGTATTTTTTATGTAAATCAACAGCGTATATTATTTTATTATCTTATATGTTACAGGATTTTATTAAAAATAAATGTGAAATAAAAGTTTTTTTTTTTTTTTTTTAATTATGCAGTTTATCCAATTATTGTCAGTTGATAACCTTATTTTTAATAATTTTTATTTAATAATATCGTAACTTCTTGATATTTTTCTACAAATTAACAGTTTATTTTGAGATGACTATCAGACTCAGATCATTTGAAATACTGTTCATCGGCAGCTACGACCTTTTTCCACCTTTCAAGTAGCATGCGGATTCCACGCTAGAATAAGTCTTGGTCTTTTGAGGCAATCCAGTCATCGACCCATTTTTCAGTATGGTCATAAGAAGAAAATCGCTGCTCAGGCAGGCCATGGGTCATCGACCGGAAGAAGTGGTAATCGTGGTGAGGGGGGTAATGTCTGGTGAATACGGCAAATGGGGTAGGACTTTCCCATTTGAGGTTCTCTAGGTGGTTTTTTACAACATTTGCAACATGGGGTCGTGCTTTGTCATGGTTGAAGATTAACTTTATAATGTCTTTCGGCATACTGTGGCATTTTATCTTTCAATGCTTGGCTCAGCTTGATCAATTATCGTCGGTAATAGTCAGTTGTAATCGTCTCATTCGGTTTAAGCAGCTCATATATTTGAATTAAATATTAAAATATCTATATACAATATGGACTGACGATATAAGAAGAATAGCGGGAGTGACCTGGATGCGGAAGGCGGAGGATCGAAGAGGATGGAGACTCATGCGGGAGGCCTACGTTCAACAGTGGACGGACACAGGCTGATGATGATGATGATACAATATTTTCTGTTTTACATTTTCAAACCCAACAAACTCAAAAAGCATTAAGTTTATTTGTAAAAGAGGAGGGTAAGGTAGCGAGTGAAAAGGGTAAATTGAGTGGAAAATATATACGTCATTGCCACTACACTGAAATATTCGAACAAATTATTCTGATTTCAAAAAGAAAAATCATTTATTTTTCATAGAATTTCGCTGTATCGCCGAATTAATGAAATGCAACGTCCAGATGTGTCTGGCATTTTATTAATAATTTACGAAAACTTTTGATATCAATTCACGAAATTGAAAATATTATAAAGTATAATAAGCGGTATATACGTTTCATGTTACATTAATGAACTGATGTATAATCAATAAACATAAAGGTATCGAATGAATAGGGGAGAGATTAAATGCATTACTGTCTTACAAGATTTATGGGTTTGATGTCCGACAAAATTAATTATCGTTAAAAAGTTCAAAATATCTTGGCTATTTCTCGACCAACGACAATATCACATTGTAAGTACGGTTAAGTTGAGCCATTATTTTGAATCAAATAAACCAGACCTTATTCTCATGCTTACAGGTGAATTTTCTGGTGCAGAGATTTCTTAAGACATTGCATGCACAACGGCAACTGACAAAACTGTGTGACGGAAAAGAAAATGAAAATATAAGAAAACGAAACTGCTTATGGTGTACCCCCAGTACAGTTTAACTTAAAATTGAAGCTTCTCGTAACGGTGCTTATAGGAAGCATATATATTATTTTTATATTGAATATATATAATCGTGTCGGAAGCAACAGGGTCAGATTATGTCTGCCCAAAAGTGGGTGACATCGATGGCGTTACTCCCGGCCATCATCAAGTATTCCTGGGTGCAGCTACTCGGATACAGCGCACACTCCACAAGGTGGGACAGGGTCTGCTCCATGCCATAGTCACATTCAGTCGGTCCGCTGTTAAACTGCCAGTCTTTCATTTGTGTCCTCGTCTTGCATACTCCGGACCGAAGTCTGTTGAGGTACCTTCATATATTCCACCCGTGGTTGCCCGTGGCTAGAGGGGCAATCCAAGTATTCCCCTTAGTTGCGCTTCTTCACATTTTCAGCCGTAGGGTGGCCTCAAATATCACCAGTTTCATTGTCGACCGTAGAAAACTTCTTCTTGATTTATTTTATTATAATATAATGTTATTTTTTAATAATATAATTTATTTAAAAATTATAAGCTGCGTGAGGCAATTTAACATTTTAATTAGTCTCACACAAACTGAAAGCATTATAGATATTGGTGGACAACTGTAGAGTTTAAATAAATTGGAAATTTTATGCTTCGCGTTGATCAAACTAAGAACTCCTCGCAAATCAGGTGACATTATTTTGTCCTTTATATGGAATCGAAAAATAAAATGTTGAATAATTAATATACTTTTTCATAAATATAAAACAATTTCTGTAATACTAGTGATAATGTTATTGAGCATATTACTTGTGTTTTTGATGAATTAATGCCGCATCATTTGGTGCATTATTATTTTTTGGATACTTTTTCGATACAAAATTTCAATTGTATTTATTCGTCTATCAATACAGTCGGTTCGAACGAGCAAAAAAAAAAATTTTCGTGCATAAACAATAATTGCTGGTCGACGCCCGGGATGATGCAAAAAAATATAATTTAAGAAATGGCCGCATCTCTTACAAGAGCTTTTAACGTACAATATAACGTCCATTCGAACGAAATGCTTTACCAATATCTAGTTTTGAATAAATGACCGTTTTGTTCAATATTCAATTAGTTATCAATAACTCGAAAAACAAGAAATTTTTTGTGAAAAGTATTGTTAAAAAATGCATAATTGACATGATGGGTTCATTATTCGAAACCAAAAATAATTATAACTATAAGCAGACAGCTTTCCATTCATACAATTTTTAAGCACAATGTTTCAAACATGTTTATTTCATGTTATTAATATTTTGTACATTCGTTTTAAGATCTATTTTAAATTTTTAATGTAACATGTTTTTTATTATAAATCACGTTTAATAAGTAATTGCAGTTTTGTTTCGTACACTCTAGGCACATTATTATACATATATTTTCTATCTTTTACTGAAATTTTTCATAAGGGTGCGCTAACACGTGCAATACATTCCTATTAACCACAATTAATCAAAGTGATGATTCTTTAAAGTGAGTGAAAAATTATGTTTCTTTTTGTTTCATAAATATTGTTTTTCAACACATTGTATCTGTTTATTTGTGAACTTGGTGCATTAATTCTGAAAACCTTATGGTGTTTTATTTTAAAAGTTATTTTAGCTGTGTAAATTTAATAATTCTTGATTTCAGTGCAAAATAATACTTTGATACAGTTTTCAAAAATTCTATAAAAAATATGAGGTTATTTTTGTATATTCGTTGGCTTAAGACTTTGAGTAAATTAAATATTTGTTATATTAATTACATTTCTGTTAAAATAAAAAATACATTTCTAGCAGAATGCATTTACTTTCTTAGAATGACCTCTTAAAGAGCAAAACCCATTTGTGATACAATTAAAAATCTGTAAAAAGACAAAGAGTCTTCATTTAAAATTTATATATCAGAAAATACAAGATGTACACAAAGACACTGTGGACAAAAACATTAATGAAAATACCTGTCAGCAAAGAAAATTCCCATCGTGTGCAATTAATTACTTTTAATGACCCTTAGCAAAAAGGGCATTACACGATGTCGTGCACGCTTAATCTATTTTCACAAGTAATTATATTAAAAAGCAACATTTTTTCGTGAGGTTGTAACGTGTCTTATTATAATACATCGTGAAAATTTGTTTTTCATGAATTCTCCTACGTTGAAATTGCGTCTCGACAAAAAAGAGCAGAGGGTATTTGCTGAAGGGTATGACTGAAGGACAAACGCATAAAGCGCTCGATTAAAATTCAAAAGGTTGAAGGTTTGATCCGTAGCGAAACAAAAAAATATACCACTATTAATAAATAATAGTTCTTAATCTGTAAAGAATTATCCTCTCGGAATAGATTTGTGAGACCCATAGGTACAGATGTGAGTGTTTGACATGATTTCCATATCTTTTCACAGTTATTTTAAATCAATTGTAAATAAGCTATTTTAAATTAATAGTTTCTTTTTTTTTATGGCAGAAGTTAATGTTTGAGTTTTGTTTATCAAATCCAATATTTGAGTCTGCATTATTTTTTCATACGAAATTGAAAAAAATGTGTTCTGGAAAATGATCACGGTGAATGAATCAAAACAATTGAGAAACCATTGCTCAGAACAGCTCACATATCAATTAATTTTCTTGATTGATATGGACGTCTCGTGCATAGGACATTTGATCTCCGGACAGCTGGTGCACAGAA
Source organism: Glossosoma conforme (assembly GCA_022606575.1). Lineage (NCBI taxonomy): Eukaryota > Metazoa > Arthropoda > Insecta > Trichoptera > Glossosomatidae > Glossosoma > Glossosoma conforme. The sequence continues at coordinate 1,389,753 of JAGTXR010000001.1, forward strand.
TATCTTGCTTACCGAACCTTACCTTACCAAACCTAAGTTATGTCGTTAACGAGACCTATGGATCTCCGGACTATACGATCACTAAACAAATCCTTAGTTTATGTTAGGTTAGCGAGATAGCCAGTGCACCAGTTATCTAGGGACCAAATGTCCCGTGCACCATACGTCCAGTGTGATTCTCATTGTTACCGATTCTTCGAACGAATTCTCTGGGGACGATAGGTCGTGACATCGATATGTAATATATATATATAATCGTGACGGAAACAACAGGGTCAGATCCTGTCTGCCCAGAAGTGGGTGACGTCGATGGCGTTACTTCTGGCCATAATCAGGTCTTCCTGGGTGCAGCTATTCGGGCACAGCGCACACTCCAGAAGGTGTGACAGGGTCTGCTCCACGCCGCAGTCACATTCAGTCGATCCGCTGTAAAACTGCCAGGCCCTCATTTGTGTCCTCGTCTTGCATACTCCGGCCTGAAGTCTGTTAAGGGACCTCCGTATATTCCACCCTTGGTCATGTCCAGGGGCTAGGTCCTCTTTCGGGGCAATCCAAGTATTCCCCTCAGTTGCGCTTCTCCACATGTTCAGCCGCAGGGTGACCTCAGGTATCACCAGTTCCGTTGTCAACTGTAGGAAACTTTTTCTTGATTTGAGCCGTGTGGTTATCTTTTGGTACCCAAATATAGGGTGGAGTGCGTCGTGGGTTGCTTTGGTGAGCTTCTTCTTGTTTGTTACTTCTCGCCGTATGTTTGGTGGGGCAATGGCCGAGAGTTGATATAGCTTTGATATTGGGGTAGGTTTTAGGCACCCCGTAACCACCATGCACGTTTCATTCAGAGCAATATCCACTTTCTTGGTATGGGCAGACCTCGCCTATACTGGCGCAGCATACTCGCCAGCAGAGAAACAAATAGCTAGAGCACTTGTGCGGATCAGGTTTTGTTGGGCTCCCCACTTCGTACCTGCCACTTTTCGGAATAGGTTGTTTCTGTTGGACACCTTTTGCTTAACAGACTGACAGTGTTTCTGATAAGTGAGGGTACTTTCCAGCTTGACCCCTAGGTATTTAGGTGTGTCGCAGTGCTCTAACACCAAGTCGTTCCAGGTTATGAGTAGTTTTCTCCTTGCAAGTCTGTTATCGAGATGAAAGGCGCAGACTTGGGTCTTGCTTGGGTTTGGCTGTAGTCAGTTTTAATGGTAGTACGAAGAGGGGGTTGTGAGTGCTTTAGTAAGCTGGGTTTCTACTTCCTCGAAAGAGACCCCTTGTGCTGTGAGAGCCAATTCATCTGCGTAGATGAAGGACCTGTTATTGTTCAGTATTGGCTGGTTGTTTGTGTCGACATTGATGAGTAAGGGCGCTAACGCGCTTCCTTGAGGCAGTCCATTTTTTTTGTGCGCCATCTGCTACGCTTACCTTCATGATCAACATAAAATCTACGGTTCTGTAGCATAGTTGTTATTACATTAGTAATAGATGCATCATGGGTAATATTCTGTAGTTAAAGCAGCAGGGTTTTGTCGTGGACTGTATCATAGGCAGCGGTTAGGTCTACAAAGGCTGCTCCCGTTATTTTTCTCTTCTCAAACCCATCTTCGATGTGTTATGTGAGGTTCAGAATCTGTCCAGTGCATAATTTTCCAGGGCGGAAACCAGCTTGTTGTGGGATGAGAAGCGGATCTATAAGGGGCGCTAGTCGGTTGAAAAGGATTATCTCCAACAGCTTATACAAATGACAGAGCAAGGAGATTGGACGGAAATTCTTTGTGCTGTCTGGGCTTTTCCCAGGTTTAAGTATTACTATTACTCTTGACTTCCTCCATATTTTTGGTATTTGTTTGGTACTGATACCATTATTTAAAAACAGGACAATCCATTTCATTTTCTGTGGTCCAAAGTGTTTTATTTGTTCCGTCCTAATGTCGTCCAGTCCTGCGGCTTTCCCGTTCTTCATTATGCTCACTGCTTTGTCGAGTTCAAGAATGGTGACTGCTGCACTCAGACCTGTATTAGCGGTCTCAGCGGTACATTTATTTTTCATTTTTATGTTCCTCTTAACACATTGTTCCATTTTTGTGGGCTTTCCATTTTATAGAAGTTGGTGGGCGATTTGGTCTGCAGTTATGATGCTAAATAATCAAATATACTAAAAGCATTGTAAAACTAATTCATCTAAGTGGCAAGTGTTATATAATCCACAAAAATTATATATTACCATTAAGCAGTGTTCTCTTGTGTGTCTTTTCGTAGAAATGAAACCGAAAAAAAAATTCTCTAGACGTCTCTCTGGATTTATATTGAGCTGCATCAATTTTCTCACTGAAACTTAATGAATTAGAAAGTGAAAATCAAACAATAAATTCAATGCAACTTTTCTTTACGAAAACATTCAGCAGACGTTAGTTTTTTAATATATTTTTGTTGTTTTTTTTTCTGAACCAATCTTTCTTCATTCATTGTGAGTCTAAACACTGCCTTTATAAGTTTTTCTTCTGAAATAATTATTTATTTCAAATACGTTTTTAAGCTGATTTAAAAATATCTTTTTTTATTACACGTTTAAACAATGCAGTATTCCTGTATCACCTTAAGCTGCTAAGAGGTGGAACTTTATAAGAAGCTTTTCATATAGAAAATCCAAAGATTTATTTCTTCAGAAGTATTGTTATTCGAATTCTTTATATGTATTTTAAAACAAGGTGAAGAGTATTTGATCTTTAGAAGTTTTTTATGCGAGTTTATATAATATTGTTGAGTATAAGAATAAGAATAAAATATTGTTTCAGATGTTTATATCCGAAACCATTTTTAAGAGGGTTGATTCTTATTTTTCAGTCGCCTTAAGGACTGAATGATCAAGAATACGGGAAATACATACGAGTAACAAAACACTCAATTTATGCCTCGGATACTACATCCGTCATCCTTTTATGTTTCCGGAATTTCTTCTTGGTGGTCGTTGATAACCAGATATGCTAATAGGTGGACCTTCAGGTACAGAGATGTGTGTACTAGTGGACGTGATATGGATAATAGCAACTGCAAACTGAGTGAAGACAATTCACGGTGATCATGTTTCAGATATGGAATGGATGTTGGAGGAAATAAAATATATGTGTACAAACAAAAATAGTTAATGCATATAAACCAAAAACAAGTTTATTTAGTTATAAAATTTTGTTTCGTACCTTTCAAAACAACACCTGTTAATTCATAAGCATACATCGATGGAAAACATTTAAAGTATATTTTTAATATTCTATTGTTTTAAGTACTTTTGCGCCACGCGAAAAATGCGCTGCTGTGCTTTGTGCGTAATTCCACCCCTTGGCTGACCACAGCCCCTTTTGTGGCGGTCGACGTGCGGACTGTTGTCAGAAGTTTTGAGCAGAAGGCCGCGGCTTGCGGGGTGCACTTGCGGTAAGACTGCGGCCCGGACTTAACGCACCTGTCCCAACTAAGAACACTGCAAATCATAATTCACAAAATTTTGATTAATATGTTATTTTTGTTCTACAATTGTAATGAAGCCATAATGTTGTTAACATCCTTTTGTTATTCATGTAAGCAGCTTTTCAAAAATAGTTTCTTAATTTTTTTAACGTTTCAACTTGGAGCAAAATTTGTAATGATTGTAGTTAAATTATTCAGTTTTTAATGAATTTGAGCTTAAAAAATGTCTAAAATCCTGTATCATTTATTATTTTACAATTCAAATTATGTATTTTTATCAGATAATTATGATCAATAAATAAATCAATAAATATTAAGAGAGGTATATGAGAATAATCCACTGAATTTTTATCTAAAAATATGCATTGGATACTTCTCTATAAGTGTCATCTTAAAAGTACAATAACGCTTAACATTCAATCTTGAGAAACACTTGAAAGATCATAAGGTATCTACGAATTTTTATAACAATATTGATTATTTTTTAAATTTATATTATGAGAAAAAGGAAACCCAGATGCTGGAAATAAATTCTCAATTTTTTTTAAATAGTGGTTGACAAAAAAAAATTAACAGCGTATTGATTTTGGTAAAATTGCAATGGATCCGTTTGGATCTGAATTTGTATGTATCGGGATCGATTCTGAGAATTAAATGAAAAAGTAGTAGAAATACTGGGCTTAGTCGCCACTTAAAACCAAATGTAAGGTACTCTATGTGGTTTTTTAATGCAGATCTGACGAGAGATTAGATGAAGATTGTTGCAGATGTCATAAACTTAGAGAATATTTATAAAAACTACACTTTTTAGCAAAGGAACGAAAATGTAGTAAAATAACTGAAAAATTCGATGTTACCAGTGTTGCAAAAATTTGAGTTCAGTGTACGTGATATTTTATACAAGTAAATATTGTGTTCCGGAACCGAGGTCGCGGTCCCGAAATGATGGCATCAGCTTAAATGGTGATGCTGGAATACCAAGTATCCGGCACTGAGGATAAATCCAAAGATCGGAGTTGAGTTAACACTGACTTATTTGATAAGAGACCCCTTTGTATATCTTAATCTATAACATGACAAATAATTGATAAAAATGATATTGTTACATTGAACTTCATACACCGCAAATTCCTCTATACCTGTTGTTTTGTATTTTCGCAATTTAAATAGAGTGGCAAAATGCTCTATGTCGTACCCGACTATATGAATTGACAGATTTCATCTAAGATAGAGAGTTTGATTATAAAAATTACTTCAAAGACTTTTGGATGCTTAAACAAAATAAGTATGTTCAAAATAACGGTTTGAACATATTGTTTGACATCGATTTAAGCAAAAAAAATAGGTAGTGTGTTTTCATTTAGAGCGTACAAAGTTTATGCAAGTTATTTCATTGCTACCACCTATCAAAAGGCTTAATGTTTTGTTTAACCCTTGAATATGCCAATATACTGAGGAATGTGAAAGCGTATGAGGTTGTAAAATTTTATATTAAATGAAAATCATTTTTCTTCTTTAGTATTGATCTCAATTTATATCATCATTAAAAAAACATGTTCAAAAATTATTTAACTTTTTTAACGAGCTCGAATGTTAATTTTTTAAATATATTAATTACCATCATTATTAATTAATGTTTTATTGTTGAATTTATTACAAGACTTTGGTTGTATTCGATACATATTTTTTTCAATTGACTTTTTGGACTAGAAATAGGTGTAGAAGTTACATTATATACAGCGACTCAAATCGAATATGTTTCTATACTTTTTTTTATGTAAACGCATGCAGGAGAGCACACCTGGTCAAGACCAGAGCACTCTATGAGGCTCAGCCAGGGAGGCTGGACGCTGCGTGCGGGAAACGAGTATTGTGTTCGTGTTTGTGTGTGGGTTGGGGAGATTGCAAGTGTATATTTATCTGTTTCTTGAAGAGATCCAGATTGTAGGAATGAGAAAGCACAGACGCCCGAAGAGCATTTCATAGCTTACCGGTGGTATTAAGGAAGGAGCTTTAGAAGCTGCCAGTTCTTGGTTGATATATATTAACCGTGTATGAATGTTCGGCAAGTGTAAGACGAGTTTGTCGGTTGTGGGTGGTTGTAGGAGGAATTAGTTCTTTAAGTTCCGAAGAGCAGCGACCGTGGAAATAACGGTGGAAGAGACTAAGAGAACCAATCTGACGCCTGTATTCCATTGAATGTACTTAGAGCATTGATACTAATGTAATGTAGGTCTAGCGAATGGTAAGCTTTGTTGGTAGGTAAGGTTTATGGTCAATATATGCTTTTCAATATAGTATAGTAAATAATATTAAATATTAAAATTATCTGCAACAAACTACTTTTGGCATTGTTTATTTATATGTTATGAATATTGATTTTTGATATTTAATAGCAAAAAATCAACCTTGATACTTTTTTTATATTAATCTGTTGAAAATTTTATTTTAAAATATATGTTTTTTTTCTCATAAGTTTATTCCACGTATTAAATAAAACACGTGGCGGACTCTGGTGGTAGACTTGAAAAAGATATTTTCTTTGATGTCTTTAAGTTAAAAGAAAAGGAAGACGAAAGTAAAGAGGTTTTATAAAATATTAATAAATAATGCCGCACTTAATTTCTAATACATAATTGGAATTCATTTATTAAAGTAAATAATAAAAAATATGTAATATAATATTTTAAAATAAATTCGAAAATAGATTTGAGCAATCATTTGATGTATTTACTTTTTTGAAATTATGGAATGAAATGAATAAAAAAATTGGATTTGAATTTACTATTGTTTATTCGACTATTAATTTTTTTTATTCCTTGTTAGGCGACCTTAAATAAATTTTGAGGTTTGATGTTTTGTAAATAAATGAATGTTTGATATTGGAATATTCTTACATAAATATTTTTAAATTAAGTGAAGAATTATAATAGTATTAATTGAAGGATATCATAGGAGTTATTATATTTTTTGAAGCTCAATATTAATTGTAAGGTGACCAAAATTTAAGAAAAAAGAAAAAAGGTTTTTTCAAGGACAAAACATGCGTAGGTTTACGTCTTAGCTTAAAGCAATCATAAAATGAAAACCTAGATGTCGTTAGCAATGTACACAATATTTTGTTACCATTATATTAAAATAATATTTCAAATGTACTGAATAAAAAAAAAAAAATTAAAGACTGAAATATTTAATGAATAAAATCTAATATTTTTACGTTATTTGATTAATTTATTTTAAAAAATCTACAATTAAAGATGTTTTCCTAGTAATAAATATTATTTTTGAAAGTCAATCGTATGAAATACTATAAAATAAATAAAGTCATCTGATGTTATGAAAAAATATAATTAACATATCATCCAAAAATATGCCATCTCTATAGGTCTCCGTTCTTCTTCAATGGAAATTGTAAGGAGCGTTGTATGTCCCCAAATGGATTTTCCGGTGCAGAAATGACAGTGGCAATTGAGTATGAAGAAATATGTAACGCAAATTTGTGGTGACCATATGTTCCACATATAAATGGATAAACAATGATTAAAAATATTCGCTTTGCAGTGGCTTTAATGATTTCTAATAAAAAAAGGCGGGTAAAGCTCAATGGTCAATGGCATTTTTTTTGCAAGCCAAAGGTTGTAGGTTTTATCCTTGACAGACATTTACAAAAAAAGGGAATCGTAATCGATTTCTGAGCTCTAAAATACCTCCAGTTGGTGTGAATTTAATCCTTCCTGAAGACAACCCATTCACAGTAAAATAATAAGGATGATGCGTGAATTTCAGGCTGTAGTCTATGACATTAGCGGATCAACAATTACATGCAGCGCTTATCATATATATTTAATAAGTTTAAGCGTCATAGAATTCCACAGATGAGACTTAAGAATCACTATCACCATCTATTGGTATTCTCCGGTATGTGTATACATAAAAAATAAATAAAAAAATATCAACATATTGTTATTTTTACTATTACTATATATACACTGTCAACATTAAATGAAAATATTAATAATTTAAAATTACTTTTTGTATTCAGAAATATAAAAAGTGGAACCATTAAATAAAACATAAAATAACTTTACTTTATTCTACTCAAACGTATTAATAAATTTATTGTTTTAATCTATCTTTCCTATTATAATATATCAATAGAACATACAAAATAATTTTCTAAATCATTATAATTACCCAAAAAAAAAACATTTAAAAAGGATGATATAAATTTGTATGATGGGTTTTATGTCCATCAAAAGCATAAACAGGTCCACGGCAGGTTTCCCCTCCTCCCGGCAGCCGTGTTAAGCTGACATCCGCTCCCGTCATGTCATAAACAGTGTCGGTTTTTTTCGCCACCGCCGAATGCAAATTCGCAAAGAGTGACAAAAAAATGACAAAAAATGTCACGTCGGGGCTTTGAATAATTAATATAACGGGCGCACTGCGGAAGGACAATAAATAATAATGACGTAATTTCGCATTTAAAAGGTTAACTGTAATATTTGGCGAACCCACATACTAAGTAAAATAACATGGACTCTGAGTATAAACCTGAATTATTTAAATTAAAAAAAAAAAAAAAAATTTAGTATTTTAAGTATTTAAAATTTTTAATAATCAAGTAACGAAATCAAGTAATTACATAAATGTTTTGTAAAAGTCAGGAAAGGAGCTATATTTTCTTTAGTATATGTCATTAAATATTGTAAGCTCGATTTTCAGGGGTCATCTTCAGAGTCAAATCAAATCAAACCATCGACCCTGAACATGACCCCTACAATGATGGTAAAAATATCGGAAAGAAGAAACTCGTCACACACATCTCTACACAAAAGCCACAATTTTTTTTATCGAACTTTGATAAAAATATATATCTTTGTTTACCATTAAGATCTAATAATTTCAAAAATATTATTTGCACTATAATTTATATAGTTTTGTTGACACACAAATATAATCATAGACAAATGTATTTATACTTATGTATTATAAGTATTTTTATAACATTAATAGTTAATAGAATGACTAGAACGGTAAATAGTCTTTAATCTTTTTTTTAACAATATACGCTATTCATTATTAACACTGCTGAAATAGAAAGTTACATAAAAAAACTTCATATCATAACTTTATGATTGTTATTATCTCACCAATACTTAATAATAAGAGTGAGCTGGTTCAAAGGAAGAAATGATTCAGGCCTTGAAAGCTTCGGGCTCATCAGCCCATCTTAAAAATTATGAATAATAATCACTCAAAAATGTGACTTAAACATGACAGCGGCATTATCTTCAAGTTCCTAGCCATTTGCTCTGAATGTCGATGGAAGCCGTACATCTTTCCAAGTGATCTCCCATAGTCGATGTATCTTAGGATAGATCATGGGCAGTGATAACAGACTGTTTTGCAGCAATTTGTAATGGCCATATGTACCAGATTCTGAAGGGGTACGATAAATATAAAAAAAACAATATCGATACTTCTGCCATGGAAATATTAAAGGATATTTAAAATATTATTGCATATAATAAAAACATAAAACGTAAAAAAGAGTAAAATAGTTTTAATTCAAGTTGATGATGTTTTTTACAAACTTTTCAACGAAACGGTGATGTAAAAAAGGCTTACTTGTAACAGAGTGGTCCCGAAATGATTATTCTTGAGTGATTTTAATATGTTTATGTTGTCATATAAAACATGATTTTGTCAGTAATCGATTCATGTACTATTTACAAGACAGTTTGTTTCTTTAGTGTATGATTGCTTTCATTGTGACCTACGCTATTCCGCGAAATTCCCCACCCTGGACAACCGCCCACACGTATCACGGGCGGAATGGCAAAATGACACCTCGTGTTCAATTTCTATTGAAGAATTTTCAATGTCTACTGTTACCTGTCGTTGAAACGATCGATCTATTTGATTTGAATGTTTATTTTTAGACTTTAAAAAGAAAAACAGCTTCGTGAAAATACATATTTCAGCAAAATATTTCCTACTCCATTTCGTGGATACCCTAAATAAATATTATTTATATACACACTTCCATATACACGTGTATGAGATTATTCTCCATATGATAGTTATTTGCTTTAATAAGAAGCAGTTAGTAGTTTTCCTTCTATTGATCCAAAAAGGCTGTAATTCAGTAGAGATTTTGTGTAATAAATATAAAAGCATATTTTGGGAATATGATATCACATTTTTTTACGACTGAAACATCTCATTTTTTTTTATTAAATTGGATGCAGTAAAACACAACCAGTCGAGACCAGTAACCAGCAAGATTAAATTCTGCATATAGGAAACGTGTTTGTTTGTCTGCGGCTTGGGAAGATTGTGAGTATATCTTTACTCTATCTAGTGTCGTTTAATAAAAGGAATAGATCCTTATGATGAGATAATTAAAAAAAAAAACATTATAACACACTTACAAAGGGGGATGGATTGAATTCGTAAATAAAATAAAGATAAGGAAGCGGACATGGCAGTTTTCATCCTACAGTCAGTCAAAAGACTTTTTTTCGCAAAACTCAATATAAATTTTGTTGTCAAAGTTCTTTTGTAAAGCGGTATTGACCTTATACTCGTACAAATAAATGATTATTTTCTGAATTTTGCCATTCTATTGCATGAAAAACATGAATTGTTAATATTACGTTATTTAATGCAGCTATATATTTTTATTAGACTCTCGAGAATGATAAAAAAGTAATGTAATTCAAAAGACCTCTTAGTTCCCAACGCTACGTAGGGTGAATGGTCCAGTAACGACGTCATAGAGTTCAGACCCAGTAAAAATACAAATATACAGCAAGAAACCTTGAAAGTTTATGTAGTTGTTAAACCTTATGAAAACAAGGTTAATAAATTAAAATATGGTTCATATATACACCATTTTAAACTAGTTTTTGCATAATATGATACTTTCCTACTAAGTATATACTACCATGGATGGATTTTTAGTATGCTAGAATAAAACAAAATAATATTATATTCAATTTAAATAAATTCATATTATTAAGGCTTTCTTGTGTTTGATGCAATTTTGCCTTTGAGGTTTAAATAGTTACTGTTGGAGGTATATATTTTTTGCACTCCCATATCAGTTGCTAATACTTGGACTAAGCTGTTGTTTATACAATATTGCTAAAAGTTCTATGGATGTTTTAACTACCCATTATCAGTTATTTTCGATCGAAACCAAATTTCTTCCTTTCGTATTCGGTTGAAAAAATAGTGTATTATAAATTAATAAAAGATCTTACGAAAACGAAAACTAACGAAAAAAATAATGGAACATAAATGTGTAATCACCATTACTACCTGCAAATGTTAAATTAATTGGGACTTGATATAAAGTGATTAATGCCAGAAATTATAAAATTTCATCCTATAAGAGAGTAAAAATATTTTTTTTGTGTTATGGAGTTTTATTACGTTACTGAATATTAATAAAATTGCAGCTGGATTGTTCTTTTATGTTGTTTCCGTAATGGTTAAATACTCTTTATTTGTATCAGAAATGGCAGATATATATTTTTACAATATCTGTTCCGTTTTTTTCGAATACACCTCGTTGGTTCACTTAAGATCGAATATGGTTCCCAACAGCCTCTAGAGCTGAGTTTCAAATACTTATAATTATGACAGATTCGAGCCTTTAAGAGTTTTTTAATGAGCATTTTTATAGAAAACTGATGTTTTACAATGCTCTATAACACCAGATCTTTTGGGTCTGAAAAATAAATCAACGTAACTAATGACAACGTGAAAAATTACAAAGAACTTATATATTCCATATAAAACTGATGAAATTTTCAAATGCAAAATTTACGAGTACATATAAAAAATTAAACATAAAAAAATACAAATTATATAGTTGGTCAATAAATTTAATGAAAAATAAATGGTAATAAGTAATAAAAGAAAGATGCTTTGTTGAAAAGTGTTTAATAAAATCTTCCTTACATTTGTTGACATTGATAATAAATTGATCAGCTGTAAATAAGCGTTGACTTACATTTAGCGGTAATTATTTTTTCCTTTGACCTTTCATGCGAATCTAATAATAAACATAAGCATGTAGCTAATACTCGTAATCACATCCCCGTACATCAAGGCTTAAATATTTCATTGCACTTAGAGCTTACCTTCCTGAATACCAAATCCGGGCGGACTGGTCTAATCCGGCCGTAAATAATTTATTCAGCGATTGTTATCCACGAATTAACGACCAAACGACGCGTTAACGATCATTATGAATAATGGACATTTGAGTTTAATTCTCGAAACAATAAAATGTGAAATTGATTGCAATTGGTGGCTTTGCTTTATTGTCTGCACAAAAATTGCAGCAAATAAAAAATATATACACAGGCGAACTGAAAATTATTTAAGCTATTTAAAAAAATAAATATTATTTATTATATATTTATTTACTTAAATTGTATATTTTTATATGGATTACGTCATGTAACTGTAACTGCAGTCAGTTATTTGTTTGTATGCTCACTAGGGTGTCGCAGATTTTTTTTTCGTTTTTTTTCAAGGCTCACCCCCTCGTTTTGTGTGAATGGTGTCCAAATAATTGTAAAAAAAGTTTCACGCCAATAAAACCACGGGAAAAGATAGCGACTTGCATCGGAACATGTCAATACTACAATTCTAAGGCGCACAAAAGCTAAGCCCTTATTATAAAAAGCAATATATTTTTTTTAATTTTCTGTAATAGATAATAATATTTACACAAAAGATACTTCAAATGTGTAAGATAGAGATTAAACAGCGTTTTATTTGCTGAATAAACATCAAGTTTTCAGAAGCTCCTTTTGGCCTTCATACAAAATATTATATTAAAACTTCAACAACAAGTCGCTATCTGAAAACATTGTACGATAGCGATCAAATCTATTATGTTAGTTACTAGGACCAAACCACATAAAAATAGAGGTGAGCTGATTTCTTTTCGAAAAAACTAATTTTCCCATACATAACCTGGGACATCCTAATGCTCACTTTATTATAAATAACTAGTACTTTTATGCATTTCTTTAACATGAATCACATTTGCATTTGTGTAACAAAACACTAGCTTATTCTGTAATAAAACATTGATAAGTTTTTTTATATTAGCATAAATTATTATATTTTTTAAAATATGCACACACTCCAAGTAATAGTTGGATTATATTTTGAACTTTATTTTGTACTCATGTATTTGTACTTAAAGAAAAAATGCATTATTTTCTAACATAAAAGTTGAAGCCAATCAAAGCAGTTTTTTATATATTTAAACTAAAAGTAAAAATACGCAGCTAAAAAAGTTATTTCTTACTTTTTTTACAGTAAAAAAACAAAAACTACAGAATATTTTTTTGTTTTTACTGTCATTTGAGATGTTTATTTCAAATATCTCTAAGATGAAAAAAATAATCGAAGAAAAATGGACGAAAAATATTCTTTCTAATTTTAGTCTTCTTCGTAGTATCAATCCGGTGGATTGGTTTGCAGCAACAGAATTTTGCATCTCGATCTCCATTCCTCTCGGTCCTCCGCAACCCTTTTCAGCTCAGCATAAGCGCTACAATTCATGTCCTCGAATACTTGCTGCAAATACTCCCGTCTAGGGCGCCATCTACAGTTTCTACCATCAACCATCCCCTCCACAATATCGTGAAGGAGACCATCGTGGCGCATGATGTGACCAATCCATCGGGCTCGCCTGTCTGAGATGGTTCTTATTAGTTGCCTATCTTTCTTGATTATTCTGAGAACCTCATTGTTCGTGACGTGGTCTCTCCAGGAAATTCCGAGAATTCTTCTGTACGAACACATCTCAAAGGCCTCTAGTCTTTTTTTATCACTTTCAGATAAGCACCATGTCTCACAGCCGTACATTATTACATAATTTTAGTAAATCACAGTTGAATAATGTCATTTACATACTTTATTTTACTTTATATTATTATGACAAAGTTCATCGAAAAAAATCTCTCCTTTTACAGAGTGTAAAGACCTTTTTAAACTATTTATTTTGCAATGATTCGTCTTGAATAATAATAAGAACAAGTCTTCTTAGTTCTAAAAATAGAGAGTAATTTAAAAATAATTAAGAGACCGGAGCAGGTGGGTCTTTTACGAGGATTTTTTTGCACTCGTTTCTTCACTCGCTCAAAAATTAAGACGTTGATTTTGAGAGAGATAGCCCTTGTAATTAATGAACAGCTCTCTAACGAGCGGCTCGCAGGTCGTTTTTCTTAACCCCTGGTTCCAAAGTCTTCAATACGTTGAACCTTACATTGACAGTGGTGAAAAAAGCCTTAAGTAACACTTTTACATAATTTAACAATTGATAATAATATAAATGGTTATTCTATTACATCTTATATATACAAATGACATTGTACAAATCGAGCTACTCAAACAATCTTTCTCAATTAACTGTTGTGTGTAAGTGTTGAAAGTATTGTGTTTTTTTTGTATTTTTTTTCCTTCAGTAGCCTTCAGGACATTGGAGTGAACTTCAGCAGTTTAACATCAAATTTAAAACTCCACACATAAGTAAACAATTCATAATATTAAAATTAAGCTTGAATTTTGTGCCTCTTAGTAAAGCTAATATACCATATAGCTAACTGTATATACCATTAATGTTATCAACTGACAATACTTATTAAACTGCATAATTATAAATTTAGAATTAATTTTATTTAATTTTTTTATAAATAACTTATTTTATTAATATATATTTGTGCTTACATTTGTACACATTTTAGTTTTAATTGTTTATTACTACATATACTAATTACGATCATCCATATTGCAATCTGCTAAAAACATTGTCTTGTCTTAAGTCACATATTGATTTGAATAACATCCTACACACTACCGGAGGGTATAGCTCAATGGTAAAAGCGTTTGCTTTGCAAGCCAAAGGTCGTGGGTTCAATCCTCGATGGAGATTTACAAAAAAAAAAAAACATTTCTTAGCTCTAAAATACCTCTAAAGTTGCTGTGAATTTGATCTTTCACCCGTAAAATATCAGACATGGCTTATTAATTAAAATTGGTGCAAGACGAAAGTCGTCCCGTGAAGACCACCAATTCATAGTAAATTCCTGTAATAATAAGGATGATGCGTTAATCTCGAGTCTATGACGTTGGCGGATCAATACTCCACATGCAGCGCTTAGCCATATCCAGCATGGTGAGCGTCATAGAATTCCACAGATGGGACTTCATAATCATTTTCACCATCCGTCGGTATTCTCCTGTATGTGCTTGCATAAAATAAAACACGATACTCTTTTGACTAAAAAAAGTCTTATTACTACTATTACATAATTAAATCGTACAAAACATTTATTTACAATTATTTTTTATCGATTGAGGTATAAAGTATTCAGTTATATGCAATTTATTTCATATTTCAACATTTGCTTAATATATTGTATACATATTTAATTGCAAAAGTTAAAAAAAAAGCTATCTGTATTGAGGAGTAGCATCTGGTCCGTGGGCCGCATTTAGCAAGTCCCTGGTTTGCTGAATAAATATTTCATTTTATTCGTTTTTCATGACTTGCAATAAATACGTTTTATGGTTTACGTTAGCCCCTTTTGTTTGTGCCTTTTTTATATTGGAAATAAATTTTCACGGCTACCATGCTGCAGAATTGATTCCATATCAATGTAAGTTTTTCAGGTGAAGTTATTGTTTAAGTATTTTATTTATACGTATTATAAATTCAAAATAAAAAATATATTCTAACATACATATTCACACCGTCTATATAGAATATAATTGTCTTTCACTTTCAGTACACAGTTTCCTTATATTCTTACTTAAGGCAACCCGAAAATCACCGAATGCATACTTTATATGATTCTATTTTTTAGCAAGTTTTGTTAATAATGTCTTTTTTTTTCTTCAAAAAAGCAGTTATAGTATAAGAGGCATCTTTTGGTATTTTTCATACAAGGTTTTGAAAGATCTGTTCATTTTCCGTACTTTTCTAAAGCTAATATATTTATACTTTTGAATAAGTTTTTTAACACATTCTTCTTCTTCTTCTTAGTGTCAATGATGCCAATCTTTTTCTACCCAGTATCTGGCAACATAGATAGCCCGTGTGTTGCCTTGCATTAGGTCTTAAGGTGTGCAGCTTTTTGGGCACATAGAGCACGATCTTAGGTGTGAGATGGTCTGCAGATCTCCGCAGTCACACAACAATGACTCTCCCTGCTGAAGCATTTCCCACCGCTCGAGGTTGTCTTTTGTTGCACCAAATCCGGTTCTTAATCTGTGAAGTGATTTACAGGTCCACCAGTCAAGGTTCTTGCCAGTTGGGAGGCTTTTTTTGGAGTAATGAAATCCTCTGATGCGACTTGTTGGCAGAGCTGGAGTCTCTTATTTTTAGGGCCGGATGTGAGAGGTTGTCTGGATCTCAGAAATCTGCTTTACGACTTCAGTCAAGGTGTTGGGGGTATCTGGTTAGACAAGCACAGGACCAGTTGGTTGATAAACACAATAAACTAAGTATAAAAATGTTGCTCGTTGTACCCTACAAATACACACAATATAAGATCAAGCGAAAAAAAAACTAAAAAATACATATGAGTCTATTTGATGTTGACCTCATAAACCACGCGCGTTATTTCTACAAAATCATTGATGTATATTAGTTAAAAAAAAAACTGTATGAACAAAGCAGCAGTGGAATTATCTACATACAAATCCTTGCCATTGTCGTAATGTGGTAATGTGGTAACAGTTAGTAGTAATAACTTACTTACGTAACATTAGTCTTAAAATTCTCAAAATAAAAACATTGATTTAGCATTCGCGTTGTGCCGCGTTAGGTTGACATATCTGTATGTAAACTGCGCGCGAAACTAACACAATAATGTTCCCGAAGACACGAAGTTGAGATGGCTGAAAACTTTATTCAGAAGGGCGATGATAGATCGACGCGGCTGGGTACCGAGATGAAATGTGTCTGTTTGTCAAGCCCACTGACACACAGTAAATGTTGCGGAGATATAAATAATCTAAGCATATTATAGTATCAATTTAGATGACTCAACAACTTTATATATTTTCAGACTTAAAAAATATATTCGTTGCTTTTTATGCAAGCATTGTGAGCAAACTATAAATTACTAAATATTGGTACATACAATGTTGACCATTTAGTATCAAGTATTGATACCCGTCGTCACCGTCTTGCTTAATAATCGGCATCGTACTTCTCTCATTCGCGAAAACTAACCAGTGGTGCCCATGCTAACCAATGGCTAATGAGAGTAACGGTTGGTTCCTGGTGTGGTTGCGGATGGCAGAACAATCTACGTAGCGCCAATCAAGGACGAGCAAGGTACCACTCTCCACGTGACGATGTTGGCTGCTGACTACTGCGCTTGCGAGCGGGTCAAGGTTGAGTCGATCCTGATTTTGAGACCGTTCTTATGGCAGTAACGTACACTCAAAGTATCAGCATTAACGCGACCCATAGTTTGAAGTACAATTATTAAAGCAGCCTTCCATATTACAGTCGGTCATGAGGCAAAGGTGAAGCAAGCTGGGAAATGGACTAAGAATGCTACAGGAGAGCATTAATAATATTAACATACTTCTCTCTTTCAAAAGGTGGTGTTATACAGTCTCGTGATGGCAGGATTAGGAGCAGATTGATACAACAGACTTTTTCACAGATAAACTTTACAAGCTTCCGACCTTGGCAGAATGACATGCTGGTCAGCCGTATTGCGACCTTCTTGGCCGTCAGCGCACCATTGCTGCGCTCGTGATGGGCTCTTGCCCAGTGCCACAAGTGACGGTATATATCGCTAGTCCCAAATGACAATATGGCGGGCACATTCATATCTGACAAGCGAACAGAAATAAGAGACGAATGATTGTATATCAAGGCTTTCGGTACCAGTCAGCAAAGGCTTTATCAAGCTGATGTCAATAGCTTCTTTTTTTCAAGCCCTCGGGCTCACACTATCCTAGAAGACCGTTGGAAACTATACATATAATGTACTCAGTGGAGCTACAGAACGTAGAATTACATGGGATTAGATAAGATCAATGCAGCTAGCTGAGTTTTTGTGAATGCGAGTCGTAATATCCATATACTCCAATAAGGGAAGCGGACACTTAAATAATTGTGATAAATATGTTGATATGAACTCATAGCATACAACTTTCACAATGCTTTAATTACTCTTCTCAATCAATTTAAAATCCTACTCACTAACGAAATTTACGCCATTTGTATAAAATTTGACAATTATTTTAATTGATGACTAAAAAATCTTCTTTAAGCACTGAATAAATAAACAATATTATTTTAATTATATCAAGCAGTTCATTTAACAAACGTGTTTCAAATATTCATATTAAAGCAGGAACGCAACGGAAATAAAATCTGTATATTTTTGTCAGTGTAGGTGAATAACCTGAAGCATAAATGAAAATTAATATAGTTGCAAAATATTACAAGCACTACTTTCAGGTCGTTAAAACGACGATATTTTCCGTTTCAGGAAGTCAGGATTTACTCACAAATTAACCGGGGAAAATTATTTTCCCCTGTTGCGATCATAAAGCTCTGTGGGAGCTTTTCCGGTTCCCCGGATGGCTCTTAAGGTTTTCTCCGCCGGTCGTAGAAGGCATTTGACAGTATTTTCTTGGCTGTGTTATTTTGTTAATATATCGAATAATGTATGCTATTTCCCCTGTTTATGTGACGGCCATAACAATTTTCTACAGGAATTTTATTTTGTAGATGCTGATACCGACAGCTGAGACCCATTTCTATTGCTGGACGCAAAATATCAGTAAATATATAAAACTGTAAGCTGTTATATCAGAATTAAATATTTTAATATATTTACCAACTTGATTTATATTTTCTCTACTTGAAGCAATTTTTACACATCAATAAATGATATATGACAACAACTCACAATAAGTGAATTATTGGTTACAAAGCAAGAATATAAAATTTCAGAAATCTTATAGATGCCCTAAACGCATAATTTTAATTTTATTTAATAGGACAAACCACAAAGTATTTCTATGTAAAGTTGTTTTATGAATATGTAAATGATATTTATTTAAAAACTCGTATGAATCTATAAGTCTATCAAGTAATTATCACGCAAATCATCGTCCCAAGAATAAAATTTAAAAAATTACCTTTCTTAAATTGAATTAAACATAAAGTGTTGTTTTTTTTTAATTAGCATATATATGAATGTAAATGCTCACAAAACCGCACTTATGTAATAAAATCGCAGACTCGATGACTTTATTTTAAGCACATCACCCTGCGAGCTTTTAATTCCCTACAGATAAAAAGCTTCAAAGCTCTGCTTTCCTGTGCCTTCAATAAGGAATGAGATCGAGCTTCGGGCGAGCAATGAAGGAGCTTGACTAGTATTGGTCAGCTTGAATAAATCATGACCATGGAACCTTTCTTTTTGTTGAAACACATACAGGAAGATCCCGCCAGATGGTGTTGAAAGCATTCATTTTGTGGATACTACGTCGCTTATATGGATTGCGCACTAAGCGCAGTATATGGAGTGTGTATATTTTTTATTTTTAAGAACATGTTTGTCGTTTTATAAGAGAAGTTATTCTCTTTTGTGGAAATAGTTATACACACGTGAGTCCTATAAATACACAATTTTCAAATAACCTTAACGATTCTTACAAATTAATAAAAAATAACCCATGAAATTTCATTAAGAATTATAAATAATATTTCAAAAATGTTGTCTTATGATGATCATACAACGCATGGTTCTTAAAAGTATTTTATCATTTCACTTACACAAAGTGGGCAAGTGTATATTCATTTAGATTGATTTATTTTTTTGTTACTCTTTTTTAATATAAAGGTATGATTGTTTAATGAAATTTAATGTCTATTTATGCAAAATTAAGAAAGAGAAAGAAATTATAAATGCATCGTTCGTGTAAGGGCATTAACATGTTATTAAAGTTTTACCTGCCTATTCTTACTTGTGTTATAAACTCAAAAATATTAAGCATAATTCATGAATATTTAATTAAATACATTGGATTTACTAAGATTCAGAAATATAATAGTAATGATCACTGAAAGTATACACAAAATATTAAGTACTCGTAGTTGGAGCTATCACGTAAAGCATTAAAAATATAGCTCATTATTGTTATTTGCTGGCAGGTGTAGCTCAATGATCAAAGCGTTTGCTTTGAGAGCCAAAGGTCATGAGTTTGATCCCTGACGGAAATTAAAAAAAAAGGGTTTTTATCGATTTCTGGGCTCTACAATTACCCCGGGTTGGTGTGAATTTGTTCCCTCACCCGTAAATGCCAGTCATAACATATTAATCAAAATTGGTGGTAATTGTAAGTCATCCCGTGAAGACAATCCATTCAAGGAAAATTCCTGTAATAATAAAAGGTGATGCGTGAATCTCGGGCTGTAGTCTATGACGTTGGCGGATAAACACTCCACATGCAGCGCTTAGTCATATGGACCATAGTAAGCGTCATAGAATTCTATAGATAAAAATTCAGAATCACTAGTACCATCTATCGTTATTCTTCTGTATATGTTTACATAAAAAAAATAAATATAAAAAAAACAGCTGATCAAGCTCATCATTTACGGATATTTGTGGGCGATTGAAAGCTTATTAAAAATAATTTATTCAGAGCATGACAGTGAATTGAAACCACGACCACTCGCATGGCATACGAACGTTTCAACCTTTTAACCATTCCACTCGGTTTGAATAAATCATGACTGTGGAACTTGTTGGACAACAGGCGGAAGGGGGCCTGACAGCCGGACAGACCGCACACCGGAAGCCGAGCCTGAAACGTCAATGCAATAACCGGATATTGACACTTCGATGACTTTGAAAGTTAGCGCAGAAGGTTTTCTCGAGACGTAGATGCTTTGAAATCACGTCTCCTGACATGATCATCGTGCAATTTATTCGATTGCTTTTTTAATGTCAAATAAAACTCACTTTAAATTTATAGCATTTTATTTAACTTACAAATTGAGTAACAATTTTATATTATTGCAACTGAAAAATCTTTAAAGTAATACAACAAGTGCAAAACAATTTATCTTAAAAAATATAACACTTGTCTTAAATATTAATCGGAAGGATATATCATAAAATGTATTTTTTTTTATATTAAGTAATATTTAGTGCAAATAAAGTACATTATTAAATTATTGAAAATATATGGTTTACATTCAAAAATTTATTTAGTTAACGTAAAATAATAGTTTATCTCATACATATCAGCTTTTTTTTTCAGGTGTTACGGACCGTTTTATTTCACATTGTGACATAACCGCTTCACATTTTTGTAACACAATTTGCTTTTGATATGAACTTTACAAATAAAACTTTTATCAAACTGTTGTACGTAGTAAACACAACCGGAATATTTATGACGCATCAATCAGTTTGTTTGCCAGAAATCAAAGGGCGAGCCGGGAACGTGTGCCGATGTAGCGAACGATACAAATCAGCAAACATAAGCCGCGGAATGTTTTCCCAGACACCAAAATTGATAAAAATATGTCAACTAAGTAAATTAACGTAATGCGTTATCATTGTTACAGTTAAGTCAATGTGGTAAGTGAAAATCTATAATCTATCAATAATTTAAAGACTATAAATCTGGACTAACGAAAGATTTAAAAAATGTACTTTCTAGTGATTGACATCCAACGCTAAATTCAAATAGACTCCAGATCGCGAAATTGACATTAAGATAGAGGTGGATGAATGAGGAGTAGATCGCCAAAGCAATTTGGTGACCTGCTCTTCATCAAGAAGCACATTGACATTTATTTAACGTAAATAAAGGCAGACTGACAAAGCTCGGTCTTCCGTCCGGGGCACAGACAATGCTGTGTACTTCGTAGTTTCCGGATGGAGACTCTAGGGTGATGGCAGTGAGAGTCACTGCGCCTCATAGCGGCCATGTATGGAACTAGCCGCTCCATATGACAAGGCTGTCTTTCAAAATAAAATAACAAAATACCGCATACACGCTGCGTCTTATAATTGTTTTAATCTAGAATTTAATTTTTATATTTGCCTGTCCTTCGAGTGAACAAAAATAACAGGCAGAGGATTATATTGCGTAGATATATCAGTTATTGATTAAAATTGATTGTGTTCCAAATCTCAAGTTAATTCGACTACCAATAGCACCTATTAATCATCATATTACCTACGGAATAATTTTCGAGTATTCCTGCTAATATTTTTCGACTGAGGGATGAACAGTTTCCTCATTGAAAACCACAAGTAAGCTTTATAATGGTCTCTAAGCATTTGTGTTTCTTCCCTTACACAATCTGAATTTCTTTCAGAAGCAAATTCAAGCACCTGTTATCTCTCCAATATCGATTCGCAAGCAACTTTTACACATCATTATTGCACATAGTGTCCAGCTGACTCGGTTGAATCATCGAAAAATGAGTTCCGGTGTATGTTTATCTTGATATAGCATCCTATTGCATGTTTCCACAGTGATGTTCTATGTATTGATATATCATCGTTTGTCAAAAAAAAGGTAATTAGATGAAAATGAAATACTAGATGTAATGGGATCTTAAGGTATCAACATTCGTTCAATAGTTATTATCTCTGTTATAGCATTCTCTAAGAAATCCAGTTTGTTTCGTATTATTATGAATTCGGAATTTCAAATGTTTTTAATGATCTATTTGCTTTATGTTTTGCATAAAAAAATCTTCCAGTCAATCAAAAATTTCACTCAAAATATCGTTTCATATTTAACTTTAAACTGCCCTTGGCTTGGATATTGCAACCGAATGGGAACCCAGTGAAATAACCATTCTGCTATTGCTTATGTAAATATTTGATTGGTTCGCTGTGGTAACATGTAGCTAACCGTGGTTCTACGGAACGCTCTAGCAATTTATTTATTTACATCATACGAGCTCTCTAGTATGGGAAAGTCCAGTTGCGATATCAGGAAATTTGAGTGATTTTGATTCACTGAGTTCGAGCAAACTATTTACTTATAGTTGAAAAATCATTCTGCAATACATTTAATTTTTTAATTAAGAATGCCGGCCAGATATTTTTTACTGTACTGATACACACATGATGTAGCCCTTGCAGGCTGGTGCTGAAAAGTCTCGATATACACGAATGTATAAAAAATTAGGTCTCAGTTTTAGATTAGGTAATTTTATGATTTGATGCTGCTTGCGTAATTATGTTTGTTTTGGGAAGTCCTATCATGTAGAGTGCCATAGTTCGGTAAGTGGCCCCTATGAGTGTTCGGCACAGTGACTCACTACCACGGTGCCAGTGTGAATTTTGTCAGTTTTCTTTTACCTAAACGTCAATGTGCTTATCAACGACTTTTTTTTGTGATCTGCTTCTCATCCATTCACCACACGTCCCGATGACGAACCAAGAAATATGTAATTTTTCTTTTAGTAGGAGATGTCTCCACTGAGTCATTTTATTGCTAATTTTAACCAGTTTTTGGAAGTATCTCATTCACTCTGTCATTTTATAAAAAAACACTTTCTCATAATTATTAAATATTTTTTTTTACAGCCACAACTTTTGTCATATAATTTGGCCAGTTGTCCGAAAGCCAGTTATTATCACTGAATAGTTATTTTTGTCTTGCTCAATCATTAATTTGGTACAAAAATAATAGTTTCAAAAAACGTCATAAATAAATAAGAACTCAAATTCAAAATCATCTTTTACTTAAATATTATGTATGATGAAAAAAAGCGAAATATGACAATATTTTTCGAAATGGTTATTAAGTAACTTTAAAAATATTAATTGTTCTCGCATTGCGTTACCTCCAGTAGACGGATAAAAAATAGTAGTGATATTTTTTTCACTTCTCTCTATTTATTTTTTTGCGCAATAAATTCAAAGTTGTTTTAAAAGTATTCCGACATTGTTTTATTACTTTTTTTACAGAATTCTTCAACAAAGATCCTCAGCACCTGTGAATTTCAGCCAGGTGGTCAAACAGACCAACAAGACCCTTGGTTTTATAGCATTGTCTTATAAATGGCACATGTAATATGCTCGACTACCATACAAGCGATTAATGTTTCGAATGCGTTAAAATTATTAATTTACATAAAAACATAAATTGACAATGTAAGTACGTAAATGTAACAATACTTCAACCTTTAAATGAATGCAAATATTTTATACTTTTATAAAATCACAAACTTGCATTTTTAAAAACATTAATGTTACCAATTGAAAATAATTGGTAAGACTTCAGAATTAAAAGCTTATATAAATTATTATCAAAAAAATAACTAAATGTAAGTATTATGTTTTCATTTCCCATTAACTCGTTTATTCACATTTATCACTTAAATCACAAATTATTTAAAATATTATTACAGTAAATCTTCTATAATACCTGCATTATTTTATTGTAATGGAGATATTTCTCGCAGTGTTAACGGTGAATTTCCAAAAAAATACCTATTATTTGTTGTTATTTATTAACCTCTAGAGATGAATAGTCCAGGCATTAATCTTCCCAACTAATTATAAGTTATAGGTTGACTGTAGTACGAAAAATAAAATAAAAATAAATTTCTACTAACTAAATATAACTCTTATTACATATAAAATATAATTGAAATATTTGTTAAAGAATATCTACTTAATATGATTTAAAAAATACTTTCAATTTGAATAGTAAGAATTCCAATTTTATGTTAATTAACTTTCTTTGTACTATCAATCCGGTGGATTGGCTTGCAGCAACAGAATCTTGCATCTCGATCTCCGTTCCTCTCGGTCCTTCGCAACCCTTTTCAGCTCAGCATAAGCGCTACAATTCATGTCCTCGAATACTTGCTGCAAATACTCACATCTAGGGCGCCCTCTACAGTTTCTACCCTCAACCATCCTCTCCACAATATTGTGAAGAAGACCATCGTGGTGCATGATGTGACCAATCCATCGGGCTCGCCTCTCTGAGATTGTTCTTATTAGGTGCCTATCTTCCTTGATTATCCTGAGAACCTCATTGTTCGCGACGTGGTCTCTCCAGGAAATTTGGAGAATTCTTCTGTACGACCACAACTCAAAGGCCTCTAGTCTTTTTTTATCACTTTCAGATAAGCACCATGTCATTAATTAACTAGATGCGTCATAATAAATAATTTGAAATGAAATTTGCATTCTATATATTGAATTCTTGTTGATCTGAATTTACCGGTGAATATGTGAATATCTGAAGGAACCATATGTTAAAGTAGATTATATATTTTTAGTATGCCATAGATAGGATTTGAAAAGTGAATCATATTTTCAGCTCCGTAGCTAAGTAAAGCAACGAACGTGTTGCCACGATAGAAAATTTTCTATGACTTGAGTGACGTTGTTCCACAAAGGAAAAGCAAAGTCATGTTATATTTTCATCTACATTTTATGCTGACCTAATACAACTTTTGCGTTCCAAACGTAGCTATGACGCACAAATTAACTTTGAAATTGTCAAATTTGATTAGTTGTATGCAAAAATTCAACAACCACTTTTTAAATGTAATAATTATCTGTAGAAAATAAATTTAATGACTTAAGAAAAAATATTTAGATTATTGAATATGTTTGTAGACATTTATTTCAGATTGTAATACTCGTATGTTTTTCAGTAAAAAAAAATTTTAGCTGCTTCCTACAGTTTTTGACTATAATTAAATATATTTTATATGCAGTAATGTATTTAAATCATTTCGAACATTCGAACACTATAATACAAACACAAATACAGCCATAAAATGAGGATACAAAGTTCATGTAAAGCTTCGCCATATAAAATATAATATTTTAAGGCTAAATGGCCAGTTTTGTAAATCTTTCTCTAATTCTTAATGCAACCTTGCAAAAATACGAATATGTTTCAAGTAATTTTATCTTCATGTCCTCGAGTTTTCATCCTAAAAAGCTTGTGAATTCGGTTATTAAGTGGCTAACCTCTTGCTTTTCAAAGCAGCCGAAAATTATTCATATAATGTAATGACGAAGCTTCAGAAGCAAAAGATAATATATAATGTTGCGTTAACTATGAATGCTGATGTACATTTATTTAGGAAAATTTGCGATTAAAAAAAATTCTAATTTAATAACGAAAATATAATGATAATAATAAATATGTATCATTTGGATTGTGTTGGGTTAGGAAGTGGCCGGGGGTTGTTTTTCTTGTATACAGTATAAAATTCTATGCACGGAAAGCGTATTAATCAAAACAAAGAACAATGACGTACCAACTCACGGGAATAAACTATGAACGTTTAAAATTAAACTGCCCACGATATCGTTACTTACAACATAACTAACTATATCTGTATATCTCTGGGTTGTTCCATAACCTTAGCTTCAGTCAGTGGGACATTGTAATATGATGAAATTGCTTCTGGGAAGATGGGGCCGTTGGGAAGACATTAATCCTTGTGCGGATGGATAAAGATTGATGGTCCAAATGAAATGAATGGAGCAAAGCACTCCTTTAAAACAAGCAAGTTCCGTGCGTTTGGTAAAGCTTTGCCTTGAACTCACAGTACGCAGTAGGTATGAAATTCAGCGCGATTTCGGTTGAAGAAAGATTAATTTTATTACGTTAATATCTCAAAATATTTGCAACGGATTGTTCGTTACAATTAAATTATAAAAAACGTCATAGATTAAACTGAAATTTACAATGCATGTGATTTGAAACGAGACAAATATGTGAAAAAAAGAATGTTATCAATTTAACATTGCATAAAGTAATACGTGCTTATTTAACAATAATTTAATTGGTGTTACGCTTAAAGTTCAGATTCTACTTTTTTATATACAATGTCATTACTCTCAATCGTGGGTATATTAAAAATTAATACTCATTGTTTCAAAAATGACAGAATTTTACTCAGTTGAGCACTTCAAACGCAATCAATATGTTTATGACAACAAGGATAAATGTTAACTCATTGAATATTGAACCATGGTTTTTGTAATGAATTAAACTCATATAAAAATTGCATAAATTCAATAAAAATGTATGCATTATGCAATTAAATCAATAATAGAAATAAATATGTTAAATTATATTTCTTAAATTATATACATAAAACATATACAGAGCTAAATTTTGAGCCAAAACAATTGTATAAAAGTTGATTATATTCGTCTTAATTGCTAATAGAAAAACTCGTTTTTCATTAAAAAAGATAAGTAATACGGATTCGGCAGAATTAGTAAAATTAATGAATAAAAGAAAATATAATAAAAATTACATTTAAAAATAAATGTCAACTTAGTAGCACACCATTGAATGTTTAATTTCTAATAACTTACGATAAGATATGTATCTATGTACAATTTATTATTCCATCTAAATTGTATGTAAGAAAATGTGGAAACATATTCGGGTAACGCAAGATTTTTTATTATAATATTGTATCATCAAAAAAACATAAAAATATTTACTCTGCAAGCCGACGTTGTCATTAAACAAATTCAGGCAAAGAAACTAGTCAACAGAAGTATTACGTCATACGCGATTGTACGAAAATAATATGAAGATACACGTATAACTCTCTCCAAAACTCTTGTACGTCTGGAACGAGTTTTTTCTACAAATAAACAGCCTATAAAAAAATGTCGCGCCCTCTTAAAGCTCTTTATTTATTCACAATTCTTTTCAATGGAATATTTTAAAACTTAAATTAAAATATCCATATTAAAAAATACCATCTGCCAAACATAAGTAAGAGTACTGCGAGACCGTGAAGAATTAGAGTTTAAATTCTGCGATGCCTTACATTTTTAAAGAATTAGTCTTCATATATGGATTAAGTATTTATTAGAATATAATTTTATTATTTCAATGTTCTAATTTTATAGATCATTGACTATATCACAATATTATTAGTAATTAAATATACACATACAATACATCAAATTAAATAAAAATATACATACTTTGAATATATACTATATAGAGACATATAGGGTTGCGGAGGACCTAGAGGAATGGAGATCGAGATGCAAGATTCTGTTGCTGCAAACCAATCCACCGGATTGATACTACGAAGAAGAAAAGACATCTATCATACGATATTAACAATGATAGAAATACAAGTTCCAACGCGTGTCAGCTGAGGCAAAGAAATAGCCGAGGTGGCTAAGCGGTATGAATACCTGGGCAAATGGTTGGTTCCAAGATCCGCGGTTCGCATCCTGCTTCTGCCAATATTTTTCTGAATGAATTGATGCGCTTAAAGAATTTGATGTATAGTATGTGTTTATTTAATAACTTATTAGTCTTCAATTTAAATATTTTCTATGCAATAGCATACCGACGATAATGGCAATGTTGTTCTCATTTGATCACCAAAGATGTAACACTGGAAGTAAACCAATATTGAATGTATCATCACATATTTTCAACCGCATTTCATTCGGTAGATTCAGTTTGTTAATTTAACATTTAGTGGTACTAGGCTTTGTGAGCGCCAAATAATCTGACAATTTCCTTTAAAATTATGATTAATAAACACCGAAAAGTATGTCACGTATATTGCAGCTACCTTGATCACAAGACAACTTAAGTATCAAAATGTGGGAAAAAATGTCTCATGTGAACCTTCAGAACAAGAGATGACCTGATGATGATGCAATGACAATAGCCGTCGACAGAACTGTGTGATGACAATTTGTAGTAAATATATGATCCTTTGAAGTAAATATTTTCTTATTATATTAAACATGTGAAGTGTCAATTTGGCAACGTCATTAAATAAAAATCCAATTATTATTTTATATTATTCCTAAAGCGACTCAGTATATATTTTATGTATGTAAATTATTTATGTAACTTTCAATAAAAAATATAATTCACATTTCCACTAACTTACATTCACTTTAAAATACGTACAATTTTTGTAATTATTGAGTATTCTTAAATATCACATTTCCAAATGTATGCCAGATGAGAGCAAAAACAATTTAAAATAAAATTTTATAAACAGTTGATGTGATTTTGTTATACATACACGCGAAACGAGTGAGTACCACAGATATACAAAATGAATTCAATCATTTGAAAATGAAATCCTTAATCTTACGCGATTGTAATTTTGTATGGTGTGGAGGTTTTCAGGATTTTTCAGCAATGGCAACTTTTTCAATCAGTTTGTAATAGGGGGTGAAATGAGCCGCGCGCGCACCTGGCGATAACGAGTGCGAACTGGCAAAGTTCCCCACGTGACAAGTGGTCGAGGGCACAGTCGGTGCCGAGCGAACCTGCCCCCAGGTAAAACCAGCTTTAGTTTCAGCTTTTCTAACACTCTTTAGTATCCGGAAGTGGACGTTTCGTCGAAGACATCGTAGAACCTTGCTTACATGTTTTTTTTTTTTGAGATTTAATTTGATAGTTTTTTATGGAAACTATTTATAAAGTTCATTAATATTGAAACTATAAAATAAAGTTTTTTTTTTATATAATCCTACATTATCATTGAGTTATTTATATGTATGCTGTAGAACCTTACTAAATTAAAATGCAGTGTATCTGCTTGATATAAGCTTAACTAAACCACATACATAGCGATTAACCATATTTAAAAATTGTCTGACCACCTTTTCATTAAATCGCAAGTATATTTCTATTGAATACAGGAAACGTTTGTTCTGTTTGTGTTTGGGTCGGGGAGATTGCAAGTGGATATTTTTTTATCTGCTTGTTAAAGAGATTCAGATTATTTGAAGGAGGAAACAAAGACGTTGGAAAAACATTCTAAAGCTTACTGGTGGACTTTGGGAAGGATTTTTGAAAACTGCCAGTTCTTAGTCAAAATATATTAACCATGTAAGGATGTTTGCCAAGTATAAAATGAGTTCGTACGTTGTGGATGGGTGCAGGAGGAATTAGCATTTTAAGTTTCGAAGAGCAGCAACCGTGGTTATAACGGTAGTAAAGTATTAATGAACCGATCTTACGCCTGTATTTATTTGATTGCAGGTTACATGTAATAGTCTTATTGTTTATCAAACAAATTGCTCTTTTTAAACTGAGGC
This sequence comes from Glossosoma conforme, assembly GCA_022606575.1. Classification (NCBI taxonomy): domain Eukaryota; kingdom Metazoa; phylum Arthropoda; class Insecta; order Trichoptera; family Glossosomatidae; genus Glossosoma; species Glossosoma conforme. The sequence continues at coordinate 1,419,344 of JAGTXR010000001.1, forward strand.
AAGTAACTTAGAAGGTATTCGGAGGCTGTAGCCCAAAGGTGACTGCCGTAACAATTTAGTTATTCTGAAATATGTTTTATATCCACATGGGCATTACAATCAATCTCTTGTGAACTATTGACCTTGACTTGTTTAAGTCGAAACCAGCTGCATTTTATTGATGTGAACTCTTTAAACATTCTAAGCCACATACACAGTGCATAACGATCCGACCATCTGGCAATAATTTCTTGTATTATATATTATATGGTTAAAAAAATAATGATACACCCTAAATTATAATAACCACAAAAAAGGACTGCAAAGATTACAATAATTAGTTTTTCTTTACAAAAATTACGATTGTACATTATTAATAAAATATAGCAACATTGAATGTTGATAATTGTTCATGAATATATAAATACTTGACAATATATTGAATTATAGATTGGATTAAACCACTATTTTGGACCAAATAATTAAAGAAAGAGAGGAGCATTGGCCATATACTACTTCGATAAATAATAGTTAAAAAAAAAATATTTGCCTAAAATATTGTGAATTTTTAATAGTAAGTAACGGGATAATCGTTCTAGAGGTCATCAAAAACTATGCACATTTTAAACTAGATGTTTTGACTGCAGAAATGGCATCAGTTGAGTTAAATCGAATGTCATTTTAGAAAACAAAACATTTCTTTCAACTAAAGAGCGGAAATGCATGAAAAAATAGAGCCAAACAAGGTGCTTAATTGCTCCAGATCCAATGGTGCATTCTGGAGTGCAATATACATTGAAACGATTCTCAAAGTAAAAGTTAAATGGAAAGTTACGCGAAAAGATTGGAAAGTTCAACTCTTATTTCGCGCAGAACTATGCTGCTCACATTATGATGGTCACTTTTCTACCACCTGGTAAAACGAGCAACAATTTAACTTTACACACAACAAACTACTTACTTTTAACTTACTGAAGAAATCGCCTGGAGGTATGAGAATCGGTAATGGTTCTCCTTTACCGAGACGTAATTTGTCTTAATAATTTAGTATTTCCTTAAATATTTACCAATATGAAATATCAGGCGTCAAAAATGAATTATACAATATACTTTCATACAAAAATCATTACACCTCATTTAAATTTACCAAAAATTGTTTTTAATCATGCATTTGATAATTTATAGATTTCGCAAATTTAAAGAATAAATTTGCGAAAAAAAAACTTAGAATTGAACAGAAAATAAATTGATAGAAACATCATAGCTTTCTTTAGTAACGCGCCGAATTCAATGTGATTTTGGCATGCTTTTAAGCTTGAATGTATTTATCTAGAATATAAAATGAAAAACATTAAATTAAAAACCCTTTACGCAATGAACTGTCTTTTTCCTCCATACCTACTCCTTAAAAGGAGCATAATTTCACCACAAATTAATGAAACCCATTGCTGTCAACTGCTTAAACTTTTTTTCAACAAATTTATTTTTACACCTCACACTGAGTTTCGTAAAGTTCACATTGTATAAACATATATATAGTTTCTGACGGAAACAAAGTCAAGATCTTGGGTGCTTAAAATAATGCCACTGTAGTATCCGATGCATATTTGGTCATTTTAAAGCAAACATTTGGTTTTAATTATGAAATATATCTATTTCAAAATATGATCATAAGTACAAGCTTAAAATAAAAAAAAATAATTTAAAAAATACGTATTAAATGTCATTTTTCTCATCAATTAATCAGACAAACAAAATAAGGCTGCAGCCACTTGTTCCACTGACTGACTTGAGAAATGAACACGTTTTCTTTTATTTACACGCATTATTATAAGATGCCACTTGTTGTAAATAATATATTTATTCATATCTATGAATCGAGACGTCATTTTTATGTAAAAAAAAAAAACAAAAATATTGTAGTGTTCACGGATAAAATATTATATATTTATATAAGGACATTTGTTGTATTAGTTAAAGAGAGTTTTTTATACGACGGTCATCTTTAGTGTTCTCTTATTACTAAAAGTAGCCAAATTGAAACGGGCTACCCTTTTCCAGCGGCTTCAAAAATAAAAACATCATACATCGGCGACTGGATTTACTTTTCCATTATATTTTTCCTCGTCCACTTTATCTCCCGTCTCACTTATGAAAAGTTATAATAACAAAAGGCCCGAAACCCTTCGTGAGATATAAGAAAAAATAAATGTATATAATATTCGGTTGACTAGCGCGTGTGGCCCGCGTGATTTACGACCAAATAAAACAGGTAAAGCTCCGCAAAGGAGTCGAGCGGAAAATGTCGAATGGGAACGTGGTAGGAATTTTCCGCCTTACTGTTTCAGAGGTGGAGAGTGAGAGCAAAATGAAAATATCATCTCAGTTCAAGGCTCCCAGCTGAAAAAAAATAAAACCTCCAGAGAAAACTAAATAATATAAATGTGTTGGGAAGGGAACGGGAAAAATGTTTATTTGCTCTTCAATTGTTCGCGTCTGGTATTATGAAGCTCCGGCTGAAAAAATAATCAAAGTGACTCACTCCCGGAGCTTTTCAGGCTCGCACATGCTGAGTGGGCGACGAAATGAAATGTGACTGTGGGAAGCAACATGTTTTGAATACTTTATATTAATAAGTCAAGGAGATATTTTATTATTAAAATAGATTTATTGAACACATCATCAGCGGCTACACTCATGTAAAAATATTTTCATTTTTATTTAACTAAAAACATTCAATAGAAAGATATAAGTTCATAATTTCTTCATAAACTTCATCATTTTGTATATATAAAGGACCTCGCCAACTACCGTCGCACAAAATATGTGTAATCTGCCACGGTCTTCGCCTTATCACATGATGTTTGCCTACCGATGATAATCTAATAATTGACATGCACTTTTATCGATTCACTTATTTTCAAGTATTTTTTGGTGATATCGTACACACTGCTTTTTCAATACATTATTTTTGGTAAAAGATAAATTTAAAATTTCACCTTAATTCCAAATTTTAAATAAATTCTGTAGTTAACGGTGCGTATTCAATTCAAGTGATCATTTAAGAGCACTGGTATCCAAAAATCCTCTTTCGGTATTCGTATATAATTTAAAATCACATTACTCAAAATAATAAAGAGTTTTTAAGTTCTCCACAAAAATATTTTACTAACATCAATATAACTAATAATTAAAAAATGGATTTATTTAACTAAAAACTATACAACCTTAATTAACCCATTTTTTTTGAAGCTAAATAGTTTAATTTTTGCATTATTATATTAAAAATAATATTTTATAACCAGATGCAAAACACGTACCCTGTATGAATTGAAACAAGATGTTTTTAAACTACACTATAGATGTAATATTTTCCTACAAAAATATTTCATTTTGTCTTAAAAACATCTTTTATATTTTTTTATGTTGTTGTCTTTGCGATGAAATTTGCGATGGAAGCTCTTTGACGCGGTTTGATGACAAAAACTGTTGTATAAGTTTATGAACTGTGAACTCAACGGTGTAGTATTTCAGCAGTGCCGTAAAAAGAGGATTTAACTTTCTAATAATGCTTCCATACTAATATTCAATCAACAATAGTGCTCTTTACGCTCGTAATACAACCGCAAATGGCTTAACAATATGATGCAGTCTGAATTTTTTTATTATTTATTTTTTTGCTGTTCTTCTCTGTATTAAATTGTATATTTACTAAGAATATCATAATTTATTATTAAATTTTTCATCATCAATTTTGTGATAAGTCAAATGTATTTGGAGATGTAGACCTAAAACGCAACTATAAAATATTGTAGCAAAGAAAAATATATAGTTAATAATATTTTTTTTACATGATACTGTTATTCGAATCGTTTTAAATGATTCGCTTTTTAAGCACTTTTGAATACTTGCCACAATTGTTCAGAGAAAATACTTTCAGTAGTCTTTCAGTTGCAAACTGAATTTACTCGTAATCTGCATTGAAACATAATAAAATATATTTTATTGTACACTAGTGTGGCACATGTATGCAGCAAGAAAAGTCAAGCATAGCTGGAGAAAGGATTTATAAAAGACAGAATAATAAGAGTATCGTTAAAATCGCGTTTTTATTTGCAATTGAGATCTTAAACAACAATAACTATATTATTCCGAGTGCCACAATGCACGTTGTCTCGCCGTGGCTTTGTCATCCTTATGAAAGCTCCGTGGTCAAGTTAAAACACTTGACTCCCCTTTGTGTGCGAAGCAACTTGTACGTCACAGCGCTGAAAGACTTTAGGCAGAGTCTTTCAGGCGCGAGGGGCGGTGGCTCTCGCCGAAGAAAGCTCGGTAAGTTCACTGCGGAAAGCTCGAGTGGGCGACCACTATTCACAAGACAATGGTGTTATGAACCCCGGCGACAACTTGTAAGGGAAAAAGTTTTCCATCTCACTAGTGGTACACAGACCACCGTTACTAGTCTTCATGAGAATATTTCACCTTTTAAAATGAGCTCGGCATTCCCACCGTTCGGAGATAAAGGACGATGACGCGTCTGAATGAAATAACTAAAAATAAAACGGAAAATATTTTGCAGTGTATTTTCGTGAAAACATTATTTTCTCTCCTTTTAATTAATAAGATACACTTGTATGACGAATAATGCATTGTGTACTTACAATTTGACATAATTATAAGTACACATAATTATTGATGAACGTTGTCCAAAATTACAACTCTTCGTAATAATTGATATGTTGGACAAAACAATAAGTTTGTATAATTATTGTTGTATATTTTGCAATGATAATAAAAATGAAATTCATTTCGAAATTGATGTATGAACATTATTTATTTTTAAACATTTCTTTGATTTTTTGTAAAAAAAATAAAAATATTATTAATAAAAATGAAGAATACAAATTTCTTTATGAGATTTATGCAATTTATTAATTACTAGCTGACCCGGTGAACTTTGTTTCACCCGAAAGGCAATAAATGAGCAGATTTTGGATTTTATTAAGTTGAATTTTTCGGTACATATGATATCATATATTTGGTCTGGTTGAATTCTATTGCAGTAATCGACGAAACTTCAGCAAGTAGTTGTCAGCATTTCGACGAATCGTCAAACGATATGCGTTATAATTCATCGAGCTTAGATTCTTGGTAGTTTCTTCACCTGAAATTAAGACAATAGATTTTTAATTTTGTATGTAAAGCCAACATCCATATTTGTAGCATAATTATAAAGGGGTGAAGATAAATGATTTAAAATCGCTTGCCGGTTATTTGTCCAATTTTCTCTGAAAAAACATCTTAATCTTTCTGTTATTTTCCTGGTAATAAGCAGTGTAATTGGTTTTTTTTATTGGAAACATAAAGCAAAACCAAGCACTTTAAAATGTATGTCATGACGGAATCAAAACTATGATATTGATTATATATATATTGAATACTCACCATTCAATGGATTTTTCATTTTGATATTGAAATAATATCCATCTTCTCCTTGCCAAAACATCAGTGGGTATTGCAACGTGTCATATGAACGACGTGTTTCAGATATCTGTTGAAGTTGCCCAGTATCACGACGTGTGTACCAGATAGTCGTTTATCCGCTCTGATCACGACTTTGTAGACCTCGATCAAGTTCTTCCTCCATATTGTCATTGAAGTATATTTGTACAAATTTCGAAAGGTTGGAATGATCCGATTCGATGGTGAATTTGTCCTTGTATCTACAGAATCAAAAGCAAAGACAATATTACTGATTTATAAACATTTTTTTTAAGAATAAGCATACATAATTCAAAGCAATAAGTGTAGTATGTTATTCTGTTAATTAGATTGTGTGTAAGTACAAAAATAAATAAATAAATACCTTGAATGTCGGATTAAATCCTTGACCATTCTAGAGTTCGTGCAAGCGGATCGCTTTGGCAGATCGTAAAGAGACTTTTCAATGTTGTCGCTGGAGGTGTCTTAGCACGTTGAACAACATTTGAAGCCGTGAAATATACCCAATGATCAATCTCCAGATGCACCGCCAAATGCACAACAGCAGTTTGACGTTCGTGATAAGCGATTGCGAATATACGCCAAATCGCTTTGTACCAAACTTGAAAGCGCGCAATTTCATCGTTGGTATTCGAGGTTAGGATGCCAAAAACCGCCAAATCGCTGCCATACATTCGTAATGTTTCGATTCCTAGTTCCATGATGGCTTTTTCGTGAAGGATTCGATCGTTTTGGTCGCGAGTATCTACAGAATCAAAAGCAAAGACAGAATTACTGATTAATAAACACTTTTTTTTAGAATTAACATACATAATTCAAAGTAATAAGTGTAGTATGTTATTCTGTTAATTAGATTGTGTGTAAGTACAAAAATAAATAAATAAATACCTTGAATGTCGGATTAAATCCTTGACCATTCTAGAGTTCGTGCAAGCGGATCGCTTTGGCAGATCGTAAAGAGACTTGTCAATGTTGTCGCTGGAGGTGTCTCAGCACGTTGAACAACATTTGAAGCCGTGAAATATACCCAATGACTATTCTCCAGATGCACCGCCAAATGCACAACAGCAGTATGAAGTTCGTGATAAGGGATTGCGAATATACGCCAAATCGCTTTGTACCAAACTTGAAAGCGCGCAATTTCATCGTTGGTATTCGAGGTTAGGATGCCAAAAACCACCATATCACTGTCTTACATTCGTAATGTTTCAATCCCTAGTTCCATGATGGCTTTTTCGTGAAAGATTCGATCGTTTTGGTCGCAAATATCGGCACAATAAGCTAACAGAAACTCGAAAGTTCTTGAAACAAAACGTCAACCGATAGACTTCAAAATACCTATGTAACCATAGACAATAATAATATCAGTTGTCAGATTCCTTGCCCTTTGTTAAAACATTTTTTACAAATAAAAGATTAAACTGATATTTTAACTCATATTTATTTTGTTTTTGACTTTTTTTTCCTGTCTTTTTGTTTTTTTTGTTTCAAAATATTCCGTACCTTACGTAGGTACCTACTTACAATACCTTATTTTGCGTCATTTTTAGTTATGGCGTTGGCTATAGCAACACTTTTTTCAACTGACATCTGTCAAATGACAATAGTCTTGTTTGAAAACATGTTTACGTAAATGTTCAATATTTTTTCTTAATCAAATCAATTTTGAGTATCTTTTAATTTTTTTAGGGTTCTAAGCTACCTTTTCATCAATTTTCAGCCAAGTCGGTTCAGCAGTTTTTGAGTTAAATAATAAAAAATAAAAATAACACAATAGAATAAGAAGATGCCTTTCCATTTGCTTTTTTGTTATAACATTTTTAAAAATAAAAGATTAAATTGATATTTTCACTACTATTTATTTTGTTTTTGTCTTTTTTTTCCTGCCTTTTGTTTTTTTTGTTTCAAAATATTCCGTACCTTACGTAGGTACCTACTTACAATACCTACTATTGCGTCATTTTTAGTTATGTTGCTGACTATGGCAACACTTTCTCAACTGACAGCTGTCAAGTTACAATAGTCTTGTATGAAAACATGTTTACGTAAATGTTCAATATTTTTTCTTAATCAAATCAATTTTGAGTATACCCTGGACGTTTTTGGGTTCTAAGCTACCTTTCCACCAATTTTCAGCCAAGTCGGTTAGGCCGTTCTTGAGTTATAAAAACAAATACAACCCGACTTTCTTTTATATATATATATATATAGATAAGTAAGCTTTTAAAGTTATATACAACTCAATTTGTTTTATGATGGGTCAAATCCAACCCGTGAAGTTCTTTGGACATAAGTATTATAGTTTGAATTTAAATTTTACTTTATATATATACAATATGTACGTTACATATTTATATATATAAATATATATTAATATATATAAATATATATATACATACATATGTTTATACATATTAAGTAAATTATATATATATTTTGTTTCAGCGGACATTGAATTTGCAACCTACCTGTTGATAAAATAACTACTGTAATTATTCTCCTTAGCAAGATCAACCAACTTAAATACTTCACAACAAGGTCATAAAAAATAGAATAAAATAAATAGAATTCTAAAAATCACAAAAGTTACTTATTTTTTTCATTTATATGGTCCGACATTTAGTCCTGCCAGCCCTTCCACGCTTTGGCTAGCAAATGAACGGTATTATCTTCCACACATTTGCATACTTGATGGTATTGGATTTTGTAGTCTTCAAACCAAATACGCCTTCGAAGACGGGGCACCTCATTAAACCAACTTTTTACTTCGCTCGATGGGAAAAGTTCCGTAACTCAATATCTTTTAGGGGATCGAGAGGTTACGATTTCCTATATTTGTATTCGAGTGAAAAATCAATGCTCATCAATTCTGGCAAAAAAGTGCTCTAATTTATGTTTCACAACTTGTACTTTTCTTCGTGAGGCAAAATACATTGAATTCAATAAAAAAAAATTACAGCTTTAAATATAATGCGTTGAGTATTTTGATTCATTATGAACATGATAACCTAATAAATGGTATAATTTTAGAGCTACTCAATTATTAAGTAATAAAAAAATGCACTTTTTTCTATAACTTTGAAGTTTATTAAATAGCAACACCTTCAAAGTTGAACTATTATTCCTCTTATAAGTGTGACATTGTTTGAACCTGTATAATTTTACTTTTCTTAATTGAATATGTTGTGACTTTGAGTGGAAGCACATATACAGGTTGTAGTTGTAAACATCTTCATCTCCTATGGTTTTAATTAATTAGTGATGGATTTATTTATGATTATAATCTATACATATGCCTTTTGAAACGTATCGTTTTTTTAATAGACAAATAAATATATTTTAAAATAAAGCGTTCAATTTAAATTTTAATAAGTTAGTTAATTAAAATAATGTTATTCCGTATTTCTGATACACCAACCTTTTATATGCGAATTAAAGAACGATTTGAAAATTGAAAATGCAAAAGTGAGCTTAGAGCGCTACAATTGCCAGAAACTCAAACCAATCCCATTCAAATGATATTCAAATTAGCGTTTACCGGCGGTATTCACTCTACGGAAAACTTCCATTTTGAGTTCGCACAGATAATTTTTAGGTTATTGCTAGATATTATACATTATTATTTAATATAAACAAATAACTACAGGCTTAATGAAATATTAGAACTGGAGAAGGATTTTCTATCGACGAATTTATGAACCTTATAATAACAATTGAGATCGAATTGCCCAGGCATCTCAGTAAGAGTAGAAAAAATACAATCAAATCTTCTAACAAAATTTAAAAAAAATTGTGGAATAATTTCAAAATATATTTTTTATATTTATTTTAATCTGATCAAATTATAGAAAGGTATGTATTTAAATAACTTCTTAGGTTTTCACGACCAGATTTGATATTGTGGCTTTTGGGCTTAGCTGTGTGTGGCGAACTTTCTTCAACCAATATTTCGACCGCCGTTGCAGGGGTCTTCTTCAGGGTTTATGATTTATTTAGTTTTGAGTTAGCTTACTCAGATTATCTTTTATCAATTAAAACTAAATAAATCATCATTTCTGAAGAAGATCCCTGAAATGGTGGTCGAAATATTGGTTGAAGGAAGTTCTCCACACGGCTAAACCCAAAAGCCACAATATTGGTTATGTTTTTATTTCTTGATCATTTTTTAACATTATATATCTCACTAAAGTTGACTATCGAGTTCTATGTTATGTGTTCTAAATGTGTAGCCAATTTAATGAATATTTCATTAATTGTTTACCGCAATTGTTTTTCATATTTGTTAACAGTTTTATCTGAAACATTAGTAAAATACATTCACCAGAGTCTTGTCTAGACAATCTCCCAGGAGAGCTTTTCTCTTGGGTGTTGAATTCGGTGAGCAGATCACGTTGCCCGTCTGAAAGATGAAAGTGGGTCTGTTTGTGCTCAGATTTGAATCCTGAAAAGTGTCGAAATTGTGCCAAGTAATTAGTATAATACTCGTAGACGATAATCAAAATCAATTTTTTATAAATATATATAACAAACATCTAAATATTAAAATAAAGAACATTTCAAAATAAAAAAATCTCCTATGAATGTTATATTTGTGTTGTCATCTATTTTTTTTTATAAATGAATATCCGTAAGGTGTTTGGTTACTTCGCCAAAATTTATTAGACTAACAGATATTTGACCAAACAGATACATATAACATCAATTGAACATTTGGGTGCATGGAAATTTATTCGAAAACTCTATTTTATGAAATGTATAATCGTTTCGCATTTCAAAATGAGAGATTCTAAAACATATATTTATATACAATATTTATTTATTTATATACAGAATCGAAATTCCAATTTTTTTTACAAATATTTAGAAACATAGAGTATACACAAATATACAATAAATAGAGAAAATATTAAAAAAATAACACAAAAGAATAAGAAGATGACATGTGTCAAAGATCACAGAGATAAAGTAGAACAATACCATCGACACAAGAGGAAAAGGATGTAAGAAAAGGATCTAGGTGTGCTGGTAGGCCATTTAGGAGCGACATTGCCGTTGTACCAAATTGAGTGCTTGAAGCTCCACAAGCATCGACTGGGATCAAAAACAATGGATAGCTACGAGCACGGGTGGACCTATCTGGAACATAGAAGTTAAAACATTCAAGAATCCCAGGGTTGTGAATTGAACCGCGAAGAAGAAGGAATGAATGTTTGAGTGCAGCAATTTTCCTCCGGGACCCCAGCGAATGGAAAGAAAGCATCCCCAGAAGAAAAAGAGTTGGGTAATGTTCGGAATTAAATGCTAATTTATATGCTTACTGATTTATTGCTTATTTTGATAATGAGTATGAATACTTTTTAAGAATATTGTGGAAAAAAAACTTCTGATCAATATTATAAATTAATAATTTCTAATTCGACCGATTTTGTATTAACACAATAAGTATTTTTTTTTGTTAACAGATACATGAGAATACCAACAGATGGTGAAATTAACTCTGAAGTCTCATTTGTGGAATTCTATGACGGTTACCATGGTGCATATGGCTAAGCGCTGCATGTGGAGTGTTGATCCGCCAACGTCATAGACTACAGCCCGAGATTCATGCATCATCCTTATAATAACAGGAATTTACTACGAATATCATCCTTTTTATTACAAGAACTTTTAATGAATTTTCTATGAAGTCTTCATGGGACGACTTTCGTCTGCCACCAATTTAAGTAAATAGGCTATGAATGGAATTTTACGGGCGAGGGATCAAATTCACACCTACTAGGGGTATTTTAGAGCTCAGAAATCATTTTTTCTTTTAAATCTTCGTTGGGGATTGAACCCACGACCTCTGGTTTGCAAAACAAATTACTTTTACAAACTTAAACAACAAACAAAAAACTTTGACCATTGAGCTATACCCGCTGGCAAACTTTGTGCCGGCAAAAGTGTGGCATATGTGCTCAAACGTGTACAATAAGACAAGAAACGAATCAATTATCAAAACATACAATTTGATCTGTACTGACTTGAAAAATTTGTCACATTAACTATATTAAGAAAGCTAAAACTATCAACTTTTATTAAGTTTTATTATTATAAAATAACTTATATATTGCTGCAAAAATATTTTTATAGTATCATTTATTGTTGTTATACTCGCTTTATTGTTGCATTTCTCCTTCTGATTAATATCTTTCTAAACTTGGCCTACGTCACATAATTCTATGAAAAATGCTGAATATGTTGACTCAAAAACTCAAATTTGTTTTGTCAACAGTCAGACATTTGAATTCAAGCGAACATAATAGAGTTCCAAAAACGTTTTTTTCTTTCTTTTTATTATGTATGAAAATTGTACGGCAATTATTCAAAGAAAATGAGGTCATGTTAACGGGCGAAGAAATATAATATCATCTAAATATCTCTAATAATGAAATTAATTTTATTTGGGTCATGGTGATATTTCATTTCAGTGCGCAAATTACATAGGTAAATAATGAGATAGGTAACTAATTCATATTTACAACAGAGAAATTAATCAAATTTTTTTTTTTGCTCGTAGTATGAAGTGTTCTAAATGTTTGTGAAAGCAAAATAATTATTTTTATGAAGATTCTCTCATATTTATAATTCAATACAAAATACATACTTAATATGTCTGGTTTTTGAATACGGCACCCACCTTTCAGATTGATTCTTATAATTTAATTATCTTCTCCTTACTTATTCTTATTCCCTTTCAGGTGCTCACTCATCTAAAAACAAAAAAATTACCTTCAGTGATCATACAAAAAATGTTTTTAATAGCAGTGCAACAAATTTGATTACATAATTTTTTTTTAAACACATAAAATAGAATACCGAAATGATTTCTTACGACGTTTTTAAGTATATATTAACTCTGCATGTGAAGTATTGATCTATGAACGTCATTAGATTTTTGGGCATTCACGTATTATCTATTTTTACGGGGAAAACGTGCTATCGTTATATAGCCTTTCATGATTCTAATGTTTAGCAGAAGAACTCAAGTAGTGGATGCTACCCAACGAATAGGCACACTCAAGTGGCAATGGGCAGGACATATCTGTCGAAGAGACGACGGTCGATGGGGAAGAAAAGTATTGGAATGGCGCCCAAGAACTGGCAAACGAAGCATTGGCCGACCCCCTACAAGATGGACCGACGATATAAGAAGAATAGCGGGAGTGACCTGGATGCGGAAGGCGGAGGATCGAAGAGGATGGAGACTCATGCGGGAGGCCTACGTTCAACAGTGGACGGACACAGGCTGATGATGATGATGATGATTCTAATGAAATATTTAATTATTCGGAGAGTGATGAGGTTACATTTAAAAAATGGAAGCTGATAAATTTGTTAATAGCTATAATGACAATTTACTGGTTCTAAAAGAAAAAGTATATATTTAAAAATTGTTTATTTGCAACCAATTTTTTGTTTTCATCGGTTTAATTTTTCAGCAAATTTCTTCACGAACACAAGAACTCTTTGTCAACATTTCAGATGAGAATCAACCAAACTATGTCAAGGGAATCAGATTTCAGAAGACTGAAGTAAGAAAACTATGCCACAAAAGGGATAAGATATCGAGAGTTGACATATTTAAAGCAACGCTGGGGAGCTTATAAAGAAGCAAGTATAAAAAATAACTTGCTTTTTGACCTGGTTTTTGTATATACTGTACTTCTTTAGATTTACAAAAAAAATATATATATATATATATATTCTAGGTTCAGAATATTTATATTTGGTTCAATTATTTAATGTCGAGGAATATTTAAGAAGTCTTATTAAAACGAGTACTCGTTAATTTTTTTGTAAAATGTCAAATATTAAAATACTTCGGGTCTGTTTACATCTCAATATGAGCCCGATATCTTTTCATGAATATTAATATACGTCGTTCTCAATAATCGGCATTTGATCAAGGGGACACGTTTGATGTCAGTCATGGGGTCGACTTGATATTCACAGAGATTTTCGCTTTTGTATTACATTTGATTTTTCAGATTGATGGTTTCAGGAAATGAGCTGAAACCTTGTCGGTTTAAGCGTTGGCCCAATGATACATTAAATTTTAATAGATTATAAAAAAATGGAATAATTTTTTATTCATTTGACTTGATTTCTTTTTAAAATATACTGAGTTTTCAATTAAATTAATTTATATTTGAAATAAACTTAAGGAAGAGGATGGAATTTTTATATTTCGTTTCGACCATTTTTGAAAATTTATATTTTATTGAAACTATTACTGATAAACTTTTAAAAACATTAACCGTCAAATTATTTTCAATTTAAAAGTTTTTTTTATTGCTTTATATATGTACTACATACGTACACCAAAAATTTGGACAAATCATCAGTATTAAATAATTGATAAATATTTCTTAATATATATTTATTTACTTTGTTTGTATATTAAAGAATGTCGTTTTTTTTTTAAACAGTTTTTAAAAATAAAGTAAATTACTCAGATATGCTTTTTGTGATGTTCTCATAACTGTTGTATTATTTTCCGTTTAAAAAGTGTTGCATTGACCGGAACAAATGGTTATTCAATGGAGCAAGATCCTGTGAATATGGTGGGTGACGTACAGTTTTCCAATCTAGGGCTTTAATTTTTTCTTCCGCAATTTTTGAAGTATGCAGTCGTGCATTATTGAACTGTAAAAACACTTGTCCACGATTAGCCAGTGCAGGTATTTTTCTTTTTATTTCTGCATCTAAACGCTCTAGTTGATCACAATACACTTGGGCGTTAATTGTCTGTCCAGGTTTCAATGTTTCGAAATAAATTATTCCTTTCCAGTCCCACCAAACAGACATAAGAACTTTTTTTGCAGTGAGCCCTAGCTTAGGTGTGGGTTTTGGTACCTGGCCCTTTGAAAGCCATTGATTCTCGCGTCTTTGATTTGAATACAATGCCCATTTTTCGTCACCAGTAACAAGATATTGTAGAAATGGAGTTTTGGTGTTTAATTCTAATAACTCAGTGCACGCGTTTAGATGCTCACCTAGATTCTCTTCACTTAATTCATGCAGTATACATTTTCCTTGTTTCCATGTCTTGCCGATTTTTTTGATATGCTTTTGCACGCTTGACCATGAACATCCGAGTTGCTCCGCGAATTCTTGAATCAGTGAAGTTCGATTTTGCTGAATTAGCTCAGTTAAAACATCACTATCTACTTCAACAGATCGATCATTTCCAGGGTTATTTTTAACATCAAAATTGCCAGATTTAAATTTTTTACACCACCTCTGAAATTTACGAACATTCAAGATATCTCCCAGCAAATCACAGATATTTTTTGTAGCACGCGTTGCACTTTCTTTCTTCATGAAATGATAAAGCATAATATTTCGAATAAAATCCTCATTCGGTACACAGCTCTCCATTTTATATAGGTTCGTATTTTTTTGTTGTTTAAAAGTCTTAGTACACTCTAGGTATGCGTAGTCAGAGAAATAACGCAAAACATGTTGTTAAAGTTCGACTGTCGAAGGACAACTGACCATGCAAAAGCGATAACCAAAAAAATGACATTCTTTTCTGGTACACCTATTATATATCACGTTCTGTTAAGAAGACTGCAATTTCAACAAATTATTAGTCTTCCTCAATCCATCACTGTCAAGAGACAACTGACCTGTATAATACTTTCGTAAGTGGTCAGCCACATTTATGTAGGATAGAGGGGACTTGGTGAATCTACCAGAGAATGATAAGAGAGGGAGACAGAGTATTTTGTGGGATGAAGAGAATGATAAAGGTATTATTTCTATTATATTTTGTTTTTATATGTATATATAAATATATTTATATATGTAAACATATATATATTATGTAATAATAAAATATTGGATCTCAAACTGAATGCTAAAAACAATGAAAATCACATTGAAATATTCGGCCTGGACTATTATTTTGTCAACCCACGAAATATTTTCAGCATATTAAATATCTACTTATAGACATTGAAAAAATACAGCATTGATACAATTTCCTCTCATTGTTTAAAAAACGTAACTCACAACATAAATGACAAGTCGATTGAAATTTTTTAAATTTCTGTTTCATACTGGTAAACCTTGATACTCGCCATAACAGTCTACTTGTATGTGTGGACAAGAAAATAATTCCGCTTCACTGTTCAGTTGCGGGTATGAATAAATTTGAATTTCCATAAAAGCTCAAGAAAATCCTCGGAACGCCTGCAATCCACAATACTTGTTTATTCTTCCCAGGCAATCCAGCGCCTATGTTGTATCCAATTTCACGTACATTGTAACTGATTCCCCATCTATGCAATCTTTTCGCCATTGCAATATAAAGCTGCAGCGAAAAGAGCATATTTGATCAAGCTTTTATTTTAAGCTTTTATTCGTTGTTACCATAAAGACATTGTGCATTCATATTTTGATGCTGTTTTTAGTATTTCACATAATTGTAGTCACTTATAAAATTAAAAATGTAAAAGTCCTTAGAGTTTATTGAAAATAAAATAAGTTCTCAATTACATATCATTGACTACTACCATAAAATTATGTTTATTTTTCCGGCGGGTGAAGCTCAATGATCAAAGCGTTTTACTTGGCAAGCCAAAGATTGTGGGTGTGATCCTAGGCGGATATAAAAAAAATGACTTCTCAGCTTTAGAATACACCCGGTTATTGTGAATTTGATCCCTTACCCGTAAAATGCCAGTCATATCATATTGATTGAAATTGGTTGAAAGTCATCCCATGAAAGCCACTCAATCATAGTAAATTCCTGTAATAATAAGTATGATGCGCAAATTTCATTATTGATCCGCCTTGATATTGGCGGATCAATAATCGAAATGTAGTGCTTACCATATGTATCATGGTAAGCGCCATACAATCCACAGATGAGATTTCAGCATCTCTATCACCATCAGTCGGTTTTTTTCTGTATGTGTTTACATAAAAAAACGAATTTTGGTTTGAAAAATGAAGTATACCAATATTGAATAAGAAATGTTCTTGTATTGTTACCGTTTAAGTAATCGATTTGTTGCTGGTAAAGTAGAGGCGTCATTTTGAAACAAAAGTATCAAGGTTTTGGAAGTATCAGATTTTTGATATCCAAGCTTCAATTAGTGATCGTCTAAATAGGATAGGGCTCCATTTTTATTTTTTTCAAGTTACCAAGTTGTTTCTTTGGAAGCTGAGGACTACCATTGTATATATTGTGCAAAGAATAATATTATTAATTAAAAAATACACATTTGGCAATGAGGGTTGCTTATGTTGATTGATTTTTATATATTCGTACAAACTATAAATCAGGAACTCAATTTTTGAGGAAACTAACAACAAAATATTTGTTATCTAAATTATAAGCTCTATAAATACGTCAATAAAGTGGTTGAGTGAGTTTTAAAATATTTTAATATTTTAAAGTAAATGACGAGAAAAGAGATTAAGCCAGTCAGTTTTTCACACTGGAGTTAGTTTAGAGAAAAAAGTGGAAATATATGAGATTTGTCGTTCAGATGCTGCAGATATTCATAATTAATAGCTGCATTATCTTAAGAACCCTGTCTCTCGGATCCTGGAAGGCTGAAATGCTGGCTGAACTCCGGGAGGCAGATATGAGATACGGTAAGGACCATGGTGGTTGAAAGAGTTGTATGTTAGCAAAAATGATTATAAATGAACGATAAAACATTAACGTCCGGTATAAATTCCAGTCATAGCCAATTAATAAAAAATATGAAATACATATTTTCATATGGTTACAATATTTTCTTAAGTATTCTGCCCATTAAATCAGTTTATATCAAAATTTTATAATAATTTTACGCATCTCGAACACTTTTAAATATTTGATTTAATAATACACGAACGGTAGCGTTACTTGAAGTTGTAAAATTAATTAAATTTCCTCGAAACAGTCCAGCAGGGATGCGAACCATGAAAAGTTTCAGGAATTTTTGTTTTCAGCACCACATTACGCTCTGCCGGCTGGACTGGACAACTTTTTACGACATATTTTCACCTGAAGTAAATGTTTGAAATTTTATCATAATTTTGACTGTTATTTTCACTGACAACATATTAACAATGTGAAGTGTTAACATGAAATTGCATTATTATGATTAAATTTCAACCCAAAAGACAAATATGTACTTTTTATGATGTTATTAGTAAATAAGTTTAAAAATTGTTTCGTCTCTATCAATAAATCTATTTATAATTTGAACTATAACAAAGACTATATGGATTTTTTAAATTTTTATTAGAATATTATTTTATTATTTCAATATTCTAATCTACTTTTATAGATCATTTACTATATTACAATATTATTAATAATTAAATATACATATACTTTACATAAAATTCTTTTTTTAACGCGTCAATCCAAACACAAAAATAACGGCAGAAGCGGGATGCGAACCGCGGACCATGGAAACCAACTATGCCCAGGTATTCATACCGCTCAGCCGACTCGGCTATTATTATGCCTGGACCGATTCTCATTGAAACTAGTATTTATGTCATTGTTATCATCGTATGATAGATATCGCTATAGTATATATTCATGCGTCTTATCTTGACGGTTCGTTAACCTTAATTTCCACAGAACATGTAGGTTGTCATCCATATTGATAATATAAATAAAATATATATCTTTCTGTCATTATCCCGCTTGTGTTTACATATAAAAAGAGAGACTTTTTCGGTTTCCTGAATATGGAGCGGAAGTATTGGAATATTAAATTCATAAAGGTCGTCGACTAGGTGGATGTTTAATACCCTCCCTGAAAACATCCGGGAAAATGAAAAAAAAAAGGAATTAGGAGGAAAGGTTTAATTTGAAATTTTCACTCACCCAATGCTTACACATGCTGACCCCTGAATAAGATTGAATTTTTAAAATATAATACTTAATACTCTGCACAATAAATATCATTTAATGTGCGACATAAAATTCAACTTTTTTTCCACTGATTTCTTTACATACGTTGTAACAAAAAAATGCTTTTTTAATATTTTAATATATATTGCACGCATAATATAACATAAGGATTTAAAAACTAATTTCGATTAAATACATTAAAAAAAAACTATTTTTTGTGTTTGTAAAATTATTTACAGTATTTTGGGTTTTAATGTATCATTGTGTACTTGACTGCCAGAGATTGAACCAGAAAAAAACACATGTCCATAGTTAAAATATCCCTTTAATGAGAGCGTAACAATGAGGTTCTCAAGATAATCAAGGAAGATAAGCACCTAATAAGAACCATCTCAGAGAGGCGAGCCCGATGGATTGGTCACATCATGCGCTACGATGGTCTTCTTCACGATATTGTGGAGGGGATGGTTGAGGGTGGATTCTGTAGAGGGCGCCCTAGACGGGAGTATTTACAGCAAGTATCCGAGGACATGAATTGTAGCGCTTATGCTGAGCTGAAAAGGGTTGCGGAGGACCGAGGGGAATGGAGATCGAGATGCAAGATTCTGTTGCTGCAAACCAATCCACCGGATTGATACTACGAAGAAGAGCGTAAGTGACTTTTGAATGAATTTTAGAACATAGATCTGCTGCTGCATTCTATCCATACTTCTTCATTCTAAAACATCGAGAGAAAAACTATGAAGATATGATGTTTTGATTTTATGTAAAATGATGAATGGAGGAAAAAAAGAAAAAAAAAATGTACAACTTATAAAATATTAAGTAAACCTGGATCAAAACGTTCTTCGGATGCAACACGAAAAAAGACGCATTTTTCAGAACCTGTGATCTCAGAGTCTTGTAAAGCCATCAATAATTGTATATATAATGTACTCGGGAGGTCTCCGAGAGGCAAATCTCAAATAAGAGACACGAAATGAATCGAGAATCATAGTGGCTTAAATTAATTTGTGGCATCAGTTTGTGACTTTTATAAGGGAAATGGATATGAAATGATGATGACGACCAAATTTAGCTTAAAAGCCTATCGTGTTTACTCATTTCATCTTTTTGCAGCTACAACATCTTGCATCTCGATCTCCACTCTTCTCGATCGAGCCACAACTTATGTTCTCGACTATTTGTTCCAAATACTCCCGCTTAGGGCGCACTCTGCAGTTTTACTCGCTTAAAACTCCGTTACTAACCTCATACAAATTTCAGCTATCACGAGCACTTGTTATTTTAACTAATAATAAGGCTGCATTACCATCGTGTTAGAAACCAGAGGTGATTGATCGAGTGATTAAAAAAAGTATTTTTTCACTCGTTCGTTAGAAAAATAAAATATGTACCCAATAAAGTGTGGAACGTTAAAAACACATTTAATCTATATCGACTACAGGTTTCACACTTGAGATATTTTCCAAAGGGCGAAAGATTTATCACGATTTATTTTATCGCATTCATCAGTATCAAACGCGAAAGCTCTACTATGGGCTGCTGTACAAAACCTCACCCTTCTTCATTAGTTGTACTTAACCTTTTCGAAACCTCTCGGAGATTGCTCGATTAAATTAAATCCGACAGACTAAATACGTGACGAGATTTTCTTTAAAAGTATATGAATTTTATAAGACTTTTTGTCATAGTACGTTTGAAATAAATCACATTAAAAAAAATATGTAAAAACCTTTTTTTACCTTACCAACAGGGGAGCGCACATGGTATAATTTAACATCTTAAAACCGTAAGAAACTTAACACTATTTACTTGTTAAAGCACTGGTTAGCAGATATTGGACGATGTAAAAGTCATAGCAAAATTGAGCTTTATGGGGTTAATTTATGTCATTAAATTACTTTTCCTTCGGGGATGACGAAAAAGAAGAATTAAAATAAGGAAAATATGATGCAAACAATTTAAAAATATATACTAGATTTATATTGCTCTTTTTGGTATTGGAAATACATTCATGTTTTAATTCTTATGTAAACGCATGCAGGAGAGCACACCCGGTTAAGACCAGTGCATTATATGACGCTCAGCCAGGGAGGATGGACGCTGCATGCGGGAAACGTGTGTTGTGTTCGTGTTTGTGTGTGGGTTGTGGAGATTGCAACTGTATTTATATGTTTTTTGAAGAGATCCAGATTGTAGGAAGGAGGAAACACAGGCGCTGGAAGACCATTCCATAGCTTACCGGTGGCATTAAGGAAGGAGCTTTGGAAGCTACCAGTTCTTGGTCGACATATATTAACCGTGTATGGATGTTCGGCAAGTGTAAGACGAGTTTGTCGGTTGTGGGAGGATGCAGGAGGAATTAGTTCTTTAAGTTCCGAAGTGCAGCGACCGTGGTAATAACGGTAGAAAAGACTAAGAGAATCTTACGCCTGTGTTCCATTGATTGCAGGTTAGACGTAAGAGTGTCATTTTTTATCAAACGATTTGCTCTTCTTTGAACTGAATCAATTAACCTTAAATTGATGAAATGTGAAATGCCTTGAAAATGGCTTATAGGTTTTGAACCACTGTCATACGTTCATCACAGCCTGATATTGTAAAAGTGAGTCTTTATAATATTATTAACGCGGGTTCTCTGGTACATCACACGACCCATATTATTTCAGAGCATCTGCCAGTGAATTATTTCACGAGCGAGAAATGTACTGTTGTAATTCCTGAGTGAAGAGATTTTGCTGATTGATCATAAATTATAGCGAGATTTGTCACTTTTCGTTATACTCATATAACATTATGAGTATAAGGTAACGTCATATAAAGAACTAAGTTTTTTTAGTCATGGAATGATAATGGAATGCATACAAATAAAATGTTTAGCAAAAAATAATAAACGGTTTGAGACCCGAGTGGTAGTGACTTAAATAAATAGAATGTTGGAAAGTAATAATATTAATCTTGTGAATAAATGTTGACTGATTGAATAATAAAAAATAATAATATACACACTCTGAATATAAACGATAGAGACACATATCGTTATATGATGGTAACAATGGTATAAATACAACATATTCCACGCAGCAGTTCGGGCAGAAGATGGTCGAGTGGTCTAGGGTAATGAACATGGGCAACGGTTGGTTCCAAGGCTCGCAGGTTCGTATCCCGCTTCTGCCGATACTTTTTCTGAACGAATTGATGCGTATAAAGAATTTTATGTAATATAGTATGTGTAAATTTAATTAGTAATATAAAATGTGTACGTATTTTTTGTAAATTAAAAAAAAACCGTATTTTACATTTCTGTGTGGATCAATCGGTCTAAATTGTGCTTAAGGTCTCGGGATCGTTGTGACAATCATGCAATTATTTTGTAAATTATATTTCATAAATACTTAAAAGCCTGCTTTGATATCTGTTGTCTTTTTAATTCTCCGGGTCTACTTGCACTTGAGGTCATTGTTAGAAATCAAAATTGTTCCAAGATGTTCCTTTGGGTGTAGATATTTTGGGACAAGGCATGGACAACAGCAAATAACGAAACTGAGTGACGGCTATTTGTAGTAACAATATTAAAATATTTTGTTATTTTTGGGAAAAATGAGTTTATTTTTTGAAATCTTATGCAAGGGAGCACAACCAGTTAAGACCAATACAATCAATGATTCTCAACCATGACACCTGGATGATACATGTAGGAAACGTGTGCAGTTTTTGCGTTGAGGTTGGAAATATTTCAAGTGTTTTGAAATTTGTTTCAGAGACTACTACTATTACTTATAAAGAGACTACTCTACTACTACAAAAAAAATGAAAATTATGTCGGAGTGAGTGGAAAAACTCTTCAACTAGGAGTGAGATATAAACAAAAATGGATATCATTGCACAATACTGTTGGGATTTTCGATATTAGAAAGTTAATTTTGTCCGATTTGATTGCCCGGGTCGCCCACAATGAGCGATTATCAATTATTCTTGGGCGGGTCAATATCTCCATACATCACGTCGCCACCCACGCGTCGGAAAAATGCCATCCGGTCACGTTATTAGCTGTGGTGGGATTAGGGCGGATGAAGGATCTGGTCTGGAAAGTTCCTGATATGAGTAGACTAGTGGTACAGCACACAACTGCCATCCTTTTATCTAAATGTTATATTTGTTTGCAAATTCTATTCATATAAATAAAACATTAAGACAAGATTTTTTCAGCTTATAACATAAAATGTTTGGCAAATCGATGAAAAATATACTATTTAAGAAAATAGTGAGGCGAGCCCGATGGATCGGTCACATAATGCACCACGATGGTCTTCTTCACGTCATTGTGGAAGGGATGGTTGTGGGTAGCAACTGCAGAGAGCACCAAAGACGGTAGTATTTGCAGCAAGTGTTCGAGGAAATGAGTTGTAGCTCTTATGCCAAGCTTAAGAGGATCTCAGAGGATCAAGAAGAGCGGAGATCGAGATGCAAGATTTTGGTGCTGCAAACCAATCCACCGGATTGATACTACGAAGAAGATATAAGTAAATATGAAGGCAGAATGTATAAAAAAAAAGTCCTATGAATGTATCAAACTTAGTGATTCTACGTTTAAATCCAAGGTCATTTTATTTATTTACTTATTGACACCCAAATGCAAATATATCACATCTTGTTTTTGGTGTGTTCATAAAATATAAATTATTTTAATTATTTATACACCACTGATGATTTGTACTAATATGAAACATTTTCACAGCAAAAAGCATCATACGAGTATTTGAAATTTCTCTCATTGACATGTACGAGTATAAGACCATCGTATAAAATGATGTTTGATATAAATTTGTTTGTCTATCAATTATAAAAAATAACTTTTTTTTTAAAATGCATTATCTTCCATTATTGTTATTTACATATATATTATATATAACGGGTGATTTATTAAATTCAGATCTACGAAGGAAAACAATAGACCTTTGAATGAAATAAATTTAAATAAAAAATCGTCGATGGGGATCAAACTCTAAGCCCTTGGTATGATAAGAAATCGTTTTATCTCAATGGCATACTCACTCAAGATGTGTGGTAATAATAGGTATTGGTTAAAGACTTGTTAAGTAATCACAAATGTTCTGCTCGTAAATAATTTTAAAAGGAATAAAATTATAGGAGAGCATGTAAAAGTCTAATAACAATTTAAAGAATAAGTTCATATGTAAATAAGTAAATATGTCGTTCTTAAAACGTTTTTGTGAATACAATATTAGAAAAAAAAAAGAACAAAAGAGGTTTTAAAACATGCATACTTTACTGAAAAAAAGAGATACAAGATCATAAAGTAACTGCCCCACGCTCTATAGATTCTACTGTCGCGGCCCGTGATTAAACATTTGCCAGGCGTCTGTTGCTAGGCTCGCCTTACAAATCTGCATGGCTCTCTCGGTGATCTGCTTCGTTAAATTGTCTGGCTTTGATTTGACGTGTCAAAGACTTTATGACCCAAAAGGAAGATGGATTACTGGGTAGCCTTGTGGTTAATTGTCTTGAGGACGACAAATTATATGAGGTAAAGCAGCGACATCAGCATTGTATATAAAGGTTTTTTTTTAGACGATGTGTTGAAAACATAAACTTTTTCTTTTCAAAGCGCTGCTACATATTTTTGAATATAGTAGCTATAAATATAAACCACATATTTCTGTTAGCTAAGAATTTAAATTTTTTGTACTATAGCATATCTGCAATGGGTAATTCACTTACGAACATTAGAGTACATGATTTTTGACAGTTTTCAGGGCAGAAGCAGAGGATTTGAAAAAACAACAATAATTGTAGACAAAATATATTTTGTGTGTTTGATTATCCGCATTTTTGAAGAAATTACATGGTTAGTCAGTCGCTTTCGAAGTTTGTTCTATTTTTTCCAGAAATGAAGGCTTAATTTGTTTTGAATGCTTAAATAATAGTTCATTCATTCGTCAAAATATGCATGCTCTAATGAGCTTAATAACGCTCAATCCGATTGACTAAAATCTAGATGGTTAATTTGGTTGGTAGTGATATATGTTTTATGTGCATAGTTCACATTATTTTTACATTAAGAGAGAATATCTTATTTTTCTCTGATACATTTCAATAAAAACTAGGACTATTAAAGTTTGTTTTTTTTTCAAATCTTTACTTCAAATATCTATTTAATTTAACATTTTTTATTTTTATTATTTAATAGATTGCCCCACATAGTAGCGTTTATTTTTTCGTTTTTATACTGTTCATCTCCTAATCCATAACAAATTTATCATTTTGAAAATATCTAATTGTTTACAAATAAAGCATTTCAAAAAGTAATCTAGTGGTGTTGAGTGATTTTGCGGAAAATTTTGAATATCGTTTTAAAATTTTATACGATTGAATAGTCATCGATTATGAAAACTGCTTTTTCAATTACTGACTGAAAAGTTCAGAGTGTATTTTCCAGTCATTAGTTTTCTGACACGTACGTTATAGCCAATCAGCAATTTTCCAAAAAGGCTTTTGAGGCGTTACAGTGGAGCTGTGAAGTTTTCGATTGCTTTTCGCACATTCTTGGAAAATTGATAATTTAATTATTTTCGACCGCAATTTCTTATAATTTATCTTACACTATTAAAAAAAAATGCAGACTAGTTATATCAAGTCCCATGTTTTTTTTTTTCATATTCATTACTTTATTACAATAATTCAATCATACAAAAAATGTTTCTCTTGGTGATGATTGTTTGTTGAATACGAATGATACTAAAATGCGCCCAACCGCAGAAACATTTTTTTATGGAAACACATACAGGAGAATACCGATAGATGCTGATAGTAATTCTGAATTTTCATCTGTGGAATTCTATAACTCTAATCATGATGCATATGGCTAAGCGCTGCATGTGGAATGTTGATCCGCCAACGTCATAGACTACACGTATCATCCTTATTATAACAGGAATTTACTATGAAAAGGTGGTCTTCACGGGATGACTTTCGTCTACCACTAATCTTAATTAATAAGCTATTACTGACATACATTTTACGGGCGAAAGATCAATGTCAAATTATTTAAGAGCTCAGAAATCGACTCCAAACCTTATCTTTTTTAAATCTCCTTTAGCTTGCAAAGCAAACGCTTTGACCATTGAGTTATACTCGTCAAGTTTATATGCAGCGTCTCCCTCAGTTAAATCAATTTTAGGTTCAAAACTCTCATTTATATTGCAATGCTTATAATTATTTTCTAAAAAAGTACCAGTAAAAATATAAATCATTAACATAAAATTTTATGATAACTCATAAAATTATTTAAAAAAAAACATAAAAATACGACATAATATATAAAAGAAAAAAATCCTTGTAAAATGGACTGATAACTTCAGAAAAATAGTAGGAGTAAACTGAATAAGAAGAATGGAAGATTAAGAAGGCTGGAAACTTATGAGACAGACTTACATTCAGCAGTGAAGAGACACAGGCTGATGATGATGGTGAAATAGAAACAAATAAACTAATAAACGAGACACGATGATAAGCGAATATTTGGTAAATTGCCTATGCAATTCAATTATCAGAATAAATGAAGAAACTTCGACCAATTTAAGAAAATAATATAATAAGTGATTTTTATCGAGAGTGTAATAAAAATAACAAAATTGTATATTTTTGAATTGTTAATTGATGGTTTTTTGCACGTATCATTATTTTATTGGATCATTTGTCCTACAAAACCTATAGATTATTAATATTTATTTATTGGCCTTGTTTTTACATGGATCACGTAAGATCACTCCTCTATTAGGAGACTGCAGTTTCGACTAACCATAGCTTTTCTCCATCCATCACTTGTTAAGATATACAAGTGATTGAGAAATACTACGATTTAGTTGAAACTGCAGTCTCCTAATAGAGAACTTATATTACGTGATCCACGTAAAAACAAGGTAAATAAATAAATATGAAGATTTTTATAATGAATCTCAAAGTGAATGCTGAAAACATTGAATAAAAAAGAAAAAAAAACAATACACTTTTGTTATTTTCATGATATTGTCAGTCTATTTAGCGAAAATTTGACCGCCTTTGTATATAGCAATAGCCAGGACACACCAGTTGAAAAGATGACAAAATATGATAAAAAATGTGAAGTGGTACCATAAAAAAGATAACATACCAAATAACTAAACTGATAGTATCATATTCTTTACTCAAATACCAAACCGAAAAGATATTTCTGGCGGTGTGATATTTTTCCCGCATGCACTCACGAAATTATTATCAAAAAGCTCCATCCAGATCGAGATTCAGCTTTCACCGCCGTCGCCACCAGGCTCCGGTCGGAGGAGCTTCTGAGTCCAAGTTCGTATCAGCGGGTAATAAAAGCTCCCGGGTACCGAGCATTGGAGGCGCTCGGCCGTGCCTCGAAGCGATAAGGAAAGTGTCGCGCATTCATATCTACCATCAAAACTATCGATGCCTACTGCAGTGAATTTTATCTGTACCTATTGAGTGAAATTTTGAATAAACCAGTAGAAAATGTTGATTATTTTGATTTCTTTTTAAATTAAATATTGAATAATGTCAATAACATTGTTAAGCTTTAAAATATTTTGTTTGTGTTTTTTTTCTCATACAATTTGGACTCTTTTAACAAATCAAAATCATTATTTTAACTATCATTCAAACCAAGTTTGACTTACTTATCTCATGCTTATCTTGTTAAATAATCAGCTAATAATATATATCATAAGTGAATCTCAGCATCAATTAACGAATGACCTGAAAAAAGTTATTCTCATTCTTCTTCGTAGTAGTATCAATCCGGTGGATTGGTTTGCAACAACAGAATCTTGCATCTCGATCTCCATTCCTCTCGGTCCTCCGCAACCCTTTTCAGCTCAGCATAAGCGCTACCAATCATTTTTTTTTTCTGATACATGGGATGTCTTTAAGACCTTTAATGTGGTATTTTCCCCTTTATTTCCACATCCTAATGCCGTTGACCATAAAGGTTCATCCGCCTTAGGAGAGCATTTACTACCTCCAGGACAATAGAGTGCCCTAACCAGCTTGACCTGATGAGGTTAGCTGGGTGTTAACTTATTCCGGCCAACATTCGGTCCCTGTCTATATTAGCCGACTGACGTCGCTCACCCCCTACCACGAGAAGGAGATAGATCACGATTTTTCTTTCATCGAACCTGTGACCTTAAGGCATTTCGCAGAGTCCTCCAGTACTTTTAGGGGGCAAAAAAATTCTCATTGAGCGTCGATTAAATGCTACATATTTCATTAAAATATTTATTTGTACAAACATCAGCAATAAAATGAGTCTAAAAGTAATGTGTTTAATAACTACGAGTATTACACACCAGTCCTGAATCAGTGGCAGGTATATTCTTCATACTTTGAACTGAACCTTAACCGCCTCACAATTGCATCACACCAGAGGACAGCTAAAACTCCTTGATGATGCGTTCATTCAGATTACGATCAACTAGCAATTGATGTGTGACCCCACTTTGAATAATCGAGGCCACTGCACAGAAGTGCTGTAAAGAAAGAAGCCTCGAAAGAGATTAGAATCGCATTCACTGGTCAAAAAGAGATAGAGATAGATTCTCTCACTGAAAATAGGACTGTAAATAGAGAATGCGTGGAATTTTGTTAAAGGCCACAAAGTTTGCTTGCCAGTGGAGCCAAGGCAATTTTTTCAATTCTCAAAACTCTTTCCAACAAAATAAACTGACAATCTCGTTCGCTCTGAGGTCTGGATGGGGGCACCACAAGAGAAACTAAGGTACTGAGTTTTCACTTATTATTAACTACGATATTACTGCTTTCAGTATACTAAGTAGCGTTAAGAGGTTATGTTTTACACAGTGTTCTTTAAGCACCTTCAGCCTAGCTCTTAAAAGTATATTTATTTATAGTTTTGTACTATGTTTTATTTTATGCGTGGCACCTATGACAAATTATTGTTGGTACAATATTTTGTTATAATTTTCTTACATTAAGTGCATGTGTGTGTATAAGCAATTTATCATTAAAAACGTTATTTTTTGTCTTATTCAGCGTGTTTCAAATTTCGATGTCAGATTTGAGTTTCTAGCTCGGGCAGTTAATATTGAGGAATTTAACTCTAGGGTGGGTTGGGTCCATCAGTTGGGAGGGCTCTGTGTTATTAGTGAATAGTTGGGAACCCTCTCGCTTGACTAGGTCGACCTTCAGTCAATTCAGGCGATCCCTCTAAACGTCCAAGAATCCACGTCTGCAAGACTTTAGAACCGCCCTTTATGCCAGTGATATCAAATCTTTTTGAGCCTAAAAATCACACTTTATTATTAGAACCCACAGTGGAGTACTAGTTCATTATTGTTCAAATTCTGATAAGGAAAAAGTGCACTGCTTACATAATGCGCGTATTTAAATGTTGAGCATTTTGAAAAAACTAACATTATAAATAAAAATAGCTTAGACAAAGTATTAAATATTTACTTTTAAAAACTCTTGCTGAATAAAGTAGTGTTATCGACAAAAGAAAAAAATAATTAAAAAAGGGTGTGCTGGTAGCGAATTAAGAAGCGTCAATGCAATTGAATTTAATTGTGTCCTCGAAACACTTCGAGTATCAAATGGATTGGAAAACAAAGAATGACCCTCATTTGATGATACTTAGGTGTTATTCATTATAAAATTGATTAAACGCCATGTAATGGTTTGTTATATGATACTGGAGCACTGCGTTTTTGTATCATATTTCAATGTTGTAAGTTGTGTTTGAACCATCGGTTCTACGGATTAACATATTTTTTATTATCAGTGTATAGAAACAGTTAAAACTCAAACAGAAAAAAACACTTATCGGCTTAACCACGCATTTCAGTTGGTTTAAATGATTTTTTTGCATTCAATTTATTTAATTAATAATGATACCGTATAATTAACAACGAAAGTCTTAAAAAAGGGTTTATTATTGTATGTTGACCGTTTTATTCATAATATTTGTAAAAGTGCTTACTATCGACGGCTAATTTTTTAAATAATCAAAGCCTTAATAGTGTCAAACAAACCAATTATCCAAAATATTTAACATCCTGAAAAGCCGCCAGAACCTATACAATCAATGCATTTGGCGCAGCTTTTTGATGCTGAGCTAACTACTAAGGACCAAATAATCTAAGTAATCAAAATAATCAAAATAATTAATAGAGTCTATCATGAACTTCAGATAATCAACGTATATAAATGGAAGTGAATTGTATTTTGCCTAAAACTTTTAATAGGATTTTCATGTTTGACAAAACGATTCGGGAATCACCTAAAACATCACCGGTTGAGAAAGACTGTTTCAAGTTGACTTGTCTAAGCAAATGTGTGTATGTTATTTGGAATATATTTTAAATTGTTTTGTCTGCTACAGACGAGAAGGGTAAATAGATCTGTTTTGGATGCAGTGTGCGGAATGAATATTTAGTGCGTATGTATAAGGTATAAACTATAAAGGTTTACACGCGTTATGTATTAAGAAGTCTTGACAAGACATTCCAATTTAGCAATACCTTATATTTAATCGTTTTTAAAAGTATTTCGTTTAATTGACGAAATCTTCATCAGTAGCTAAAAACATATATTCCATTTAATGATTGTAAAATAAAATACAATATTTTAAATAATACTTATTTTATTTAGTATTGATTTTAATTTAAATTTAAAAAAGGGTAATTTTTGGTAAAAAAACTTAGTTGAAAAATAATTGAATTTTCAATTAGAGTATATTTGTTAACATAAAAAGTTTCGAATTGAAAAAAATATATAAAAACAATTATTAAAAGTATAACATTACAAATATACAGGTTCACTAGCCAAATTAAATAAAAATACGCCAAATATCACTTATTTTCAGTTATTTCATCAAAATTCTCGCAGATACTATAGTGTCATATATAATGTGTGACAATTTGATTATTCTCATATTATAAATTTATAAAAGTTTTTAATATAATTTTTAAGGCTCGAAAATGTTAAATTTAGAAAATGTTCACTTTATTTATAATTACTTACTATTTACATTTTTGTCATCTTCATTATATTTTTTATATAATTAAGTTTTTGAATTGTTATATAGTTGAGTAATATAAAAAAAGATACATTTATATTTTTAATGAGGATACTTAATTATAATATAATGTTACAAATTCAATAGTTTCTTTGTATCATTAATTATTTGTAAATAAAATGAAACATTTGTGACAAAAGATTTAAAAGACTTATAAAATCCTTCAAATAAAAGAAATATTTATAACTTGTTCAGTATAACATGTCATCAGTTATAATAAATATTATTTCGTATTTAATCAATCAACAATATTAAATTATTTACTAACTTGAATTCAAAAACTGTGCGAAATGTTGTAAATTAAACTGAATTGACTATTCTTAATTAACCTGGGAAACAGTAATCGGTTTAAACAAGTCTTTGTTAATAAAAACAAGTTTTCCTAGAATACCCTCTTATCCCATACAACTCGCGTTATTACTTGTTCGTAATACGCTTCGAGTCGTATGATAAACTTTAGTGAAAATCTTAATTAACAATTCATAATGTCATTTGCTAGAAATAGTTCCACGGCTTGTGTCTGCCGCTGAATATGTAATGCCCTTAATTGGAGTTAATAAGTCTTGGATTTAGAACAACACGTGTTCAGATACTGCAGATGTGGTTTTCGTGAAAGTAAAATCTTTAATAATAGAATCATCGTCATCATCATTATTTTCATATAAGCTTATTAACTTAAATATATAGTCATCACAAACACAATATAATAAGAGAGATTATTTTATCTTTTCTTTATCCTAGCTATTTTCCATCTATTTGGGTCGGCTCTCCTTATGTACATTCGCCATGTCTGTTTGTCCTGCGTTGCATTATCGGTCAAGCCCAGGGTTTTCAGATCCTTGTTTACAGTTGCAGTCCAGGTTGCCTGCGGTCTTCCAGGTCTTCTTCTCAGCGTGGGTATGTTGAGGGCTCTCTTCAACATGTGGTCCTCATCCATACCATCTTAGGCGGTTTTCTCTTATCTTTTCAGGTTCGGGGGCCACCCGAAATGAACCCCGAATATGCTCATTTCGAACTCTGTCCACTCTAGTCACACCGCTCGAGTATGTTTTAGATAATATATATTAGATAAAAGAGGAAACCATGCACGCCTAGTAAGGAAAAGCCATTGAAATCATAAGACATCCTATCAACATCAACAAGTATGATGGTTTGATTCTCAAAACAGCATGGCTTCCACCTCTAGCACATACTCAAAAACTCTGTACACATAAGCAAGGACAACCACAGTCCAACATGACGTTCGTGGAGGTACATTTCTTGGAACATACCCTCCGTATACGACTCTCTGACATGGCTTCGTGGAGGTACGTTGGCTGACGGCTAAACTACCTCCAGACACCAACTCATCACTAAGTCGAAATATTGGAAAGAAGAAATTCGCCACACACAGCTTAACCCAAAAGTCACAATATAAAATATATTATAAACATACGCATGCATCAAGCAAGGCTAGCCTTCAAAAAAAGCGAAAATTATTGAGTCCAGAAATATTAATTTAAGCATCCGCAAGCAACTTGCCAAAACGTTTGATTGAAGCATCTTGATATACGACTGTGAGACATGGTGCTTATCTGAAAGTAAAAGCAGACTGGTGGCCTTTGAGATGTGGTCTTACAGAATAATTCTTGGAATTTCCTGGAGAGACCACGTCACGAACAATGAGGTTCTCAGCTATCAGCTCTATCAAGGAAGATAGGCACCTAGTAAGAACCATCTCAGAGTCTATCGGTCACATTATACGCCACGATGGTCTTCTTCACGACATTGTGGAAGAGATAGTTGAGGGTACAAACTTTAGGTGGCACCCTAGATGGGAGTATTTGCAGCGAATGTTCAAGGACATGAGTTGTAGCTATTATGTTGAGCCTTAATGAGGGTAACAGATAAGGAGTGGAGATCGAGATGCAAGATTTTGTTGCTGCAAGCCAATCCATCGGATCCTACGAAGAAGATTATTATCTTAATGTCAAATAAAACTGCTTATACTGCGCCTGTTTTATCTCTATTCATCTATGATATTGCGTATCGTAAAGCTATATTGAGAAATTTGTGTAACAATAGTAATATTATATCTATATGTATACAAGTAAAGTTAAAAGATAGATGATAAAAGAAGATGTCCGCCACGAATCGCCACAATACCATTTTGTAGATACCATTGTCGAAATTTGTGTCAGATATTTGTTTTGGTGATTAGCATGACACACCTAAGTCCTAGATAGTTCTTAATAGGTGACTCAGTACAGCTACTTACATGTGATGTACTTAAACGGTATCTAGTTTCATTGATAGCATTCATGAAATAGAAACGGCAAGTTATTTTAAAAAAAAACTAAACATCATCTTGATCACATGTAAATCTTAGTACGATAATTTGAAGTAAATATATGTTTTATTTATGAAACGGGTGCTGGAAGTTAGACACACTCTAAACAACATGTTTATTTAAAATTTATATTTCGAAGCTATGGTAGAATTAGCTACTCCATTTAACGAAAATAAATCCACAAAATTATTAATATCGCTGTCAACAAAGTTACTCGCTGCAACTTTGTAGGCGTTATTGTCTGATAAGGTCACTTAAAAGTTTAATCAAAATATGATAAAAAGCTCTGAGCAGCCATTGTGAGTGAGAGCTTAAAGCGTTCGGAGCTTTCACTGACATCGGATCCAGACAATGAGCGAAGTTGGCCAGACAAAGTTGACGTTTTGACAGATTTTCTACAAGCGCCGCGTCTGTGCTAACTGAATTAATATTATTGCCTCTGTCACTATTTTTACTAAGCAATAATTCAATGTCAGATGAACCAAATGAAAGCTGTCGATAACGTTAAGCCTGGCTTACGAGAAAGTTGAATGAAAATTATCATTCTTATATATATTTGCCAGTTTAATAATTAACGATTTTGGATCATTTCAATTAATACCTAGTAATGATTTGAGACCAACTGTGAAAACAAATTAAAGATAGCATATAAAGTTAAGCAAAATCAAAAGCGAACAAAACTTGATTGGGCAGAGCCGCCCCTTAAGACCAAACGGTTCAGCCCTCGGGCGTCGTGTTATTCATCTCATTGAATAAAAATCTTAGTGAGCCGGAGACTCATAAATGAGTTTAAGTCAACTGCGTGAAGAAAGCAAGAGACACATGCATGCGTTTTTTTTATGAAACTTCATTGTTTTGAAATATTAATCTTTTAATCACCTCTTAAATAAAACAATACATAAACACTGAAAAAAATACACATGTAAAATTATTGTTTTCAAATCGATAAAGTTAATGCTTCCAATATTTATTTGTTAATCATTATACTTTAAAATCTACTTGAATAGAAATAAAAAGACTTAAGCAATTTAGGTACTGGGATGACGGTGTTGGAAAAAGTCCGGAATCACGGAATCGGAAGCTGTACTCACGAGGGAGTATGGAAAATCTTATATTGAGGACTTGAGGTTTATATTACACGGCTCAACCGAAGTGGGGTTAAGTGCCTGCAGTGTGGACGTATTGCAAAATGGGTCATGCGTTGGGTGACCCGCAGTTAACGTTTTTCAATAACTTGTTGAAATACCTCTATTGAAAGTAAATTTCAATCCATCTCAAATCATTTAAAGTATATATATATGACAGTTACGTTACACTGGATGATTCGCAGATGCAGAATATGTATATGAAGAAATCACCACTAGAAAATACTATTACTCTGTTTAAAAACAACAAAATCCATAAAAAAACTCACTTATGTCAAAGTATGCTTCTATGAACGTTTTCTAAAAATGATATACTCTCTTTTTTCTACCGATATCTAATACAAGCCTTGGACAATACGACAAATGGGTCACAAAGAAAATCGAAGCGGTACATAGTTGAGCACCAGCTGATACACCGCTTGAGTGTGTACGCAAAAAAAAGACAGCATAAATTGGTTAGTATTTGACAAGTTTTTCTTAACTGACTAAGAATCTACAACTAGGTGTTAAAAAATTACTTCAATTAAGTGCACGGTTGCCTGATGTAGATTGCGATTGACTTTGTATCTTAGTGTAATAACTATAAAGTATAATATGTATTTACCTTACAAATACAACCTTACGTGAATTCAAATAATATTTTTTTATTTAATTTATTTTTAATTCATTAATTTAAATCACTATAAAAATAATTTATCAATCACTCTTCAGTTCATATTTTCAAACCACATTTTTACAGTATTCTAAAAAATTACTAACCTTACAAACAACAACTACTGCTTTCAATGAGTTTTTATTTAATTATTTAATTTTGGTCACATGACTTATATCATCTACATAGTTAGCGGTAGCATTTAAAATAAGGATGAATGAAAAGAAAAAAATATATAGTTACTTTAAATTCTAATTATTATGAACAAAGAATGGTCATCCTAGTTGCGTCTCGAAAAAAACTTTGACGTGAAAAGTTATTCGTGCCAAAAATTAGCGGTTAAGGTAGTTCTACTCTGAAAACATACGGAAGCTTTCAGGTTCGGATGCAATAACAAGTTTTATGTTCTTATGATATATGCTATATAAAATAATACTCGTATTACAATATTTCTTATCATTTTTAATACTATTAATAACTCTCATTTTCTAATTTTTACGCATAGTCAGCACAATAAGATTGTTCATTCAAAATTTCAATTCGATATTCTGCAAATATATCTTCCATCAACGTATATTCACACTTGTATAAAAGTAACAATTCCTATGACAAACCGAAAAGCTTATTAATTTTATATATTAATATATAGTTTTAAAGAAATATTCAACGTTATTAATTGAACAATAAATCATAAGATAATAATAAAATATGGTTGATTATGAGTGTAAGATTGTGTTAATGAAGTAATATTGCACAAAGTATCATCACGTAATATTAAACAAAAGCTGCATAAAATACATCATTTTATTTTTCAAAAAATATTTTGTCAAAAAACAGATGATATTTGTACATATTTTTTTTTTATCTTTTAATCACATTACCACCCGACGTCTTTTTCACAGCATATCCCCTTTAGTAATAAAAGTGAATCGCCAACATGAAGTCAAACCAGCCCTGACAAAACCAATAGTGATGACCAACCATGGTTACTATTAACTCATATGTACTCGTATGCTCAATAAAAACTGGCATTATTTTTTATTTTAAAATGAAGAGTTCAAGGCTCCGCAAGCAACTTGCCAAAACATTTGTTCGGAGCATCCTGATGTACGTCTGTGAGACATGGTGCTTATCTGAAAGTGATGAAAATAGACTAGAGGCCTTTGAGATGTGGTCATACAGAAGAAATCTCGGAATTTTCTGGAGAGACCTCTCATTGCTACTTCTTAATAAAAAATATTTTATGCTTCATAAGTGTTAGGCTTATCATCCGATCTCAATGAAAATGATGATGAACAAAATATGCCTCAAATACTATAGTTGCCTTCTCTTCAAGGAGTCTAGGAGGCTTATGTTTATCCTGAACAGAGCTCAAGGTAAAGACATGTTATCTGTACTTATATATAGACATTACCTTTGAGATGTGATCATACAGATGAATTCTTGAAATTTCCTGGAGAGACCACGTCACGAACAATGAGGTTCTCGGCATAATCAAGGAAGATAGGCACCTAGTAAGAACCATCTCAGAGAGGCAAGCCCGATGGATCGGTCACATCATGCGCCACGATGGTCTTCTTCACGACATTGTGGAAGGGATGGTTGAGGGTATAAACAGTAGAAGGCGCCCTAGACGGGAGTATTTTCAGCAAGTGTTCGAGGACATGAATTGTTACTCTTATGCTAAGCTAAAGAGGATTGCAGAGGATCGAGAAGAGTGGAGATCGAGATGGAAGATTTTGTTGCTGCAAACCAGTCCGCCGGATTGATATTACGAAGATGAAGATTATTTTTATATATGAGTAGTAGGTAAAGAGTTCATTTTGTTTCCAATCAAACTATCGTATTATATTTATATTTCTAGCATATGCATTAAATATTAATAAAAAGATATGATAACATGTAGGCACAATATATCATATTTCAACTTTGAAGTATGCGATGAATGTTAAATAATTAAAGAGTTCCTGAACGTAATCCACGAAAAACAAAGTTTAATTCGTAACTCGTTACTTCATTGCAATACTAAGTTTTGATTTATTTTTTATAATTAAACTCCATTTTATTAAATAAAGCCGGTCAATATAATCAAAAAAACAACATTTGACTTATTATTTCAATCAAAATAAAATCGAAAAAAATGCAATAATACGAGTATAATATACGTTGCTGCCAATGTTTCTGGTGTAGAGATGACTTCAAAAAAAGGAAATTCAAAATAAGTTAATTTAAGCAATTTGAGTTAATGGCAAAATATATGTGTTTTATTTATATAAGTTTAAAAAAAAATGTTTTCCATCGCGTCATTTATGATGTCCATTTCACGCCCTGTAATTTTTGAGAATTCCTCTTTTAGGGGTAAAAGCTACCGGATGCGACCGAGGTACTATTCTCCCCGAACCCCTGCGTGCGTCGGTCAAGATATTTGCGCGGTTGCTTGATTAACGAACACTTTACGGCTGCCCACAACGATAGGAGATAAATCTGTGCCCTAGAGGTAAAGAAACGTATATTTAAAATCACATATTTTTTTCTTTCCATATCAGCGCAATATGTCTCACAATTTGCTGCTTAAAATATTTCTAAGTCACCATGATGCTCGCCTCACCTCAGTCAGCCCAGCCTCCCACAGCTCCATTTAGCTATTTTTATTAATAGCTCCCTACAATCTTCCAGAATGACCAAAAGGGCTTCAATAATAAAAAAAAACTAAAGTTAATGCTTTCTTAGTACATGTTCTAGCCAGGTTCACCTTCGTCATTTAACGAAATGTTGAAAGAAAGGCTGCCTTATTTACTCCCTTATCTCGCATTTATCACAAGGTAAAGCCATCATATCTCATATTCAATGCCAGCATCAGCTTAAAAATCTATTTAACGGCTAAATTGGCTTTTTTAAAGATTACAAGATTCATATAAAAATGAATAACTCTTTATACGAATGCTATAGTTGGTGATTCAAAAAACGTTGAACGCATTTTTAAACTGACTGTATATAGTTAAATGCAGTATTATTTTTACATATACAAAATAGAGTTTATCCGCCCTATGATAAAGTAATAAAAAT
Organism: Glossosoma conforme; assembly: GCA_022606575.1. Taxonomy (NCBI): domain Eukaryota; kingdom Metazoa; phylum Arthropoda; class Insecta; order Trichoptera; family Glossosomatidae; genus Glossosoma; species Glossosoma conforme. The sequence continues at coordinate 1,457,051 of JAGTXR010000001.1, forward strand.
GATTTTCAAATATGTCTTAACGTATCTAAGACTGCAGATAATGTAGTAAGTAATACTTAAACCAGTTTGACTTTTGTGATTAAAATCATCAGTGTTGACTCTATACATGCTATATTTGAGATAGAATACTTTACCTTTGAGGTCAAAAATAAATTGAGGGCCTTGTCCGGTGGCCAACAAACTGGATAACAGCCTCTCGTAGGGCACCGCGAAAGTATGGTCAGAAGGGATGAGACCCTACAGAGTAGTAACCATGTCCTCTTTGAAGAGGGGCATACCCAAGAACTCAATGCACTCGACTATCATATGTGTAGTCTCAGGTAGCATTCCTAAGACACCTTTAAAGACATAATAAAAAAAAGACATATGTCTACAAAATAAAATTAAGTTTTTATAAAAAAAGCCGATAACAATAATGTGAGGTACAAACAAACTTGTCTTATGTTGGTTTTGGTTAATGCATTCATAAGGAGTGATCTATTTCAATGACGATGGTAAATCAACACTGCAGATAAACACTTGGTGGTATTGTATTAAAAATTACAAGCATTCACTGATGAAAATTACATTTTAACAATATTAAAATGTCAGTACTTCCATAAAACATTTTTGTTAAAAATGCTACTTCACTGGACAACAGTGAAAATTTAGCGGTAAGAATTTTAATGCTTGAGATAAAGATGGTGGTGGCTATTTATTGTACAGGGTTCCATAGTTCAAATGTGTTAAGTGTTTTAGGGACAAGGATTTTAAATGTTTGCAGTTAGGATGGAATTGGCATACCATAGGGAGCTGTTCTTATCTTGTATGGGACAATTTTTCAATAACATGGACAACTAAGGAATTAAAATTTTATAATTGTCTTTAGAATTAAGTCAAATATATCAAATAATATAAAATTCTATAAAGTACCGTTTTCATTGACTTTTATTTATAAGTTTTACTTACAATATCAACTATTACTCCTTTAGTTTTATTTTTGTGGCACTTTTTTTTTTATTGTTTTGTATTATTGAGTGGCGAGTGGATGGCTTCCATGCCATAATAAGGAAGTGTTGCGCTTCTCTGTGGGCGCTCGTTCGCAGCAGTCCCAACGTAATGGTCCCTGTATGGGCGGATAGGTGGGACTGCCGGTTGGAGGGGCACTGGATGCGCCTTCACGTGGCCATCCAGTGGGGATCCGGTGCTCCACTCACTGAGAAGTAGTTGTTTAAATTGATAAATGTTTTTTATTACCTTGTATTTTCTTTTTATATATATGAAATTGTAATTTTTTTGGCTCCAGTGGCTGAATAAATAAAATTATCATTATTACTATAAATAATGGAATGTTTATTTTAACAATCTTCATTGTAACATGTTTTTGGTTTTAATTATAAAAATAAAATATTTTATATGTTATGTCAGCTGCTAAAAACTTCGTTTTCTCTTAAGTCAATATAAGATTTCGATGCTCTGCTTTGAACTCATTTTACACAGCTTACTATTGAATTAGATCGAGCGAAAATGTATGAATAAAACGCATACGAAGATATAAACTTCTTAAAGTATTTTAAATGATGATCTGAAGACAGCTTCAGAGGAAAGATCGAAATGAATATGTAGCTAACCAATTATTAGGATTAGGATATAAAAATGATACTTTAATATGCTTGCAACATATGTATTATTTCTATATCCATTTTCTCTATGGAGTATATTGCTGCCACAAAATTTCACCACAAAACAGTTATATCAACTATCATTATCCATTCCTAGTCCAAGTACATAGTCATATTTTTACCAGGATGTTGACCTAGTAACATCTATTGTTCCTGATAATACCATTAGGAAGCAAACCGGGAAGTTATAGACTTTCAAGGCTTATATACTACGGTCTTTATTAATCTGAAATTTAAGACGATCCGATTATTAGCATGACGCGTTCAAAACATTACCAGTTTGGTCTTAAAGAACGGTTCAATTTTAGTTGAAATATATGTCATCGAATGAATTTTATTGGTGATTAAAATGCCTCGGATTAGAGCGGATAGGAAAAAAAGAGGATTTTTCTTGCTTACTCCTAAAAAAGCTTTGTTATTTTTAACTTTTTTCTAAAATTTACTACACAAAACATCAATAAAAAACAGTTTCCGGGTTGAAAACGCTTTGTACTGTAAAATAAAACGTTTTAATTACAGTCTGGCTTCGAGTGTGGCGTTTGTTTTCATTAGCGGCTTAAGCGCTCAAATAAATAATAAAAATACATAAACAAAACTTTCATTTCCACTGATAAAGAGGTTGAATTAAGCCCGGAGCGTCCGCCGTAAATCACCGCGAAATGCACTTACACAAAACGAACAAAGCAAACAAGTATTTTTCACGGTTAACGGAAACGGAAGCATACGTAGATAAGCCCCGCGAAAGGAGAGGGAGTATTTTCCAGAGGAGATATATCTTGTTTATCCGTAAAGGAAATTAATTTCAACCATTTAACACCTTGAGTGGGAATTAAAAATCGCACGCAACCGCCACTGGGCTATTGCAGTACTAGAGTAGCAAAAGAGAAAACCTAGCCCGCGATAATTGATTTTTGTATACTTTTCCTAATACATATGTTTATTAAGAAAAAACATTAATATTTAATGTATGTCAATGTGATAATTCCAAACTATTGCCACACAATTGTCTGTTTAAATGTCGAAGGCTCGGAATATACGAGTATTTATGCTCGGGAACTTGAAGAAATGGCTATTATATTTACCTAGGCATATTTAAGTATATTTATTTTGTAGAACTTGTCATTACAATAGATCGTATAAATCGTCTTAACCGTCACAATGTTAAAAATGTTTTTTCCTAAAAGGGTGCTCAACACAGTTGTACTCGTCAACTGATTCATATTAAAACAATTTTAATTCACGATTACTATTTCTTATGATTTTTTTAAAATTTTAGCAATGAATTAATGTTTTATTTAATTTTTTTCAGAATTTACTTTAAGATCCATTATAAATAATAAATATTTATTTATTAAATTTGTTTTTACATGGGTCACGTAAGATATGGCCTCTTTTTAGAAGACTGCTGTTTTAACTAACTCGTAAACTTCGTCAATCCATCACTGTCAAAAGACAACTGAGCTGCCTAATACTTCATAAGTGGTCGAACCCATTTTATGTAGTTTTTCTAATCTTCTTCTTTTTCTTTGTGTCAGCGACGTCAAATTATTTTTTCCCAGTATCTGGCAACATCGATAGCTCGTTTGTTGCCCAGAATTAGGTCCTGAGATGTGCAGCTTGTTGGGCACATGGAGCAGCATCTCAGGTGTGAGACGGTCTGCAGGTCTCGACAGTCGCAGAACATATTTTTTTCTAATAATAGAATTATTTTTTTTACTTATATACGTGAATGAGCGTTTATTGACGACAGACGCTTTTTTATTTACTTTTGTAGTTTTATCAATTTGTTTGCCGGAAGAAATCGTGCATTTTTTTTCACGTACAAGGCACATATTTTAATCTTGCGTAAGTTTTTGGTCCGCTGAAAAAAATACGTTTCAGCCATTTTAAAGTAAATTGAATAGACAAGCTGGGTCTGAACAAAGATTTTGAAGGTCACCTCAATGAGAAGCATCTTATATAAAAAATAGCGTCGCACTGACTACGATACCGTAATTGTTTCATAGTAAATTGATAAAACTAATTGTATTTATTTTATTTCATAATTAGTTTTTTCTAAAGGTAATTTATTATAAGCAATTCATTCAAATTTCATTGAATATTTTTTTATTAGAAAAACCTAACATAAAAATACATAAACAAAAAGAAAATTCGAAAAAAAAAAGTGTTTTGTTATGTAGACACATACAGGGGAATATCAACAGATGGTGATATTAATTCAGAAGTCTGATTTGTGGAAATTTGTGGATCACCATCTGTCGGTATTCTCCTGTATGTGTTTACATAAAAAAATGGGAATGTATATACTTCTCGACTGCCTCCAAAACGGGATCTCACAGGCTTGGACTGACGGCAGTTGTAGTATCCGAGACATACGAGTATTTTGAGTAATTTATTATGCAAGTTTTTCTCAAGTATTAATAAGAAAAAATATAAAATTATGTATCCGAAAATTAAAATACAGAATTGCTCAACCTAACCAACGCCTAACTGTAAACAGCAGGTGGCAAGCAACAATGCCTTGAGCAACGTGTACCTTGTATAATATGTCGTTTTCATTTTGATATAATGTAATCAAAAAAATCAAAAAAATATTAAAATGAATAATTTTATTAGAAAAGTTTTTACATGTTTGTTTACGCTCTTAATCGTATCTTAGATTATCTAGGGAAGTAGGCCAAGCAAGAGGAAAACTTGTTGATACTTTTATCATAATTTCAAATGGTTTTTGTTCCTTAGCAAAAGTTTTAACAAAGATACCGCTTTTGCCCAAACAGAGGCCTTTACTTAAATACTCAACATGTTTTTGTTTGTTCAGATTCCAGTCATCGCATTCAATATTAATGCTCTCAAACATAAAGTGAGATCTATAGTCATCTCTTCTATAACGTACAATTGTAAATACGTTTTTCGTTTAAGCGCTTGCGACCTTTTATATTGTTAAATTCGAGTAGAACCATCCCTTATAACCAAATGGGTTCGAGAGCAACTGAATAATCATTTGATGTCTTAATAAACGATTCAACAAATAATTTAAAAAATTGCTCTGATACTAAAGCAGCCATTTCTTCATGTTACCAACCTTTTGCTTGGAAAGCCATGGGAAACTACAATTTATATGTTTCCAGATAGACTTTTCGGTTTTTGTCTTGGTATAAGGCATAGACAGCGGTACCTGCGACAGAAACGAATGACGGCAATTTATACAAACTATATGTTTCATATATAACACTGTAATATTATCTTCACATAGTCCTTGCAGGCTGGTGCCAAAAGGCCTCGATAAACGATCTTTAATTTTTATTAAATTGTAGTCCGCTCTTTGGACATGCAATTTTTTGTTATGACAGATCGCTACCTATCACGCTATTTATTACGCTATCTATCACGCTACCTATAACGAACTCTATTTGTCACGCTATTAGTTCCATAATTAGGCACTATGCTAATTTCGTTGCTGGGCTTTTCTACCGCCGACGAAGTCACTTTCTGCCCGAACGCGGCGTAACACATCCTTGTAATGTCCCGGGCAGAGAAGACCGAAGTCTGTCAGTCCTTTTACGTAAATATATTACAATCTGTTTATCAAAAAGCTATTTATTTCGTGATCTCTCAATACATTCACCATGCGTCCTAATAACGATCCCGACGACTTGGAATCTCCTTTGAGACCTTTGATATACGGCGATATCAACTGATATTGAAAAACAATTGAACAAAATACAAAAGTAAAAATATGTTGATTAAAAAATATAGACACTGTTAATATTCTTAGCTTTAATTAATTTGCAGTACAGATTCCGCTTCATTTAATTTTCACGTTCTACGTGTTTTATTTCTCACGGGAACATCACCATGCAGTCTTAATTAATATTTTTTGGAAATGCTCATATTTTTTAATCACACTGAAATAATATGCAATACAAAAAATAAATGCGAAACGCTTTAATTAAGCGAACCAATATGCAAATTAATCTTTAGCCTATTCCATCAAGTCGTATATTGCGCAGGATTGTAATCGTGAATATTAAAGGCTGTTTTATGAGTGTGAAGGGACCTTAATTTACAGTCCTGACCTTCTGTGACGGTAAAAAGGGCAACCGGGTAAATAAATCATGGACCTCGGTAAGTACTAGAACAATGTTTTGTTGTGATAAGTTAATCCGGAACGCTGAAGACTAAATAAAGCAAAAACTACAATACCTTGGACGATAGGTATAACTGAATGGATTGTGTTCTCCACTGACATGCCAACAATCTTGGTTAAAAATAACTTAAAGTGAATTTTTTTAAGTTTATCAGATCTTAATTATATGCCGGCCGTTATAGCTCAATGGTCAAATCGTTTACTTTGCAAGCCCAAAGGTCATGGGTTTGATCCCCGACGGAGATATAAAAAAGGGTTGTTAATCGATTTCTGAGCTGTAAAATACCCCCGATTCGTGTGAGTTTGATCTCTTACCCGTAAAACTCCAGTCATAGACTATTGATTTAAATTGGTGGTAGACGAAAGTCGTCTTGTTAAGACCACCCATTTATAGTAAATTCCTGTAATATAAGTATGATGCGTGAATCTCGGGCTGTAGTCTATGACGTTGGCAGAAAAAAATAATTATTGTTGTGTGTATTACATTAAAAATGATATTTTAATGAGAGTAATCCTGGACACAACACTAATTCATCGATTTTTTTAAACATAAAAAAAATCTTATGTTTACCGTGCAATTAAGATACAGCATTTGTTTTTTATGTGACAAATAAAGACAAAAAAACATAGCGATTACTTTTTTTTTAAAAGCATCATTTTATTTATGTATGAATTCTGTGATATTATGAGCAAGATGAGCTAACCTTAGAGTACCAAACACAGTGTCTATTGAAAAAGAAAGAAAGCAAAAAATGAGATAACCATTTAAAATAATATTTGTAATATATGTATGAAAATTATCAGGGAAGCATAAGGTAAGTTAGATGTAAATGTTGGAGCAGGTTTTTCCGCAGTTATTTCATACATTTTATAATTGATGATTTGTCCGATGATGAACTGCTATCCTGGTTCATTTATTCACTTTAACCGATTCTTGTCTGCACTCTGTGGTATAAATTATCAAGTTGAGCTTAACTTGGAGTAACAATAATAATTTTAATAAAAAAAGATAGCTAGACCATTTAAATAAATATTAAAAAAAAACTAAAAATAATATTTGAAAAGTATCGAAGTTCGAAGAGGTGGATAAACAGTCCTTTATAGTTTGTAAATCATCCTGTTAACGCTGCTTTCCTGGTGCATGTTGAAAATTCAACCGTCAGTCTGAACTTGACGATACTGGGATAGCCAATAATGCAAGCATCAAGAAAATAATTGATATCCACTTAATATTATTATTTACTTCAAATGTAATATTAGATGTTTAAAAATTATGAGGGTGAGGTTAGTAGATGTGAAGATTTGGAGAGATTTAGTAGTTGTTTCCCATATGTAGCTTAATTAATCAATAGTGGCAAGCTGGTGTCCTCATACTTGTTTTATTAAAATCATTTCATATAATGTATTTAACTAAAATTTTCGATACTGGAGTAAGTAATTTTTTTTTTATTTAATTGATATATGTAAATACGTTAAGATTTAATTTAATTATATAATTAAATCTAAAAAAAAAAAAAAATACATTAAGGTTATCAACTGACAATACTTGGTGAAACTGCATAATTATAATTTTAAATTAATTTTAATTAAAAAATAATTAATTAAAAATAATTAATTTTATTGTTGATGGTCTCCAAGGAGGCCGAAACATGTAATAATTTAAAATAAATGTGAAACAAAAGTAAAAAAAAAATTTTTTTTTTATTAAAATTAATTTAAAATTATACATCTGAAATAACTCAATACATGGACGATTGGTCGTATGAAAAATACCAGAGTAACAAAAGAATAAAATATAGCTAAGGGAAACATCTAAATTTAACGACGGTTTTTGTGAGGATTATAAAAAAAATCATGCTCACTAGAATCTGCTGTAATTCAGTCTTTTGGCACTACAAATCTTTAACATATATATCCGTGACATAAACGTATATTCTAGATTGATCATAAATAAAACATTAATGTTCCATAATTGAGGTCAACTCCGTGGAGCGTGGAAAAGAACAATTATATTTACTATCTATGAACCAATTTTTAATTATATTTATACTTCATTAAGATATGTAACATTCTAATTTAAATTTAAATCACCCAAATTTATACACACATTACTTTTTCTTGCCGACATATTATATTGTATAGTCACAAATTTCTATTACTCAGATCTGTATGTTACCATATTCTTTATTTTAACTCAATAAATCTGCACCTGATGGTCTACGTGAAGCATATGAGTATACAGCTTCCGAAAACGTACAAGTCTTGCGGTGATTTAATCCTTATTTTTAGTAGATCGAATGATTAGCTCGAACAAAGCTTAGCAGAAATCAAAGTATATCAGAGACATAAGATAAGGCGAGGAGCATGACTACTCAAAGAATTTTTTTTCATCAGTCTGTGGCAATCATATACTCTTCTTAAGCAATCAGATATCGAATGATTATATAAGTTTTCATCAAAAAAAAAAAATTAAGAAATTAATAATAATAAAATATTTTTTTGTCTACGCATATTATTCCGGTTATCCATTGGTCTAGTGAAACACAGTCTTTTTAATTATAACCCGTGAATTTCAGCGAAGCACCCCGCAGGGTGCAGTCAAGTATTGCGAGCCCATCGCTACCCCGACACTTTTTATCTGATATATGCCTTCAGGCCTTGTTGTTTTTGTTTGCTCCCAGATGGGGGTCTGTAATTACTTGTATATTAAAGGTACTAAAAACTTACACGCTTTGTTGAAAACGTACCGTATTAAAAAAATATAGTTTTTTTCATATTCGATCTCTAGTTGAAGGTCGGTGGATTAATTTATATATCAAGCTACCTCTGCAATTCTGAACAGATAAATACTGTGTATAGACACCGACAATATTTTGTCCAGAGTGGGAACTTAAGGAGAAATCAATGGTAGTTTTTGAGGTTTATTTTAAACCTTTTTCTACCATTTTTTTTAAGAGAACGTAGATAAGACTGAGACTATTTGTTCTATGTATATGAACTTGAATCAACTAACGCCAAGCAATTACCCAATCTTGACTTCAAAGGTTAATAAATAATGGTAAATGCAGGTTAAGCCCCCAATATTTAGAATATATAGGTGGTGTTGGTTCATTAAGTCTTTTAAGACAATACTTTTAGATTTCAATGATATCAAATTGAAATTAAGATTTATCTGTTTCAGCGAGACTTTGCAGTTAAAAAACTTAATTCTTAAGACATCAAGATTTCATTTATATAATATTTAATTGTTTACGTACAGGTCTACGAAAATAAATTATTGGAGTTTTCAGGTAAAGAAGTATTCACCTTACATTATTCACATGTATAGTAAGTCGCAAGATCCCTAGGGGTAATAATTTTCTTAAATAAATTAAAAGCATTAAATATAAAATTAAAAATTAAAGCCAATTCTATATTATTAATTACAATAGAACGCACAAAGAAAAAAAAAACCGAACGTTAAATATTTTATAAATAACCACTAGATTAGTTCTGTAGACTTCTGTTGAATGTAACAATATCTAAGTCAGCGATAGCATTATTAAGACAAAAGGGACATTTTCAGATCTGTGACGTCTCCGTTTAGATTTGTATGAAAATGTCATCGAAGGATTCGCTACCAAGTAGTCTAGGTACTTGTGATCTTCCATTGTCACCAGATTAACTGCTGACGCAACTGTCGTTTCATCGAAAGCCCGAATCTTAAGCTATCTGTACATTTAGGTTTAGCTGCCAAAACGAGATCTGCCTCAGCGCATTCAAATACTATCTAAAATATAAGTACCGTTTGGGTTTTGAAAAAATAATCAACTAGTGTTATTTCGCATATTTTGACGGCCAGATTTAGAATAAAGGCTTTAAGGTAAGCTGTGTGTGGCAAATATGTCCTTCTATCTGGTTCCCTCTTAGACAGCAATGGTTTATAAGAAATAAGCTGTAAGATTTTCCCCACAGTAAACATCGGGCTAGCATCATGGCTACTCAATTACGTCAGGCCTTGCAACTTGTTTACGCAAACCATAAGATTTTGTTGGAAAAAACATAAAATATTCACGGTTAGTGAAAACACCATTTAAATTTAAAGGCGTCCCATTAATATCAACAGGGATGATGGCCAGATTTTTAAAAGAGCATAAGCCCATACCTTTAACTCATGCCCAAAAGCTATTACAGATCAACATATTGTCCTACATGACGTTCGTATAGGATACTTTGCTGACTGTTAAGGTATTGAAAGTTAAACCCACCTCTCATTACGCTAGATAAAGTAAATTTACTTTTCTTTCAAGTTTTTGGGACCCAATATACAATACGTTGCTCGGTGAATGTAAAAAAATGCCATGAAATGAATGAAAAATTTCAAAACGTAACGGTTATTGGTAAAATAAAAAAGTCAGATAAATTTGCGAAAATCCTTTAAGTAACGTAATGTTTGAATGACTAGATAATTCAGTTATTTGTTCATATAAACTGTTTATAAACAAGTAAGGCAGACTTAGCGCATTCTATAAAATTCTATTACATTTTATTACTTCATAAATTTATTTAATGTATTAACATTTAATATAAACAAATAGAGTCTTTTAATAACTTACTTAAAAAATACTAGTCATTATGATTAATCATATTTGGTATGATTAATCTTCACACGTTTGCATTATATGATGTGAATGTAAAGCTTTATGTTTTGTACAAAAAATAAAATTCTTTGTTGTGAAAAAGTGCTAATATGACAACGCCACATGGAAACAGACGTGTTATTTTAAATGCTGATGGCTGACATTGACCATAAGGCAGAGAACCACATTTTTTTTATTAATATTTACGGGGAATTTAAGGTAATTCAAACGGAAGCGTTGTGAAAAATGGACGTAAACCGTATATATTTATATATATTTTATTTTAAATGGTAAGACGTGTCGGTTTATAGCATTTTATTTTGGTTAAAACCCAAATATTGTTTTTTTATTTTTGACATTAGTTAATATTATTATATTAATTAGTAAATAACATTTCATTTCTCTAAAGCCACTGTACAAATGTTTTTCTAAAGATGTCTAGATTTAATACAAAAGTTTTCTTACATAATGTCTTGTAACTCAAGAATTATTTATTCTTGCCTAAAATCATATGGCATACTGGCAAACGAAGCATTGGCCGACCCCCTACAAGATGGACTGATGATATAAGAAGAATAACGGGAGTGACCTGGATGCGGAAGGCGGAGGATCGAAGAGGATGGAGACTCATGCGGGAGGCCTAAGTTCAACAGTGGACGGACACAGGCTGATGATGATGATGAAAATCATATAACCTATGTTTATCAAAAAAAATGTTGACGTAGATGCGATAATAAACGGCATTGTAGTTTTTGGGCTATACCGTGTTTGGCAAATTTCTTTTGACCAATATATTAAGTATAAAAAAAAGGTTATTCGAAAAAAAACGTCATTTAAAAACTCATCGCGTGCATCGCTTTGAGACGTTCAAAGTATTTACATTATAAACAAGTCATTTACACTACGGTGAGCTTTTTTTATCGTGGAAGATTTCTCACGAAAGGGTGTAATTCCATTTCTGGCACATCCTCAATTTATCATCCCTTGTCAGGGCGGAGCTTTCGGTGGGGCGGTCACTGCCATGAAAGCTCCGATACTCTTGTATGTCCAACTGGCAGACTACGGACGTCCTTCACTTGACCAAATATGGACTTAATAATGAGAATTAATTATTATTTAACGTTGGCAAGGTTAATTTATTTATTCATTTATTAACATAGGATTTATACAATTAAAAGGTTCCATATCGCAATTCATTTTTACTCCAGTAACATTTAATGTGCTCAAAGCTTAGAAATCATATGAAGTGTTGAAGGAGTCATTATACAACTGTGATTTAAAATATGCAAGCAATCTAGCATAGGAAACATTAGATGAGGTTATAGAGGAGTATAAAAGTGTTACGGAAATTCTTATACTTATCACATTAATCACGTAATCATAATCTAATGGTATTTTTAGTTAGAGAGTTTTTTTATATTTTGTACTAGTACTTAAATAAACTGATCTTATAATATCACAAAATATTTATCCCTAAAATAAATTTAGTTTGGTCTTAATATTTCAATAAACTTTACTATTTTAATACACTTATACTAATTCATAACAAACGTCATCTTATGACATGTCCCTCATACTCAATATCGGAGAAAATAAACGGCAGACGCTGGGATTCAAACCATATATTTTTAAATTCTCTTACTAAGCGGCGCACACTGAATCGGAAAATCAACACGCATTGTATTATTAAAACGTGTTCATTATAGATTTTGCTTGTAGTAAATTGTATGTTCATATTTTTATGTTTATTTTTTTTTCATTTTATTCATTTTTCAATGTCCGCTCCTTTAACTGGAGCTAATGGACATCATTATCTCCATCAACCTCCTCGGTCCTTGCCTTATCCTATGTCAGATCTGCCTCCCGTTGCTCTGCTGCGTACATTCTGTATATAGTTCCCGACTGCTTTCTAAGGCGGCGAGAACCCGGGGGCTTGAATAAAAGGCAACTGTAGATAATACTCTCCTACGGATTTCGTTTAATATACCCCAACTATTTACAATTTATTTACGATTTACAGACAATTTATTTATAAAGCGTACCCTCCTTGGTTTCTTTTGAAATATAAACTGAATAAAAACTTTTTTTTGTTAATCTTTCGCGAACCATAATCAATCAGTCGTTTATTTCCCTTGTGTTACTATATTCATCTCTTAAAGCTATCGACGCATTACTAACATTTGTATCCACATTGGTTTTTAAATGTTATCAACTGGTTATAATAACGTGATTTACGATACAATATGTCCTAAAGTAAAACGGTTTCCCCTTAAGGAGAGAAGTATGAACTATGTGTAGGCTCACGTCACACAGCACAGCCTAACTTTTAGAGACACTGGCACGCTCTACCCCGTTCTTAATCAACCTAATTGTGTGAGTATACTTGCTTCAAATTAATTTGCTGAAATGTCGTCTGTTTTTGAGCGACAATTTTATTGTGTTAACATAACTTTATTCGCAACGCTCGCAAACCAAAACAATGTAATACATATAATTGCATCACATCGTCTCAAAGCAGCCTGTGTAGAATTTGCTTATAAAAACAGTGCGTGTAATATCAACTTTCTTTAATTTATACGGACCAGCTTAAATAATTTTTCATAAACAATAATGTCTGTCTTGTGATAAAAGTAAATGATAAATTTATTGTGTTTTGCGTAGAACGAAAACTCATATGTTTGATAGTAAAACAATATATGTTTAGTGATTATTTCTGCTGAAAGTACTAAATGAATTATATCTAAAAATACAAAGAAAAATAAAAATTGTTAATATCGGATGTAATCAAGTAACATGGATTACTATAATCTTCTATATAGCACTAAATATTATTTATAGCTCCTTTATAATAAACTTTCGTCTGAATTATATATACTGTGAATTTTATTTTATTTTATTTAATATTCTTAAATTATTAAAAGATAAAATAACCAATAACAAAATTTTAGTCATTAAATTCTAAAAAAAACATTCATATTTTTAATCTTTACATGCTAAAGTTAAAAAATTAAAAAAAAAGCATTTTAGCTTCACGTATGGATTCTATAACTCTTAGTATTTTAGTTTTCGGATTTATATATATTATTAATACTATTTTTATTTCAACAGAACAGATGTCGTGATTTACGGCGAATAGAACATTAAACATAGATATGACATGGTAATTAATTAAAAATAATGTAATGATTATACACATCTAAGATGGATACTGGAATATTCTCCTGTGTTGACTGGCGTACAAAACGGTTCTCGAACTGACTGAGATTATTATTTTCAAAATAGATTACGTCTGACCTATAAATCATCGGTTATTGTTTAAATTTTATACTTAAGTAGCATTTAGTGTGCATTGTATTTGAATGGAACACCTCCTGTTGTTAGTTTGGTCGAATAGTTTATTAAGACTTAATAATCTTTATCTCGATTTTTTCCGGCTAATCATCCAAGACCCTTAAAATACTTCTTAACAAACGATCATATATATCTCATATACTGCATATGGCTTTTATTTGTGCTCTTAGATTCTCATTTTTAAAGCCATTGAAAACATATTTTGTTGTTGCTAGAGCTTTGGTGTAAGAAAACAACCACATTACTTTTCTCATAGTGTACTTAGGTATAGGATTGGATAAAAACTATACACAAGACCAATATTCGCTAGTAAATCAAGACCAAACTTGATAATAAATTGAGTGTGAGGATTATAGAAAAGGATACTTAAGATATAATCATTATATAATAATAACATACAGCTTTTAAAGATTATATACTTTATTTTTCATTTATAGCATTAATTATACAATGAACGATACTGTAACTTGTTGTTGTGAGCTTTTACAATGAGGTTGCATAAAGATCCGCATGTTTAAAACCGCAAAACTACTGACGTAAAATACGAATGGAGATTTTACGTCGAAACTTTTGGCGACGTACGTTTTTATCTGCTTGTACGTTCTGCGTTGGACAGACGTCAAAACTTTTAGACCGAAAGCTCCAGCTTAGTTGTCACGGTAAAGGACAATAAATTCGGAAATATCCACATTCGCGTCTACGCAGTAATGATATATTATTTGAAACTATTTTATCAAAATCTCTAAATTTCTGTGGTGTTTACTGACATTTAAAAAGTTTCGCCGTTAAAGTATTAAGACTCTTTTGCGTAATTATAAAAGTTTAAAAATTGTTTTGTGAATATTTTAAGTAGACAGCCGTGCGGATATACCCGTTAAAACGAAATAAAAACTTCAAAGTTTTAATACTACTTTACAAACTAGTTTTCGACCTTTTAGATTGGTATATTTAAAATTAAAATTTATAATTTAACAATTTATCCGATGAAATAAAAGTATTTTTTTATTACTCCGTTAAAATATTTTTCTTCTTCTATAAATTTTATTGCATATACGAGTTTTATGATGAAAATGTATATAATTTAAATTGCAATCGAATGAGATTTTTTTTTAATTAATCAATCTGGTATACCAAATACTATAAGAAGTAAATATGATACACGCAGGACTCTATGAAGACTACCAATTCAAAGTAAATACCTGAAAATAATAAGGATGATGCGCGAATGTCGGGCTGATGTCTATGACGTTGGCGAATCAACATTCCACATGCAACGGTTTTCCATGTGTACAATGGTAAGCGTCATAGGATCCACAGATGAAAAACTTAAGAATCACTATCATCTTCTGTTGGTATTCTCCTGTATGTGTTTACTTAAAAACGTGCAATTAGAGAGACTAAATTTTACATTCATTGTACCAATATTTTCTATTATTTATATTTGTTGTATATTTTAGATCCATTTAATATAGTTACGCCTTATGTGTACTAATATGCTATAAAATCATAACTTTTTCGATACCATTATTTTAAATGATTAAGCTGGATCTCTTTTATAATAACGATTCGTTAATGATTCAATGTAGCTACTGAGCACAGATTAAAATACGTAACACGCAAAGCTGTTAACATTTCGAGTAAAACTGTCATTGGATTTTGTATTAAAATTGTATAGCGCATTCCTCTGGGATCTGAATTTCTTTGTTATCTGAAAATTCACAAGTCTTGCAAAGGAATTTCCAAAGGATTGTTTCTCCGGTTCAAACGAAATCTATTATTTAATTTGATTTGTTATTCAAATAAACGACGAGAAATTATTACCGTCTAGACATCGCGACTATTCTTAAGCAGTCGTAAATTTGAGCTTTTGACATTTTAAACCATGAAAAGAATTATTTTCTCAATACCGCGAAAACATTTATTTTATTAAAAAATGTTATCACATTCAGGAGAGCACAGCCGGTCGAAATCAGTGCTCTACAATCACTCTATGACGTTCAACCAGGGCGGCGCATGGACGCTGCAAGCTGGAATCGTGTGTTGTGTTTGTGTTAGTGTGGGTCGGGGAGATTGACAGTATATATTTATACGTTTCTTGAAGAGATCCAGATTATAGGAAAAATAAAACACAGACGCTGGATGAAAATTCAATGCTTACCTGTGGCAATTAGGAAGGAACTATGAAATCTGCCATTTCTTGGTACACTAATTAACCGTGTTAGGATGTTCAGCTAGTGTATATATTTGTTTATTGATTGTTGATGGGTTCTTTGAGTTCCGAAGAGCAGTCATCCAGCATGTTAAGGAGAGATCCATGCTCGGAGTGTCGCTAAAAGATTTAATCCGGAACGAGGACTGATGGAGACCCATGCGGGAGGATTACGTTCAAAAGTGGACGGATACAGGCTGATGATGATGATTTGTGTCTTTTGACATTCAGCTTAAAACACTAATTAACATTTCATTCCTTAACTGGATCAAATCATAAATTTCTGCATTTCATATTAAAAGTTTAAAAAAAATATATCAGGAAGATTATATTTATGATTAGTGATATTTTAATACATTGCAAAATGTTTTGATACATTTTTTTAATGAGAGTCTGTTTCTTTCATATAAATAATAAATATTATAAAGGAGCGTCGAGTTTGATCCCAATTGGCACTTCTTGGAAATTCAATTAAAAAAAAAAAATGAAAAATGATCACCAAACACATGTTGGTCCAAAGAGATTATTAGAAGTAAATTGTTTTGATACAAAAAATAAGTCTATGAGGACCGTTATAATAATAAGTGCAATTTAAATGGCCATATATTAAGTTAAATTTGGAATCCATTCAATTTAATTAAATATGCATTAATAACTTTTGCATTTAAAGGAGTATTTATTTTTCATAAAAAGATATATTATACAATAGTGCAATGGCGTATTCCTGGCCTATTAATTGCCTCAGAAGGAAGTTTATAAAGATAAATTATTTAGCGAGCTCGCAGATACGATGTCATGCATACAGAACAACCGTTACAAAAGGGAAGAGGCAAACTTGAATACAAAGCAAAAAGCTCTCTCCCAGCAAATAAACTAAACTTGCAGCTTTTTGCGGAAAGCTCGCAAGCTTTTACTGAGAGGTACGCCCAAGTGGCTAAAGTGTCTAATTGTCATACTTTGAATATTGTAACATAGAGTAGAATACCGAAAAGCTACAAAAATTGAAAGCTTCATGAATGATGCTTTTTTATAAAATAGATCAAATGCTTCCTCTCCTTTTCGCAGTATAAATTATCTTGCGCTTTTTTCCGTCTACGTAATGCACGTAAAAGTAACTAAGCGTTAATTAAGAAAATATATATTTTTTAATACATCTATTAAAAAAAAAACATGAACTCGAGGAATTATTTGACTATCTCTTACAAAATTAACAGCGATATCAAAATCATATTATGGTAAATCAATTGCCACGGATTCAGAACATTTAAAGAAACTGAATATTACTTTATTTTCGTCGCTGGATCGAAACGATTGATGAGAGGTCCGATGTTTTGTTTCAAAGAGGCATTATGTGAAGGTGTTTTTCATTCTTCCCTGAATCCACTGCTCCCCTGCTCAACTAGAAAGAACCTTGACTAGCGGACCTGAAAATTATTGAACAAATTAAGAACCAGAGTTGTTAGAACAAAAGACAACCTCGAGCAGTGGGGAATGCTTCGGCAGGAAGAGTCATCGTTGTGTAACCGTGGAGACGTGTAGACCGCCGCACATCTAAAATCCTGCCCCAAGTGCCGGACTATCAGCAAATCCCAAGACCTAATGCTGGACAGTATTTGGGCCATCGATGTTTCCAGATATTAGACGGAAACAATTTGACGTCGCTTACACGAAGAAGAAGACTTGATAAAAGATTCCAAAAATAATCTTTAAAAATATACGACGTGTGAATTTTGGAGTGAAATACGAGTATGACAATAATAACGAATAAACACTTCACATATTAAGTTAAGTCAACACCAATGGCAAGCTTCACATTAATTCATGAAATTTTTCTTTCTCAACAAGTGGTATTTCCATAAGAGTTTTAAATAAAAAATGAAGTTGTTGTTTTTTCCAAAAAGCTGGCCAACTGAGTTCGCAACAAAATTCATTTTTTGTTATATTAAAACAAGAAATTCAATTATTTCATGACTGCAGTGAAAAATGCAAAGCCTTGTAATTAAATTAAAGCTCTCTCCGAAATAAATATGCTACGGAAATTCATTGTCTTCAAGTGGAGTTTCATGGGTTTTTTTTCATTAAATATTTTGCTATAATGCTTATACGAGTACAATGCCTGTTTACTCATATCTTTCTACACATTTGCAAATTGCGGTATACTACGAAATTTTAATACAGACGTTTAATGTATTTTGAGAACAATGACGTTTGCGTGCAGCTGAGGATTTGACTCTCTGACAAATGACAAGGTAAGAGACTGGATACGGTAGCTTTCTATCAAGATTCAATCAAAGAAATACGAGTAAAAAAGGTTTGTATGTTGATTTTTTGTTATTTCTTAAAAAAAATTTTTTTAATTATTTCAAATGCGTAATAACAAAAATTACCTTGTTCTTTATTCTACTACTTAAATTGATCAAGTATAACTTTAGGTAAATGGTAAGACTAATGAATCAAGTTTTTTTTAGATATTTATTTTATTTGAATTTAAAGAAAATACTCTTAAAAATTCCGTACAAATAACAAAATGTTG
The DNA here is from genome assembly GCA_022606575.1 of Glossosoma conforme. NCBI lineage: Eukaryota > Metazoa > Arthropoda > Insecta > Trichoptera > Glossosomatidae > Glossosoma > Glossosoma conforme. Next base: position 1,475,571 of record JAGTXR010000001.1, read on the forward strand.
TTTGAAGATATGGTCAAAGACAATTGATAAAGAAATTTAACACTTTCTAAAGAATACTACAAACCAAAAAAAAAATTCAGCTCATAGGGTGAGCTTTTTATTGTAATCGCATACAGAAGAACACAACCGATCGAGACCGGTGCACTCTATGGTGTTCAGCCAGGGTGGTTTTGTTTGTATGTGAGTTGGGCAAATTGGAATGTATTTTAATATATATGTTTTATTTATATTAAGTGATATATTTACTGATATGGAATATTACATCATTCACATAAAATTATAAGTATTGCAAAAATATATCACATTCTTGAATAACGTCTTTTGAAGTTCTCAATAATATTCATACACCCATACTCAGGGAAATGATTTTATAAGAATTTTCGATCGCGACTGTGAAACTGTGTGTGTCTGCTCAAAAAAAAAAAAGCTCTGAAGATCTTTGTGATTACACTGAAGTATAATTACTTTTTGATTAAAGAACCGAAACTAATTTATAAATTTCGTTAAATAAATCATATTTTTCATAAAATAAATAAATATTGTACCATTTAATGTATATGATGTCTGACTCAGACTTTATTCCAACCATAATTTTTAATATACCATAGCATAAATGAGAGCTTCTCTAGTTCTTAAAATCTTTAATGGTGCAAGTAAAAATGATTGAACTGACTAATACGCACAATTATAGGACAGCCTGAGTAAATGGTGAATATTGTAACAAATATCACTTCTATGAGACTATGGAGACTTGAAGACTTATTCATATCTGAGATTAAGCTCCATGTACTAGTGACTCATCGGAATATTTTATATCGGGGGTGGTTTGTGAGCGTTTCTGGGAAGACGTTGGTCTCGAGGTCTAGAGCGTGACTGGCTTCCATTGTGTCTCGATCAATCCCTGCAGTTTTGGCCACGTTAGTGCTCTTACTTTTTACAACTCATATTTGTTACATATATTCCAACTTATGGAACTGATAAACACATATTTCTACATTAAGGTTATCAACTGACAATACTTGGTGAAGCTGCATAATTATAATTTCAAATTAATTTAAATTAAGAAATTAATAAATTAAAAATATTTAGCTAAGTAGATTTCATTATTGAAAATGGTCTTCAGGGAGGCCAAAACATGTAATCAGTTTAAATAAATATGAATCAAAACTTAAAATAAAATAATAAAAAAAAATATATATATATACGTATTTCTACCACACAGTTCCATATCTGTCATTAACCAAAATTTGTTTCTAAACAAAGTATACATAACCATTTTCAATGGATCTAATGAATTTAACACTTTTTGTGGTTTATCAGGTGTTTTTTTTGTGATTTATTTTTAGACAGTTAATTTTTTCAGTGCATAAACTAAATGACGACCAATTTTACGCAAGCTTCAGCCAAGCTTGCGTAATTATTTGTGTGAACCGTGTACTCAAACCTCCAGTGAATCCTTCACAAAGACAGCAAAAGCTCTGCGAACGGCAGTCTCGACTATATTTTGGAGAATATATATACGTGGCTCTGTAATTATAATCAAAATGTAATTCACTGTGGTCACTCTGTACAATATTGCAAAGTTATTTTTAGGAGTGATTAATATTAATAAAGAGAGGTAAGAAGCTTTTCCTTAATATAAATGCAATAGCAAAATGTTTACGCTTTCCTCATTATGTCACCGAATTTAAGCATCATTTCTTAAATAAATGACTGCTGGTAATCATCCGTTTTATTTAAAAATTTCGACTATCAGTGACGGAAAATATGCTTAGATAACTGCTCAATAGCTTTTTGTGTTCTTTCATCTTTGGAATCGTGTATATGTTCAGATACACCGATGTGTATCGATATATATATTTCATAAATGGAACCTATATGGGAGGATATAATATAAATATTTGCATTATCTCGTATGCAAACTCTCTACGACTGGGCATGACTAGGTATGCGAATTAATGCAACGAAGACCCAGTTATTATGCAATGGAGCATGTCGAAATGCAGATTGGGCACTCGCCAGCGGTGGTCAGACTATTGAAAGGGTCAAGAGTTACACATATCTTAGCGTACAGGTCACTGAGAGCTATTCCCTGTGGCTTTATTGTTATTTTATTGTATGCGGAATATCTGTGGAACTCGGTTAAATACATAAAGTAATATTGAGAAGATGCATTTGTTAAACAACTTAATTTTTAGGTATTGTGGAGTTTTAGCCATCAATGTTTACTTAAAATTATCAAATGTTGTTCATGCTTATTGTATCGCTTCATGATTTCTAATCATCGTATATAATAATTTATGATTATTATGAACTATTTGAAAATGACGCTTATAGTATTTATTATTTAATAAACTAATAAAAGTATAACATTAAGGTTATCAACTGATCATACTTGGTGAAACTGCATAATAACAATTAATTTACAATTATAATAAAAGTATGTTAATTTAATAAAACTTAGAAAAATAAAGGGTAGATGCTATGGCTCGAACCCCGATTTCTTGTGCAACCATGTTCATTTTATTACTAAGCGTTTGTGACTACTTGCTTCACATACTGAATCGAGAAATAAAAATGTTTTGTATTTTTGATACGCATTATTTATATATTCTACATGTTGTAATTCGTATTTTTATTTTGTATTAAGATTCAATCAATTCATATTTTTTCTTATTTATTTTACCGACAATATATTTATCGATTTGATTTATTGACAATTTATTGATAAGAAAATTGTCATATAAGTTTATGTTTGCTATGAATTTATATGTGAAGATCAAAATAAAAACGTTTCTTTATTAAAGGAAATGGAATCGTTCGAAGTGCAAAGTAATAGCTTTTTTATTGTGGAAATGTCGCGTTTCTGTTGTAGAGTTGTACAGTTTGTGGTCACTTGAATGCGTCCTCATTCCAGCCGTGCCGGCGCCATTTGAGCCTCCGAGGCTTTGTTTCTTAACGGTCTTTGGTTCTATTCAGACGTTAATTACGCATTTCCCTCTTTCGCGACGCAATCACAGCGTTAAATACGCCCTTAAAATAACGACGCATCGAACGGCTTATCTGAAACGATTGTTAGAGCGCGTCATTTAATAGGCGAACTGTCTTTTACAGGATCTTTTACAGGCTTCTTTTCAGTGGATTGAAAAAAAGCAATGTAGTTCTTAAGATAGTTTATTAACAATTGATAAACATATATGATACAAAACGGCAAATATCGATATTCGAGTCGTGAAAATATAGCACAATACCTGAATAATTACCTTTTGAAATTTAAATTTATGATATATCACACATTTTCCCCAAAATACTCATATCTCTTACTCCCTTTCATTGATTGTATTAAAAATTTTCATACACGCTCAAATTCAGATAAATATGAATAACTTTGTTTTATTTTCAACGATTGTGCTTAATTTTCTTGAGAATTGAGGCAACTTTTAATTTATCATTATTTAATAATAATGAAAATATATAGAATTGACAGTCAGTATTCTTATGCCCTTTCCGTTTCATTTCAATTTTACCACATATTGAATTGAGATATTCAACAGTATTATTATCCAGTATATATCCAAATGTTATTGTGTCTGCCGCGATACTGCAGTGCCTAAGGCATGTTGACGGAAGCGCGAGTGGATGGTTTCCATGCCATAATAAGGAAGCGTTCCATTTCTCTGTGGGCTCGCGTTTGCAGCAGTCCCAAGGCAATGGTCGCTGTGTAGGCGGATAGGTGGGACTTTCGGTTAGAGGGGCACTGGATGCGCCTTCATGTGGCCATCCAGCGGGAATCCGGTGCTCCACTCACGGAGTAGTAGTTGTTAAAATTGTTAAATGTTATTTATAGCCATGTATTTTATTTTTATAAATATGAAATTCAAACTTTTATGGCTCTGGTGGCTGACTAAATAAAATAAAAACTTAATTTTTTAATTTTTATTAGAATATTATTTTATTATTTCAATATTCTAATCTACTTTTATAGATCATTGACTATATTACAATATTATTATTACTAAAATATACATATACCTTATATATTTAAGTAATAATAATATTGTAATATAGTCAATGATCTATAAAAGTAGATTAGAATATTGAAATAATAAAATAATATTCTAATAAAAATTAAAAAATTAATAAATAATGTCTCCTTGAGACAATATCAAGAAGGTAAAAATTATCCATCAGTAACACAGGTAAATGATTGGTTATAAAGTCCGAGTCGGAACTATAAGTAGTCGTTTCACATCCATTCAGTCTATAGTTTGGCTCGAGACCCGAGTGGTACTTACTAAAATAAATAGACTGCCGGAAAGTAATAATATTAAGCTTGTGAATAAAAGGAAGACTGATAGAATAATAATAAAAATAAACATACTTTGAATATATACTATGGCGACATCTGTCGTACGATGCTAACAATGATATAAATACTAGTTTCACCGCAAGTCAGTCTGGGCATAGCAATAGCGCGATTCGCCGAGCGGTATGAATACCTGGGCATAGTTGGTTTCCAAGGTCCGCGGTTCGCATCCCGCTTCTGCCGTTATTTTTGAGCTTGGATTGACGCGTTGAAAAAAGAATTTTATGTATGGTATATGTATATTTAAGTAATAAAATAAAAACTATTTTTGTTATTTCATGTCTATTTCCCTAGCTGAAAAATGGTTGTTAATTTTACTGTAAAAATTTATTAAACAGAAGTGTTAATTAAGTTTTAAATATCAACATTAGGTGATTGATGTGCAATTAATTAATTTTATTCTAATTACTAAGTGTCACTTTTTTTTATTTAAAAAAATATATTAAAAGCAAGGTAATGGAATAAAAGTTTGTTCATCATATCGTTAATATATATTATTTGTATTAACTATTTTTATCTAATTTGCACCTCATGTAGTAATACTATCACTCGCTTATCAAGCGAGTGATAGTATTACTACATACACAAGCTTATCTTTACCACAGCGAAATATTATCTCCATCTTATGCGAATGATTTACATAACATATTTAAATAAACGTTTCCGTACTTATGCACGAGTATATTAAAAATATAACTAAATATTTTACCTCATTTTGTTTATTATTTTCTCTGGTGTGTGACTTTTTTTTTTAATTTTTGTTCAAGTTATTTCATATTTTGTTTCTCTATCCCGTTTTCAGTGATTATAAACAAATGTACAGTTCTTCTTCGTAGTATCAATCCGGTGGATTGGTTTGCAGCAAAAGAATCTTGCATCTCGATCTCCATTCCTCTCAGCCCTCTGCAATCTTCTTCAGCTCAGCATAAGAGCTACAATTCATGTCCTCGAACACTTACTGCAAATACTCCCATCTAGGGCACCCTCTACAGTTTCTACCCTCAACAACTTCAAAATGTACAATTAAGCCTCAGATATTATAACTGTTTTTGTAGTTAACACACACTTTGCATAAAATATACGTGGGAGAACATTAAGTGTAGGGATAAATTTAAAAATTCTAGAATAGTGGCAATTCACAAAACTGTATAATAACAATTTGTAGTGACCATATGCTTCAGTTTTGTAGTGGAAAATTAAAAGATATCAAATCAACACGTGGAAATTTACAAACCTAATATCTAGGTATTAGAGAATGAAGCCTGTTATCTAAGTTAATGTTTTATCATAAGAACAGCTGATATTAAACTTTTTATCTAATTATGATAATCAAACCTTGAAACTATGATATTGAAACAGTAAGTAACAATCGCTGATAAAGACAAGTTCCAGACTAAATAAAAAATAAATATTTTATTAGTGTTTATTTGCTAAAGTTCCTATACGTTTTAAAATGATTGGAAGGAGAAGTTCGACAAGTTTGCCCAAAGTGTGGAGGAGATTCGAGAGAAGATTGGCTGATGGATCTTTGAAGAGATTCAAGGTTCAGGAAGTACATGACGAGATGTTCGATGATGTCATAGCCTTCATGGATGAACATTTCTCCCAAGACGAACCTTTTGCTATTGCAGCTGGTAATGATTTGATTTTTCGCTATTATACGCTACGAAAAAATAATTTTGAATATCAAAACTTTAATCAATAATTTAATTAATTCAGAATTGAATAAACTTTTGTAATATAAATTATCAATTTTAAATTCATCAATCTGTCAAAAGCTCTTCTGTATTGCTAGAAAATATTTTTTTTTTCCAACAGAGTAATTTGCTGCAAGGTGTGTCGGAAATTTTCGGTCGTAATTGTGGCGGAAAGTATTTTTTCACTGTCAATTTCACATTTAAGCTTAATTATCAATATCTTAAATATACTTTGACAGCTTATGTAGTTATGTGTCAAGTGTTATCAATTTTACGATGTAGTTTTTGGTTGGTACTGAAAAATATTGAAAGACAGCATTGGAATATTTATTTTTATACTTTTTTTTTTTTATGTAAACGCATGCAGGAGAGCACAACCGGTCAAGACCAGTGCACTCTATGACGCTCAGCCAGGGAGGCTGGACGCTGCATGCGGGAAAAATATGATAATCATTATAATTTTCATATCCCCTCCCCTAACTAGAGCATATGGTAATCACAAGACGCTCTGCCTTCAGTATGAGTACATTATATGTATTGTTAACGATGACGTTCCAGGACGGCATAAGCCAGAGGGCTTGAAAAAAGGTCAGCTGTAGTCAATGTTCTTCTGCAACATTCGCAGAATATGTTCCAATCAGGTTCACTTTAACCTCCTGGTTGACGAAAGTATGGTAGGCTGCCAAGATTCACAGCCATATAGACGAATGGGGTCACCACCAAATAATTATTATGTGATGAAAATATATTTTTAACGAGTATAATAGCTTAAGCTTTCTCTTGGTCAGGGTTTCGGGAGCGTCCAACTAATCATCTGATTTTCTTAAAAAATCTAATTAAGAAAATCACCCAAAAACGCCTCGGATACTACAGCAGCTATTTTCTATAATGTTTTAACGAGTACTATAATTTGTAAGTAATTCGTTCTGTTGATGATGCATACCACAAATATCCCTATCCGTGTCATTTAGCTTAATTGTTAATTGATCGTTATTAAATCATTGGTAGTAAATATTTATTTATCTATCACGTTGAGTATAACATCTGTCTTTGAGACTGCAGTTCTAAACAACTTGTAGTCTTCTTCAATGTTGTAATAAGTTGACTCGAGACAGCGACGGATTGAAAAAGTCTACCAGATAGTTGAAACAGCAGTCTCATAAACAGAAGTCATAATCAACGTGATCCATGTAATAAATAAAAACAAGGTAATTAAATAAATATTTATTATTTTTAATGGATCTTAAAATTAATGTTCAAGCCATTGAAAAAAATATTTCATTGGTGTTTCAGGAATGGGGTCAGATCCAGAGAGCGTAGACAGGACCCACAAATTTTGGAGGCACTACGTCCTGCCGCAGAGGCTCAGTATTGTCTGCGTGGAGGACAAGGAGGAGGTCCCGTCTGAAGGTCGACCCAAAGTAATTGGAGTAAATTTCCTATTACACGCCGTCAAAGGAAAGGAGCAGCGTCCGGTTAGTGCCTTTCTCTCCGTCTTCATTACATCCAGAAGGCATATAATTTATTATGGGTACATCTGTACAGTGGTTAAGCTTCAGCTATCATCGTTAAGCCTGCAGTTATATGTTATATAATACTCATAGCTTAAAGCATGTTGTACACAATACAAAATGATAGATTCTTAGTAATACATTTTTTATTTAATCTTAAAAAGTATTGTATGAATAATATATATTATATTTTATTTGTCATAAAATAAAAAAAATCGACATGGAAAAAAACAAAACATATATTTTTACATTCATCTTGAGATACACTTAAGATGTATCTCAAAATATCAAATATGTAAACAAGTAAATAAAAAGTACTCAGTATGAACAATGTTCATATAGAAGGTTGGAATTATTATTTATTTATTATCTTGGATTTCTTTTACACTTTGTTATATATACAAAATATATAGAGACTCTTTTGATGACCCTCATCTATTTGATCATGAAAAAAGCTGTAAATTTTTCTGTGATTGCGTCATACATGAGAATAGGAGACGTTCTCGTATTTTACTTAGCTATTGAGAAGACCAACATGAAATGAAATTAATATTTAACCGATCATTGAAGTTAAGATTTGTAAGGTTTGCATTTACAGTTGAAATAAATTAACTATATAAATGAATAACGTTATGAAAACGCACGGGTTCTTGCCCGAAAATTTTGTGAAAAGCAACGTTAGTTTTGAGGTGGTGCTCTGAATACCAAAATCACTTAAAACCAAGGCATGTATAATCGCAGCTAAAAGTATTGTGTGGCAGATTTTCTTCAAAACGGAGCAGATATACAAAAAGATTTTCTCGTTGATTCGTGGTCATTTTTAAGTCATATTTTAAAAAAATATCAGAATATTTTGTGTATTGTTTCAGGCAGGATGTGATGAGCCTGATCTTATTCTAGCGATGCTGAAGGAAATAGACTCTCGTTGCAATATTTATGAAATTTACGGAGTTGACGAGTTCATGGGAGCGTGTGGTCTTGCAGTGAACAAATCTTTCAGAGGAATGAGTATTGGTCTCGAAATTCTCAAAGCCAGGTAATTTTAAATATATACCTTATTCGCAGATAGATTGATTAAGTTATTTTTTTTTAATTTAATTGCGTGGTGGCAGGATGCAACAGCAGATTAACAACACAAAGAACTTATAAATATTTATTTATTTATTTACCTTGTTTTCACATGGATCACGTAACAAAAGTTCTCTATTAGGAGACTGCAGTTTCGACTAACTCGTAGTCCTTCTCAATCCTTCTCTAGTTAAGAGATAACCTAATAGAGAACTTTTGTTACGTGATCCATGTGAAAACAAGGTAAATAAATAAATAAATATTTATAATTTATTATGGATCTCAAAGTGAATGCTCAAAGCATTGAAAATACAAAGAACTTGTTTTCGGAAGCAAGATTCGCATTTCTTTTTATCAAGCACTCGAATTCGTCCGATCGCAGAACGCCATACCGGTCGGATAAAAGTTAACAGCGCCACCAAGAGAATCATGGCAAAAAGGCCAATTAAATATGACAGTTGCACTAACATGAAAAGGATCAACTGTCATAACAAATAAAATAGCTTATGCAAACGCCGTGTACTTTTAAAAAAAATTAAAAACTAATATTACTAGATTTGCATGCCAGGTGAGCGAACATAAATAAGAGACAAAACATTAGGGAATTAATACTACAGTTTTGTATCTTTTATATTCGCCAATAAACAAAAGTGTGGACCTGGTTGGAAACATTTTCATCGAAAGCCGTAGTAGAGCATAGATCTTAAATAACCATTTTTGAAGTTCACCAGACTTTTATCATTTTAGAAAGGAAGACGAAATTTACCATACTAAGAATTTTAAAATAAATTATTGCCTTGTTACTACGATTGATGGAAACGTAGGAAAAATAAGTATTTACTTTTTGTTTCAGAGACCCTGTATGTCGATCAATGGGAATGACTGTCATTGAGACCATCTTTTCAGGTCTTGGATCTCAGGGATTAGCGAAAAAGGCTGGATACGAAACCATATTCGAAATGGCCTACGATGAATTTTCCTTGCTGGTGAATGCCACATTCCCGAAATTCGCCCCGTCGTTTAAAGTCATGACAAAAATATTAAAATAAAATTTGAAAAATACATGTATTAAAATAAAAACGCTTAATGCGACATGGATAACGGAAACCAAATAAATAAATGTTTCTTCTTTATAGTGTTTTATAATGTAATCTTTTTGATAATAGATTTTCAACGAATTTTGATGAAGAAATATGTCGTAGTATATATATAATATTTTTTTAGAATTAAAGTAATTATTATTTTACTAAACACACTGTAATTTATATATAATCGTGTCGGAAACAACAGGGTCAGATCCTGTCTGCCCAGCAGTGGGCGACGTCGATGGCGTTACTCCTGGCCTTTATCAGGTCTTCCTGGGTGCAGCCACTTGGACACAGCACACACTCCAAAAGGTGTGACAGGGTCTGCTCCACGCCGCAGTGACATTCAGTCGGTCCGCTGTAAAACTGTCAGGCTTTCATTTGTGACCTTGTCTTGCATACTCTGATCCGAAGTCTGTTAAGAGACCTCCATACTTGGGTTATTTGTTGAGTTATTTATTTGATAAAGATAAAGAATACGACTAACAACGCTAGAATTTTTAAGAATAAGTACGAACACTGTTTTTTAATAGTGTGGAAAAGACACCGCATTGAAATATTTTCCGATCCATGCTTGCAGTTGATAGCGAACGAGCGAGATGCTGCGTTATAAAGTACATAGATGTATACATATCTAAAATCTAGCTTCAATGTGTCTGACATAGATGGCATTTTACATAATTTCTTCATTCATTTTTATTTGCAAAAATAATTATTTAATTATATTCAGATTAAAAAAATCGTTCTTTTATTATTCAACGCTTCTATTTCCCGGTTCAATTCGTGACCTCAGGATATAATAGTGTTTCGATAAAATAATTTTATTCTAGAATGTCATGTACAGAGACGATAAAAATATTATTTTTCATAAATGATGACATCGAAGCACACCATATAAAAACGTTATTATATCATTTATTGTTTCAGATTATTTTAATAAAGGTTTTATCATAATTTTTCTAATAAAACTATTTGTATTTCGTATAGGTTCATGAAATTACATTATGGATATTTTTATTGTTTGATAAATCCAAACCAAAATAATAATTATTTATAAAATTTAAATTTGTTAACTGATTATTTTTTAATTTAAATACACTAAGGAGAAAAATATAGATATGTTCCTAAGTACTCGTAAATATGATTATAATATGTAATATATTTATGTTTTGTTATTATTTTATATGATTTGGACCATAGATGTCTCTGAAATTCAATATTTATTAATAAATATATATATGGCAATAAATAATAAAAATTATTTCCAGTAAAACTTTATCACCTGTATTTTTATTTATTTGTATGCGTTATTGTTATTTTTAAATTTAAAAAAGCGTAAACGGGTAAAAAGTTATAAAATAAAATTTTAATAATAATAATAATAATAAATATGTGAGTATTAAAATTTTTAATTCACTAGAAGATAAAATATATCATATACAATAATAGAAATTTATTGAAAAATGTACTCATATTTTAACCAGAAGAATGGCGGGAGTGATCTGAATGCGGATGGCGTAGGATCGAAAAGGCTGGAGACTCATGCGGGAGACCTACATTCAAAAGTCTACGGACACAGGCTGATGATGATGATGATTTTTTTTTTAAACAATTAAGTCTTCTACGGGTTTCGTCTGTTTGGCATATCTGTGCAGTTGACATAATTTTTACAAGATACCCTCTATTAAGTTGCTAACTGACGATAATTTTAATGAGCAGATAATAATAGAAACTTGATTATTTTAGATATAGCACAAGCAGTAAATGAAACACAATTCAGCGGGTAAGGCTTAGTGGTATTAGCGTTCGCTTACCAAAACAAAGGTCGTGGGTCAACAATCTCCGTATATAAATATAAAATCATCCATTTCTAAGCTGGTAAGTATGTTAGTTATACATTTATAGTTTCAAAGTATGAATATCCCCGGTCGGTGTGAAAATGATCCTTCACCCGTAAAATCACGTTCATAGCATATTTATTATAATTGGTGATATACGAACGTCATCTAGTGAACACCACCCTTCATAAAAATTTCATGTTATATAAAATGGATGATGCGTTAATGTACGCCTGTAGTCTATGACGATGGCGAATCAATACTCCACATGTAACGCTTAGCCATATGTATCATTATATGCGTCATAGAATGCACAGATGAAATATCTGCATATATCGGTGTTTTTCTGTATGTGTTTAAGTGATTTATTGTCAAGCTCATTACTTAGCTATATATATATTTGTGTTATTGTTTCTGTAACCTAAATAGCTTAATTTGTAGCATCGCAATTGAATGCATTTATTTTCCCAAGTACAAACGTACTGAATGCCCATCACTGACCTATAATTAACTTCTCATAAACAGCATTCTAATACGAGGATAATAACATGCAATTACAGAATTTGCATAGACATGATCGGAACTGTCGCTATCGAAAACAAGTCATTTTCCGTGATCGTGTAATAATACTGACTGCAATTTTGTAGACAACATTTTCAGATTGAAATGCCCGTAATGCTTGAAATTAAATACTGAAATATTCAGCCCGAAATTATTGCTCACGAAAAAGGGTTAATGAAAATTGCATGAAATTTTCCCATGCTTCTAAAATACATTGAATGTCAAAATAGTATTTGACATTTATTTCGAGAATAAGTTTCTGCATGAATAATTTTGGTAAATTTTAATAATATAATATTTATGAATAACAAATATATTTGTTTAAGTTAAATTTGTAAAGGCGTATACAATTAGGATGAGCAGCATTTGAAAAACTGAAGTACATTTGTAAAGCGAAAATTTCTTAAAACAAAGGCGTTTGACCAATGCATCCTTCCTGTTATGACTTGAAGCGCAGACACGTGGAATCTAACAACAAGTCTTACCATAAAATACAGAATACAGATCACCCAGCGTGTTCTGGAGAGATCCATGCTTGGAGTATCTCTTAAAGATATAATCCGAAACGTGGATATCCGCAGAAGAATTAAAATAGTGGAGACTACTCAACGAATGGCACACTCAAGTTGCGATGGGCAGGACATATCTCTCGAAGACATGGCGGTTGATGGGGAAGAAAAGTGTAAGAGTGGTGCCCAAGAACTGGTTAGCGAAGCATTGGCCGACCCTCTGTAATATGGACTGATGACATAAGAATAATAGTGGGAGCGTCCTAGATGCGGAAGGCAGAGAATCGAAGATTATGGAGATTCATGCGGGACACTTACGGTCAACAGTGGACGGATACAGGCTGATGATGATGATGATGATGATTTGTCAGAGTCTTTTTGACGTTCGGCTGGAAACTTTAATTAACATTTTATACCTTAACTGGATCACATTGTAAATTTCTGCATTAAATATTTAAACATTCAAAAAAATATATGAGGAAGATTTTTACAATTGCCACTTCATTGAAACTCAATTACAAAATTTTGAATGATGAGTGGTCACCAAACGCATGTTGGTCCAAAAAGATTGTAGATTCTTTTGATACAGAAAAAAAAATTAGGACCGTTATAATAATAAGTGACATTTAAATACATAAAAATAATGTATGTACCAATCTATATTTTAGAATATTATTGTAGAATTAATCGATCTAGAATGAGTACGTTTCCATTGCCACACCACGAAAAATGATAAAAACCTTTTTGGTGGAGTAAAAAAACAATTTTTTGATGGATTGAGGAAGGTTACAAGTAAGTCGAAACTGCAGTCTCTTAAACAGAGGCTATAGCTTACGTAATCCATGTTAAAACAAAGTGATTAAATAAATATGTAATATTATTAATTAATACAATTTGATAAAGAAAAAGATTCTCTATAAAAGAGAAGATTTTAAAAAAGGTTATGAACTACAGTTCATATAAGAGTCAAAAGTTATGTTATAATTTATTTCTATAAATCAAGTATTACAGTTGTAACTACCTGTTAATAACATACATTTACGATAAATACTTGCGGTGAAATAATGATTTGAATCACCAATGAACGGCTATTTTAAATTCAACGTCTAATTTATAAGTTATTTGATTGCATATTACTTTATCGAAATCAACGATAAATATTTGTGGTTTCAAAAATCCACTAAGTGTACAAGGCATAACAATCTAATTATGCCGTGCGACATAGTGTGACCTTTTTGTGATAACAATAATGTACTATTGATTTATAATATCTGTAAAATATCTCAATGTATTGTTCGTATGGCAACATCTTTGAAGAAAAGTTGTAACATACTATCAACAATTGCTTCCATATAATAAATAACCTTTTTATGTAAGTACATAAATATTTATCGCTAACATAATAAAAAAAATCGATAAGAATTACTTTACACTTTTCTCTACATACAGAATATAAATACTTTTGGATTTGGAATGAAAAAAATTATCACGTATCAGTAAAATCATTTCGTTTTTGCAGTATTTCAATTCAAAACACATCAAACACAGCAACTATTTTGATTCATGGACCACCGCTCTTCCGAACTTCCGCAATTAATCTCACCTGCTCTTTTGCTTTTTACGCCGACTCGTAACACGTCATTACAAAATAGAAAGATCAAAACATATGTGGTAATAATTAAAGAAAATAATAATAAAACAAAGAACAGAGGAACACGTCGGTGAATAAAAAATAAATGTTATCATGAGGATAATAAAAAAATCATTACTTGTCCCTGTATTTAACTAGCTGCTAGCACAATCAAGTGTTTTTAAAAAATATATGAACACTTCAGGTAAATGATTGCCATCTACAAGGCTAGCAACATAACTAGTCACCATTTTCTGCAATAAGTATATTTAAAATATATGACGTAATCACAGGCAAGTTCAAGTAAGTTATTGGCCCACTGATGCCGAAAGAAAACCAATTAAGAAACATATGAAAAAATATCTCTCTGCAAATTAACATGTGCGTGAAATTTCTCAAACAGCGTGCGAAATCCGGTAGTTATTGACCACTGTACACTGAGATAAAAACGTGTGATAAACGTTTTATAAACAATACTTATTGACTTTAAATATACACAGGCATTTGACAAGCGATAAAGTTGTTTAGTATAAAGTTATTGCTTCGTTGGGCAACATTTGTTTTGTATTATATAGTTCAAGTTAATATTAGTGTAACAATAATGCTGGGTAGAAAAAACTCACAACCACAAGTATGGGTTCGTTTCGAAAGAAAAATGGAAGACGGAAAAATTATGAAATTTAAAGTGCAAGATATTGAAGAGGAGATGTTCGACGATATTGTCCAGTTTATGGATGAACATTTTGTACCGGATGAAGCATTCTGCAACTCATCAGGTGCGTTTTATTTTTCTATTCGTATAAAGAACATGTTAATATTCATGGACAATGTTTTCCTCGGCATAATATTTAATCCACTTCCTTTGCTGTAGCATACGGTCGCCACAACCTGCTGCTACAAAGATCTGTTAGCTGCCATTATTTTACATATCTCTGCACCTGGGAATACATATTAAAGCAATAACGATCTAGTTGCCATCAAAAACGCCACTCACCATTGTAAGACTGTTAAGAAAGTGGTCGCCTGCTATAGAAACTTGCTTCATGCCTTGCGAATGGCAGATAATTAATTCCATTCGCATTATGTGGGACTCATAGTTATACAAAATCATAAAAAAAATGTCTAAACAGTTCCTGTATTGCACCCATCCTTCTATATGGCCGGAAATCTAAAAAATAGATTTTCGCGTAGAATAATTTGGGTGCGATAGTTTGACTTTGTAGAGAATGACGAGTTAGTAAGCATCTAACAAAGCTGCCTTCCGTTCTTAAGTCCGTATATAAACAAAAATGGACCTGGCTGGGAAAGCTGCAAAAGACTATTAACATTGATGCTCATTCTTCATGTTATCCAGGTCTTGCCATCCCAGAGGGCTGTAGCCCAGAAGGCACCATGTCGGTATATTGTGAGCGGTTGAGTGACCGGTTATGGAATGATGATGATATCTTTTTTTATTTTCAGATTTAATGAGCAATAAATCAAGATTAGACCAACTCAATAAATACTGGAGATTTTACCTTTTGCCCCAAAATATGAGTCTTGTATGCTTAGAAGACATCGAAGAAGAAGACTGGAGTCCTCGTATTTTTGGAGTCAATTGTTTGCTACATGTAGTGAAAGGCAACCATGAAATACCGGTGAGATTTTTTTATGCAAGCATTATTGATGACGTTGACTAATCTAACTTGGATTCATTGGCCAAAATTATAAGACTTTTTACCAATAAATATTTATTACAATTATTTTATTCATATTTAAACAAAGCGAAAAACTTTTATCTGTTTTATCGATCGGTAAGTCAATTTGACTTTACACAATAAAATAATTAATTGTAATTTTTTAAATTAAATTATACACAAGAAGCAAAATCATTATTCATTTTGATAGCCTGTATTTATTCGTTTAATAACTCATTCAGATTTCGGCAGTAAATTAAATGGATTGGCAGTTAATTAAATAAACTGGCAGCAGATTAAATAAATTGGCAGTATCCACTGTGTTGCGGTTAATTATAAAAATGAAATGTCTGCAACATACATATAAATGAATAACAAGCACATAAAATGGGAACGTAACGTAACCTTACCTAACCTTTTTTTCATTTCCATTCATTAATTATTTACTACCAACCTTTTTTAAGTGATTGTAATTGAATTAAATATTGACAAAATAAATAATTGCTCATTTTGACATCGGCTTAACGGAATATTAAATACCTCAAATTTCATATTTCATCATTATTTGAAATGCCTAGTGTTGTTTCTAAGCAAAATTTCATTCCACAATACCTATATTACAACTTACTTGTATTTCGAAATCTTCTCTATCTATGGGCTCATTTACATTAATACCAACGTGAATATTAACTCTAATTGTTTTTATTAATTTTTTAGGATGGCTATGAATTACCACCAGTATTTGGTGACATTATCAACTTCATGGAGGCAAAAATCGATATTTTTTCAAAATACAATGTCGATGAATACATGGGAGACCTTGGTTTGTGTGTCGACAAATCTTGCCGGGGAATGAAAATCGGTCTGGAAATACTAAAAGCTAGGTAAATTATAATGATAAATTTATAATTATAAAAATCAGTTAGAGTCAATCAATCTCTCATTAGCCTCACCATTTCCCATCATCTGGGGTCGGCTCTCTGTGGGCGCATTCGCCATGTCAGTCTATCCTGCGTTGCATTCTCGGTCAAGCCCAGAGTTTTCAGATCCTTTTCTACAGTTGCAGTCCAGGTTGCCTGTGGTCTGCTAGGTCTTATTCTCAGAGGGTATGTTGAGGGTTTTCTTCACCATGTAGTCCTCATCTCGCCGTGTCACATACCTAATGCCATCTTAGGCAGTTTTCCCTGATCTTTTCAGGTATGGGGCCACCTGAAATTAACCCCGAATATACTCATTTCGAACTCTGTTTACTCTAGTCACACCACCCACCTCAGCATTTTCATCTCTGTCACATGATTGTTGGAGTCAATCAATAATATTTATAAATAAACCGAGATAGTGTGGAATTAAATATAACCTGTAAAATACTTGTCACGGCATATAATTGAAAACTAGAAGTTGACAAAAGTAATTCCGTTGATACCACTTATTCACAGCGAGTTCCTTTTATCGTATTCCAAATTATTGTAATACATGTAAGTATGGCTCTAGTTTTAAGCATTGGCTGTTAAATACTCTACCTTAATTGCTTTATATCAAACATGGGTAAATAAAAAATTGCAGGTTTCATTGAAATCTCTCTATCACCGTCGACCGTTACTCTTTGAACGTATTTGCGTAAAACAAGTTCGATATACGCTAGCTAAAAACCAACATTTTACTTATTATTTTCATAATAGTATCAAAGCGCTTTCCATCATTTTGTGTTTTCCTCCAGGTTCTAATCATACCTTAGATTCAATTAAACGCAAGACATTATTATTTAATGCATTCATTTACCTTAAAAATTGCGCACAATAACACTTTTGGTGCCTTTTTGCATATTGGGTGCTCCAAAATGGAATCTTTCTCAAACTTTTAAGCGAATTCCTTGGTTTTCATAACTTTATTGTATCAAACGATCATTCAATTTTATTATTAATATTAATAATTAAGAAGGTCTCTGGTATTCCACGCGAATAAGCATTTTTAATCACCGTCATTAATATGAATATATAAAAATCATTTAAAATAAAGCACTAGCAGATCAGTAGTCTTGTTAATTTTATGATTTAAAAGTCGTTTCAAAACAGGAACTTTTAATTATTTGTTGATATTTGTTTTAGGATTCCTTTGTGTCAAGCTATGGGCATCCATGTCATTGAAACGATTTTCACTGCACACAGTTCCCAGAATTTAGCTGCAAGAGCTGGATATGAAACGGTACTGGAAGTCGAATATGAAGAAATATCCTCCAAACTGAACGTGCAGATTCCAGAAGGAAGCCCAAAAATTATAAAAACTATGACAAAAATCGTCAAATAATTAGACTTTTGACTTCGTGGATGAATGTATCCAAATCATAACTTACTACTTCTAGAAAAGAACATAGCGGTAAAAGATGACATTGTTACAAGTATTATGATTATTGTAACAAAATGATGATATATTTGTCATTTAACTTATTTATTGAGTTAAAAAAAATGAAAAGAAATCAAAAATACACACAGAATAATTTAAATTTCATAAATTAGAATAACTTTCAAAATATCAACCAACAATCTAACGCAATTGTAATTTGTGTGTGCTTAAAAAATAATAATTTAGAAAATATCGAATAAAATAAATAATGTCTAACAAAGCCACCCTTTTCTAAAGGAATTTTTATACTTAAACAAAGTCTTTCAATTCTTTCGAAATAAAAGTATTGACAGTGACTGTCCTGTCTCATTTTCACCTACGTAAAATGTATTGAAAACTGAAGTACAAATTCATATGATATCTAATTTTTTCAAGATATTCAGTACTCTATCACCCAATAGAAGCAACATAATTTTTCATTTATCAGTTTTAAAAATATGAAAAATGATTATGTATCGGGTCCGCCATCTAACGTTTTTTTTTCAACTAGTGCTTATTTCGTGAATGGTAACACTTAGCTCATGTCTGATTTGACAGATAATTAGTTTTATCCTTCCGCTGCACGAATGTGGTTGTGTATACGCTTGAACAGCGCTGGAAAATATTGCGACATTACTTTGAATATCAGACCATTTTTCTTTGAAAATGAGCAAGGAGTGGCCGTTACGGTCAATGTTGATCATTATCGGGCCATTTTTGTTCACGAAAATTGAAGAAGAGGATATTGGCAACATTTGGTTTCAACAGGACGGCGCTACGTGCCACACAGCCGAAGCTAGATGTTTTGCGCCCCATTTAAAAAAAAAAAAAGTTATTTGGCGGACCCTTTAGTTTATTATATATTTTGAAGTACTAAAAATATATTTTAATATACGAGTATGAAAGAAAATTAATGTTATGATTTCTATATATTATCACCTATTTTTAATAGTGGTAATATTTCATCAGATTATTATTTGTTATTTATATATGTCATTGGTATCATTTAAAAAATTATTTACAAATATATATAATTTATTTTAAAGAAACTAATTTAACCTAAGCCAAACCAATCGTTGACAATGAAGCTTTATTTTATTTTTCATTACTTTGTGTGTCTTTTGCTTTCTGCTTTTGGTGACTTCAACCTTGTCAAGTTGAACATTTTCAAAACCCAATCATGTACTTACTCCACCAAGAAGGCTACAATGGATTTTGTATTGTTAAGGTATATAATCAGTGTACTCATCAAAATGTATACTCCATCAACGTTGGGGTATGAATCTCAAATAATATATAATAAGGATATACAATCTTTCGTCTCTTTTTTGTTCGCTCGTTGGACACGAATGTGTCGCCATATTGTTTATTTGACAAGTCTAGTTCTGTAGACCGCCACTATACTAATGTCGGCGCTGTACTGTCATCGACTACGGGAGTGATTCGACTGTACTGTCACTACGCTGAGTGCTCTGATTGTGATCTGTTCGGGGCCTGACGCCATAACCTCGGACAGATGAACGAAAGTTTGTCAACTTTTATCGAAAATATATCTCAATGTACTTCTGAAAAAAGTCTTTGTGTTGCTAATCTGCTCCTCATTTTTCCACCACGCGTTCTGATCCGGCAACATGAAATCGCTTTTTTCTGAAAGTTACAGGGATATTTATATATATATAAAATAATGAAACAATTTTATAATGTGGATATTTTATTCGTGATCACTGTAGTCCATAACAATCAAGTGAACGCTACAATGCAGAAGACATGAATATTGTATTGTACAATAAAATTCTTACAAATGTATCAGATTTTCACATAAATATTCAATGCGGTAACATTAAGAGTTATTTAATCGTTTTAAATATTTCCAAGACGAGTTTCAAGTCAAATAAAATAATTATATAATACTTAATTATTCTTACTATTTAAAGTGTTTTACACCACGTAATATTATTATGTATACTGTACAAATTAAATAACTAAGAGTATGCATATTCTTTTATAAATATTTTCAAAATTTGTCAAACGATATTTTAACAATATTTATTTATTAGATTAATTTATCTTTTAGCCAGTACAATACTGGTAATATTATAATACTCACAGGCAGGTATTTTTGAAATCTTATTAAATCTTTACTTCAATTTTAAGCAATCGATGGTTCGACTGACATTGGCCGAGAAAATAAAGTGTCTGACTAAGATATCACTATTATCCATAGGCAACTATTTTATTGGCAGTATTCAATTCAATTAGAGGATAGTAGATATTTAGCAGACTTTCAATAATAAATACCAAAAAATGTAACTAAAAAATAATCATTTGGCAGTAGAAAATTATCAATCGACAGTAGAAAAATAATAAACTGAATTAATGGTTAATAAATTATGTTAGGTTATCTGAGGTTAGGTTTTCATTTTATGGGTTAGTTGTTCATTCATTTTACATATTTTTTTACCAAATTTGAATATATCACAGCTATTTTAATTTTATATATCACCACATTCATACTGATACATGGATATTGCCAATTATTAATTGTACTGCCGATTAATTTTATTAACTGCCAATTTATTTAAGTAACTGTCAAAACCTTGAATTAGTTATTGAGCAAAGAAATGCAGGCTCTATCTATATTATGAGTATTACAGAAGAGCATTAACTACAGCTGTCATTTTTAAAAGCTCTTGAATACAATTTAGAAAATCATGCATAATGGACACTTCGATGCTTAACATTTTTTTATTAATTTGTGACAAACATATGCTCTATCTCGTGATCGAATGAATATATTTTTACGTTCATACAATGCAATTTTTTATTTTATTTAGAGTGTAGATATTTTATAAGCATGCCTGCATATGTAATTGCTTGGCTACAAAAACATTTTCTCACATATAAATTAGTTTTTTTAAGCTCCGCATCCCAAAGTTACACCAAACATATTACAATATAAGAAGACTTTCTTGATGCTAATAATGCTAGATGGAAGAAAATATCTGATAAATTTTGTTCTTTTGCGTTAAGTACACCCAAGTGATAACTTTTTTAGATTCATAGTATTAGAGATGTATGCGATAAGGAAACCTCAAATTTTACATGAAGGCTATTAATGAACAGGGTTAAATTTTATGTTTATAAAATATAAGTTTTTTTAGTACTGAGAAGGGTCTCAGAAAAAAATACAAAATTGCAGTGTTATAGTGATTCACTAAAAATCTATTTTTTTTCAATTAGGTTTTCAAAATAAATGCTACATATAAAAATAACATGTGTTCAAATTTTTTGTCTGCCATGCTTAGTAACAAAAGATTGTGAGTGACCAATTATTGAGACCTTATTCTAAAGTAAAGATTTAATAATTTTTTAAGCAACCATTTTACATTCGTTATTTACAAACCGTATTTACATTATGAAAGGTGCTTAACAATTATAACTATATTATGTTAATTCATAAAATTGACTATTTATGAAATTAAATTTTAAATATAAAAAAATATAGAAGCATATTTAAAAAAATAATTAACTAAGTTGTAATTAAAAATCCTTTTTATTTAAATACAGAAAAATATCACGTTATGAAAATTGAAATTATTTAATTTAACAAAATATGATATTTTTGAAGAAAATAAAACTTTTAATGGAAATTGAGACAATTATAATTTTAAATTAATTTTTTATAAATATAAATAATTAATTAAGACTCCAGAGAGGTCGAAGTATGTTATCATTTAAAATAAATGTGAATCAAAACTAAATGCCTGCCATAAAATCAACTCAGGAGTTCCACAGGGCTCTGTGCTGTCGCCCACTCTTTTCAAACAACTCGTCCTACACTTGCCGAACATCCATACACGGTTAATATCTGTCGACCAAGAACTGGCAGCTTCCAAAGTTCCTTCCTTAATGCCACCGGTAAGCTATGGAATGCTCTTCCAGCGTCTGTGTTTCCTCCTTCCTACAATCTGGATCTCTTCAAGAAACAGATAAATATACACTTGCAATCTCCCCAATCCACACACAAACACGAACACAACACACGTTTCCCGCATGCATCGTCCAGCCTCCCTGGCTGAGCGTCATAGAGTGCATTGGTCTTGACCGGTTGTGCTCTCCTGCATGCGTTTACATAAAAAAAAAATGTTAATTTTCTAATTTAAATTAATTAAAAATTATAATTATACAGTTTCACCAATAATTGTCAGTTAATAACCTTAATGTAATCAAGACAATATTTCATACGGGACTTGAAATTTATTAAATGACAATTGTTACATGAAATGTAATGTAAATGAAATGTATACAAACAATATCATGAATGTATTTTATGAAAACAAAGCTTAACATGACAAAAAAAATGTCAAGAGAATATTTTTTTTTTACAAATAATATTTAATTTTATTCAATCTCTGTACATATTTACAGTATTTGTATTAAAATTTAATCTACACTAAAAAATCATTGTGTTCCTAACAATTTTTTTTACGTTGATATTTAATTAAGTCAACATAAATGTACAAATTTTCATGGATTGATTTGGCTTAATAAATTCTTCGGAATATTTATTTTCTTACGAATCTCATCGAATTAAAATATTAATTAAAATCGAGAATATAAGGAGGCAATCCGCTGTCTTCTTAAGACTGTCAGCCGAGTTTTTCCTTCTTAGTATAGCCGCCATTTTGTCACCTGTGAAAAATAAAAATGTTTAATAAGAATTGGAAAAAAATTACAAACATACAATAAATGCGTTTTCTTTATATTTGATCCTGAAAAAATGATACTTTGTACTTTACATATTCGAAAGGGAATTATATCATCAAAAATAATTGAGTTGAATCAAGTAAACTCATCAAATATCTGCTGTCAAAAAATAAAATGATTTTATGGCTCTAGTTTGAAGTTCGATGTGAAAAAATACAATCACACATTTATATAAGAGGTAGGGTTATACTATGTTAAGTAAGGTTAGGTTAGGTTTGATTAAGTAAGGTTGGGTTAGGTTACAGTAAAGAGAGAAAAGGAAAAAAACTTAGTCTAACTCAACAGAGCTTAGGTTATATAGTTTAGTTTGTTAGGTAACATTATGTGAGTAGTACTTACGGTAACAAAGACATCGATGCTCGTTAGCTCCGTGTTGCTAATGATTTGGTGTCTTGTCCAAATATATAGAGTATTTTCTGTTGAAATTGGTTTTACCTTCGCACTTGCAATGAACTTGCTTTAATGAAACTAGTCTGGGGTCAATTTGTTGTTACACTGTGCACTGCATTAGAGTCGTGAGGCTTTCAGCAACTTTTAAAATGTTTGCTATTTTGAGTGGCCTTTGTGATGTGTTCCATCTATAGATATACGGGATGAGTAAGAGGTAGAAAAAGCGTAGACCTACAGTGACATCGAATTCGTATTACTGATGATCTAATAGATCTGTCGTGTTAACAGATGTTTAGTACTGGCTTTTGGTTAAGCAAAGTAAACTTTGTTGTACCTTCAGTGACGAAGACATAGATGCTTGCTGGCTCCGTGTTGCTGGCGCTGCATGTGTAGTTGCCGGAGTCCGTGTCCCGCGCCCCGCGGATGGTCAGGCGGGACTGGCTTTTGGCCCCAGGCTCAGTCTCCACAGTGATGCCTCCACGGGCAGTGTCATAGTTGATCATACGGTCGTTGTGGTACCAGAACACGTACTGTGGAGGTGTCGGACTCTACGGAAAAAATATATTTTGCGTTAACACTATTATTCACTTTGTGTTACTTGTGTTACTTGATATACATGAATTCAAAAACTGATTTATTTTATTACTTAAATATACATATACTATACATAAAATTCTTTTTTCAACGTGTCAATCCAAGCACAAAAATAACGGCAGAAGCGGGATGCGAACCGCGGACCTTGGAAACCAACTATGCCCAGGTATATATTTTTTCATACCGCTCGGCGAACTGCGCCATTGCTGTGCCTAGACTGACTTGCGTTGAAACTAGTATTTATATCATTGTTATCATCGTACGATAGATGTCGCTATAAAAAAAAAAAAAAAAACTTTCTATTCGTAGATTACACACTACCACTGTTTTTATAAATAAATTTTATGGCTAACGCACTCTATTTATTGCCCGTTCTAAATAATACGTGGTTGTTCCCGAATACTTGATACTTGGATTGCCCTGAAAGAGGACCTAGCCCCTGAACACGACCAGGGGTGTAATGTATGGATGTCCCTCAACATATTTGGACCGGAGTGTTTAAGGTGAGGACACAAATGAAAGCCTGGCAGGTTTACAGCAGACCAACTGAATGTGACTGCAGCGTGGAGCATACCCTGTCACACCTTCTGGAGTGTGCGTTGTGTCCGAGTACCTGCATCCAGGAAGACCTGATGATGGCCGGGAGTAACGTCATCGACGTCGCCCACTTCTCACGATAATATATAACAACATGAGAACTTCCTATGCTCAGATTACAAACTACCGCTGTTTTTATAAATAAATTTTATCGCTAACACGCTATTGCCTTTTTAATGCCACATGGTTACTTAAATGTCAATGTTTACTTGCTTAACTTACTGTCCCGCATTGTGGCCACCTGTTCGTTGCTGCTACTACGCATTTGGAAAATTCTCGTTATTTTGTTTCAATCTACATAAATAATATTCTAATAATATATATATGTAAAACTTTGTGCCCATTTCTAAGCTGAATAGACCAAAAGTTTTGCGTTTTAATATTTTAAGCGAGTTGAAAACGTTTGTTTTATGCTTAGATATGGCTATGTTCATCTCAGTTGAAGACATCTTATTTCGGACGTCAGGTTCTTACTGATTTGTCATCCAATACTTCCATCCCATTGGCTTGATGTGCTTAGCGCGAGGTAGAGATGAGTGCTTCAGGGCTGGGAAGGCATGACTGATAGACCATGACAGCAATAGAGAACCTTTTATGACTAATAACACGTGTTAGTTACATACATTCGAATTATTATTTAAAGACTTCATTGAATTCTTTTTTTTTAAATAAATTTATTAATTTACAATTTTGAAAATCAAAAAATCTCTTTTTTAATGAACTGAAAATCATAAGTTTCTATAACATTTGAATATTTATCTAGTTTATTTATTTTAAAGGAACTAAATATTATAAATTAAATAGAAACGTATTAAATTTTGTGTGCAAATATAAAATAAAACTCGTATTTTTCTTGCAGAAAATGTATAAATATTATCTTTATTATAAAATAAAATAATCTTTTTGTTTTATATATTGATATCAGCTTGATATAGCTCCTTAAGGCCGATGCCGTAAAGCCTCAACAAGCGATCTTTTGTCTATTATTTTGGTTCGCTTGCGTGACATCTACATCGAATATTAAGTGGTGTTTGCATACGCCAAAATAATTGTTATGACAGTTGGTAGAACTGTCCTCTTGTCGGTTGGTACTGCTGAAATGTGAGAGCGCGGCTGACAGGAGAACGCGCGGGGAGTTAGTTGAAGTTTGACACGCGCCCGTCACAGTGCACGCGTCCTGTGCGTTCGCTGTGGCGGGCGACGTTTGTGACAATAAACAAATAATATGTGAAACAAGTGTTTATATTGTAAACCTGATCCTGCATCCTTCATCCAGTTAACCGATGTCCTAAATGGAATAGGAGGATATCAATATCAAACTTTATCTAGGGAGCTTTAACCAATCTTATCTATCATAACATTAACTAATTTATGTAAGCTTGTCCTTATCTTAGAGTTATTATTAATTTTTCATCCAGATAAATAGCTTGTGTTAATTCTGACCAAAAACCGATTACAATTTTTACAATTTTATTTTATGTTCAAATTAAAAATAACTTTAATTTACAAAATCTGCTGACCAACTGAAACATGTTTTTGTTTTATCTGGGAATATAAGATTTAGTCAGCCACCATAGTATTCTCATCTCATTGTACACGTATAATTTTTGATCTTATAGCTTCCGACTATAAAATCGAAAACTGCTGTTTCTCCTACCTTACCTCGAAATTTTTCACAAATAGTGTCTGCTACATCATGGCTCCATTTGTTCTCAGAAGTTGATAAGATTATCTACCATTTAAAAGAATAGCATAAACTTTGTACACTACATTTCGTCACTCTTCATATATATTTTCTCAATATACGGCTGCATTGACTTTAAGTGAGATGCCGAAGGAAGATCGCGAAAAGGTTCCTGCCCCTGAACCGTGTTCCCGCCCGGGAACATTCCGTATGCAAAGGGCGTCGACAGGCAGCCGGGTGGGCGGGAGCTAATGCCGCCCACCCAGGCGCCTCACGTGCCGCCCAGATGGATAGCGAGATCACTAGGGGATGCTGTTTAGGCAAGGCTAATGACATCCGCCCTGATTTTTATGCCTAAATTATAATCATGGAATAATATACTCAGAATTGTTACAGGACTTGTCACGAGTAAAATATTATGTACCTAGATGGTCAGGCCACTGGATAAGTATCCATTTAATTTTAATTTTATTGCCAATTCAAAAATAATATAAATAAATCTGTTTACGTGAAATTAAGGATCCTAGTCATTATTATTGACTTAGCGCTGTTTAAATAACGTTCTTTCGGTCATAATACGATATGACAGATCAGGTGATAGTTTTATGGGCATCCCTCAATGGCCAGACGAATAAGCGTCCCCAAATTCAAAGTAGCTTCAAAGCTTCTTGAATCAGTGAAGCCTTCTGAACCCATCTATATAGTCCTTGGTTGGGGCCAATCTGCGTTAGCCACGCGAAATATATTGGCGTACAGTGCAAACAACTTACACCCCAACATTCTTTTGAGTATTCCTACACCTCCAAATCTGAGGAAAATTTATCTGCTTTGTGAAATTTGATTCAACTTGTATCATAGATTTTTTAATGAATTTTGATAATACTAAGTAATAACTGAAAAAAAGGTGGTTGTGAAATTCATTACCTTTTTCAGGTTAGAGGATAATCCCCCAACTTTATAACCTACAGCTCGGAATCCACTCATCGTCCGCTATTACTAAGATTTATTACTAAAGGTGGTATTCACGGGACAACTTAGTCTTAAACCAATTTTGATTAACATAATTAATATGCGTTTGGTACTTGTAGGGTAAATATTAATTACACACCAACGTTAGATACTTAAAATTTCATATGGCAAAACGTAGGTTACTTAATATCATATATTTACCATACGCATTTAAATATATATTTCTAATAGCCCATATCAGTTCTCGTATTATGACGTTGTATTTATACTTTGTCAAAAATGTATTTATACTTTGTTTTTTGGTGAGTTTTTTTCTTCCAATCACGTAAATATTGCGTTGTTCCTGATAATAATCATGTGTATACCTTTCATTGCAATAAATTGTCCATTTATCTACTTAAAAATTGGTAAACATAAATTTAGAAATCATAAATGTTTGTTATATTTTTAGGTTTGCGATGATATTATTTTTTGTAAAAGCCATTAAAAAAAAGGAAAAACGTGATGCCTACGGTGTTTCACTTCAGAAAAAATTAAGTACAAAAAGCCGCCTCCATGGACAGTAAGGAGCTTTTGTCGCCCCCAGGCTTTCATGGCTTCAAGTAAAACAGTAATCTTCAAGTTGTGTTTTTAAGATTCTTCTGGTATTTAAGCTTTCATTATGCGTAATGCTTTTAACGTTTTGAAATGAAAAAGGATAAAATAAAAACATTTTGTATAAATATTGTTCATTTTAAATGTCAGAATTTTTATATGTTGTTCAATAAATTATGCTATTCAAACAGTTTGGACCTAGCCATTTGCAGTAATCAAGAACGGTCAAATTAGTTAAATTAAATTACTAAATGATGTGAAGATTTATTTTTCAATGGTCTGTATCAATATTTTTGGCTTTTTTTACAATAAAAAATAATTTTAACATCACCATCACTGCACGTCAGCTCCTTTAACTGGAGCATATGGTCGAAACTAACTGCAGCTTAAAAGCTTTGTCAGCCACCAAAGTCCTAACGTCGTCCCATTTCAGTTTTGCCTTCCAGCACTTTGCCAAGTACATTCTATTTATACTTCCCGACGGCCGTCCATAACAGCATGAGCATGAACAGCTCAAAAATTAGGTGTAATTTATCCTCTCCTGCGGAATATGATGTGCATATCCCAACCAAATCTAGCTTAATTTCTTGCACAAAGATGGGTGATTTATCCGTTCGCTCACCTCGTCATGCCTCGCAAAATCAAACCTTCGTACTTTCCGTTTTCTACATACAAATCTGCTTTCAAAACCCATTATACGTCTTCATTGTATATTAGTAAGATGCCAAGATTCGTAGCTAGATTGGGAAGATTTAAGCGCTATATAGCTAGATTTTGATTTGATCAAGTATAGGTAAACAAATATTCTTTTTTTTTTAAAGCTTTTTTATTGAAAACACCAAGTTTTTAAATAAAAAAATGACAATGTTATCGATGGATGATATTTTAACTGGCACACGTATCTCACCTTTTCAATTATGCAGACGAGATTGATGACGCTGCCCGCTTCCACGTGGTGCTCCCCAGAGCCCAGAATGAAGGCCTCGGGTATGACGATGTTGAGGTTGATGTAGTAGGACAACACGCCCGTGCTGGTGGAGACCTGCGGAGGACAAAGAGAAAAGGTAGAAAATAGAGAAAATAAAAGTAACTGCTCATCAAAAGAGATCGATGGGAATTGTTTCAGCGGGCTTTCAGTCATGAAAAGCTTTTAACAAAGCTTTATTGGTTCCTTGTTATTTTATACTCTTTTGTTGAGGCATGTCATTGTTCAGTTTTTATTTTAGTGATTTTTAACAAATAATATATTATTCTATCTTTAATGTATATATTCTGTGCATTTTCTTTAAGATGCAATCCATAAATCAAATACATAAATATTTCCTACCTTACGTTTTAACATGTTTCACAATTAAATCTTTCAAGCTCTATATATTTTTGACTTCCCTACATATTATCCTATAACTACCGAAAACTTACTGATAGGTTAAAAAAGTACCAATTATTGCATAAATTCGTGTTAAAAACAAATTTATGGCCCGGACCTAGTAACAGTATTCGACCGGGACATACTTTATCATAAATCATACATTTTGCTCTTGCCGACGGTCGGCACATGACTGGTGCGCCCGTGATGGGCTGTCGCACAGCTCCACTAGTGTCTATCTCCGTAACTAACACAAAAATGCCAATATGGTGACATGTACTATAAAATATTGTTTGTCGAAGTTTTAGGTACCAGTTAGCAAGGGCTATATCACGCTGATGTCAGACACTTTAATTAAAGACGTGGTATTCTAACATCAATAAACTGTGATCAATGTGTTTCATGTTAACAGAAAGTACTAACTTATTTCATACTGATATTTGCCATGGATACTGATGAGAAACTTGGAGTATTTGAATCTTTTTTATCTCTTTTGAAAGAGACAACTTACTTCAATAAATTTTGTTATCGTTTAAACTTAAGAAAAGAGACAATATTCTATACTTATTAAATATTCTAAGTACACAATGAAAACTGCGTTCCTTGTGTAGTCTACTGCTCAATTTTATTTACGTGGATATTGTTTTGTATAAGCACACGCATAATGAAAAATAATATTTCTGTGTGAATAATAAACCGTCGTATATGTGTGTAGGAGTTAAAAATAATAATTTTGTATTAGGGAAGAAACCAAAAACAAAGAGTATTTAAATATCCACCTATGGTGTTGAAAAAGAACCGACAAAACTGTTTGTCCTGAATGTTACAAACATAAATGAATGTTTGAAAATTGTTCTTTTTAATGTTATCACGATAATATATATAACTAAACACAGAATTAATAAAAATCTTGGTTTATTTCACTGATTAATTATTTTTTTCCCAAGTGATTTTTTTCATCTTTCCTTCAAAACATTTTTTTTAATGGGCGTATAATAAAAAAGAAAATGTCATATGAAACAGTTAAAGAATTTCTTTTATGTCGTTTATTGGTTGTAAACTTTTATATTGTATCATATGAGCAATATTTTATTAATGGTTCGGTATGATCTACGCATTTATGTACTCTTTGTCTGATTCCCTGGTACACATTCACATTCCGTATTGATCATAAAATAGACCATTAAATGACTAAACTGAATTGAAATATACCACAGGCTAATCTTTAAATATAAGGTAGGCATATAATGAACCTTGGACTGCAAACGACTCTATTAATGATAAATTCAGTTTACGTACAAAAAAAATACTTTTTGCAAACAAGTTTTAAAATTATACAAAAGCCCAATGAAAAAAAAATACTATAATATGTAGAGTGCATTGCAAATTTCATAAAAAATAATTATACATGTAATATGGTTGCTTGAAGCTAATGATGAATACAAGTATATGTTTTGTATCAGTTATTGTGGTTACTCTTTCATACAGTTTAATCCTATCCACGAGACGCTAATAATATCTTTTAAAAAATATTTGTTTTTGAAGAAAGAAAAAAAAAGGAACAAAAAACTAATAACGGCTGTTAAATTATTTAAAAAATGTCCAATAAGACATTTGTTTTGAAAATTTCTACGCATTATTTTATACTTTAAGTAGTGCATATTCTGCAGTCGATCAATGATGTTTAATAGAAGAATAAATTTCAAATAATGTTTTGCTACAAAATATGACAATCTTAAATAAACCGAATAAAATTATTATTTTTCGTTCTAATATAATAAGGTATTCGTAAGCCAAGGTTCCACTGTAAATGTTTCTTAGATTCTGTCGACCCATGAAAGTATTGTTTATCTCTATATAAAGTTACGCGATTACCGCCCATCTGATAGTTTCAGTTATGAGTTACATAATATTTTTATTGCCGTATAGATTTGGCAGTAAAAACTCCACACAATTTTGAAATAAAATACCACGTAATGGCGTACTTAGAAAGTGGCTTTGCTCTAGAAGAAAAGGCACCAGGATTAGGCTCTCGATCTCTTATCTTCCAATCGTTAAAACTCGACTTGTAAAACGGGCGACCTAGGCCTGGGGTAGTTAATAAAAGGTCGTGGGATGAGGTCAATTCAGTTCTTTATAGAGATTACGTGAAAAGCCTACTGAGTTGTGGGACTGGGCGCTTCGGCGCTTCAGTACGCCGGTGGGCACCATTTTTCAAAGGTCTTTCAGTATTGAAAAATATATCGCAGTTTTTAAGGTATAGTTGTTTTAAAATTTAAAATACGTGAATAATAAGTCTAATTATAGACGTACATAATATTTTTAAATTGTTTCTTATCAAACTTTATGTATGGTGTTTGGAAGCTCAATATAACAAGCATTTTTATATTACTACCAATATAATTGTGTACACATTTTAATTCAATAAATGTAAAAAAAATCCTAGAACATTCATCATTACAAAAAGTTACCGCACTTCAATCGACAATAAATGCTGTCAGTTTCCACTATTAATGTTCTGTCCATAGACATTTATAAAACCAAAAGTACAACCTAGGAACAAATTTGGCTTCCGACGTTCTTTGAGGCGGAAGCCCGGGGACCTAAAAGGATTGCTACTTCAGTATCCGAAGTATATTTGAATGCATTTTTAATCATGATTTTTAAACATATTGTGTATATATTAACATATCATAATATATATTATATATAAGCCCGAAAAATTCATCAAGTCAACCAGCATGACGGGATTCTCAATATGCAATAATTTATCCAACTTTGGTCCATATTAAATGTTGCTGTACTAAAGTGAACATACTAAAATCACTCTTACAATGTCCTTTTACCAATAGCTTTTAAGATTCT
Organism: Glossosoma conforme; assembly: GCA_022606575.1. Classification (NCBI taxonomy): domain Eukaryota; kingdom Metazoa; phylum Arthropoda; class Insecta; order Trichoptera; family Glossosomatidae; genus Glossosoma; species Glossosoma conforme. The sequence goes on from JAGTXR010000001.1 coordinate 1,507,717, forward strand.
ATAGTAAAAAATATTGGTTTTTAATAGCCTAAAAATATTTTTTTATTATCAATGACCTAATAACATTTAAGTAATATGGGACGATTAGGACGATGCTTTCAAGGCTGGATTTAATCCAAAATATAAACTTTATAAAAGACCGTACATGAATAACTGTCGCAGACTAAAGTTACAAAACATAAAGGAGTGAACGTCCTAGTGGAGATGCAAATATAAAAATAATGACTATTCATTGAGCATAAATTCTTAGTAAAATTAAAAATACACTTTATAATATGGCTTGAAATGTGTAACTCCTTTATTATCGAAGACTAAAATAATGTTATTTAAATTGAAAATGCATTATAATGAATCCAGTCACGTTCGTGCTTAAAATTTAAGCATCTAATGGAATTCAGCATGTTTAAAGACTTCTGAAGAAAATTTAATTAAACGGTTTTTCTTTGAAAGCCAGTTTCTATCTCACAAAGGTACTTTTTACTATCAATTAGAAATGTAAAATGCCTCTGTTCTTTGGATTATTGCCTAAAGGCATTCAGAGGGTTAGAATAAGATTCAATCGCAGATAATTTAATAAATTTATTAAGGGAAGCAGTTAGATACTTTTCCCTTTATATCGCTGTTACAGATCTAATTTAAGATATTTTTCGAATGGGAAGAATGAACGCTCCTACAATGGTGGTATCGATTAAAGAATTAAAATTACTTCTGACATAATATTTCACATTACAAAATTTTAACTACATTTTTTAAAATACTATTTATAGAGAAAATATTGATAGATCTTAAAGAAAATTTTGCCATATCTTTATTATATGGCGTTTGCCTTATTTGAGTATGGCTAATAACTACTTGTAGAATATTGCTTCACCATCGTCATAGACTACAGCCCAGCATTCACGCATCATCTATTTATACCTTTCCTAATGCGTGTTATTAATTGACGTGTACAACCAATTTTGCTTAGTCGCCTATGACTGACATTCAATGGTTGAGGTATCAAATTCATAATAATCGAAAGAAACTCATAGAGCTCAGAAATCGATAAAAAAATTTAAAATTAATTTCTGTCGATATTTAAACCAAGATACTAAATTAATTTAAATTTAAGAAGTAATTTATTCAAAATATTAAGTTTTGATTCACAATTTATTTTCAATGATCACATGTTTCGGCCTCCTTGGAGACCATCTTCAATAAATTACCATTTATGAAGATGGTCTCCAGGGAGGCCAATACATGTTATCATTTAAAATAAAATTTTGAATCAAAACTAAATATTTTTAATTTATATATTTTTTAATTAAAATTTATTTAAAATTATAATTATGCACTTTCACCAAGTATTGTCAGTTGATAACCTTAATTTTAAAGAGAATGAAACCCACAATCTTCAGTCAGTTAAAAAAAAGTTTTACCTCTAAGCCATATTCACAAACGTTAACAATGAAGTGGAAATGAAATATTCATACAATTGTGATATAACTACATTGTGATGGTTTTTCGGAAATAACTAAGGTTTATGACTTTTAATCGTAAATAACGTTAACTTCATCGTCAAACTGTTTTACAGATCTTTTTCGAATATTGGTAACAAACTTTTATTTAATTTAATGATGGTGTTGATGCTGCTAAATAAATAAAAATAAGCTTAACAGAAAAAAAAAATGTAGTTACAGCCTGAAAATTAAAAACTTGTATTCACACCTTTAATAATATTCTGATCATTATTTAATGTATACATAAGAATGAGAATATTTTTTGTCAAATATATTACCAATTAGTGAGTCAGAAAAAACATCCATGGAGGAAAAACTGGACTGAGTATAAAAAATATTCGCTTATAATAATACTTTGAACGGTCCTCGTATTTCCCAGGGGAAGGCTTTTTGTTTGCCACTTGAGCAACGACCAATGCACAAAAGAGGTTGGCGTTGACTCAACAGCCCGCCTTGTTGTTTACCCACAGCCAATTCTGACTTGTTTGCAAAGGCAAGTGTTTTTATATGAGGGGTGGCATGCAATGGTGCTACGACTCTTCGGTCTATGGTGCTACGAAGCAGCCGCGTAGAAGTACGGTGTAGAACAAGTAAAGTAGGTGAATTGGAGTATCGACGCAAACGTCACTCAAGAGTGGATAAAAAACCTAATATGAAACTCATTTAATAAATCAACCAGTTGAAACAATCGAAAATCTAAAAATATTTCTGAAATTTTGAAACATTCAATTTTATTTTAATGGATTTGTGTTTGATCCTCAGTTTAGCTTAAACTTAAAAGTTTGGTTTTGTATATATTCTCTCCCTTGCTTGATGTTTCTAATATACTGTATTTAAATTTACGGTTTTATTCGATGATCGAAGTAATGAAAAATCAAACGCTTATTGTTCAAGAATGCGTTACTGATTGCTGTATACCGCCGTCGTTGGTTTGATTAAGACATTCATTAAAATTTGATCAATAACTCCTTGGATAATTCAGCTGCCTTATATTCTATCCCCTTGTCTTGGTGGCTTTTGAGAAATAAACGTAGTATGTACTCTGCAGAACTCCAGCTGCAAAGATAGCTAATGACAAAGCAAGGATAATAGCAACTGATTTAGCTGCGGAGTAACAATTTGTGCTGACTTTAATATCCATTAACATGATTTTCTTAAGCTTCTATTGTATATTTAATTTAATTTCCTTACTGTTAAATTTACCATATTATGGTTTTAAACTGTCTTTTATAATATTTTACGATACAAAAACACTGAAATTATACATTCAATCTCAATAAATAATTATGAGATTTTTTTATTTTTAAACCAATACCAAAACAATGTTTTTTGCATATTCTTATATTTTAAAAGTATTAATAAATAAAATATCACCTGACACTCGTAAGTTCCGTTGTCTCTCTTTTGGATGTATTTTATTTGTAGCGTCCAGTCTTCAGAACTCTCCCCATGGAAGATCTGTAACAATCACAAACAAATTGGTTATTCTATTATCATCAAATTAACTAAAATTACATATTCATCTGATTTATTTTGCATGGAATAATTAATTATCAAATAGTTCGCTTCAAAATTATGAAACAAGAAAAATCAACAAAAAATACATATACGAAATATGATATTTCATTAGAACAAATAATTTTTTTTTTTCAGTTCTAACAGACTTATCATCACGAGGGTATCGCAAAAGTAATAGGAAGACGCTATATAGGCAAATCTCAGACAATATGTACTAAGTTAAGCTCTGTACCCGGTATAAAAAAAGAAAATTTATACAACACAATTGCCTGAAAAATTATTATTTCTTTCATCAAGGACATTTTTAATATAAATTTAAAAATTTTACATATATAAAAAGTGAATAAATAATTTTAAAATATTTGATTTCACATTATTTATCTTAAATTATTGTACGCGTTTTGATCCATTCAGGTCCGTTTTTAAAATTTGAAAGACATTTCTGTAATAAATAATCCGAAATTAAATGAAATATTTTATGATTAAATTTTTAATTTCATTTTATAATTAAATTCATTATTATGAGTATGCAGTTCCTCCAAAAACTTTCAGTTAATAATCTTAACGTCAGATCAAATTACCAAATAAAAAATAAATATATATATTTTAAAGAGACTGTTAATTTTGCGAATCCACGTGAAATCGTTTGAATTATTGTAAATATTGTACATAAAGGTCATTTACCTCATCATTCATAAATAACCACTTTAAACAACTTATTTTTATTCAATTTTATATAACATTAAAATGTCGCTTAAAAAATGCTCCGTTGATAGTAAGAATAATGAAAACACAATTTTAAATCAAAAAGAATATTTATAAAACTAGTAACGTTGAGTTTTTTCATCTTAAATTAGAGTATATTGTACTGTTAGAGAGCTTTATTGTTGCAGAAAACGACCAGAATGCGAAATAAACTTATTTGCAAAAACAATTCTGATTAAATTAACAATAAAGGTATCCATTGGTATTTCCATACATCAAATATGCATTCATATGTATTTAAATATTCTAGACAACCTGGCACAATTTATAATTGTGAGCAATTCTACATGCATACAGAGCTTTCAGAGCTTGTATCAGAGCGGAGCATAATTGTTTCCGACATAAAACTTATTTATTAGTGAAATGTATTCGAGCTTTCCTGAAATTCAGCGCACTAGCGTCACTTACCAGAGTTTCGTTGATGAAATAAAACGAAACTCTTTCCCAGCGTTGTTAACAGTCGCGATTGTATCCCGAAAGCAAATTTTCACCGCCCGGTTCGTTCGGGCGCATAAAACTTTTCAGTTTGCAACTATAATAAATCCACTCGCGTAAAATGTATTGTGATGCAGACTATCCGGTGGAACTTTCAGCTGAAAGCGCTCGATGCTATGGAGTCAGTCATGTCGAAGCTAATTGCCCAATTCTGCTAAGTGGCACTGAAAAAGCGCTGAAAAAAGATGTAGCGAGTAATTCAGATTGAAGTTTCAAGAAAATGCAATCTGCTTAGTTTTAGTGCAACTGTAAGTTGGGGTCACCATTTTTTGAATGCAAATGAAATATTCGCTATTCTTCGAATATATAACTTTTGCTTTTGAAATGACAGACTTGTATCGAATTTGTTGAATATTGCCATTTATATTTAATTTAACCTTATTCAGCTAATATACCTGTTTATCTAATGTTGTATCATTTAGTCAACTATTAAGCATTTTAAAGAATAAAGCGCATTAAAAAAGAACTATCAGTGGGTCAAAACCCACTTATAATTTCTTTCAAGATGGTGGAACGGTTATTATCAACAAGATGTGTGATTTATTTCGATTGATGTTGAAAAGATTGTAAAGAATACTTGTACTCAGATTGTTTGAAAAAGTAAATACATATGCTGAATGAGTAACAGTTCGTAAGTTATGTTTTGGGGTGTTTTTTTTAAATTAATTATAATAATATTAGTCCAGTAAATTCAACAAGTCATTGATTTAAATAAATAAATCCAAAAAGCAACAAAGATGACTCGTTTATTGCCTTAAATGAGGTCCTGGGAGACTCAAGTAATGAGGAATATAAGATAAAAGTTTGTAAGTCACACAACACTGAATCACAATGTTGTAGAACTGAACACTGCTTAAAATATCCTCATTAAAGTTATAACAAGAACAAAGGCATTTTTTAAAGATAATGAAATATTTTTAGGTGTTTTTTTCCATAGCTAGAGTATTTTTTTAGAGGATAAGTTATATAGATCTCGGAAAATTGCTCCGTGGCTTTTCGGTGAGTAATATCTGTCAACCAAAAACATAAATAAGTACCACAATATCTTCACGTGTGGCGACCGTCTTGAAGAAGGCGCTGTTGGAGTGCATTGTTGCTATTTCCAGGCACTCCGTCGACGCTACTAAAGTGAATTCTTTGCTATGCAAAGAGGGCGAACAATGCCCGAGGCAGCCGACTGGATTGCATACTTGATAAAGTACAAGTACAGGCCCTCGAACAGTGGTCCTTAACCAACAAAATGTTTAAATGTCCCTTAGATCAATGAAATTATGAAAAACACATACATATTACAAGGATAGATAATCGTTAGAAATATACACAACATTTGGTTTCATTTCACTTATTTTTTAAAATTATTAGAGTTTTCTCAGTAAAGGAAATTTTAAAAAACCTGTATTGGAAATTACAGACATGGATGATAACACAAATTTAATTTTTTTTTTGAGTCAAAATGAAAGTTTTAATAAAAAACATGGAGACAGGTCTTTAAGGTCATTTGAAATACGAAAGTAAAAAGAGATATGTGTTTCGTATTTTCTAAGAAGTGACAATTAATAAGCTCCCAAGTATAAATGTCTCCAATACTTGTAGAAGCACTGCCTTTTCTACTAGCACTCCGTATCCGTTTCGTAAGTATTTTGTAAATCATGCATAGTTTCATGAACTTTATTTGGAAAATTGGTACAAGACAGACCCTGAGCCAACAAGAAAAAACTGTGGCTTATGGCTGTGGTTTTTAGTGGTTAGACGTTAATTTTGTGAAATTACGTAGCAAAGTGAAACTATTTAATTTTTAATAAAAAAAAATTGCGACATTGATAACGTTGAGAGCCACTGTTCTTAGAGGAACTCACTTTTCTTACGCGAATTTTTTTGCACCAAGCTCCACCCAAATGCTAGATATTTCAGAATTTTTTAGTCACTCTTTCCGCCACCGTACAAGTGCAAGCTTCAAAGTTCATGAATACAAATTTCAGTAACAAAGAACCTGCTTTTAATTGTTGTTTTTAAAAGTAATATTGAAAATTTAGAACGTGCTTTGAGATTATATCCACCACCAATATATAATAGTATTCTTTGGTTAGTACCGACTATATAGTGCCTGTATTGTCCTTAACTATATGTTTGCAAATCTGTAAATTAAACCAAAAGCCAATTTAACCTTATTTGGATTAATGTAATATAATGATGTTAAGAGAATAAAATGAAAGCAACTGATATATTTTCTTCAGATGCCACAAGAAAGTATAAGCTTAGAGCAGTGGTTCCCAAAGTGGTCCACATGGGAACAATCACATGACCCCCAGGGGTCCATGGGATTGGAAAAAACATTATAAAAGAGTCATTACTACTTAATTATATTTTTATGAAGTATGATATTTCTTTAAGCACTGCCCAAGATGTAGATCTGGTTTTCTGGAACAAACGCATATCGTATTTTGTCGGCTATCACCTAACAAATGAGTTGTAATTTACAAGTAGATAAGTCGGCTGACGCCCGACAAAGGAGTGCTAAAGGTTAATTACTGTTTTTTTTTTTAAGTTTCAAAGTGACTATCAGGGGGAGGCCTAACTCATGCGGGAGGCCTTACTCATGCGGGAGGCCTACTCATGCGGGAGGCCTACGTTCAACAGTGGACGGACACAGGCTGATGATGATGATGATGATCAGGGGGTCCACGGATAACCGAAAATCGTGTCAAGGGGTCCACGAGTGAAATAAGTTTGGGAACCTATGGCTTAGAGTATCAAATTGTCTTAGAAAGTCACCTAGAACTTGTATATAATATACTCTATGGAACTTCTGTAGGAAAAGCTAATATGTGATGAGGGTGGTAGGCCAAATATAACCTGTTATTCTACAGCTGTATTCTTGTAAGCTTGCGGACTCTTACCATTCAGTAAGTTTGCCAAAAGCCATACATATAACATAATTGGCAAATACCGTGGTAACTTATAACGTTTAGAGCGGCAATTGATGTCAACAATACCCTTTTGATTCAGTGCAGGTACTATATATGACAAAATATTGCTCGTTTTGATGAAAAACAGATCTAGTTGAAAACAGGCATAGTTGGTTTCCAAGGTCCGCGGTTCGCATCCCGCTTCTGCCGTTATTTTTGTGCTTGGATTGACGCGTTGAAAAAAGAATTTTATGTATAGTATATGTATATTTTAAGTAAAAACAGATCTAGTTAACAAATGCAGCATGATGTTTTATTTTCTGTGTGTGCTAATAATATACATCATTTTCAGAAAATTAATGTAAAAAGATGTCCTCAAAATCTCACAGGATGAATGACCGCGGAGCTGCCTCCCTCTCACATCCGGTTACGGAAAGCTAAATTAAACATTCTCGAAAGTGTTTTGAAAGGAAAAAAAACATTGCGTTTTAAATTAATTTATTTCTAGTTGAAATACTGAATAAATATAGAAATTTGTTATTTAAATGGTGTTGGATAAATTTTATGTAAATGAATGACGGCAGCTTAAGTTAAATAATTATTAGATGATTATGTTCATGAAATTATTCTCTTTTAGTGAAAACTCCATCAAAAAGTGGTGCTTAATATCAAATCATTAAAATAATAATAATCGATTGAATTCAATAATTATACTTTATTCTGTATCCGCTTTTTTTGGTGAAGCATTTGATCGTCATAAACTGCTACCACGAAGCTCTGAAAACTGCCAAGGTAAATATATTCATACGCACTTAATTCTGAACAATAAATGAAACATTTTTATAAGAAATTTACCACAATATTTATCAATACTTTAAAATAATTAGCTTAGCATGATAATAACAAGGTAAAAGGTATTTTTTTAACGTAAACATTTAAGCAATAACAATTATAATAAATTTGTATTATTTAACGTAATAATAATCATGTTATTTTTTCTGGAGTATACTTACACATCTGATCTATTAAATAACTTCTTAGGTTTTCACGGCCAGATTTGATATTGTGGCTTTTGGGCTTAGCCGTGTGTGGTGAACTTCCTTCAACTTATATTTCGATCGCCATTGCAGGGGTCTTCTTCAGTATTGATGATTTATTTAGTTTTGAGTTGGTTTATTCAGATTATCTTTTTACGAGCGATATTGATTTATATCTCCATGGCAACTAAATAGTCAAGTTTCATTCCGGAGAATCGTAAGTATGTGTACTATTATGCATTGTTACATCCATACAAATAAAATGGTGTTCTCTATATAGAGAGGCACATTAATCATTTATTGAGGCATATATTATGAAAACAGCGTAATTAAAATACCGCAAATTAATTAAATGATCATTAATATACTCATAAGAGAATTCAGGTTATAATTTTTATGTTTTTATTTCAGTATTTAGAAGGTTTTTGTGTTGCATATTATAAGTAATCATAAATATTTGAATTTTTTTGTATTGAAATGCGAACTATTTAATCGTGGAAAAAAGTGTCAACGCAAGTCCTCTAGTTCAATCGATTATGACAATACAAAACTGCTAGAATTGAATGGGCGATTTTTTTTACGATCGTAACGCTGATCGCTCTAAATGGCCGGATCAAACGCGATAAGCGATCGGCCGAAACTGCACAATAAATAAAAAAATGAAAGGTTTTATAAATAACTCGGTGGAAAAAGCTTTTCCTCTCGTCGGTGCGAGCTTTGCAGGCTAATGGTGCGTAGCCCTCCGCGGGCCGTGTGATAACTTGTGCACGTTTCATCATATGTTTCAGGCCGCGATAAATCTGCATTTATTTTTTTAGCGCCGAGCACGAAACCTTTCAGCATTAAACTTATTTAAATACCATTAACATAAAATTTAATTCATCAAATTGGTTTCAAATGACGTAAAAAATACAAAAACAATAAGATATACAAGTGTATTAATTATTGTGAGTATATTTATATAAAATATATCATTATTTATCCGCTCCCCTGACTGCAACATAAGATCGTCACAAATCTTTCGCCACAAAATTATGTCAGATCTGATTTTTGAGCTTCATTGTACGTTGAGTTTTCGATAATTTTGTAAGATGACAAAAGCCCGTGGTCTTGAATTTAAAATCTTTGATATAAATACTCTCTTATATAACCAAAGCCAAGTGTAACTTAATTTCTAAAATGTCTTTACTCTTTCACTTTTCATTTTTATACAACGCCTGTATTGTTATTATACTTTTTTACGGCTGTAAATTTTGGCACCTGAGCAAACGTTACAAATACACCTACGTAATGCGAGTCAAAGAAATGTGCTTACATAAAATACTGTGGTTTGATGGTATGAAATTGAGAGGCATGATATTATAATGGAGCCTTGATTAAGCATTTCATTGATGAACTGTTAAGAGACAATATTGATTTTGGCTTACAAATGTATTTTTATTTTATTCATTTATTTTTAGCATTACACTCCTACAACTGCATTTCGTTCAAGCCTGGGGTATCAATGCCGTGAAAGGCAACCGGAATAAACATATATATATACACAATATACTCAGCAGAGTTGCAGAAAGCAGGACTTGTGTGGTGTTAGATGAAGACCATAGTGGAAGACATATCTTTCAAGCATAATTTTGTGTCACCATGTGAGATATACCAACTTATAGAAAGCGAATATGGAATAATAGATGATTTTATTGATTGACATAGTGGTTTTATTTTATTATCTTTATCTTATACTTAACAAAACAACAAAAGCTTCAAACCTACTTAATTAAATACGAATAACTGTTTGAAGCTTATTTGTGTTATCTTTTCACAGAAACCATCACATCAATAATTAAGTTATTCGTGAGGAAAATTCAGTTCTGTCGCTCGCTGTTTATGCATTTATACTCAAGTAAATATTAACGATCAGTAATTACAAATTTCATTGGTTTTCAATTTCGTACGCGAGCGAAGCCAAACAACTGATCATTAAAATAAACTGTTTTCAAACGACTTGTGACAAATTATTTCTACGTGTTACCTTTTTTCATATAATTATTACTGTAATGGACGTGAAAATGGAAGGTCGATTTATTTTGTACATATTGAAAATAGGTATGTTATTATTTAACGGCAGGTTGTTCAAATAACGAGTTAATTATATTATCACGTTTATATAATTTAACAACGCTAGATTATTTTTTGAGTTATAAAATGTACGTAACAATGTAATTACATAGCTAAGACATATGTTTTATTGACGAATATATTAATGTTATAAAATTTCCCAAACACAAAGGCGTAGTATAATATTTTCTCATTTGTTATTCGATCACCAAAATTAAGGGACATAAATCTCAAACTAAAACATCTGTGAGTCTTCCTAGTTAACCACGCGCGTCGTTGGTTTGATTGAGATGCTTTGAAGATCAATAGGATACTGTAAAAGCGGCTATTTAATCGTCGGATCGTAAAAAAGATCATTGACGCTTAAGAGCAAACGCTATGTGAATAAAAAAAGGGAAATTTAGTATGTGTTTCAAACAAAATTTTTGGTGAAATGGAATTATTTGATTAACCTGAGGATTAAATTACTTTATCTTATGAGGCGTCTCAATCAAACCTACGACAGTTGCATATATGGTCAATATTGATCACCATTGTTGATCGAACCTAAAATGCACTCACATAATGATTTTGACATAAAATTTTATATTTTCAATGTTTTGAGCATTCACTTTGAGATCCATAATAAATTATAAATATTTATTTATTTATTTACCATGTTTTCACATGGATCACGTAACAAAAGTTCTCTATTAGGAGACTGCAGTTTCGACTAACTCGTAGTCTTTCTCAATCGTTCTGTAGTTAAAAGATAACTGAGCTGCGTTGTTCACTGATAACTGAGCAACGCAGCTCAGTTATCTCTTAACTAGAGAACGATTGAGAAAGACTACGAGTTAGTCGAAACTGCAGTCTCCTAATAGAGAACTTTTGTTACGTGATCCATGTGAAAACAAGGTAAATAAATAAATAAATATTTGTAATAAAATTTTATTTTATTTACTACAATTCAATCAAATAATTTTCAATATAACACGATGGTAAAAGATATCATATTTGTACCCATGTGTAGAATCAACACTTTTTCAATGCGTTCAATGAAATCACTGATCGCGTTACGTCTCTTGAAGGGAAATATTTTCTTTGAAATGCCTTTTTAAATATATCAAAGAGGGAATCCTATTAAAACATGAAAACATTTTTTTATTAAATTCATAAAACGGAAAAAACAAGTCAACATACTCATACTATTGTATATTCTGGTATAAAACGATTTCCCAAACTAACTTATCTAGCCATCGCCTATCAACGCGTAAATAATTCACTCCCTGACTAAACACCAAAGCAAGCTCGCGCAGTCGTGCGGATCCCGACCAAGTAATTGGATACATACGGGGACTCTGTAATGATCCAGGTTTAATGAGTCCCGGCGTGTAGGCTGATGGGGTCTCGGGGGAGGACCCGATGATTCGCCAGGCTTCCATGGGCCACGAGCCCTGACAAATCCACCGGAAACTCTCGATTTCAGGGAGCGTTGCGACAGAATGTAAATGTCAGATTGATTTCGAGGCTTTGTTTCAATTACGTCTCAAGTTGTAGACAAGCTCAGAAAGATTAAGAACCTTTGTTACTTTTATGCAAATCAGCGCATTTAAGTCCAACCGCATATTTGTTTGTCAAAAACTTTTGTTATACACATTATATTACAATTTATACAGTGGTATACCTCTGAACTTACAAAATTAATGCATTTGCCTACATTCAATAGGAGGAAAGGAATATTGTTTCCTCAGGTTTATAAACTTAAGGTGCTTTTAGGACGAGAGCGCTACTATCTGCTCAAATGTAAGACAGGCTCGAAAAAAGAAGCTTTGCGATTTTCAATGCTTTCCTTTATGTTTCTTCCATTTTTACATAATTTATATAAATTTAAATTAAATACAATATGAAAAATCAGATATAAAAACATGAACATATTACTCATAGCTTGGACATATTATGTAACATTTATGGAACGTGTACTGTGTGGGAGTTTAATGAAGTAAATAACGTAGGTGGTTTGACAACTCAATGTCAAAATGTGTATTTAAAATGCTGATAGTTATCAACAGGTTACCTTTAAAATGTCTTTTAGAAACATGTGCTGAGGGGCTTGGTTTATACTCGTAAGTAAATAACATGCTTACCATGTGAAACTTTGAATTTCAATAAGATTATAAGCAAGTATTATTGTATTATTTTTTATATAAATTTCATAACTGCACCAAATACATCATAGGTGGTGTCTGATTGAAACTTCTCCTGTAAAATTTTCAAAAAAAAAAGTTTTTCCTCTTTGCCATTTAAGTCTTTATATTTTCATGATAACGTTTAATACCTAGTTAAAAATTAATTGTGTTAATGAATAATTCTTTAAATATAAATATATATATTCCTCAAAATTTATGTATAGTATATATATATATAAAATAGTATATAATGAACGTGATGCCATTTTCACTTAAGTTATATTTAACAAATACAAACAAATGTACGAGTTCTTCCATTTATTTTCGCGATAGTATATATGTACTTATTTACTGGTATAAAAAAATATATTCATTAATTACAAATATAAAAATGTATTTCTTTAAATAGTAACCATATTGTTATTTTCCAATTTCCACAGACGTATTTATATTTCTTAAAATTCTGATTGGCTATTCAAAACAAAAACAATTCCACATCATTTAATTATATTTTCTGGCTTTAATTTAAATATCTTTATTTGTAATCCAATTATTGTGTAGGAGTCTTAAGTAAGTTAGTCAATTTGATGTATTTTAGATGCAACATTACGTTGAAAAATTGTCTCGAATATTGAGTACGAATTTTTATCAACAGAAACAATACATTAATAGTAAGTCTGTTAAATATTTTATTTATTCATGTCGTAATGACATATAATGATTTCGTAATGTTTTGAAAATTAATTGCATTAGTTTTGTTCATAAATAAATAAAAATGTATGTTTCGGTGTCTCTATTCCAAAAGTGAAAAATTTTCTTGGCGAACAATATTTTTGTTATGTTTTATGACTCGGTTGAAATATTTACATTTACTTTAGGTACATACATTTCATCGTATAAGCACTGAATGTCCTAACGGGAACATTTATTTGGTTACCTCTGAAATAAATATTTAAGCGGAAACGGAAACAAGCCTGAAAAATATTATACACACTGTGTTTTTCACGAACGAGTAATTTTTGATCTAAGATGTGAAAAATGCTTAACTCATATTCAGTATTTTCGTATTTAATTGTTTTATGAAATAATATTTATTCACGTTAATGTCATTTTTATAAAAAAATATTTTTAAATTCTCTCTTTGAATACATTATTACCATTGGATTTGGGACTTTTTTCAGATATAAATTTTTTCAATAATTACTTTCAGGAAATAACAATTAGTTTAAATTAGTGAAATTGATGACCCTTATACAGAGTGGCTTGACACTTGATGCAGAAAAGATCATGAAAAACGATTATAGCTAGAAAATAAAAAAAGACATTTTCAATGCGCTTACTAAAGACGTATTAACGAAAAACCGAAACTAAAACTGGTATGTCAATTTCTATCTGATAATTTTAATGCTGAATAAACGAAAAATTATGGATGACCAGTTAAAGCTGACACAATAGAGGTGTTTAGTTATGGAAAAAAGCGTATATCAACTGTCTGAGAACAAATATATCGAGTTTGACCGTTCATTGTGATGGCTATTTAGATAAATAAGGTTTTTTCTGTGAAACAATAAATTACTTTACGAAGATCCAAGTGTATGTCATAACTTAATAAAAGCATTGTACTCTAAGCTATGTTGTCGCTGGGTTAAAAAGATTGGCCGGAGTAGGAAGTCCGAGATTCCGTTTCCAGGGGGCACCACGTGGCGGTTCTGTTCATGCTCTCCTGACACGAAGAAGAAGAAGAATAGGACTCTAAATTATACAAATATGCCTGACATATTAAGTTTATTATTTGTATTTTATAATATACTTAAAGTATATTGTATATATACGTTTCCACATTTAATGTCGAAATATTTACGTTTTTTCTTTATGGTCATAAATTTTAATTCTGCACAATGGGGAGCGTTAAATCGCCAACCTTTTTCCTGTTGTTTTGGAAAAGGGAAATGGATTTATGTGAATTGTTTGCTCACCCGAAAACTTTTTTCGTCGACAACGCAGTTTATTTTTTCAGTTAACCTCTAATAAAACGATCATATTATTCAAATTAGCGACTGGATATTTTCCTTTTTGTAAACATTTTCTTTTTTAATTTTTTATAACCCACCAAATCCAATTGGACAAGCACATGGATGTGTTTTTGGTTCACTAAGTGTTACTTAAATCATTACTACAATCAATACTCCTATGAAATCAAATAGTTTTCCTTGAACTCAACCAGGTTATTTGTTTAAAAATAATAATAATAATAAGTTGTGATACACAATAAACTGACTTTGCTTACAGCTTAAAAAAAAATCTGCGTTAATCATCATTTAAAAAAAAGAAAAAATAGGAGAACAATACCATTGACAAAAAAGGACGTGTATATAATATTTAATATTACTTTATATTGAAACGATTACCGACAGCTGATGAAAGTGCTCCTTAATGTTAAAATTATTCACAAAATGATTTTACATATATAAGGTAAAAAGGTAAAATTACTATATAGTATTTACTTCGTTCTTTTGGCTCGTTTTATTTTCAATATTCACTTGTTCTCGTGGGTTTTGATGTACCGACAAATTCTAAATTTGAATGTTTATTATTAAATTTAAATAATATAAGAAATTCACTCACTTGAAAACGCTCATCATTTGTGTAAATGGACATCCCAGAGGAGAGGATATGCCAGTCTCTTCGTCTCACCCATGATATTTGCTGAAAGAAAAATACAAAAATAACAATAAAAACAAGACTAATAATTACAAAAAAACGTTAAAAAAATACATTAAACAAATTTGTTTTAATTCAGCTCCATGACTTACAGAGAAATGAGTTTGTAAAAATATATTGAAGGGTTGCCTCCAAAATCAAATGAATAATAAAGTTTAATATTCAGTGATTTTACAAAGCCTATTTTTAAGAATTTGCTAAGATACAATTTTACTGCGTTTAACGTATATTCAATTACGTTATAAACTTTTCTATCAGTCATTTTGAAACACATTTTGACTGATAAATAAGCAAAAAAAAGCACGTTGCAACTACTTCCAACTATGACTTTTGTCTAACTGTAATATGGAAGTATTTTGTGTCAATTTTCTCAGCTCATTGTTCTTTACAAAGTTTAACCAGCATGTCCTTAATATCTTTATAAAAATGGAATCCATAATACAGCTGCAATATATTTTGGAAAGAAAGTTTTAAGATAGTTTAATCTGAGATTATACAATGGTTTGTTTTGTTAGATACCAAAGTTAAGAATAGCAGTATAACTGATGCTATTTATTTGGTATTTTATTTAAGTATTTTTAGGAGGAGCACCTAGTTTAACACCTAGCGTACAAAAACTTTTTTTTTCATCACGTTATCTATCCTGTGGGACTTGAAACTTGAAAGAGATGGAGCATAAGAACATAACATCAAGTTACTTTTTGTTAATCTAAAAGACAGCATTTTAAGTTACTAGGAGCTAAGATTTTTTTTTCTGAAAGCCATATACTCTATATTTTGAACGAATATGATACGAAAAGAATTATATATTCCACATGTGGTTAAAAAATGCTATACTATGGTGTAAGAAGCAAATATCTATATGGACCAGCGGTTTCAGCGATGTGTACATCAACGTATCCAAACTTTGCACACAATTAATAGTCCAAAATTTAATATAAATACTACGTTTTTATGCAAATGTACGAATTTTTGTGCAGCTAGCGTTAAAAAAGATGACGGTGTTAAATCAAAACAACGACAAAATCCGTCAGCTTTTTTGCTGTTCACTGTATATCTATAGATATTGTTTCGCTTGAACCAATTTTAATGAAAAATTGAAACAAACCCCACTGTCTCCTGAATTCTTCACTGGGCAGTGGAGGAAGGCATTCGATCCGAGTTGCGCGGTGATGTTGGTCATGGTGTTGTTGTCAAGACCCCTGTGTATCTCCCCAGGTCCATACCATAGTTGCCTCCAGTCAGACTCTCCTCCACTGGATTCCACTTCCCTTCGAACTGAACAGAAAATAAAAAAAATTACAAGTGATAAAGTTATGAATTTTGCAGTGTATTGAAATTGGGATCTCATTGACATGATGTTAAGTTACTAAATACGATATTTGTTACACAAGGTTAAAGAATATTATCTATTTAAAATAAGCAAATTTAATAAAAACTGTTATTTCAACCTTACCTAACCTAAGAAACGGTGGACGTGAGGATAAATAACACAAACCGTATACAAATGACCGGTTCATGGCATATTTTAATGATTACCACTGAGCCAAAATATTCAGCACATCGACTCAAAAAACAAACAAATATTCATATTCAATGTATTTTATTAAAAATTGCATTTTTTATAAACTATATTCATATTTCGTTGCAAGGTTAAATCTTTAGATTAGGTTATGTAAGCCTAGGTAAGGTTTAAATCTTTAGCTTAGGTAGAAGTGAACCATCTAAATGCCATTCAAGTTATATATTTAATTTGATTTATGTTTATATCTATATCGTTTTGCTGAAAATGTAAAATATAAAGAAATCTACATTGGCTTAAAAGTATGCTAAAAATGAAGGAATATATAATTTTTATACACAGTACATATTGAAACATGTCAATAAAACCTTTTACCTGTTATTAAAGGTAATTTTTGTTGTCATAGAATATAAAGCATCAAATATATTCTTAAAGTAAAAAGATCATAAAGATAGCTTTGAGTCATAGTATTACACATATTTTTTTTATATTAATTTCCTTTATACAATTTGTGCGAGCGGAAAGCATGTATACAATATAAGTTGGTTTAAAAAAATAGTGGTTATTTTTGGATGAAAGTTCGTTGGCTTTTTAAATATGTATGAAAATATTTGAAATAAATGTCATATTAATTTTTGCTTGCGTATTATTTTTTAACATACACATTATTTTATTTAAATTTAAGCCTTAATTTTTTTAATTATTTCACTAACAAACCACTTGATTTAAATATTATTCTTAAAACTTTATTGTTTGATAGCAAAAACGTTATTTCAGCACATTTTTCAGTAATATAAATTTATATAATCATAATTTTAGGCAATATTGAAACAACAAAATTTGTTTTTTTTTTTAAAGAAAATAAATAAAATTTATGCGAGATTGTTACAATTTTATTAGAAAAGTATCAAAAATAAAAATAAATAATAATTAACCAAATCAAGAAAATATATTTCCCTTGTAATAATTACATTTTTTTTATGTAGTTGTTACAAAACAATACAATACAAAAAATGTAATATAATTAGGCAAAAAAGTAAGGCTCATAATATTGAACTATGATACAAATTAAAATAATTTAAACGACTAAATATTGTTGTATATTTTTTTTCAGACAATTTAATTTTTAAAATATTCATTTTGCGACAAGGGCATTTGCGACTTGTAACAAATTAAATAAATTGGTTAGAAAATTTTTTAAATGGAAATAAACCACAAAAAGTACTATTTATGATTATTTTTTAAATCGTTTATCGACCTCTACCATGCAATGATGATGAATTTTATGGTATATCGCCTATTGAATGCTTTCATATGACATATGCTTTTAAAACCGTTAACAATATAAAAATAACAAAAACCAAAGAAGTTTAGGATCATATTAAAAACTATGATCAATAACGTCAAGATATTACTCAGTATAACATTCTTATGTTGTGTGTTTTTTATACATGACATTTGTCAAAAATTGTATGCAGAACAATGTCAGAATTAATAAATTAATTAATGTACAAATCAAATATATTCACTGTCTATGAAAAGTATTTTTTTGGGTATTTTTACCTGAAAGTTGAATGATAAATATGTTATATTTTTGTTGTGATTTTAAATATTTAATTATTTTTTCAAAGTCATCAATTTATGTACATTAAAAGTTAATTTGTATACAAATTGCTTAGCTTGCTCCTATAAGAACTGTGTATTTTATTTAATATCAAGCTATTATACTTAATTAAACATTTTAAAAAACAGTGAGTATTTTTATCCTTTTAGTATTTGTTACCCCATTTATAACCCAAGAAATACTTAGTCAATTTTCATAATACTTAACTTGTTGACTTTTTCTCAGTTTCGAATATTTAAATAAATTATTAAACGTTAGAAAAACATCACTAGAAATTTTTAAAATTAATTACTTTTTTCATACACTTAATATATAACGGCATTTAATAATACTGATTCCCGTACCGCCATCTCTGAACACTTGAACTTCATAAAATTTTAATTTGATTCAGCTTAAATAAGTTAACATAACATTTATTAATTCTGAGGCTGTACGAAGCTCGCTAGGTCACTAGCTTATATTATGAGACATAATCAAAAAATATTCATCAGAGGTTTTAAATACAAGGTAATCTTACCTATTCGTGATGTGACCCCGGGCCCAAAGCCGAGCAATGCGGGTGGCAGACATATAAGAAGAAGGACCGCAGCGGCCATGGCGGTTCGCGGCCCTCCCATTCCGCGCCCCGCCACCTGAAATAATAAAAATACATTGAAATGAAATATTTTCTTGAACTGATCGCTACGTTTTTGATAGAAAACGTTAGATTAGAATATTTTTTTATTTTGAAATACGTGGCTAATATCTTAGGCTGTCTTTCTTCAAGCCCTCGCATAGTCGGGTCAAGCGCTTTTAATATGCCCAAAATAAAGATATTTACAAAAAAAAATGTATTTGCAAGTTATTGAATAAAATATTATTTAATATTGTCATATAAAAATTTAATCATTTAAAACATTAATTAGTTTCAGTAAATTAAAAACACATAAGCATTGATTTTCTGAATATTTATAAAGCAGCATAAGTGTTTGTTACAAATTGAAAATATAATTAAATGTGTGAACACGTATTGTTTTTTTTTTAAATATAAAGATTTGTAACTGTTAGTTAAATAGCATAAAATAAAAGGCTTTATTATCCTTATTCTCAATAGATGATGCATTTAATAAATAATCATTCCATATCCTAACCCTACCTTGTGCATATGTTCCTTAATAAAATCACTAAATAGCTTTATTTATTCTATAAACCTATAATTTTTAATTGATGCATAATCTCTGCATATCTTGCCGCATAAAAAAAACCTTATTTATCTATATCCGCCAACGTCTTATTCAACTGAATTTACTCTAAATGGTTGGTTATATTGTTAGATATTTTTTGTTTTGGTTTTTTTTAAGATTTCAGATACTTATTATGTTGAATTTGTAACAAGAATTATTGTAAATAAAGTGTAAACATAAATTGAAACACAGATATAGTCCGGTTTAATATATAATATTTATATCATATTTCAGGAGATAAAAAGTCGTTTTTCTTCAAGGAATAACTAACTAGCACTCCGATTTCTTAGTGACCTATTTAAAACGTGGAAATATTAAAAAAATATTTAATCTTTCCGATGCGAAGTGTTAAGTTTTCATGGTACGGAAACATTTTATTCAAGCATACTGCTGAAAATGGCAGTTTTATGATTCGATTTAAATGCCGAACCAGAAAAATATTTTTTTGATTTACGTTTCAATCAATTATCGGGTAGTGACATTATTTCCATGATAGAGGATTCAATGAATCGAGATGCTTTATGTTTTATCTTCGCAATCTGCAGCATTTTCATTTCCCATTATATTATGATTCTATCCATCCTTTTGATCTCGCTCGTTCTAGATTCAGAGGTCTTTGAAGTGCCCTCATGTATGATATAGGAATGGGCTGACCGGACCGTGGGCTGAATCTATGTTAGCACCTTATTATGTGGAACAGTTGAACATGAATGCTGTACTAGTAATTGTATGAAACACGGCTTATTACATAAGAAGCCATGTTCCATACAAAAATAGGTGTAAAATAATATGTTCTATTAGCGGAATATGAGTAATACAGATTTAATTTTTTTCAAATGACGTGACAAATATGTGCATATAAACGTAAAAATTCGAGTTAAATAAATGTTTAATGTGAATAAAGCCTTCATAAAAAAAAAGGTCAAGGTCCTTTACTGTTCTCTGATTCGTCCGCAGCTAGAATATGCTAGCGTTATATGGTCTCCCTACTATCGAACTCATATCGACCGGATTGAATCAGTCCAACATCCCTTCGCGTCAAGAGTTGCACGACTGATCGGCCTTGAGAGAGGTTGCTACTCCTATGAAGATATAGAGAGGCGACTTAATTTATCTACATTGGAGAGACGTAGAACAGTGACTGACTTGCTGTTTATTTTTAAAATTATGAACTCCATAATCGATGACTCGACATTATTGCAGGAAATTACGTTCAATGTTCCCTCCCAGTTCACTAGAGGCAGTGATCTGCTACATGTACGGACATCCAAAACCAACTACAGATTATATTCTCCTATGTTAAGAATGTGCAGACTGGTGAACTCCTCTAGTGACTTGGACTTTTTCGGGGTGGACCTTCCAGCATTTCGCAAATCCCTCTACTAATGTACTAGATCTGTTTTTTTTACTCATGTTCATGTTTTGTCTAAATGTATTGTCTTAGCTATCATATTGTTCTATTTTTCCATTTCATTTATTGTATTTTCTATTTTAAAACCGTATGTATTGGCCTAGGCCGTTAATAAAATAAAATAAAATAATTAATAAATATTACAAAGATCTGCAACGAAAAAGAAATGATACAAGGATGTTATATAAAGGTTTAAATTTAACTCGGTTTTAATATTTATTGAAATTTTACCTAATTATTTCAGTCTACTTATATATATATAATTTTACGATGACATTGGATTAAAAGCAATTTAATTTGTCGACTTAACTATTGATATTTGTGTAGTGTTAATAATTTAATTTTTTTATTTTTGTAAGATAAATTCAATTTAGGTTGTACTTGTACTTTAAGTACATTAAACCAAGATGAATGAATTTATTAGATTACAGTCTTATATTAATTGTAAAAAAACATTTTTGTTTTTCTTTTAAATGGACAAGTATTCATAGAATAATAAAAAGAAAAGCCAAATTTCTTAAAATAACGTCAACTTCTCCACATTAAGGATCAAAGTGGCTATTTATTAGTGTTTTACTAGTACAAGTGACGTTTATGGATATACTTTTAAATAACTTCACGAAGAGAAAATATATTTAAAGCTTTTCTGCAGGAAAAAAAATCATAAATACATTTTATAATTATAATGCATGAAACAAAAATACCTTATTGACTTTAAATTCTTAACACCATACAAGAATTTTATTTCAAAGAAATGAGGTAATTTAATTTGAAAAATGAAAATATTTATTTTGACTGGACAATAAATTTAATTTGATTATGTTTCCACAAGAGAGAAAGTTGCCATGAAAAACATTACGTTCCTGTTCATTGGTTTTGCAAAATTTTCAAATCATAACCATGTTGTGTGCCATAATTCGGAAGGAAAATTATACACATTACTAAGAAAATTGGACTGTTACAGCCTTAGATCATGAAAATTTAGGTCATTTACCTCAGCAAAAAGTCATACGTATATATAAGTATTATAACATTAGCACAATAAACTGGTACACTAAAAATGGCAACTATTTTTTTTGGAAGTATTGAATTCAATTAATGGGCTGTAATTATTTAGCAATTAGTGAGTAATAAATACCAAAAAGGGTAAGTATATTATAATAATATCACAGTAAAAAAATATTAATTTGCAGTAGAAAAAAAGTAAATTGGCAGGTAATAATTAATTATTGGAAATTATTAATATGTAAGGTTAGGTTTCTATTTCATGGGTCGATTGTTCATTCATTTTACATACATTTTTACCAATATTTAATATATTACTCCCATTTTATTTTTTAACTGACTGCATTTATAATGTCACAGTGGATACTGCCAATTAATTAAGTCTACTGCCGATTAATTTAATTAATAGCCAATTGTTTTAACTGACTGCCAAAACCTTGAATTAGTTACCGAACAAGAAATACAGGCATTATAAATATATAATATGAACGATTATTTAATGGTTGATTTTTATAATCAAATTAGTGCGATTAAACGAAGACGCTGTCAGAGAAGGGTATATAAATATTTTCAGTGTGCTCTAGATGTAAATGGACATAAGTATTTATACCGACGAAAATATATACTCTTATAAGATTCTTTTGTATTTCTTCTTCCTTTGTAGAGAGAATTGTTTTTTTTTTTCATAGAATGCGCTTAATTCTTTATAAACAAGAGCATTTTCTGTATGTCTTTCTGGAACGTTCACTTTAATTTGTGACCAAAGAGTTATGTCAGTTGCCAAAATCCATTTATTGTACTAAAACATCTCTGCGCTTGTAGGTAAACATAATAATATATATATATTTCTCGACGAATTAGTGATGTCAAGTAACGGCAGCCATAAATCCAAAGCAAATTTGTTAGTGATTTGTTATCTGATATATTAAGGCGAATATATGATGAGTCATGAATTTTTTTCTTAAAGGGTGATTCGTCAACAACGACTAACGTAAGGTTATTACTAATACATTTTATAATACACATTCAATGTTGTTAAGCTTCTGTGATCTAACGAGAACTGCACTTAATTTGTGATATTATGCTTGTTTATTTTTTCATGCCTTGTAATTTAAATGTTGAACAATCATGCAAATTGCGTCACTCATGTGAGTAAATGCTTACAATTTGATACGTATGAATAGCTCTTTAGGTCAAATCACAGGTTAAACTCACAATAAGGGAGGTACAAAAATGTTTTTATTGTTTGAATTGATTTTACTTAGGCAAAATAAGCACAAATGAATTAATAATAAATATACCATTAACGGAGATAAATAATTTTATCCATTAATTACAGACTAATGGAAGCCAACCGTTGTAGAAGGTTCCCCTTCTCCTCTATTTCTAATAAACTTACTCTACCAATTTATTTCCCGATGAGAGACAGCTCCGTTCAGTCGTAAATTATATTTACGAATCCAAGTTACTCAGAACGAATGATAATTCCGCTCTACTGGGTAAGCATAATGTTACTTAGTTTTTTTTTCAGAAAAAACAAGTAAATTTGATGTGTTTCGCAAAGATTCCAAACCGTATAAGACAGAGACAATAGTGACGCTGATGTTGGTATATTTGTCGGCATAGTGGTAAAGCGTTTCCTTACGAAATTGAAGATTTGAGGTCAGATTCCCGATGGATATGAAAAAAAATGTAACATGTTATATGTAACATGGTAAGCGTAATTGAATTCTTGTATAACTAAATAATGCGAATATGTCAGACTGTAGTCTGTGACGTTGTCGGATCAATCAAAAATTCACCTAGATTTATTTAAACAAAAAGATTAAAAAAAAAAACATTCGTTTTAATTTTTTTAACCCTTTTGCATCAGAAGCCGATATATGCCGTCTAATATTCCCCTACCTCTGACATCGGTAGCCGTGATATATCGTTTTGCTACTTTCTTAGACAAGTTTTTTATGCATCATCTGATAGCTAAAGAATACAAGAACCAATGTGATATATGAAAATGGACCAGATAAGTAAATTTATGTTTCAAATACTAGTTTTATAACTGTCAGTTTGAAATGAAAGGGTTAAGCAAATGCGATACATAAAAATTCATAGCAAACACCATCTTTTTAGACATTTTTTAATAAATAAGTTAAAAGAAAACAATTTCAGGGATTCGAACTACGGATATCGTACACCAATACTCGTATGATATATTATAGCGTACTGATCAGTTATTTTGGTTGTACCCTGTTCCATACATTTATGTGTTCATAATTCCTTGAGAATTATTATTGGCGCTACGGCGTAGTACTCTGAGTTTTCTTTCCATATTATTCAAATGAGTTTCAGTTTTTGTTTTTAACGTTCGAAGGATTCCTAATCTTGGCGAAAAAAATAAAATCGCATGTTGCACGAATGTTCTGACCGTGCTTAAAAGCTCCCCGATAATAACATCGATCTAAGTATAATTAAAAAGCTCGCCGTGAAGAATTGTCAACTAATTGCCAACAATATTCATTTGTAATTATTTTAATTACAATTTAAAAAAACTGTTTGAAAAATAAAAAAAAAATAACGTTATAATTTAAGAAATAATTATATAAAAGTATAAATAATTATTTCTATGTTCATTAAGCTGTCAGTTAAAAATAACACAAGATAAATGTATAAATATAAGGATATTAAATCAATATTTAAGTATTATCTGTTTTTAGATTTTGAATGTTATACTTGTCTAACAAAATAATCTTATATTTCAATAAATTGATACTTAATATAAGGCATGTTTGAAATAAGACATTTCAATTGATTATAATTTCAATAATTCTTTTATAAACGTTCCCATAAACATTATTCGTGATTCAAAATAACATTTCTATTTTTTTTTATATTAAAAATTATACGAAGCTTTGTTTTTTCAGCCGTTTTACATTTTATTTGGCTTTTAATTAACAAAAAATAACAGCGTTTTGTACTTATTTTAATAAAAACATGTTTCACCGTCTTACTCAAGACTTGTATGTATTTTTTAACCTATTTATAACTGGTTTCGTAAAAAAAATGTGTTTTTTTTCCCAACGTCTGTTACAAATATCATAATTCACTCTTAATTTAAACGGTCATTATGTACTGCGTAACAACTCTCTATGTACAATCACGTTCAATTCAAATAGGAGGGCTGCCTTCAGTTAAATAATGACAGTAATTGAATTCGAAACGTTTAAAGGGCTCATTACTGGGCCTGGTTTTGAAGTGGCATAAATTTTCCATGCCCAGAAAACTTTCCGTTTCCAGTGGAAAGCTCAGTGATCAATCTGACTTTGTTCGCTTTGTCACAGGGTTTCCCAAAATACTTACTGTGAATATTTGGCCGCAAAAAATAGATTAAAAGCAATGTCTGGGAATATAAAAATTCAGCCAAGTTCGAATTAAATCGGCGGAATTAACGAATGCGTTAAACTTAAATCTTCATTATCCGTATATTCCACGCTTATCGAAGTTTATTTTCCACTATTAGTTAAGTCTGTAAGGTCACAAATTTGTATAAATATCTTATATACATAAAAAATATTTAGTAATGAAATTTTAACTGCCCCAAATTGTATTCGCTAAATATTTGAGACTCAAACTATCTTGGCACATTTATTGGAACATTCACGTTATATACATTCAACAACAAGAAAGTGTTCTATTTGAAATAAATATAGACATCTCTAGCATCAAACAATGACTTTATGCATATGTACCAAAGCTTGAATAAAAGCCTTTTCCTTTTTGTACTACTCTATCTTGTACTGCATCAAGTTGTTTATCATCACGCGACACGGAAGTCCAGTTATTAATTTATTTTTTTCATTTTTGGGTATTGGATGACGGATAGTTGCTTGTCAGTCATATTGTTATGACTCCTTTACAAAACACTTATATTCACGTAACCTCTGGTATATCTTTTTGATATTTTTCATCACATAACGTCATTTATACTCGCTTTATTTTCTTCACAATGCCTTACTTTCAGTCTTGAAATCATCTTCTTCTTCGTTTCAGCGACATCAAATTTATTTTTTCCGAAATCTGGCAACATCAACGACTCATGCATCAGGTCTTAGGATGCGCAAATAATTGAGCAAATGGGGCAGGTTCTTAGGTGTGAGATGGTTTACAGGTCTCCACATTTGCACAATAGTGGCTCTCCCTGCCAAAGAATTCCCCACCGCTTGAGGTTCCCCTTTGTTCTACCAACTCCAGTTCTTAATCTGTTCAGGGATTTCCAGGTCCGTCAGTCAAAGTCTTTGCCAGTTGGGTGGCCTCCTTTGGAGTAATGAAATCTTCTGATGCGACTTTTTTCCAGAGCTGGAGTCTCTCATTTTCAGGGCCGGATGTGAGATGTTGTGTGGATCTCAGAAACCTGCTTCGCGACTTTAATTAAGGTGTTGGGGGTATCTGGTTATACAAGTAGTGGGACGGTTAGTTGATTGTCTTACGCATTTTTTTGGCGCAAATGACCTTGCTTATGCTTGGTGGTGCTATTCCAGCCTGTCAAGTCCTACAATGAGCGGTCTTCAAAAAAGTATAAGCCTCAAATGATGTTCATAAAGCAATAAATGTTTGAGAACCCCTGTTCTATGGAGTAAGATTCACGATATAATTTTCCTAACGGTAAACAACCTAATTTTCCGGTCAATAATATTAACCAGAACGTTTTAAGTTACAGGGTTGCGAATGTCACAAATATCAAATTTCAAAATTATATTTAAATTGTTATTGTGAATTTCGTGGAAAATTTGAAAATACACCAAAACAACAGTTACAACCAAATTAACTCAAACCATTATTTTGCAAATTTCAGTTATTCGCTGTTCTCAATAACCGTCTACAAAATGTATTCGGAAGAACTTCAGTATGGGATGTCATGATATACGAGTACATAGAAGTTTCTTTCCCAGTGGTGAACTGTGACGATATATGTTCGAAGTTGTAAAAAAATTAAATATGCTTTCAAAAATATGTGTATTATGCTTATACGTAGAAAAGTTGTGTTTTCAAAAAAGTGCATAAAATTACTAAAACAAAGAGTATCTTGAAAAATCGTGTCGACCATATGACAACAATATACACAAAATATAAATTTTGTTAACTAAATCCAATTTGTATTAAAAAAAGCCGTAGAACCCCAAATATTTGACGTAAATTTATTTTATACAATTTATATGGTGAAATAAATACATATTTTAAGGAGTAACGAAAATATTACAATTACATATAAACAAAATAGGAAAAAAATAAAAATAAATGGAAGCTTTATCGTGGATGATAAATTGACGAAACTAAATCTTTTCGTGATCCAATCCTATAAACATCGCTTATCCCAAAAACAGCAAACATGATTTACAAATCCTTATAACTTTTTTTAATCTATCTAAGAATTTCACATAAGTCTCGTAGCTTGGACTTCAAAAATCCCAAAAACCTAATTGAAGGTTTATTCTCTGATCATTTTGACATGTCATATATATGTATAGTGACTTAATGTTTGTAATGTATGTCATAAATTTAGAACATCTCTTGAAATAATTAAAAAAATAAACATTAACTATGATTTTAATTTCTAAATAAAAACGGTATGCCTTTTATTTTCAATGTTTTGAGCATTCACTTTGAGATCCATAATAAATTATAAATATTTATTTATTTATTTACCTTGTTTTCACATGGATCACGTAACAATAGTTCTCTATTAGGAGACTGCAGTTTCGACTAACTCGTAGTCTTTCTCAATCTATTCATTCTTTCTTTCTCAATCAAGAAATTTTAATATTAGAATTAAAGAACATTTAAGGTGCCTAAAAAGCACTAATTTTTCTGAATTCGCAAACCACCTTATAGAAAATAATCATTCGTACAACTTAGAAAAAGTATTAAGCATATTACATGTAGAAAATAAAACCGTTAAATTAAATAATTTAGAATACTTAGAAATTTATAAAGCCATTAATAAGAAAGAAAATATAATTAATAACCAACTAAATACCTTAATTAATTCACCAATTTTAAAATTGTTTCCGTTAAATAAATAAATAAGTATAAAAATTATATATACGACATATAAGAATAATATTAATAATAATTAAAAAAAAAAAAAAAAAATACCTAAACCACTTTTATGTATTTATCTCTTCCTTTATCCTTACAACACTACCTATCTCCCTCTCCTTTCCTGATAGACACACCCCCACCCCCTCCCCTACAAAAATGTGTTACACCACTTATAAGTACAACGCAGCTCAGTTATCTCTTAACTAGAGAAGGATTGAAAAAGACTACGAGTTAGTCGAAACTGCAGTCTCCTAATAGAGAACTTTTGTTACGTGATCCATGTGAAAACAAGGTAAATAAATAAATAAATATTTATAAGGTATGCCTTTTATTCTCCAAAGAAGCAATATCACATTTTATTATTCTTTTCTTATCCACCACTCAGTTTTGTCATTTTCTATAGTCCATGTCTTTTCATTAGACATATTTGCATTCAAATGTCGATTTGAATCCTGAAGATGACCCCTGCCTTGCAGGTCGAAATATTGGTACAAGGAAATTCGGCACACATGGCTTAACCCAAAAACTACATTACCAAATTCGACCGTGAAAACCTATGAAGTCTACAAAAATATGATAATACATATGGTTTTCGATGACTTCCATAGCAGGAGTACGAGAAGTTAGAAAAGATGGCTGCTTTAGTATCTTTTGGGTGATATTAAAAAAACGGAGGAGATTAACGCAAAGTTTCCGAGGCCAAAGCTTTTTGTTCTTAAGAAGTGTCTTAAGCCAATAAAAACAAACAATACGTTAGTTTTTATTTGAATGATTCATCTATAGTAAACTTAAATAAAATCTTTTATTAGAATAAATCCATATGTGACGAAAAAAAATCACAGATGGTTTCATTTTGATATAATGATAAAACATTTTCTGCAGAAGTTCTGGCCATAAATCAAGATGCAGAAACGATAGACAAGAAATATCCATAAATAAACCGACACACTTGCAAGAGGGGACGAATAAAAATATCGAACCAGGGTTAAACGATTTCTCTCACCCCAGATGGAATATAAATTCGAAACTGCCAGTCACGGGGTCCATAATGACCCCGCGCCGAATGTCTAGGGTTAAGAAGTAACTCTCGAAAGAAGCGAGAAAGTGAGAGAGTGAGTCTGCTTTAAAATGGTTTTTTTCTACCCCACTTACCGTCAAAACACTCAGAACCGTAATTGCTTATTTATTTTACTCACAGCTGGGAGTGAGTTGACCTTTCAATTACCGGATATTAACTTTTTTACAAGGCCATAATAATTTACAAGTGCTTATAAATGTTGATTCGTTTCGCATTGCTGCTTGACTTCTTGATCGAGGCCACTCGCCAAATGCTCAGTGTTGTAAGCTTAATAAATGTTTCAGCAAGGCCCCATACATATTACTCGGAACAAGGTTTTAGTTATAATAAGTTAACATCCTCCTCTCTCAAAACGAAGAGATAGAGGGGCGTTATTACGTCGTGAGGGGCAGGATGAGGAGCAGGGCAGCAGACAAAGAGTTTCTTGTTGAAGCACACTGATTTTATTTACTTATAAACATTACAAGGTTAGGGCCGAGCGGAAACATACCGCCGGCCGCAACAACGACGTTTTCTCGGTTATCGCTCGGGGCTGACTGACGCCGGCCGCACTGGCGCAGCTCGAGGCCGTCAGCGCTGCCGGTGGCGAAACTACGTACTAATGCCAATGTGACCATATACATCAAGGTGTGGCGAGCTATGAAAATATAAGACGAAAGATCGTTTGTCGAGGTTTTCGGTAACAGTAAGCAAGGACTACATCATGCTGATGTCAAAGTGAATGTGTTAAGGAAATTTGTGGCGGAAATTTATGGCAACCATTTGCCTCATCTCAGGACTAAACTCGTGTATAAATAAAAAAATAGAATAATAGAAAACCTTTTATTGATAAATGAGTAATATCTTTAGAAATGTTAATTGATTCAGATGAAAAAAAAAAAGCATTCAAATTCATCATTGTTGCTATGACGCTCATTCATAAACAAAAAGACTTTAAAAAAAATTAACATATTTTTTTAAATATCAGTTACGAAATTCCATATCAAAATTAAATATTACATGTTATGGAAGAAGATGGAAAATTATCAAGTATTACTATTAAATTTACGTGACACGGACCGTAAAATTTCGCCTGCTTTTCGTCAGCGGTTCCTGCCCTCCGTGGCCTGGCATCCACCGGCACAAATCGCGAGTGTAATAAACGTCAGTACCAATAACGTTATTTATATCAGATGGTTCGCACATTGCCTTTAAAGCGTTTGCACATCATCGTTGAGTTTGTAAAACGATATATAAATATCTTAAGTTAGGGCATGCAGGAAAGAACATCCGGTTGAAACGCTGCATGCGGGATATATGTGTTGTCTTTTTGTGAAAAATGCACTACACCCATAATTAAACTTTGGATTTAAGTTCATGTTAATAATATATTTAAATGAAGTAAGTGACATATTATACTCGTACTATACACTGAAGGAGGGCCGTTTTGTAAATAATACAAAATATCCACTCCCCGAAGGTCACTTGCATTAATTTTTTTTATAACTAAACACTAATAATACACTCAGTTACTTTTCTACTTATTTACTCGTTAATATCGTCGGTATTCCAGTTTTAGAGTTATTACGGCAATAATATTTCTAAAAGCTGTACAGAAATTTGATTCTCACATCACGCACCGACATATTACAGCGCACGCCATCTCTACTTCAGCAATAAAACTAGCGAGCTTTATATGGGTTGAAGAAATTTATGACCAATTTATTCTATTGCGATTGCTTCCCAAGCACCTAGTTTTAAGTTCTTCCCTTATTTCCTATTCATCTCTTTTTTGCTTTAAAAACCTTTTTTTCTTTTACCTTATTCTAATGCATGATTAAGGCATTTTTTTGCGTATCATATGATACTATTAAATATATTTTTTCCATAAATACAAATAGGAGAAATCTTGCAGAGAGTCTTGAGTATCCACAATTATTTAACACTAAACTAGTTTTACTACTCAAAAACTATTTTTTTTTCGACACGTGGAAATAACTAATAGTAATTGAATGAGTGTAGGTGTTCAGTGGTATTTATTTATCTGCTTCAAACAGAGATTAAGATTGTTTAACTCAAAGGTGACAACACTGTACACGTCTCCTGTTTGAAAGTATAAAAGTGATGTAAACTTTTAAAGTGATGCACTCCATCAGAGAATGTCTCATTGTCTGTTGTTTGCAAGTTGTTCTGTATCAACAAAGACAACAAACTCTAAACTTTTTAAAAAGAGGTTGACAGCAGAACAGTGTTCAAATGAGCGAATTATGATATTTATTTTTAATTTTAATTTAAAGATAGTATGAATTCAGTAGTGACAAAAATACAAATACTATTAATATGTTAAATTACAACGTTCTTACTAGGTAAACGAGAGAGTGACGACCAGGAATACTAAAATACTTCGTAAATAGTTAAAACTTGAAGTACTGGATAATGAATGATAAATTTTACTTTATTTGGGCCCATTTTTATACTAAGAATATACTTAATTTAGTTGATAATAGGGTGAAGTCTTGTATTACCCATTACTATTATCGCAATTGAACAAAATATATTTTTGAAAAGTGTTGTAAAACTAATATCAAATTAAGCTGTTTTAGATGTGATAAGAATTCCTCAATAAGAAAATTGTTTTACAAATGTAGTTTGTATGCGATTGTATCTAGGCATTAGGAAATATATCCAAAGAGGTGTCTAAAGTTACAATTAGGTTATATTTTTTTAGTACGTCTTAGAAAGCAGAGTTAATATATATAGGTTTTTCCATTTATTTTTTGTTTGATTTTGTATATTTTATTGTCATTTTTCTATTTAAATGGCTAACGTACGAGTATATAAAAATAAAATATTCTAGTTGTTCTCGGAAAAGAGGCAATAAAAACGATACAGTTTTATTACAACATATTGAATAAATACTTCAATTTGGACTTACAATGCCAATAGAAATAAAAATTGGAAAACAGGAATGTAAATTTGATCACCGAAGCCGTAAAAAAACACAAATATATTATTGTGATGGATAGGGGGCTCTACAAAAGGTGGTCTTCTTAGAATTTCAAGTTGAATATCTTAATTCAGTGAAACATCTCCGGGTAGAACCTATGCTTCCGGAATAAAAACCGAAATTATTTTCTGCGAAACGTGAATAACATAAAAGTAAGACATCTTAAAATATCATTGCTTTTACATTTTTTCACTGTAATTTGTAGTAGTTTTTATCATATAATCTTCTCTACACGGTCATTTACTCAAATGATCTTGTATCTGAATACAATAACACTTAATTTATTATTTTACTCATATTTTGGCGTAAAAGGTTTATTTTCTGCTTATTGTATTGACATACCTATCACATTGAGAGCGTTGAATGACTGACTGACATTGTTCAGTCAAAATACGCATGCACTTTCTTGTTTGGCGCCAAAAATTTTGGAAATCTATCTCAATCTACTTCTGAAACCAAAATCACGTCATTTCTGTTTGTCACTCACTAAATTATTGAAAATTTAAGTGTTTTTCATATGGCCAGAAACTGTTTGCCGCCTTATTTTCGAGTCATCTTCAAAACTGTGTCTCTCATTGAATCGGTGAATTGTTTTAGATCTTAAGAAGAAAAAATGGTATTATTAAATAAAGAAAGATTAAACGCTCACTTAGAAACCATTAGTTTTTTCTTCTTGATTTTTAATGGATAAGCCATATAAAATTTTCAGCAAACACACCAAATATTTGGTGAAGGTTTTAGTCAAAATACTATTACACAAGCTGATGACTGGCCACAAATAATCTTAAATGCAATACAAGCAACCTTTAACATTAATTTGGTTAAAAAATATATAATAGTAAAGCCTTACAAAGATTGCTAAGAACACTTGACATGGTGCGCAAACACCATCTGACTGTTAAAAAGTATTCTTCATTAATTTAATTATAAAATGTATCCCTTAAGAAAGCAATTCGGATTATATCTCACCACGGTTAACAAAAGTAACTGATTTTGATTCCGTTTTACACTGACTAGACTATCGTATAGATCGAAGGGCGGAAACCATCCCAAGGGGACTTGTTCCGACTCACTGGGGTGAGGCCCAGGGGTCGTATTCCCAAATCGCATGCCATTACTTTCCTTGCGTAGGTTGAGCCTGTTCAGCCAGTAGTAACTGCCACTTTCTCTTAAATTTTGTAGTAAAAAAATCAAATCAATATAACTAAAACCAGGTGTATGTTCTATATTGTACGAATATAAATGCGTATTGCTTATTGATAAAATGAATGACACTGTCAACATGATTGATATTGACGCGAATAATGTTTAAGTAGTCAAGCTTTCAAACTAAACATGAACTCAATCTTTCTGCTTTTTTGGAACATGACATAGATAGCAGCAACTTTGAAATATTCAATTCTTATCAAACCAGCGTAAAAAATTAAATGGACGGTATGTTGATTTTTTTGTTTTGTAAAAACAAGTATCATAAATACAATATATTCAACAATACAAACAAAGCACTTGCATAATCAATTGGACAACTTTGTAATAACGGCAACTATAAAGATTATAAGATGCTATTTTCACCAAGAATAAGATATTCTAGGTGAAAATAGCAGTTCAAGAAAGAACATTTCTAGAAAAAAAGAACATTTTAACTTATGCATTTTAACTGATGTGTTTTGCAACAGGTATTTGAAATGCTGAATATTTTTTTTGTCAGATTCATGATAACATTTTTGTACCATTATTATAATGAGAGATGTACAGGCTTAAGTTCATAAAATATTTGAATCTGTTTTTATTTTCTTCTTTACAATTTACAGTATATATTTCAAATTATTTTCACTCCATGCACCAGTATATTCCAAGCCATTTTCTTTTCTTTACGTCACATAACCACAACTCAAGTAGAATGCGTTAACACTCCGCATTTATTTTCCCTCAAGCTCTTCGCACGATTATTTGGTACTGCACCTAGCTTATTCCAAAACTCAAAATAATATATATCGGAGTGTACGCCAAATAAAAATCAATACTTTTCTACTTACCATTTTCAATAACATTCATTGAAATTGCTGAACGAGTATATCACATACAAGATAAGAAAAAGTAATATTACAGTATTTATTAAAAATACATTGTTATGATGTTATGAAAATATTTCATCTTTACGTACTCAATCAAATTAAACACGCATAAATACACAATTAATCAACAGTTATTCGTCTCATTATAAAGAAACGATAACCGATTCAACCGATAAGCGAAACGGTTATTGATTTTAATACAAATTTTGTGTTATAAAGGATAAGTTAATTTTATTTTGACTATAGTACTCAACACAATTACAAGTATATATTTTTATTACGAGTATATAATGTTTGTATTACTTCCATCGGTTTAGTTATTTTCTCTATATAATATTGGTGATGCCCTTTTGATTAATATCAACCGTTTATTTTGGTTTATATTATCCTTAATTTGAATACATTGCCATTAAATGGTTATTTAATTTTTATAATATTGATCTTAGCCTTTGTTAGACTGTGCTATTGTTTTTTATTGCCAATAATAACAGAGGTAGCCAGTTAACAAGTATACTGAAAAGCAGATTAATGTATTTCAAATCAGGTTCACTGAAGGTTGTCACGAGAAAAGTATGTTCTGTTTATATTAACGGGCATTGTGTTCAGGTGTGTTTGTTTAGGAATACCTTTTAATGAGATCTAGCAAACTATGCGAAAAACATATTTGGTTCTTAAAGTTGCATTAGTAAACGATATTATACCATTTTCTTTTGTAACGCTTAACTTTAGATCTGATTAGTAAATTGCCACAGGGGATTATATAAGCTTGTTTTGAAACATGCGACGAAAAAAAATATGTACTGTCATACGATTTCAATGACCTGATATCCATGTCACATAAATATGACATCTGATACTTATTTTCTAAATTTTTGTTCCTCTGAGGATCACATATTTTGATAGTTTTGCCCTTCATTGCATTGATTTTCTTACTCTAAATACCAGAAGTCAACTTTCCGAAGAATCGCTTTTTTTTTTGTTTAATTAAACAAGTATTGACACTAAAAAAGAGGAATTCCTTGAATTTCATCTTACACAGACGCACTGGAAATGGGATTTTTATAAAGTTTCTCAGATGGTAAAGCTTCTTTTCTTATGAAACCTGCTCATGTAATTTTCTCAAACGACAGACTGAGAGACACAAAAATCGAAATTTGGGAAGAACGTCTATTACATCCAGTATTATGTGAAGCTTAGTCAAAAAACATTAAAGGAGCAATAATATAAATTTTCAATGTTTTGAGCATTCACTTTGAGATCCATAATAGAGTACTAATAGAGAACTTTTGTTACGTGATCCATGTGAAAACAAGGTAAATAAATAAATAAATATTTATAATATTAATTTGACGATTGTAAAGGTCGTTTTTAATTGTTTTTAGTAGCCATTTGTCCCAATATAAGAAAAATAATATCACAGATGACTTTTTTGTTAATATGCTTACTTGGCCTTTGTATTGAACAATAGACCGGAGATAAGGCTTAATTTAAAATTGTAAATGTTAATGATTAACTACAACTTTGATAAAAAACTTTGTAACAATAAATAATGACTTAATATATACTGGTGAATACTGGTGAATAATGTCCATTTTACGGTGTTTTGACAAGAGCTTTAAGCTCGGCCATAAACGATATAATAACGTGAAATTATCGAAAGCTTTCTCTGGGCCGTCCAAATCGGATAAAGTGATAAATAAAGCTCACCGGTAACGCGACGGCATTACCTGCTTTGCGATGAATCAGGCTGAAATTTACATGCGAATAATAAACCTGAAATTGTTTAATGAAGCCTGTAGTTAAATTCGACGCCTGTAGCGTCGCGACGTTGAAAGCACTTTAACCTTTATCGTACGGCTGTCTCTAAGTATCTGACATAAAATCAATAAACTTAACAATCACTTTTATTTTATATTAATATGTACGTATGAATTTTTAATTATTCCCTCAAAATGTGTTTTATTTAAATGCCTACCGGATAGGTTTTCTTTATTTTTCAAGTTCATTACAAGACTGCTATCCACAGATGTTTTTTTTTACCATGTTTAACTTATTTGAATATTAATTTTTCTTATCCACTTTATACAAAATTATTTTTCCACTGCCAGGTCAAGAATCATGACTGCACAGTGTGCGACGCCACCTTTAACCGCAAATATATTTTGATAAAGCACATGGAGATGGTCCACACGAGGGTTATGGAGTCTGGGGTCA
Organism: Glossosoma conforme; assembly: GCA_022606575.1. Classification (NCBI taxonomy): domain Eukaryota; kingdom Metazoa; phylum Arthropoda; class Insecta; order Trichoptera; family Glossosomatidae; genus Glossosoma; species Glossosoma conforme. The sequence continues at coordinate 1,544,169 of JAGTXR010000001.1, forward strand.
AGAGATCCAGGAACTCCATGACCAAGTTGCTGAAGAAGCGAGCGAGCCAGGGACGCACCCTCATGACTGAGAGTATAGGAAGCTCAGTTGTTGACGCAGTTGACATCAAAGTGTTGCCGCCATCTCCTTCAACGACACCCATTTGGCATGGCAACACTGACAGCAGCTCCAGTACGTTGATGGGTGAAAATTTACCTATCTAGAAAATTTGTAGACTTTTAAGAGACTGCAGCTGTAGAATAAAAGGCATACTTTTTGTCGTTTTTTTTTTTATAAAATCTGATGATTTTCTATTAAAAGTCGGAACAACAAAACCAAATACACGTGTTAGGCTTCTAATGGTAACTCATCTTAGTTTTCTTCCGAGTTCAATGTTGCTTAATTTTGCTTATCGTATGAGAACCGTGTTTATTTTGTGCGTTTTATGTTCTTCTCAAAATCGATAGAGTTATAAAAATATAGCTTAAAATTTTTGTAGTTTATGACGCACTCCTTTATGTATGCATTTTCATATCTTGTTTCAGTTGTGGCACAGTAAAGAGAAACTAAACAGTTAATGAAGCTGTGTAGTTAAACTTTGCAACTAATGACATGAATGTGATTTAACTTAGTCAATAAGACCCGAGCTTTATGGGAAATGTTCCTCCGTGAAAGCCTCCACCAGATATTAGCGTAGTGCTCCGAAGCTCCTGATACGGGACATAACAAACTTGTCCCGTTCGGACATCCTTTTCAGAAGTTAATTATAGCAACGACTGAAACTATCGAATATATAACGTGCGACTGAACATTAGCTAGTCTATATGCTGTCATAATATTTGTTATGTAATGCTGTATTCAAAGGCTTCAATAAACATATTAATACTATCTATGGAACACAATTCATGCGATCATATATTATGAATCACAACATTAATTTAGTAAGGCGTATTGATGCATTTTAATATATTATTTAATGTACAAAACTATCCACATTAGCTACGTTGACTGGAACACACGCTCGTTACAAACAAGCTACCAAAATTATCATCATCAGCCTGTATCCGTCCACTATAACGTTAGCCTCCCGCATGAGTTTCCATCCTCTTTGATTTTCTGCCTGCCGCATACAGACCACCCCCGCTATTCTTCTTATGTCATCAATTCATCTTGCAGGAGGTCAGCCAATGCTTCGTTTGGCAGTTCTTGGGCGCCACTGCAATACTTTTCTTTCCCATCAACCGCCGTCTCTTCAACAGATGTATCATTATCATCATTGCCTTAATACGTATTTACTCTGTTTCCTGAAGCTCCACTGAATACATTTTATTCAAAGCACCTAATGGCCTTCCAGGATAGAGAGAAACTGGGAGTTAAGAAAAATTAGCTCCAGACTAAGCAAAGAGTCTAGGCAAACCAAGACATTTTTTTCATTTTATTGAGTTGATTCATTACTTTATATTATATGATTACAACATTTTATCATATATTTCACTTGTTTAATATTAAATAACACATCATTTCGTTTTATAACTTCTGATAGTTATATGTTTATCATTTACATGTTTTGATTTTGCTTACACAACTAGTAATGCAATTGTCATTTATTAATATAAATAATTAGTTTAACGATAGTTTTGTATCCACAATAATATTAATAATAAAATAGATTTATTTAAAATTTAATCCGTAGGAAAATTAATAAAAAATAAGTAAAGATATATACATGGAAAGATTAACAAGCATTATTGGTATTCCGAGTCGAATAATCGAAAAATATTTTCCTTGGGCCTGAATTTCAACTTATAAATCTTTCGTACATTTAATCCTATTTGGCCTTTCTCCATAAATCATGCAAAAACGCTTGCGAATAATAATACCCACTTCAAAGTGCTGTAAGCGAAGGAAATGTTCAACTCACGGCCCGCGAGCAATACGCGGCCCATAAACACTATACTATACTTAGTCGTAATCGTAGTGTTGATTATCATTGTGGGTACGGCTTTAAGGGGTGTATTTATCCACAAACGTCATTATACTATACAAATGTATTTAGGTCATTTATTAGGAAGCTAGACTCAGTGATGACATTTCAAAAGCAGATGATCACCATCATCATCAGACTGTGTCCATCCACTATTTAAGGCCTCCCGCAAGAGTTTACATCGTTATGAGTCCTCTACCCTCCGCATCCAAGTTACACCCAATATTCTTCTGATGTCTTCAGTCGATATTGGTGGAGGTCGGCTAAAAGTCCGTTTGCCAGTTCTTAGATTCCAACTTTTTATTTCCCATCGAACATCGTCTTTATGACAGATATGTCCTGAAAATTTTCACATGAGTGTGCCTTTTATTTGGGAAGCCTTCACTTCTTCAGTTCTTTTTGGGGTACACTCGTTTTGGTTTTTTAATCTATTGTTTTTCTGAGCCTGAATATTTCCATGTAATAATAACGAATTCAAATAAAAATGAACAACAAACACAATCTTATATAAGATGTCTCTCATAAATCAATCGGAGAAAAATGCCGCTTGTCAAAAACTGCATATGACTTTTGTCTTTAGTCTACAACTTATTTTAAGAACTGGCTAATGTAGGTATTTTACGTGAATCACATTCCTACCAAACGGAGGTGTATTTATACCTGTATATGTTTGTTATGCAATAAAATGCATCTAAATTGATTTATAATTATTTTAATAACGTTTATGGCAGTTTATAAGATAAACGATTACTTCTTCTTCTTCTTTGTGTCAACAACTTCAAATTATTTCTGTCTAGTATCTGGCAACATCGATAGCCCGTGTGTTGCCTAGCATTAGATAGTGCAGCTTTTTGGGCACATAGAGCAGGATCCTAGGTTTGAGGCGGTCTGCAGTTCTCCATAGTCACGCAATAATGACTCTCCCTGTAGAAGCATTCTCCACTACTCAAGGTTGCCCTTTCTTCTACAGACACCGGTTCTTAATATGTTCAAGGATTACCAGGTCTGTCAGTCAAGGTTCTTGCCAGTTGGGAGGCCTTCCTTTGGAGAAATTAAATCATCTGATGCGACATGTAGACAGAGCTGGAGTCTCTCATTTTCAGGGCCGTATGTGAGAGGTTGTGTAGATCTCAGAAAACTGCTTCGCGACTTCATTCTGGGTGTTTGGTGTATGTGATTATACAAGCAGTGGGATGGTTGGTTGATTGCCTTACGCATTTGGGGAGTATGAAAAGAACCTGCACGCGGTGCCCCTTAGTAACGGAATCTCAGACTTCCTGTTCCGGCCAATCTTTTCAACCCAGCAACAACAAAACAAGTGATTACTGGTCTAAGCTAATTTATCTTAATTACTAGTAATCGAACATTATCTCTCAAACACTACCCATTCACACAAATTCCTTAAAAATTGATGATATTTGAATAACGCTTTTTTGTCTAAGGACATTGGCGAATCAACACATCACATGAAGCGCATAGCTATCTTTTAATATAAAAATACATAATTCAAGTATGAAATTTCTCTCTTAAATAACCACAATTGGATTTATCCATGAATGTTTTGTTAGGGTCACCGCTACCTCTCATACTTATTTCTTCCATGATATTTGGCAAAAATATCTCATTTAGATAGTCAAAGGTTGGATATCCATGCTGCAAACTATACTTGGTAATGGAAACGTTTATAATTAAATTGTTTTTTGTGCGTTCATTGAACCGCGTGATGCGAAAATAATTGGTTCGATTGATATACTGGAATTATGTATTGTAGTGATTACAAATGGAAACTCTGCTTATTCGTTATTTGTATTTTAATCATTTATTTGACCAAATTGTGCAACTGATTGTTGCAAAATATTAAATGTACTCGGAGACAAAGTTAATTGAACAATAAATTAACATAAATTCCGGAAATAACAAAAGCTTCAGCCATTTCTGTGTATGTTTTAGCAGCTATATTTTACTCTTATAGGTATTCTTTAATCTTACTGATAAAAAATTCAAGAAATCTTTTTTGTTTACACACACAAGTATTTTTATTTTGTATCTTCAATATTTATTAAATACCCTTTGGCTTACTTTTAAACTGTAAGATGTTTTTTTTTTTGTTTATCCTACATGAAGACTAGAACCCTTTAAAATGTGGTCACACAGAAGAGTTCTCGGAATTTCCTGGAGAGACCACATCACGAACAATGAAGATCTCAGGATAATCAAGGAAGATAGGCACCTACTAAGAACCATCTCAGAGGGCGAGCCCGATGGATTGGTCATATCATGCGCCACGATGGTCTTCTTCACGACATTTTGGAAGGGATGGTTGAGTGTAGAAACTTAAGAGGGCGCCCTAGACGGGAGTATTTGCAGCAAGTGTTCGAGGACGTGATTTGTTACTCTTATGCTGAGATAAAGAGGATTGCAGAGGATCGAGAGCAGTGGAGATCGAGGGGCAAGATTTTGTTGCTGCAAACCAATCCACCGGATTGAAGGTATTCTGGAATCTTAACGATGTAAAATTTAAACAATCCATTTTGTTTACTCATCATCAGCCTGTGTCCGTCCACTGTTGAACATAGGCCTCCCGCATGAGTCTCCATCCTCTTCGATCCTCCGCCTTCCGCATCCAGGTCACTCCCGCTATTCTTCTTATATTTTCATTCGGGGTTGTTGGCTTAAAACGCCACGCTTGCCAGGCGGCTTGGCGAGTTTATGGCTGGCTTACACCGTGCCTAGTTGAAGCTGGGAGAGTTCTTTTGATAACTCTCTCAGCCCTCCTTTCTCCCGTCAGTTCATCACGTCATATCGCCAAAGGGATTGGTTACCGCAATCTTGATGTGACATGACTATGTAGGGCTCACCACGTACAGGTGGGAGTGGAGTTGGTTGTGAGAGGCTATAAACTGCTGTTTTAATAGCAGTCGGTAGGTGCGCATCACCACCCAAGAGCCCAAGAGTTTACTCACACAAGTATTTTTATTTTGTATGTAAAATAATTTTTAAGTGTACCATCTGGGTCACTTTTAAATTATAAGCTGAATGAAAAAACTTATTCTTAATCCTACATGAACAAAACACATCCAGTTTTTAACATGTGTTACTGATGAACTTGTTTTTTTTTAATTCCTATTTATATTCGTAACTATTAGTAAGAAATGTGAATAAATAATACTTGTGAATTCAATAAATTGATTGAATCGTAATACACATACATCCAACAAGCGTAATCTATAAAATAATTCGTATCAATAATACAAGATGTGTTAATATTACGATTCATTGAGAAGAGCAAGTTGCGGACCAAAATGAATTCAGTCATTGAACTTGCAAACGGGTCGTCGTGCGAATCTCAGCGTTCGGCCATTATTTTTTTCCGATTTATTCATGAAAAAAATGACAGAAATTAAGTTTTGCTGTGACTTTAAATGTTCTTATACATTTTTAAATATAATTACATTTTGCATTATCATTAATTTTTTTTTTTTAACAACAACAAAATAACTAAATGTAAGTATATATATATATATATAATCGTGTCGGAAACAACAGGGTCAGATTCTGTCTGCCCAGAAGTGGGTGACGTCGATGGCGTTACTCCCGGCCATCATCAGATTTTCCTTGGTGCAGCTAATCGGACACAGCGCACACTCTAGAAGGTGTGACAGGGTCTGCTCCACGATCTACTGTAAAGCTGCCAGGCTTTTATTTGTGTACTCGTCTTGCATACTCTGGACTGAATTATGTTAAGAGAACTCCATATATTCCACCCCTGGTTGTGTCCAGGGGCTAGGTCCTCTTTCGGAGCAATCCAAGAAATATAATCTAAGTAAGACTATACATATTTATACAATTATTTAAAAATACATTTTTAATGTTTCCAAAAGATTCAAATGAAGCCTTAAAATCTGACCTCTATTTGTGCAAAGGGGCGCGGTGCTTTTTATTTATAGAGATCGTGGGAAAGTTTCAAAAATGTGTTGGGCAATATGTTCTCCAGGGCAGATAAAACCCGGGCCGGGCACCCTAATATAATATGCCGGGGGCCGAGCGGACCGTGCGGTGTTTTATGCAGCCGCGTAATCTACCCATATTTTGTCGAAGGCTCCACCGCACACAGCCCCATACCATACGTCAGAGATGCTCAATGAATTTCTGTTGCTGCACCCTAAATAAAAATGATGTTTAAAAAAAAATTAAGAAATATTTTTTTTCACAGATGCATAATAAATATCGATGTGTAATTATATATTATAGCAATGATTAATTAATTTAAGACAATTCACCTTTTTTATTTAGCAAAAAATATAAATTTTGCGTTAAAATTATTTTTTTCTCATCAACAAAATAAAATGCTCTCTTATGTAGTTTGTAATCGTTTTTTAATTTGTTCAGTGCGCTTTTTATTTTTAATAATGGAATGTTAAGTAAACGTTAAATTTTATAGATAACGAAGCGTAGCAAAAGCTGACGAATGTGAAAATTGGTAAAAAATTATCAACCCTGAATCAACCTCCTGCAAAAGCTGTTGAAATATTGGAGAAAAGGAGAAATTTGCCACACACGGCTCAATCCAAAAATCATAATTCCAAATCTGGCCGTGAAAACCTACAAAAAAACAAATATACAATACGGTTTAACCCTATTTTGTTTAACATCTGACACCCTGTCATATTATTAAAAAAAAAAAGTAATATTTTTATGTTGGGTTTTTAAATCAAATATTAATAAAATCGTTCATTCAAACATACTGTCCTTTAAACTGAATGTGTACTCTAGGTCAAACAAGAAATTTTAACGTCGGAAGGTAGACTGCCATTGCTCTATTTGTAACTTTAGCAAATGTTTATACGTTTTGTAAAGAAAATAATAAAAAAATAACAAAAGTAATACCCAATGAAAAAAGTGCACCTTTTTTCCCCTTATACAGCTGCATTGGTTTTTGGTGAGATATCAAAATTCTAGGGTCACTTAGAAAGATGAGGATAATTCAATAACTTTAAGCTGTCACTATTGAAATCTTTCATGTCCTAGAACAAACATATGCGACAAAATTTTCTCAAAGTACAAGGTCAACATAAGAATAACACTCAAATTCACCCAGTTAAAAATATTTGGCAATCGTTTTTGTTTTGCCGTTAGAAGACATCTTTTAAATTCGGGTCAAATATGTAAGAAAATTTGGTACAAATATCACTTTTAAACAAACATTTTTAAAGAAAATAGAAAATTAAAGGATTTATATAAAAGAACATGAAAAAATATTATCCTTATTGTAAAAATAAATTAAATATCAGCGGATTCATTCTAAATTCATATAAATATAATACAACCGATAGGCCAGCGCGAGTAAAGCCTTAAAAATCTTCAAGGAGGCCGTTAAATGATCTGCTTTCATGTGTTCTATAAGCGATAGAGTCTGCAAAAAAATATATTTAATCAGTATGTTAGATATTTTCTTAAGAAAATCTTCTCTTATCCATAATATATTTATTTACTATATTCCACATTGTAGCTACTCAGTTCTATCATTTGCCATTACTCGTGATATGTCCCACGAAACATCTGCACGCTAAAGTTCATCTGAGTATATGGTTCTCAAAGATCTCCAGGGCGAGAGTCTTGATGAGGATCTTTGATTGGTCAATTAGATTTTTCGATGGGTCCATACGGATTAACCTGACGCTCCCAATACCTGAACCATTCAAGTGTTGGTTCTCATCCAATGTTGCAGAACGCTTACATCGTGCTTTTATCGTTGAATTAATGATAACTACATTTCCTTTTTCATACAATATAGATCTCCATAAGTAACAGATTAACAAACACATCTGACCAACTTATAGACAAATGCAAATAAAACACAATTCTTCCGCAACAGAGTGTGTTATTTTTGCCTAGAGGTCTTTCTTATTCTTGTGCTATTCTAAGTGCGATTTCATGAGAAGACATACTTAATTTCTTCATCATTTCCTTTTGATGGAAACTATGTTTCTCCAAGGGGTCAGCGTAACAGAGTTTGAAAAGCGCTGGGCTCTCGGAACAAAAGCTCCAGCGGACAATAGGACGGTCCGAGAGCTTTCACGGGGTTGTAATTATTACACGTGGTGCGGTAGATTGACACGAGCTTACGCGGAATCACGTCATTGTTATATCCCATGCGATATTCATATAAAGCAGCTCTAGTTTATGCTCCACTGCAGAAACCGCTGCCTAATTAGAAGCATTTGGTCACCAAAATCGAAATCTCGAATACCAAACAGATCCCAACATACCAAAAATTGCTACAGAAATAAATAAATAAAAATGAGACAATCACGTCAATCTCCACGTTGTCATGCTTTTTTAACTTTATATTATGTAGTACTCTGTAATGACTGTACATTGTATTCGATAGAAAATTCTGAGTATAATTAAAATTTTAAAATAATATTTTGCGATCATAAAATATATAATTTTTATCAAAGTCGAATATATGCATACATTAAATTGTAGCATGGACAAACAATTTTATATGTAGTGTTATAACTTTTTATTTTCAAAATGACGCCCAAAATTAGCTGAAAACTTTTTGGTACATATTTATTAAGTCAACGAAAAGCCGTTTCATTTCTCATACAACTTATTTAGAGTGGTTGTTACATACAAAACCGCGGAAGTGAACCGAACCGTTTAAAAAATCCCTCGCAATGCGCAAGCAACGCACAAAATACCACTTCGTCGAAATGGAAAAACGTTATTCCGATACGTTTTGCACGGAAACTAGCCTCAATCGATTTCGTTTGAAACGGTATAATAGCCTGCTTGTTCTGTGCGGATGTGAAATAAGACGCATTAAGTAGATTGATGTTCTACGAGTGCTTACTACACAGTAATTAAACAACAATTGACCGTGATAATGTGAAATATCTTTGCTTGGACTTTTTATTTAAGACTTTATAAATACTCGCTATAAATGTTTTCCGTAGGAATGTTAAATCTTCAGATTAAGATCTTTATTTCTTTCAGAATATTAGATATCTCTTCCAAGAAAAAATAATATTTGTATTCTTCTAACATTTATACAATATTCAATGTCTTATACTTCTCAAATGAATCAATATATATAATTATAATATCTTAAAACGACAACATTTCATACTGATAAGGTTTTCATTGTATTCACAATAATTACTTTGTATTTGTAGAACGCAAGTAATTTTTGGTTTGTCATATTAAAAGAATAAAAATATTTTTATAGTTCGCAACTGATTTTTTTTAAGTTTTTAAATTTATTCGGTTAAGTTCAAGCGTTTACCACAAAAAAGCGTTAGATCTATTTACGTTATTTTCTTTCTATACCAGAACTTTTGGATTGCTTTATATTTGATGGAGTTTAACAATACAAAGAGGTAATAAGATTAGTAAAAGCAACCTACAATTAACAAAAAGATTCCTGCTAGTAGCTTTTAATTGACTTAACACTTGCATCGAGAGTAGATAAGCCTTGTTTGTATTAAGCAATATTTTTCTGGGGCATTATTTAAATAAATTAATGAGCAGTAATTATTTATCAAAAAGTAATTAATAAATTATTTAAAATAAAAGTAAAAAATATCAATCGGCAGTAGAAAAATAATATATTGGCAGGAAATAATTAATGAATCGTAATTAATAATAGGTAAGGTTAGCTTTCTATTTTGTGAGTTAATTAATTATTCATTGTTCACAAATTTTTACCAATATTAAATAAATTACTGCCGTTTTAATTTAATAATTGAACACATTCATACTGATATAGTGAATATTGCCAATTTATTTTCTCTACTGCCGATTAAATGTTCATCATCATCATCAGCCTGTGTCCGTCCACTGTTGAACGTAGGCCTCCCGCATGAGTCTCCATCCTCTTCGATCCTCCGCCTTCCGCATCCAGGTCACTCCCGCTATTCTTCTTATATCGTCAGTCCATCTTGTAGGGGGTCGGCCAATGTTTCGTTTGCCAGTTCTTGGGCGCCATTCCAATACTTTTCTTCCCCATCGACCGTGGTCTCTTCGACAGATATGACCTGCCCATTGCCACTTGAGTGTGCCTATTCGTTGGGTAGCATCCACTATTTGAGTTCTTCTGCGTATTTCCTCGTTTCGCATTCTATCTTTTAGCGACACTCCGAGCATGGATCTCTCCATAGCACGCTGGGTGACTTTTATTTTATGGGTAAGACTTGCTGTCAGATTCCACGTCTCTGCGCCATAAGTTAATACAGGGAGGACGCATTGGTTAAACGCCATAGTTTTAAGGCATTGCGGAATTTTCGCTTTAAAAATGTACTTTAGTTTTCCAAATGCTGCCCATCCCAGTTGTATGCGCCTGTCGATTTCTTTTGAGAAGTTATTTCGCCCTAGTTGTATTACTTGTCCCAGATAGGTATAGTCGTTTACAACCTCTATTTCTGTTCCTCCAATGGAAATAGGATCAACGGTCTGTGAAATATGACTATTAATCATGGCTTTTGTTTTATCCATGTTCATTTTCAGACCAATTTCGTTCGACGCTTCATTGAGGTCGTAGAGCATGTCTTGGAGCTTGTTAGGTGATTCGGCTATTAGCACTATGTCATCTGCAAATCGGAGGTGAGAAATGTACTCTCCGTTAATATTTATTCCACATTTTGTCCAGGATAGCAGTTTAAAAATATCTTCTAGGGCGTTTGTGAAGAGTTTTGGAGATATAACATCTCCTTGTCTAACACCTTTGTTTATAGAAATATTGTTAGTGCTATCATGGAGCTGGACCATCATTGTTGCAGATTTGTAAAGAGATTTTATTATCTCTATATACCGATAGTCTATTTTGCAGCGTTGTAGTGAATCTAGCACTGCCCAAGTCTCGATTGAGTCAAATGCCTTTTCATAGTCTACAAAGGCGAGGCAGAGTGGCTGATTATATTCTTCGGTTTTCTGAATGATTTGTCTAAGCGTGTGGATATGATCAATTGATACGATTAAATGTATTGACTGCCAATTGATTTAACTAACTGCATAAACCTCGAATTAGCTGCTGAGCATCGAAATACAGGGCTTCGTATTCTAATCACTTATTAAGCTTTAAGCTTTGATAGAATTCACAAAAAGTTTTGTTTCTGTGTTACTTCTACACCTAGAATATTATTCAATGGCTTATGTGTTGTTTCTCACATCCGCACTTGACCAGAAGAGAATGGTAGCTGCTTAAAGCTTCGCTATCTGGAGTAACTGCAAGTTGGTAACTTAGGCAATCTAACGAAAGCTCTCTCTGAATGTTTATGACCACTGCACTTAATCCATGTACTAACTGGGATATGCGGGGGTAAGAGGAAAAGAACGATATGAAGAAAGGTCTTCTGAATAAACCCCAAGCATTTCAAACTTTTAAAATATATTTTACCGTCCATATTTTAAAATTGTGTTTCAAATTATTGAATCAAAAAATACTCATTGATATGATGTCAAATAAAACAAATAATAAATCCATAAAAACTGTCACGTTGAATATGTTAGCAAAATAATAAATGTAAGTTTTTTGATTGTTATTTGAAGATTTTTAATGTGTAAAATAAAATATGAATGATAATATTATCTTTTAATTATTTTATTTTTAAATTTAAGTATATTATTTGCAAAATATCAAAATTAATGTATAAATGGATATCAAATTTAGTTATGTAAATAATATATATATTGTACAAAGATATTTCTTCTCAAAATACTCTTCACATACTTTTAAGGAAACTGATTTTACAATAAGATGAATCACTCACCATAAATATTTAGACAATGATAATAATTTTTATTAAATTTCGTGAAAGAAGGTGTTTTTTTTTTAAGACAAAAAGGGTGTTCTCAGTTTAATAATGTGCATCAACATAAATGTACAAATTTACAATTTTACAAGAAACATATGAAAAATTAATCCAACAATTTTTTAAGCAAAATTAAACCAAAAAAAAGGAACAATAAAGTGGATTTTATTTACCAAAGATTATTCATGAAAGTAGTAATTTTTGAAAACCCTTTTTTTGTTTTTAAATGTGAAAAAGAAACAATGTTAAATCTTTATGTGGCTTATGCTTTTTTGGATTTTATTTTTATTTAATATGAAATTTTACCACACGTAGATTATTTGCCAACCAATCGTAAATCAAAGTTTTAAAATTAAAAATTGGTTAATGTGATCATAAAATTTAAAATATGAAATGTTAAATGAAATGATAAATAGATAAAACAATTAAAAATATAAAATACAATAAAGCAATAGCTAAGTTTAGTTTAAGTAAATATAAAATTAAAATAACGATTTACTTGTAAAATAAAATAAATATTATATAATAAGAATATTACCTTAATTGTGAAGCTGCTTATTTTGCTTGTGTCCTCTCCTTTTTTGATACATAGTCCCACGCAAGATTTATTCATTTATCACTGAATAGAATTCGACTTTCACTGTAGTTATTTCACTTGAACTTGTTTCTACCGGCACTCTGAATCACATTAAAAGTTTAAGTTGGAGCGTTACTCAAAAACTGAACATTAAAGCAGGCGCTTATATTTCATATTTATTTATGAAACATGTTAATTTTGACGCTTCATGAAAAGGCTAGTTAACTGAAAATTCAGGCGTTTTAACAGCCTACTTGTTTTTGATATTTTAACGGCACAACTCGGACGTTTTACTGCCGAAGCTATTAGCTTACTTATCGTTTCTTATGCGACCACTTAAGGGGTTAAGTGTCTGTTATATTCCTGAGAGGTTTGAGCTTTTTAAGGTTCCCAGACGGTCGCAAAACTTAAGATATTGCCAAGCCCGCATTACATATTCATTGCCCTTAACGTTGAACTGTAATTCAAGTCATAAACGTTCATTATTAAACATTTTCACAATAATTTATCTCGAATGTTTTACTGAAACATTTAATAAAATACTTACATCAATGCGTTTACTTCCTTTTTTATTTATAGAATTTATTATTCAATATATTTATAATTGAATAAACTCATAACATGGTTTTTTAGGTTATCCTTAAATAATATTACTACATAAATCTAACTTACATAGAAGTATAATTAAAATTTAAAATTTCTTATTGTTTAATTTTTGTGCTATCGATGCATTGAACAAACTGTCACTTCACAAATGCAAAATTATGATAAATGTACAAAAAAAACACGTTTATCCACTCTCATAAATATTCAATTCGGCGATTCGTATGGCGTAGCGGCCGGACGTAGAGCGTTACCGATCGTAGCTAGCTCCAAACTGAGTAGCGTTATTGGGTCTACGCCGCTCCGAGTACGAAGATGGCCGATCGAAGGGCGAAAACAGCCGAAGCGAGCGTTGCTACGACTTATTGATGTGTGTGCTGCGCAGTGGCCAAAGAAGGCACTAGCGCTCGTATATACTTACACTTTTGGACCATAGATGGATTTAACGCACATCATGAAAGCTTCAAGTTGAACATAAAGCTCCCTGACAGTCGTATCGTGTACACAACATAAGTAAATGAATGGCATATATGGTATTTAATTTAATTCGTACTAAATAAATAAATTTTTGTTGCTTTACTTCAAAAATCAAAAGTAATACAGTGGTAAATATTTGCCGCAATTTACTATTTTATAAAATAACTATCCTTATCGTGAGGATTAATTTTTTTCTGAAATTTGGAATTTAATTCAAGTCTTAAATACTTGTGCGATTACTTGCGTTTTGAATTTTTCAATCTATTGTTGTAATGTAAAATAAATAAATAGTTTTCTAATTTGAAATGAAAATCATTGATAATAATTCGCATTAAATAAAACTACATAAATAAATGTTTTGGATAATAATTTAGTTTAACAAAGCCAAAAACTGCTTTATTTCTTAACGTTTTAATAAAAAAAAAGTTTTTTACCACTTCCCAGGCACCCCCGAGTATACTCGGGTATTAAAAGTTATCAAAATCGGACACCACGAGATAACTCGGGCAAATTTCATACATAAAAAACAATGAATTATATTATTAAATATGAAAGTTTTATCAATGTTACACATGTGTATGGTGTTCGAGGATAGTATTCTTCGCTCTTAACCAGTGGCGGCTCTTGAAAAAAATATATCACATATCATGTAAGTAATATTGATCAGATAATTTGTTTGATGATTTTATATGAAACCGCTCCGATTTTTTTGTGGATATTGCATGTTAAGAAATTATTTGAAGAAAGATTTTTTTTATCAAATTCATTGAATTTTATTGATTTTAATTGATGTATTCCCAAACAAAAGAAGAAAAAAAGATAAAAAATATGTGATCCTTTTTAGAAAAGAAAAATTGCATTCTTTTTATTAAAATGATATGAAATAATAAAACGTAAGTTTCTACAAACCATTTTTATTTTCAACTTCAATCTGATACTGATAAATGTAAATAATGGCCACTAAAATTAATAGTTTTTAATTAAATGCGAATTTGTGTGCAAAGTTCATCCGTTGTATTGCTGTCCAATTACAAATATACCATTTATTTATGTACATAAAATGTGATATTCGTATATGATTGTTAATTTAATTATTTGAAAAACTGTTTTTACATATCAATTTCGATATGAAAATACTCATACATATTACAATTAATAATTATTCTATAACGAAATGTAAATACATTTGACCTAGTTTATATTCCATTTTCTGTATCCAATAACCTTTTTCGTGATTGACAAGGTCTTTAATTACAAATATTTACAAAGTATACATATATTACTAATAAATATTTGTACGCTTGCATGCAATGTTTTTTTTGTGTATGGAACACCATTAGAATATAAATATTTTGTTTTCATGTATTATTCATTGTTTGAAAATCTTATATAATGAAAATGAATACATATTTTCAGGATTGGTAATATGTTTTCCGAATAACTTGGTAATCTACTATATTTGGCTCTTTTATAAAGGGATTTAAATATTTAAAGAATTAATAAATTGTGTTGAAGATTATTAATGAAAAAATTGTGTTTAAAAAACGGCTTTTCATAGAATTATTTGAATAATAACCAAATGTTATTTTAAATTATATAATTATTTAATATTTTTAAAATATAAAATGGCCCAGCAGTAAGTAAAACGAAGAAAAAATTATGCCCATGTAAGTCAATACGAGTAGAATTTACTTATGTTGTTATAATTAAATATTTGTTAATCTTTGTCATTGTATACCTATCAAAATAATGAAACATAATTTTAAAAATATCAAATTTAATCACAACTTACCGATTAAAAAAATTTCACAAAATAAATATGTTCCACGTTCTTATTTTTACCTTAACATATATTATTTGGCCACTTTGAATAAATTAAATAAAAAATATCTTTATTTACAGCTCAACATTAAATGACTAAAAAAAGTAGACAGAGTTAATGAAACCATGATCGCAGTATTATAAAGTACATAACAATGCAATTTGGAGTCTAAACGTTAGTATTTAAAATATTGTTTCAATTTATTCTAGAATGATTTTTAACATTTCTGTTAATTTTTTAATACACTCTTTTTCATTAAAAAGCAAATTAATAAATACTTGCCGTATCATATAGTCCTAGAAACCAAACAGATTATTTCCATATAGTGTGTATTAAACATTTTTGAGTTCCAAAACGTTTGTTGGATAGCCAAAGCTTTCAAAATAAGTTTTTTTTATCTAATGACATGGTTTTAACACTATACAATTTTTCAGCATCCAAATTACTATCATTAAATAAAACATGTTTTTTTTCGGCAAACCAAACATTTATATAAACTTCCTTGAATGTTATGTTATAGTTAAATCAACAATCTAAAGTACAACAAGGGCAAAAATAATTAATCGTTAATACTCTTGAATGAGTTTCATTTTTTTCTTTTTCAATCGTTATAAATACTTTATTTGATAAACTTATTATATGTGTTTCAAACCTGATTGTAAGCACGTTTTTTAAAACATGAAAATAATTTATTATTCGTTTTTTAATTGATTTGATTTATTTAATTATAATTCATCTGCACAGATTTTAATATCTCTAACAATATTTGTTTACAAACTAGAGACTTTTTTGTGAAAATGTCAACATTGTAGTTAAAATTCTCTGGTATGGGTTTTTGGGTTTTTGAAGTTAAATGTATTTATTTGTGCAATGGGTTGCTTTCTTAACAAATTGTTATTCACCAAACAATTTTTATTTCACGTTTAAATTTTTCATATAGAGTATATTTTTCAGCATTACTGTACAACTTCATTTATGATATGTTCTGAATATATTATGAAATAATTTCAGGCATTGTCAAAAGCTTCTCATGTCAGTGTTTGTAAAATTTTTTTTTAATGAAAAAAAAAAAGCATGCCCAGAAATAGCATCCACTTGATTTCAATGACATTAGGAAAAGTTACTAAAAGTCAATTAGATCTCATTGAAGCGAAAATAAAAATAATTAATTCTAGTTTCATTATTCGCAAATATATTTGATAAAAAAAAACCGTGTAGTGAAAGACTGCCCATCATATTTTACGTTTTCTATTACAATGTTTAGTGATTGAAGAAATTCGTTCTGTGAATTTTCAAAAATACTAAACTACATTATTATGATGTTGGAAAATCAACACTTAAAATGTAATATAAATAAAATAAAATAAAAGTAGTAAGATATTTGACAAAACGACATACGTTAAGTCCAAAAATAAGAGGTTTTTTCATCACTGTCTGTCGGTTTGTTCAATGTTTTTAAATTAAAGTACCAAGAAGAAATATATTTTATTTTTTTATTTTTTTTAATGTAAAATTAAATAAAGTAAATAACAGACATACATAAAGTACTAATAAAATTTCATGATATGGTGAAATGCTTGTAAACAATAAATTCTCTAAAGAATATCTCGAGCATATATTTTTGCATCTACTTACAAAATAATTGAAATATTTTCAATAAACCGGAAACCGACAAAGTGCAAGTTTGTATGAAAGCACAGCTTATGGGATTCTTCCGAGATGCATTACATATCTAAAAGCAGCTATGCACCTTAGGGATATGACCGAGTTCTTCCGCCATATTGCTCCAGTGATATTGAATTATTCTTTGCTTTATGAGATAGCTCGAATAAATGAAATTTCTTTATTTATTGCTGCATTAATAGACAAGAGAGTGCAACATAGTAAAAATTTTCTCTTGTCAATTCGAAATTCGTTTTCACATTAAACTCGTTTGATGAAATTCACTTGAATTAATTTTAATTTTAGGAATTTGTGGAAAAATTCAAATTTATAAAAGTAATCAAATTTATTTCAAGCTACATATTCAATTCCTAGTTGGAGATAATGTTCACCAAAGTAGATTTTTTTTCAAGTGATGTAAAAATAAAGTTTTTTTAATATGTCATATAATCAGTATCTAAGAATAATTTCACTTAAAATCTAAGATATTGCCGGCAGGTATAGCTCAATGGTCAAAGCGTTTGCTTTGCAAGCTAAAGGTCGTGGGTTCGATCCCCGACGGAGATTAAGAAAAAAGAATTTTTAATCGATTTTTCATCTCTAAAATATCCCCTGTTGGTTTGAATTTGATCCCTCACCCGTCAAATGCCAGTCTATTAATTAAAATGAGTGTAAGACGAAAGTCGTCCCGTGAAGACCACCCATTCATAGTAAATTCCTTTAATAATAAGGATGATGCATGAATCTCGGGCTGTAGACCATGCTGTTGACGGATCAACACTCCACATGCAGCGCTTAGCCTTATGCACCATGGTAAGCGTCATAGAATTCCACAGATAATACTTCATAATTACTGTCACCATCTCTCAGTGGTTGCTCATCCATTCTCTTATATGTTTTTTACATAAAAAAAGACATGAAGAACTCTTGCTCTCGCTAAGACACAGGAACTTGAGTACATATCGTATGTAAAAAATTAATTTCATAAATAATCAACTATTGCAATTAAATTTAAATTGGTTGCAATAATTATGCAACAAATTAGGAGCGGTAATGATCATTAAATCAAATTCCATTTATACAATACAACGGGTTATTGTACGGTGAATCCATTTATTTTTATTGTACGATTTGTTTTTATTTTATGTTTGCTTCTTGTGTGGATGGCCTACGCTTGTTGATTCAGTTTTTTTTTCATCCAAATACATACTGAAAAACATGGCCATATCAGAAGTTATCTTATTTTTAGATTGCATGATGCATGAAAATTAAATAATAATAAGAGCAAAAAGAGAATTCTAGAAAATACGGTATAATAAACGATGTATACAGACTAGTGTTTCCGGATAATTAAAGCAATATTATCTTTAATAACAAGCCATATAAAATAATGTAATTTTGTTAAATGAAATGCTAAGGTTTTACTTTGAAAGCAGTTATTACAATAACTTATCAGAGTTAAATGCAAATATTCTTGGCCTTATTATTATGTTTTTGATTTAAGACTGCACACATGATAGTTAAATGATTTGTGATTTCAGGAATGTACTTGGCGGAACTGCGAGAGGCGGAACTGATATGGGATGAGGCGTAGACTATGGCGGCTCACAGAGATTTGTGGCGACAGTTCCTGAACGGAAAATGCACCAGATGGGGAGTGAAAATGGTATGAAGATCAGGAATAGTTGTAATAACTATCATTCTGAAAAAGTATGTTGAATTTCATATACATTTGTATTTATGAAAAAAACATAAGCTAAAAAGTAAGATGTAAATGAATTATTGTGAAAGAAAAGTTATTGGTGGTTAAATAGTATTTCATTTTCATTCAAACTCATTACAAAAAAAAAATATTTTAACAATTTATCGATCCTTAGGTATTTGAATTTCATAAGGATTTGAATTTTGAAATTTCATCGTTAAAATCAAATGTTTAAAAAGGATGGACACATTTTGATGTAAAAATAAATCGAAAATCACAGCAAGGCCCTTTCGAAAATCATGAAGCTTTTCCTTTAAGCACGAAGAAATTTTCACATGAATCTGTGTTTATTTCTGGGGTTATTTCTATGGAGCCTGTGACTAAAAGGCATTTGCCGCCATCGTTTTGTACTATTTGAGAATAATAAAATAAAATATTATGAAAAAAAAAATCACATTCCGCGTGACGGTTTTAAGTACATTGGAGCCGTGATGATTTTTTTGGAAAAATACGTTGAAAATGGCTATCATGGTTTTTCATCACTTTACTCATATAGTAAGATTTTTGTATGACAAAAAAATATTAATTGCTGCATAGTTTTTCTCTGAAAGATAAATATTTAGAGAAAATTTTACAACACGAAAATAATAATTAATTTGATAATGCAATTTAATATGCACACCTTTGTCATGAGCCACCTCTTCGGACCACCATGATCCAGGCCTCGGTAGCATCGACCTTGATCTTCTAAATCCGATTTAAGAAACATCTAAAGTATGTGTGATACACCAAAGATTTATCCCTAGAGATTATCGGTAATAATATTTTTATTTTACAATTACAAAATATATTTTTAAACATTGTAATACATAGCAAATCGATCAAAACGGTAATGCCAAAAAGTAATAACAGGTCCTTCCTTTAGAGCGCGTTGGTGTGATAAATAAAACAATTTCATAACAGAAAGTGGTGTAATAGTTTCAGACTCATGTCGAGTAATGAAAAACTTTGCTTCGCCGTCGCTGTATTGACAATGCCGAGATTGAAAAGTTCCACGGCCGCTCTGACGTTCGACAGATGCAAAGCCTGAAGGCTTCATATTTCAGGAGCTCTCAACCACTGCTAAACTAAAGACTTTCTTAGCAAGAAATAATGTTATTTTCTTAAATCAAAGCTAAATTCACATTTTACACTTTTTTATGTTATTTTATGACACCTTTTCTTTCAGTCAATTTCATTCTCTCAGCCACTTTTAACTCCACTATGTGTATAGTACACTCTTCCACTTATATCTCACCAAATACTCAGCCACGCACTCCTTGTCTACAGCCTTACCGTATTTTTTCAAATGTTT
Source organism: Glossosoma conforme (assembly GCA_022606575.1). Classification (NCBI taxonomy): domain Eukaryota; kingdom Metazoa; phylum Arthropoda; class Insecta; order Trichoptera; family Glossosomatidae; genus Glossosoma; species Glossosoma conforme. The sequence continues at coordinate 1,564,144 of JAGTXR010000001.1, forward strand.
TTTCATGAAATACTTTTGTTATACTTTTAAATGTCATTTTTAGATAAATATTGTTCAATATATCTATCTTAAAACTTATTATAAGTATTAACCAAGTTCCATAATTGCGTTTCACTAGTACCAATAATTAAAATTTACAAAAATATGCTTTTCGATGGATGCAAGGGTTTTATGGCTTCCATAAAAAGTGATTTCCTTTGGACATAAAACATATTTTAAATAAAAACATAAATGGAATATTTTAAAATGATATCCTTCTCTCAATGTTCGATATCGATTTACGGAATGAAGGATGCAGGATTAGGTTCACAATACAAAGAAAACTTGTTTTGGTTTCACATATTTACACGGCTTATTTGTCTAACACTTGCAACAAAAAGACCGTTGCGGCGCAAATTATTAAGCGCGCGCCCTAACAATCCCGAGTTAGCTCGAACTGTCAACTGACCGCGCGTTCTGACATCTCGTTGCTGCCAATCGTCGCTCAGAAAAAACGAATTCAAGATGACAGTGGTACCAACAGGATATGGGCCAATTGTCATTTAAAATATTTTAGTCTATGCAAACATCGTTTAACATTATATAATTAAAACTAACATAAGATGTGTATATGAGGCGAGCGAAAAAAAATTAGACACGTTTTTCGAGGATTTACGGCATCAGTCTAAAGGAGTTATATCAAACTGATATCAAAGGCCTTTAATAAAAGGCAAATGTACAAATGATTAAGCATACAAAATTTGTTGATCGTATAATACTGAAATAATGTTACAAAAGTTATTTGATTATCTGTTGACTATGTATCCGTAGATAAGCGAACATAAAAGTATTAAAAATCCATGTTTTTCTAGTATTAAACATTATAATCAAAGTGTTTTTACTTTTATTTGCATTATTGCTTTAAAACCACAAAGCATTTGTAAATAATTTCATGGTTACAAAAAAGTAATTGTTGAAAGCATGGTGGTAAAATTAAATTGCTGAAAAAGGTGTTCACCCCTTTCGTATGAGGATGCTTTTACCATTGAAAGCTCCTGATTAACATTGTCGCTGGGAGCTTCCGAGGCCCATAAAGCCTTACATACAGCTTCCATACAACGTGCCCATCCACGTGAGTGAAAACACTGGGCTGTACGCGGAAGCCTCAGTGGCAGTATTTCATAATATGACGTAAGAGGTACATACACATAGGGTACCCAAAGCATAAACACGCAATCTATTAATAACAAATTTGAAACATTAATTTAAAAATATATATTGTATATTTAAACTTTGCTTTTACTTAAAAAAATTGTAAACAATTACAGGAATTCATACTGGATCATTATGTTAGAAATTTATTTACTTTCAAATTGGACAATATATGTTTTGTCAAATTTTTGAAATTTCAAAAGCAAATTCAATTATGAATGAAATATATCAGTTAAATGCTTAGAAAATAAAGGTTTTATAAGCTTATGGTCATCTTTTTATTCCTATCAAAACGTCCAATTGATTAAATAAAAAATGTGGCATATTCTGGCTTAAATAAATCTTAGAAGATGCATTAACAAGAAAACATACTTAACTTCTCGTACTTTATATCCTTAAATATGTTTTATTTATTTTTGAATTATAAAGTACAAACATTATTTAATAAAGACCAACACAGTATTTCTAGTTAAACTATCATCCAAGTTCGCTTGACGTTTGCCGAAGTTGCATAAAGTGACCTTCTACACACTTGTTCTCCACTAACTTTGAACAACTTCGACTAAAGTGTACAAGTGAAAACTTCGTTCTGCTTTGATTTGAAACAAGCCTAATTTAGCCAACTCAATAGAAACATAGCATGTTTGACGAGAATGAAGAGCTTGCATAAGATTTTTTTAAGAAAAAAATAATTATTTATTTATTCAATAGTTTAATACTAGTACTTGTAGAAAAAGTAAAGTTTATTTAAACGAGTTAAATATTTAACTTGTAAATATTCCAAAAATATTTAAAATAAATAAAGGCCTACAATATAAATTAAATTATTAATTTATCAATTTTCATCTAGAAAAACAACGATACATACAGATGAAATCGATTTTTTTATGTAAGCACATGCAAGAGAATGCCAACAGATGTTGATAGTAATTCTGAAGACTCATCTATGGAATTATATGACGCTTACAATGATGCATATGGCTAAGCACTGCAAGTGGAGTGTTGATCTGCCAACGTCATAGACCGACAGCCCGAGATTCACGCATCATCCTTATTATTACAGGAATTCGCTATGAATGGATGGTCTTCACGGGACAACTTTCGTCCACTATCTTTTGATTGGTCATAAGTGAATGTTGCTTTACTGTCAAGCAAAAGGTCGTGAGTAAAATTATCGAAGATATATGAAGCAAATCTTAAATTTTAATTTTTGGATGTAAATATAATTCTAAAAATAAAATACTTCAAGAATTAAGATATGTAAGCTTCTTTAATTTAAGCCCGAAAACAATCAAAGAAATACAAATACGCGTGTCATTTCTTCGTCCATTGAATTTTTATACCCTCAAGGGTAAAAATATGTTAAAATATTTTTAAATATGAAAGTAAATGATTGTCATTTTGTTAACACTATCTAGTCATATAAGATCAAATAACATAAGCGATGGTTTAGTTTCGAATTGAATTCAAATAACAGTTTTTCAGTACATGGATCCTTCGCTTAACAAAGTTTGCAATTCCTGATGAAATTTCTTTATCACCGTCTATTCAAATATGTATAAATGAAGTACAATGATACATAAAATGATTTTATGCACCGCAAGTAGTTGTGTTCAGTTAAATCACGTTTGAAAGTAGCTTTGCATTGCGGGAATTTCAAAACCGGAAGCACTGAAATGATACTGAAGACCTGAAGCGCTCAAATACTCAAACGCACGGAAGAGATGCTACTCTTTGTAAAAAGTATCCGGAATCAGGTTTTTCCGATTGCCACAACGTGGTGCTCTCAAAATACTTGAATTATGGACAAATAGTGAGTAAAAAATACTATTTAATCATTTGAATTATTATGACTGACTCGTTATCTGCGTTTCGAAAATATTGGATAAGGAAACAAATGGATTAAAGACAAAATTATTTACTAAACGTGATTTAAGACATAAACAACGCTTCATATTCAAAGATGAATTGAGATATTGTAATTGTTTTAAAAAATATAATTCAGTTAAGCCTTTCGTAAAATCAATATACAGGATTATTTCTGTGAAAAAAAGAGGCGTTTACACAAACATATATTGCATAACCAAGTATATGAAAAAACAAACACATTTGTGGATTGAAATATACAAATAAAGTTTTTCTCTTAAAATAAGCGTTTTCGTCGTATAGCAAAAGAGCCTTTATCCAGTTCATGACATATTATTTAACAAACGCTGTACTTATCTAGTTACCAGATCCTTTTCCTTTTGATAACTTAAAAAGAAATCTTTTGTTAAAGTTCTTTGACAAATTTCTTATTTTTTTTAATTTAAAACAAGAGTCATGATGCAGTTTCTTTGGAAAATCATTCTAAGTTGTGGAATTCTTTTACGTATGTGAGGTTAAACGAGTATATTGAGAAAGTAGGAGTGTATGTGCGTTGCGTAAGGTGTGTCTGTGTATATTGAATTGCTGAAAACAGTTATATATTGCGACATAAAAAAGCTGGAATAATAAAATATTTTTCAGTTAAAGTATTGTCAAAAAGTACAACGGTTCGTCAAATTTTCTAGTAAGATCTCTTTGTCACTGAATGACGTGATTTTCTCGTATATATTAACATAAAAAACCTGCCACAACCACGCAAGAATGATTCTTATCTCTAATTTTTCCTTTTGTGCACCTGCGGGCGCTGAGAGCAGAATCGTGTTGCAGTCTCGTCTTGACAAGAAATAAATTTCCTCATTTCTCGAGAAAGTTTCCATTCTTGTACCTCACTAAATGAAATGTTACGCAAGAAATTAAATACTCGTATGTTTGATGTTACTTTTTTCGAGTTGATATGGCTGACATATATGTATACAATTTGTATTTATTTACAATAATATAAAGGTGTACAATATTTATTTCACTAATGATGACACAAGATTTTTTTCTTCTAACCTTTAATTTCATTTTCTTATATTCTTTTTTTTATTTTATTATATCCTGAATATATTTTAAATTATCGAATTCATGAAGCAGCTTTCTGAGATCCACACAACCTCTCACATCCAGCCTTGAAAATGAGAGACTCCAGCTCTGGCAACAAGTTACATCAGAGGATTTCATTACTCCAAAGGAAGGCCTCCCAACTGACAAGAACCTTGACTGGTGGACCTGGAAATCCCTGAACAGATTAAGAACTGGAGTTTGTAGAACAAATGATAAGCTTGAGCGGTAGGGAATGCTTCGGCAGGAAGAGTCATTATTGTGCGACTGCGGAGACCTGTAGACCACCTCACACCTAAGATTCTGCTCCATGTACCCAACAAGCTGCACACCTCAAAACCTAATGCTAGCTAACACACGGGCTATCGATGTTGCCAGATACTAGGAAGAAATAATTAAACGTCGCTGACACGAAGAAGAAGATTTTATATTATGATGTATTTTTAATAATATTGTGGCTTCTGGGCTTAGCCGTGTGTGGCGAATTATTATTTTCCAATATTTCGACCGCCATTGCAGAGTTCTACTTCAGGATTGATGACTTAGTGATAATATAGTTCATTATTCATTCTAAAAGTATTCGATATTTATCAAAATGATTTTTTGGTAATATATTCAGATATTCATGAACATTACGACTGTCAAATGTAATGAGTCTAAGAATTTTGTTTTATTGTTATTGATAAAAATATAGAATGGTCCCATTATTTTAGCAATAAATAATTTCAGTCCATACGGAACCAGCCCACAATTTATTTTCATACATTTGGTTATTTAATACCCTAAATATACTAATATGGTATAAATTATATGATTTAGTATTTTTTCAAATAATATTTGCTTTAAAAGTAGAAAAATGATTGAAAATTGTTTTGTATACAAAATAAATAAAAACAATAACATGTTACGCTATTTGTACGCTTTTATTATTTTATTTTTTATATAGATTATAAATATTTTTTATTTCCGATAGTCCATCTTGTTATATTTAATAGCCATTGACCCTTATTTTTATTTACTGACATTATTTGTTTTCTTATCCGAAGAATGTTCCGGATGGAATGCTTGTAAAATAATAAAGTTTGTTATATATCAGATACCAAATTTTCCAAGAATATCCCTCACGCATTTGGTATTTTTTACTAATAATATTCCAAAAAGGGATCAACTACTTGTGTTCATGTAATTTTATCAATATCAATAAAAAAATATATAATTTAATAATGTGTAATTGAATACTATTTTTTACGATTACAAATTATTCAAATAGCAAATTTATTAAAAGAAAAAACGTGAAACAATCATCATCATGGATTTTTTTACATTTTTTTTGCCAGTATTCTTTTCTGTTTCTTGTATTAAAGTGATTATTAAGAAAATCTGTGCTTAAATAGATAATTTTTATGAATTCTATAAATAATATAAAAAACGATGTTCCTTTTCATGAGATTATTAAGATAAATATCATACTTTAAATGTAGGTATTTTAATCACAAAAATGAATAGAGGAATTAAAAAAATAGAAACATACTTCTTTGACAAAGTTAACTAAATTTTTAGTTTTTTATTTCCAGTGATAAAAAAATACTTTGAGCTGTTTAACTTGAAACTCTCGTAAAAGGGACCAAGTAAGTCGATTACTATGAAAAGTATTTAATTGATGTGGTTGTGAGTGCAACAATAATTTCAACTGGATTTACTGTTTGGTGTCCGTTTTTTGCGACTTTGTTCATAAAATAGGAAATAGACATACAAAATGTACAGAAATGATGAAAGTCTATGTTTGCAATTCGATGCCTATATATATGTATTTTCATTGCTGTTAAAGTTCGATATGTGTTGTTTGTTATATTTTGTATGGCGTATTGAGTGAGCTTTCGAAAGCTTTCGCACAAAAAGCTTTAGGAAAGCTGCTCAAGAGGAACACACTCGAAGGAAGATCTTCAGCGAGACACTTTCTAGCCTTTTTCTTAATGACGCCTTATTCTTGGGTTCGCGTGGAAAATTCTCTCGCAATAAGGATTGCTAAGAGGAGTGTGAACAACTTTTATGTAAGACAATACAAGCCGAAGAATTTAGTGTGAGTTTTCAAACATTGAAGAATTCTCTGTTATTCGACTTCGAGTATTTAAGCGTTCTTTTTGCGTCAGCCACCTTATGAACCAATGATTTGCAAATAGCTAAGTATTCACCTATTATTTAAGCTCAAATGTTACAATGTACAAAAAAAAATCAAAATTGCTGGATATATTTACTTAAAATATATTGGCTTGTTTTGGATAAAGTATAATGTATTCTGAAAAGCAACTTTTATAGTTATCTGTCATGATATTGATGAACATCCTTTTTAATGAATTTTCTCAATCTCACAAAACAATTTTCCATCATATATATGATGGGATTTTGTAAGCCAGAAGTAGTTGTATTTTAAAACTATTTGTCATGAAATGAATCGTTTAATAGTTTTACAAATTTAAAATAAAAATAATATTGTTAATGGGTTTAAATGAAATTTTCTGTGCATTTTTTTTGTCATAAATTTTATATTATCTCATCAATACATTGTAAGCATTAAAATGAATAAAACCATATAATATAAACAAAATTGTTTTAAAATCACTACCATAAGAATAAAAAAGTTATTAATAGGTTATCATATAAAAATTTGCGGGTTAAAAAAAGATTTATCATTACATGAACTTAAAAGTAATGTCGTGATAATGAAGTTAACATTTTGTGAGAAATAATATTTTTTATGCGTTAATAGTTTAATGTATTTGAAAATTAAAAGAAAAAATCTATCTTAATTGAGAATATAAATAAAAAATTTACCTGCCCGAAGAGTAAGTACTCATATTATTTTTATTTTCAGGTTATAAAAAGAACACTTATTTGCTTCTAAAATATGGGTCAAAAACATGAATCTCGAAGCTTGCTTCTAAAATTGTAAGCATTATAAATTACAAGAAAACATGAAGCTTTTATCACGTTCATCTTATTATTTGTGCAACCATGCATTTAAAGTTTTTTTTTTTAATTTATTAAAATATATATTAAGACATTCCTTCTTTATATAAACAGGGTTCATTGAAACTGTACGAGTACACATGATATACCCAGTCATGTTGCGGAAAGTAGAGTTGACATGGGAAGATGAGACGACCATTAAGATTGGTACAACTTAACTTGCGGCGGTTTGTGACAACCAAGAGAAGAGCGGGTTTGGAATTTACAAGATAACGTTTTTAAGCTCGTTGTTGTTTTCTGTTGAAAAATAGGTATATTTAATAAATGTTTATAAAAATATGTTTTTATAATAAATGTCAACATTTCCTGAAGAAAAAACCACTTCAATGTTTTTTCTTTTTACTGATATACTTTTAATATAAAAGTTTTCAGCTGTAACGTAATATATATAATGACACAAGAAACGAGGTTGGCCGAAGGAGTCGGAAGCAAAACAAAATTGAACACAATAAATTTATTGTAAGGTAAGTTTTTCGATTTCAGCACTTTTCACATTGACTCCACAGAAATTGTACGCTGCGGATGCGGACGCGTTCAGCAGAAACACATTGCAAAGTATGCGCTACCCCGCAATACGAGCACGACATACTTCAACTTTGTAAAGGTTTACTCGTATAACAATGGCGTGAAATTCATAGCCGTATCTTAAAAAAAATATCACAAATTGGATAATCTCACTAGTCTTTGTTATTAAAATATACTAATTTACTTCATTGCTTTTTGAGCAACCAAAAGATATTGGTTTGCTATAATCTTTCTTTTTTCGATTACTTTATTTATGCTCAAAAACAACACTAAATTAAAGTTTTTTTTGTTAAACTTAACTTATGTGATCTGCCGTGAAAGCAATTCGCTTTTTATAACGCTATTCAAACAATTTGATTAATTAATTTATTATAATTTATTGAGTATTTAATTTTTTTGTATAAATTATGCGATTTAAGCAACAAAAGTAAGAAAAAGCATCTGTTCTGATTGACTTAACATTCTGATTGACTTAACATTTTTAAGAAATATTTTTTCAAATATTGTAATCTTTAATTTTAAATTTATAAGTATTTACCTTTACGAGTGTCTTACGAAAAATTTGTTGGTTTATTTATAAATGAGACTAAACAAATAAAGAATCATCATATTTCACTCGTCTGTCAATACTGTAAATATTATTGTAACCCTTTTTCATATGTCGTATACGAGTACGAGTTAAAACTTTTAATTGACTTGAATGTCACAATATATAAAAGTTGCTTCGAATCACTTATTTTCATCATATTCTAAACACATTTTACTATAATGACACCTCTTTTGTATAATTTAGTCAGTACTTTACGTACGGAGAATTAAATCACATAATTTTATGAAAGTGATAAATCAAAAAGCCACATATTTTAATATTTGAGTTTATAAGAAATATATATATATATGTATAATGTATATATACTTTTCAAATTGTATTTTATACTTGGAATGTTGTGATTCATTAAGATTGTTTTTAGTGCAGTTATTTCCTGTAAATTTAATTTTTTATCATAAAAACATATATTAAAAAAAAAGAATTTACTGATAAAAATGTTGTAAATTAAGCATAAGACATGAATAAAATTTAAGCAGTTTTTATTTCAGGATGTTGCACAATTGACGCCACTGTTCAGCTTGTATCCTGAAATAGAAGGAGAAGCCTTGCCCCGCTTCCTCTGGTGTTGCTGCAATTGACAGCTAGCTGACGTGTTGGCTTGTTAGGTTCGCCGTATCACGTACCCACGGCGTATTGTTACGTTTTTCATGAAACAACGTAACACTTCAGTCTGAAAATTGTCGCTACGTGCGTACTAGGATCTCTCATCGGGGACAGTTTATCTCATACACGAAAAAGCAATCGTTAGGAAATGGACTGTATTTTGAGTTGTTGATCGATATTTGTACTCATTTAAACGCGAATTTTTCATTTAATTTGTACACGTTTAATTGAATACCACGTTGCTTATTCACAAGCTTAAAGATCACAATAGAACTGAGAAAAATCACATTGAATACTTAGCTGAAGTCACACATTGATCGATATCAAAAACTAAAAACTTCATATCTAATTGAAATAGATAAGGAGAACGTAAAGTATGAATAAAACTTAAATAACTTAATTAATTTTTTAATTTTTTTTTTTTTATTAGAATATTATTTTATTATTTCAATATTCTAATCTACTTTTATAGATCATTGACTATATTACAATATTATTATTACTTAAATATACATATACTAAACATAAAATTCTTTTTTCAACGCGTCAATCCAAGCACAAAAATAACGGCAGAAGCGGGATGCGAACCGCGGACTTTGGAAACCAACAATGCCCAGGTATTCATACCGCTCGGCGAATCGCGCCATTGCTATGCCTAGACCGACCCGCGATGAAACTAGTATTTATATCATTGTTATTATCGTACAACAGATGTCGCCATAATATATATTCAAAGTATGTATATTTTTTTTATTATTCTATCAGTATTCATTTATTCACAAGCTTAATATTATTACTTTCCGGCAGTCTATTTATTTTAGTAAGTACCACTCGGGTCTCGAACCAAACTATAGACTGAATGGATGTGAAACGACTACTTATAGTTCCGACTCGGACTTTATAACCAATCATTTACCTGTGTTACTGATGGATAATTTTTACCTTCTTGATATTGTCTCAAGGAGACATTATTAATTAATTTTTTTTTTTTTTTATTAGAATATTATTTTATTATTTCAATATTCTAATCTACTTTTATAGATCATTGACTATATTACAATATTATTATTACTTAAATATACATATACAAAACATAAAATTCTTTTTTCAACGCGTCAATCCAAGCACAAAAATAACGGCAGAAGCGGGATGCGAACCGCGGGCTTTGGAAACCAACAATGCCCAGGTATTCATACCGCTCGGCGAATTGCGCCATTGCTATGCCTAGACCGACCCGGAAAGTAATAATATTAAGCTTGTGAATAAATGAAGACTGATAGAATAATAATAAAAATATACATACTTTGAATATATACTATGGCGACATCTGTTGTACGATAATAACAATGATATAAATACTAGTTTCATCGCGGGTTGGTCTAGGCATAGCAATGGCGCGATTCGCCGAGCGGTATGAATACCTGGGCATTGTTGGTTTCCAAAGTCCGCGGTTCGCATCCCGCTTCTGCCGTTATTTTTGTGCTTGGATTGACGCGTTGAAAAAAGAATTTTATGTTTAGTATATGTATATTTAAGTAATACTTAAATAACTTCTTAGGCTTTCACGAATAAAACTATTTTAATTATTTTGTATCCTACTGCTGCCTAATTTGCATAAATATAACTGCGGTATAGCTTATGTAATTGCATTAAAAATATACTGACAGTTTGTGTCGAAGAAATCTTTTCTCTGGTTTTTATGATGTCTGTAGACTGTTGATCCCCAAACTCGATAAATAACAGAGCAGCATTTACGCATCGTCTATTTAAACGGAAACATGAATGAGTGTTGTTAACGAAACGACTTGAATACAACGCTAATTTTAATAAATATGCTACAACTAGCAAATTATGAGAGTCAAATTCGGGAAATTTGACACAAGCACTGGATGTATACAATGCTTATATATATTGTTTAAATATAAATTTATATTTTAAATGTTTATTTTTAGCTTCGTTGGAGATAATGTCATATGACAATCTCTGGTATGGTAAGTTACTACCCAAAGCGATTTGTGAGAATTGTATTTGAAATGATGTTGTGGTTTTCGGGTTGCACCGTGTGTGGTGAATTTTTTTCAACCTTGAAAAAAGTTCACCACACACGGCTCAACCTAAAAGCTAAAACATCAAATATGGCCGTGAAAACCTAAGAAGTTATTTTTATATTTGAAATGTTTTTCCTTTTTTGCGTTGTGTGGGTTTTTAAGACATTTATATGCTAATTTTGGCATATTGATTGTTAAGTTAACAAGAAAACAAAAAAAAATTAAACAATTAAATATAGTTTAATAATTCATTAATAATGAGATTGTTAAAAACAATAAGACGTTCTTGAAATAAATAAAAAAAGGTTGTTTTAATTTCTATCAAAAAAAGTTTGGTGACCGCTGCTTCAGATTATTTTGTTTAAAAAAACTTTTATTTTTACAAACGATAACGTAATTCATCACAAAAAATTATTTTGTTTATGACAGCCATGTGACGTGAATATTTTACGTAATTAACGAATGTTTGTTGGAATGACAATTGTTATGTATTTTTAAATGATTGTACTTCCAAACTTAATTAATTTAATTATTCAAATCATTTCATTAGAACTTTAAACATCTTAATGTAATAAGGTTTGTATACCTTCAAATATTTTTTTTAATGTGGCTCATCATTATTGACACATATTCTTGAGGATTAAATGCCATATTAAGAATAGAACATATTTTAAAGCTAATTATTAATTTTAATCCGATTAGGGGGCTATAGTCCTCATAAAGGACTCTGAAATGATCCAGTGCTTTCTGACATAATGGGCAGGCGCTTTGACTCTTAGCCATCTCGGTAATATTATTTCGTGTTACAATTTTAAAAAAAATAACCACGATAAAAAATATACACATGAGTTGGAATAAGCAAGGCGACTTTTCAATGAATTCACGTCAACAGCTTACACGATATATAAATCATTAGTGAAAATAAACACATGTTTGATATTTTTATAATTTATAGATTTTAACTTATTATTTTAAAAAACATTCAATTTCAAGCCCAATCAATCACAATTATTTATGGCGCATGCAAGACATTTTTTGTTGTGAAAAGTATTTTCTCACTATTTTACTGAATATAATGGGGTGGTAAAAGCACTTGACCGTCTTGTAATAAATTGCAAGTTTGATCCATATCAAAGCTGTTAATAAAACTATGTTAGATTTTTTACATACAGAGAAAATAATAGTAAGAAAGAATAGTATTACTAAAGATCTTCTTCCCACGTCTCTCCCTTATTTGAAACCTATGATCACCACTTCAAGCCGTCACTTAGTTCTGTTAGTTACCGCAGTACTACTTTTATATAGGATATATTGAAAATTAACGAGAATCATATGTCCTTCTTCGGGTGCCGAGATGTTTTTGTTCAAAGAATGGGATATCGGTAGGAAGAAATCATCACTTATTCACAGAAATATTTTAAACATAAGTTGCGTAAAATATCAACTGTTATCAAATGATGTTATTTAATACATAATTTAGTAATTATTTTAACAGCCAGTGTGATAGAGTTCAAAAATAATATTTTGACTCCACGGTCTAACAGATTTTTACTGTGTGCATACAAAAAAACATACATTAATCAATTTACGGTTAATCCGTTCTCGAAACCGCATCGTGTCGGTACAAAATCAAGTGTTTTTTTTTTTTGCTTTTTAATAATTGCAAGTTTCTTGTATTAAATACGCAATAAATCTTGGTCGCATGTTTAAAATACTACACGATGAAAATGGCCTCTCCATTTATTTTGCGGAGGGGAAAATAAGGCAAAGGTGATTATTTAAACGATTTCTTTTAAAAATGACCAATTTTAAGAATTATAATACAACCTTCGCAATATTTCCGGACTGTGAGTTTGATACTATTCCTATAGGCAAAATTATGATTTTACGTTTTAACCTTCTTCGTTTGAATCTGGGATAAGAACTGTGAATGTTGGAGTTAAAGCTTAATAAAATCAAAACTCTCGGAACTAATTCAAATACTTGCCACTTTGAAAATGTCATACGATGGGGAAGATTAAGGAGGCGGTACTGAAAATATCATGGCGGAAAAGTATGTTATTAATAAGATGAGAGCATACCACTGGGAATCTGACCTCTAGAAATACTACATAAAAGATGGCGTGACAGCTGGGTTCATGTCGAAAGAACAAGCTCTCAGCAATTTCAGAATCGTAGAAAAAGGTAAGGAAGAAGAAAACAGGATAATTTGTAGATAAAAAAAGCTGTTTGGTATTGAAAAACCGTCTTTTTCGTTGGGTTTATCATCACTTTTTTTAAAATATCATTAATGTGTAAACAAAAGTAATAAAAGGCTGCTTGGACTCTTAACCAGTATCATAAAATGTGTTTGTTTAAAATATGTCAAATAAAATGTGGTTTTGACATTACTATAAAAACTTTTAATTACAATCGGTACCGCGATTTCGTGTTCTCTAAATAAAAAAAGCTGCCTTATATGATAACAATTAAATTCGACATTTAGTCTTCATTATTTTATATGAACCCAAAAGTTGGTGCAAAAATATGCTTTATTTCCTCCCAATTTGCCTCATATTCCTCAACCGCTTTTTATTTAACTACACAGTCTGCAAATGTACAAGTCACCTCAACACACCCAGCATGGCGGCAATTTAACTAAAAATTACACAGGCGATTTAATGTCGAGAAAAAAAAAGATTTTCTCTTTTCTCGGAAAGTAATCTCCCAAGAGCGTGCGAGCTCGCCGATAAAGATTTTCATATTTAAAATTAACATGCAGCGATACGACGTTTTTTTTTCACCTCTCTCATGAAAAGAAATAATCAGGAGTGGTGTTAGTTGTCAGAATTGTAAATTTTTTATTTCAATAAATTATTATTCTCTACGTGTACATCTCGATGATATTTAATTTCAGTTTTTTTTATTACACATAATCGAATATAATCAAGAGTGGAGACTTGATTCGGAGAGCACAAGATCAATAAGTTAAAGACTCATGTGAGGTGCTTAAATTAATTATACGAACAGTGAATGTGAGAAATAAATGATTTGGTCATTGTGTTTATTTTTTTTTCAAAATTTGGTATATTTCATTTGAACGAGGCCAAAATCAGATAGGAACTATTGAAATACTAAATAATAAAGTTTTAAAAGATTGAGATCTTTTTTTCAATACATTAAATAGTAAAATATTGACCTGGACTGGTACAAAACATGTTTGTATGAAAAATAAATGTGGAACAAAACAAAAACAAAAAATATATAATTTGAATTAAAATTATCAATTTAAAATAAAATATGACAATACATGGTAGAATTGTCAGTTATGTCAATTAGTATCCATGAAAATATTTTATTTATCGAATATGAATGAGTATTTATTTTGTGTGTTCATTATGAAAAATTGCATTGCAGTCTTGTTTGTTCGTTGTTCACTTAAATTTTAATGAAAGACAGTAATAAAGCAGGTAAAGGTGACAATGAGAGTGATGTTTTTTTTTTACTTTACCTTCCGACGGCCGAGCGCATGAGTAGAAGAAAGCTTTGCTTCGAAAACTGTTGCAATACGTTGGCACATTTTGTATAGGAAAGGCAACAAAGCTAATAAAAGCCAGCGAGATACGTTTTAATGAACTGAGAGAAAACATAAAGCACCAGAAGGGATAAAAGTATGCAGTGATGGAACTCTTAAACCTTGCCGGAGGAGAAAAGTCACGTAAAATGATTTATAACAACACAATATGGTAACACACACTGAGAAAATAACTATAAATAATTAAGAAAAACGGTATTTTGTCCTAAAAAAAAACGATAAAAGTAAATAAACAAAGAGTATTGGGATTCTTTTGAGTAGCGTGTTAAAAAAATATTTTTTTAACAGCAACTATTATAAAAACTCTCTTCTTTATCCTAGCCATTTCTTATCATCTGGGGTCGGCTCTCTTTGTGCACGTTCGCCATGTCTGCCTGTCCTGCGTTGCATTCTCGGTCAAACCCAGGGTTTTCAGATCCTTGTTTACAGTTGCAGTCCAGGTTGCCTGCGGTCTTCCAAGTCTTCTTCTCAGCGTGGGTATGTTGAGGGCTCTCTTCACCATGTGGTCCTCATCTCTCCGTGTCACATACTCATACCATCTTAGGCGGTTTTCCCTTATCTTTTCAGGTATGGAGGCCACCCGAAATGAACCCCGAATATGCTCATTTCGAACTCTGTCCACTCTAGTCACACCGCCCGCCCACCGCAGCATCTTCATCTCTGCCACATGAATCCTATCCAAGTCACGTTTCAGCGGGGTCCAACACTCCGATCCGTAGAGCATAGCTGGCCTTACAGGAATTTTGTAGATTATACCTTTGATCCTAACTGGAATCTTGCTGTCACACAAAACCCCATAGAGAGACCTCCATTTCAGCCATCCTATGCTTATTCTATGCTCCACGTCAGATTCAGTTTTGGCATCTAAGGATATCACAGAGCCGAGATATTTAAAAGTCTAACCCTCTTTTACGGGTGTATTCTGTAGGAGAAGTGGTGTGTTAACCACGGTGCAACCAGAATTGAAATTGAAGTACATCGACTCGGTTTTACTTCTACTTATTCGCAGTCCACTACTCTCTAGAGACAGTCTCCATTCCTCCAGCATTTCCTGAATACTTTGGAAATTTTCACTGATAAGAGCAATATCGTCAGCATATAAAATATTCCAACAAAATAAAGCAACTATTTTAACAACTACTTAATACAATTATATAAGATACACGAATAGTCTACGAAATTCAATATAATATGACGAATCAATCAATGTCAATGCAGATAGAAGATAGGATTCTTAAAAAATGTATTCATCAAGGTAAGGAAAGTAAGCGCCAATATTAGATCATCCAGATAGTGCAAGTTATACTACTCTTAATATTTATCTACAAAATACGACATTGAAAAGCATCTCTTGATAAATAGTCAATCTAAGATAAATCTGATATGGCACCAATGAAATATTAAGGTTTATTTTTTTCAATATCCTTCACATTTTAAAAATATTTTCATTACAATTATGCTTGTATAATATTTATTTGACAATACGAAAAGGTTAATTGAATTACCTGATTACATTATATATTATTAAAAATATTTAATAAATTTTGTGATTTCAGTGATAGTAGTGAAATTAGGTGAAATTAATCCCTAAGATGTTAGGCTCTTGTCCATGATGTTGATGAATTAGCACAATACATGCAGTGTTTTATCGTACTAAAAAATGACAAGCATTATGGAATCTGCAGATTAAATATCTCTATCACCGTAAGTCAGTTTTATATTCCATGTTCCTAAAAATACTTGATCGCTGCTTATGTAAAATAACTTTATTATTTCAAGGTTAAAGTAATATTCTGCTTAAATAGAAAATCGTCAAAATACTTTTTAAATCGTAATATTACTATTATTATTATTACGCTAACCTTGTTAAATCAAAACTGAGTTACAAGTTTATAATTAATCTAGTAAAATTTACGCCGTTACGTTTTATTGTCTGAACGTTTAATCACTAAGGATCTCGTGGAAACCGCGACTGTGCGCCTGAAAGCGAATGAGTCAATCATGGTCGTTAAACCTTGAGTCAACGCGCATTTCTTCAAGCAGATTCCACTTGATAGTCTAGCGAAAGGCTCTAATTCAGACACCTTAAACTCGCGACCCGCGAAGCTTTTTCGTGTGACTTGAGAAACCTTTTATCTTGCCTGTGTCTTAAGGCTATCTCCTACAATCAATTCAGTACAACGTGATATACAAATTGAAATCTTGTGCTCAAGGTACGTGTGATTTTCAAAATGTTATTCTTCAGCTAATTATAATCTCCAGTAATAAATACTTTTCAGATAAAAAATTCAACAACAATTATTAATTTATTTTTCCTCTTCTGTTTTCCACCAAAACAATATAGTCATCATAAATTGTCACCATGCAATCATCTGCCAAATGACTATACTTTATTTTTTATATCCAAAGCATCCAATGCACCAATTTGTAGAATCAATGATTTTTTATGTCCTCCGTGGCATGATATCAGGAATTTTAATAAACATTAGCTGCAGTAACTGATGCAAATTTAGGTATTCGTTAGATTTTTTATAAAGATTGAAATAACCATTATATTATAGCTTACACACATTGCCGCCACACATTGCTGTGCTTAAATTCATCTTTGCTGCTGAATTTTAACTTAGAATCAAATATGATTCCTAAACCTTACAAAACACCAGTTTTAGCATCTGCTACATATGTTTGATTAATTAGAGTTTTCATAGAGATCAGATGACCACTTAACTTTGATAATTGAACGAACTCTTCTTGATAGGTGCTTATTTAAGGTTCATTATACGCAAGAAAATTGTGCTAACGGTATATTAAAAAAGTTGTAGCATAATATTTTAGTAGTTTTTTTTTTCATGTATTCATTAAATTTATAAGTTTTTTTATATAATGTGGGTAAAAGCTTCGATATCTCTGCCTTAAGATAAGTACATCTAAAGTCTAATTGTGAGCTTAGAGGCCACTCAGGTTGCGGTATGTTTGAACAGCCTCGCGCTTACCTCTTCCATACAGTGCGTGATTAATTGGGTTGTAAATTAATTTTATATTCATGGCCGAATCACACTTTGATTTGAAACTTGATAACTGAAATGTGGCTTGTATGAAATACTTAACCGATCAATATCATCATACTATGTCCACTTCCCTAACTGGAGAATATTTCTGGCTCGTAACGAATTGCCACCACAAAGCTTTCGCAGCCACCATAGTCCTCAACTCATCCAGTATTATCTTTGCCTCATGTAGCTTAGCTGAGTACATACATACATAAATGCCGATGGCCTTCCAAGATAGTGTGAACTCAGGGGCTTGAAGAAAGTGCATAATCACTATACCTTTTCTAACTGAAATTAATGGTCGTCAAGAACAGCCGATAGCTTTTACCAGCTGCCATAATCCTCACCTCATACCATGTCAGCTCAACCTACTGCAGCTCCAACTCATTTGATGTATAGTTTCTGGCGGGTTTTTCAACAGGACCCCTTGGTCTTGAAGAAATAGTAACTATGAAAATGAAAATTTAAATTTATACTTTCCTGCGGCATCCGAAGTATATATCCCAATCATATTTACATATGTACTAAACTTATGTATTAATTTTTACACAAAGTATCAAGTTTTAAATGTGATTATTACGTGTGACTTATTTTTAATTTTTATAGTCATGTATTTATGTATTATTAAGTAGAAGAATGAATTGTCTAATTATCATAAGTAGTTGTTCTTTAAAGAAATATAATTATAGAGTAATCATCTAGATTAAAACTATTCATTTAATACACATACTTGCTATTTTTTAAAATTAAACAAAAAAATACTCGCAAGGAATAATATAATAATGTAATAATTACACGAGCTTGCATTGTAATATTGAATCAGACAAAAAAAAATTATTGTGTAAGTAGGCGTTTGCAATAAATATCAGCCGTCGAAATATACAAACATATTTCGCTCATTTGTATAATTTAATGTGTATCTTCATCAGCTTCATATGGTTAACCAGAACGTGATGCATATTTAGCAATAAAATAACTGAATCAAATTTTACAAACTAGTTTGGGCACTAAAATTTTTGATAGTGAAAAAGTAAGACACGGCGAAAAAACTGGTTGTTAGTTTTCATATTAGAAAAGGAACCAAAAAAACAGTACTGTATGGAATTAAATGAATTTTTTCACAAGCAACTCTTGTTTTATCATTTATCTGAAGACGTAATGTTTATGCGGCTTAAATTTTAATTTACAAGCAGCTGTAAAATATGTAATATTGGTTTCTCTGTAACGAAAAAGAAGCAATTGTTTTCCACACAACCTGTCGATTTCTTTTTTAAATTTTAATGGACATAAAAAAACATTAAGTACCAACATCTTTGAAGCTAAAAACAAACTTGTTATCAAATAGAAGCATCGTCTTGTATCATCAGGTAAAAAATGAAAGCACGAGTGGCTTTGTAATTTAAATGATCTGCTGAAAAATCTTAAAAATAAGTTAAGGCTTTTAGAGACTTTTTTGACCTTTGTCCTACATTTCTTGAAAGGACACGTAAAATTCATTCATGAAACGGTCTCTTGGTTTATATTTAAGGACACAGAGATATATTTAGCACACAGCCTATTCCAGTAAATGATAACCTTTCATTTTCGAAATCCTTAGTATACATAAAACAGAAAACATATTGCATTAAAAATAAGTAACCTATATTTTATTGTATCTTTAATCACGACTTTTCATTGGATTAAGTTGAATATTAACAAATACATACCAATTTAACAACATTACTTTTCACATTATGAAGACAGATTTTGTAAAATATAAATTTATGACTTTAAAATATTTTTAATTTTTTGGTGGAAAAATATTTTTACTCGAATATTATTTTGTAAATTTTACCATATGTCAATTGACATCATGTATAAAAATTTATTTTTCTTCATTCAATGATAATAAATTGATTCTTCCCAATATCTGGCAACATGGAAAGCCTGTTTGTTGTCCAATATAAAGCGTTGGAAAAGGCAACTATGAGACAATATCTTATAGATGTGATACGATCTAAAAGTTTATACTCTATGCAGTCACACAGCAGTGATTCTACCTGTTGCAGCACTCCGCATAAACAGGTTTATTTGGGTTGTGTATCAAAAGTTGTGTATTAATATAATCCTTCACAAGTTATTTAAGCCATAAGAATATAAGAAATATAATAATACCTAAAAATAGTACTTTAACATCCTTGAGATGCAAGCATTTACCTATTATTTTGAAGGGTCTTAGTTATCGGAAACTACACAGTATATCCTTCGATGATGCTTCGTATGCAGGTTCAAATTAACATATTTTTTTTGTTTAAAGTAAATTTAAATATTCATTCAAAACAATTTCTACCACTGGATTTTATGCTCTTGTTTATACAGACACGATAATACATTTTTAGAGATATTCAAAAGTATATAATGATACATGATATGAAGCTTTACCTTCACTGTGTGTAATCATCAACGATAAAAGCTCCTTCCCGGGTCAGGCGCCATTCGGAGCCTTAGCATAAAGCCGTCATAAAATACTTTACTGTCATTTTCATACCTGAATTATGCTGTAATTGAAACATGTGTAGTAAAACAGACATAGCGGTAGAGCCTTCACTGTACAGGGTGATTGTTAATACACCCAAACTCACCAAGGATCTGGTAGAAAAATATTTTTTATTTCCCTGTTACGAGCACATTTCTATTACTGCTCTCAATTTGTATCCAGCAACAATCATGTGCCTTAAAATCCATCATTAATATCATTTTTCATGATAATTAATATAAAATGCTAAGTAAGGGTACAAAACAGTATTTTTTTTTCATTCATTGCATATTATACGTGAGTGTGTCATTGTTAATAACATATCTTTGATGCAATACTTTTTGACTCTCCGAATTCAATAGATCGAATTAAATGTGTATTTTGCTTTTAAAACTGTATTAAAAAAACAATGCAAATTCATATTTAAGGCTTAGTTAGTCAGTAATAAGACGACATGCTTATGAAGAGTTCATCGAGCATAATATTTATATTATGATCATTTTTATATTTGAAGCTTCTTTAATGAAATTTTCCTGTCTAAAGCTAATTTTTTCCAGAAATAGAGCGTTCGAGAAACACCGTGGAGTCAATAATACCATACTATAAATAATCGGAAAGCGTTTCAGTTGCTGGGGCCTGAAACTAGCGGAAAATAATACTGCGAATGAAGATGCACGGTCCACGCCGAGAGCATATAATACGTCCATTACTCAGGTGATTTTGACATTTAAATTGCATACGGAAGGTGTGCCCGCTGGTACGGGGAGAGAGATATAGGAGGGGAGATTCGGGATGAAGGCGAGCTGAATTATTAGAGTGCGGAGGAGGAAAATTGGACTGGTAGATTGCCGGGAAAATTTTCGGCACCAGGGGTACACATTTTTTGTATCCAAAAGCTTTCGTTTAAGTGGGTCATTTAAGTAGTTTTATTACTTGTTAGGATTTAATTTGAAGTTTAAATGTGTTTCGTTGTATGGCACATTTTGCGAATAAAAGTAATA
Organism: Glossosoma conforme; assembly: GCA_022606575.1. Lineage (NCBI taxonomy): Eukaryota > Metazoa > Arthropoda > Insecta > Trichoptera > Glossosomatidae > Glossosoma > Glossosoma conforme. Next base: position 1,585,258 of record JAGTXR010000001.1, read on the forward strand.
CAAATTAATACATTTTATAATTATTCATGATTTTTTAAAAACTTTTAGGAACTATTAATTCATGTTCATATCAAAGAATACATAGCTGATATTGAAGTAAGTCAAGACCATGGTGGTTAACAGTGGTTTTTCAAACTGACTTAATTCCTTACGTTTCAATTATTCTCATAAATTATGATAGTCTTTTTCTTTCAGTTCCAGGTGAAAAAACGAAACAATTCTACGCTCTAGGTGAATAACGCATATAGAATATTGATGCTCTTTTACATGGTTTATAAAACTCCAATTGAAATAAATAATAAAAGGCATAAATGAAAGACCTTTAACAATACCGTATTTTTAGTTAAAATAAAAAATATATTCATTAAACTAAATTTATGTTCTTTAACATTTTGTAATATTACAAATATGTAATAAATCTTTGATGTACTTACAAGCTAAGCTGACCTTACAGGTCCTTTAAGTATGATTATTTTATATTTATTCCTCGTTAAAAATATATAAAATGATCCGAGGCCTCAAAAGCAGTTATAAGTTAAATTACGCAAATACACCTTATCAAAAATAGTACAATATAACGTAATCCAATTTCAGCAAGTTATCATGATTATGAAAGTAGCGTTAGTTTTTTCGTTCTGAAATATTTTAAGTTGTGTGTTTTGATTTTGTCGAAAAGCAATGATAGTGACAACTTAATTGTTCATAAAAAGCTTTATTTAAAATGTTTGTTCGGTGGAGATATTTTGAATTCACAACAATGTGAACTGAACTAAACGATTTACTTTATTTTTTCAATTTATTTTTGGCTTACACTATTTAATAATTGTGGGTTAATATTTAAAAAATAAACATAACCTAAGAAATTTTCGTCCAACATTAGCGCAATATTTTTTACGGCAATCTTTACGATTACGTTCGGGCATTAAGAGAATTATGAATGCGTAAACAACAATTTTTCGCCCCAACACCCGTTTCGATTGTACGGGCGAAATTTCGCCAGAGCTCCTTCAATTTCCCGGAGGAAATTACGTTCATTGGTCATTACGGCGCCTGCTCCAGACCTAATGAAATGCGCCGAGGGAGGCGACTAATTTGAACGAAAAAGGGCGGGCGATTCAAATGAACCGATTGAAATTCGACCATTTTGCATATTTTATTTCTCGCCCGATTAATAAGAAAAAAATCTACGTTTCAATAACAAACAACATTTATTTCTCAATATTTTATGTGATCTTAAACAGACAGTTTATGCGTATAGTTTATCGCTTGGACAGTTTATATTGTACCAAGAAAAATATAATATATGCTACAATCTCACCAACTAGCATACCTGTACAAACTCAACACATATTTTCTGATAGTTACAAAACTGATAAGATCTCTCATCTGATTCAATTTAAAAAAATAAAAACAAGAGATAATGTCTGAACACAGCAACTCTACTCATTGCTTAATTTTTATGATGCCAGCTTGTTAAAAGGTAAAGCATGTGATTGCCACGATAAAGGTTGTGGGTTCGTCCGTCAAGATAAAAATGTAATGTATATTTTCAAGCAATTTTTAAACTCAACTTATTAAATCCTTGGTTAGTGTGATTCCTTATCTTTAAATATAAAGTGAGTCTCCGTTTATGTTTGTAATAGTCTAAAAATAATATTTGATGGTAGACGGATGTCGTCCCGTGAGCAATACACATGTATAGTGAGTCTCCGTGAAAATGTATTGTATGCGAATGCCAAGCTGTAAGTCTTTGACGCTGGTGAATCAAAAATTTTACATGCTGAATTCAGCCATATTTAAGAATGACAAACTTCATAGAGTCCACAGATGAGATTTTCCCATAACATGTTTCATCTTATTCCTTCATTATTATATTTTATGTATATACGTAAATATTAATACACACGATGGTTTCAATAATTAAATATAATAAAAATCTAAGAATACTTATTTTTATATATCATTCTCAGTTAAGATGTAGGTAGTGTGTCGTTATTCAATAAACGTCAGTCCCTAAAGTACTCTATAAAATATTGAAAATCCATCAATCTCCCATATACAATATGAAAAACGACGTGAAGGGAGTTGTATGGACGCGAGGGTCGGGCGTACAGGGGAGCTTTTCAAAGGGTGAACACTGACTACAGTCATTTGTAAGATTTAATCAATGCGATGTTACATTTCTCTAAGATTAAGAAAACACGTTCAATACTTTTTCAAAGAGATTTTTTATAAATGTTTGACATTGGTTGCCCACACGATGTTACTGAATTTCGTTTTGATTTTAATTTGAAACTGGGTGACTAAATATAGATATCATGAATATGAATTAAACTATAATTAAACATTTATAATTCATTACACAACTTTTACTAGCTTATTTGTATCATTGGTTGGATATTAATTTTTGTATATTTATTATATTTATTATTTATATAATCGTACATCTAAATTTAATTATTCTGTTTTTTTTGTCACCTTTTTAGTTCATTATCTGGAAATAATGATTTTGTCAGTTGTCAGTGTCCATGCTTTGTATCCCAGACTCTGAATGCGAAGGTCTATCTTGGAACGTATGTAGTTCCGTAACAGTTGAAGGTATGGCAGTTATAGTATCTGAGCTCTACACCCAAGTGTTCACTTAAGAACATATATATATTTCTGGGCGACCTCCAACACGTGATCCTGGTGGAATATTATATGAAACTTGCTAATCGAAATTTTAAGAAAATTTTATAATAAAGTCCACGTTTCCGAGGCATTAACCTCTTAGTTTAAAGAATATGCCGTAACTATGAGTAAAAACCGATACGCGATAAGTAACGGGTGGTTACCCATTGATGTTTTATTCCACGTTCAATGTTACTTAACATCTGTGATGTAAAGAAAACTGACCTTCAATATTTCATTGTATTTGATCGTTTGTCTTAATAAAACTTATATTTGTTATATATAGCGCATAATTAGAAAGAGTAATTAGAGTTATATTATACGACTAAAATATTAAGGCTGAGGGTTTTTTCAGGATGTTTTATGATTGACTCGATCCTCTAATGATGCTGAAAAATAATGTTATATATGAAGCGTTTATCTACTGTGGCGTTGTATGAGATTGCTTGCGTTTGTACGGGCGTTAATTCAGCCAGCAGTCTACTGCGGGCTTCTGAGCGATCCGCGGGAAACTTTGCGCCGCCTCTGAATAATGTACAAAGAAGTTAGCCCCTCTCACTAAGCCAAGAAGATCGGCTCTAGGCGAGATGGCGGGACGTACTGACAATATTTGATAGCTTTACAAAACAGTTTGACAAAAATAGTCTTATTAGTAATTAAATATACACATACTTTGCATCAAATTCTTTATACGCATCAATTCATTCAGAAAAAATATCGGCAGAAGCGGGATGCAAACCGCGAGCCTTTTAACCAATCGTTGATTTTGTTCATTACCTTAGTCCACTCGACTATCTCCTGCCCGAACTGATGCGCGGAATAAGTTGTATTTATACCATTGTTACCATCATATAATGATAGATGTATCTATAGTATATATTCAGAGTTTGCATATTATTATTTTTTATTATCAGTCAACATTTATTCACAAGCTTTTTTGTGAAAGATTGACAAACTTTGGTCATCTACCCAGGCCAAGACTTTCTGCGCTCCTAACAGGTCCTGGGCAGACTCCCATTGAGCGCCTGCGGTAGTGACAGCTACTACTTGAAATTCACATAGCGCCTATTTATGGAACTGAAAGCGTAACAGGTAGCGATTCCGTTTCCATAGCAATCTATAGTAACAAACGAAATGGCGACTTCAGAATTACTATTGCCAACTGTCGGTATTTGCTTGTATGTGCTTACATAAAAAAAAACAGATTTCATAACCACCATTTATCAGATGGCATTAGTTTTCCCAATTCTTTGAGATTATCACGGAATTTGTTTGAACTAATGGCAGAATTATTAATTTATTAATGTAACACGTTTATGCTCAAAGATGAACGATAATTTTATGCATTCTAAGAATCACTAGACGGTAATATGGCCATCCCTTTGTCCATACTACCGGCGGTAATTCTCGGAACAAGACAACAATGCACAGACGGGATCTACTTGTACGGCTCCTGTAATTGATCAAGTAATTGCTTGTTGCGGTTAGGTGATTGAAAGCTCATTGCCACTCGTTACTTTTTTTTTTTTTTAACATTATTATCAAATTAATAATTCATTATTAAAAGTTAATTTTATAAAATATGCCTATATATATTTCATAATAATGTAAACAAAAAATAAAAACAATTTATTTTTTGTTTATGAATATTTTCAACATTGTATTACTAATAATGTTTATTTTATGTACTAGTGACATACAACTAGAAGATCAACTTAGACATAGAGTTTTTAAATATGACATTAACTATTATATGCGTTAGTCAATAAAATAACTTAAAAAAAAACTACTTTAAATACATTATTTAAGCAATTTTTCTTATCAATAGTTATAAAGTTTGTAACGAACTGTTTAAATTTATAAGACGTATCAAAATAAGTTAACGCTATGTCGCCGGGATCGTCATCAACGCATGGTCGAAGGATAATGGGCGGATGAGCAACACAAGAACTTTTTGACAATCAAATTGAATTATATTTCAGTAAAAGATTGACAAACTTCAGTTATCTGCCCGAGACGGAGCTTTCTGCTTCAGGTCCCGAACAGATGACGAATGACGTCTGACGACTGAGTGCACGTAGTAAGTGACAGCCCAGTGCCAAAATAATACTGTAGCCATTTAAGGAACTTGTTCCGCCGATGACAGGACATGTGAAACAACTTAAACAGCAACACAACACCATAGCTTTTGACTCTTTAAATATGGACTTTTATACATAAATGTTAGACGAGCGTACAAAACAAAGAGGCTTTTCGGCAGAAGCCAGCAAGACCTATATGAATCTGATATCAAAATAATTTTAATTGTATAATTCAAAAAGGTTGTTGACCACTGTGAAATACAGTGCAAGGAAAACGCGAGCTTAAAGCGTCCGTCTCGGCTCGGAGGAAGTATTTTCTAAAGAAATCATTTACGTGGAACAAAGCTTTCGGAGGGCTTTCGTTTGCCGCCGAGACGTCATTATTTTTTAAACGCCATGTTTTTCTTCAATTACGAACATTGTTTATTGTCCTCTGAAGGATTCCCGCGCTGAAATTTGAAAATAGAGCTTTTCGAAAGACGCGCAAAGAATGTGTTTGCGTATTTCATGCAAATGTTACGTTTAATTTAACACGGATTTTTGTAACAGTAAGTAAAGGTACGCGTGAAATGTATGAATATTTATATTCATTTGTGTAGCAATATTTTATAAGAAAATCATGTGCTTGTTTCATCAATTTTGTATATTACACCTTTTTTAAAACTATATTGTTAATATGAAAATCAATCGATGTCATTATCACTTTATATGTACGAGGATGTGTTGGCATTTTTAAATTTATTTTTGATAAATAAATAATAATTAATTACACAAGTATTAGTTTTCATTTTAAAGTTTTCTACTTGTTTTTATGACATATAAAAATATAAAAAACGTCTTGTATTGTTCGATGTTTTAATTATTTGTAGAAAACTAAATGACATAATTTACACAGCATTATTGCTTGTATGACAGTTGCCTTTTCATTTTATTTTGATTCTAAAATATTAGTTTATATATAAAATATATTCTTACAGTTTAATATATAACTTAATATCTTAGTTATAATAAATTATAAGTAATGAATAAGTAATGAATTATTATTTATGAAATTATATTAAAATTACTTGTATAAAGCCTAATTTTCTTTGTTCGGTAACTCAAGGTTTAAGCAATAAGTTAAAACAATTAGCAGTAATTAAATTTAATCGGCAGTAGACTTAATAAACTGGCAGTATCCTGCGTTAGTATGAATGTGCTCAGTTATAAAATAAAAATAGCAGTAATATATTCAATATTAGTAAAAACTAATGTAAAACTAATGAATAACTAACTAATAAAATAGATACCTAACCTAACTTTACTTTTTATTAATTACTATTCATTTAATATTTCCTGCCAATTTATTATTTTCTACTACCGATTGATATTTTTCTACTTCCAAATGATTATTTTTTTCTTACCTTTTTGAATTTTTATTACTGACCGTTCGCTTAATAATTATTGCCTATTAATTGAATAAAATACTGGCAAAAAAATAGTAACTCTTTTTTACGTTGAATTTTTCCTCGCGATTGCGTAAATATATGTCTTTAATATGATAAATATATTCCAATTATTACTTACCGTATTTTTTAACTACGAAGATATATTTATTCCTTGATCAAAGTGAACACACACAAAATTACTTATTTTAAATGTCTACTTAAAGAAATCAATTTAAAAAATATATCGTTCTAAATCATTTTGATTATAAATAAAAAAACATTTTTTTATTCAATTTAAAAGGTAATTAATCGTATCATTTTTTTAAATACCTGTATCATTCAAAATCAACTTCTTTTTCGTAGTATCAATCCGGTGGATTGGTTTGCAGAAACAGAATCTTGCATCTCGATCTCCATTCCTCTCGGTCCTCCGCAACCCTTTTCAGCTCAGCATAAGCGCTACAATTCATGTCCTCGAATACTTGCTGCAAATACTCCCGTCTAGGGCGCCCTCTACAGTTTCTACCCTCAACCATCCCCTCCACAATATCGTGTAGAAGACCATCGTGGCGCATGATGTGACCAATCCATCGGGCTCGCCTCTCTGAGATGGTTCTTATTAGTCCCTATCTTCCTTGATTATTCTGAGAACCTCATTGTTCGTGACGAAAATCAACTACTTAATAATAATTTGTATATTTTTATTTTATAAAAAATTTGATAAAAATTAAAAAGGTTTATTTTAGTAGGTACTATAAGGCTTCCAACGTTTACGATAATCCTTTTCATTTCTAGGCGAAATAATACGCTTATACAAATAGTCCATTGTGGAAACATAATATCCCGTGATTTATAAATTCGCCCGAAGCGGAAATTAATATGAAAATATCATCGGTCAATAGATCGCGAAACGTTTCAATATAAAATGAATGAAATATTATATCCATTCGATCAACAAAAAGGTTTCGCTCCGTTTTCTGGAACCTTCGGTAAGACAGCGATTTCCTTTCAAAACTGCACAATGTATGAAGGCCAATCTATTGTAGAACATATAGTATGTACTATGTTGATATGAACCTTGGATTCCTCCGAGAAAATATAGGAATCTATAAAATGAGAACTATTATACAGTTGTACATCTAAACACATAAAAGATAATGCTGATATTGATAAATAAAATGTATTTTGACAATTTTTTGAATCATCACATTTTGTGAATGAGTAAGCATAGTTAGCAATGTACATTATGTGATTAATCGTAAACACAATATCATTTATCATTTTAAAAATATTGTTTTACCTTTGACAAGCCTTTAGGTTTCTACTTTATACAATCAAACAAAAAATAAATTATTTTAACACAGATAGAGAGAAAAACAATAAAAAAAAAACACAAAAACAACGAGTTTTTCATGGCACCCGATGCTGAAAATTTATTGAAACATAAAGCAGCTTCGAGATATTTACTATTTATTGTCTTTTTTTGTAAAAGGTTTTTCCCATTGCGCAATGTGTTATTGGCAAACAAAAATTACACATTGTAAGAGTGGTTCCCGTTTGATCATCGTAGTTAAGCAATATGGACGCGGAAAAAATAATTGTATAAGTTACCTGTTACTCACTGTGCATCGTTAATTGAGTTGAGACAGCTTCATATCAAGCCTTGAGATCGTCAAACTAATCAACAAATAGTTCTAGAATTTTTTCCTGTGGTTGTTAACTATATATGAGTACGTGTATATACCGGAGTGAAAATTCAGATTTAAAGCTATATTTTATCAAAAAGTATGGACAATATGGACAATATCCACAGGCATATACAAGTGGGATGGGCAGCATTTGGAAAACTAAAGTTCATATTTAAAGCAAAAATTCCGCAATGTCTTAAAACTAAGGCGTTTAACCAATGCATCCACGGGAGGCTTACGTTCAACAGTGGACGGATACAGGCTGGTGATTAGTTGACGAATTTGTGAGGCGACAATTTATATTAATATATATAAAAAATATGAATAAAATAAATTTTAAAGGATTAGTCAACGATCAATTATGCATTTGTATGCCATTATATGTAAACGACTAAGCGAATCTGTTTTAAACCAAATGAAAGTCCATTTTCAAGTCTTGAAAATTGCCATCCAACCTTGCTGAAACATGTCGTCAAAAAATAAATATATGTAGAATAAATTCTAACGAATCTTTTATTTTACATCTGATATTATGGAATTCCGCCAAGAAATATCGATCGAAAAAATCGAAATAATCAAATGAAAGTGTTCATATTTGTTTACAAAATTAATCATATAAAATAATATTTATTTGTGTGCTTCGGTGGGGATTGAGCCCGTGAACCGTCGCATGATAGCGAAAGCTTAACTTAATCGCCATTTTCCTCTGTAAAGCGCTCCGAGCGGCGTATCGAAAAAACTTTGCGGAGAACTACGAGTATTATATTATTATTTTGCTTGTAATGAAGTTTCAGAAACTTCAATATCACGTTTTCAGATAGAGATGTTCCAATATTGGATATTTCAAAGTTCGGATGAAACAAATGTGTGCATTGTTTTTTAATCAACAGGGAGTATTTCCAATAAATATTTTTAGCTTGATTGTATGTCGTACAAGAACATTAATAATATTAATTTTCACTTTTAAAAATTATTATTTATTCATTGATTTGATTGAAATGTGTACAGAAAAACTATAATAAGCTTTACTAGATATAAAAATAATAAGAAATTAAGTATTAAATTAAATTTAAAAATTTAAAATGTCATAAAATCAAACAATCAAGAAAAAGCTTATGACGTTGTACGTAATTTAAGAATACATTTGATGGATACAAAAAACAATAAATTTTAATGATAAATATGAATGCCAATCTTAATAAAGTTTTTTGTAAGTAATCATAAAAGTATATGCATTTTAACTATGAACTAACGATGTTTATGTAATATTTTCAAAATACTTTCATAAATGCTTATTTTAAATGCGTACTCTAAATGGAATCTTCGAATTATAATTTTAAAATAGAAAAACAATAAGAAATGGCAATTATTTAATTAACCAATTGATTCTATTATCAAATTTTTTTTTATTTAATGTTTTGAAACTGATTATATTTTACTGCATTGTAATAATAATATCGAAATATTAATTTTAATGTGCATATTTTCAGCTGAAATTCTGCAAACGAAACTCTGCATAAATGTAAACGAACTAGTGTATTGAGGAGATCTGAAATGGCCGCCATTGTTTTGTCGCGTATACCTAAAATTTTTGTTCTATATTATTATTGTTGTTAGGCATCACAATGTGGGTAAACAAGTGCCAAATGACGTCACACTGCGCGCCAGTCAGAGCATGCGCCTGGGGCTTTAGCCAAGTCCACTGGACCGGAAATGCATCCAACTATGAGCTTTATAATGGGGATGCAAAACTTTGATATGCAGTTTTGCAGCGAGAGAATTGCAGTCACGCCACTGTGCAAACGTTATAATAAGAACAATAATTTAAATGCAATATATTGATCTGCATACGAAATACAACGAATATTATATTAGCACATGCTTACACTTATTAATTTTAACTTATGAAATATGATCTACGTGTAGAAATGTTTAATATTTTTCTAGAAAATATTAGGTTCAGATGATTGAATTTAATAGCCGGCAGGAAAAGCTCAATGGTAAAAGCGTTTCCTTTGGAAGCCAAAGGTTTTGGGTTCAATATTTATCAATCACCCGTAAAATGCCAGTCATAGCCTATTTATAAAAATTGGTGGTATACGAAAGTCATCCCGTGAATACCATCCATTCATAGTGAATACTTCAAATAATAATAAAGACGTTGTCTGATCAACACTCCACATGCAGCGCTTAGCCATATGCACCATGTTAAGCGTCATAGAATTCCACAGATGAGACTTCAGAATTAATATCACCATCTGTCGTTATTCTTCTGTATGTGATTACATAAAAAATAAATGTAGAAAACTTATGGAAATGTGTATCATTTTGATTGAAAATATTTAATTTTTTTATCTGTGAATGAATTATTAAGAAAAAGATAATACAAGCAAACATTAATTAAAAATATTACATGGTTTCATAAAGTATGAAAAACTTTTGTAACTAAAAGATTTTTAGAAATAAAAAGACCATAGTCTTTTTAAATAAAAAATGGAAAAGATGCTATTTGATTAATCGATTGACAAGTATTAAATGAGGTATTTAATATATTTATTAATATATTTAATTAAATAAATCACTTTTATTAATGATGCAAAATTCACGGAAAATATTTAAATTAAGAATTTGAATACTTTTATATGATGACATTAAGGTCATATCTCAAGCATTTACTTGGCGCAAGCCAATTTTTGAACTCGCATAAAATAATAATTTTGCTTACAATACAAAGATTGCGAGGGTCAAAAAAGCTCGAAAAGCTCACCCACCTTGCGATTATCATCTGTGCTACGGGCGAATCTGCGTCCGGTGTGTTCTTTTCGCGTAAAAGCCTTTGCAAAAGCGCGTAAAATAATACCGTAATGGCCCGCCCTTAATGTCCCGGGACCCTGGAGGTTCTATCGCGGAATTATTCCCCATCTGATTGTCGGTCCACCTTATCAAAGGGTCGAGCTTTTGATGACGCCAGCTGGAGCTTTTCGTAAGGAGAGCTATTTCTGCTAACGGCCTCTCCAGTGTTGACTTTAAAAAAATAATAAAAATGCCAGTTTTGCACCTCCCAGTGAATGGTGTTCGATATTGTTTGAGCAAGCATGGCGGAGATAAATGTTGATTTAATTTACTTAGAAATGTACTTGAAAATATTTTCATCGCTCTTACTTTCATATTATTTCATCATCAGCCTGTGTCCGTCCACTGTTGAACGTAGGCCTCCCGCATGAGTCTCCATCCTCTTCGATCCTCCGCCTTCCGCATCCAGGTCACTCCCGCTATTCTTCTTATATCGTCAGTCCATCTTGTAGGGGGTCGGCCAATGCTTCCTTTGCCAGTTCTTGGGCGCCATTCCAATACTTTTTTTCCCCATCGACCGTCGTCTCTTCGACAGATATGTCCTGCCCATTGCCACTTGAGTGTGCCTATTCGTTGGGTAGCATCCACTACTTGAGTTCTTCTGTGTATTTCCTCGTTTCGGATTCTATCTTTTAGCGACACTCCGAGCATGGATCTCTCCATAGCACGCTGGGTGACTTTTATTTTATGGGTAAGACTTGCTGTCAGATTCCACGTCTCTGCGCGATAGGTTAATACAGGGAGGACGCATTGGTTAAACGCCTTAGTTTTAAGGCATTGCGGAATTTTCGCTTTAAAAATGTATTTTAGTTTTCCAAATGCTGCCCATCCCAGTTGTTGCTGATACTGCTATCCTGGACAAAATGTGGAATAAATATTAACGGAGAGTACATTTCTCACCTCCGATTTGCAGATGACATAGTGCTAATAGCCGAATCACCTAACAAGCTCCAAGACATGCTCTACGACCTCAATGAAACGTCGAACAAAATTGGTCTGAAAATGAACATGGATAAAACAAAAGCCATGATTAATAGTCATATTTCACAGACCTTTGATCCTATTTCCATTGGAGGAACAAAAATAGAGGTTGTAAACGACTATACCTATCTGGGACAAGTAATACAACTAGGGCGAAATAACTTCTCATATTATTTATCTGACTTAAAATAAAAGGTCGCCAAAAATTGCAAGCTTTCAGTTCTAATCCGTTGTCATTATAATTGCCATATAATACGATGAACATGCAATAAAATACTTAATTGAATTTTCCTGTCGTCTAATGAGTAATAACAATCATTTAAAGAAAATAAAATATGAACTCTGAATACTTACTAACACTAATCGAAATTAATTTTATTTTCCAATGTCTTTCATGTTGGTCTCAAATATCCAATATCATATTTCTTCTGTAATAATATTATTCCCAATTTTTTATTTTATTTTACTCAGTCTGATCTCTAGTGAATATACTTAATTTACTAACGATAATTCTAAAAATTCTTAAAAATAATTATATTTTTTCATAATAATAATTTAAAATTACATCAATACAATTTGTATTGGTAACAAATTGTTATTATTTAGCAGAGAGTATTCGGAGAGAATCCCAACATATAGTGGGTTAAGGACAAAGTAATTTGATTTGAGACGTGGAAGGTAAGCATATTTATTATTTAATATTGGCAATATGATATTATCTTGGGGCACTCAATCCGGATAAGCTAATAGGCTTTTATCAAATAACTCGGTAGGCTTAACAAGCTTCTATAAACCCTTTTTGTTACCAGTCGATCATCAGACTAATTATCTGCATTTTAAAAAAAATTGAAAATCAGCTAAAATAACAGCGAATTTATAGCCTCTTTTATCTTTAAGTACTCGTTATCATGTTTTTGTTTCTTTTAAATCTATCTTTAAATTCGTTAAAATATAAATATTATTAATATTTATCAATGTCAACTAACAAAACTTGAATGGGGAGAACTTCCTGATTATTTGGTCTTTTAGAGCAGTACAAATAGTCAGTGATGTATTTTACAAGTAAAAATAGTAACCACAACTATTCAATTGGTTATATATAATACATTTAACAAACATAACCTTATATGACATTTCTTTTATCAATTTTTCTGAGGTAAATAAACGACTTACCAGATGCGAATCAATAATAATATGACCATATTGTGTCCATCGTACCTTATATCGATAAAAGCGCCATCTAAGCACCTTATCTAGGTGATAAATTAAATTACATTTAAATGTATATTTTTCTTAGACTGCTGATTATTTTAGCCATTTCATACTCGAGAAATAAAAACGTTTTAATCAAGTTAGTACTAAAGTTTAATGGTTTGTTTTGTGTGAGTTGACTATCACTTTGCTATAATAAAGGTTCTATGTGAGACGTGACATCAGTATGTGTGTAATATTGTGTGATCTTAATGGGACTTGAGTGGAAGCCTAGCAGCTTGATAACTCCACCTTGAGAGAGGAATCCGCAAAGTAAAACATCAGCCAATCAAAATCACGTTCTGTGTTACATAGGATTACTCATATTATAATGTCGCTTAACCACAATCACATTGCTTAAATATTAAATACAAAGGATTAGGCCTGCTGAATTTGCGCAGGTAGATCAGGTGGCTTTTGAACGAAACTAACGAAAACATCAGTCAAATACGTAATCTTTATTTTAATCACTTGAATATTATTTACACGAATATTAATTTCACGTGAGATTTTAAATCAAATAAATACGTTTTTCTAATAAATCTATTTAATATGAACCAGTTTTGTTACATTGTGACACTTAAACAAAAAAAAACGATGTTTATATATTTGTAGGTGCAAATGCTTAAGCTTAATAGAAATAATAAGTATTCTTTGCAGTTTAGAATAATATTTAACATTAAAATACTTGATGTTCTTGATGTTCTTGAAAAAAAATCAAAGAAAGGATGCAACAAATAATAATCATTTGATAAAGACAAGTTAAATAAATTGAACATATTATGTTTCATTGCGGTCTCGTTTACGATATAATGGTAAGTATGGTTAAAAGAAGAATTCGCATCAAATGTTTGAACTTTACTTACTCATATGCTGATTGGAAAAATGCTGCAAATAATAAAGCATACCAGAGAAAAATATTGTAGAATAGAATAGTTTAACTGAATACACTTTTGATCTCAATCGATTTTAATAAGTCATAAAATCCAAAGTAAATTCACAAAAATGAAATACTCGACTTAAGAACGTTATGGGAATTTTCAAAGCGACAGTTTCTAGAGCTACAGGCATGTAGCTCTAGAAATCAGTATCTTTTGTTTGTTAATGTCTTTTAAGTTGAATTTATATACTCGTAGTTTGCTTTACTACATATCGATGAGGAAATTAAAGAATAATCCAAGTGTTTTTGTTAGATAAGAGTACTTCATTTTCACGCAGTGAAGATTTTTTTATTACACTAAAAAAAAAAAGAAGACGTAGGAATCTTATCTTCGGGTTCTATGATGCTAACCATATTACATATATTTAAATGCTGCATGTGGAGTGTTACACATACATTAATCATTCATTTATTAGAGGAATTTGCTTTAAAGTTTTTGGTTAGTTTAATGTATAACAATGATGGTTTCTCAACCCTATTCATGTTTCTATTTTCATGTAAATAATATAATTTAACGTGAAATTCAGTTTTTGTTTCTCTACTGATCCTGTTTTAATTAACATTGTGATGTAAACAACTAAGCTGAGTAAGATATCAGATTTACACGTTATCCGGAAATGTGCTCCCGCCATATGCATCAATGGAAAACTATCCAATTAACGGCTATTATGAGGAAAGCTAATTAGTGCGACCAATTTGATCCGTTGAGCGGTGATAAATGTGCATCACGTAATAATTATTTAATCTGTAAATGAATCGAGCAACCCAGCAACTTTAATGTATATACTACAACATAATTTAATGATAACAGTCACATATTACAAAACTTATTAAAATCAATATAATGGCAACATACAACGCTTAGTACTCTATTCTGAATTTATTTTACCCATTTAAGAAAAACATGACTTTGCTTCGTCTTTCATTGTATACTCAAAAAGATTTTCATTTGAGGTTAAGAGTGCTTATTAATTTGCCCTTTGAAGAATACATTTTATTTACGAGCATACTGATTTATAGCAAAAATTTGCTATGTAATAATAATTTTATTATTTTCAATAATAAGAGTTGAGCTTTACCCTAAAACCAAATTATTAAAGCCTCAGTAAGTAGGCAGATTTGCTTAAAAAATGAGAAACAAATCACATAAATACAGCAGCTCACTTATCAAGTTCTCGGACTTCTACTTTGAAAGATGTTGGGTACCATAAATATTCCTGGAAAGTCCATAGGTGGACTTTTGGATGAAGAGCCTTAGGAGAAAGCATGGCCAATAGCAACTAACAGAACTAAGTGGTGAATATTTAAAGTGACTGTTATTTCCAGCTTGAACTTGAAAGCAGATATAATTTTGTTTTGGTGTAAGTAGGTTATTGGTTTTATAGACCTCAGTGTAGTGCTTTAACAAGTAATACTCTTAATTATTTTCTGCTTTTATTAATTGTATTGCTTTCTACTATTTTAATTAATTTTGAGTTGTATCATATTTGACATGACTTTTTTTCTAACCTATTTTCTTATAATTTCATTGTTTTTCATTGGAACTTGCAGTTCTGCAAAATAAATAAATATACAATGACAAAAAAGCAAATTTCGTATGTGTGACAAAATTTACTTAGATTAATTTTATATTTATTATTTTACAATAACTCTTATTATTTTTTCGTCATTATATTAAATTTTTATATTTGTCTTTATAACGTTTTATATTTCCTGTTATTTTATCTTTTTTTTTGTGATGTTTCTATATCAAAAAGGCGAAATAAGTGTTCATATAGAAATTTGATCTCTGCATGTATTACTTGAGTCTTGATTTCTATATAAAATAAATATATAGAATCGGTTCAATTCGTATAGTCTTGTGTAATAAAGGATAACCTTAAATAGAGAGTCTCTAATGTCTGGTATTTCAAAATTAATTATCTTAACCGCGAGCCCGGCACACCGAGATCGGAGCTCACCAGTAACCCTTTAAATAATAATTAAAGATCAAGCAGCTAATTGAAATTCAGGACGTTAGCGTCCTCTCCGTAAGTGGGTGCATCGATGTTAATTTTAATTAAGACCATCTAAATGCATATGAGAGTGGATTGCGGTATTCCGCTCTACTGCAGCATCAGACTGTATCGAGACGTGGCAACTAGACTAGGATGCGGTCACGGGGCGAGTCTTAGTCAGGCGGGGGAGCGCTGCCACGCCTGATAAACCCCAGGACCCGGAGAATTCGCTTATTGGAAAATGCTCTGCCGGAATTCTGTCAACCCGACAGTTTAAACGCTTACATCTAGAAAAATAAGCGAATAAACAGAGGCACTCCCGGGGGCGGGATGAGCTTTTTGCAAAGCTCCTTTTTACGAAGCTCGTCGCCGACGCAGAGGTCGAAAGGTCGCCGCATTGTTGTGTCTGTGTTACGACAAACCTAAACATCAATTGTATAATACATTCTTGCATATTTCTTTTCTTTTTTTATAGATACCTTGATAATTTTTCACTCTAATCATTTCACATTATTATCATCTTCTAGGGATGCTTTCTTTCCATTCGCTAGAGTTCCGGAGGAAAATTGCTGCACTCAAACATTCATTACTTCTTCTTCGCGGTTCAATTAACAACCCTGGGATTCTCGCATGATTTAACTTCTATGTTCCAGATAGGTACACCCGTGCTCGTAGCCATCCATTTTTTTTTGATCCCAGTCGATGCTTGTGGACCTTCAAGCACCCAATTTGCTACAACGGCAATGTCGCTCCTAAATGGCCTATCAGCACACTGTATTTATTGTATATTTATGTATACTCTTTATTTTTTCTTAATATTTGTACATAGGAATTTCGATTCTGTAGATAAATAAATAAATAAATATTATTTCAATTCAAATATATTTAAAGTATTTTTATTTGTACAGAAAAATACAAAAATAAACACTTTATACGAGATCAAATAACTGACCGCATAAAACACTGGTCAGTGATTTATTTTAAGATAAGTTTTTTAATATTAAAAAAATCATATGACTCTGTCTTATGTCCATTTTCATGTCATATCAAGAGTAATAATATCATTTTTAATGGCGGTAAACCACGTTTTCGCCTAAGCCCTTACGTTGTCAGTAAATTTTTTTTCTTATTTATTACTTTTATTTATGAAAACACACAAACATAAAGTTAAATACCTCCAAATGCTAATAAAAACATATTATCTTAAGATTACAGCATTTTTTGTTATATACGAGATATGCTCACATAAAACAAAGATATTTTTAGTTCAAAACAACCTATTTCTTAAACATAATAAGCATTTTGTATAAAGGTAAATTTTGAAAGCAGATGCCTGTATACTTGCAAAATACTGGCGGACGATGGCTTAAATTAAAGAGGAATGATAATATCAGAATGCAGAGTAGGCATTCTTTCATACATCAGTTGGTCAAGAGGCAAATTTGGACTTGTAAGAGACATCTAATTCGAACTCTTAACTACAATGTTTTGGGAGGTTGTTAGAACTAAACATACAATGTACTCAGTGGAGCTAAAGGAGACAAGCTTAATTGAAGTGAGGTTTGCGACTCACAGACTTTTGTGGCAAAAAGTCGTGTTGAACAAATACTCTAAGGGGGGTGGATATGGTGATGATTATGAAGAACACATAAAAATATATTTACAGTTGTAAACTTACCTTATTTATCATTTCATATTTTTTTCATGTTAAAAAATTCGTCATATAAATACTCGTAGATAAATTATGTTGCAATTGAAATGGTTGAAAAGTTAATTAAAATAGTGACATAATATTTATAATTGATCGAGCTTTTCCCATTCATATTTCAAAAGCTCTCCTTGTTTATTAATAATAATTTTTCGTTTTGAATTTATAATTTTGTTCAAACAAATAACGGAAACTTATAGCTTCTTAAATGAATTCTGTGGCACGTAACACAAATAAGGAATTACACTCAGTTATTTGCTTTAAGTTCATTCCATGAGAAAATCTCTTCGTAATATGATTATGTATTGAAGCAATATGTTGTCAAAGTTATTATATTGTATTGTTAAATGTTAAATTATAACTATTTTAATTAAACGTTCAAAATGTGTAAAAGCTGAACAGGGAATTCACGTTTACTTTGCTAGATTATTAATTTGAGCGCTTTTTACTGAGGAAAACCAGGGATAATTATAATACTATTTAATGTTTCATGGAAACTAACATAGTTAATTTGTATGAAATAATGCAATATTAAATTATTCTAATCGGAAATTTAATATTTAATTTATGTTTTATTTATAAAAATATTCATCATCATTAGCCTGTATCCGCCCACTATTGAACGTAAGCCTCTTGCATGACTCTCCATCCTCTTCGATCTTCCGCCTTCCTCATCCAGGTCACTCCCACTATTCTCTTTATGTCGTCAGTCCTTCTTACAAGGGGTCGGCCAATGCTTCGTATTGTTCCTTGGTGCCAATCTAAAACTTTTCTTCCCCATCGACCGTCGTCTTTTCGACAGATATGAACTGCCCATTGCCACTTGAGTGTGCCTATTCGTTGGGTAGCCTCCACTACTTGAGTTCTTCTGTGGATATCGTCATTTTTTATCTTTTAGCGACACTCTTAGCATGGATCTCTCCATATTGTATATCAACAAGTTAATTATTTTCTGGGTGAAAAACAAATAAGCTAATATTTAAATTCATCATATTTATAGTAGGTGTTTTTTTGGCTTACTATTAAAGCATTACTTATGAGACAGGTATTTGCATATTTTTTTTACTTCTCAAGCAAGCATTTTGTAACATGCATCTTCATATATCATGTATATCATCATCAAATAAAACACCTTAAAATAACCGTCTATGATATAAACATACAAAAACATATGAGTAATATTTGATGATTAACCTATTAATATTTTTTTTAGATAGTGCTTAAACTGGTTAGTTAAATTTCCATATTAAAATTTTGATGTTAAAAATGCACTGCGTTCTGTAACGCTTTTTGATGATTAAATAAAGACAATATTCAGTTATTTATACAAAACCCACAAAAATATGTCTAAAAAAATTATCATATTCAATATTTCACGGATTATTCAAAATTATTATTCTAGAGTGAAAAACGACAACAGAAACACTTATTTTTTATTTGTAAAGCAATATTGAGCACGAGGCAAACTTTCATTTATTCACTTCAAAGTGCAGACTTTTAATGGTCCAACTGTTAATCGAAAGCTCCGCCAAGTGTCTGCAAAGCTCCCGGGAAGATAATCAGTTTCGCGGATAAAGAAAACTAATGATATCTTCAGACAGCGGGCCGGTGACAAAGTTAATACAGCCTCGTCCTTCCATTCATTTCAACTGACTGTTTGGGCACTCGTTTATTTATGGAAGCTTTAAGTTTCCTCTCTCTTTCTTTCTCTTCTCTTCTCGATCGAAAGTTTCTTTGCGGAGAGGTCGTTAAAGAAGAGGATTCAGCTTTAATGACACAGTTAAGAGATACGAGCTTTTTCGAATGGATCCACAATCAAATTGTGCATTTTTATGAATTGTAGAAATGCTTCACTAGAAATTTCATATAGCATTAATTTTTTAAGATATATTTAATGATCAAAAAACTGCATGGAAAAACAGTTTTGTAATTCGATTAAAAGATTAATAATGAATTATATTTTTTAGACGCTTTATAAAATAATATCTCCTTTTTAATATATGCTAAATTGTAGTCAAATTATTTTTGATTCATACGTTCTTTCAGGACGACTTTACTATACTAAATCGAAGAAAGTACTTATTTTAAGACAACTGGTTAACCATTCTTTATTTTGTTTCGATCTATTGTTCAATATATACTCTCTAGCTGGATCAAATAATTTATACGAATTTTACTATATATTATTATCAGTTAATTTTATTTTTCAATTCTAAGTAATATTTGCGTTTGGATGTTTGAAATTACAAAGGAGTTCAAACTCATCACATGATATGTCTGACAAATAAACAAGACTTTATAATGAGACTTATGCTCCCATAGTAGGCAAAACTATTTGGTCTTATGGAATAATCAACGATATCAAAAATAAATATTGCTTCCAGGAACATTTTATAAGTATGATCAGCGCCTTATTCTGAGTTTACAAAAAAATATATTTTTTTTTCTATTACTATGTTTTTATCTTCACTTCATAAAATTTGTCTTCCAACGCGATGGATAATACCTCCATTATAAATTCTAAATATAAATATTGACTTGATATAATACTTTTCAATGGACTAACTTCTTCTTCCCACTATACCAACTTGAATTAAAAAATGATGTGCAATATCACCAATACGATGGTCCAATATGTGGTCTTTAAATATCATACAGTTCTGGTATTGCGCAACTGAATAGACCGAAGGAAAGCTCTCCAGAACAACAGGCCGAGTGTTCGTTTTCCTCGCATCCATTATTCAGGTAGCTAGAGTTTCGAGCTTTTGCTTCAAGATGGAATGATTTGTGGAAGAGTTGGATTTGCATGCTTTGCACAAAACCATTACTTCTTGTCACTAATGGTTTTTTATAAAACACTGGTCACTTTTTTTATTTTATTTTATGTACGAGTATTATAATTAATTCAAAATATTTAAATTATGCTTTTCAATTGGTGAGTATAGATTAAGACTCGTTGCCTTCTCAATTTTGTATTTTCCATTTAACTCGACTGTTTGACTCAAAATAATAGGCATTTTATATAGTTTAAGTCAATATTACAGTATTTTCCATCTATTATTATGTAGAATATATTATATAAAAATTATCTACCTACTTAGGTCTGTTGTTAATACAACAATGATGGCATCATGTTTCAGGCTAACCTGAAAATTATTTACTTCTAGTAAGTTAAATAGTTTAATTACAACGTGTTTAACTACAGCAAATTGAAAAAATCTACAAAACAGTCAATATTAAATAGTGCACAGAATAGATAGCTAGTTCACATTACAACATCAAATAATTGACTATGTCAATCATATAATATGCAATATCTTAAAATACACACTCTTTGAGATTTTTTTGTCAATTACTTCTGAAATCATCACACCATCTATAGTCTTGAACTAAGTGAAAGCCGATTTATTAATCAAGGTAGCAGTAAAAATATATTTGAGTTTTAAACAGCGAAGGCTGACATTTGACGTGACATTATTTTTACGTTTAAGTTCTAAGAAAAGAACAAGAATATAAAATGTATTTGAAAGCTATACAGACTTCTGTAAGATATCCATCTAAAAATTCCCAGTTTATGGTTCGACTAATTTTTATAATGACTTTTCTAGATGACAAAAGCGTCTTCAAGAACAAGCATATTAAGTTCATGCTCGTTGCGACATCTGACTAAAATACGCTCTATTTCGCGTACATATTTCTACTGATTTGTTAACCAGACTGTTGACTATGGATTCACGTCTACCTGTCATCGCTCCATACTCTTGGTGCTGGAAATCCCCGGGGATGCAGCGTTTCCTTCCCCGGCAGAAGGACCGGGCGCCAGGTGCACCTTTACTTTGTACTGCCGCATATAAAACGATATATTTTACAGTCCCGCGGTGGATTAAATAAGTTATTGGCCGCGTGCTGGTGACGTCGCTTGCTTTATTATTGGATTTATCTAGTTAGAGATTCTCTTATGTACCTATAATGACTTATCTTTACTGCGTCGTTCATTTATACACATTCTATAATTTTTACCCTGTGATTAATGTATATTGATTCTTCCTCGTCTTGTATCATACATTTGTGGGGTCCATTACAACTGTCACCCCGATTCTCGATGATTCTATTGTTTACTAGAAATAAGCGATAATTAAAAATAATTTTATACGAGATTCGACAATTTTAACATAAATATTGTTTTCTTTTTTCGCTTCTCATTTGGTTTGAAACCATCTTAGAATAAATAAATTAATCACACTTTTAATCAGTTATTGTGGATTTTGGGTTAACCAGTGTGTGGCGAACTTCCTTCAACCAATATTTCGACCGCCATTGCAGAAATCTTCTTCGGGATTGATGATTTATTTAGTTGTGAGTTGGTGTCAAGTTATCTTTTTACGAGCATAAGATAATCTGATACCAACTCACAACTAAATAAATCATCAATCCTGAAGAAGACCCCTGCAATGCTGGTCAAAATATTGGTTGAAGGAAGTTCGCCACGGACTATATGAGGACATGAGTTGTAGCTCTTTTGCTGAGCTGCAGAGGCTTGCGGAGGGTTGAGAGGAGTGGAGATCGAGATGCAAGATTTGTTGCTGCAACCAATCCACCGGATTGAAACTACGAAGAAGATAACAACACAACTGTTTTTTTAAATAAAATTCCACAAAAAAAACGCATATTTTTTATTTTCTTACTGACACTAGACCAAAATATGTTTTTTTATATTTATAAATGTACACTAAAGTCTCATTCGGCGTACTGAAAGCTTCACGAATTAATGGGTTGGATTGTTCCGGATAAAGTTCCAGCCGCTCTTGGCTTACATCCTGTCTGTTTGTTACTTGTCAACGTAATTACACTACGAAGTCAATTTTGCATTACCATTCCGCTTCTAATTGCAGAAACGCCTTTCAATTACAACTAATGAACTTAACTACCGCCGCATAATCATTTTACTAGTAGTATTTTCTTACCATTAGCGCAACTAAAAACGAATTTAAAACTATAAGCTATAGTTCAAACAAAGCGACTTCCGTTTGCATTTCACCATGCGAATCTATTTAGCTTTTTAACCTGACTGACGTGTGACGTTTTGTTGTACAGGGAGTAGCAACAAAATCTTTCTTAGTTGTTTTGATTTACAACAATCAGCTTTTTTGCCGCTTTCTGTATTTGATTGTATTGGAGATATATTCAAATTAAAATTCATATTTAGCTGAATTTTGTGTTGTATTTTTTTTAACTATAAATGGAAATGTAAGATACAATACTATCTTAATAAAATATAATTTTGAAGTATTTGTTATTTTTAATTATTTATAGGGGAAAACAGTAAGATACATTATAGGAAGTAATGAAAATATCATCTGTGAATTACTTTGATTGTTATTTCATATTGTATGTGATGAGTTTAACCTCCAACGCATTAAAATTCAATTTGATATTCAAAATCCATTATAATTATAGAGACTCATTGTGAATGCTATTTTATCGGTAGCACTTATTTTTAAAATCGTTTTTTTTTTGAAAATTAAATTTGAATTTACAATTTCACATAGTTTGCCTTTATATTACCGCCATATACCTGAAAAAATATTTTTATGAGGTTTTTATAAACACAACATTCTTCCCTATTTTTGTTTAAAAAATATAAATAAAATATATTGTTGAATAGATGGAAAACAGATTGAGTGAAGGTTTCATAAAACTACGCGGCTAAATCAGGTTGATAGGCTCCTCAAAGTTGCATAATAAATTATGTATTTAACCCTCTAACCCATTTGGTAAGTACGTTTCAGAGCCTTTGAGCAACTGTGGCACGTGTACGTCAATCACCATATTATTATTTATTCCATTTCCGTTCTACTCATGAAAAGTGTTTATTTCACTCCAATGAGATTTTCGACTGAATAAAATAAACTGAAAATAAATTCAATTTCAGGAGACGCGGATCGAGAATTTTTGCACACATTTTTCTAGCTTTAAAGATAAACAAGACATCTTCAGTATAACAATAACCAATCGCTTTATTGATATTTTTTATTTAAATTGTGATCAATATTGTTTGTTACAAAACCGAGTCTAGAAAACCAAAATATTGTTGGTGTTTTATAAATTATCACCACTAAAAAAGGAAGTTGTGCTTACATTTTATTTTGTAATTTTTATTTTTTTATTTAATCAAATATAATAGGATACATTTAAGATTTATTACATTCATTTTTTTTTTATTGTTTTTTTTTTGGAAATTCGCTTTCCACGCCACTTAAAAAGTGGGATTCATCTTTGATTTAAGTGTTGCATATATACATTTAATATACATACAATTAAAACGGTTAAGCGGAATCTTTAATGGGTTTTGTTCAATGAATACTCTACGCGTTTTTCATACAACTGGCATGTACGAGAAAACGAGAATTTATGCTTTTTGAAGTCTACGCTATGGTTGGTTTATCGTCTTCAAGACATTAGGGTATTATCGAAGCCTTATAACGTAGAAAAATTGCAATAAAAGTTTTGAACGATTATTCGTTATCTACGTAGGTATGAATTTAATTTTAATTTAATTGTATCGCTGAATTTCAAAGATTTTCTGGAAATATTTCATTTTCAGATAACACTGAACCAAAGCTTCTTTCAAGCTGTCCAGGAATTAGGAAGAGCCACTGTAGTCAATTTCGTAGACTTTGAGACCTTTAAGCTTGTTGTTTTATGATCATGGTCATTGATGATGCAGACAGTTGCTCAATATGATGTCGCTGACACGAAGATGAAGAAGAAGATTTTAATTACATATTTAAAATTGAATTTGAATAACACTTAAGCATAGAAAAAAAAATGCAACTTAATAAACAGTTATATGATTTTTTTTTTAATTTTATTAGAATATTATTTAATTATTTCAATATACTAATCTCATTTTATAGATCATTGCCTATATTACAATATTATTATTAATTAAATATAATATTAAATATATATTAAATAAATAGGTCCGCGGTTCGCATCCCGCTTCTGCCGTTATTTTTGTGCTTGGATTGACGCGTTGAAAAAAGAATTTTATGTATAGTATATGTACATTTAATTAATAATAAAAACAGTTGTTTGTCACTATTTTTACAGTTATAAATAAATGTTCTGTAATGAAGAGAAAACCAGAGAGGTGGCTTTTTAGAGTAATAAAAAACTGGGTAGAAATTCAAGGGCGCATCTTTCCTTCGGTCTTCTTTCTCGGCAGACCATTACGTAATTGAAAAAAAGTGAGGTCAGCGACGATAATTAATCTTATCAAAGATAATTTTTGAAATTTTACTCAGCCGAAATAGGACGATTCGCCGTCTTTTTATTTGCAAACACGACCCAGTGTTTCAAAGCTTAGCAATTACAGCTATGATTCTAATCTTAATTTTAGTTGTTTATTTAAAAACTTATTTCATTCAAAATCTGATTTACAAATACCGATTATCAATAAACCTTATTTGCATCGGATAATCGCGTAATTCATTACAGAAGAAACATAATTAGATTTAAGATTTTTCCTAATTGCTGAGGATATATGAAGCATACCTAAAGTATCTAAAGTATCTAAAGAGAACTGAAAATAATATAACATTATAGACAAGTGGAAGCAAAATTTTGTCGCAAAAACTAATCTGTAGATTTATATTACATAAAAGACTCTTGATAATTTTTCTCTAATCTGACAAAAGTTATATATTCCCAGATAATGTTATCGTCTGATAAAATTTACCTTAACACATAAAAAGAACCACTTTGCGCTGATAATAAAAAAATAAAACCGTAGCTTCACTTCATCTGTTACATTATAAAGTTAATAGTTAGCTAATTTTGATATATTTCTACATAAACGTTTCGAGAGATTGCTAAAACTTGAGTTGAAGTGGCCGAAAATATAATCTCTAAAATATTGAATATTCAATTTTGATTAAATAAATGTGCATTATTAAGAACGTGCATTCGAAAAATTGTTCTCATAATTTTAATTTCATATAGTTATAATTTATTAATTTTTAATTTAAATATGTTATAACCTTTGTGATTCAGAGTGAGTTATACAAAACAATATTTTTATTTAGTATAATAACGAATAATACAAACATGAAATCAAAATATTAATATTATAATAAATAAAGCTTTCAGTCTGGACTTTTAGCATAGGTTTATTTATGGACAGGTCGAATCGTTTTTATTTGAAGGGACTGATCTAAAGGGTAGAGTTGTGACCCTCATCATTTAGCCGTCGAAGCCACGAGGCTTTGACAAAATGTTGACTTTAAAGCTCCCTTCAAAGCTTGCTCTATAGATAAATGCAAGAGGCAAGTTATCACCTATTATACATATAACAGTCAAAAATATCTGAAAAACTAAGTCTTCTTGAAAGACAAGCATTAAATTCGAGGCTACATTTGTATATTTTAATAAACAAAACTACTAAAGTACATTTTACACATAATCTTTGTAGCTTTAAAAAGTTTTCATATAGTGAGACATGGACGGACATTTCGTACCAATTTCGATCAAGTTTTCTGTCAAAAATCTTTTTGCAATGTTTATCAGGAAAACCCATTTTTTATTATACAAATTTATAACTGAATTCTAAAATAATTATCTGAAAAACACAATACAGGACAAAGCAATAAAGATAAGCAACAGAAGGTCCCAATACTCATCCAACAGACATTGCAAACTAATTATTCCTTCAGGCTACATTTGTATATTTTAATAAATAAAACTACCAATTGTATTAAAAAACACCAATAAATAAAAGTACATTTTACACATAATCTTTGTAGTGTCAATTAAGGCATGAAATCACCTTATTTAATTGTAATTGAAATAAGAGTGGGCACTTGAAATGGAATTTATTACCTCGCTTCAGGATCATTTACGACATTTCAATCTAAGTCTATAAGTCGACAAATTAGTTTGAACGTAATTTGGTTTTTCAGTATTGAAAACAACCTTTGTAAATAATAAATACCACTTTCAAAGTTTAAGTTCAAAATCAGTGATAATTGACAAATGATAATCGTATTTGTCTTCAATAAGTTCAAAGAATAGAAGTTACCAAGGAGAGTGGATATACAATTTTTATTATTTGTTTATATGACCTTAAATTATACGTTTTAAGAAAAAATACACTTTTGTAAACGTAGTCATAATAATTTCTGGTTTTGAAACAAGAAAATTATGATTATTAATGGCGGAACAAGTTGTAAGAAAATACTTAGTATTAAAATGATCTTATTCATTTACATACAGAATTTAAGGACATTTTACTATTTAGCCGTTAATTCTATTAAAACAACGAGTTCATTAAATTTTCCAAGAACTTTCTTAGTAAAGATGAATATCAATTTTAATAAAATCTTCTTATTAATTTCAGAAAACTTATATATTTATTTAAATCAATTTAATTGCAAATTTTAATAAATAACTGGAAAATATTCTTTAGACTTATGGGTAACTGTATCAAAAATACATTATTATTTTTTTTGGCTTTCCAGTGAGTGAATTTGAAAATAACCAATCTCTAAGCGAACACATTTATGTAACGATGATATGCTTTGACTGAGCAGTGAGTGTGACAAGAAAAAAATAATTAAACAAATAAAGTATGTTTTGTATATAAAATCAACAGTGGTACAAGAATGTTATGTAAATTGGAAAAATCTGAAACACGCACGTTACAAAAGAGCTGAAATATTTTCAGAGCGAGATAGTGACACTCATTGGTTTAAAGAGCTTAGATAAGCTGGTGGCTGTCGAAAACTTTTGAATGTTTATACATTTTATTTATTTATTTATTTACAGAATCAAAATTCCATTTTTTTTTACAAATATACAGAAGAATTAGTATACATAAATAAACAATAAATAGAGAAAAAAGAATAATAAATAAAAATTACACAAAAGAATAAGAAGATAACATGTTTCAAAGATCACAGAGATCAAGGAGAACAATACCATCGACAAAAGAGGAAAAGGATGTAAGAAAAGGTTCGAGGTGTGCTGGTAGGCCATTTAGGAGCGACATTGCCGTTGAACCAAATTGAGTGCTTTAATCATATAGGTTAGGTTAGACTTAAATTAAGTTATACACAAGAATTATTTGTAAATATAGTCAACAAAAAACAATTTTAATTTAAAAAAAATCGTTAAATTGTATCTGTAAATTATTATTAAATAAAAAATAAATATTTCATATACCAGTATTAACCTCCACTTTTTTATTACCTCTGAATAAGCTTCTTAAAATAAGTTGGAAATTTTCAGGACTGAAACTCAATTAATATTTTATATAACTGTTAATTTTTGGATTATTTGAAGTATTTTGTCGATAGGTGGACCACAATATTTTGTGTTTAAAAAAACTGAATCAAAAATATACCATACAACAAGTTGATATCCGTTTTGTGGACTTCAAACGTGAGTTTGAAGTCCACAAAGAAGTCTAAAAACGGTTGTTTGAAATATAATTTAACACTTGTTTTAAGTAATTATTGAAATAAAAGATAGATTTATTGTTGATATATTTAATTAAATGTAATATACACGTGAAACTATCTTGTAGGTGGTACTGTTCAAAATATTATGTTTTTCAATTTGATAGTCCGTTAGTTTCCGTAGTACGGCTGATATTTTTATTATAAAGTTGGCTCTTAGCCCAAGTAGTTGAGTACGACACTCTGTTAGTATTGGAGCGTATACGAACAGTAGCGACAACAACAACAAAAGCTTAACTGCACCGGGAGCTTCGCCGAACCGCCGCGGCGAGGCGCTGCCTGAAATATCCGGTTCCGCCAGGTGGCGAGCTCATCTTCCGCTTTCCTCTGCCAGCTTTGAATTATAAAAAAGCCCTTTTTAGACTTTTCAATTAAGCCAAACATTACTCTTTCAGTAGTTTATCAATTTTAATTAGCTGGAACGTTAATCTTCTCTCCCCTTTCGGGGTTAATTTTCCTTTGTTTTTGGGCTTATGGAAATGTAAAAAGGCAAACAAGAGCACTGCGAACAAAACAAGAACGTGTATTTTAAAGCTTAAAGTTTAAGCAGCTTTGTTAGCATTTTTTTTCAAGAAAAAAACACTATGTTCAAAATGAACTTTGCATTTCAAAATTATAATGATTTACTTAGGTAAAATACTGAGTATAATACATACTCGTAATTTCACGACCGGCAATTTTCATCACAAAGTATAAAGTGGTTGTTTAACCATGGTTTCCGTTTGAAAAAGTTTTACGATACGCTTTATGCTAAATGTTTTAAATTGTAGTATTGTATTAATATGTTTAAGATTCTCAATTTTACTTTTAATATTTTTTCTTCTCCTTTGAGAAGTCATTGTTAAATAAAGTTATATTTTGAGTTTGTAATATTTTCTTAAATTTATTAAACAGAACCATTGTTCCAAGATGATACAAAAAATAAGCAAATAATGAGTAGTATAATCAATTATGAAACATAAAGCAAATATAGATACAATAAAAAGTATATGACACATGTCAAGAAAAGTATCGAAGTGTACTGGTAGGCCATTTGCAATAATAATAATGTTGTACTTGTTTTATGATTGTTGAAATAGGTGTATATACGAGTATACTTAATGTATGTGTTGAGATATGCGAGTGTTAATTTATAATTAAACGAATGATTATTTAAAATTTGTGGTGTCTCGTAACATATAATTGTCATTCTTTTCATATCCGTTCCATATCTGGAACATATAGTCACTCCAAAATGCCGCCACTTAACTTTATCAGCTACTACTGTCCATTTCCTGGTCTAGGAAATATCTGCACCTGAAGGTCCACTTAGAAACAAATATTGTTTCCAAAAATTCCAGAGCTGAGTACGTGAAAAGGGGTTACTGTAGAGTTTGAGGGATATTTTCGGGTGATTTGTTAATTGGATTTTTTAAGGAAATCGTATGACCAGCCCGACGCTCCCGAGGTCTGGACAGATTTATCCTAAGAGGCAGCCCAAGCCGATAGTTAATCAAGGCGCCTAATTTATTAAACTACACACGAAAAAAAATGTTTAGCATATAAAAAATATCTCTTTTCACTAACGTTATTGGAATTACAAAATTTGAATTGCGAAAACTGGAAACAAAAAAATAAAAGTAACAAGAAATACTTTGTATGATTGTACTTTTAGTTTATATCCAGTTTTTTTTATGTTAACACATACTGGAGAATACCGACAGATGGTGATAGTAATTCTGAAGTCTCATCTGTGGAATTCTATGACGCTTACCATGTGGCTATGCGCTGCATGTGGAGTATTGATCGACTAACTTCATAGACTTCAGCCCGACATTCACGCATCATCCTTATTATTACAAGAATTAACTATGACTGGATGGTCTTCACTGGACGACTTTCGTCTACAACTCATTTTTATTAATAAGATATGACTGTCATTTTATGGGTGAGAGATCAAATTTAAACCAATCGGGGGTATTTAAGAGCTCAGAAACCGATCAAAAATCTTTTTTAAGTCTCCGTCGGGGATCGAGCCCACGACCTTTGGCTTGCAAAGCAAACGCTTTGACCTTTGAACTATACCCACCGGCATATGAGATGTAAAGGTATTTCAAATAACGAATATTTTTAACAGCATAGTGTACTTGTCATTCATTTAATTTTAAATCAATGTATTTGTGCGGTTATAAAAAATTTACGCACAGAAACATGGAGCTTTTTTAAGTAAGTTTGGTTACTTTGCGTTAGCTGTCGATACCGGATACCGGAAGTATGTATTTTAAGCCCCTTAATCCGTCGCGTTGTTTGATATTTAACACCATGCGGGCTACTCGTATCTGTAATCGACCATGGAATAGCCGCGCTCATAAATAACCGAAATTTACAGTTCGGCCACATTATCCGAGCTAACAAAGCATCTGAAAGCAAACAATCGCTGTTTGACGTTTTAATGACTATGGCCAGCATACATCATTATGCAGGTGGCAGATTATATTCCGACGAAGGGAAAACAGAAAAATCAATACTAGTTTTCCAAACGTTATTTTGAATATAATTATATTGTATTAAACATCCAAAAGTCTTTAAAGTAATTGTTATAATCAAACTCTCTTTCTCAGATTCATAAAGTCGGGGATGACAAAGGTCATTTTGCCACCTTATGTCAACTGAGGGGATCAAGGTCCACAACAGGTATCGAGGAATTCGCGGTGTATGAAATTCAATGTATTAAATATTAATTTTATAAAATAAAGAATACATACGCATCGATACGGAACATTGACCATCTCAATAATCTGCCACTCTATGTAAATTGAAGGGATCAAGGTCCAAAACGGTCTCGAGGAATGTGCGGTGTATGGCATTCAATGTATTAATATTAATTTTATAAATGCTTACTCATGTTGTAAACTAAGGTATAAAAAGGGGTATCTTATCAAATAAAACAGTAACAACTCAACTCCTGTCTTTGGATTTATCCTCAGTACCGGATCTTGCGTATTCCGGCATCACCATTTAAGCTGAAGCCGTCATTTTGGGACCACGACCTCGGTTTCGGAACAATTAGTTATACAATACTACTAAAATGAGTTTCAACAAAAAAATAAACAATGTTAGAAAACTATATGGATTTTTAAATATTTATTATAATATTATAGAATTTTTTTAATTTTCTAATCTCGTTTTATAGATCATTGGCTATATTACAATATTATTAGTAATTAAATATACACATTCTATACAACATCAAATTTTTTATACGCATCAATTCGATCAGAAACAATATCAGCAGAAGCGGGATGCGAACCT
This sequence comes from Glossosoma conforme, assembly GCA_022606575.1. Lineage (NCBI taxonomy): Eukaryota > Metazoa > Arthropoda > Insecta > Trichoptera > Glossosomatidae > Glossosoma > Glossosoma conforme. The sequence continues at coordinate 1,616,662 of JAGTXR010000001.1, forward strand.
GCGAGCCTTGGAACCAACCGTTGCTCATGTTCATTACCCTTGACCACCCGACCAACTTCTGCCCGAAGTAATAATATTAATTATTTAGATTTTTTCGATCGATGTTTCTTGGTGGAATTCCATAATATCAGATATAAAATAAAAGATTCTTTAGAATTTATTCTACATATATTTTTTTCACGACATGTTTCAGCCATTTTCTTCAAAACTTGAAAATGGCCATCCAACCTGGCTGAAACATGTCGTCAAAAAAAACATATATGGAATAAATTCTAAAGATTTTTTTATTTTATATCTGATAATAATATTAAGCTTGTGAATAAATATTGACTGATTGAATAATAAAAAATAATAACTTACACACTCTAAATATATACTATAGAGACGCCTATCATTATATGATGGTAACAATGGTATAAATACAACTTATTTCGCGCAACATCACTTTCGGGCATCACTATAGAGAAAAAAACTTAATGTACAAAATATTAGCTTGAGTTGGTGAATATTAGTTTAGGTAAGATAAGGTTAGGTAAGGTTAGGTAGGTGTTGCTCTTGTGATACCCCCTTTCAGACTTCAGAGTTCATTTTTAGGACTGTCAGTTTCTCTTTCACGCGTTCTCTATCGCACTTCTGTGCAGTGGCCACAATGGTTCGGAGGAGATTCCTATTTCACTTATCAGTTGCTAGCTGATCATAATATGAATGGTGAATGATTGCATCATTAAGGAAATTTTATTGTCCTCCGACGTGATACGGGTGTGAGGTGGGTAAAGGCTAGGTAGTTGTGCCATCAACAACACAATATCTGAAAGCTTGAACGTACCCTAGAGTAAGAAGATTATACGTAAAGCTTGGCTACTTTGTTCGCTTCACAGACATATGAAATCCGTCCTTTTCAGATGAAAGTATTCAGTGTATTTCTCATTATTCCGCTTGAATGCGGCCACAGTTGCAATAAGTGGAGCGGACCGCCACTGTATGGGCGTCCCTCTTGCATGTCAAACTTGTGCGGAACTGGGTTATGTTTACGTTTTATCTGCGCAGACTATCTTGTGTCGGTCCAGGGGGACGCTGCCTATGCGGCGATCGCAACCGCCGGCTGCGGACAACTATCCGCAGATAATAAACAAGTATGCGCAAATTTAGCAGCGATTTTCAGTTTGCCGCTGGATACAGGGCTTTGTGTTTTCATGAAAGAACGTGCAAGAGAAAAAATTCTAAACCATGATGAAAAGATCATTGTTTATTCATAATTATTTTACAAGCTTAGAATATATTTAACCTACAATCAGTTATGATAAAAAATAAATGTTGCATTCATTTTATTGTTAAGATAGCAACGCAAAAATACATGAGAGATAGAAGGCTGAATCTTTAACGTATTACGGTCACATATTTTCAGTAGTTTCAATAAAAATAATACGCAAAAGCTTTAAGCATAAATTCGCCTTCCCACTCCGCCACGAATATGCTGCGAAATGTAAAATATTTCGAAACTTCCGCCATACGGGAGCTTTCACCCGCTGAAAAATACACCTTTATATTATTTCATTGGTATTTGCTTTCACGGAGAGAACGGGGTTCACCGCGCTGAAAAAATGCTGAAAAATGCCGGGAAATATGTTGCCGAACTAAGATTTATGTTGCACTCTGGAGGTTTTATGGATGGACCCATTGAACACCTTCTTACCGCCAAAAATACTCTGGGGAATTTCGTGTCGTTTTTTTTTCAGGCGAGCGTTATTTTAAATATTTGAGATCTTGTATCGGCAAAGAGGGCATCATCTTCTTTACGGGTTCGCTTTTATGATGGGCCCGTACCTATCTGTTTGATATAATTTCCTGTTAGGTCGAGTGACAAGTTACGCAGAGGGACGGTAGAAAAATGTATCGGGATGTATGGAAATTGATATTGAATACTGAAAAGGTGAAATAAATATTGTAATAAGAGAGTGTCACAGACACATTTGATGTGTAACGACGGTTATAAAACTTGGCCTATTTTTCAGAATCATATAACATTTTATGACTGTATGCTATTGAAAAAAAATAAGAAGAATCCACTAAACAAAGTATTTTATTTCACACTTTTGTGTTTTTTTATCAAGTAATAAGAGCACAGCATAATTTATCTATAATACAAGTCCAATATTTTTTATGTAACGTTGTTTCTTAGGATCAAATGTTCCCGGTCTCAAGAGCGTGAGGCTTATTATTCAATTGTTGGTCATCGGACACTATGTATGATCCCATGTGAACCTTCAAGAGCAGAAATGTATTGATAGTGGAAACTGACAGAATGAGTAATGTAAATTTGGGCTGACCCTTTGTTTCAGATATCCAACAAATATGAAATTAGAAAAATAATTAAGAGAAAATATAATTTAATGTTTTGTTAATTTTCTGATGATTTTTTATTATTTATTCGTTATATTTGAATGGTATTGAGTTGAGCTACGTTTTGTAAATGATAAAGTATATCGCATATATAAAAAAAGTAGCTGACAATTTCGTTGTAAAGTTGGTGTTTATATGCTCCATCTATTGTATATATATATAAAAGCACTAAAATAAGTTATGGAAATTACATCCACATTGTTTTTGTGCAGACTTATATAAGTACTCAATTTTTATCCAAAATAAAATGCGAACTCAAGCAAGTTTCATTATATTAGATTATGCACAAATTAAGGCTGTATTTGCAACGATACACGAATACAAAATACTGAATTAAACAATATATTTTAAGTAAAATACAAATTAAAATATTGTATGAAAATTTTATGTTTTAAGTCTGGTAGAGACTTTTAAAAAATGGGTCCCAAAAATATAAGTGACAAATACTAAAAATATTCTCCAAGGCCCGACTATCTACTCTATATTATAATGTTACGCAATGACCGACCCCGGGTGTGGTTTTGCCAGGCGTGAGTGGCTTCCATCGCCTGGCACTCGATGCTCTCGGTCCCCGAATATCTAACTAGTTTCTAAGCCTGGCTTGTATCACTGCCACTCTTTAGATAAGCGATACTGCCTGTAATAGTCTACTTTTGTGAAGATAAGTCCATTGCTGACAAGAGTGTTACGTTTAGTTGCTATGTTTATTGACTGGATATTGCTATGATTACCATCCATTTGAAATGAAACATGTTACATTATTGATATTGTTTACAGTTAAATGTGTACAATAAAACAAAGCATGTTTATAAAGAAGAAAATGAACTATTCTTGTCAATTCAATATCAAACAAGAGTTGTTTTATCTTTGGTGATTAACAGTCATGGATTCTACGATAAAATTTCAGTTGTTTGTATGCTGCATATGAGAATTGTGAGGTTTTGGCTGCACAAGTAAATCGAAATACATTTATGTGTTTATTAATATTCACATTAATATATCTTTCATTAAATAGTGACTTATTTCTTAACCTCGAAGAAGCCTCTAATAGCATATTAATCAAATTAAAAGAAAAAAATCGTTTTCAATAGTCGCTGAATAAATTGACATTCCTAAAAATATATGGATGAAGCGAAGATCTAAGACTGTAGACTGATGACGTTGGCGGATCAAAATATCAAATACAATGCACAGATTTTCGATACTTATATGATATTGTTTATTAGTTAATTAGTATCCGTAAGTTTTTATGTTCTAATCAATACCACATGTTTTTTTCGTCACCTCTAGTAAGTTTTATGTATGTGTTCAGCATAGCACCTTGAGATCCATTCGAAATAATTTTTACATTCAGTATATTAGTAAAGTATTTATTTTAAGAAAATTATGTTACATAAAACACGACAAAATGTTTATATTATTTTGTTTAATAGTCACATTTAAATATAAAGTAAGCACTTACAAACTAAGAAAACATTTGTTCGAAAGCTTATCGCCAAGCTTCGGTAAAAAGCTCGCCGATCAATTAATTAATTTGAAAATCGTTTTGTTTGTCGAGATTCTAACGTATCGCGGTCTGCCGACAAAAAGCGGCGATTGCCACTTAATTTATTTGTTCTTATAAATTGCGATACAAAAACAACGCTCAAAAGATCGTGGCTTAAGCTCGCAGAGTGTTTTCCGCGTGGACACAATTAATTATTTACCGATTAATGATATGGGTGATTAAATGTATAGTGCTCCGACCGCTAACAGGTCAGTTGGAGTCCAAGCTAAGCCAAGTTTATGGGCCGGGGACCGCGTCAGTAGTAAGTCTGGTTTAATGAAGTGCCCTCAGCACTCAGACCTGGGTCGATTGTTATCGATGTTTAATATTCGCGTATCGATAAGGACAGGACACGCTGCTTGACCTCTATAAAACAGTGACCGGTGATATTTTATGGCGTGCTAATGATATGTTGATAAACTACCCGCCATGGATGACCTTTTGTTGTTTATTATGGTAAACATCAAGAACAGAATAAAGTTTGTTCGAATACGAATAAATTACACATTTTTTATTTTTTATTATTAACGGCCTAGGCCAATACATACGGTTTTAAAATAGAAAATACAATAAATGAAATAGTAAAACAGAACAATATAATAGCTAAGACAATACATTTAGACAAAACATGAAAATGAGTAAAAAAACAGATCTAGTACATTAGTAGAGGGATCTGCGAAATGCTGGAAGGTCCACGCCGAAAAAGTCCAAGTCACTAGAGGAGTTAACCAGTCTACACATTCTTAACATAGGAGAATAAAATCCGTAGTTTTCTATGCCACTTTATTTCTAATAAGAAATAAAGTGTCATAGAAATTTAATATAAAGAAATACTTCAACTAGCCACACCTTATTTCTTTTAAATATTGAATCTGTTATCCATATCTGAAATAAATGTCCCTTAGTTAAAACCAAATAAAAATTACTTTATTTATTTAACAGTTATCAACTGCTGCATTCAAAGTTATTAGATACAGGGGAGGATAAATACTCCGAGCAATTTATTAAATAACACTTAATCGACTTTAGGTGCCCGGCGTAAGTTTCTTCTAAAGACGAATTTCTTATTGCTGTATAGAAATTCTGTTGAATTTTGAACATTTCCGGGTCCTTTTGCGCGCGGAAATTTAAGCCGTTTGAGTCGGATCAAATTTAATTACAGCCAAAGACTGATTTGGTCCCGCAGCCAATTAATACGGAAGACATAGAAACAGGAGTTTACAACATGTAAGCAATTCCAAGAATTATTTATGTATTTAAGTATAATATTTTAATCAGCTTCATTGAACTATAGGTCGTTAATAGAATACTGTACCATTTTTTTCTTAATATGTACTGCATTATTCACTATTGTGACTCAATATCTGGAAAATTAACTATGATAAATTTGACTCACGACATTTGGCCAAAATGACATTCACCAGTACAGACACTTGAACGATACTTGACAGAATAATTAAGTTAATCACTTAATTATATTTTTATTATGTATTATTGTACATTTAATACATATAAACTACGTTTTTACAATGTTTCATGCAATAAATATCAGTAGTTCTTACAGAGAATACAATATTTTTGCTTATAAATGCGATTTACTGGTTATTGTTCATCCAAAATCATTTCATAGAAGAAGCATATAGTCGCCAATAATTGTCATAGTGCCAAGTTAAATAATAAAACCTGTAATTTTATCAAGTAGCTGCTACCCATGTCCAGGACTCAAATATAAGAAATCAAGATAAACATAAAATTTACAATTATCGAACATTTTTTAAATAAAATTAATAAAAAGTATTTGCGTTAAAAATTAAATAAAGGGCTGAAAACAAATTCAAATGTGTATAAATCAATAATAAAACTTTTAAGCCGTGAAAAATATACACGCGTTCGCATTCTTAACATTTTTTTCTGGTCCTTGGTTCGTTATCTCTGCTCAAAATTAACAAGCAGACTCAAATGGAGGCTTCTTGGCACCAGGAAGCCTGAAACATCTCTCGTATGAAAAGCTCACTTAATTTGAAATAATTTTGATTAATGTTATTTTGCTGGGTTGTTGTCACAGAAGCGGACATTCATTTAGACTACAAGTATTCAGTGAAACGATATTTTTATATAATAATTGTATTACATTATAAACCTCCTAATTATAAGCATACTATAAAGTCACCTTGAGTTAATTCAGTTATTGCCAGGAAAATTATTTGAATTATAACTGACTTCCGCATTCGGATTATTTTCCAGAATGCATGATAGAGTATATTTATAAATTCTGAAGGATTAAAGCAAGGTAGTTTGAATGACATGTCCTATAAATTATTTTCACTGTCAATAATTCTTTACTAGTTAGAGGTCAATGCAATCATAGTTGGTCAAATTATCAGAATTCCTCTATTCGCTTGTATTTCTTCTTCGTGGTATCAATCCGGTGGATTGGTTTGCAGCAACAGAATCTTGCATCTCAATCTCCATTCCTCTCGGTCCTCCGCAACCCTTTTCAGCTCAGCATAAGCGCTACAATTCATGTCCTCGAATACTTGCTGCAAATACTCCCGTCTAGGGCGCCCTCTACAGTTTTTACCCTCAACCATCCCCTCCACAATGTCGTGAAGGAGACCATCGTGGCGCATGATGTGACCAATCCATCGGACTCGCCTCTCTGAGATGGTTCTTATTAGTTGCCTATCTTCCATGATTATTCTGAGAACCTCATTGTTCGTGACGTGGTCTCTCCAGGAAATTCCGAGAATTCTTCTGTACGACCACATCTCAAAGGCCTCTAGTCTTTTTTTATCACTTTCAGATAAGCACCATGTCTCACAGCCGTTCATTAAGATGCTCCAAACAAGTGTTTTGGCAAGTTGATTGCGGAGCCCTAAAGTAATATTCTTTGACTCAAGAATTTTGGCTTTTTTATTGAAAGCTAGCCTTGCTTGATGTATTCGACTGTTGACTTCTCTTTTTGTTCTGCCATCCCAGGTGATTGTACTTCCAAGGTATACAAATTGTTTTGCATCTTTTAGGGGTACTCCTAGCATTGATATGTTAATTTTCTGCTGCTCATTGCGGCTTACTTTCATGACTTTGGTTTTTGTGCTGTTTATCTTCATATTGTAGTTGGAATTAAATATGTTTTCCATGGATGTCAGCGCTTCCGTGAGTTCATCTTCAGTTTCAGCAATCAGAGCAATGTCGTCAGCAAACCTTATATCAATCTTTTGGCCATGTATTTTAACCCCCTCTCTATGGCCCATTTTTTCCCTGATGTTATTAATTGCATTTTGTCTGTATACGTTGAAGAGTACAGGCGACAGAGAGCATCCTTGTCTCACCCTCTGGCGTATTTTTGCTTCCTTTTGGACATTTCCAAGTGATATTATGGCAGCTTCTTCTTTGTAAAGTGAAAATATGAGTCTTCGTTCCTTGTATTTGACTCCAATTTCTTTCATAATATCGAAAAGCCTCTCCCAATCTACTTTATCAAATGTTTTTTCAATGTCCACGAAATTGTTTTAGTTTATTGTATTTAAGTTTAATTAATTTAATTAATTTCAAAGAAACATTTTTTTTTTCAATTACAAATGTTTTTTTATTATTTTGCGTTTAATTAATGTTTTTTCTGTTCTGCATAAAAATGAATCTATATACATACGTTATTTTTCCATTTATAAATAAATATTACATTTTCATTATTTGCTTGTTTATAAATGAAACTGAATTATTCTTAAATAAGATACTGCTTTTATTTCAAAAAAAAACTTTTATTACTATTATACGGCAAAATTAATTTTCCCACTAAAAATACTTAATTTTAAACATTCAATTGACCTATTAAAAAAAAACCTTTTTTTCAATGAAAACGTAACGCTTATAAAGTACTTATTTGTGGAACTCTTTAAATGTAACAAATAGTGAAAATAACGCTAAGCTTTCAATTTAAAGAGAAAAATATACACCGACATAAGATCCTTTTATTTCCTTACAATTGAACTATACGGCAATAATTATCGCAATTTAAACGAAAGGGGGAATAAAAATCACTCGGAAAGATCTAAGAAGCTCTGTTTTTTACATTATTTGCTCCCCAGAGTGCCTTCGTACCAGGATTTATGCTCAGGCTCCACATTATGAAGATTTACGACCCGCCAGAATCTATCATAGTGTTCTCTAGAACTAGCGTAGAACTAAACTTTTTAATTGCTCGCTCGATCAAAAATGCATTTTTCTTACTAATTATCAAGGGACGTACGTGGATAATTTTCTGATCATTTTTAACAAGACTTAAGTAAAAAGACATTATTTCGGCAAGGCATTACGAGTATATAAGTGGTTATTGTAATGGTGAAGGTGCAGCAAACGAACATTATATACAGTTTTTTTTTCTTCAAGCTCTCGAGAACTAACCTGAAAGACCGTCGGCAGGTATACATATAATGTACTCGGTGAAGTTACAAAAAGCAGGCGAAGACGAAAGACGTCTTGGCATCTCAATCGAAATAATTTAATTAATCCCACGCCACACACAAGATCTTATCTTTAAATGGTGTAGTAAGCGAATGTAAAAAAAAAAAAGAAAAAAAAAAAAAAGATTGGAATGTAAATTACTGTAAAAATGTATCTTTTTATATTTGATTAAATGAAAAAAAAAAAAAAATTCGTGACTACAAATCATAATATGTACAGATATCAGCTTGATATTACTTCTTTAGGCTAATGCCGTAAAGCCTTGAAAAACGATCTTTTGTCTCTTATTTTGTTCGCTCGCCTGACATGCACATATTATGTTTTTAATCGTATTAAAGTTGCACGGCACTTGCATGCGCCATCTTGTTTGTTATGACAGTTGGCCCATTGTCGTTTGGTACGACAGTCATATTGGCAGTTGGTACCGCCGAGCTGTGAGATCGCGCCGTGGGCTGGCAGTTGGACAAACGCTCGCGACCGATAGGGTCACGCCTATATGGCGTGGGTTACAACGGTCTTTTTTGTGGCAAGTGTTTGACGAATAAATGTAGTGTATGAAACAGAAACAAGTGTTTATATTGTGAACCTGATACTGCATCCTTCATCCAGTAAATCGATATCTAAATGGAAGAGGAGGATATCAGTACTTACTTATCCTAACTTTGCCGGGGGTAAAGCTCAATGGTCTAAGCGTTTGTCTTACAAGCCAAAGATCGTGGGTTTGATCCCCGAAGGAGATTTAAAAAAAAGTCGATTTCTGAGCTCTAAATTACCTCATCCGTAAAATGACAGTCATAGCCTATTAATCAAAATTAGTGGTAGACGAAAGTCATCCCGTGAAGACCATCCATTCATAGTAAATTCCTGTAATAATAAGGATGATGCGTAAATCTCAGGCTGCAGCTTATGACGTTGGCGGATCAACACTCCACATGCATCAGTTAGCCATATGCAACATGGTTAGCGTCATAGAATTCCACATATGAGACTTTAGAATATTTATCACCATCTGTCGGTTTTCTCCTGTATGTGTGTAGATAATAAAAAAACCACTTATCATATCAGCATACAAACAAATAAGAAAAAAACTATGTTTCAGTTTCATACATAATATTGTTGATCAATTGATTTTTCCAGACAGGATTTTTCGATTTTTTCGGATTTCTTATAACTATATTAAAATAAAATTCGGTTAATATTTATATTTTTTATGATATTTAATAGCTGTCCAAGCTTAACCATAAAAATATTATTTTTAAACGCAAAGGCAATGACGTCGCTAGTTGGAATACCCCTATTTTTAGTGTTTCAATATCACATTCATATTATTTTATTTAAAAAAATCTCCTTAGTGACTTACTCGGATGCGGATATAACCTGCATTGGGCCATCCAGCTCATAGGTCATTGATGAATTTTACCAGGAGTTTATGTGATCAACTTTCACGCGAGCAGTTTTGAGTTTGTATCCTTGTTATTTTCTAAATTCAATGTAATGTTTTGTTTTGTGATAAATACAAGTTTATTTTTTTCGTAATAAAATGCAGGAGAGCACAATCAGTTGAAAAAAATGTATTCTATGACGTTAATTCACGGCAGCTGGACGCTTCATGGAAACGTTTGTAGTGTACGAGTATGTGTATTGTTTGGGTAGATTGAAAGTGTTTTTTTTTTTTTAAGATCCAAATTGTATGAACAAGGAAAGATATACAGTGACAGGAAGAGTGTTCCAGAGCTTTTTGGTGGCATAAAAAATATATCATTGGATTTTGTCAGTTCTTGGTCGACTTACGTTAACAGTGTATGAATATTTGGCATGTGTAAGACGAGCTTGTCGGTTGTGGGTGCAGGACGAATAAATTATTTAAGTATTTTGATGGAATGATCAAAACACATTACTGTTACTTAGTCTTGTTATATCCATATCTATACGTGTCCCAAAAAAATCTCTACACCGAATATCAACCAAGGAACATATTAAATTTTTGACGACATCCAAAGCAGAAATCATGGAATTTAATGAGGCTGCCGCTATAGAATTTGAAACATATTTTAGGTCATACATTTCATTATACTGTCCCTTTCGATAACTAGACCATCTGGTTGTAAATAAGTGATTCAACACAATTCGCCACTATATAATATTGAAACTGAAATGAAAAAGATCTGTTTTACTCTATAGTGAGAGTACCTACTTTTTATGTACAACAATATTTTGAAAAAAAAAAACTTTTAATTTAATCTCGTCATCATCCTTTTGTGGCATCCTCATATATGTTTTGGCATAGAGTTCATTAGGAGCGAGGATCTGAATTCTACATCAGTACATCCGGTACATAGACACCGTAAAAACTTACTACCGATGAGGCATTTTAACGAATTACGCGCCACGTGAAATTAAATAGCTAATTGGACACCTGAGCTGTACGACAGGTTGGACTTTTAATTAGGTACTTTTAAATAGGCTTTTTGAAATTTTCACTCGAATTAATAGACTCTGTAAAGTGTCCGTGTTGGATTTATTAAACGAGATCGTAGTAGACTTTCTCGGTTGGGGTTCAAAATAGGGGTTCAAGAGGTCACTGAGGATGTTGAGTCACTGAATTTAATTTTGGAAAAATTTGCAATGCCTGTTTGTGGACAAATATTAAATGATTAAACAGCAATTTATTTTATGATTAAAAGAAACACTTTTTCATATCTGTGAAATAATTTAAAAATATTCCTTCTCTACATTTGTAAAAATGCGATAATAATCAACGGCCTTCTATCAGCGTCACACAGAAACAAATAATCGTTATGGTAGTATCTCTATTTTGTTTATTAGTGTGGTTTAGAAACCATTACAGTGAAGTCATTGATTTTTTTTAATTTAAAATACATGTTTCTGAAATTAAATCAAATAACAACAAAATATGCCATATTTTTATTTTATATATCGTTACCTAAAGTTCACATAAATACAAATAATAATCAATAAATTGATTTACTTTATAGTTTGTTGATAACAAAAGTGATATAATTAAAAGGTCTAATTTTTTAACATCTAGATGTCATACTTCAGCGTTAACAGAAAGTTTCTTAATAATTCATCTAAGCTTGATGACAAGAATTTAAAAAAAAATAACGATTTGCAGAATTTCATGGTCATATATTCTTGCAGGGAGGCAAAAATAAAAGAAAGTTTCTTTATGATTAAAAATACATTGATCGTTTTATTATACGTTACTAAGGCGTCTCATTCTATAGTGTTTCACAAGTAAGAGATGGACTTGATAGGTCCATTTCAGGAAAATATTAACAACACTAGATATATTATTCAGACCAGCTAAGATGTTCTTAGAAATCGTTGAAAAAATCCGTAATCATACAATTGTGCTGACATAAGAGTAGGTAACTTCTACAGCAGCTGGCAGAACATTTAGAGGAAATGTGTGATGATCATATGATCTAACTAGGAAGTGGATATGTAATGATAATACACCGATAAAAAATCTAATCATACTTCTTTCACATTTTCAAACATAGCGTATATTAAAAAAAAAGATGTGAAATATTTTCATCTGTTGATCTCGACGAACCAACAAACGCAATCGCTTAGAGGAAAAACGAAAACGAAGAAAAATCATACAAATTTTGTGCAAGAGAAAAAAAACTCATTTACGTACAATATCGGCCAGTGGATGAACAATCCCTTCAAGGAAATTTCTCTCACGAACACACTTTTTCAATGGCCTGTGGCGGAGTGGCGTAGCTGACAACATTTTACGAAAAAAAAATGAAGCTTTAATCGCGAACAATTTTAAACCGAAAAAAGAACCTTTTTTTCGCGTACATTAATTTTTAACTGATAATTAATAATTGAAATTATTTCATACCACAAAATTAATGGACTTTTGTAGTACGTTATTATAAAAAAAAAAAAAAACAATAACTGTTAATTTATTGGTTACTTCAAAATATAGTGATGAACATTATACTTCTACAATAGCAGAGAAATATGTTATTAAAAGAGAAAGTAGTATTTTTCAATATGTTTCAAAAAATATCATTATTAATAAAATAGTACTGTCTTACAATTTTAGCATTGAGAACTCATTTGATTTATGTAATCGTCATCATTATATATCTTTTCCCCTAACTTGAACAAAGTAAAAACTTTCATGCTTGTATTTTTTTTTAAGCGACGTCATTTTTAAAACAACATCACACTTGGTCAAATAATAATTTAAAAATAAAATCAAAGAAATATACAACAAAAATATAATGAAAATTTTTCAATTCAACCAAAAAAATGTAAATGTAGAAATAGATCCGGTGGAGCCACGTCTTGGGACAAAATGATCCATGTCTCAGAATTTTCGGATAAACCATCCGATTCCTTAAAAAAAAACTTATTTAAAAATCACCCAAAAATAAAAGCTTTTCTTTTAACACTTAGATTTCTGGTCTGGAGATTGTCGGTAACCATATATATTCCTAAGTGGACCTTCAGGTGCAGATGTTCTAGAACGAGGAAAGGACAGTGACAGCTGATAGAAGTAGGGGCTATTTGTGTTGACTATATGTTACTGATATGAAAAGGATACGTGAATAAAGTTGTTGATAGTAATGTATGTGAAAAAATGCAACCCAAATTGCCTAGGATGAAGCGACGCCATTGGACCGATCAGAGAACGCGGGAAAACAACAAAAAAGCAATTTCAAGACGAGGCGCGAAAGATTTTTTCCCGCGAAGCCTTTCCGGCCGCTTCCGGTTGTCTGGAAGAGCAGCATGAGATATATCCGGCAGAGTTTGCTTGCGGGCCCTGGAGAAATCACCGAGGGGGGAATGGCATGCGGCAAGCATTGCTGGGCATTGTGAAATAAATCCTGCACCAAGTCCAAGAACCGGGAAGCCAGGAAGTGCCTTCGTGGGTAAGCGATGATATGCCATGAGAGAGAAATGAATGCAGGGAATCCTACTCATAGATATGAAATGTGCTATTTTCACAACGCATTGCACATGGCAAATTTTAAATTGAAAATCAAATGTCGTTACGATTTGATAAAAAAATATCAAAAGATTTAAAAAAAAAGCTTAATCGATTTCTGAGCTCTAAAATACCCCGATTTATTTGAATTTGATCCGTCAACCGTAAAGTTCCAGTCAAAGTCCATTAATTATAATTGGTGGCAGATGAAAGTCGTTCAGTGAAGATCACCCATTCATAGTAAATTCCTGTAATAATAAAGGATGATGCGTGAATCTCGGGCTGTAGTCTATGACGTTGGCGGATCAACACTCCACACACAGCGTTTAGCCATATACACCATGGTAAGCGTCATAGAATTCCACAGATGATACTTCAGAATTACTATCACCATCTGTTGGTATTCTTCTGTATGTTTACATAAAAAATAACCTATGGTAAGCGTCATAGAATTCCACAGATGAGACTTTAAAATTACTATCTGTCGGTATTATCCTGTATGTGCATACATAAAAAAACCTTTTAATCAAATTCACGTGTGTACATATTTTTTTCAATTAATATATATATGTTTTATAAATAACGAATGGTTATAATATTATTCAAAGTTAGTCATATTTTTATTCTGCATCATTGAAATAGTTGCTGTTTTAGTTCAAATATGGAAAAAAATTCAAGATATACATAAGAATGAATTTCTAGCAAATACATAAATTTATGCATCTAAGCGATTATAGATCAGGTTTACAATTATGTTTTTTAAGCGCTACATGTTTTCTTATTATTTTATAGAAACATAAAAATGTATTTAATAATTTAGGATTTGCTCCTAAAATAAACTTTGCAGTTAGTCTGTTGTACCCCATTCGTTTTCGTAAACAGTAAACGTGTTTATTTGTATGATAAAAAGGTTATGAAGCAACTAAATTACAAATAAAAACTAAGTGTCAGGATCTTGCGAATCCGAGGCTTTTTCTTGAGTGTAATATATTTTTTGGAAACTTGGAGATCACTGAAGCAGCGTCTATTTGGTCTCCTAAAATAAAAACAAATGTCTTCCAATTTATAGCCCAGCTTATCCAACATGATATATGTGGTAGAGCATTATGAATCTTAAAATTTAAGAAAGGGTTTTAAATGTTTTGATAAAATATACAACATTAAAAGAAAAAAAAATGTGATTTGAATATTTGAATAATTTCAAAGTTTACTTGCAGTGAACAAATAAAAAGACTTTATTAAAATTATTAACCCTTTCGCATCGGTTGTCTGCATATGTCGTCATAATATTCCCTGACCATTGACATCGTTTGACGTGATATATAATTTTGCTACTTTCTTAGAATAGTTTTTTATGCATCATCTGATAGCTAAAGGATACAAGAACCAATTCGATATATGAAAATAGACCAGATAAGTAAATTTATGCTTCAAGTACTAGTTTTTAATTTACAGTTATATTTGTATTCAAACCGTGCCGTAGTGAAAAATTTAATATAATAATATAATAATGAAATAATAAAATGACAGAAAAAATAACTAAAAATACTCATTTTTATTTAAAATAAATGTTATTGTTTATGTTTGAATTCACACTATATTAAACTATTAAATTCTTCAATAATCTATCGAAAAAATTTAAAAATACATTTTTATTGTAGGACACATAAATGCATTCCTAAAAAAAAAACTTATGTAAATAAAACAATCATTTTGATTTTAAAATCATCGTATGAACAATAAAAAATCTCAATATGCTTCACAGAGCAAAAAAAGCATCAAATGTATCCCGCCCGGCTGATACGTTGAAACTGCGCGTCATCCAATTTGCGGTGAACGAAACAGCTCACAAAGAATAGTCGCGTCAAAAGCCGCCGCGGGAGCGCGTCATTGCGGCGGCTTTTGCTTGTTAATTACGTGACAGGAGCCGAAGGGGGCGTTGTCCCAAAAGAGTTTTTTTTATTTTACATACATTCAGGAAAACACCATTAAACATACTGAAGAAGTGATTCGTAAGAACAAAAAATAACCTAAATCGGTGAGAAGTGGAAAAGATCTCCAGAGTGAATCAATTATCGAAAAGTTTTTTTTCCTTGAAAGTATACAAATAAATAAAAAAACATTGAATTTATACTCGTGTAATTTATTCTGAAGAACACAAACAATCTAAGCCAATGAAAGTTGTGAAATGAAGACTGATAGAATAATAATAAAATATACAAACGAGGGATTTTTTATTTTGCTCACATACAGGAAACTCCATTTATTACACTAAGAACGCAAGATAATCTAAGCTGGTGAAGAGTGCTGTGATATGAATACAGTTGCCGGTGGTGTGATTTCCGCGGTTCGCATTCAGCATCAGCCGTTTTGTGATTTCGTTCATGTTGAAAAAGAATTTTATGTTTAGTATATGTTATTAATATATTTGAAATTCACTTTCAATGATCCATTTGAAATTAGAATATATGAAATAATAAAAAAATTGTAACATTGAAAAATATTGGTTTTGTTTCTGTGATCAAAATATTCTTAAGAAAAATATAAAACAACATCATTTTTTCAAAATTTGACATCAGTTTAAAGATTTGAAAAATGTTCCCGAAGTAATAATCACGTTATTAATACATTTGAAATTCACTTTGAGATCCATTTGAAAAAGAGAAACAAAGTAATACTGAAAAATGTACATTGCAAAATATTGGTTTTGTTTCTGTGATCAAAATATTCTTAAGGAAAAAAATATAAAACAACACCATTTTTTCAAAATTCAAAATGACTCAGCTTATGACGGTTGAAAAATATTGGAAATAACAACATTTATTTTGTATATTGAGCTTTAAATACAGTTTTTATGTCAATTATATCAACTACTGTTGCCCACGCCTTGTTATGTATTTTTACCTGGATACCTACCTCGAAATATAAATGGTTTTTGAAGGTATCCACTGTATCGCGAGTATTTTAAACATATATTAGGTTATATCACTATGACAATTAGCTGACTTATTGAGGCCTGGATAGTTCAGTCAATGAAATAGATGTAATAAGTAATAGACGGTGATTCGTGAAGACATAAAATTTTACTTATTTTAATGATGAAACAAGAACAAACCTTCCGATATGTGAGTTTTTTTTTGCTTGAAATACATAAATAAACAAAAATTGTACTGTTCAAGAAACAGATTTGTACTGCACAGAAAATTACAAATAATACCATCCAAATTCATGTCAATCTCTGCTTCATGTCAGTCGAGTAGATCACCACTACAAAGCCCCACTAAAGGGGCGTTCTTCGGGGCTAGGGGGCGTTGATTGGGGCGGGTGCCGGGCGCCGGTAGCCGGCCCACAAAGAAGTAATTACTTAGATGAGAGACCCCGAATAGGCGACGCCACGGCTGCATACGGATTAGGCCGACAATTGGGCCCCAACAGCGTAGAGGCTGGTTGAGCTACGAGCTACGAGATCAGGGAAAATAAACTGGTTTATTCTTAGGTAAATAACTTGAGTACCAAAACAAGTTTTTTGTACAAAGATGCTACTGTTTATTCACACCATTCTATCAATATGACATGTATCTGAAGAAGGTTTTTTTGAAAGCAAAATGACATTCTTACAAACAACAGTGGCTAGTGTAATTCACGTTAAAACAATGTTAAAAAAGTATTTATTCATTTTTATATTGCATATGGATGACAAAATTAATGGCAACAATATGAATAACGTTCGTGAAATTTCTATATTTATTTATATAAAATATGTACAATATTGCTTTTTCTTATGAAAACATACATTCTCATTCTTCTTTGCGGCTATGAATCTTGGCAAATCACCAAAAGGTAATGAAGTCGATTATTGTGTTTCGAAAACAGAAGTCTAAGGAAAATATGCAAAAAGTGGTTTGAAGTCGTGAAAAATTATGAGGTGAAAGTGCGAGACAGCTTGTCACACTACAGTGCGTCAACAGACAAAGGTGGACCTGACTGAGACATGTCTTTCAAATGCCACAGGAGAGCATTAAATACGACTCCCTTATCTTTTGGCCACCGGGCTCTGAGGCGAAGATCAAGGCGGCTGTCAAAACTTAACGGCAGCGGCTATTGATGTCCATATGCTCTAGTTAAGGTAGCGGATATGGATAAATAAACGAATTCAATAATTGAATATATAAATAAGCTATTTAATCTCATAAAACATTTATATAAAGTTCGAAAAATTGCCTTTGTCCTTAGTCAAATATTGCTTTGTGTTTTGAAAATTTCATTGGATCCAAAAAAGTGCATTTTATTAAAAAAACTTAAAAAAAATGTTTTTATTATTTTTCAGACGTCTTTTATCAATGTTGGTTGTAAAACCCCTTACCTGAGTACCTTTTTGCTACGCCGTAGAGGCTGTCCAGCATATATGGCTTACAGGGTTACGAGGAAGTGGCGGTTAGACGCAAAATATACCTGCAATATGATTACGTTTGGTGCTTTATGGAAAGAGCTTTGATCGTGCAGGGATATTTTTTCGAAACAATAAAAAAAGTTATGTATATGCTGTAAGGTAACAAAGTTATTAAATTCATATTGAATAATTTTACTATTCATTGCACGTTCATTTATAAGGCCATTGCATATTTAATATCAAAAGGAGTTTTATAAAATTATATTTTTAAATTATGTTTCTTATTAAAGACTAGTAATCTAGACGTATCAAGAAGTTTGTTAAATTATATTTCTAAAAGATTGAATGATTATCCTTTAATAATTTTTCTAGTAAATATTTTTACTATTAACATATTGCAAATTTTATAAATTACATTGTCTTAAGGTGTAAAATTGTTACGCTATTGGCTTTTTTTTATTTTTTTTATTAAAAAAATGTTAACTTTACTCTCTGTAGTATATTACTATTTAAGAGCTGCCACTACGCTAAGAAATGTCATTAAAAATATAAAATTATTAGATTTTTACGTATATATTGTTATTTGTAAAACTATGTTTTCAATTGACTTTGATCTTTCATACTCGTAATATACTTCAAAGAGGAAAATTTTCTAAACAAATAAATACACATACAAGTGCTTGTCATTATTAAATAAAATTGTAAGAATAATTATGACATTATTATAAACATTAACACTTTATTTAAAATTTATTTTTACAAATTTAGTATTTCTATTGAATATACCTGACGTACAGCCTACTACGCAAGTCCACCCGCTGAGGGATTGACCTGCAAATTTATTTCACCCTTCGGTAATACTGCTCTCAATGAAGACTAGAGAGTGACCTGTTGGTATTACAGAGTATTCTGTATGCTGTATATTCGGATAATTATGGAGTAGAACTATAAATAGCTACATTCATATATTGTGTCGTATGATTCGAACTACACGTGTAAATATGTTAAATATTCAATAGGAGTTAAACTAGCATATTATTATTGCATTCTGTTTTGTATATTAGTTTGATATAATATAATTGATCCGATCTATGACGTGCAAGATAAAGGAAGTATTTTTTTGCATAAAATGATTTTTTACGTGTTTCCTTAGTATTAATTTAGTTTTTTTGACAAAGATAGACTAAGCTGGCATTTGTTTATCGGATGCTATAGAAGAGCATGGACTACAGAAACATTTTCTTAAAAAAACCTGCATCTTCATCGCCATGCAAGGCCTTCGAAGAGCGTATATATATAATATTTTTGGCGGAGCGGTGCGAATCATTAAGTGAGGACCATAGTAACTGATAGAGCTTTGTGGTGCCTGTTTTTTGACCATTATATGCACCAGATCTAGGAAAGGATATGAAATTACTGTGATGCTCGTATGTTATAACACAGCATAAACCCACATATAAAAATGAATCAAAATTGCTTAAACCAAGAATTTAATATAAACTAATAATGATGATGATGTAAAGCGTGAATTGCCATTAATTAGAACTGTAGGATGGAATTCTGCTGGGTGCGTTTCCCAACCTCATCGTTAACAAAATATTTTTAAAAATCCCCACAATTCTAAACGAACCCTGTCCTTAAAACCAATTATATGACTGCATTGCCCTTTAATTATACCTCAAGATTTCAAGTACCGTAAAAAGTAATTAGAAGAAAGCAAGTGCTGTCAAGTATTGCAGTAATTATATTTTATTCATGCTTTTTTCCATCCCTAGTCGCAGGTGAGCTACGCCCATTGCGGCAGGTGGATTGATCATCACGCGCCCACGTGACTTATCAAAGAAGCTAACGGCCTAAAAACACAATGACAATTAAATCGTTGGAGCTTTCGAGATTTTACTTCTACCGGAATGCATAATCAGCCAAAGGTGGGAGAAGAAAGCAGTGGCGTATGAAAAAAATACAAAAGGTTAGAGTGTTACGTTTAAGCCAATTATGTATATACAACTCAATAAATATGCGTATATACATGGAGCATTGGTCATCGAAATTTGTCGCTACAAAAGCTTGTCACTTGATGTGATCCTTGTCTTAAATCGTTCTCAATGGTTCTTTAGGGATTCCGAAAGCCATAAAAAGGACTAAAAATATAACACTTAAATTTTTTAAGTACACATAATATAGTATTTTTTTTTATAAATTTATATTTTAAATGCCAATAAAGCAGTTAATGTAAATTTATATTGATATATATTTTAAATTCACCACAAAATATTATTCTTTCTAAGAAATGATTTTTTAGAATATTTTAATTGTTAAATCCAACGCACTTAATAAAATAACAAACGTAATAAACATTTTTTTATGATGTGTCTAGTTGACCAAACTGAGTACCATAGAGTAAAACCCTGTAACATTGCCGGCGGTCATAGCTCAATGGTAAAAAGCGTTTGCTTTGCAAACCAAAGGTCGTGGGATCGATCCCCGACGGAGATTAAAAAAACAAAAAAAAAGTATTTGCAATCGATTTATGAGCTCTAAAATACCTACGGTTGGTGTGTATTTGATCCATCACCCGTAAAATGCCAGTTATGGCCTATCAATTAAAAGTGGTGGTAGACGAAAGTCGTCCCGTGAAAACCACCCATTCATAGTAGATTCCTGTAATAATAAAGGATGATGCGTGAATCTCGGGCTGTAGTCTATGACGTTGGCGGATCAACACTCCACATGCAGCGTTTAGCCATATACACCATGGTAAGCGTCATAGAGTTCCACAGATGAAACTTCAAAAAAATTACTATCACCATCTGTCGGTATTCTCTTGTATGTGTTTACATAAAAAAAAATAGTAAACATTGTATAAATATAAAAAAAATGCAAAAAATATTAAAATATTTTACATACAAAAATACTTTTTTAACATGATATACCTTAAAATACATCTCGTTAAAAACATCAAGGGCAAAAACATTAAAAAATACCGAGATTTTATCCATTCAGAGATATTTTCCCACACTCATGCTGTGCCTGCGGTCCGGAAGCATCTCGTTACGCCACTGCACGGAAAAGCTCGTCGACATTCAGGTGGGAAGATATTGCATTATTTAGAGGCGCAATTATTCCAGATTTCTCGTTAAGGAAATGTCTTTTTTATGTTGTTTGCGGAGTGGAGCTCGTGAATGTACGGGGCATAAAATGGGAGTAATTGGCGCACGCAAAGTGTGAATATTCCCATCCTGGTTATGACAAGGGGGTTCTTAATTTATTTCAGGAACAAATTATATGCTTATAATATTAATTACATTATGTATTAATAAAGTTTCGTGTATTAAAAAAACTTTACCTGAAAATTTTTTTCGTAAAAAAAACAATATAAATATACTTTATGGATTTTTTTTTTAATTATTTGCTTCAAATTGACTTCTTTATCGTGTTTAAGTTCAGAAGATTTTGTTCAATATGTATTTCTTTATTGAACAGAATAAAAATAAATACTTAAATAAAAACCAAATTTTGCACAAAATTACTGTCTTTTACTTCTACTGGATGTCTTTTAAATATTTACTTTCTATTCGAACACTCTAATGGATTTTTCAAAATGAACGATACCAATGCCTCTTTAATTTCGTGATTTTATTAATATTTATCGGATCCATGTTAGATTTTAAAAATTAGTTTGACCTGTGGAATTCCAAAACGCTTACTACGGTGCATATGGCTAAACGGTGCATGTGGAGTATTGATTCGTCAACGTCATAGACTACAGCCCGAGATTCACGCATCATCTTTATTATTACAGGAATTAACTATGAATAGGTTGTTTTCACGGGATGACCTCCTCCTACTTCCAATTTTAATTGATAGGCTATGACTGGCATTTTACGGGCTGGCAGTACTATGAATATACAATATATTTTTAACAAACCCGCTATTTAATTTCCCTTTTACAATAGTATTTATAATAGTAATAATATGACAAGTATTTTTATTTATTGCCCTTCATGTTCAAAATGTTTATATCTTTCTTTTCTGATCATAACACATACGCACACCGACACTTAGTCACAACCATGATCTCCACACACCAAATATTCCTAAAGTTATTTAAACTAGTCCCGGCCAGGTATGACTTCCTCTCTTGACCGAAGAATGAAAGTCTGCATCGTTCACTCCACTAATTTTTACAACCAAATAAATATCTACATAAGCTTTTGATAAGAATAACATATATTTAATAAAAAACTGTTTTAATACAACTATAATCATTGAACCGTTTGCGAATTGGATGTCCGGTGTATCGTAAAAAAGCATAAAAACTAAAAATCGAAACTTTCAGCTGCTTGTTTTTTAATCGACATCGTCGAACGAGGGGCAACAAAAAGCAACAAAAAGCAACAGAAAGCAACAAGCAGAAGCTTATCTCTAACTTGTTATCTTAATTGTCGACGCGGGTCCTACAGAGGCTCAACTTCTACAAAAAGAGCTGTGAAACTCTAAATTTTTATCTTTAAACCTCTCTTTTATTTTCACCCAATAGAGCCGCTCTTTCAATAACATCAGATTGTTACACGGATGCTATCTCTCTCTAACAATTGTTATTCCTATCATTATTTCGCTCGTTTTTTACGCCCAATAAGTTTCAACGAACTTTTTTCTCTGAAAAACTAAAATAAAAATAAATGCTACTGAGAATATTTATGTTTTGTTTAGATGAAATAAGTACGTCTTATTTTGAATATTAAATTATATAACATGATACATTTTCATAAGTGAAATTTTTTTCAAATTCGTAAGTAGGCTATTGCTCATTAAAACATATATTTTTATTATAATAAATAGTCCAGGCCATAGGAACCTTTCACTAATCATACACTGACATCAGCATGATATTACCCTTGCTGACTGTTACAGAAAGCCTCGATATACAATCTTTTGTCTCTTATTTCTGTTCTTTAGTCAGACATTAATGTGTCCACATATTGGCATTTTTGGACTAGTTATATACCATCACGAGTGCGCGCCAGTCATGTGCCACCCGTGGGCGAGATCATTTTGTTTTGTAGCTCGGCCTAATGCTGTGACTAGGTCATTCCATCAGTATGTAAATTTTATCGTAAATATATGTCAATGTGCTTCAGAAAAAATCTGTGTTATTAATCTGATCCTAATCCTGCCCATGCGCAACGAAGTAACACCGTTTTTCAGAGAGAGGATGTTAATTATAATTATATAAGGGAAATAAAAAATAATTGATTATTTTTTTCTTTTAATGGTTTTGTTTTTATTTGAGGTTATATATACTTATAAATTACCGAAGCAAAAAGAAGTGTTTTCTGTCGGATGTAAAAATGTTGTGAAAATGTTACGTGCAAAAACCAAATGCTCTTAATAACGGATTTCGAAAATTTTCTCTATCCTTTCACTCATTATCTTTTTCGAGGAAAATAAAAATCTTCATATTTTTTCAATAAAGAATTCTTATTTGAAATTAATTAATTTAAAACATTAACAAATTAAAAATATCTAGTGAAGATACACATTTATTTCAAACGATTACATGTTTTGGTCTCCCTGGAGACCATATTCAAAAATGATTTTGATCATGAGAATGATCCTTTACGTTAAAGAATTCTACTCATTTAATTTGAAATGGACAGATGTTCTCTTAAAAAATGGTCATTATGTGAAAGTAGCAATGTAAGCTACATACATACAACTGCTATAAAGCATCCTTTGCTAAAAATAGCATAAAACAACTGGTCCATTTTTGTTCCAGTTTCCTTTTAGGGAATTATCTGGCCTGTCGTTGAGGCTGATATGCAGTTATGTTCGTGGCTCAACCTCAGTCAAATGGAGTAATCTCGAGAAGTCATTTTAGGTTTCCGATACCAGCATAAATCCCTAAATAGCCTACCATTTCTATTGGTCATAGAGCAATGCTGCAATTTAGGAGATATACGAGAGTTGAATGTAAAAGATTGTGTATTTGTAGTTTTATTAAGATGTTATGCCAAAAAAAATGTTTTTTTTTTCTGTATCGCTTCCATCTTTTTATATGGCTGTAAACTTAACCATCAAGAAAACTAATGCTGTCGTATTTTGGAAATTGATACCTTAATAGACTTTTATGATGTTGTAACTTTGTGAGGAATAACGAAGCAAAGGATCGGATAAGGCAGTTTTTTCAATACAGTAGGTTAAGAGACAAATATCTAGTTGGTACATGTACTTCAGATATCGAAAGAGGGCATACAGAACAGCTAACTTTTTCTATAAGTCCTGAGCTCACGCTGTTCTGGAAGACCATTCATGAAATATCTGTTGTATTTTCACCATATGACGAGTTATCTACGTTTTAACAAAGAACAAGTAAAGCGTAAATTTTTAAAAGCGTTTTCGTCGTATGAAAGCCAGCTTATTGCTCTTGAGTGCTTAAATAAATCTCAATTTAAAAGCAATTTGCCGTCGTCATTCACTTGTTCACTAAAAGAAGTGAGTTTGAAATACGTGTTTAAAAAATGCGTGCAATACAAAATTTCGTATTTGTTCATGATTTTCGGTTTTCTAAAGGATCGACTATCAGAGCCCGAAGCTATTTTCGGCCAGGACTCAAATAAAACAAATCACGCCACAAATCTTTCCGATTCCTCGCCGGGCGCTTTTTGTCATTCTACTCGATATACGAGACACACAATATTCGACTAGCTTTTCAGGCTTGAAAACTTCTTAAGAAAGAAATTTAACTTATTACTGAAGAACTGGCAATGGTACTGTTTTCTAACTAAGCCCTAAATTATCTTTACAGAATCATTAAATTATAAGTATATCTCACATTTTACGGTATTATTCATAAAAAAATACAGGAGATTGATCTAGTTTTTTGATATTTTTAAGATAACAGTTGATAAAATCTTTATTTGGTGGAGTTTTGGCTTACATAGAATAATGATTATATTAGTTGATTAAAACGATGATTATATTAGTTGAACTGGCATCTGAAAAAATATTTTTAATTTAACCTGAATCTTTAAATAATGGTTGAGTATTGCACGTGATCACTGAAAAAGGTGGCATGTATCTGAAACTGCAGTTTATTTTTGGTAGAAAAATGGTGGGTTACTTTTTACCATATGGTGTTATTTGTGAGTAGAAAGACATACAAAGTAAAAAAAAAATTAGGCTTAAATATTGATGATATAGTCTTTATTTTTAAAATTCGAGAGCATGTTATAAAAAAAAACACATTTTACTAACATATTAAAATTAAACTAACATAAAAAAACTTTATTATTGATTATTCGAAAATTAAAAAAAAACGTTTACCGAATTCATAAACAACAACTTAAAAATAACACATTAAATAAAATCATTTTGATTTCATCAAAAATGTATAATATAAATTTTAAATAAAAAATAAATTAGCAATTAATCCATATTACAAATTATTTTGAATCAATTAGTTCAGTTGGCACTATCTGCATCATTTTATTATTAAACAAAAGATTGAAATTGTATATAAATTATGACATATTTAATATCCCTGCAGTTTTTCTTTGATCTTATGCGACTGACTTTGCCTAAAAATTGAAGCTCCGTGTTCAGCATAGTCATCTCTTGAATAACATACTTGGTAGAATTCGGGCTGGAAAAAAAGTACCATTAATAAAGTGTTGTGGTATTTAACCGTCAGTGTTAAAACGACAATTGTTTTTTCTTCAAATTATAAATTTAAAGCTGGTTAATCAGAGAAACTAAAAATATTGTTAAAAGGCGCAACAATGCATTAATTTTTCTTCTTCTGACTGAATGACGCATGGTATAATTGTCCCTTATTACTTGAAGCATGTTCCTTTCACACGAATGTTAAGCTCAAGACGTTTTTAATATACAAGAGTTCAAAAATAAAATCGTCTCTAATCAGCTGTTATGTGGTCACCACTCATTCAAAACACGTTTATCCCTCGCAATATTTCTAGTACCTCATTTTTTATCATTTCCAGTGCACAAGAACTGCAATGACAAAAAGCTTTCAGTATTTGGAACTGTCTTACATTACATCGGTTTTGTAGTCAATTTTATGTCTTAAATCAGTAAACCAATATACGTGGAGCGATAATTTTAAAAAGGACATTGCATTACAACGATAATATTTCTTTCTTATATTGAAATCCAACAAAGTAACAAAATGCACAATGACGACATAAATTTTCTTAGAAAAAAAATATGCCAAAAGGAATCATTTCAAATGCCAATCACACAATGTTTTATCCTCGTATTAGTAAATAGAAAGTGATGAGAAGAATTTTGTCAACAGCTGACGAGAAAATTAGGTCTGTAGATAGATTTTATACAAAAATGACGTCAAAGCACTAGAAGTTATACTGATTTTTTATCCAGCCGTGTCCTATATTCAGTTTTTATTAAAAAAATTCGTACAAAATGACAACTATCTTTTTAATAAATTATACGCATACGGTGGCAAAAATTACCAGCACAAAATTCTGTCAGCTTACATTATACTAGCTCTTGTTTCAATACAAATATTGACTTCTTCAAGTACATAGTCTCCGATTAATAAGATACAGTTTTTTATAAAATATATTTGCTTATATATTTTTTTCGGGTATGTTTGAAATAAATATTTATATCAGGATCGGATTGATTTTTTTTTTCTTCAATATAAATTTATTGGAGGAATTAGTTTTTACAAATTTATTAGCAAAAACCGAGGTGAAAAGGCTACGAATGAAAATGCCAAAAATAAATGCGGCTTATAATTTTGCCCGGTGAAAAAACTGAGGCTTACATTTATTTTATTCAACATGGCCGATGCTAAGCCGAAAACATAAGCTTATTATTTTGTGTTAAATGCGATTCATGAATTGTGCCTACATTTGTCTTTTTTAGTGAAATTCGTTATTATCGAATCAGAAGCAAACATTTATCTGTTGACATCCCCGTCTTTAAAAAGAACGACAAGTCGCGGGTTCGTCACGCGGCCGCGTGGAGGAAAGATGCAAAAGCAGATTAACAACACAAAGAACTTGTTGTTGAAGCACAATTCGCATTTATTTTTATTAAAGACTTGATTTGTCGTCCGACCAGTATGGCGTTCGCCAGCTGGACGAAAAGTTAACTGACAATTGCCGAAACACTGTGACATGCAGCGCCGCCAATAATCGCGGCAAAAAAGCAAATTAAAGACGACAGTTGCATCACCATGAAATGGATCAACTGTCATACAAATAAAATGGCGAATGCAAACGCCGTGTTATAGTAATCATCATCATCATCAGCCTGTGTCCGTCCACTGTTGAACGTAGGCCTCCCGCATGAGTCTCCATCCTCTTCGATCCTCCGCCTTCCGCATCCAGGTCACTCCCGCTATTGTTCTTATATCGTCGGTCCATCTTGTAGGGGGTCGGCCAATGCTTCGTTTGCCAGTTCTTGGGCGCCATTCCAATACTTTTTCTTCCCCATCGACCGTCGTTTCTTCGACAGATATGGCCTGCCCATTGCCACTTGAGTGTGCCTATTCATTGGGTAGCATCCACTACTTCAGTTCTTTTGCGTATTTCCTCGTTTCGGATTCTATCTTTTAGCGACACTCCGAGCATGGATCTCTCCATAGCACGCTGGGTGACTTTTATTTTATGGGTAAGACTTGCTGTCAGATTCCACGTCTCTGCGCCATAAGTTAATACAGGGAGGACGCATTGGTTAAACGCCTTAGTTTTAAGGCATTGCAGAATTTTCCCTTTAAAAATGTACTTTAGTTTTCCAAATGCTGCCCATCCCAGTTGTATGCGCCTGTCGATTTCTTTTGAGAAGTTATTTCGCCCTAGTTGTATTGTGAACGAGAGGTTGTAAACGACTTTACCTATCTGGGACAAGTAATACAACTAGGGTTATAGTAATAAAATACATTAAACCATTCAAGAAATAATAAAATTTACCATTGATCCAAAAATACTGCCTCCCAACCAAGCACCGTATCTCTGCAATCTGTGTGAGACTACTTTAACTTCAATTGGTTCAGGCTAAAAGAAGAACAATGCTTAAATATATTTCTTAACGTATTATATAAATGTGAATAATATTTTAATATGTTATTTATTTGCAGATGGGTAGTTTAACGAAAAATATAATTGAGTCATAAAATTGTGCACCAGCAAAACGAGTTGTAAAACACTATGTTTATCTAAAAATAAGTCATAAACGTTGAATTTATGATGAAAGTATATATTTTAAATTTACATTAGCAAATGTTGATTTTAATTTTCGTATGTTAAATTTGGTTATTTTAAAAGTAGACATATCATATAAATTTAAAGCACTGTAAATTTGGAGCATTTCATGATCAAAAACTATTATTTCTAAGCGATCTTTCAATTCATATTCAAATTCAGTCATATTTCCTTTTATCAAATAATAATGACGTTTGACAGCGTCTGCCATTTTATGATGCGTCATGTGACTAAAAGCGTTTAGACAAAACACCATCTGTGTGATGACTTTGAAACTACTTTCACTGTTAAATTTGACTTTTATAGTACATTTATTGTGTGTACTTCCATTATAAATTAGATAAACATTATTGTATTTGTGATGTGCAACCACCAAGGCCAGCAGCAATAGATGTGATGACTGAGTGAACATGGTTTTAATGGCAATCGTGCTTTCAGCTACGCGGCACCAATGGCCTGGAACTCGCTGCCGGTAAGCATTAGAAAACTTAAAGCGGAGGCATCCTTCAAAAGCAGACTTAAGACCCAGCTCTTTACTCAGAGAGGCAAAGAAACGCCTTTGGAATGACCATTCGGTCATAAAAAAGCGCTGTAAAAATACTTATTTAATTAATAAATAATAATACGTAAACGTACAAATTTCAAAACATACTTCTAGTCAAATAATCTTAATGATACAATCATAAGTTAATATTTAAGGTGAAGTTTCAAAAAATATAAGCATCTTTGTCTGCTAAGAGAAAGGTACTTTCTAGAATTTAATATATTTAGTATGTGAACAATATTAAATTTTACCTTTCAATCAATTCAGTTAAGTATAGCTTACTTTTTGTGTGATTCTGTCAATATATGTTTTATTTTTTTTCAATTTTTAAAGCTTTATTACATGAGATGTAAGTATCTATTAAAATGGCTTAAATAAATTTAAATTGAATCCATCCTCATTCACTACCTATGAGCGCATAGTTTAGTAGTGGATGAATGGTAACTGTTTAGTGCTTTTATTTTAAATGACAACTTACAACTATTCTTCCCATAGACAAAAACTCGGACCACCTGATCCTCTCTTTGACTGTCCTCGTAACGTCCCTCTGAAGTCGTCTCCCGAAGTCCTTGAACATGGTGGAGCCTCCAGAAAGGACGATATTTTGGTAAAGTCCTCGCCTGACATCTATAGGACAACTCTGAATAACCTCATCTACCATATCCGGCAGAGACATTGTAAAGTTTGGATTGATTATTTCAGGGTTGAATAAAATTTCAGGGCCTGTAAAAAAGATATTTGCATATATATTAATAAGCCATTTGATCAATAATACTCATTTTCCAGGATTATATAAAAAAAAATTACGAAGATTTTTCACTTAGAATGTCTTATTTATATAATATGCACAATACGTTCAATTCTCGAATAAGGCTTCTTTTATATACAAACTTCAAACTATCTGTAGGATTTATTTAATTCAAAGAAGATAATATAACATTTTAAAACTCTAGAATATAAAGCAACCATTTTGCAAGTATCTCCTGTTATCAGTTACCTCTTATAAAACATTAAAAAAAATCGAGTATTTTATAAGAATATTGCTAACCAAAAGTTGCTAATTATACCATCAACTACCTCAGATTATTTAATATGTAATAGTTTTTTATAAATATTCTTAAATAATTATTCAACCTTCTTTGCGCAATGTGTTCTTTGTCGCTAGATCTGATACATTACAATAATATTTTTATTTGAAATTACCGAGAAATCTTTCGTATCCAACATCAATATTAAAAGTTTTGTTTGTTGCCGTATTAATTGCAGTATATGTTTTAAAACACTTATCGGGCTCCTTGTCATACTTAGAATATTCTTTCAATATGTCTGGACATACATAGCATAATCTGAAAAACAACAACTGAAATTTATTTACATTCTTTATTTCACAAAATGCTAATAACTATTATTGGTATAGTATAGATGAACTATAAATAAAAACAATTGATGATACACTTTGATAAGAACACCAACATCGATATTACTACCAGCTTGTCAGAATCTAAGTATGTACATTTCAAGTTATTACATGTCCTTGGTGACTAAACACAAAAATACATTAGCATAACCAGTTTCCAGTGTTCTATTCTTCTCGGCAGATCTTTCAGGCTTCAATCATCATCAATATTTATTGTAGAGAGCATTTATAGATTTCAGTGGAGTAAATTGTTACTTTATAAAGGTGATTTCCTTACTTTTCTTTGATAGCTTTGGCCGTTTCTAATGCTTGTTGAGGCGGTGTATTTTCTCTTTCACCTAGAATACTTTGTATGAAGGCTGTGATGCTTCGGCCAGCAATTGGCGTGTACTTTACACAAGAGTCTATTACAAAACCTTCAGCCTGAGAATATAAAAAAATATGACCAATATAGTAAAAAAAACACATTCAAATTTATTATTTTGTGAAACTTACTCATCATCAGTTATTTGTGAAAGGAGAATAAATAGTACGTTTTGGGCGCAGCTTTGGTTGATCACCAAAGTGAAGCAACATTGGAATCAGATCAAAATATGAATGCGTCACCTCCTATTGTCCACTTCCTATCATTGATTGGGGTAAGCCTACATTAAGACCAAATGATTTAAGCAATATGTGAATTATCTGGCTAATTTTCTGATATTATTTTCAATGACGAATAAAAAACACCAAAAACATATCATTTAGTACAACTACAGTCGGATTTTGAAACATAAAAAAAGTGGCAAAAATAAGCTTAAAATTTAATGGAGAAAGATCATTAAAAAGTATAGCTTAACTGTGACATTTAAAAATATTTTTAAGGTTACATATTTTTTCGTTGACTATAGTTCTTTTGAAATGGGTGGGTGTGTGCAGAAGGAATAACATCAAAGAACATTTCAGAAAAGTAGTGGTTTTTATAGGAGCAATACACTCCTGTGTTCAAACGATTGGAGGCTATCCACCGGTGCGTTATTTAAATTAAACAAAAATATTAAAGTTGTCAGTCACCAAATAAGTAATATGTTCATAATTATACCACTGGTACAATGTTGGTGACTCCGTCGCCGCTGTCTACGACTACTCCTGTCATCACACAACGTTGTGTGGAGGTCGCCATCCATGATGCAGCCATGGAGAGTACGGCTTGCACAGCAATGTACATTCCAGGAACGTTGAATGACTCGAACATTACTTCTAGATATACACAAATTCAAAATGAATATTAATAAATTAACAAATTAACAATACATAGCATTGTTTAAGATAAATAAAGTGCACGAGAGTATGTGTTGTAGGTTAAGCAATTTGGGAAGTTTGCTAGAATAAATTACTATTTTTCATATGTTCAGAATCTCAGTCACTGAAATATGTAGGTTTTACTCGTATAGGTGGTATTTTGAAATTATTTTCAGAAACTTTTACTTCTTGGTCGATATTAAGATTATTTTTATTTAATGTATTTTTACAGTAAAATATTAAAATTTAAAAGTTTATACTGAGTTATTTATTCATTTACATCATATGATAAGTTTAAATGTTAATATCTTCGTAAAGAAACAAAATAGAATACAGCACAATAATTTATTTAGATTTACATTTTTTCTTATTAATTCATAATTATAAATATTTATTTATTTATTTTCCTTGTTTTCACATGGATCACGTAACAAAAGTTCTCTATTAGGAGACTGCAGTTTCGACTAACTCGTAGCCTTTCTCAATCCTTCTCTAGTTAGGAGAAATGAACTGCGTTGTACTTATAAGTGGTGTAACCCATTTTTGTAGGAGAGGGGGTGGGGGTGTGTCTATCAGGAAAGGAGAGGAAGATAGGTAGTGTTGCAAGGATGAAGGAAGAGACAAATCCATTAAAGTGGTTTAAGTATATATATTTTTTTTATTATTATTATCATATATTTTTTTATTAGTATTATTATTATGTGTAGTATATATCATTTTTATACTTATTTATTTATTTAACGGAAACAATTTTAAAATTGGTGAATTAATTAAGGTATTTAGTTGGTTATTAATTATATCTTCTTTCTTATTAATGGCTTTATAAATTTCTAAGTATTCTAAATTATTTAATTTAACGGTTTTATTTTCTACACGTCATATGTTTAATCCTTTTTCTAAGTTGAACGAACGATTATTTTCTATAAGGTGGTTTGCGAATTCAGAAAAATTAATTATTTTTAGGCACCTTAAATGTTCTTTAATTCTAATATTAAAATTTCTTGACGTTCTACCAATATAAAAAAATTCACAATCTTGATTGCTTATAATTTTTGTTACAAATCAATTGCAAAGAAAATCATTTTCATAAAAAAAAATCAGCCAATAATTTATTCTGTTACCATGCAAGTAAACGTTAGAATAATACAATGTTTATTTTTCTCATCTTATCAAAAAGTGTCCATATCGTACTTTTGCGTATGGGAGAGTAGTGAATCGTACCTGCCATATACTCCCGGTTCTCCGGGGTGTTGGACGGTGACTCTGTGAGCAGGAAGTAATGCTCTTCAGGGTCCGCCCTCAGGTACTTGAAGATGCATCGCTGCAGGAACCTCTCCATCAGGTCCCAGTCCTCGATAAGGCCATGGCGAACCGGGTACTGGAAGGTTTTATTCGCCATATATATAAAATATTACAAATGTTGTGTAACAAATACAAAAACATACATTTGATTTAAGGTATGGATTTTTTATGTAAGCACATACAGAAGAATACCGACAGTTAGTGAAAGTGATTTTGAAATCTCATATATGGATTATATGACGCTTACCATGCTGCATGTGTCTAAGCGCTGCATGTGGAGTGTTGATCTGCTAATGTCATAGACTTAAAACCCGACATTCACGCAACATACAATTATTAAAGTTATATATTATAAAACGTATTCACTTTGAATGGGTGGTCTTCACGGGACGACATTCATCTACCACCAATTTTGATCAATAAGCTATAACTGATATTTTACAAATGAGGGATCAAATTCATACCGACTGGAGGCAAATTGAGCTTAAAAATCGATAGATTTATTTTTATCTCCATCGGTGATCAAGCATACTACCTTTGGTTTGTAAAACAAGCGAACACCCTTACCACCGATCTATACTCGCTGGCTTATTATTTTAAAATAATTAAGGGGGCAATCACATAAGGAGGCTGCCTATTAGAATTTAAAAAAATAAAATCTACAAATATAATTTTGTACACTAATTCCTCAAATTTGGTTTTTAATGTTAAAACAAGGTATGAAATTCTTTTATATTTATTATTAAGATGGGTCTAAAAGTGAATTTTAAAAGTATAGATAATATTCCTTCCATACTACAGTTGCTGTCTATTTCAGTCTCGAATATCCTGCCCTGAAGATAGTAAAGAAGCATTTACGAACAATGTGTGGTTCTATGCTACACTTTTGAAATAATTTATCAACTTTAAAAAATCTTATTTCTTACTCGATTGGAATACTAAAACCCTCTACAAATACTATCCTGCGGTTGTTGAGTATGAAAAATTTACTTACCTTGACAGTGTATCCTGCTGGCTTGTATGCTTCGTCTCCAATAAAGAAGTCAAAGTCTTCGACTCCCTTCAGGGGTCCACTATTGACCTGATACCCAACACCAGCTGACTGCTTCACTGCTATCACCGAAGGAAAGATGCACTGGGGACTGCTGTTGCCTGCATAACCAAGCTTTGCATAACTGAAAACAAATAAAAAGGTTTTTTTTATTGACTCCAAAACATCAGATTGTATTCGTATTTAAGTGACCGACGCATATTGCATTATTTTTTGCCGTTATTTAACTCATATAGGATGAGTTTATATGGTCAGTTATTGCTCTGCTAATATGACTTTTAAATCCAATATATCTAATGAATGTTTAAAATCTATGAAACTTTACTCCCTTATGGTTTTGTATTATACCCTTGTTCATTTCATAAAGTTGGTTTAAATTTGCAAGTTAATTTAACGTATCATGTGTGATGTTTCTGATTTCGATCTGACTAGGCTTAATTTATAAATGCAATAGTCTAGTTTTAGTAATATAACATCAACGATAAAAGCACTTCGTAAACGCGATTCTTGTTAGATGACCGAAGTAAAGCAACATTGGAAGTTTGACAAAACTTGGGCTTATAATGGGCCTGTTGCTAATCGCGTGTAGTTGCATGCGTTGAGTAACTCATAGGAATCAAATGATCCAAGCATCAGAATTGTCAGGAATCAAACCAATCTCCTCTAAAAATATATCAATAAACCCAAACAATATGCCTACAGCGGCCGTTTACTTTAAAATCCCTAGCACTTAGAAGTCATTGTGAGTTATATACTCGTATGTTCTTAGGTGATTTTTCGCATGCAGATATATCTTGATAAATTAGCATGGACAATGGCCATTAAAATAACTCTGGTGGTTATATTTTGTGGTGACCATATGCTTTAGATGTAGAAAGAATGTGTGAAGAATTAAAGTCTTACCCAGATCCAATATCAAGAACACAGACAGGCATAAGAGTTGACACAGACATTTTGATATATTCTAAATGAACTGCATCAAACGTCAACAAAACACAACTGAAAGTATTGTTACAAATCATACTTAAGTTATTATAGTACAAAGTATTATTGGGAAATATTGCCATGTTTGAATAAAATTATTTTTAATATATTTTGTGGCTGTTGAGTATTTTTTTCAATATTTCAAAATTTCATTAAAACACGACATACCTACTTATATTTTATTGTAATTTATAAGATGTGATTTAAATTATTTATAAAATATTTTATAATTATACTATTGATAACTAATACGTAATTTATACTATTGATTCTAGAAAATACTTATGTGTTAATTTTATATCTCACCATTTTTTTACGAATGTTTATCTTAGTCTTGGTCTATTATAGATTGCAGGTGTTTATTTTGAACTTCTATACAAAAGGTGTTTTGAATGTGAGATGATCAAGGATCTCGATTATCAAGCGAAAATCACGAGTTCGATTCTACGCATCAATTCACTCAGAAAAAATATCGGCAGACGCGCGATTCGAACCTCGTAGGATTAACAAGAAGTTGTTTTCATCCATTCAGTCTATAATTTGGTTCAAGACCCGAGTGGTACATACTAAATAAATAGATTGTTGGTAACTAATAATAAAGCTTGTGAATGAATGTAAAATGATATTATACTAAATAAAATAATAATAAACATACTCTGAATTTACACTACAGAGACATCTATCATTATATGATGTTAATAATGGTATAAATATATCAAGTTTAACGTATCGGTCCAGACAGAGAATGATCGTGTGAACAACGCAGTGTATAGGACGGAGCAAAGGTGCAACGCTCGAGGTTCGAATCCCGCGCCAGGCGATATTTTTCCTGAATGAATTGATGCGTAGAATTTGTATAGAACTGTATGAGTGTATTTAATTACTGAAGATATTCTAATAAAAATAAAATAATCAAAAAAAGTAAATACTTTTTATTAAGTAACACGTTCTTCGTGAAGTACTTGTAAATACGTGAAAATAAAAGGATGTCAACTATAAAGAAATTTTATTGCTTTATTCATGTAATAAATTTAAATTGTACACTGACATGATTAGACCTACATTAAATATTTAAGTATGATGCTCAGGCACCTTTTATTCTCGTCTGGTCAATTTTACAGACCGTAATAGTTTTTACCAAAGAGTTAGGGGGCACTTTCGGGACGTCTCGACATGAGATTATTCTCGTAAATTATTCCAATAAATGCCAACATTCATTTAAGTTAAGGTGTAAAAAATCCTTTCGGAAAATTTACCTTGGGAA
Organism: Glossosoma conforme; assembly: GCA_022606575.1. NCBI lineage: Eukaryota > Metazoa > Arthropoda > Insecta > Trichoptera > Glossosomatidae > Glossosoma > Glossosoma conforme. Next base: position 1,652,527 of record JAGTXR010000001.1, read on the forward strand.
GCTCCTAAGGCAAAGCAAACACACGCCTGTGCGATACGCAGAAAGCTCATTTTTTATTTTTTCGCTCTGCGGATCGCAGGCGCACCACCGACCTAATAGCAGTTTTTATTCCTTCATTATAAGTGAAGTTGGAAAAGCTCTGCCAGATGCCGCTCTAAAAGCTTAGTGGGTTGAGGGAAATTTTCCGCCTCAACCCCTTTGTCGAGAAACAGATACAGGATCCATTCCTTCCAGATGGGTAATAGCACTTTTTTTTAAAGAAAACCGTCTAGGTGCTTGGCGAGCTTTCAGTTCACGGTATAGTCTTGAGCTCGGATGAACGTATCAAACCTGAACTGCGATGATTAAAAATACTTTTTTTTTAAATCCAAGTAAATTTAATAAGAAAATGAAGGAAATTTCTTTCGTTTTTTTGACACGTGAATATTAAAAAAAATGTTTTATAAGTAAGTTTTATAAGTGTATTAATCTACCTTTGTCTCTTCAACAGATATTTCCTAACTATTTCCACTTGAGAATGCATATTTTTGGGTAGCCTCCACTTCTTGAATTATTCATCAGGTATCCTCGTTTCTAATTTTATCTTTTACAGACACTCCAAGCGTGGATCACTCCATAGCACGTTAGGTGACCTTTGTGTTATGGCTACAACTTGCTATTAGATTTTACATCTCTGAACTTTAATTAAATATTTAGTAGGATGCATTGGTAAAACGCCTTAGTTTTAAGATATTGCAGGATTTTTGCTTTAAAAATGTTCTCAAGTTTTCTGAATGCTGCCCATCTGAGTTGTTTCCTCTTAATTAAATGTCCTTTCTCAAATATATTTATTAATCTGCAACCTTTATATTAAAAGAGAACATAATTATTTATTTCTACTTATTTATTTTCTTTATAAATATTCATTTTTTTAATACAAAGTTAATGTTATTGTAAATAAATAATTTAAATTGAAATTCGACATTTATTTCAAACATATTGTTTAAATACAGAAAAAAATAACAACACATGATATATCACTCTTCGAAACACCTTGTATTAAAAAACAATTACGCTTTTTCAGTCCTGTAAAAATGACATATTATTCTAGGCATTAAATAATAGGACATTTATTCTCATAAAGTCTCTCCGAATTTATGCCTCCTTCCAGGCGGGTCTCTTCCCACGAAGGAATATTTTTTCATGAAATTGCTGAAATTTCCATAAAGCCCGTTTTTCAGGCAAATGAATAAACAACCATCGCCGACTTATTATTTCAACAAAGCTCTTGCTGAACCACATTTCGTATTACTTCTTTTGAATTAGTTCTTTTTGTACTCGGGCTCTTCAAATCCTACACACGGAGCGCTAAAAGGGTAACACATTGGGTGAGTGTTGCCTTCCGAACGAAATTTAAATATTTTCTATTTACCTTCAGTTAAGTCATTTACCTGTAACTATAAATGCGAGTAAATACTTTGTACAGCAAAAAATAATTACGATACAAACACAAATTTATTTTTTCGATGCATCAAAACTGGTTAAATTCATGATGTGTATACAAGTTCTTCTCTAAATGATCCTTCGGAACTCACAGAACTAATTCCTACTGCAACCACACACAAAAAAAAAACTCATCTTACACTTGCTGAACATCCGTTCACGGTTAATGTGTATCGACCAAGAACTGTCAGTTTCCAAATTTCCTTCCTTAATGCCACCAGTAAACTTTGAAATACTCTTCTAGCGTTTGTGTTTCTTCCTTCCTACAATCTGAATATACACTTGTAATCTCCCCAACCCACACTCAAAATACGAACACAACACACGTTCCTTGCATGCAGCGTCCAGCCTCCCTGGCTGAGCATCATTGAGTGCACTGGTCTTGACCGGCTGTGATCTCCTGCGTGCAATAACATGAAAAAACTTGTGATGCATAATTTGTATCATTTAAAAAATGATACAAATATAATGAAAAATATTTTGGATGATGCATTAATTAGGTTTTTAAAAAAGATCGAATGATAAACATTACGCGCTATTTGCCTGAATCATTTGAATCTTTAATGACGGCTCAACCCAAAGAAGCATACATAGTACGAAATATATTTCAAAATAAGTTATTTTAATGGTAAGACTAATTATAAAATGAATTTCATAATTTCTATCACAATTCCCTTAACCATATAGCCCATATGCTCATTATAAAAATACGAGCTGTCATTATAAAACTCAGTCATCTTATGTCAACTCTGCTATCCGGAGTTTCACTGTATAGTTGTAATATGAGTACATGCTATAGTTCCCGGCGGCATTCCAAGATAGTGAGAGATTGGAAGACTGAAAAATGGATACGTTAATTTATGGTTTTTAAAAATGGTTAGAATATTTAAAACAATTAATATTAATTTTACTTTTACTGCACTGGTTGCAATTTTATATTTTTGCTTAATGCACAATAAAGTCACTTAAATGAATTAGATTTCTGTTGGAAAAGAAATCATTTTTTTAAGGTTGGCAGCACTTCAACCAAGCATCTCTTCGCCGAGCCATTTTTTGTTTGAATATGGAAATTAAAATATACATAATTTAGCAGCTCGAGCGTCTATTACAGATTCAGGAGGTTTGTCAACGTTGAAGTCCTTTCATATGGAGAGGCTTTAACGCCTCCCGACTCAAAAAATTATAGAAGAAAAATAAAACGATAGATCTCACCGCAGAATTAAATCAAGGATGAATAAATAACACGCCGTTTCTTTTATACATTAACGTTTTATAGCATTTTTAAAAAAGATTTTTATAACTAATATCACCCCTTGATATAAAGTAGTCCTTGCAGGCTGGTGCCAAAAAGTCTCGATATCCGACTTTTGTCTGGACTGGACTTTACCCGCCTCACACCCGCATCACACCGGAGGACAGTTAAGTCTCCTTGATGACGCGCCCATTCAGATTATGATCAGTAAGCAACTGATGAGTTCAATGGCAGTCCCCGTAAGCAATTGTAGCCACTGTACAAAAGTGTTAACAGAAAGAACCCGTGAAAGAGATTAGAATCTCATTCAGGTTTAAGGATCTATAAGATGTGCCGTTAGGCCGCCATTTTGTTTCTATGATTTCAACAGTCGCTTCCTGTTATGTGAATGCTTACAAAGAAGGGAACAAATACTTCGAACTACTTAGCTTTAGAATGCTCTTCAAGATCTGTATTTAATCTCAATCACATACTCATATGTCATATTTCAATACTGCTAACTATCATCCACCCAATATTAAAAAACGCTATTCCACACATTATTCTATGGATAATCATATTTTTTACTACATTTAACAAATAAATAAAAAGTTAAGAGAGAAAGCAATGCAAATAATGTGTAAATACACGACACGTGTCAAAGAAAACTAAAATCGAGGAAACCAGTACCGTCGATGAGAGAAAAAGAAAATCACGTGATAAAAGAATCGATGTGCCAATGCATTTGAAATGAATTGAGTTCTCAGCAACAGAACAGGTACCAACTGGCATTGATGACTACGAGCAAGGGTATACTTATCCAGAACTAGAAAGTTAAAGAATTCAAGGAACTGAGTGATGTGAAGCACCTCAAAAGAGAATGAATGCATGTTATCGTGCTTAATACTTTTATTAATAATTAAATGGTTTGCCTTCATTAAGGCTTACAAAATTTATGCGCAAAAGTGCTCAAGATATGCGTCGGAGATTATCGTGCTAATGGATGATTTTATTTTAGTTACTCTTCTCTACAACGCATGAAAACATAAATAGTTAACACACCACCCAAAGTTCTGATCCTAGAACATCAAATATTTGAGTAGGATAGACTGGAAAATGTTGGTTGGAACTTTGATGTTAGGTATCCCGGATAGAAAAAGTCGGCTCTTCCAAAACTGTGTAACTATATAATTAATACATAATTTAACGTTTTAAAATATAATAAAGAGGTAAATACCTTTTTTTCCACTTACAACGCTTTGCGTTTAAATAAATATAATGTTTGATGAAATGCACATCATACTGGAATATTTATCATTATATCCATATCTGCTCTCTGTATTGCAGTATATGGTTGTCACAAACATATGCCATAAAGTTTTGCCGATCACCATAGTCCTCGTCCAATTACATATTAACTCTACCTTGAGAAGTTCCACCGTGTCATTATGTGTATAGTTCCCTACAGACTTCCAGGACGGCGAGTGCCCGGGGTCTTGAAGAAAAGGTAGCGAATGCTTTCCTGCAGCATCCGAAGTATATGTGTCAGCTAGCCCTACCTTCGTATCTTGACTGACTTTAGAGGTAATGAGTTGTTATAGATCTTATAAACATTTAAAAATCATTTTATATTAATCTTAGACGAAGATTTATCACCACGACGATTGGTGTGGAAGACAAACGCTTTACTTGACATCAATAATAACCAAGAAATATATTTTTATTAAATTTTTAATTCGACGATGTGACATCATGACTCAATATTCAACGATGTATGCGATAACAGGAGCTGAATAAACTGCCTGTAGCTTGGATTCTAACATCCAAAGTTATTTTCTCTCTGATTTATTGTTTTAGTAAATAACACATAAGTTTTTTTCGCTCATTATTTACATATGTTAGTTATTATGTATTATTTTTTCCGTGGAAAGTATTCAGTGAAGAAAATATAATTCACGTTTTTTTAATATTTAAGTTTCAAATTACAATTCTCCGTATTATTTAATTGCGTCGTTTATGTTTGAGAACCGCCCACTAAATAAGAAGAAATACGTGAACCGTGGCAAGCGTGTGCATGACACGTTTAACGAAGGTTCAGAAGATTCTCTAAGGATGCTTCTCAAAGATCTTCCTCACATATCTTGCCAGATCTGGCGCGTCGTCCAAGGGCGCACGAAGCCGGGCATCTGGTTTATCAAAACAATGTTAAGAGAGGAGCCCAGTGTTTTGTTATCGCATCGTGATACCTCTTTCTAAGCAAAACGTCTTGTCATTTATTTTTACAATTAAGGTTATACTTAATTGAAGTACATCATTTTCATTTCATATCTGCTCCTTCAACTGGAACACAAACTTATGTCGTAAACCTTTTGATATCTTTTAGGCTGATGCCGTAAAGCCTCGAGAAACGATCTTTTGTCTATTATTTTTGTTCGTTCGCCTGACATGCACATTTACTAATGTTAGTTTTAATTATACAGGTATGATACCTGTACAAATATTACGTGCAACTGACATCTTTAATTTGCTTTTTTGCCGCGACTGCCTTGGCAGCGCAAGATGTTAGAGTGCTCCGGCATTTGTCAATTTACTCGCGCCCGGCCGGCGAAATACCATACCGGTCGGGCGTAGAAATCAAGTCTTTATTTAAAATAAACTCAAATCGTGCTTCGAAAACAAGTTCTTTGTGTTGTTAATCTGCTCCTTCATCCTGTGACTACGTAATTAGATAACAAACTTAGAGAGGAGGATATCACTTTGTTAGCTGATATGGTCCACGCATCATCTCATGTCAACTTTGCATCTTGAAGCTATGCTAAGTATAATATATTTATAAATACTAACGCTTTTCTATGAACAGTGAAATTCTAAAGGCATTAACAAAAGATATACTCGTATGTATAGTTTATGCTCTCGTGCAGTATCTGAAGTACATGTCGTTCCTAGATGCATATTTAGTTTTTAACAGGTAATAGTATAGAAGTCTTTCTTTTCAGCTCTGTAACTTCATCATTACATACAAAGTCAAGCTGTTGTGCTCTTAGTATTCCACCCTAACATATATTTTTCCAAAACCTACTTAGTGGCTGTATTGGTGCTTAGTGAAAAGCATTTTTATAATTAATTTTAACGAAAAAAAATGTATAAAAAAGAATTGTTGCGCGTGGTTCCTTAACCATTTATATCATTACAATTTGAATAGGTACAATTTTTTAACAGACAATCTAGTTCGGGGCTAGGGATAACGTCAGTGCTGTATTAATATAATGACATGAGCTAAAAAAAAAATATCACACTTTATTATCAATCCTACCTGGACCAATTCATCCAAATCGGATACGTGAAATACTTTGTGATGTAAGCGTACAACATTTTCAAGTTTCTTTTCAAAACAACAGCAAACTTAAGAATGCTTTCTTAACAATTATGTTTCATTACACATCTTATCTGAAATTTTTATAACCTAATAAAACAATTGAAATTATATTTTCTATTATTATAAAGAAACAAACGAACCATATATTTTTCAAACACGTTTAATATCAAGGGCATACATTTGTAATAAAAAATCATCAACAATGTGACATCTATCCAAAATCTTACAGATACAATTTCTTCATTATTTTCTAGTAGTATTCTTCTTTACGCGTCAAAATAAAAATGAAAACTTTTCTAAGCTTTCCAGCTTATTTCACGGAATTTTATTAGTACACGAAGACGTGAATCTGGTTCGTCAAAATTACACTAAAAAAAACTGCAAGAGTACGTTTACCAAATCACAATCCCTACATCTAATAAAAACTCGCCCCACTACAAGGAAGATTTTATTTTATATTAATTTTATTTATAAAGATTTCACTTGTAACTAAAAATATGTTATTATTAACCGTGCGTTTATACTTTTAACACGTATGGGACACATTTTTTTTTAAAGAGATGACAGTCAAAAGAGAATAACGATGTTAGAATAGCGCAAGAAATAAAATAAAAAAATTCTCCCCATTTCTGAGAGCTTGATTACAGAACGCTGAATATAAGTTCAATAATTTAAAGATTCATACTGATAATGATAATGAAACGATGGAGAATAATAATTAATTTAGGAATTCTTTTACGATAAAGGTCGCAGTTTAGTGATATGATAACTATAAACCGTAAAATATCTTCAAATTTATAAAATACTTAAAGCTTTCATAAACTATATTTAATCAAACCAGTCTTATTAAATCGAACCTGTTTTGTGTATATATTTTTGTTTTATTTTATCATTTGATACATATTTGTAAATTAACTATGAAAAAATATATTTTTAATTTTATATTATCCACAATAAAAAGACCTCGAATTTATATAAGCCGTTACTAAGTTGAATAATTTATTTTGACATGGCAACAAATAGTAGGCCAATATTTTTTATCAAGTTCTCGGGGCTATGGCGAAAATTTTATAAAAAATGAGGATTGATGGTCAGAAAAATAGGAATCAATATGGTTTTGATTACAAGAACAACAATCAGAGTTTACTCTTATGAGTGCGCATTTTTAAAAAAATAATAGAAAATGATTAACACGGTGCTTTGATATAATGATTTCACATTACTTTGGCTGACAAAACCTACTACATTTGTGACTTATAATAATTATCTTGACTAAAATTGAATCTGCTTTTATTGCGGAGTCAGAATTAAATTGAATTAAAATAAATTGATGCGCTATCTCACTCAAACTATCACGCTGAAAATTAATCAATTACGCTGATAAAACTAGTTGGTCTTTTGTCCGATGCGAGAAGAAAAGAGCTTTCGTTTCACTATCTTCTGAGAAGCACGGCCTAGTCAGAAGTGGAAAAGCTCTCAGTTGTGATGTGAGGAACCCCGCGTAGAACACCGATAATTTTTTTTCGTTAAAAATAATAAGTATTTATTTATCAGGTACTATGATGAAGCTTGTATTCCAATACTTAAAACGTTATTTTTTATAATGCACTTACAACTGTTAATTATCAAATAATTACTGGAGAGCACCTGCAGAGGACCTTTATCCTCCGATGAGTATGTTCCTTAATAAGATCGGTGCAAGACGATGACACAAATGAAAGCCTTGCAGTTTTGCAGCGGACCGACTGAATCTGACTGCACACCTTCTGGAGTGTGCACTGTGTCCGAGTAGCTGGACGCAAGAAGACCTGATGATGGCCGGGAGTAACGCCATTGACGTCGCCCACTTCTGGGCAGACAGGATCTGACCCTGTTGCTTCCGACACAATTATATATATATAGATCGGTGAAATACTGCACGTGGAACAATTGTTTAGAGGTTTTGGGCATATAAATAGAGAGCGGATTGTAAAATATGTGTTTTTAGATGCACCTTGAAAAGTTTTTGGAAAATATTCCAGCATGTGTAGTGTGATTCTTTGAAAAAACGGCTCTCCTGATAGACGCTGACAGCTTATTATACGTAATTTTTTTCATCAGTTAAACCAACCAAAATAAACAGCGGTCACAGAGGTTCGAACCAATGACTTTTGTGCTCAATGTCTATAAGTGTATTTATCCAACGCGATGCTTACTCGAATCAAGAAATTAACACATCATGTTGAATGATTTCACATGTATGATTTTCATAGAGGCTCCTTATCATTAACGGCATGTATTTATATTGATTTTGCAAGGTTTGATCAATCAATTTATTGAGTAATATCGTTTTCACCAACATTTTATTTATTGTTTTATTTCAACTATAACCCAGCAATAATGATTATAGGTCACCACAAACAAGACTGTATCGTATTTTTGGATGAATCACTCATAGAGTTTTCAAATACCATAACATTTATAATTGTTTTACTATCAATACCATATAAAAAAATGTTTTTTCAATTATTATTAACGTATCCAAAAATATTTTAGTTAAGTATTGGAAGCATTTGTTGGTCAGTTTTTTTTTCTTTAATAAATTGCAAGGCTCTTTAGGCATTGACAACTTTCATCGTGATAATTGAAGACATTATAGGATTCCTATTACATCCACTTACACAAGACTTCTCTTGACTCTCTGTCGGTGTTTTCACATATGCGTTTAGACATGAAAAACTATGGCCGACATAGTGATCTCGCTCTGGCAGCGGCGCTGGGAAACCTCATTACGGAATTACTGTTTTATTTCGCTCCGGCGCTGAGCTTTAATAAAAGGCACAGGTAAAATTTGAACCCCACTTATATAACTCATGCGAAAAGGGTGAAATATTTATTATACACCCGAAATCCCATCCCCCGTGGCTTTGCTCCAGAGACTCAGCTAGAGGCGTAACTACTTTTTGTATTTTCACTTATGTTTCAAATAAAAAAAGACCAAGCAAGAAGTGTTTTATACTGATCCTTCAATGCGTTTCGAGATAAGTGACTGTTGTATTTGCATTTAGATTTGTAAAAATTATAAGTAACAGCGCAGTGATTTTTATTCAAACATCATATACATCTGAAGTTAAAGTGTAAATTTATACTATTTGCAAAGAAAATGTTTAAATTATTTTCGCACTTTGTTGATGATTGATGTCATAAAAGATTGTTGTTTGCTAAGAATTTGTTTATCTGTAACCGTTCAGAACGCTATTTTAAACAAAACTATTGTAATAAACCTCCAAAGTAATTGTTACAATCAACTCTCTATCTTACATGAAATCTGTCGATTCATACAGTCAGGAATCAAAGTCCAAAACAATAAGTATCGAGGAATTTGCGGTGTACGAAATTATATGTCTAAGTAATATTAATAAGGAATGCTTGCGCATCGATACGAAACATGGACCATCCCAATAATCTACCACTCTATGTGGATTAAAGGGATCAAGGTCCAAAAACTGTATCGAGGAACGTACATTGTATGACATTCAAGTGTATTCATATTATTTTTAACTGCTTACTCATGTTGTAAATTAGTGTATAAAAAGGAGACTCGTATTAAACAAATCAGTACCAACTCAACTCCGGTCTTTGAACTTATCCTAAGTGCCGGAACCTTGGTATTCCGGCATCACCATTTAGCTGATGCTGTCATATATGGGAATATAATGGGAATAGTTATTATTCATATTCTCTTGTTCTTTTTTTTAAGTTGTATATAAGTTACGCCTAATGCTTACTCTCACAGTCTCACCTTAACGCGTGCAATAACATCCCATATTTTTTCATTTCGCTTTTATGAGATTACCTTTTACTCCGCTAGTCCCTGGATCTAGACCCCGGGCTCATCTCCAATCTCTTCAGGCAGAAACTCTAAGACACAGACTGGTGATTTCCACAAATAAAACCACATTAAAAGAATCATTTCAAGCTGGGTGTGGCAACAAAAATTGGGTCAAATCACCACTTTTCTCACCAATTAATTATTATATTAGTAATAAATTAAAAAAATATCCAGTAATTATTTAAGAGACGGGCAGTGATAAATATATAAAGTGGTTAGTAAGAATAATAAATTCGCAGAAGAAAAATATAAATATGAAAAATATAAAAAATAAATTGGCTATAAATATTTAATGAATGGTAATTATAAGGTTAATTAATATGTTAAGTAAGATTAGGTTTTGATTTCATGTGTAAATTATTTATAGTCCTGGTCATTAATAAGCATGTTACTACCATTTACTTAAGACAATTTCTGTGCTTAAACTAGCCAGTTATTTTCAAAAATATATCATTTAATTTTAATATCGACCACTTATAATTATAATTACAGGCAGTATTGAGTATATTACTAATATTAAAATTTTATAACTGACTACATTCGTACTGACACAATGGATACTGACAATTTCTTTAATCTATTGCGAGTTTACTTAATTTTATCTCAATTCATTAAATTAACTGCCAAAATCTTGAATTAGTTACTGAACAAATAAATACAGGTAATTTTTTTCAGACCTTTGAAGTGTTGAATCATCAAAATAATTCAAAAATATTCATAAATTAATGAAAAATTTACTTCTTTTTATGCACACGTTTTATCCAGTACACCTTCGAGACCTTGACGTAATATATAATTGGTGGAGTTTCGTATGCAAATATGACATGAAAAAAGCTCAACTGTGTGATATACTCGTATATTAAGAACAATTAAACTATTAACCGCCTTAAACAAACTAACGAACGTGACTCGGGCGCCTAGAATGTTACATTTTTACTATTTCGTACGACGTATGTCAGAAAGTGCTATCCTGGACAAAATGTGGAATAAATATTAACGGAGAGTACATTTCTCACCTCCGATTTGCAGATGACATAGTGCTAATAGCCGAATCACCTAACAAGCTCCAAGACATGCTCTACGACCTCAATGAAGCGTCGAACAAAATTGGTCTGAAAATGAACATGGATAAAACAAAAGCCATGATTAATAGTCATATTTCACAGACCTTTGATCCTATTTCCATTGGAGGAACAGAAATAGAGGTTGTAAACGACTATACCTATCTGGGACAAGTAATACAACTAGGGCGAAATAACTTCTCAAAAGAAATCGACAGGCGCATACAACTGGGATGGGCAGCATTTGGAAAACTAAAGTACATTTTTAAAGCGAAAATTCCGCAATGCCTTAAAACTAAGGCGTTTAACCAATGCGTCCTCCCTGTATTAACTTATGGCGCAGAGACGTGGAATCTGACAGCAAGTCTTACCCATAAAATAAAAGTCACCCAGCGTGCTATGGAGAGATCCATGCTCGGAGTGTCGCTAAAAGATAGAATCCGAAACGAGGAAATACGCAGAAGAACTCAAGTAGTGGATGCTACCCAACGAATAGGCACACTCAAGTGGCAATGGGCAGGTCATATCTGTCGAAGAGACGACGGTCGATGGGGAAGAAAAGTATTGGAATGGCGCCCAAGAACTGGCAAACGAAGCATTGGCCGACCCCTACAAGATGGACTGACGATATAAGAAGAATAGCGGGAGTGACCTGGATGCGGAAGGCGGAGGATCGAAGAGGATGGAGACTCATGCGGGAGGCCTACGTTCAACAGTGGACGGACACAGGCTGATGATGATGATGTCAGAAAGAAAAAAGTATGTACCTAAAATATTTCCAATGATAATACAATAAACCAGCAACAAGTGTGGTTAAGAAAATACAATATATTTATAACTTACTTTAATTTTATTGTCTTTACCATGAACACTACGATTCTGACTTTTTTCAATGATATCATCTGCAAATAATGAGTTATAAAAATTATTAGTATTTTCAAAAAAAAATTGAGTCCAAGTTTTTTTTTTCTTAATTCGAAAAATCTAATTTTAATTTAGTAATGATTTTACTCGTAATATATTTATGACATGATCAAAGCCGGTGAGCAAATTCATCATGTGAGTGTTCAAGATTGGTTCTGCCGAAAGTCTCTTAAAATATCCTGAAATAACAAAAATTAATTGTCGAACGTCAATATTATCTCTCTTCAGACGTAAATTTTATGCTGAAAAGATATTTTTAGTTTTTGCCGCGTTTCGTGAAATAAATCAGATAAGACTCTTGGAGCTAAAAGTAGAACTAAGTGGGTCATTAATTTAATTTAATAAAATAATGTTTTTCGGTGTTCGATCTAAAAATACCTTATAATATTTTTTTCAATATTTTCAGCATTCACTTTGAGATCCATTATAAATGTTTATTTATTAACTTATTAACTTTAAAATACTTTAAATATATATATATACCTAAATGATTTTTTTTCTTCATCCTTGCAACCCTACCTGTCTCCCTCTCTTATAATTCCCTGAAAGACACGCCTCTTCAAAATAAAACGGGTAAGACCACTTACAAAGTACTATCGCAGCTCAGTTATCTCTTAACAAGAGAAGGTTTGAGAAAGGCTACGAGTTTGTCGAAACTGCAGTCTCCTAATAGAGAACTTATTTTACTTGATCCATGTAAAAATTAGGTAAATAAATAAAAAATATTTATCTTTATAATAAAACTAATACTACAATAATCATTTCCATTTCTTTGTGAAATATATATATAATCGTGTCGGAAACAACAGGGTCAGATCCTGTCTGCCCAAAAGTGGGCGACGTCGATGGCGTTACTACTGGCCATCATCAGGTCTTCCTGGGTGCAGCTATTCGGGCACAGCGCACACTCCAGAAGGTGTGACAGGGTCTGCTCCACGCCGCAGTCACATTCAGTCGGTCCGCTGTAAAACTGCAAGGCCCTCATTTGTGTCCTCGTCTTGCATACTCCGGTCCGAAGTCTGTTAAGGGACCTCCATATATTCCACCCTTGGTCATGTCCAGGGGCTAGGTCCTCTTTCGGGGCAATTCAAGTATTCCCCTCAGTTGCGCTTCTCCACATGTTCAGCCGCAGGGTGGCCTCAGGTATCTCCAGTTCCGTTGTCGACTGTAGAAACTTCTTCTTGATTTGAGCCGTGTAGTTATCTTTTGGTACCCAAACATAGGGTGGAGTGCGTCGTGGGTTGCTTTGGTGAGTTTGTGAAATGAAATTAGCTGATAACTTTTAAGTATTTATCTTTTGTACTAAATATGAGCAAAAATATTTTATTCGTAATATTCAATCGTATGATTATTGTAAAATAATTATTTTACTTATTGGTTTGTGTAAACATACAACATTTAAAGGATTGGCATTTTTTAGCGGTATTTAATTAAATTAATGAGCTGTAACTATTAGCAAAAGGGCAAATACATACTTTAAAAGGTAAGGAGAAAATAATTATTTGGCAGTAGAAAAACATCAATCGGCAGTAGAAAAATAATAAATTGGCAGGAAACAATCAATGAATGGTAATTAATAATAGGTTATGTAAGGTTTCCATTTATGGGTTAATTATTCATTCATTTTTACCAATATTGAATATATGACTACCATTTTAATTTTATAACTGACCATATTCATACACAGTGGATACTGCCAATTTATTTAGTCTACTGTTGATTAATTTTATTTTTGGCCAAGACTTTAAATAAGTTACTGAATAAAGAAATACAGGCCTTAAGGATTTTAAAGAAATTGAAATTGTTAAATTGTAATAAAATCCGCTTCATTCGTTTATTTGTTTCAAAATCTCAAAAGTATCTAAATTTTTTAATCAAAAAATACTCATATTACTTCACCTTTTAAATAATGGTATAGATGTCTTATGATAAAACTCGTTTTTAAAAATTGAACTCAGTAAAAATATAATAATTTCTATACGCGAAAAGGAATTTATATAAAATATAAACTGTTCGTAATACTATTTTCTAGCAAAAACGTAGCATCATAAAAATCAAAACTAAATGAAACCGGATTATCATAATACGATCATAAGAGAGCTGCTCTCTGATACAATGTTTTAGAATAATATGATAATGCGATATGAAAAGGTTGCCTCCGTTATTTGGTCACCGCTACAAAGTAACCGTTTTCTAGTTTGCTACGTCGTGGAAAACTTCATTATGGTACGTACTGGTCAGAGGCTAAGCATGGGTGGAGGCCACTCCACCCCATATTATTTATACTTATATATTGTATGTATAAACATACAATAGAATATTTTCATAGGGCAATGGAAAAATTTCATCTCATTTTTTGGAATGCTTGCCATTTTTGAGATTCACTAAATGCTGTATCTGGAGTGTTATACCTTATGATTAGACTATGCACCAACGATTCTTTGGACTAATGAAACTTAAGTATGTAGTTGCCATGGAGATATCAATAACGCTCGTAAAAAAATAATCTGACACAAACTGACAACTAAATCATCAATCCCGAAGAAGACCCCTGCAATGGCGATCGAAATATTGGTTAAAAGAAATTCACCACACACGGATAAACCCAAAAGCAACAATATTATTCATTTGAAGTTTGCCAAACACTAAATATACGTTTTTTTTTAATCTTCCGTTATCGTTTCCATACTTGCAACACATGGTCACCTTCTCATTGCTTCCATTTTTTTCTATCAGTTTCCGTGCCTCATTTCAAGATATTTCTGCGCTCGAGCACTTGTAGGGTAGGCAGCTGTAGTATTTAAGTTATATTTATGGGTGATTTGTTATTTAGATTTTTTAATCAGATCGGATGCTTAATACGTAGCTCTCGAAACCTAGATCACTTGGCCTTAAAGAACGACTCAACTTTTTGCTACGACAAACGAAATTTATAAGCAGGTATATTTAAGGTTTTTCTTACATGACAGTCGTGCGCTCTAGCCTTTCGACCATACATGTATGATATTGTCGTGGAAAATTTCATTATTGCTACAGTCCGGTAAGAAATTGAACCCGGGTGGAGTCGGATCGTCTCGATTCTATTGTGAACGGCATTCAGGAATCACTTGTTTAGAGCTATCTGTAACAAGAATTTAATATCGAATACAAATCGAAATATAAAATCAAAACGTGTGTGGCAGTGTATTCGTTATTTAATAATTGTTAGTACCGGTTTACCTCAATGTTTCAGTAAATAATAGTCAGTAGAAGTAATTGATAGGAATTATAACTACATGCTACCCTCAAGTGCTTAAATAAAAAATAAGCATGATTTTTGACTATTATTTAAATATATTTACATATAATTTTATTCTGTTATTAAAATCGGGGCTTATATAAATGTAAAAATAATTTAAATTACTTAAAGTACGTAAAGTAAAGCTATTACTTATGTATGGCAAAGATGGATTCAAATTACATTTTTAAATACATATTAGTTCTTAGGGTAGAAGGCGCAAGCCTCAAGCTTAGATTTCTCGTTTGTAGTTTTAATTTTGTGTTTTTTATTGAAACATGAAATATTAAAATATGAAATTTTTGTAACATTATAAATTTACAAAATAAATTTATAAAAATTACTTTTCTTGTATTTCATTGATAACAATTGATTCGAGTCAGTTGTGAGCCTCGGGAGTGCCAAGATAATCAAGCATCTCCTAAGAAAAATTCGATAAGCCAGCTGACAAAACTGTGAGCCAGCATTTGTATGTGAAACACAGACAACAATTTCCAGATATGGATAGAAAAATATTTTATTTAAGCGCTAAAATTTATGTAATATATTATCACTTCTACTATTTTGTAATTAAGGCCTATTTTATTCAAATTTTTACGCAGTTTTAATCTAAGCACGTAATTTAATATGTATAAATAATAAAAAATAAAAATAATTTAATACAACAATATAATACACCTCTAATATAATACTGGATGGTAGTTAATCACATAATTTTCTAAGATAACACTGCCAACTTTCATATCCTCCTGTTTCTAAACGAATCCCCTGCATTTCATGGTGATGACGTTGCAGTAAGCCCTTAAGGCTTATCTCGGATGACATGGAAGAATTCCAGCTCCCGTATGAAATGATAAATGTATGGTTTTAATGCAATATCTTAAACAGAAAGGAGCAGAAAAACCGGGTGAACAAATTTAACCCTACTGCGACTATCCGTTAGTTAAATAGCATCCACTTGACTTTAGAGAATTATTTTTAGTATTATCATGCCTGCATTAAGACAACAAATTGTGTTTTTCGTCTTTTATAACCTATTTCCACTTAGATAAAACAGTCGTGAAATTGTCACTTATAGTTTTGCATGCTGTAACGATCATTGGTTTTTCAAGTAAGTAAATAAGTAATTTCTGTACGCAATTCTCCACTTAAAATATTATATACATAGTTCAATGTGTTTTTTCTATGTCTCAAAAAAGGCAGCTAAGGTATTCTTCATTTCATTCGTCTGAATATTTAACACTCTGGTAGTTTAACGACTGTGTTCAAAAAAGGGAACACAAATATTAATATTATAAGTAAAAATGTGAATTATTTATTGGTGTCTGAGTGTTTTTAAGCCTTTTTTAAGAGTCATGGAATAAACGTATGTTAATTAAATAATATAATTTAAAATGCAATAAAAATAGAATACTTATATTAAATATATATTTACTATAAGGCGGAAGCAATATTTAAATCAAATAATATTTTATTACAATCAAAGACCAATTTTATATTTCGAATATTCTTTGCAATACAATACGTAGATAAGAAAAGTCTTTATTCCGCCGTTAATGGAAACCTATACTTTTCACTTGTATTGACTTTCTTTTGAACATCATGCCATTGAAAATTCTGTTTTTAAAGAAGGGATTTACGTTTTTTTTATAATTAATTTAAGTTAAATATCTTTTTCTGAAAGTTTAAGTGATAACACTGTAATATTTTAAACATATTTTTTGTTCATAGACTACCTTTATAAAGGGACGATCAATTTTATTACCCTTTTTTAAATTTCAAACCTTACAATCTCACCGTACAATTACAAAAAAGGCCTGTTTTCTATGCATTTTCAGAGTAATAAAATTTCAGGTAATAAATTACCAAATTAATCTGTGTGGAACCGGCAGGCCTCGGATAAAGACCTTCGTGGGAAGATGATTTTTTCAGCAAAGAAGTTATTTTTGTAGTAACATATAAAGAAGAATACTGCCAAATGGTGAGGTAAAAATATATTGACTCGATGACGATTTTTCTTTTTAAAATTAACTTATTATTTTTGCAGGGCGTTGATATGCCAAGGCTAACGTTCGTTTTTAATGGCTTCAACTTTCGTCAGGCGGTTTATACCAGACGACATTTGTCTACCAGGATTTTTCTTTGAATAGTCTATATCAGATATTTTGTGCTGGTGATGGTTTAGTTACACACCGAGTTAATTTAAATAGTTGTAAAATAGATGAACGGCTTAAATATTTAAGTTATCGAATGGATTATCAAATATCAATAGCCTCTAAAAACTATTATCGTACAGATTTATTTAAGACTGAAATATTTAATTTTACTTGATAATATATTTTCTTCCAATATGCTTCACATAACAATTTTCTTATACTAAGTAATAAAGTTGATTTTAGCAAATGGAAAAATAGTAATCCATAAGACTAATCTTTCTTGAAATCAAGAATAATAAGATATTGATTCACTGCCTGTATTGTCTTTATTCTTCTTTACCGGTGCAAATATTGGAATATCAACAAAAACCAATACAGCCGTATAATCAGTTATCCATGCAGAAAATATTTGAGTTTTTTTTATAAAGTAAGGTATAACAAAGTGAAAGAGTGATAAAAAAGAGCCTTACATTCCACAGTCGGTCAAAAGACGAAGATGATAGTTGCCTTTTCTTCGAGCTTTTGAGTTATCGTCATTTTTAAAGTCGTCAGGAAATACCATTTGAATATAATCGGAAATATTCCGAAACGTACAGATGACATATGTTAGGACAAAAAATATGGTAACTGACAATGTTTTATTTCAACTGTTCGTGACAACTATATGCTCCAAGTAAGGGAGCGGGCGTGGAAACGATGTTGAATTAGTTTCACTGCTAGCGCGTGAGTGTCTCACGCATATATTTTTTTCATGCATTGGCAGAGATTGAAACCGCGATCTCTTGCATGAAAGTCTGGTTAAATAATCTCTCTTCCATATTCCCCCTCTTCAGCTTCTGGGGCAGAATGAGAAAAGCCTTCACATAAGCTTTCTCGAGACACTTTATGAAGCGGAATTAACTTGGATCTTTTTCGACTGAGAAAACAGAGTCTCGAATTCTACCGTCATTTATACAATATAATACTATTTAACATACATTTAATTGTTCAACGTCGAATAACATATGAATTTGAGGTAACACTATACCAAATAAAATTGTATTGTTTTATATATTATCGCGATAATGTTATGGAATGAAAATGACAAGTTTATGGTTTCAAATATTCCATACATTTTTAAAATAGTTTACGCTTTTTAAAGGCGAACTAACAAGTTAAGTAAATACTATTTAAATACTTCTTATGTTTTTTAAATACTAATTAAATAGTACATAAATATTTTGTATGTTATTTTATTTCAAGCTGAATGTCTTTTTTATTTATAATTCTAGAATTGATTAAAGTATATACTCACATGTGTAGTCATTAAGTTTTGTAATCCGCTGTGATCTGTGTTCATAACATCACCGCTTCTCAAAGCTCCACATAATATTTGTTATATAGTTTCTAACAGGATGGCGAGAGCCTGAACGCTTATAGAAAAAACAGCCTTAGTTTATTATTTCCAAAGGTATCCCGAAACCATGTCACAATCAGGTCCATCTTAATAATTTGACTGACCAAAAGAAGGAAAATTACTATATTTACTGCCCCATTTTATGATTCCTCTTAAACTCAAAGCACTGTGTTACTTATAAATATTTTGCGAATTGGATTCGGATTGATGATGGTTTTTATACTTTAATTGGATTAAATTACGTGGTTATAACTTATAACATCTCATTATTTGATCAAATATTTATTCATATTGTAATCACAAATAAATCAAAGCAGCATTAAGGTATCGTAAGCATTTTTCAAATCAATTTACTCGTATGATTTTTCTTTTTTTTGTAATTTACTAACGGTTTTATGTCCTTTTTTTTAATCAACAACAACGCGAAGAAAAACAAGGTATTTTATTGTTTTTCCGCGAAACTGTGCCAAGGTTATGTTACATTAAAATGATCAACGAACATACAAACGGAACATAAATCGGCAAACATACAACACACAGTTCCAAGTCACCAGATAACATTGAATCATTTTGATGTTTTGTTTATCGGAACAGATTAAATGTCACAATACATATTATTTTATTCGCTAACAAAAAGATTTTTCTTTTGAAAAACAAATATCGACAACTGACTAAGATTATTAAGTATATTAATTTCGTTTATCTATGATGAAATAAAATCAAAACATTTTTTTATTATTTGTGTATATTCATAGTTTTATTCACATTACAAGACTCACCTTTGATATTATGTTAATATCATATTTTATCACAATTAATAGCAAGGTCATCGTAAGACTCTGACAATCAGTTAATTTAAGTTTTTGAATGTTGTTGAATGAAAATTTGATGTATTATTAGTTTTTATTATTTTGCACGTTGTTAAAGCCATCATGGCCTCTAACTGTGAAGAAAAATGACAAGTATTTTGTCTAATTTCATGTTAGTTGAGGACCAAAATTATATTATAATATTTAATGTAGTAAATGTGTCAAAAACTAATGTGATGGCTCTACTGGACGACGATTCATATGAAAAGAGGCATTAGCTTACAAATTATTGTAACTTTTAAAATATGTGTACGAGAAATAATATCAGTACTATTCCATTAAGTGGGCTGTTTAAATGATTGATGTTGTTATTCGCTACATATAAAAATATCTATTTATTTACATACATATTTAACCCAACAATTTATTAAGTAATAACTCATTTAACGCACCACAGTTTTTAGTGCTCTTCACATGGGACGGCATACAACAAAATCCAACAGGGCGTGGAAATTCATTTTATTGCGCAATTGCGATATCCTGGAGTCGTCTTTACGTAAGGAAAGGAAAAACCGCACCGCGTTTTTCCGTTCTCCCCGCGGTCCTTTCTCTTACCGGAAAATTAATGACGCGGAATATTTGTGAGCCATTTTAACGGGGAAATATTTTTTTACATGTGGCGACCGCCGAAAACTCTCTCCCTCGAAAGTTCAGTGGTTATTAAAGCTGGAGAGCACTCCTGAATACCCTGTTACAGTGAAAATAATGATTTTGCGTTTTTACCTTATCAAAAAATCGTTTACTGAAATAGCAATGATACGATTTATTCAAATTTAATAAAAATTGTAACAAAAAATATTCTGAAGCCAACTTTATCACTTTTTTTTTTAAATCAATTATTCTTGCAAATTAAAGTAAATGAAAATATCGAATCTATTATTTTAATTTAATAATTAAATATATTTTTAATTTAAATTATTTGGTTTTTATTAAATTCCATTTACAGGTTCCTTCGCCGAAAAATCAAAAATAAATATACATTTAGCCTTTAACAAGCGCTATATATAAATAATACGTGGTAATTTTAGAACTGGCGAAAGTGGGTACAAATTCGTCAATGTTACAAGGTTCGTGGCTTGCATTATCACGTCCGTCATTTATTTTTTAAGCGACTAATTTATTAAATAACTTCTTAAGTTTTCACGGCCAGATTTGATATTGTGGTTTTTGGGTTTAGCCGTGTGGCGAATTTTTTTTACCAATATTTCGACCGCCATTGCAGGGTCTTTTTCGGGATTGATGATTTAGAAGTGAGTTGGTGTCAGTTTTTTTTTTCTCGAGCGTTATTGTTGTCTCTATGGCAACTAGATGCTCAAGTTTCATTGGTCCGGAGAATCATTTACGGTAGGTATGTTCTAAGAATTGTACCTCCACGAACGTCATATCGGACTGTGGTCGTCTGTGTATCGATCAATTTATTATTATAAATAAAACACAGTAAATTTTTTAAATTTTTGAGTGTTGGTGTAAATTTTTAGTGGTTTATAGTTAAGGATAAAAAATACCAAATATATTACTACCCTCCAAAATAATACATTTTTATTGTTAACGAAAATCAATTCGATGAATATTTGCTATGCAAAGATAAACTGTAAAACTGTGTAGCAGAAATATTTAGCAAATGATTTTACAAAGAATCGGATAAGAATGATAAGATGAATAAGCAAACACTCTATACTAAAATTTGCAGGCAAAGTTTGCATGAAACCGCCTGACCGCCAAAAGCCTCCGCCAGCTTTATGATGGAAGCTCCGTGTCCAATATGTTTACTTATACGTGGGTAGGATTTCGTAGTATGCTACGGTTGCGCAGTATGATATAACTAAGTTCATATCTCGTTGTTTTAAGAAAATAAGTTTGCAGTGTTTTGGGTCCCGGGAACCCTTCCTTATCAAATGGCCGCAACGTTTTCATAAAGATACTCTCGAAGCGTAAAGACTAAATGTAGTGGAAAATGCCACTTTGCTTAACTTATTCAGATTTTCTTTGTCTTTCTTTTTTTCTTTTCCGTTTTATTATTGTTGTTATCAGTGATGAGATTTATTTTTATTTTCAGTATTTCACATATTACCATGTATAGTAAATATATATTTAATGTATTTTTAAACCTTATTTGTTACTGGAGCATTGGATATAAACTTATATTTCCAAAGGCAACTAATCCTTTGAACGGTATTTAATTAAATTAATGGACAGGTATCATTTAACAAATGGTCAGTAATAAGTACCTAAAAAGGTAAGTAAAAAATTATTTAACAGTAGAAAAATATCAATCGTTGGTAGAAAAATAATAAAATGGCAGGAAAATATTAATGAATGGTAATTGATAATAGGTTAGGTTGAGTGAGATTAGTTTTCTATTTTATAGGTTAATTATTCATTCATCTTACATTAGTTTTAAGCAATATTGAATATATTACTGCCATTTCAATTTTTTAACTAACCACACTTATACTAACACAATGAAAACTGCTAATTGATTAATTCTACTGCCCATTAATTTTTTTTAGTGCCAATTAATTTAACTTAAGCATCCTTGAATTAGTTACTGAAAAAAGAAATAATGCCTTTTCTAAAGAACTAATTATTTTATCTCATAACAATTCGACGACATCTTATATTCATTGAAAGATCTGTTTTCTGCTTAACTGTAACAATATCATGATCTAAAAAAAATAATTATTACCGCAAAGCAAAGGTATGCAACATACAGCCAATGTACTGAACGGAGTCCATGAAGTTAATTATTAATTATAAAAATGACCAGCATTTTTTTCTTATCAAATTGTTAATCTAACAAAAATCATAAAATCGCTTACAGAAAAATGTACTAAGAAAGTAGCTTATTATTCATTATTGATGGTCGGAATGCAAACCGAGGGCGTCTGAGAAAGTAGCAAACACTATGAACACTAGACTATGCCCCTCACATAAAAGATATATTAATTTATTGCTTTATTAAGTCAGTGACTAAAATGTTACATTAACCTTTTCGCATCGGTTCGCAAACCGAGTTGTAATGAAAGGGTTAAAGAATCGGCAAATTGATTCGTTGGTTAAAATAGTATTAAATTTTTTAAACAAATTATTCAATAAGGCAATTTATTTTTTATAGAATTTACTTTGTCATTTTTCAATGTGCCAATTATAATTGTAAACATTTTGTTTGAATTTTGTCAAAAAGAAACTATTTGAATTTGCGTGATGTTCTATTTCAAAAACGCCAGCGCCGCTTAAAATCGTAGAACTTTTTACACGAGAAAAAATATAATAATTACCGTCGCATGCCACACGAAAATGACTCTTAATGATATCGATTTTGTGTTAATAATTGTCTGGATTTAGCTTGTATATTTCGCAGCACGCTAGGCCGTTATTGCAACGCAAATCGTACCTTAATTCGAAGCAAATAAAATCCGCGTTTTCTTTAATTAAAATGATTGATTAAACCAATCCTGTAGAACAAAACCAATTAAGCTTTAAAAATATTGACGATAAGAGTAATTACAGTTACATTAAAGAAACACGATTTCACTTCATATAATTATAATATGAAAACATTAGAAAAACGATAGTAGCACGTAAAAAGTGTGATACTTGTTATGTCACCAAAGTAAAGCAACATAAGACGGAGATTAAACATTGGACGGGTTGCCGTATTTAATTAACCGTTTGTCGATGGAAGGGTTGAGACGTTTCTAAATACTACATGATCTTATTCTTGTTTCAATCTCGCTTGGTGAAAACCCTCCCTGTCCCGTCCTGTTTTTGGAGACCTAGATGGGGACCTGTAACTGGACTCACGTAAAAATCTACTTATTAGAGAGTGGCCGAAGGCCTTTCCGTGATTCAAGGTGCATCACTTAGATGTCAAATAGACCTCAGTCGAAGGCTGCGAAATTAGTATATTACAGCGAGTCTCGAATTGCCTTCTTTGGTAACACGTTGCTAACCACGAAATACGTGGGAATTGATAAGGAAATAGTGAGGTTGGGAAATGGATTCTGCAAATGGCAGACATCAGTTGGGAGTCATTACTTGCGGTTCAATCATTCGTTGTCCTTTGATATATTGTTACTTAAAACACTTAAAAGTACGCCACGTTTATTACAGATTCCGTATTTTCAAATCCATCGCAAACCATATAATATATTAGCCAGTGGACTTTCGATTCTTTTTTTGAAAAAACATGATCAATGTTAACTGAAAATTATATCGGCAATAAATTGAGTGGTTACTATGAATATTTGAATTATTTTTTATTTCAGTACGTTTTTTTTATGTGAAAAATAGACCAAACGTATTTTTTTAATCTACAAGTCATGATTGTACTTAAAGATATTGCTTGCAAAAAAAACCTTTTCTTACAAAAAACAAACCTTCAGACAGTAACACGCTTAGCTACATTTATTACATTTGGATGTCACAAACAAAGTCACGAAGTAAAAATCTCGTTTTACTTTTAACTCGAATGGTATTTTCATTTCTATACAAAATAAATACATTAAATAAGGATCATATGGTCATCACAAGAACTCTCTCAGAACACAAATACTTTGTCTTTAAAAAAAAGTATTAACACAAGGAAAAAAATTCTGGGTAATTTTCGCGTTTATTAAACTTTTATTATAACTAGACATACAAATTTGACGTCGCTGACACGAAGAAGAAGAAGTAGAAGATATACGATTTTTTTTTAAGACAAATTTACTCAAATAGAATATAATCCATATAAACTAATATGAAAGTATATTTGTTTGAATGCATTGACATCAGCATGATATAGCCCTTACTGACTAGTACCGAAAACCTTGATGTACAATCTTTCGTCTCTTATTTTTGTTCGCTTGTCGTATATCTATGTGTCGCCATATTGGCATTTTGGACAAGTCAGGTCACGGGTGTGACGTTAGTTATATGGATTGCCACTTAAGGCGCTGGTGATTGACCACGGCGCCGTACGGGTCAGTCGTGTGCCGACGTCGGCGAGACCATATTGTATTGTGGCCTGGCCTGAATGCTGTGACTAGGTCGGGCCATAATTTTGTAAATTATCGAAATACATTTTATGTCAACGTGCTTCAGAAGAACACTGTGTGTTATTAATCTGCTCCTCATCCTTCCACTGCGCAATTAAAAAATAATATTTTAAAGAGAGGAGGATTTTGGCATGTTTATTACTTATGGATACGTTTGTTGTTTGTCCAATCAAGGTGTTATTTTGTTTAATGCGCATTCGATAATGTTTCTGTATCATTTAAACCAGTTAAGAACTCAATTTCACTCTATTATAAGTGGAGAAAATAATTCAATACAATGGTTAAAAATCTTGTATGTGTTAATGTTGTTGGTTGATATTTTATTTTTTGAACAAAACGCCGTTTACGATTCCCTACTTGGATTGCCCCGAAAGAGGACCTAGCCCCTGGACATGACCAAGGGTGGAATATATGGAGGTCCCTTAACAGAATTCGGACCGGAGTATGCAAGACGAGTTGTCAATGAGGGCCTGGCAGTTTTACAGCAGACCGACTGAATGTGACACCCTGTCACACCTTCTGAGTGTGCGCTGTGCGCGAATAGCTGCACCCAGGAAGACCTGATGATGGCCAGAAGTAACGCCATCGACGTCGAACATTAAGACAGGATTGACCCTGTTGTTTCCGCAAACGATTATTATTATTATTATTATTCCCTAGTTATAAAAAAACAAATCTAATATAACTATTAAAAAATATTAATAAATCTTAATTTTTTTTTTTTTATGGAAAAAATATAAAAAGATTTTTTACATAGTAATTTCATTCAAATCTTTTTTTTTTTTCTTTTTTTTTAACAATTGTTTTACCAAACAACTTAAAGATAAGATCTGTAATTGATTTATTCTATTAAAAAAAAACAAATGTTTTGTATGATATTGATTATTAAATATTAATAAATCTTAATTATCGCTTAATCTTAGAATATAAGCTTCAAAAATAAGTGTCCTTTAAATAATCTGACCTGTAAATCCACATTCTGAAAAATAAAATGATTTAATGAATCGTATCTTTTGTATTAAACTTTTGTTAAATCACCGAAATTTTATTCGCATATTTTCATACACAGCATATACCGTTACGTATAATTTGGATGAATATAATTCCCAAGTAATGGGTCGGATAGTCTGACAGAGTTAGACCAACATTCCCAGAACAGAGTACAACATTTGAACATAACAACTCTCCCAACGTACTCGTAGTTGAGAATAATTAACGACCTGGAATGAACTAGAACCACACCTTACATCGTAGCAACTAGCGGTAATTAATGTTAGTCCGTTATCCGAGATTGTTTTGTTTTGTTGCTTATTTTTTAATTGCCTTTTAAATGGCATTATAATTGATCTGATAATAATGATCGCCGTTGATAAGGAATATTTTGCATAATTTCATACTGTTTTTTTAACTTAACCGTGCTGGATAAATTCAACTTTAATGTGAAATTTATCGCAAATCTTACGACGAGTAATAAAATCAAACATTTAAAACATTTATATTTTGAACATCTTTATGTTCGTTACTGGTCATTGCTTAAAGAACAACATTCTATTACCTTGTTGTAACCTCATGTGTATAAATAGAAATAAAACATAAAATTGTATAATTATTACATATTTGTTTCAACGTAAATCACGTAATAATAATTCTCTAGTATTTAAATATCTCAAGTTAAGCCCCTTTTGACATATTAAATATTTAATGTGACAATTAACACGGGCTTAGGCAAACACGTAACAAGTAACTAAATGAAATTGAAGAAAGATCCGAAAGCTCGCCTGAATTCATGCCGTCAGACACCCGACACAAAAGGTGTTTGGAACAAGTTTAGGTTCAAAGGAACACTTCACCTTGAGGGCATACATAATTACGAATTTTCCAAATTCAATACGCTTGCTAAAATTGGATCACTTATTTTCTAGAACAGCGAATTCAGTAACATTATTGCGTACTGTAAATACGCAAGTGCTTTTATTAAATTATAAAGTTATTTTCAACATATGTCAAGTAGTTGATGTAATTACTTGTCAAACTTAAAAAAACTTAAGAAAATACACCAATAAATATATTTTACAAATTATATCGTACTGATTTAATATTTTAAAGTTTTTAAGCAAGTAACGTAGATGCGATAAGCTGTGATCAATTTAATCGATAAGCTTTATTTTTTTATTAATTGTGCCCTCACTACATCAGTCTTTGAAACAATGATCTTATAATATTATATATTTCAACAGGTACGTGGGGTTCTACAACTCTCGTATAGTTTAAATGCACTGATGTTTTAGAGCGGAGGGATGTTTTCACAACCCTCATCCATTTTCATAATCAATTTAACTTTGTTACGTATTGATTCTTGAGATTTATAAACTCTATTTAAAATTTATATCTAGTTTTTGTATGTGTTTGTAAAGTATGTCAATACTATTTTCAATATTTCATTGTTGTTTTATTGCAGGTCTCATTATTTTTAAAAATTTTGAATGTTTTTTTTTTAATTCAACTATTTCATTCATGTTATGTTGAATTTTCACATTCTTCTTGATAACTGATTACATAATACATAAATTTCAATGGAACTATTTAAAAGCAAAGCGTGGAATAATGTTTTATATAATGCTTCAGAATTATTGAAATCATTACAGTTCTTAGGTAAGCCATAACGAGGAAAAATTAGCCAGGCTTGTAAAATTTCACAAGCTTCGAATACACAGTGTACTAAGTATTCAAAATCATAAAATGAAATAAAAAAAATATTTTTTGCCCTAAAAAAAAGTGTTTGATTTGCCTTCTTATTTTTTTACATACATAAGATTATATTAATTGTTGGGTTGTATTTTTTTCAGACAACTCAAATTATCTCTGAAAATATGAATTAAATATATATATTAAGAAACACTATTTTTTAATGCTGTCAGTTTATTATATTTTATTATAATCATGAAATTATCAAAAATCAGTAGTTCATTTATACTCAAAATAATTTTAAATTTTTCAGTTAATTTAAAATCGACACAATAAGGATAAACGAGTAATAAATGAATTAAAATCGTTTATATTATAAAAATTTTATAAATATCAAAAACGATCAAATTATTGTGCGCACATTAAACTGTTATTGCTTCCGGAATAAAAAAAGGTTACACCTATTGTGTGAAAAAAACGAATAACTAGATGTGTTTGCTGAAATGTATTGGATGAACTTATATTCTAAAATATAAATAAATTAGCAATTTGGGTATCCCAGTACGTACATTTTTCTTGAATTTATTTTAATGTCACGATTCCCCGACAACAGAAGAAATTTAAGTACTTTCACAATAAAAGCCTGTTAGCATTGCTGGCAGAGATAACTTTCAGAGAAATTACTTTTTTTTAGAGTAGCTTTGAGCGATCCGTCCTCTTTCACATTTAGTTTCAGGCGTTACAGGCACTTTCTCCCGGGCTTAGACGTCAGTGTTTTTGACGTGTGCTTTTTTCAGCTAGTTGCAGCGTACGACTGAAAATCTAATATGACCGGTCCTTTTCGTTCCCTTGGCATTCTTTTTTCTTGGGTAATAGAGGAGAGGTTTTGAAACGCGGAACACGGGACGGAATAATTTTCTTCCGTTTTCTACACGTAAATGTCGTAAAGCTTAAACTAGCTTATTGAATTGTTCACAGAAATAGACTTTTGCAGTTTGTTATTCAGTTGCTTGTATCCCCTACAAGAAATGTAAAGTATTAAAATATGTTTTAAATACCACACTTGCAATTCAGTTTTATGGGTACAATTATAAACATATAGATTTTCCAATAAATACAGCTACAAGTTTATACTGATATACGAGTATATCGTTACCATTCATGAGTTAGAATGTTTTTTTCATTTAAATTTATGATTGTGAATATTTTTTATTGTGTATAAATGCCGTTTGATACTACTAATATTTGATAATCAAAATTTTATCAAATGTTTAAATATTTAGAATTATTGTGTTATTTTGCTTTGTGCTTTCTGAAATCCACACAACCTCTCACATCCAGCCCTGAAAATGAGAGACTCAACTCTGGCAACAAATCGCACCAGAGGTTTCATTACTCCAAAGGAAGGCCTTCCAACTGGCAAGAGCCTTGACTGGCCAGAACAAAGGACAACCTCGAGCGGTGGGGAATGCTTCGGCAGGAGAGACACTATTGTTACTGTGGAGACCTGCAGACCGCCTCACACCTACGATGCTGCTCCATGTGCCCAACAAGTTGCACATCTCAGGACCTAATGCTGGGCAACACACGAGCTATCGATGTTGCCAGATATTGGGAAAAAATAATTTGACGTCGCTGACACGAAGAAGAAGAAGATTGTGTTATTAAAAAGTATGAATATTAACAAATTACTTTTAATCAAATTCATTGATATTAAACAAAAAATAAGGATCAATTTAAAGTAATTAAATTAAGTGTTCAATCATTTAACGATTATTTATTATTGAATTCCAAATTTTACAATTCACACCAGCATTTATACATATAATCATACAGTAAATAACCTTTTTCCATGTAAGGTACTTTTTCATCTAAGAATGTTAATGTATTTTATCTTTTATTTCCCGTCAAATTATGCTGGGTACAGGCTTAAAACTTTATCCATTTTCAATAAAAGCGAAAGTATTTTTATAGCGGATATTCTCTGGAAAAACTAATAATGTTTCAATCAGAGTTGGAGGGATAAATTTTTCTTATTTTATTCAATTTTCTTTAATTAAAATCATTGAAAATAAACACACAACAAAACGATTCTAAGTTGTAGTGAATCTTTACAGGTAAGGTATCGTTAAAAACATACTTTACCTAATTTCTTTAGATATTTATTTTTGAAAGAAATGAGTAGCAAACACAAAAATATTCTAAAATACTGTCACAAACAATACATAATATGTATCCGATGAAAATTTAGTTGTGAAAACAGCTTCGAATGAAGTAAGATTAGAAGTAATTTGTGGTGACCATTTATTCAAAGTGGAGAAAAATATATTGAGGAAGATTGGATCGTATTTTTACATAGTTTATAGCTTTCGTTAAGTGTCTTTTTTCATGAACATTGAACATTCTTCCGCATTTTATTAAGCAAATATTCTTGGTTATTATCATTATATGGAATATTCTAAGTACTACTTTTCTCGCGTACAATCGAGTAAGTAAATATATTGATAATAATAATCAAATTCGGGCCAAGACCCCACTAGCAAAATATTTGTTTTTAAATTGATAACAATATAATTTTCCACCTGAGTCACGCGCTCGTGTTATCTTTCCCATTCCCTTGCATTGTCTGCCAAGTGGTTGCTTCCTCAATGGATGCTGTATACTGCATTCTTAATTAGTTCTACTATCTCACAAGGTATTCGATATAACGCAATGCCTTGTACAAGTAAGTTCTTCGATGCATGCTCTTGTCGGAATTTGTTGTTTAGTCAGCCAATATAAATATACTATGACGTTCCATTACCTACCTTCTCATTTGAGGAACAAATATGTATTAAATTTATACAGACTTACAAATATACATCAAATATCATATTTATGATAATTATCTCAAAAGATTAAGAGAAAAATAAACGGCAGACCCTGGGATTCAAACCGTAAGCTATGCACCTTTTATCTATTTTATATTAAGCGAAATCAATCAAGGCCAATTTTTACACCTGATGATTTGAGAATTTTTGACGATAGCATTAATACGTTAAGCATTATAAATTCAATTAATAATATTATAAAAAAAAACTGTCTAATATCTTTCAGTCAATCTGGTTCAACAAATACCAGTTTTCTAATAAACAATTCCGATTTGCTTAAATTATCTTTCAAAAAATGATCGTAGGCAAATTATATTTAATAAAGCTGCTGAGATGAGAGAATAACACTTTACTAAAATAATATACCTTAAACTTTTTTTTCTTAATTTTTAGTTTTATTTTCAATGTGAAGTTATAGTCCGATATTAAGTTAGTCGGTTCAAGCTTCAAGGTTTGCCTTATGTTTAAAAAATCCTCCTTTTTCTTCGCCCCGCCTATCCGATCCCGCCCTCACACAGCCCTTCACCGGATTTAGGGTCTCTAATTAGCAACTTTGCGAAGAAAGGGCGAAAAAATAAAACGGAATAGGCAATGAAGGCGAGCTCCATCAGATTTGCGAGACTACTGAAAGAATTAGAAATTTATTCTTAGTCCCTGAAATGAGTCACTACTCTGTCATTAAATATTAATAAGCTTTTAATATCGTCATCACATGTTTTATCTGGATCCTCTTAAATATACAATAATTCTTATTTTTCTAATGATTCCGCCTCAAAGATTTATCATATAGTCACAACATATTGCCGGCACCAGTATGAACTGTCATAATATTTGATTGCGTGGGAAATCCCAGGCAAAAAACACTGTAAATATATTTTTTATACCCAATTTTCTTGAAACAACAAAGGTTGATAATAATGTTGATTAATGACATTTTATTATTCTTGATTAAACATTATTGTTTATATTTTCATATAAATAATAAAATATATATGCACATACAAACTGTGAGTTATCGACATTTACACTATCTTTAAGGCGTTTTTCATCCTTTTTTGCTTCAAAAAAGTTGTAATTACGAATTATCTTTAAAGTATTTTTTCCACGTTTATTTAAGCCACGTTTATTACGTGAGAATGCCTAGGCAAGCACACCATTATTATTATAACTATTTTCATTTGTTTTTATAGGTATTTATGTTTTAACTATTATAATTATCTAATAAAAACAGTGTACTAAAATTTGTTGAATTAAAATAATGGCATAAAATTGTCATATTTTACAAATACATGAGTGATTTTACAAAGTCTGCATTTAGAAGAAATTTTTTTTTCACCTTGTATAATGCTGCGATCCTTTTTAAATACAATACAAAATAAAATATTCTGAAATTACATTAATATCAAAAATTAAAAAAACCTACGCAGAAATACGCACGAAGTTTGAAAAAGTGTCTCCTTTAGTATAAATTCAAATTATTTTAATTACTGTTTATTCGAAATTTTCAGAGAAAACGTAGACAGTGATTGCAAGGTCAATAGAATATCGACTTTTTTGCACTCCGTCACGAATGTGAATTTCAAAACTGCTGTCATTTTGTTGCTAATTTAGAAAAAAAAGTTTTATTATATCTGTTGTATATTGTATGCAAATCAATCATTTGAAGTGCGTTACCACTAAGTCACATACCACGAAAGCTGAGTGGTTGTGGCCATTAAAGAATTTTTTGAAATTGTATTAAAAATAATAATTACTTTAAAAACATTATTATATGGTTTAAAATGAGTCCAATTTTAATACAACAATTTTTAAACAGTAAGCAATAGTGTGATGATATACGCCTACCAAATAAACCAAGTTTTTTTTATTTATCTTTTAACATCATAAAGGTTATGTTCAAATCATAAAAATAAACAATTATGGCCTCCAGTGTATTGCTGATTTATTTTTAAATTGAAATTTAAAAATATATAAACATACTCCGTATACTAAATATGCTGTAAGACATTCTTATGACGTTACCAATTGATTGAGAATTGTGTAACGGAATTATTCGAAAATTTTAAGCTTTGGTAACGCTTTCTGAAACTTATTCTGTGTTAATGTGCATTAAAAAAAAAATTGTTTTTTTTTGCAACGAGTTAATTTTCCAATACTAAACGGACTCAATCGGCTATTTCCGTTCGCTCCAAACGAGCTAAGTGGTCCTTAATCTTTATATCCATTCTGGAACGCTACGTCTCTGAGAGAATATTCCATTAGTCCAGCAGCTCGCCCTTAATGGACGAAGCATTTCTTACTCTTTTCTCGAGAAACCACTCGCTCATTTCTTCAGAAACAACAGCGTGTGGCAAAAACGCTAAACAACGCCAAACAACATTATTCAGGCCTCTCCTTTATTTTTCTTTCTCCTCTGGGATCTCAACGCCGATAATAATTTGTTATTGCCACTTTTAAAATGGCGCCTTGGGTTCCGTCGCTTGCTTTTGCCTTTTTTGTTTTAATAAACAATGAGATTTTTGAAGTGATGAAATTAAACTTCTTAGTTAATGCACTTTTATTACGTAGTATATTACAATTAATTAATTATGACATCATGTTGAACGACAACAAAATAAGCCTTGTGCTTTCTTTAGGACTGCAAACCGTTATTACTTCAAGCTTGTTCCTGTGACAAGGAGCAGTACTCGATCATTTTTGTCCATCTTTAATTATTATTGAAGATGATCTCCAGGGAGGCCGAAACGTGTAATCGTTTAAAATAAACGTGAATGAAAACTCAATATTTTAAATTTTTTAATTAATATTAAATTAAATTTATGATTATTCAGTTTCACCAAGTATTGTCAGTTGATTACCTAAATTCGTTATAACTCAAAGCTTGTTCCTGTGACACGAATTATCACTCGATCATTCTTGTAGTCATCCTGAAGGTCAGATGTTTAGTAGTATTTAGTCATCTGCTATGCTCACCGCTCTGTCTGAACACATTTTTCCAACGTGATCTCTTTAGTACTGTTTATTCATATTTCTTATTGATTGACATCTTTTTTTCATGCGGATTTTTTGGTAGATCAGATAGTGAGTGGTTTTAAAAAAAACTTTCTGGTTTCAATCCTATGGTAATATCTTATTATAAAATACTTGTATATAATTATTACAAGTATTTATTTTGTCAGACAAATTCTTTGTTGAAAATGTCTTGCAAAAAAGATTTAATCATAACGTATAATATGTTTATTTCATATTCATAATAAATTAAAAATAATTTGTATTATTCCACATTTCTTGTGTGGAATAATATAGAGTGATTTTACTTGTTTCAGAACAGAACCGATCTATTATAACAACTATTCTGGACCTGTGCTGGTCCGAAACAAATATGAAATAAAGCTAAATATATTTAATAAATATTTATTTATTTAACTTGTTTTTACCTGGATCACGTTGATTATGGCCTCTGTTTAGGATCTGTAGTTTCGACAAACTCGTAATCTCCCTCAATCCGTCACTACAACCAACAAGTTGTCTCTTGACAGTGAGGAACTGAGCAAGGCTATGAGTTAGTCGAAACTGAATTTATCTTAATAGAGGCAATACTGAACGTGGTACTCAAAGGTAAATAAATAAATATTTATTTTTTATAATGGATCTCAAAGTGAATTCTGAAGACATTACAAACATTAATATATTTAATTTCTTGGTTAGGCTATTTATAAAATTAAAGTTTAACAACATCACATTCAAGTATTGTCAGTAATTGACTTTGAAATGTATTTTATTTCAATTAATGAAATTTATTTTATCAAAAAAACATTTAAGAAAAATATATTTAAGGTGTTCTATTTTTCATTTTGGAGAAGTTTGTGCTAGAGACAGACACTTTTTATTTACGCTCTTGATAAGTTAATTATAATGACTACTTAAAATGTAAATTTCTCATTAATTTCACTGCCGACACTTAAAATGACACATATTAATTAAAATTTAATTAGTGCGCTTGTGATAGTGTTTTTGTTTAATAATTTAAGCAAATAGATTACACAAGAGTAGAAACAATTACCTCGCAGTCCGACGGTAGAAGATATACATTATAATGCGTTGCACTTAGTGTTAGTTCAGTGGCGTATTAATGTTTTGTGTCATTTCACTAACAAAGAAATAAATAATAAACGTTGTAAAACTACTGAGTTTTAATTATTTGTTCGTGTACCGGTTTTGGTGAGATCCCATTTTTACAGGACGTTGTATGAATATACAAAACAACATACTTAAAAATTAAAAAATACTACTTAAATTTCATATATGTAGCAGGGAAGAATTAATACAAAATATTAAGTAGTGAATTAGTAGGCTTACATATCTCTATTATTAAAAATCAATAAACATTTTATTAAAAGTGGCACACAAATTACCAACGTTGATAAATGAGAATTTTTGGAAATTTGGAAATTATTTTTAAATTATTTAAGTTAGAACAATCAAAAATATAAAACAAAAATCACAACAGCCAAAATCAATGTCTCAGCCTATTAATCGAATTTGGTAGTAAGCAAAAGTACCAATTATCGGTAAATTTTTGTAAAAATTGACGTTGCGTGAATGCAAAGCATAATCACTATAAATCATATACTAAATTAATAAATATATAAATACTTAAAGATGTGTTATTGTATCTAAGCCTAAGTGCATACCTACTGTATATCCTGAATAGTCCTTGTATCTTATTCGCCATTCCAAGTAAACCTTCTCACTCGTTACGCCACTGCTTTGTAACTTAAGACTATTAATTCCAAGATAACCGTCTTAAGTCATACGTCTCCACTAACAAAGGGAAATTTAATTAGGAGAAATACATTTAATGTACGAGTAATAAACACTTTACTCGCATTTGTCATGCGAAGTGTGTATCGTTTAAAAAGTACAAACATGGCTTTTGTAATTAAACCACCGTTGTTTAATAATTTATGAATCAAATCTAAAACGGTCCAAAATGTTATAATTTTTAATTTTTATCAAAAAAATACATATTCAAATGCACAATGTATTAATAATATTTATTAAAGATTGTTTGGAAAGTGTTTTTTTCTCCAAAACAAGACTTTCTCCTTTCTTCTAAGCACTCTAAAGTCACAAGATTACAGGAAAACTTGATAATGGTGGACTAGACTAAGACATGTACTTTAAATGCAGCAGAAGTGCATAAATTATAGCTGGCTTTAGGCCTCCGGACTCTCGCCGTCCTGGTAGGTTGTCTTAAGTTTAAGGTTTTTATATTGATGATTCGTGGAAGAATTCCTAAATAACAAATAAAAATATTGATATTTGTTACACTATTACAAATAAATCCATCTCACAGTGTATACTTATCTTCTGCTCATTGACACCTTGTTTTATATATCCGGCAGGTATAGCTCAATGGTAATAGCTTTTGCTTTGAAAGCCAAAGGTCGTGGGTTCAATTCCCGACGATTAAAAAAAAAAGATTTAAAAAAAACTTAAATTCCAGTCATAGCCTATTAATAAAAATTGGTGGTAGACGAAAGTCGTCCCGTGAAGACCACCCATTCATAGTAAATACCTGTAATAATAAAGGATGATGCGTGAATCTCGGGTTGTAGTCTATGACGTTGGCGGGTCAACACTCCTCATGCAGCGCTTAGTCATATGCAGTATGTTGAGCGATTCAGAATTACTATTACCATCTGTCGGTTTCCTCCTGTATGTGTACAAATATATATATATATAAACTCGAACACATTAGTTTTTAATTGACTCGAAAATGACGACGTAGCCAAAACATGTAGTCATCTTATAAAAAAATGTAGAATAATTCTACATAACCTTCTATATACTTATTTTATTTTAAAACAAATGTCAATACAGATACCTTCAAATAACACTTTTTAGAGTATTTTGTTTTACCTCACTTTGTGAAACAGTCAATTTTACACATTAATATTCAAAGTATTAAAATGAATCGATTCTTGTTTAAACATTTTGCCAAATTAATTGCAAAGTAACTCTCTCAACATGAAAAAACGAAACCTGTCGGTTAAAAAAATACTGTGTAATAATTCAGCATCTGAAAATTCAGGCTTTTTCAGGGCCAGAAACGAAATAACCATAAAAAATTAGGTTACGCAGTATGGCAGCTTGTATGAGAAGAGCACACACGGGGGTTTGTTTCCCCACGTACACGCGTCATTTTATCAAACACGGTACGAAATTACTTATACAATGTAGATGAGATAAATAATTTATCGGGCTCACCTGACCATAGTGGACGTGCGCCCTCCCTATCTTTTATTAGTTACACAGCGAGCGATATTGGAGGCTGTGCTTTGCTGAAAAATGGCAAACCATCAATCTCAATTCGGTCCCTCGGCAGCTAGAGGGGTAGGGTACAAGTGCGGGAGGGGCCAGACCTATGGAATCAAAAAAATAAACCCGAAATTCATTTTCCGTGAGGTGTGGTGCATCCAACAGGATGTTTGTTTTTTTTTAATTTAAAACAGATGAGTCTACAATTCAGAAAATATAATTAATGATCAACTAAATTTTGATTTACCTAGATTAAGAATAAAACGAAATTGAACCTGACTTGTGATATTTAAGGTGTTTTTTTTATTAAATCACCATGTTTAAGGTCCATTCACAGGTTATTAAAAAAAAAAATTTGCAATAATAACAATTTTTTTCATTTTTTGGTAGGGTGTTTTTTGTTAATAATAGTTTGCTCAACATGATCCTTGTTTCACACAGTAAAAAATATTATAGAATAAATATTTAAAATAGCTCACAATAACAAAATAATAATAAATGCAATAACATTAAGTATCTCTTTTACTTTACATGCTGTTAAATAAAATTGATCGAAGCTTAAGAAATATAAACACGGCTTAGAACAATCGCCATCTATAAGAATGCGTATTTATAATACAATGCGTGTTAATTTCTGGACTCAGTGAGTGGAGAAAGGGGTAATGGGCTTACTTTGAGGATAGAATGAAAAAGATTTCAAAGGTTCGTGGCTTGAATCCCAGCATCCTCCGCCAATTTTTCTTTGAATTTTTTAATGAACGAAATAGAGATAATGTTTGATATAATTTAGAATGTATTAATCAATTGTTTAATATGTAGCAACAATAAAATATTGCACTAAACGCTGTATTTGGCCTGACTTTTTGTAGTATTTATAAAAAAAAGAATACATATTGTTTTATGACCTCACCAAAATATAAAAAACCAAAAAAATGAGGGAAAACAAAATTCTTAACTAACTAAATAAATTGCACGTAGTATCGTAGAAATAAGTGCGGCAACATCAAAAAGTCCAATATTATAACAACTGCCAATAATTTCTAATTATGTTCACCCATTTTGTGTAAATGATGTTAAAAAAGAATATAAAATTCGCATAGTTAAGTAAATTTTCTGTCTAAAAAGGGCAAACCAATGTGAACTGGATAACAAGGTTGGCCCAAAACCTTGAGTTTATTTGAATTTATGTGAGACTCGGCCTGAGCAGACTATAAGCGTTACGGTTGTACGAAAACTTTTTTTGATTTCTTCTCATAGATTTTTTAACGTACTTTATATTATTTTTGCAAGTTCTAACTACTTGCAAGTCAGGTGTTACATATATTTTTTATAAATTAGTTATTTATAAAATATTTAATTATGTTTTCTATCGGCTTATTTTAACACAACACTTTTACTGATATTCTTAAGTTACTGCATAAAGGAAAGCATATTATATTTTAACCAATGGGCTCTAAGAGGCTTAGCAAGGCCTCGTCGTATTAATCATATTTTTTTAAACATATTTTATTGATTTTTTATGTAGACGTATAGTTGAGTCACTAAACTTTTTTATTGAATTTATAATAGACACTGCTCTATCGAACATTCTCAATAAATTCTTCATGCATTACTTAATCAAAATCAAAACTTCTGTATCCTTTCAAAGTACACGATTGACATATGTCGACTCAGAACAAACCTCTATTACAAATCTTTTTGTGATACCTCAAGCAGCAAAGAACTCGTCGAGAAGCACATTTACTTTTATCTTAGGTGAAAGAAAACTGATAAAATTCGGCAGCCGCTGCCCGGGACAGAACACTCTGTTTGCTCCACGACATATGGGCAACGACTGTTATCATGCTAGTGAATCACTATTCTGAACACACATAGCGACCACTTGGCAAACTATGGTGCTCCACATGACAGGACTTCTCAAAACAAACAAAACGGCGCCTGCAAGCGACATGTTTTTTGACTACTTAAATCTAAAACTAAGACTAACATTTTCATACATGCGTGTCAGATGAGCATACAAAATTTAAAAGTAAAAAATCGTATACTGAGATTTTTTGGCACTAGCCTGCAAGGGCTTTATCAAGATGATATCACAGCTTATCTTGTGCGTCATAGAGTATGTGAATGACTAAAAAAGCTCTCTGCTGTTGTGTTTATTTTTGAAAATCCAGCACTGACTTGAACTTTTATCATTATTGACAGGTTCTAATGCATTTCACGCATAAACCAGTTCAGTACTCTACACAAAATATCCACTGCAACATTGATTTATGATGTTAAGTGCTTTCATGCATTGAATGGCCTTCGCTGCAAGTAATTCGAAAGATGTCGCCGCCACAGCGGATGTGCGCTGCGTTCGTTTTCCGCCGGAAATGCACCAGGTGGCGTCGACTTCCGGTTCAAGCTCGCTCTATGGCTATAAAACAAATAGATCACTAACTGCATCCGGTTCGTAGACGTTAATCTCGTTAACTTTACAATGGTCCCTAAAAGTTATATTATTTGCTTCAACTTGGTTAGTCAAAGGCGACTCTCCATGTAGTTGTTGTGGCTTAGTTTGTACCGAAGGAAAACTTGATTAGGATTTGTTACATAAAGTTTATTATGAAGGTAGTGATATTTATCAAAATTGAATTGCGTAAATCTTAATAACAATGTCCGTTCCAGCAAAAGTGTGCGATTTTTTAATTGAAAAATAAACATTGTGGATTTACATTAAGGAATGCAAATAAAAAAATATAGAACAATTTGAAAATATAATATTCGGCAAAAATCTACAGCCTTATTGATTTTTTTTTTGTATAATACATTTCATTATTATAAAACATAGGTAATTGAAGATGAATCGTCATTTTTAATAAATTGACAGAAAAATGCTTAGTTCACGGTTCGCATCTCAATGTCTGTCATTCATTCATTTTTCTCCAATATTGATGAGAAAAATGTCATACGAGATGCCATTTAACATAGATTTGCATGTGTGCATATTTTTTTTGTATACATCTAAGTTTTGAACCTCAATTTCAAAGTAAATGTACAGTTTGTATTGTGCAGCTTAATCGGAAATTAATATAATATCGTAATAGCAGAATGTAGGTAAATCATAATAGAGTATTCAAGAATGTTTTGTATGAGTTTAACTATTCTCCAGCGGTAATTGTAACATGGTTTTTTTTTTTTTTTTTTATTCAATCAAATATAAAGAGATACATTTTTACACAGTAATTTACATTCCATCTTTTTTTTTTTTCTTTTTTTTTAAATTCGCTTACCACACCACTTAAAGATAAGATCTTGTGTGTGGCGTGGGATTCATCTATGTTATTTTACAGTTATATATTTATACAGAATTTTACGTATACACATTTATACATTGTCATAATTTTGATATGATACTAACATTATATAATTAAAATTTTCAGATACTATATTTAGAATTAAATCTTAAAGTATATATAAATTAATTATACATCTTTAGTACATTTCATTATTTCAATTTCTTATGCAGTGACGTCATTTTATCATTAATATTGTTGCAAATATTTCTCGTGTTATTATTTATCCACTGTAGGTAGTTTATTTCAGCTAATATGTGGTAAGTTGTAAGTGAGAATTCATTATTATGTACCAACTGGTTGAGGTTTTCTATCGAGTCATGTATAAGTTCTTTTATTTGAATTTTGTCATTAATATTGTTGCATGTGAAGTCATTCATTTTTATTTAGTTTTTGATTTAATTCAGTAGTTTGTAAGTATTTATATTGAAATGATATAAAATGTACATTTTTTATTAGCTGAAGAATATATATATTCAGCCAAATTCAATCAAAGATAAATGAACAATGCATAATTTTTCAGTAGGAAACAATTTTATTGCATTATTTATACAATGAAAACTCAAAATAAGTATCCAGAGATAATATTTTAGAAAATGATATTCAGATAAATACATTATATATCTTATGGAATGTTGGAATGAAGAGGATCTGCAGATTGCTGAGAAGAAATAGTTATGCGTCTTAGGAAATTATCATTGGAAATATTCATTTATAATATAAATACAACATTCCGAACAAGAAAGAAAAGAAATAAAAACACGGTATAATGTCACGGGAAATTCAATGTCAGTAAGTAAGCGTAATATTAAAATAATTTTAAAGGTGGTAAAATTAACAGAATATCTACATTAAATATGATTTGAATGATTAACGAGATTCTAATTTATTGGCAAGTTCTAGAATATTTTTTTGGAAAAAAGATATGTCACTAGTAGGTAGGTGTAACTAGATTAGTTTATAGAGCGGCACATGACACAGAGATTTCTCTGAATGGCATTTGATGATTGCTCAGGTTATGGAGGCGTCGGAAGTGGATAGAGAAGAGATCTGGTCCGTATGGTCGTCTACTTATATAGAACCAGCTCGACTCCCACCTTAATATGTGCAATAGTACTTGAAGCGACCTCTGGTGACAGCAATTTTACCGACATATATTTATTAACAATACCGAATTGGTACAATTGATAAAACAGAAGTCCACCACATATCTTAAGTATGAAATCTACAAAAAGGAAAACAAAGTGCATTAATGAATAGTATTAAAAATAAATATTATTTTATATTTGTAAAGTGAATCGTGAAATGAAACTGTTTTCAATCATTTAGGTGCTACAAATATCTTAAAATAAATTAACTTTAGTACCAATTTTCAACGAATGTGCATGACATTCAAGTCATTCAGCATTTATATTTCATCAAATATTTTGCAGTGCAGAATAATCGAATACATTCTTAAGTAGTATTTCTAATAAATCTTGCAATAGCTTTATATCCAGACAGACAGGTTTCCAAGATGATGTTTTTGTCTTAAATATTTCACGGTACTTACTTTTACGCATTATATATGTTAATTCAAATACACTTAAATGTAAAGGATAATAAGTAAAAAACACAGTTTAGAAAGAGATAAAAACTTCAGTAAAATTTAAAAAACAGCTTTAAAATAAATTGCCACCTTTTTGTTAAGTTAAATAATAAATAATTATGAGTACTGTGGTCAAAGACATTATTTAATTTACTTGTTATTATTTTGTACAATTACATACAAAACTTAGCTTAGGAGGGTAAATATTTTATTAAAAATTAAAGCTCTAAATTAAAAAAAAACTGTCAAATCCATTCACAGTTTAGCTCCCTCAAAAGCATACGGACATGCAACCTGTCGGCTCAGTAAAATATAAAACAGCTGTATAAAATCCCGACGAATTGTGACCTTTTGGGTTTAGTTGTGTGGTAAATTTTTTTGACCAATATTTCGACCGCCATTGCAGGGGTTTTCTTCAGGATTGATGATTTAGTTGTGAGTTGGTGTCAGATT
Organism: Glossosoma conforme; assembly: GCA_022606575.1. Lineage (NCBI taxonomy): Eukaryota > Metazoa > Arthropoda > Insecta > Trichoptera > Glossosomatidae > Glossosoma > Glossosoma conforme. Next base: position 1,694,464 of record JAGTXR010000001.1, read on the forward strand.
ATCTTTATTTATTTTTTATTAACGAGCGCTAATGATATCTCCATGGCAACTACATATTCAAATTTCGTTGGTCCAGAGAATCGTGTACGGTAGGTTTGTTCTAATGTATATTCTGCAATGGCGGTCGAAATATTGGTGAAAAAAATTCACCACACACGGCTATACCCAACAGCCACAATATCAAATCTGGCCGTGAAAACCTAAGAAGTTATCTTAGTTCGCGACGACCTTCCAGGACGGCATTTGCACCTTGCTTAATTAGTTTTTCTCATTTGATGTAAAGTGTATCACTGAATTTTGTAGTATATCATTACATCAAGTCTCATGCGTTTGTGCCGGTCTGAAGTCCCATTCCTTACAAATTGTATGCGTCAACAAAATCTACAGACTTTATATTAATCACCGTCTCTAGATATTTCTTGTAATTTAAATAAAAAATATAACATTCAGCATTATAAGTTTCAAATTTAATTCATGATGTTTGATTCGTATCATACTAGCACACATTAATTTTGTTAGAAAATACTTTCTCTTTCAAAGAGCTGCTTTATTTATCGTCCGGGTGCTTTGGGGAATGCAAAATTTATATAATTTTCATGAGATTATTAAAATATGTTTCCAAAAATGCTCTCCGCCTGAATGGGACTATATCTCTGACTGAAAGTCATAAAAAAGGTCGTATAAAAGACTGAATATAATTTTACTGTAACAATGACTAAAAAGAAGTTTTGCCCTATATTACAATGCCCGCGTAAATTTGTTCGCGAGTTAAAATATTTGAATAAATTATATGGAGAGAACTTTTTAAAAATTTGCTGTGAAATAATTTCGCATTGTTCGGTAAAGGTAGACGGTGTTAATTTTTTTCAGAATACGTTTTTTAAGTGAAAATCGTTTCGGTGATTAAAATAGTTCGGCGTAAGTTAACGCTTGGAAGGAATGTGCTGCTATAAAAATGTGAATCGATTTCATATTTTTGGGACATTTTTATAATTAAATATTTTTAGGGAAAATAATCACTGAAAATGTTGAGATGAAATATTTCAGAATCTTTTAATTTTATGTAAAGAAAAAAAAATGATCAGCACTGTTATGTCTATATCTCATCAGTTTTGTAATTACAATTTGATTTTAATTCATCACAAACATAATAAAATAGTACGTTTCTAAAGTGATTACAGAATTAAAATAATTTAAAATAAGAATTAGTATTATTTTTATGTACCCTTTATTTTGATACTATCTGAAATTGTAAGCCATTACCTACACTTTTTGCCCCTTCCAAACTTCTATAAATAAATGAATATGTGGTTTTGACATTTTAAAGTACTCGTAATATAAATGAAAAAAAAATCCTGTGGCTGTGTACTCGTATTAGCGCTTCTTGAGACCGAGATCGTGCACTTACCAGTGCAGGTCAGACCATTGAGGGATTTGAGAGATTCAGATATCTCGGTATGCAGATCACTAAGAAAAGGCCTACAGAAGGAGTTTTTTTTCCGCTTTGATCGAGGGTTTTTAATTATATGCGCAATATCTCTGACTAGCAATTTTACTCCATTTAAACAAAGTGCCGTTTATACAGCGAATGTATTGACCCATTCTTCTTTACGGCTGTGAATATAAGCAACACACCAAAAACCAATGCAGCCATACAATGCGTTACAAAAATAGATGCATGCGTAGATTACTGGTGGTAGGATGGTTTGACTTATTGAAGAATGACGAAGTGAGAGAGCGGACAAAGCAGTCGTACATACTTCAGTCGATTACGAGACGAACGGGGACCTGTCTAGGACATGTATTTTGAATGTTGTAGGATATTCATATACTGTAGCTGCTTTCTATCAATGACTCAATTTCGCTGATCTATATAAGCCGTCAGGAATTATACAAATATTGTTTTCTGTGGAGCTTTGAAAAGCAGAGCGGACATGGAATAATAGTCAATATATTAATTTGGTTGTTTCGATATCAATGTTCATTTCCTTTAAACAACTCTTCAAGTAATTTTAATAACTGATGTATTATCTAATATTTCACAACAGATGTAGCGCGAATAGTTTTTCGAGTATCTTCTCGTCCGAAGCAACTTGTTCGGATGTAAATTGAATTCACTCTGTGCCCTCGGGGTAGTTTTCAACTCTGATTTACACCCTCTAGAGTTGCAACGGGGAGCTACGTCATTAATAATGTAAGCACATGATGCGAACATCGTGTATTCTATGGTGAAGTACTATATGAAGGACTGGAATCACATACAAGTATAAATACTCATATACGAGTGTATACGGTTTGCCGGCGGGTAAAGCTCAATGGTCAAAACGTTTGCTTTGCAAGCCAATGGTCGTGGGTTCGATCCAGACGGAGATTAAAAAAAAATATTTTATTCGATTTCTCAGCTCAAAAATGGCTGGTGAGAATTTGATCCCTCACCCGTACAATGCCATAGCCTATTAATTTAAATTGAACCAAAGTCCGGAGAAAGCGACGGAAATTAAATAGTAAAAATAAAAAAAATTATCGATTTCTGGGCTCTAAAATAACCCCGGTTGGTGTGAACGTGATCCCTCACTCGTAAAATGACAGTGATAGCCTATTAATCAAAATTTGTGGTAGACAAAATTCGTCCCGTGAAGACCACCCTTTCATGGTATATTCCTGTAATAATAAGGATGATACATGAATCTCTGGCTGTATGACGTTGGCGGATCAACACTTCACATTCAGCATAAAGCCATGTGTACCATGGTTAGCGTCAAAAACTTCCACAAATAACACCCCAGAATTACTTTCACCTTCTGTCGGTATTCTCCGGTATGTGTTTAAATAAAAATAAAACTACATTTATCCACCAAATCTTTTTACTAATAATGTATTTATCTAACGTCAAAATTACTTTGGATAATCTGCGCTCAAGTTATTGGTCTTTTGCCCTTATGGTTGTTGGAAATCATATGTTTTACGGATATGGAAAGAAAAAGGTAACATCATTTGGTTATCAAAAAAATGCCATAAATCAGTTCTGATTCATTTTCTTTGTGCTCAAAGTACACCTGGGAACATATTTAGTTCCCGATTGACTCCAATGCGGGGCTTGGGGATTTTAAAAGGACCCTGAAGTATCTAAGTCATATATTGTCAGTGTCTAGATTGACGACTAGCCCGTCAATCTTGAAGTCTGGACTATTTGACAATAAGAAGAAGCTCAATCGGACCAGTGATAGGCTGTTACCCATTCAATTTTTTGCCCACGTCCAATGTTGCCTAACTTTAACAGTATAACAATAACCGCGCTTACGGTGTGTTATTGTCGTTAGACAATATATAATAAAATGCTTTTTAAAAAATATATAATAACGTAAAAATAAAAAGTGAGTTGTAATATTATTTTTAATATATTTTAATAGTCGAATTATACAAGGACGGTTATGTTCTTTATCTGTGTTAAAATCTCAAAGCGCTTGTATACAAGATTGGACTTTAAAATCCTCTCCCAAACAGGCCTTCAAAGTGTTTGGACGCCGGCGTCGTTTTTATTTCAGTTGCTCAGGCGTCCCTCGCTTCGGACGCCTGGCCAGCGAGCGGCCGGTCGCTCGGGTCGACGCTACAAGCAATCTAAGTTGGGAGGATTAGCAAACTTCGCTAATTGCTTTGTTGTGAGGTCCCACCGAGTCGCTGACGAAACGGTGACCCGGGCCCGGGACATTCTGTTTATTAGCCAAGCTTCCAGACGTTCGACTGGATAATTTTGCGAATGTGTCGCGCTTCATGTTCTGCGGTGTAGACAAAGTGAACATGGCAAATCACCGAACCCTTTAAATTTACAATGTTCCAGTAAAACCTAGAGTTTTTATAAAGAATCTTCCAATAGGAACATCTGAACTTTGACAATTAATAGCGACTATATTGATGAAACGACATCTGTCAAATTGGCTGTCATTTATTGTATTTTTTACCAGTATTTTCAAATTATCCAAAAATAAATGTCATATGGTAAAAGAAAGTATATATTTCGGCTCCGTTTTCCTGTAGCATTTTCAAAAGAAAATCACAAAACGTAAATATAACATATTATATTGTATTGGTCAACTAATAGGGCTATCTCATTTCGTAAACATCAAAGGAAATGGAATGACCTAATTGGCTGAACGAAGCCTTATATACTAAACAAATACAAAGAAAAGATAAGTTTTTTCTCCTTTTATTATTGCTTTCGTAAAATAATCAGGGTATCTTAGATGGCTTGCTTACAAAGAAAAAAAACTCTTATCTCAATATATGGTCCAGTAAATTCAAATAAATATATTATTTCAAAATACTATACATAGTTTTATTTAAAAATAATTATTTAATGAGTTTTGTGCTGTAGCAATCACTATGATACTCTTAGTTTATATGTATAAGAATAATTATATTATAACAATATTGATGAAAGTAGGTGAATCAGTCGTAGTTTATTTGAATTCATACTGTTGTACTCAACTCAATTCTTAGTCTTAACTCGAAAAAACAATGCATGTAAACATCAACTTATCTCACGGTACTTTATATCTTTAAAAAAAATGTAACCACTTGTTCTTTACTTGTACGAGTATATCCAAAGTGTATCATTATACAATGAAACCGGAGAAGAAAGTATATTATCTCCAAAGAAAACCGTATCTCTGAGACATCCACATTAAGAGATGTAAGCTCTTTTAATACATCATAATCGTATTGTACTTGAAAAATATGTGAGCTTTACTCGAGTTCAGGGTATTGACTGTATCTGAAGAAGCTTAACAGTTTAGCTGTAACCAAATAATCCCTCTTTCAGAATGAAAGTATTGATTTTGAAGGAAAACATTTTCGTTTCACAATACTACAATGGCATGATTATATTTTTCAAAACTGAAAATAAACGTCAAATACAATCGTTACTTTGTTGTCCGATAAAAAATATCCCCGTATACTTTATTTCTTGTATTTGTGATCAAAAGCATTTTTTGAATTATTTATTTAGGGATACTTAAAATAAATTATTACAAAATTATTGTCTACGTCAGAATGAGAGTAATTTTAAAAAAAAAAATTTTTTTTTTTTTTAAAGCAATGATATACATTTACCAAGTATGCTTACATTTGCATGAACTGAATGCATTCATATTAATTTTATAAAAATAATAATTTTTAAAAGCAGCATAAATTGTTACACCGTTTATCGTTCTTCGTTAGACATTATTGAAATAAGATAATATCAGTTAATAGAACTACGTTTATTTTATTTATTAATTTGTTATTATTTAATATATTTTTATATAATTAAATTATATAATTATATTATTTTTATTCTAAATTTAATTTGTATTATAAACTTTTAAAATAACATCCTTATTTTATAAATTCAATATATATAGGATGTTGACAAAGTTACTCTTATATAATTTGTTAATACTGTTTTAATATTTCAGATAAACTCATTGAAAGCCTTATAAACATTTTGGAATTTCGATAAGGTTATTACATTTTTTAATGTATTTGTAAAAAGATTTTCAAAAACATAATTTTCACACGTGTATTTTAACATCGCCATAGAAATAAATAAAAGAACGAGCATGTGGTGACCACTTCCATTGAAAAAGTTTTGCTCTGGTTTTCATATATTTCATTTATTGTGTTGTTCTGTGTACAAGGAGAAACTTTTTCAATATTTCCATCGAGAACTCTTCCATTTGCTTTGCTTTATACATAAATATTTTTTTCTTGGTGTTTTGTATTTTACTAATTTTATTTATTTATTTCAAAAGAACAGATATTTCAAATTTATGGAATAAGGTACAAACATCAAATCGTTATACACAGATATGATTTGAAAAATAATTAAAAATAATGTGAAGATTATTATTTAATCAACCAGCGTATTTTTAAAAATATTTAATATTTTATTTATTTAAAATTATAATACATGAACAATTTTTATTTCATTTCAGTTAAATATTGAATTAAAAAATGAAATAAAGTCATATTAAACATCGTCAAAAAGGAAAATACCAAAACAATCCATTGATTGATCAAATAAAAATTGTTAATTGAACTGGAACTGAATTAAAAGTTAAGCACAAACTAAATAATTATTAACAAAACCGTTTTATTTCATAACATCCAATATTGTCAAAATAAAATATTTTGATATTCATTTATTGTAAGGTATGTGCTAAAAATAATGTAAGCGTATTTTTTGACGTTGAGTCGTGCAAAATTCGAGTTAAAAATTCAACTCTGAACAAAAGGAAAAAAATGTAATTTCAGTTTTAGGCGAAAAAAGTTGTTTTCTCTTTGGTAAATTTTCACGTTAGAAATTTTAATACATACTCTAAGAGTGTTGCAAAGTGTTGAGCTCTTCATGAAATATTCATTGCATATTTCAAAAGTGATACAGCGAATATAATATAACATCTAAAACAAAATATCGCACAATCGAACCGATTTCTCCATCTGGAATCGACAATTCCTTTTTATGAATATTATGTATTTCCTTGGTATTTTACAATTCTGAATATCAAAGAATACACTTCTTCATTCCAGACCGCACATCTGTTAAACCAGTATATTTAATTTCGTCATAAAATATGATATTTATGTTTACAAACAAATCTGCTTACTATTGAGTGAAGATCTCTTTCATTGTATGCAAATTTCAACCGTTTTATGCCTTTTCTTGTTTTAGGTTGAGCCGCCTCTTAGGAAAAAATAGCCCAAGCCTCGAAAACATCAGGCAAATCACCAGATTTTCTTTAGAAAAACGATTAATTTACTACCCAAAAATATGTCTCGGAAACTAAAGCTACTTTTCCTTCAAGTACTCAAATTTCTGTTCAGGAGGTTGTTGGGATGCATAAATTTCTAAGTGGACTTTCAGGTATAGATATTTGCTTCAATATAAAAATGGATAATGGAAGCTGATGAAACTATATGGCAGCAATTTGTGGTGACCATACGTTAAATAAATAGCATGAATATATCATAAAAAAATTGCCTTATCAATCACAATATTTTTCAGTTTTTTTTCTATTCAAATAGACTGGAAAAAACGTAATCCAATAGCTGTTAAATCGCCAGCAATTGGATAACGTTTCTGTTTCCAGTTCTTGGTCGTCGCATCTTAAGTTTTTTCCACCACCTGCTATTATATTTTCTGAAATTTAGATAATTGTACATGACTGGCTTACAGCAATTTTTTTCCGCTAAATTTTTATCTTCTTCTCAATCTCTAAATTTATGATTCGGTCATACGCTTCATCGCACTTTGCACAACTTGTATTTGTTGTGAATGGTGTCTTTAGTGAGAGTCCATATTTTGACTTTTTGGATGATAACATCAAAGAAGCAATGCTTGTATATTATTCAAAATTCAGTTTCATTGACATAATACTCTTAAATACTTTTACAGACCAAACGTTACACATTTAATATGAATTCAGCGGTTTGTTAGACAGGGTTCTTTTTTTAAATTGAGTGTCAGTTTTTTGCCCAAATACACGTTATGTACTGATAAATAGTTGAACTATGCTTAGTGCATTCTATATATATTTCTAAGAAAAATCCAGAGCGGTAAAGGCATCAAGACATAAAGAAGACACAAGACCGCAAAAAACAAATGTAGCTTATTATTTACTGTGGCATATAGATAAAATTATCTAGTCATGTCCAATTTCATTCCTTGGATAATTAAATAATATAAAACAGCTGTTATAATTTTTCATATTGACATAGTTTACAAAACAAATCATCGCACTCCTTATACATTGCACAGACAATTTAAATGTTGAATATATTTTTAGAAATATAAGAAAAAGGTCCACATTAAAGGTCTTAAAGACATCCCACGGATCTGCAAAAAAATGATTGCATCTCAAGTAAAATTTTCCGGAGATAAAATAGTCCCCTAATCGGATCTCCGGTTGGGGACTGCTCGAGACAAAACAACCAAGACAAATAAGAAAAACCTTCAGCCAACAAGATATGCCACCTGGAATGTTCGAACATTACTGCAGAAAGGCGCCCTAGACGGGAGTATTTGCAGCAAGTATTCGAGGACATGAACTGTAGCGCTTATGCTGAGCTAAAAAGGGTTGCGGAGGACCGAGAGGAATGGAGATCGAGATGCAATATTCTGTTGCTGCAAACCAATCCACCGGATTGATACTACGAAGAAGAAGAAAACATTATTTATTGATTAATTATTTTGAATTTGTTTTTTACGGTTTACCTTGACTGAAAGTACATCATTAAAAACGTATTAAATTTGCTCAAGGACCATAAAAATCAGTTTATTTTTACTGAATAGTTCGTCCGTAGTGACGTCAAAGATTCTCGTTCGCAAAGTGACGTCTGATAATAGGTTTCAGTTGACTTTTTATTTTTCATTGTGATATCTCATACAGCATTAACCGAACGCTCTAGACTCGAAGGGACACATCCATCAGCGGTTTGAAGAAGGTGAACTAATCGTCCGTTACTGAGAAAATAAATTATAAGAAAAAATATCATCTAATGGCGGCGTTTCTGGTGTAATGAGGCCGCCTGCCTAGCGAGAAGTTTCCGTTGGAAATTGAGATGAAAAAACTGAAAATAAAGTACGAACAATCTTTGGTCTACGAAGCATAGTTAGTGAAGCGCATGTTATTTAACGTTTTTTCCTGAAGCGAATCATATTTTTTTCTTTTATTGTTTTAAGTGAGGAAAACGTCTTTGTGCAAGATGAAAGACTAATTAATTATTAATTACATAACCTCAATTCATTCAAAAATTTTGCTTGACTTTGTTCAAAAAAGAAATAGAATCAATTACTTATTTTAGGAACGGATAAGTACCATGTCAATACTTCACAAAGACTTTAATGAAAAAAATCATTTGAAAAACTAAATCTATAATATATATAATCGTGTCGGAAACAACAGGGTCAGATCCTGTCTGCCCAGAAGTGGGCGACGTCGATGGCATTACTTCTGGCCATCATCAGGTCTTCCTGGGTGCAGCTATTCGGGCACAGCGCACACTCCAGAAGGTGTGACAGGGTCTGCTCCACGCCGCAGTCACATTCAGTCGGTCCGCTGTAAAGCTGCCAGGCCCTCATTTGTGTCCTCGTCTTGCATACTCCGGTCCGCAGTCTGTTAAGGGACCTCCATATATTCCACCCTTGGTCATGTCCAGGGTGAATAGACGATAAAACAAGTAGTTTATGCTTCCAAAAGAAAGGGTACAATCAAGTGGCAATAACTGCTGAAGAGACGACGGACTATGGAAAAAAATGTTTTAAAATGACTTCCAAGAGTTGGTGGAACTATATACATACCTACTTCTTGAAATATGGTCTGAATTGTGTGAAAAGCATGAGAATAATGAATGCGGAAGGCCAAATATTGAGAAGTATGAAGAATATTTCGAAGGGCAAGCGTTGAAAAAACTGATTTTAAAACGCCATTACATTTCACGGACAATATTAGATGATTCCTGTAGAACACATCTTTATTTTCTTATTTTTTATTTTATTTTATTTTATTAACGGCCTAGGCCAATACATACGGTTTTAAAATAGAAAATACAATAAATGAAATGGTAAAACAGAACAATATAATAGCTAAGACAATACTTTTAGACAAAACATGAACATGAGTGAAAAAACAGATCTAGTACAATTGTAGAGGAATCTGCGAAATGCTGGAAGGTCCACCCCGAAAAAGTCCAAGTCACTAGAGGAGTTAACCAGTCTACACATTCTTAACATAGGAGAATAGAATCCGTAGTTGGTTTTGGATGTCCTTACATGTAGCAGGTCACTGCCTCTTAGTGAACCGGGAGGGAACATTGAACGTAATTTCCTGCAACAATGTCATCATATAGACCATAAGTTACTTTGCTAAGAATATACTTGGTTGAGTTTATACTATAAAGAATACTTAAAGAGAAGCAAAGATCGTGACACTTGGCAAAACTGTAATGTGTAAGTTTGTGGTGAGAGTAAAATTATTACTTTGGCTCTACAAGAAAATATTAATAAAGAGTCATAGCGTTGTCATAGAATGCTATCGGGAACTGGAAAAAGCATTAACTTGATAGAATTTATAGTTTTTTTTTTACAAAAATGGTCATATTTAATACATTATACACAGTAAACTTTCCACATTCGAAAAAAAAACTGTATTTTTAACTCATCTAAGTCACTTCAAAGTGGCCACTCATCAATTATTTAATATTATTGATAGTTACGTTATTAATTTACACTTCTTAAGAAAATATACCTTCTTGCAAATTGAAGAAAAAGGCCCGTCCTAGGTTCCAGTAAATATAAGCTTGGACTTCTTTGAAGTTGTTATTTAACTCTGGGAAGTAATTAAAAATTTCATAGTGTCCTCTGTGAAAATTTTGTAAAGGGAAATATCCACTCGGGAGCTTTTCCACCTTCAAGAAATGCAAAATAAGCACTGAACTAAAACTTTCCTGAATGCAAGCTTTTTATAATATATTTTAAAATTAAAATGCAGATCTTCTTAATTAAAAAACTCGTGAAAGAAAATACTACTTTAAAAAAATGGACACGGCTTTTTATTGGTCAAAATATATTACATCATGTTTGTAAAGATGTTCAACGTGAGACAAGTCATTCGTATGTTGTAACCAACGCGCAGGAAGTAATAATTTATGGATTATTTCTGTTAGGGTAAGCAACGTCTTTTCGTTCTATTCGGCTAGCGTTCAATAGTAGAAAAAACTATGTGAAACAATATAACATCTGTGTTGTTTAAAGAATTGAAATTAAGACTATTTTGAAGCTACGATCAAAAATATTATATGCATTTTAAATGATATTTTTCTATCAGGCGCAGTCAAAAAAACATAGTTCATGTCACAAAGCTTTTTAAAGAATTTTACAAAAACAGTCCAACATAATTCTACATTTAATAGACAACATTCCGCAAAGTACATCTTGAAAATTCAACACCAACACTCTTTTATAATGAATCGTTAATATGAAAGTTTTCCCATTTGGTTACCCTTAATTGTTATTTAATTATTCATTGTCCCTGTAGCGTGTCATTAAAACGTAATTTAAACTTCGTGGCATTAAATCACGACGAACGCCTCATTGGACGCTGTTTGGTTTTATTAACGACAATACTTCTTCAACTGTTGTATCAGCCCAGCCAAAATATTAAGCCAAATGTTTAATGAGTTCACTGGACAATGGTTGGAATGCTCTATTTTCTATTTATAGTAAGCAACTTGCGTAATTGTACCCAAATAAATGTATGTGTTGTTTGGTCGTAGCTTAAATTATTTAATTTAAATTTATAGACCAACGATGATGGAATACTGAAAGCATGATTGTTGTGCAAAGACTTTATTGGACCTTTACATGGATTAGGTATCGCAACATCACTTTGAAAATTCTGAACGGATATTTGTTACATATCCATAGCATATAGCCACTACAATTGCAGCCCAACAATTTAATATTAATCTGTTATGGTCCAAGTCTTTTCTTAAGGCATTTTTGCAATTCATATCTAACTGATATTGTATAAACTTCCCATATGGGTGGAAGTCTAGAGATTTTAAAGTCAGTATTTCGTAGACAAAGAGTGGTTTCGTTTTTTTCCATCATAAAGAAAGATGATAAAAAAAACTCCATGTTGTACTCATGAAATGCTTTTCAGTAGATTATATTTCAGCAAAATACAGCATGCCAAATGAATATTTATATCTTTGCATTTATCAATGTTAATAAAATAACAACGTTTTGTGTGCTTATGATCAATATATCATTAACGGTCATACATAATAATTATAGAAACATATGTTATATTTTATATGTACAAAATATGCTTTGAAATAAAGCTTATAAAAAGCGCTAAAAAAACATTGACACAAGTGCGGAGAAATCAATATCAGGTGTATAATAAACATTACATTAAAATAATACTTTTATAACATTGAGGTTATCAACTGACAATACTTTGTGAAACTGCATAATTATAATTTTAAAATTAATTTTAATTAAAAATTAATAAATTAAAAATATTTAGTTTTGATATTTGATGAATAAATTTTGAAACAAAACTTAATATTTTAAATTTATTAATTATGTAATTAAAATTAATTTTAAAATTATAATACTTTAATTCTTGAAAAACTGTTAAAGTACTTCTAATTTTATACGTTATCCCAATTTAAATAAGAGATAAAACAATTCGTTGTGTAGTACAAGTTTGGATTTCTTATTACCGAAAGTAGCGTCTTGTACAATATTGATTGTTTGATCAGAAATTTATAAATGGAATGAAAAATAAAGTTAAAGTAAAGTTAATGTAATAGAAAAAAATATATAGTAAATTTCAAAAAAACTTTGCCAGTACAAATTGACTACTTTCGTATATTTTACCAAATTCTCTTTGATTCTGAAGTATTAAAATTTCATTGCATCCGTATCGTAAAGCCTCGTATTATTTTTAGCGGGCAAATGTTTTCTTTTCCTACATTTGTTCCCTTTGCTCTGATCCCTAGGGCTTCCAACGTCCCCTCCCAGAGACTCGGAAGCCTCGTCAAACCATTTCTTCTATACTCACACCCCATGTTAGGATAGGTTAACCCTTGCAACCTTCTTCAATGCAACTTCCTTTGTTGGAGAAAGTAAGTTTCAAAGTTTTTGATTCCTATTTTATGTTAACACTTTCACTGCCATTAAGCAATGGTAATGCATTTATCGTTTAATGAAAATGTTATAACATATAAAGTTCTAATGTTGAAATTTAAAATAAAATAATGATGATCTTACATCCCTTGAAGAGATGCACGCTTGAATAGTTTCTAAAAGATAAATTCCAAAACGAGGATAAACAATGAATAACTTAAGTACTGGAGGTTACTCAAAGAATAAACACACTCAAGTGACAATAAGCTGGACATTTATGTCAAAAAGATGACGGTTGATGGAGAAGAAAATTAATAGAGTGACTTCCAAGAACTGACAAGTGGAGCGTTGACCGACCCCCCTGAAAGAGTAAGCAACCTAGTAACCTAGATGTGGAAGGCAGAAGATTGAGGAGGATGAAGACTCATGCGGGAGACCTACGTTCAACAGTGGACGGACATATAAACATTAAGAACTGTCAATTAAAAAGAAGTGCGCATACAATTGGCAAAGCCGCCATTACAGTTATGTACTTCAAAACACTAGACAAAGATATACATGTTGAAGAAGAGTATTGTTGGGATATACAAAAGCTCACCAATTCATTAAGGGACGCAGCTTCACGATTATTATTATTATATTAGTATTTGTATAGCGCTCTTTTATGACCGAATGATCATTCCAAAAGCGTTTCTTTGCCTCTCTGAGTAAAAAGGTGGGTCTTGAGTCTGCTTCTGAAGGATGCCTCCGCTTTAAGCTCTCTTATGCTTTTCGCTAGCGAGTTCCAGGCCATTGGTGCCGCGTAGCTGACTCCAAGTAAGGCAGCAAACGTTGTCTGATCTCAAAAGAATAACGAATCAGTGTTTTGCAATATTTTGACGAAACCTATCCAGAGTCTGATTAACGTAGGTCCAAATCTCGAATAAAATATTACTAATTTTTTTGGATAGAGCCTTCTGATGATGGACTTCCAATTCTTGATTAAAATACAGAATTCACCTGTATCTCAACTGAAAAATTGTAAAAATTGACGCTTTTTCTATTTTTTATCATGGATAAATCGCTGAACCAGTAACGAGTAAAGAACTTTTTCTTTTTAATTTGGTTTAAAGTCATTATTTTTGAAGTCAATTCGATCAAATTTTTGTCAACTCGCATAAAAGTCGAGCGATTTTTTCTCTTATCCAAGATATTGAAAGACACTCAGAACCCCTCTTGTAAGGTTCGTTTCCGCCGTAAAAAAGCACCGTGGATGGATATATCTTGATTGAGATGAAATAAAACACGAAAAAAGCTAGGGTGAGAAATTTATGATAGATTGTGTTGCACTCAATAAAATCTATGATTACAAATAATGTGTGTTTTGTACTTTGTAACTTTATAGCTTCGGGTATAGATGTCTCATGAGGATAAAAAATAGTGTAGTACTAGGAAATTTGGTTCCCCATATCTGCTTATACATAGGCTTACAAACCATCAAGTTTATCTCAATGTTATATAACATCCATACACATAGCATAATTCTTCAAAAATGGTTATTTTGTGGATACATTCTTACATAATAAGATGGTATCTGGACATAGGATAAAAATAATTTGGCCATCGGGCAATTGACCGAATAAAATTTTACATGGTCAAATGTTCTAACGATAATAAAATTGGGGAAATTGGGCCTGGGAGCCAGAGTACATTATATGTATAGTTCCAACTGACTTTCAAGGACAGTGCAAGCTCTGGGGCTTGAAATAAAGGCAACTATACTCATATATTAGTTCATGCTCTCCTGCGGCATCCTTAATACTATAAATGTCCTAAGCAGTTTCACTTTCACGTCTCGACCGACTGTAGTAAAAATGTCTTCACCTTGTTATTCCTCACAAAGTCAAACTTCACATTCTACGCAGGCACCTCCAGTGTATCTTCCCACCAGGCACCACTTTATTTTGATCGAGTAAAGCTGCGAGCCCCAGTTATTACGCGATCATTAAAAGGCGCGCTAGCGTTCCCAGTCGGAAAGCGAGTTCCTTTTACAGCCCACTGTTCTCAGTCATATGCCGAATTCTAATGACTTTCTCACATAGGGATTTTTTTTTTTTTATAAAAATCTCTACAAGTTTTTGTAAAGAAAAGTAATTTGTTAAAAAGCCATCCATAACAGAATGGCGTGTAACAAAAGTCAACAGGAATCTCTCGCATTTCCTCTTTATGGGCAGTCTTCTTCAGGGTCTGAGGGTGATTGGGTGCAGAGTGATGCGGTGCATTACTTGCGTGTGTGTCTCGGACAAGTCGTAAAGGGGGCGCTGCAATAATAAAATGTATCCCTTGCGCGAGAGTCGGAGGAGATAAATTATTCCGCCCCACGAACGAAGGGAGAAACTGTCGTTGTGAAGGGAAGATGGCACTCACTGGAGATGCTGACAGATATATGGTACTGCTGTCACTCGAGCATCATATCTAACGCTCATTTATATACTCATTATTAAAGAATAATATCAAAAAATTTCACGAGTTTTTCCTGCTTTCAATGGCTGCCAAACTAAATGAAAATCATTGTTTCTAAGCACTTTACTTAAAATATCCTCTGTCCATTTATAAATTAAGTTATTTGTAATATAAGCAATGTCAGTTTTGGGTAGTTACATGAGAGATTAATAATTTACTATATAGTATTACGAATATTTAGAGTTTGGAGTACCACTGCTACTCTATAATAATAGCAGTAGAAAAGACTTTTATAAACCCATCATTTTTAAAATGAGCTATATAAGAAAATAATTATCGATATAAAGGGGTTTGGCTTATATTATTCATAAAAAAGCAAAACTAATTGTCGAAGACAAAAATCTAAGTTGTAATTCCCACAACGATAATTTTGTGCAATTTGAGAAATCGGTTACTTTTGTTTAAAGCATTCACTTTAAGATCCATTTCAATATCAAATAGATTTATATTTTGAACCTTGTTTTAACACGGATAAGACTGAACAACTTTATTCAGTATTCAAATGACGAAACACCGCAATAATGCCTTTAATGAAGGTTTAAGCAGTTATAAATATAAATAAGCCTTGAAGATAGGGTTTAAACAAATTGTATCATATGATCATTTAAACAAAGGATTTGATTTTGTATAATGTGTGTATTGTACATATTACATCAATAACAAAACGATAAATGTTTTTTTTTTCTGCACTGTCAATGTAAGGACTTGTTTTTTTTGGAGCAGTTGTAGTTGACTGATAAAGGGTGGCAAGTAAACGATATGAACCAACACCAGATACGATTCGTACCAGCTCCCTGACACCCATAGCTGTGCTCTCCCATATTTATGGAACATAAGTAAAAAGGAAACTTTATGATCATAACCATTTTCAGTATAAGACATCTCTGTGATTTACTTAAAGCAGATGCTGAATATTTTTGAAACATATGCGGAAAAGCTTGGCAGTAGTAGGCTAACGTGAGTATACAAATAAATTACATAAGCTACGTAGAATAAATGCTGTTTGAATTACAATATATTATAAATAAGTCGTCACTTACGAGTCTTAAAGAGCAATTCGTGCGATAAATAATGACACACTGACGTATAACTTTAAATCACTAGAAAACTGACGTAAGATTGGTTCACGTTGTTTTTACTGTTATTACTACGGCCGTTGCTCGTCTGTCAATAATGAATTAACTTCTCGAGTTCACAACCAACACGGTTAATGTGTATCGACCGAGATCTGTCAGTTTTCAAAGTTCTTTCCTAATGGCCACCGGTAAACTCAAAAATGCTTATCCAGCGTCTGTGTTTCCACCTTAATGTAAAGTAGATCTTTTCAAAAATAGTTAACTATACACGCAATCACTCCAACCTACACAACACAAGTGTACCGCTACAGCATCCAGCCACCCTGACTGAACATCAAGTTTTTTTATATATAAACAAATACAGAAGAATACCGACAGATGGTTATAGTAATTCTGAAGTCTCATCTGTGGAATTCTATGACCCTTACCATGATGCAAATTGGCTGGGCGCTGCAAGTGGAGTGTTGATTCGCCAGCTTCATAGACTACGGCCTGATATTCACGCATCATCCCTATTTTAACAGGAATTTACTATGAATAGGTGATCTTCACGGGACGACTTTCGTGTACCACCAATTTTTATTAACAGACTATGACTGAAAATTTTACGGGTGAGGGATCAAATTATCATAATGAGTGCACTAGTCTCGACCACTTTTGCTTTCCACATGCGATTGAATAAAACAGTCTAACCATTTTATTTTTTAAAAAAGCACATGCTCCCGACAGATAAAATAATGAAGCTAAAATGTATATTATATATTTTTCGATAAGAAACCGTTTGGAAAAACCGCTCATATTGTTTATCGTGCTGAGCCGCTCAGTGTGACAAATAAACGCTTACATATGGCTTGAATAAAACACTTTCCCTTTTTAGGTAAGCTTTCGGCTTTCACTCTAGACTGTTTTCGGTTACTATGTATGAAGATTCACCTGAGAACATATATAGATCCCGACGACCTCCGGGGCAAAAACTTTGGAGAAAAACAATGAACTTCTGACATAGCAGTTATATGTATTATGAGAAGAATATTTCCTGTGATTTTTTAATTGCTTAAATTAATATACAAGATATTGAAGGATTAGCCTGACTTTTCTGTGATCTTGACTATGTATTTTTCTAAAGGAAAAATCACATCTATCGGGAATCATACACGGTAACCAATAAAGTTTTTGACGGCGTACTATGTAATTTACGATCGTGAATCTAACGTCAATTGCGCTAACAACGTGCTATTGTCGTTGGTTGCTGATCAAATTTCAAAAATTGTGTGGTCGTATGGCCTAGCAGTTTTACAAAAAGGAGTTGTAGTTAAAATATAAATACACTAGTTAACGGACTAATCTAATTGTTAAGTTTACATGTCATTGAACTTTTTATGGTTCCTGCAACAGTACAGCGACTTAATATCTCAGCTATACTCCCGAGCGAATAAATAAAATGCGAGAGAAAAAAAAACTTACAAATTGTTTTATTTAAATACATTATAAAAGATAATACAAGTAAGGTTCAATGATAGGTCACATTATTGACTTTATAAGTTTGATGTCGGCTTGTTCGTGCGTTATATCTTACGTTTGTAATTATTTTTATGTAATCCAGCTTGGTTATGACTCATTAGTCGCACACGCATATGATAGAAACTAAATTGAGAGTATACAGCTCAAGGTTAAGATGACTAGATAGATATCATGCAGTCGGCCTTGAATCTTAATGTTTTGTTTGGAAAATTTTGTAAAGAAAAATTAACGGTTAACTCAATCATCAACATATACAAAAAAAACATGCATTATATGACGTTTAACCAGGACGCTGGAAATGGCATGCTGCAAACGTGTGTTGTGTTTGTGTTTGATGTGTGTGTGGGTTAGAAAGGTTGCAAGTGTGTACTGGGGCTCCAAAGGTAAAAAAAACTGCTGTATTTAAGAAAAGGAGAACCCTTATCTAGAAGAGGAAGTTTCTTTGTCGGTGAAACACAGACGTGTTAAAAAAAGCAAACCTATTTATTAAGATGCTAGAGCGGCTTAAACTTAATCGACTCAAAATATTTTTTTTACTTTGAATCTATGCGACAACTCGTCACTCAAACTTACTTTGTAATGGTTTAATCTCTAAGGATGTGCTACTTACGTATGCTATTCTTAACTAGTGCTAACAAGCTCCAATATTAAATAAGTCAATGACTTAGTCATTTTATAACGCAACATTTAAATATTCATATTCAGTTTGTTCTACATTCAAAAAATTGCAT
The DNA here is from genome assembly GCA_022606575.1 of Glossosoma conforme. NCBI lineage: Eukaryota > Metazoa > Arthropoda > Insecta > Trichoptera > Glossosomatidae > Glossosoma > Glossosoma conforme. The sequence goes on from JAGTXR010000001.1 coordinate 1,712,967, forward strand.
CCTATAAAATCTTAACTTTATCTAATTAAGAAAATTGTTGCCAAAAAATGGCATTTATTTGATGAAAAAATATTTATTGTGTGAACAATGAAAGCGGAAGAATTTGTAAATATTTTATTACTTTATATAAAAACACGTAAGCGTCATTTCAACGTCACAATGAGTCATGTAAAATAAAATCCTCTTAGGCTTCTTTAGTCATAAGCCTGATACCAGCTATCGCGGTAGTGCAATCGGAAGACAGTGGATATTGACTCGATGTTATTATTTTGTGTCGGCTCCCGTACTCTTAATTGAAACGATAAAATTGATGTTCAAAATGAGGGCATTAAAGTTGTTCAGACTTCTTCTTGTGCAGATTGTTTTCTGTAATCCCGGATATAGTGTCATCGTATGTAGAAAAATGCTTCACGTGTCGTCTTCCGTAGAGTGTATAAAGTCGGGTCTAGAAACCAGCAACTTAACGCAAGGGATGGCCGCAGACAATTACATGGATGTGGAAACATTAAATCTCCGCAGCTGTAGAATCACTGCAATGAGCGCTGTTTTTTTCCGAGATTTCGATAAACTCAAGACTCTGGACCTATCTGATAATTTACTAGAATTTATTGACGTATCGCACTTTGAAAATGTCCTTCCGGAATTGAACACTCTGAATCTTTCAAGAAATAACCTGAAGGGAATAAATTTTCTTGCTTTTGTTATGATGGACAAACTGGAAAACATTGACGTTTCAGACAATTCGTTGTCTTTAAACGAAAATTTGGAGACAATTTTCATAGAAGATCTGATTGTCTCTTTGGATGTATCAAACAATTTTGCCTTTGATCTCAGCAGTGTGAAGCTTAACAGTCAACTTGCCGTTTTGAAGACGTCTTATACTGACGTTACTCTCGACGTCGACAGTTTTAAAAACTCTGTGAGTTTGAGAACGTTGATGATGTCTAATTCAAATTTAAACAATTTAGATGCAGCACTCCTCTCCAGTTGTAACGTTCTTACAACTTTGGATATATCTTCAAACGCAATAACCAAACTGCCAATTAATTTCTTCAAAGGAAACCCGAATCTACTTGAAATCAACATGTCATATAATCAACTTACAGAGTTGAGCAAACTGTTCCAATACAACAAAAACTTGTTAATTCTCCGATTGTCAGGCAATCTTATTGACAATTTAGAAAATGATACATTCAAAAACAATATCAATATGCTCTCTCTAGATTTGAAAAACAATCGCATTGATATACTCCCTCAAGGTATTTTTAAATATTTGCGAAAATTAGTGAGTCTTGACTTGGCCAGAAATCGCATCAAAGAATTGAGTCCCGAGACGTTTTCGCGTAATTTTAACCTTAACCAGTTAAGTTTGGGCAACAATCAATTGGAAAAATTATCACAAGCGGTATTTTCAAATATAAATAGTCTATTATTTTTAGATTTGTCTTATAATAAGTTGAGTTATCTTTATCATGCAACCAAGAATTCGAACATGACAAATCTGCAAGCGAATGTTTTGTTGTCTTGCAATTTCTTCGAAAGGGTTCCTGTTGAATTTTTTAAACAGTTCAATAAACCTCACGTGGAACTCCACGGTAATCCGTTTAAATGTTCATGCCTTAAGCATACGTTAAGAGGAAGCAATTTTTGGTCTTATTATATAAAGGACTTTGTTGATGGATCATCTCCAAGTTGTATCGGCGATGTGGACGATGAATGTGACTCGATACCACTTAAAGCAACTCAGCTCAAAGAATGGATGCAATATGGAAAATTCTGTTAATTGCACATTTTGGTGGACTTAATACATGTTGGATACGGAAGGTGGAGGATTTAAGAGGATAAGAACTCATACGAGATGCTTACTTTCAACAGTGAACGGACACTGGCTAATGATGAACGATGATGAACACTAGTTATTACCTACTTTCGTTTCTTTCGTCGGCAGCTACTCTAAGACGACGTTTTAGGATAAGCATTCATTACGTTTTAAATGACCTATTCGAATAGAAGATCTTAAGATAAATGATAATTGTTTATTTTTATGCCTTTAAAATAGTTTTGTTAGTAAAATTATTTGGATTTATTTTTGTAAAATAATAACTTAACAATTAACAACTTTTTATTTGAATCACTTGTTTAAAACGCATGACTCTTATAACATATGTTATTTATATTCTAAGCAATCACTTTTATCATTAAATATTAAATGCAAAAATACTTTTTACGGTTATCACTGTTTATTCATATAAATACAATTTAAAAGAAAACAAGTTTTCATTTATATCGAAATCACTATACGAATTAACAGTCCTCAAAATGATCCATATATATATATGCAAGGTAAAAAGTATATATTTTTAAATATTTGTTACACAAGATTTTATAGATACGTGAAATCATATAGGCTTGATTTCTATTAGCTCACTAGTGTCTTTACAATCATCGTAAAATACACAAAACGCCAAGTAATTGGTGAGTGTTATGCGAAAAAAACTCAAGTTATGAAGAAGTAATAATGTGTGTAAGACCAAGTTTCCTCTTCTAAAAGTAACTTATTGTAATACACATAAACATAATACATTTTAAATATGTAAGTATTTCATACCTTGTATTAACATGAATCACATTGAGTATTGATCAGTGTATCTTTTGTATCCATGTTAAAACAAGGTACGAAATACTTAAAATACGAAATACCCATATGCTTAAGTTAAGAAAACGGACGTGAATCTTTAATTAAATGATAAAAATTTAAAGAACCGAATACATTGTTTGAATTCCATCGAATTTTAAAAATGGATCTACAGATGAGTAATACTAATAAAATTAAATAGAAACGTGTTATTGTCTTTGATTAGTTTTGGGATCTTTCAACGCCAAATATATTTAAGATTTTTTTAAAAATTAATTAGTATTTCATATGTTTTATTATTTAATTTTATAAAACATCATTTTCTTATAAGACATTATATTAGATTTTAAGTAGTTTAATACAATGTTGCTCGAAATAACTGTACCTGGGGATTTCTGTTCACCGTTTATGATTTAATGAATTTAGTATTATCAGTAAGCAATGGATGATGAATATCTACTCAATTATTTATGCACACAATTATATAACGTACATAAAATATATGCTCACTTATCAAAACATGTAATAGATATCCCATTACACTCCCATAAAAAATGTTAAAATAATAATTCTAATAAAAAGGTTTATTTTTTTCCATTACTTAAAAAATCTTTTTATAATGATAATACAGAGAAATTTTATTAAAAAATAATAACACCTTAACCATATTACATTCAGTTTGAAACCGAAATCCATTAAATAATGCAAAAGTTTACTTTTTCAAAGTTAAATATAGGTTAAGAATAAAGTAGTTGTACAGAAAATGCTTTGTAACTGTCGTATACGGCGACAAGGTATGAAGAAATTTAAAAGCTTTTCAACTTTCCTGAGAGCTTAATCTAAAGTGTGTTAATGTCACGTACGCAAAAACTTTCTCACAATACATTATTCTTTGCTTCAGAAGTACAACCTTATTATCATAATCCACTGCTTACTTCCTTGATAACTTAAGATTCAATTGTTGTGTCCTTATTATACACAACAGAGGAACAAGATGTTAGCCTCATAGTAATAATTCTGCTACTAACACAAGCCTTTGAGAGTTTAAATTGAATTTAAATATTACTTACTAAGAAATTTATGTTACTATACTTACTTTTAACGTTAAAAAAAAAAACATAATTGTATGAGTAGTTTGTGTAGATATTTATGCAAACTTTTTAATAGAAAATACTTTTTTTCTTACACGTTCATGAAAAAACAAAGCAAATGAGGGGCATAATACTCGTACTTTCACGGTTTTCTGCGAGTTTCAAGTAATCTATTTAAGACCGATTTTTGTACACAGTATTTTCATGAACGAAATAAAAATATATTTTTAAATATTTATAACAATCACAACATTTTTTTTTAATAAATTAAAATATCAATGTTTGTACACAAATTAACTTGTAAATATTAATCTTTAGTTGAAGCATATATTTCCATAAAAACGAGTTCAAAGGGAAAAAGGAAGAAAAAAGGGAAAAATAATAGTAATTTACTTTTTAATCTATGAAATAGACAGTCATGAAAATGATAAAAATATATATATAAAATCTCAACATAAAATTGGTATTTCTATTTTTTGATCTTTATGGTGACAGATTTGTCGTTTGACATACGCTTTGAGTACTGAATTTTTTATCAATATTTATTTGGAATACAATGATAACGAAAAACTAGGTCATGACGTTTCATCGAAGCGTAATGATTAGTGTTTTTCAAATTATTTAGGAATTAAAAATATAAACTATGTATCATGTGACGGTTATGTATATATAAGTCTGTACTAAATGTGGATTTGAAATCAAACTTATCCCAAAACTATAAATATAATGTTCCCTTGCTAATGGCTTAAATTAAATCATTTTTATCTTTTATATAACAATATGTTATGCACTTGAGAATTGTAATTAAATCTCACTCACTCTTTACACAAGAATATTTTATTTATTAGTAATCGGTACGTTATTTTTAATTTTAAATATGATTGTATTTTATTTATTATCAAGTTCTCAGACCAACCCGGTACTCCCGAATCTCAAAATGTTTCTAAGGGACAGCAAAACCTTACCAACCACACATGGCATGCAACAAGGAACCCGAATGTTAGTTCTCGTCAAATTACGCCTACAATTTACATATAAAAAGTAACTCGTAGATAAAATTGTATACTTCACAATTGTATCTTTTTTTGCTGCAATTGAAAGGCACTGAAATAGGAAAACAAAGAAATATCATGCTCCAATAAATCTATTAAACTCAGCGTTTTTGTGTGACCGCTTGTGAATTATATTTCATAATAAACAAACTTAAAGTACGATTGAATATATTTCAAAATAGTAGCATTTGTAAAACACCGGTATTTTCACGTCACATACGGCGGTTTTTTTGTTAAGTTCTCTCTGAAAATTTATGAAACCTACATTTTATAAAAAAATGCACAAAGAGCTCGAGTATAAAAATTATAGATTTATAGTATACCTAGATCATAAAGAATGAGCATCATAAGATAATTTTCGTAATATTTTTATTGAAATTGGTTATAAATTTTACTGATAATTTATTCTTTGTTCTTTCTGCATCTTAACAAAATTATAAACTGTATGGAAAACACTTTTTGTTATTTTTTTCAAAGAATTTTATTAATTTCTCCCTTTATAAAGTACAACTAACTCTTTCATTTGTAATTCAATTTAAGTTTAAGAACGTGGAATTAAAAAATATTTTTTATTATTTGATACACCTATCCCTAACAATTCATACTGAGACAAATAAATATCAAATACCATCTTTCTAGAAACTTCTTCTTCGTAGTATCAATCCGGTGGAATGGTTTGCAGCAACAGAATCTCGCATCTCGATCTCCATTCCTCTCGGTCCTCCGCAACCATTTTCAGCTCATGCGCATAAGCGCTACAATTCATGTCCTCGAATACTTGCTGCAAATACTCCCGTCTAAGGTGCCCTCTACAGTTTCTACTCTCAACCATTCCCTCCACAATATCGTGAAGAAGACTATCGTGGCGCATGATGTGACCAATCCATCGGGCTCGCCTCTCTGAGATGGTTCTTATTAGGTGCCTATCTTCCTTGATTATCCTGAGAACCTCATTGTTCGTGACGTTGTCTCTCCAGGAAATTCCGAGATTTCTTCTAGAAAATTATCTTGATAATATTTATTTAATTTATGACAATACTAATAAAATTTAATTATGTAGCCACTAGTGCCATAATCAAAATTTTACATACAATTATTCAAAGCAAAAACAGAAAACATCAAAATTTAAATTAAGCAGAATAGAAAGAAAATATAAATCGGCATGTACACATTATTATTATTGTACTACTCAGTGAGTGGAGCGCCGGATCCCCTCTGGATGGCCACATGAAAGCGCAACCAGTGCCCCTCCAACCGTGAGTCCCACCTATATATAATAATACATAGTTGGGCCTCACGCTCACCGTCCACACAGCGACCATTGCGTTGGGACTGCCGCGAACGTGCTTATATATGTTTATGCTTATAATATGTATTTTATTTTGAATACTTGTTTAAAATCAAATTAAGTTTTCTTTGAAAGATGAACTTAATTTTTTTTAGTTTTATATTATCAAAATACAAGTACATACAAACTCTGTACTACGACTATTATAATATTGACATCTCTATGGACGGAATCCTTTTGAACTGGTGACCAAGTTGGTTTCGGATTAGAATAGAAATATACAAGCAAAGTGCTTGGTACTTTAGGTAATTATTTTTACCAAGGAAAACTGTAGTTGAGCTGGAGAAATTTTATTTTAACACTCTGGTGCGCTTTTGTCCAAACGAAGAAAGAGACGTATGAAATTGTACACATTTCACTATACTTTGTCATTTTTCATTTTGTGAGAAATATTGAATAATTTTGTTCCATTTTTTTTAGTTATATATTTTATTTATTGTGATAATAAAATTTAAAATATTTTTTATTTTTGTATATAAATTTAAAAGTTGATGATGTTTGTTATAAGGTTTAGCTTTTATTGAGGAATAATTAGGCTGCTGAACGAATAGACGCACTCAAGTGACAATGTGCAGGACATATCTGTCGAAGACTCGATGGCCGATGGAGAAATAAAGTATTGGAGGGGCGCCCAAGAACTGGCAAATTAAGCATTTGCCGACCCCCTGCAAGATGGACTAACGACATAAGAAGAATAGCGGTAGTGGCCTGGATTCGGAAGGCAGAGAATCGAGGAGGATGGACTCATACGAGAGGCATACGTTCAACATGGACGTATATAAACTGTTGACGATGAGAAATCATTGTCAAGCATGGTTTTAATTATTATATATGAGTTAAAGAAGTAAATGTATACAGAAAAAGGAATGTACGAGTATATAGTGGGAGATATATAATTGTATTTTGCATGTTGTAAAAAAGAAATAATAAAATTTTGAAAAGCATTTAAGATTCTTATTAAAAAATATTTAATAAATTATCTACTTCATTAATATTTCAGATGTTTCTGGTTTCACTGAATTAATTTTTTTGTTGCTAAGTCAGCAGAATTGAATAAACTAAAAACAATAGTTTTCATACACAACAAGAAGTTTGAAAACTTTTGATTTGGTTTTAGAAAAGTTAAAATTCTTATACGAGATAATATTTAAAAAATGAAAGTACCAAAGACTATGTTGTGGTTTTAACTAATTAAAATTCAGCCATTATTTTTGTTCTTCCATAATTACTAAGCTAAAAGCTTCTTGCGGTTTCGGTTAGATGTACGAGCTTAACAAAACAAGGAAGAGTGGAAGAGCTGAAGAAAAATCCAATTACTTATTACTTATTTTATTATATGACGATTTTTCTTTTTAGTTTCATTACCGCTCATTTTCGTTTAAAACCAGCTTAAATAGCAGATAGCCGGCGGTCATAGCTCAATGGTAAAGCGTTTGCTTTGCAAGTCAAAGGTCGTGGGTTCGATCCCCGACGGAGTTTAAAAAAAAAGGATTTTTAATCGATTTCTGAACTCTAAAATACCCCATTTGGTGTGAATTTGATCCATCACCCGTAAAATGTCAGTTATAGCCTATTAATTGAAATCGGTGGTAGACGTAAGTCATCCCGTGAAGACCACCCATTCATGGTTAATTCCTGTAAGAATAATGGATGATGCGTGAATCTCGGGATGTTGTCTATGACGTTGGCGGATCAACTCTCCACATGCAGCGTTAAGCCATATACACCATGGTAAGCGTCATAGAATTCCACAGATGAGGCTTCAAAATTACTATCACCATCTGTCGGTGTTCTCCTGTATGTGTTTAAAAAAAAAGTCTAAGTAACAGTTCAAATAAGTAAAATGTACTTGGCTTAATAATAAAAAATCTAATGATAGACTCAATTGATACAGTCTGTACGGCACATTTACGTCTAAACTTGAATACATGAAACACTGATATGATCTAATCCGAAACTTATTACAATACTTAAATTAGCTATAATCAATGTAGCTCCTCACCTGAACTTAAATAATTGATCCTTGCTTCACCAACAAACGTCATAAGACTTGTGTTTATAAAACTTAAATATAATATACATTTATATATTTATTTATATATTATTACATATTTATATATATTTATATTGTGGCAACACATAGCGCACAAACGCAGCTCTGCCAACAGACATTTCCAGACCTCGAGACGAAAAATCCTACACAAATCGCTCACAAACCACAAAACTTAATCTCTTCCATGACCAACTATTTGATAAAATTTACAATATGTTTATTTGTTAGCTTATATTTGTTTTTTATTATTTTATAAATGCCACAGGTAAGCTTTAAAACGTATGTACTTCTCTTTTCATATAATATACATGTAGACCTCTTTAAGAAACATATCAATAGATCTTTGCAATATCCCTAACCCGCAAACAAAACATATCTTACAAATGTATTCAGTGTCATAGTGCGTATTTGTTTCAAGCAATGGTTCTCTGCTGCATCCGAATGCTTAAAAAAAACTCGATAAAAGATGTTATTATCACTTCAAACAAAAAAGATGATAAGCATTTTGATTGGAATGTCACATTATTGTACAAGTAATATTATTATTATTTATCTTTTAAGCATTTATTTAAAAAAAAAACTTCACACCGTGAGCAGGCACTTTCCTCTCAGTACTTTGTGAAGCTACCGTGGATTTATCTGGGAAACAGATGGTACAGTCTTCTTTTCAGGAAACACAAAGGACGCGGCTTAGTGACTTGGAGGCGCACAATGGAGGACGCTAACAGGGTCCGGGATCAGGGCAGCACAATGATGGTTCCCAAAGCCCACGACACTGCTGAGGTCGAAAGAAAAACAGAGATAATATCGCCAATGAGAATCAAACCAGGTTTTTAACAATTGTGTGGCACTGTACGGGAAATCGATAAAGCATCCAGTGCCGAAAGAACAACCAGATTCTTAATGTTTTACGTCTGTGATCTCACACCCATATTCAACATCAAGATCTTGTCCAGGAACTCATCGGGATGGAAGCAATTGATTCATTCATAAAATCTAGTGGGGGACATGGCCGAAATGATAGTGGTCAACAAAACTTTATGCCAAAAAATTTCGAACATAATATACTTCAATTAGAGATCTGTCATGAAAAAGAAGATGATTTTATCTATTTGTATTATACCCGGTATTCTTTCACCATTTTTGAAATATCATTGCCACAAATTGTTGCCATATGTGTCTTCTTTATTTACAATTACTTTGTCCTGTGTTGTCTATCCACTTGCAGGCTCTTCAAGCCTATAATAATTATAGTGTGTACAAATGACTTTTCAATACTCTGGAGTTTGAAGATTAAGCAGCTAACACAAACCTCTTCCTAAAAATGTATATGCAGCTCAGTTGTATCTTGAAAATGACGGATTGAAGAAGACTACGAGTCAGTCAAAACCGCAGTCTCCTAAACAGAGGCCATACTTAACGATATCTTCGTAAAAACAAGGTAAATAAATAAATATTTATTGCAAAAGAAGCATATTTTGAAGATTGATAACCTACGTTTTTGAAAAAATCGTACAGATGGTCCAACTTATCTGAGATTTCACCCATTTGGTCTTAATAGGCAGTCAATACAACTATTACACGCGGTGTTCTGATGCAATCACTTATCCAAGTACGCTTAAAATTTAATGCTACTTTACTTAAGTAATTCGGGTGCTGTATAGTTTATTAAGTCACATACATTTTTAAAACTAATCATGTTTTTTTCACGTCATTTTAATAAATTTCCGCATATAAAATTGTGTACTGCGAAGGTAAGTAAAAAAACATGTATAGAATTTCTGCGAAACTCAAGATTGGTTTTTTCGTTGAGTCGATGGTTAAAAATATTTTGAGAAATTTGTTGCAATTTTCTGACACAAAATTTGTTTTTGTTTTTGAATGAAATCTATTTTGAACAGCAGCTCGCTTTCTCACTTTTACTTCATCTATTGCATATTACAATATATCAGTGTCTTCAAATATTCATTTTATCGAATAAAGGTGAATATTTATGGTTGCATTTATTTTTCATTATTGAAAGAATGAATAACTTTGCAATGTATATATTTTTTTTATAAATAAATATTAATCTATCTTTTAAATCATGCATGAATTATACAGCTCATCGTTGGTTTTATATTATTTTTCTTTCCTAATCCGTTCAACAATAGAATATATGGTCACCACAAATTGCCGCCACTCAGTTCTTTCCGCTGCCACTTTCCATTTCTAGTTCTACGACATATCTGCACCTGGAGATCCACTTGGGAACATATACAGTTCCCAAAAACCTTCAGAGTCGAAATCTGAGTACTTGAAGAAAGAATTGTAACCTACGAGTTGTATTTATGGGTGATTTGTTAATCCTTTTTAAGGTAATCGGGTGATAACCTACCGATTTTTCTTAAGCATGAACTATTTCGAACTTACGGCCTTTATTATTTGGCTTAGTCCATTATATTTTTTAATACCAACTCGATAAATCTCTTTCAGGCTGGTGCTGAAAAGCCCCGATATGCGATATTTTGTCTATTATTTATGTTCTCTCGTCTGACACGCACATATAATAATGTTAGTATAAGTCTTAGATTTAAGTAAACATTAGACGCGTCGAGTATGCGTCCTTTTGCTTATTTTGACCTGTCACGTGGGGGCAGTTAGTACTATAGATGGGAGCGTTGTTTATTATACAAAAAAAAATGTAATAAAATCAGAAGTGACTAATCCATCAAAATGTCTCTCGTAATTATGCCGCGGAATAAGCTTTTACTACTGTCAATTGGTATTATTTGAACTTCAATCTGCTATTGATATATTACCCAATAATATTCCTTTCATATAGCAACACTTTAAGCTGTTTAATCAACCCATCGTGCGAACAACGTTCACACATAATCTATTCACTTGAGTCCAGCGGTTCTTAATCTTTGCTCTACGAATTGAATCACTAGTAATAAATCGATGCTCGTGAAATTCTCTTCTAAAATTTATTATCCACTTATTGCTTACCAAACGTCTACTTCAGCAAAACTCATTAAAAACCATTTCAGAGTCGTTTTATATGTCAACCGATTCTGTTTTTTTTTTCAGTTTTAAAGGAACAGTTACATAAACTTACACTCTACCATGCCTTTTTTTACACATTTACATCACAACGTTCACCCGGCATTTCATAAGACAGATTTTTTGACATTTGGTCTTCATAGGCGGGTTTACTTAACTAAGATGATTGGTAAGCAACAGGCGGTAACCAATTATTTGTTATTTTCTTTCATTAGTTCTGTGTCCAATGCTGAAATGCATCAGTGATCTATCGCTTGCAATATATTATTGATACCTAGATAGATACGAGTAGTTGGATAAAGAGCCAGTTCTCACTTTTTTAGCTTTGTTCACAGTTTAATTTAAATTAGTACATTAACATAGTCATGTTGATTTTGGCGGGACATATATTTTGGAAAATATTACTATGTTTTCTTTTATCCTGAAAAAGGTTTAATTCCACTGACCAAGTAAGTGCTGTGATAACTATTCATTCAATAGAAGATGTATTGAGATAATTATGTTTGCAGATGTGATGAGATATTATACGTATTGACGATATCCTCAGTACACTGCGTACCTGGAAATTCGTTTAACGCTTCAAATCACGTAACATCAGCGATGTGACATACAAGTACATCAAGTTTGCCAAATGAACATAAATATTCAAATAATTTTTATATAAATCTTATTTCCTATTGAAATACTTATAAGTCTTAATCTACAGTAGAAATTTCACTGAGCACATATTATGCGTAGTACTTATGAGTTCACGATGACACAGGTTTTTTTTTCGTATTTTCCTATTTGTTCTCCTTCAAAGAATAGGTTTCTTCTTCCCAAATTCGTATTATATCTGGAATACATAGTAACTTTAAAATGGTGCAACTTCTTTCTGTAATTTCAAATGGACCATGTCTCATCTAAATAGATAGTATAGGCTTTGTGATCGAGCTAATATATATTTTTTTAAATTTTAGTAAACATCACGAAAATTATATAACGGTTGCTATTCAATTCAACGGGGTTGTGCCGTGGAAGCCATCGTTGAAAACCAAATGTATTTACTGGTGAACTTCCGGACGCAGCTATGCACTGGATAAAATAATAGACAATTGTTAGTGAGACATTTGAGTGGCAGCATTTTGTTGTGACTTTATACTCCAGATTTGAAACGGATCGAAGGAGAAGATGTTTTAGAATATTAAATAATTATTATAAAAATAACAATCTAAATGTGGTATTCATTAATTTTTACGATTCGGAAAATGAATCATTTAAATTATAAGTACCATTGCTTAATGATTTTGATATCAGCTTGATATAGCTCCTTAAGGCCGATGCCGTAAAGCCTCAACAAGCGCTCTTTTGCCTATTATTTTGGTTCGCTTGCGTGACATCTACATCGAATGTTAAGCGGTGTTTGCATACGCCAAAATAATTGTTATGACAGTTGGTACAACTGTCCTCTTGACGGGTGGTACCGCCGAAATGTGAGAGCGGGCAAGTAGTCGCAACTCACCCGTCCTCGTGGCAGGACCGTCCCTAAGGGCGGCCCTTTAACGGGTGACAAATAAACATGTATCGTGAAACAGAAACAAGTTGTTTATAATGTGAACCTGATCCTGCATCCTTCATCCAGTTAAATCGATGTCTTAAATGGAAGAGGAGGATATCAATATAATTAATTTGAGTAATTATCAAAATTCCATGAGAAAGTGCCGATTTAGCGTCGCATTAAAATACCATGTACAATTGTAGCGTTGGTATAGTTGTAATACTTTCCTTTTTTGGGGTATTGTAGTAATATACTCTTACAAGTTTCTTTTCGTAAGTCGCGAACTTTTTTTACATATAAGATCCTACTACGTAGATTATTTACATACATTATAATAAGTTTTAGGCCCGCGTATTAGCCAAGTACTTCCATTACAAAAAGCCAATTAAAAGTTATCCATCTCTGGATGCTCATCAAACATTTCTTTGAATCAAATTTTACTTCGATTACATTTTCAATCAATGAGTTTATTCCCAAGTTTGTTTGAATAAATGTCTGAGCGCAAAAAATACAAACTTCGGCTGATTACTTACCAAACAGAATCATGTAAATACATCGATTGTGCAAAATAATGTTGTTTTTTTATATGTAAGCACATACAGGAGAATACCGACAGATAGTGATAGTAATTCTGAAGTTTCATCTGTGCAATTCTATGATAACGCTTACCATGGTGCATATGGCTAAGCACTGCACGTGGAGTCTCGATCCGCCAACGTCTTTGACTACAGCCCGAAATTCACGCATCATCCTTAATATTACAGGAATTTACTATGAATGGGTGGTCCTCACGGGATGACTTACGTCTACCACCAATTGTAATGTATAGGCTATGACTGGCATTTTTCGGGTGAGGGATCAAATTCACACCAACCGGGGATATTTTAAAGCTCAGAAATCGATTTCAAATATTTTTTTATTAATCTCCGTAGTGGTCGAACCTACCGACCTTTGGCTTGCAAAGCAAACGCTTTGACCATTGACCTATATCTACCAGCTAATTCTTCTTCGTAGTATCAATCCGGTGGATTAGTTTGCAGCAACAGAATCTTGCATCTCGATCTCCATTCCTCTCGGTCCTCCGCAACCCCTTTCAGTTCAGCATAAGAGCTACAATTCATGTCCTCGAATACTTGCTGCAAATACGGCTAATATATATCTTCAACTGTGTAATTATTCTAAAAGCGACAAAATATACAAGCCAATATATAACTAAATAAATGTAGTTCTCTATGTATGATTAAAAATAAACACGTAATTTGTAAGGAGCAGTATATATAGGGTCCGCCATCTAACGTTTTTTTTTTAACTAGTGCTTATTTCATGAATGAACACTTAGCTCATGTCTGATTTGACAGATAATTAGTTTTATCCTTCCGCTAAACGAATATGGTTGTGTATACGCTTGAACAATGCTGGGAAATATTGCGACATTACTTTGAAAATCATGGTAATGTTGCAGAATGTGTGCGAAAATTGCGTACGGATTTTGGAAGAAGAGAATCACCGTCAGCTCCGTATGTTCGTTATCTTGTGAAAAAAGTGCAAGAAACTGGCATCCTCATCGATCAACCAAAGCGTGAAAAGCCAAAAACAGTGCGTACACCCGAGAATATTGCTGCTGTGGCAGAAAGTGTGCGTGAAGCGCCATCAATGGCGCTTCCATGCGGCGCGGCCATGTTGAACGAATTTTTGTTCACAAAAATTGAAGAGGAGAATATTGGCAACATTTGGTTTCAACAAGACGGCGCTACGTGCCACACAGCCGAAGCAACACTCGATGTTTTGCGCCCTGTTTTAAAAAAAAAAGTTATTTGGCGGACCCTTTATAAATTACAGTTACTAGTCATTCAATAAGTATTCGTTTCCCGCCTCGATGTGTGGAGCAAGTGTCCATGAAGTCAATGCGTAGGCCAGTTTTCATGGCTTCTTAATGCCACCGGTAAGCTTTGAAATGCTCTTCCAGCGTCTGTGTTTCCTCCTTCCTACAAACAGATAAATATTCACTCCGCAACCCACACACAAATACGAACACAACACACGTTTCCTGCACCCAGCGTCCAGCCTCCCTAGCTGAGCGTTATAGAGTGCACTGGTCTTGACCGACTGTGCTCTCCTGCATGCGATAATATATATTTATAAATTATAATTGTGTTAAAGTTCGTGGTTTGAATACCCGCGTGTGCTGTCTAACATTAAATTACTTATTAAATAAGAGACGTGTCATATAAGATGATGGCTATGAATTTGTATGTGCATCTTTCGTTGAATATTGGTATATAAATCTTTATTATCTTATAAAGAATTAACATATTTGTACCCATCCACAAAAATATGTTATAATTTATTGTCCAGGTCAAAGAATATTAATTAAAAAAAAATACTTTATTTAATAAATTATGTAAATTTATTATAGCTTAGTAATGAAATATTACAATTCATTATCCGGGAGATAAAATGGGAGGGGTCAAAAGTTGCAACATTGAACATCGCCTATCAAAACACAGTGAAACCTATGATTAACTTTCTAGTTTAATTAGTATTTGAAACATTTGATTCGAAGTTCATTATGAAAATAATTAACTGCATGTATTAGTTATTTTGTGCCATTTTGTGGAACAACGCAAACTGTGATTGTGAAACATTTTAGATTTTGTGCACAATTTCGATATTTCATTTCATGAAATGGTGGTGTTTTATGCTAACATTGCAAATATTAAACATCGAAAATGAGGAAAATCGTTTCTAATTTTTGGATGCAACCAATTATTCTGATAATTAATGATGATTTTACAAATCTTTTTCAGTTTCTGCCGGCGGGTATAGCGCAATGGTCAAGGCATTTGGTTTTCAAGCCATAGGTTGTGGGTTTGATCCCCAACGGAAATTTAAAAAAAATATATATCGATCTATAAAATTCACACCAACCGGGGGTATTTCAGAAAAAACCCCGATTGGTGTGAATTTTATCCTTCACCCGTAAAATACCAGTCATAGCCTATCTATTAAAATTGGTGGAAGACGAAAGTTGACCCGTGAAGACCACCCATTTATAGTAAATTCCTAAATAATAAAGGATGATGCTTGAATCTTGGACTGTAGTCTATGACATTGGCGGATCAATACTCCACATGAAGCGCTTAGCCATATACAGCATAGTATGCGTCATAGAATTCCACAGTTGAGACTTCCGAATTACTATCACCAACTGTCGGTATTCTCGTGTATAAACTTACATAAAAAAAAAAAATGCCCGTAAATCAAAACAAAATTTACAATCTACTTATAAGAGAACATAAAAGCCTACTTAAAATATAAATATGGTCAAGTTTATGAAGAATACTTCATCATGGCCTACCAGCACACCTCGATCCTTTTCTTACATCCTTTTACTCTTTTGTGGATGGTATTCTTCTCCTAGATCTTTAGACATTGACATGTGTTCTTCTTCTTGTATTTTATTTTTATCTGTTTATTATCTTTTGTATGTATGTACTGTATATTCTATAGTCTGTAACTTTTTCTTGGAACGTCTGTTCTGTAATGAATAAATAAATAAATAAATAAAATAAATCATCATCAAATTATATTCATATGCTGTCGAACGTCGACCTCCAGCATGAGTCTCCACCTATCTACACTAAGACACCCCTAAAAGGCAGCGCATATATGTCAAAGAGACTATGAGCGATATGGAAGATCTTCGAGTGGCGCTCAAGAACTGGAAAATAGAGCGTTGTCCCACCCTCTGCAAGATGGTCTGATGACATCCGAAGAATAGCGGGAGTAGAAAATATATTATATTATATATACAGGCTGATTATGATGATGATTATGAAAGCTTTGCCGGCCTCCATGATCATTACCAAGTCTTGTCAATATACTCGTATAAATAAACTCTGGAAATAATAAATGCATCCAATAAATTGCCTTAACAATCCAGTACGTAAACATTTTTCTTTTTCAAACCCTTACCCAATAATTCAGTACCTTTGAATGCTCCGAATAGGACTAGCAATTTATCGTGAATTTTTCATGGATATCCTTTGAGTCTAATGTAGAATTTGTGTAACCCATTGAGAAGGCTTTTACATTTTAATAAATCTACGTTCGGTACGCGAAGTCTATAAAGAGATTTCGCTCTCAAACAATTCTAAAAGAAAAACACAAAAATCAACCCCAATACGAAAGCTGCGAATCATATACTTTTTTCAGTACATGAAGTCAATTTTCAATTAAACAAAACATGTCAAATATATTTTTTCTATATTTATTTTCATAAATAGTCTAAATATTTTATTTTCATGTTTGTTTAGCAGAGAGAAAAACTGTATTTTAAAAAGCTGTCTTCTGAAAACTTACAAGTATCAATTAACACTTTTTTGAATAAATGCAATGAAAAAAATATATATTAAAACAGTGCCATCGTGTATTGCTTACAAGTAAAAGTTTCCTTACAATATGAAAATTAATCAATTCATTTTCCGACGAAGGAAAAAAATAAATTATTTTTAATAGCAGAAAAGCTCTACATATCTTTTTTTCATTTTTCATAGAAGAACATATGGTCACCAGTAATTGCCTCCATTATGTTTTTTCAGCTGCCACTATTCATTTCTTGTTCTGAGACATATTTGTAACTGAAGGTTCACTTGGGAACATATATGGTTTCTGACATCCTCCAGAGCAGAAGTCCGTGTACTTGAAGAAAAGGGCAGCTGTTGTATTCGAGGCATATTTATTTAAACTACACTACCCAAACTGCGGCGGGTTGTTCCCATCACGACCACTAAAGCCACGGCCATGGTATAACGCGTGGTCACCTCAAATAAAACATAGAAATAAAAACTTAAATACTAGCACTTATTCAAAGATGATTAACATGACATTGATGACCCTTTGGTTATTAAAAATTCCGTTATTAAAGATTTGAACATATAAAAAATGTTTATTAACCTCAGACAAAGTAATCAATTTCAGTCAAAGTTTATTTTCTTACATTAACTAAGATCAATAGAATATATGGTATTTATAATTCACCTTGTCCATCAACTGATTATCATGAAATTGAACCCGAGTTTTATATACTATAAACCTAAAGGCCGTGTTTATAATATTTGAAATGCATTTATTACTACTAATAAATAACTGGGATGTACTCGTATTAAAAATGTATGGAATATTTCAGTGAGTTTATTTTTTGTTTAAAGCTTGAACCACTCATCAGCTTTCAATAGAAAAGTACAGTTGGTACTATTAAATTTAACGATCTTCCATTGAGAGTTGTCGATTGATACATTGGTCGAACAGAAACGACTGGCATCACATTTCAAAGGAAAATAAATTATTTAAAATTACTCACCCGATAACAGTAATTTATGTTGATACGTAAATACTTTACTCAATTTTCAGCATTTCAAACATTTTGTTCTTTTCATAGACTTAATGGTCAAAAAATAAGGCGTGAATTTCTTTGTTTAGTAACTAATTCACGGTTTTGGCAATAATTTTATTACATTGGCAGTAAATAAAATTAATCGGCAGTAGACTAAATATATTTTCAGTCTTAACTGTGTCGGTGTGAATATGGTCAGTTATAAAATTACAATGGCAGTTATATATTCAAAATTTGTAAAAATTAATGTCAAATTAATGAAAAATGAACCCATGAAAAGGAAACTTAACGAAACATAACCTATTATTAATTACCATTCATTAAGTATTTCCTGTCAATTAATTATTTTCTACTACCAATTGATACTTTTCTACTTCCATATGATTGTTTTTTACTGACCTATTGATATATTTACTACTGAGCGTTTGTTAAATAATTACTGCCTAATTATTTAATTTAACACTGCCAAAAATTATTGATAATTTATAAATCGTTACAATAATGAAAAAACCAACTAAAACGAACCTAATCGGGATTTTTATAAAAAATTCATACAACGTTTGCCTACAACTTATTTGAATAAACTTTTATGTGTATTTTTTTTAAATAAGCAACAAAAATAATATAAAGAAATGAATGTAAAAATTAAACATATTATTGAAATAAACGTAGAATAGTTGAAATACAATTATGTCCTACAAACAGTTGAATAAACTAATAAGCACTTTTAAAGAGGTTCTAAAAGTTAATGTTTTTTTTATATTTTATCAAATTATTGTATGTTTGAAATTTAATACATATTTAAGTCTTCATAATTAGCAGCCATGATTTTTAAACATCACTTCTTGTCTACGAGTACTTTATTCAGAATATATATTAAAATTCAATTTAACCGAAACGAAATAAACAGCATTGTGTTTATTTAAATTTATTTTAAATCGCTTATTAATTGTAATTTTATTCTGATTTGCATTAACATAATCAACTTTTTTAAAGATTAATTAAGGCTTTGATTTGGCATGCAAATTATGAATAAATCTCAAACGAGTCACAGGTGCTGGCGCTGAATATTAAAGGTACGGTTGCTTGACACATCAATCAAGAGTCGATAAAAAAAAATGGACTTAGTTGTGTCATTTTTTCTAAATATTACATTCATTAAACATTCATTGTCTTAGAAAATCATTGTTATCTATGTTAAGAATTAAATCGTTGAAATTTCTGAATGTGGAGTGAAAATACAACTTGAATAAAGAGAAATATAGTAAAAATAAAGATAGTTTGTTCACTCAATGGAAAAAAATTGCGATAAGATGTTCCACTAATAATTAAACAAGAATTGACAAGAAAGTAACATCTACATTAGATTCAGTTATATTCTGAGTTAACAAAAAACAATTAATTTTGTGAAATAGATAAGAGTTTTATTTTCTTCACGTTGTTCAATTGTCGATCTTATTAAGCACTGTTTCAAATGATTGAAAAAATCTTTATCAGTTAAAATGTGCACAAACAAACTGACGTGTACATGAATATTTACTAATAAAGATTACAAAACTGCAGTCTTCCGTCAAGTGAAACAGTGCGCAGTGTAATCCAAATTAAAAAAAAAATGAAATTCTTATCTATTTATAATTTAAATAATGAGGAATATAAAAAATAGTTAGTTTTGAATTCAAAACCTTATCAAAAATAGTACGAGTATATAAAATACGACAGTAAATCCACCGCACGATAAAGGATAACTACGTTTTACATCAACATGTATGGTGGTTATATTTAGCTTTTAAAAACCTTTAATTGTCTATAAAATATTTTTTTAAGTAATAATCAAACGTTGCTCCTGAAAGTTTTGAAATTCTGCCGTACCTTATATTTTGCGGCTTCATTTTTGTTACCCGCAGAAACGCCTGTAATTAAAGTCTCATGCGGGGAGGGAGCTATTACCGTCCCGAGAACAACTCCGCTCGGGTCCTTCGCCCAAGTTTGAGGTGCAGTATCATTTTGTAGTGGATAATTACACTGCTGGGACGAATAAAGGAACTACTCTACATAGTTCCCACGTACAGAAGCGGGCGCACGTCTAAACTCACACGCGAGCTGTACAAGTATGGATGGAAGTTAATTTTCGACCGCTTTCAGCAGTTAAGCGCATCGGGTTACCTGATGAAATGTTGTCATAATATTGTCGATAGTAAATTACTTATAAATATTAATTAAGGTTAATTACTAATACAACTAAAAACAAGGATCAATTTAATATACCCATTGCAAGCTGGTGCCGATAAGCCTCAATATGCGATTTTTCGTCTCTTATCTTTGTTCGCTCGTCTGACACGCGTACGTAAAAACGTCCGTCATAGTTTTATAAAAAACATAAGATGCGGCGTTTACAGGTTCTATTTTGGTTTTGTGATTATGACAGCCGCTACCTACCATGCGATAGCGAATATTTTACCAAATGGCCGATACGAGCTGATATCAATAATTTAATTAAGGAAGATTTTTTTGAGGACAGTAAAACATGTGACATAAATTATGTGGAATAAGAGTACACATTTATGATAATTGTTGATAATGTTTCTTTTTTAAAAACTAGAGCAGACAAATATATTTTAACGCTATCTTCTAAATATTTTGTAAATCTTCATAAAACTAAACAAAGTATTCAACGAAACTTAAGTATTTAAAGTCGTTTTGAAGCTGCTAGAAATCACTTATCTTTAAATTATTATTTTTTATGTAAACACATACAGGAGAATACCGACAGATGGTGATAGTAATTTTTTGAAGTTTCATCTGTGGAATTCTATGACACTTACCATGGTGTATATGGCTAAACGCTGCATGTGGAGTGTTGATCCGCCAACGTCATAGACTACAGCCCGAGATTTACGCATCATCCTTTACTATTACAGGAATCTACTATGAATGGGTGGTCTTCACGGGACGACTTTCGCTACCACCAATTTTAATTGATAGGCTATTAACTGGCATTTTACGGGTGATGTATCAAATTCACACCAGCCGGAGGTATTTTAGAGCTCATAAATCGATTAAAAATCCTTTTTATTTTAATCTCCGTCGGGGATCGAACCCACGACCTTTGGTTTGCAAAGCAAACGCTTAACCATTGAGCTGTGACCGCCGGCAAATCTTTGGGATATAGGAGCAGACATGTTTTAAAAAAAAGTAACTCGTATTTTTCTACGAGATTTATCCGTATAATAAGGTTCCCAGTGATTTTTCACAGTGTAAAACATGTTTCACTCCATGAATGCGTACAATTTTGGAAAGTTCAGATTTTCACCTATTTTTCTACATAGTTGCCACTGAGGTCAATGCATTTTTGCATTCGGTATACGAGCTTTTGAATGAAAAAAAAATCTAAAAAATCTACCGCCAAGCCACGCAGATACCTGAGAGCCGCTTCTTCCAGCTCTTATCTATCGCCGAAATGCGTTCCACTCAGATGTTTCTTCATGTCAGTGAAGAGATGGTAGTCACTTGGGGCTATGTCCGGGCTGTAGGGTAGGTGTTTGACGATACCCCACAAAAAAATTTCGATGAGCTCATATTTAAATGTCAAATGATTTATTTGTTTTATTAACGTTAAAGCATAAAATTAAATGACATAATTCAGAATAAAAGTGAAGTAGTAAATCATCGAAAAATTATATAAAATTACTTTGAAGGTTTTTTTGCTTTTTAATAAATAAAGTGCAAAAGTATAAAAAAAAGACTTTAATTACAAATTTCAACTCATTCGTGTGATTTATATGGAAATTTTCACCCCAGAAATAAAAAGATAAAATTAAAAAAGAAGTAAATCGTTTAATTATCCGCCCGTCTTAACGTCGACCCTTAAATCTCTTCCGAGTTAAATTACTTAACCGTTTTTTTTTTATTTCTCGAGCCCAATTTGGATGCGCGTCTTCTCCGGACTGAAGGTGTAATATTCAAATTCGCAAAAGTTTCCCGCCCAAATCATCAGAGTGGCGGAAAGTTTGGCGGACGGAACGAAAACAAAACTTATTTTAAACTCCAGCTTATTATGTTGCTCCTTTTTAAAATGAGACGTTTTGTTATCCCGCCATGTTTGAATTCTAAATGGATTAGGCTATTCGGAAAATAATCTTAATACATTCTGCTCTTAGCATTAGCATTAGCATTTCATTTAAAAATCATTTTACATTTATTCGCTTTGTTTGTGTATTCGTTACTTAATAATAATTAGATGACTCGAAATATCATAGAATAATTCAGCTTCTAAAATGAAAATCTTTTTCCATTACATTCAATAAAACAATGCACGCCTGACTTTGGTTCTAGAGGTGGACTTAAGCAGTAATGACAATAATTTACTTTTTGGAAATTAATTAGATTGACATTTATATGACCTGAATAATTTTATTTATAGAACCTGCCAGACAAAATCAGACTGTTCAACCAAATCACCTCAGATGTTGATATATTTCACGTAAGAGAGGCCCAATTCCGGCATGAACTCCACGAGTTTCTTTGGAGAAATGATTTTGTTGGCGTCGTCTGTTTGATGAGCATTGGGACCTTCTGTTTCTTGCCTTTATTTCTTTGTTCTTAGTACTTAATCTTAAGTACCTATATTTTATATTAATCTTGATTGTATTTCAGTAACGATTTGTTTTTTTTTTAATTTAATGTTTCTAAAAGTAAGAAAAAAATGAAATTGAAATGACTCCATACAAATATTTCTGTTTAATCTGAAGCTTTCACCGTGAGATTTTTCATACAATTATTATTTTTAGTAAGGTACCAATATCATACTGAAACTTTTATTCAATTGAAAAATATATGTTTTTTGTTTTTGTTTTTTACAAATATTTACTCGTATATGCATCAGTATTACAATCGTAAAGTAGTAAAGCTCTTGTTATCTTTACGATACTGTGTGTCAATATAAACATAATATACTTAAAGCGACCGCACTCGTAAGGCCATAAAATTTATGTATATTGTGTCAAAACTGGTTCAAGTGCTCTTGATATAACCGTGCAGAACGATCGCCGAGAGTTCAAAATAGCGGCTTAAACTATATAACGGGTAGCGTTGGTTTGTAAAGGTGCATGCTAGTCTTTCTGAAACGGGGGAATGTTTATGATACAGCAGTAAACAATACAGACATGCGAGAAAATTGGAGGTAACATCTAGAAATATACATTCATAATATTTTTACTTTGAAATGCATTTCCATATTACAAAGATAAGTGTTCAAAAGTTTTTATTTTTGAAATGAAAAAAATATCCAATAACAAAGATAGATGTAGCAATAATAAATGTACTAATTTTTTAAACCACTGGTAATTACAATATTGAATCATAAACCAAATCACACAGCTAACCTCATCAGGTCAAGCTGGTTAGGGCACTCTATTGTCCTGGAGGTAGTAAATACCATAAAGGTTCATCCTAAGGCGGATGAACCTTTATGGTCAACGGCATTAGGATGTGGAAATAAAGGGGATAATACCACATTAAAGGTCTTAAAGACATCCCACGTATCAGCAAAAAAATTATTGCATCTCAAGTAAAATTTTCCGGAGATAAAATAGTCCCCCAATCGGATCCCCGGGTGGGGACTGCTCGAGACAAAACAACCAAGACAAATAAAGCAGCAAGTATTCGAGGACATGAACTATAGCGCTTATGCTGAGCTGAAAAGGGTTGCGGAGGACCGAGAGGAATGGAGATTCTGTTGCTGCAAACCAATCCACCGGATTGATACTACGAAGAAGATCTCATCAATTAATTGGAGAAAAATAAATGGCAGACGCAGAGATTCTTACATTTGAACCACGATTCTTACATAATGTCCTTCGTAAAACTTACTTTCGCTTCTTTATCGAACCAAAAAATACACGTGTACATTAAAACAAAGAAATAATGTTAAGTCCGTTAATACATTCATAATTCATCTTTTTATTAATCTTTTATTTTCTACCTAGCCCACTGAAGAGTATTACTTCAAAGATTTTGTTATCATATTGACTTTAATAGACATGACACAAGCACTATCATAAGCAGATCATGGCCACCGCACGGCAAATATATATTTAATATTTAATGTTTTCTCAGGATAGACACCGTAATGAACTGTGTAAATATGCTAAGACTCGGCGAGCACGTCGCAATTCTGAGCACGTACTCCCGTTGGTTGAGTTTCTGCGGGAGGGTGCATAATTTGTCGCGAACCCCGGTTTTGGAAGCAGGAGCTGCAGTGCGGTGCATTCAGGAGCGGCAGAATCCTGAAGAGTTTCAGGAAAATGAACACTGGTAAACGCATTTTCAGCCCAAAGTAAAGGTACACTTCACGTCGTTAAAGTTTTGCGATGGAAAGTTTCAAGATTAACAGCAACTAAAGCATGTAATTTATTTATTATATAAATTTTGTATTTTTATGTTCTTAAATATCATTTTTCAAAATAAACGAACCCCAGATAAACTTTGAACAATTTTTAGTAATTGGGCTTTTGAAAACATATAATTTTCACCAATTAAGCACTTTTTTAACATTAAAAAATTAAAAACTGTAGTATTTGATCGCCAAAAAAGTACATTGTACTTTCAGTTAATTATCAGTATGCTGAGCTCATACAATTAAATCACATTTATACCTTAAGTTTTGCCGAGTATTCGGGCTTGAAAGAAACGAAGTTTGTATGACATTATATTGGTTTATTAGTTTGTTGTATTTTAATAAATTTGGATCATAAACTAGAGACTTCCAAGGCGTTAGTAGTTAAGACCTAAAAAATGATTTAACCGAACGTAATTGAGCCCCTAGTATGTCATCAATAAAGAAAGGTAGATCCTTATACCTTTAAAATAATGAATACAGAATAACTTCTTAGGTTTTCACGTCCAGATTTGATGTTGTGGCTTATGGGTTGAGCCGTGTGTGGTGAAATTTTTTCAACCAATATTTCGACCGCCATTGCAGGGGTCTTCTTCATGATTAATAATTTATTTAGTTTTGAGTTGGTTTGTTCAGATTATATATTTCTTTTATTTTCTGCAATGGCGGTCGAAATATTGTTTGAAAAAGTTCACCACACACGGCTCAACCCATAAGCCACAACATCGAATGAATACAGGTTAAATATTTAAGATAAAACATTATTAGCTGTGAAATACATTGCAGTATGGTGAATACCTGTATTGTTGTGTATTGAACCTAATCAAGAATGCAGTATCCATCGAGCAAGCAGCCACTTGGTAGTGATCCAGGTGGATGGGATAAGGTAAACTGAGAGCGTGACTAAAGTGGAATATTACATCATATTTTCTAATATAAAATTTTGAAAATATTTTTAAAATATAATTTTGGGTTTCCATTATAAATATTGTTATATTTATATATTTTTGTTTATATCTGCATTTTTTTTTCTTAATATCAAATAGTTTAGCTGAAGAGAAAAAAAGTTTTAAAAGATTCTAAAAATATATATCAAAATATATATTAAATATTTTATTTTCTCATTCACATATAATCGCTACAATTTTTGCCTCACTGTTATGTAACTATCATTAGTCTTGCTTCACCAAGTCATCCCTTACCCCATTGCTCATCCAAACATACAACATCTTCCACATAGCAAAAGACAACAGAGAGGCTTATATTAGCAGAGTATATACTAGAAATATGCATGGTTATCAACGGCCTTAAGCACAAAAATTCGGGACGTAAAGGTATGGTATCGAATGTATTTTTCAGTATAAGTAAATCAGTTTTTTGTATTGAACGCTCTAAAAGCTTGGATTATTCTATACTGAGAGAAGTTTCAGTTAAAAAACATCTTATTTCTTATAAAAATAAGTTTGATAAGTACATTGTTTCAGTCTGAAGCTGCTAAAGGTATTTTCTGCAAATATTACGGCACTCGCTATGTAAGAGAACCGATTATATTTTAGAATGTTTACGGACTAGTGTTTGCTTGTCTTTTGGAGCGTTTTGGTTATTGAGCGCATGCTTATCTCAGAAGACACTACGTAAAGAGTTTAATACGACAGGCTTAAACTAAAGTTGAAGTCAAACATTTAAAATATACTACAAAACTTAAAATATACACAATATATAAAGTAACAATATTTCGTAAAGGTCAATAAAAAATAAATATGAATGTTTTTGATAATAATGAAAGATCGAAACAGATTTTATTTTTTGAATCAGTGATTAAAATTCGATTGAAAACAGATTTTCTTATTTCTATATATGGCAGTTTATTTATTTATCTCAGATCAAGATTGACGTTATTTTCAATTGTGAAAAAAGTATCATATATTTAGTATACTTTTGTACGAGTATTTGCTAACGTTCTTTTTGTACTTTAATCAAATTATTTATATATATTTTATACCTTATCTGTACACCAAAAATTGACGTTTCATTGTTCTGTAAGCTCAGCTTGTTTGTGCCTTGTTCCAGAATGTTCGCATGGGCACATATATGGTTCCCCAAAGCCTCCAGGGTAAGAGTCCGCGAACTTGCATAGACTGCGGCTATAGTAACAAAGGTTTATATGGGTATTCAATAATCAACGTTTTTAAGTATATTGGATGATCACCTCGACGCTTCCAAATCCTGGACAGTTTTCATTTGGTCAATAAGGGGTGGCTTGCCTCTAACGGAGGCAGTAAAAAGTTTAAATATAACTAAATTTTGTTTTAAAAATCACGCTTGATTAGAATACGAACCGACGGCGTATGAGTGAGAAGCAAACGCTTTAACCACTGCACTATATCGCCCGAATTGTTTATATACAGAATTAATATTTTTTTCAACAGTGCTCGTAGATCTGCAGCTCAGTACCAACGTATTTGTACATTAGTTATTCATTCTGTCATTATATAGATGAAATATTAAGATCTTAATGGTTCTACCACCAACTTAACAGCTAACCGAATGTTCACCATGAATAATAAATTCTTCTCTCTGCTCAAAGGCTTTAGATTTTGAAGCGTTTTTGGCGTTCATCAATTTTTCAAACTCGCACAACTGAAACGCGATTAGCGGGTCTGTGCATTTCTGAGGATCAAAGTGGATCGGCGGTGGATACAAGCACCCAGCTCAAAACTGATAAGCTCCGCCAGTCAAACAACTAGCAGTTGACGTGCTCTTGCTTGTTGAATGATGAAGGTTAAAGCCACTGAGACAAAACTGTGCTAAGGATCGAACTCTAAACAATAGTCAGGCACAGCAAACTTAACGACATTTAATACAATATCTATTTAGTGATTTGGAATTTATTCAACTTTTTTTCTTAAAGAAAATTAAAATGTATTTTTTACATTCAATTTTACAAATAATTCACATAAATAGGCCACTTAATGGCGTCAGCACTGGCAGAGCATCTGGCTGACATAGGACAAAAGTTTTCGTTCGAACCCGAAATCGTGGCTCGAATACAAGGAAAATATGCACGCCTAGTAAGGGAAGCCATTGAAATCAAAAGACATCCCATCAACATCAATAGGGATGACGGCTTGATTCTCAAAACAGCATGGCTTCCACCTCTAGCACATACTCTTTAACCTGTACAGACAAGCAAGGACGACCACAGTCCAACATGACGTTGGTGGAGGTGCAATTCTTAGAACATACCTACCGTATTCTTAGAACATACCAACCGTAGTCTTAGAACACAACCCATGATTCTCCAAAATGAAACTTGAGTACGTAGTTGCCATGGAGATATATACAAGGTCATGCCATGGAGGCATAAAAAAGATAATCTGAATAAACCAACTCAAAACTAAATAAATCATCAATCCTGAAGAAGACCCTTGCAAAAGCGGTCGAAATATTGGTTGAAGGAAGTTCACCACACACGGCTAAGTCCGAAATTCACAATATCTAATCTGGCCGTGAAAATCTAAGAAGTTATTTAAGCCACATAAACGTTTTATATTTTGACAGCCAATACAATAAATAATCCTTGTGAAAAAAAAAACGATTGATTCAACTCAGTGGTTTTTGATGTTTACCCTTAATGATATAGAAATATAGAATTTGTATCATATTTTATTTATTTACAAACTACTTAAGAAGATTAGAGAGTTTTTCAGGCAATAACAACAAAAAAAATTTCGTGTATGGAAAACATGCATTCACAAAACTAGTTTTCAAATTTTTATGAACAAATTTAATGAGATTTCTGTGTGATTAAATGTATTGGATGAATTATTTGTTTGTGATTATTTTGAGCGTTCGTTATCTTTTTTCGTAAAACACAACATTGGTTTCCAGGCAACATATTATAGAACTTTTGTATCTGTGCCGTAAATCAAAAATATCATAGTTCTCTTACTGAAATTTATTTTACTATCAAATACTTAAAAAAAGACACTATTCGCTATCTGAATGATACATTTTTTTTGCAGTATTATCTTTCAGAAAGCATGAAAAAACATCGCCTCTACCAAATATCAAATCTCTGCGTGTAACAAGATATTGAAGCCACTCTATACGTTCTTCCATCAAAGGTTACAATGGATTTTTACAGTTGACTAGGCTCTTGAGTGACTTGGGTGACGCGATAATAACTGGAACTGCTGAATTTGGTCCACCGAAGAATATTTGAGAAGAAACTATTTTTCATGAAGGTTCAGAAATAAGAAACATCTGCATATTATTTAAATAAGAATTTTCTAAACAATATTTAAATACGCATAAATTCGAACTCGTTTTGAATACTTTTTCTTGAAAAAAAAATATTTTTACCTTTTTTTTAACTTCAGTCAGAATACATTTCACAATTTTTTTTCATAGTAACACATATGGATCCTTACGATCTCCTGGATAAAAGATAAGGTATTTGAAAAGACGCCATTTGTATGTTGAAAATTAAGTGTGTATCGGAATTTTCAAGGAGATTTGATGACTAGATTGATGCTTATGAAGCCATTTGGTCCTAAGAAGTAGCTTAACCCAACTCCTGACTCACGGTAAAGCAACATATAGTAACCAGTCGTAGTTTTGATCCGCGGTTAATTTTGATTAACTTTTTTATGCTTTTTATATTTTTAACATTCACTTTGAAATATATTTTATCACTTGCTGGATGGTTTTATCAGTACTCAACGTGTATGTCTTAAGTATTCATAAAAATGTTTGAAACTGATGATCCCTTCATGGAAGATGAAACTGCAGTCTTCTAGCAAGTGATTAAGCAGTGCTAAGTGTGATCCAATTCAAAACAAGGTTAGAAAATATTTAATATTTAATATTGCTTAACTTTGCTGATTTAAATAAGAGATATAAAGAATCAAAAATATTTTTGGAAAATACAATAGTTACAAGAATAACAGAAAATCGAAAAATGTTGTGAAAATTCTTGACTTATAATACAAAATAATGTCTTTAGAATATAATTGTTGAGATTAAATCCATCGTTCTCTTACATCATCGAAATCGCAATGTGTGATTATGATTCAGCCTTGTTTCAGTAATAATTAATGATAACCCTCCCTTCAGGAAGGCGCTCGTTCACTGGGCATCAACTGCCAAAGCTGGCCTCGGGCTAATACCACAGCACGCCATGTGGTTAGAACAATGTGTAGGGCTACCAAAGTAAAAAAGGAAATCCTTCATTATGACGAGTAAATATGTTTTGTTTTCTTTTTTAAATATTTTTTATTGAATTTTCAACATCATCATCTTCTATGTGTCTGTCTACTGTCTGCATTCTTCTCTACATCCTTTGGTTTTTTAAGCTTGAAGGTTTGTAGTTTTTACTGATTATTTATTAAAATAATAACTCTAAAGCCATGCATGATTCAATTTTAATTTACTATCTTATCCTCTGCTGGAGGATATAGTCATCTTAATCAGCCACCATAGAATTGCTTAATTCCATATCAGCTCAACCTCCCGCAGATTTACCGAGTATATTTTTAAATTAATTGATAATCGAATTTGAACTTTGAAAAAAAATATTGATAGTATAAACTGCGGATGTCGTTTCTTGTTAACAAAGAATTTCGTTCTGAAAAACCTAAGTATCGATTAACATGTTATTATATTTTTCTTACCAGTACATAAACCAACTTAATCAAATGCTATTCACGAAGTCAGTTTTTATATCAAGCAATCGATAGGTTTTCGAGAGTGTGTAATTAAATATTATTCAACCAAAAATAATGCAACCTTGTGCATACACGGGATATTTTCAAAAGGAAACCGTAAGCATTTATTCAATAAACACAAATCATTGCAACGAGTTCCGGGTTCAGCTTTAATTATATACAAATTAACACAGCACATATTTCCATTCAATCTGCCATAAGCTCTACATTTCTCCATACATCTCTTTACGTAGAAAAAATAAAAGCTGACAAAGAAAAAAAATACGATAAAGTAGAAGAAGATGTAGAAGAAGAACATCAGTAACAGTTAACCACAGAAGTATTGAAAAATAGAGAAAATAGGACTTTAAGATGTTATTCAAGGCAGATAGATATATTTAGCGTGACGTCAGTGTTTCTGATGCTGCTATCGTACAAACGTTGATTCTCGTCACACTAAGGCCCAAGTACTAGGTCTGATGTACTCGTACTTTCAACAGATCAGCCCTGGTAATGCGGTACGATGCTCCGTGCAGTATTCCACCCCAGGGCTCGCGTCCCGCATACGAATGATCGGCTCACTGACACTTCAATTACGCACTACTCAGCCCCCTAGCTACACACAATGCCAGTCTAACGACATCTTTGTTTGACAATTTTGCTTGTTGTATCAATCACGAAGCATGACATTTAATTGGAGACGCGCTGCTTGTCCTTTGCCATCGATATCCAATCAACGTTAATCACGCTAATTGCAAAGTAATTAATTTTTCAATTGAAACATGTCTTAATAAAATATATGTTTTTAGATTTACATCACAATCTTTTACTATTCTTATGTGTGTGGTTATGTAAAATATAATTAAAAAACTACAAATTACACTTTACTTCATAAACAATGCATGAAAATAAGGCTTATTTAAAAAAAATGACAATTCAATTTTGAAATCTAAATACATATTTAAGATTTGTATAATAATATCGTTTTCTATACAAATAAGTACTTAAATATTCTCCGAAAAAAATACGAACAGTAATTGTTTCATATTTAGATATCGAGATATTTTGAAGAAATGCCTTGAATTTTATTTTGTATGAAAGTTTTTCGAAAAGACTTTCAAATAATAAATAGCTTTTATATTTAATACGGAATGTTTTTTTTGTCACTGGATTCTCTGTTAGGTAGGAAATATTGTTATTTTAAAATTGAATAATTTTTTACGTAAATTTGGGTTGTGCTTTTATGGGTTGATTTTTAAATGATGAGTTTGGTGGTCACCACTTTTCAATCTTTCGACGAACGTAGTCGTAAAGTTATTGAAAAATAAACGCTAGTTTGTTTTTTTGATCATTTGACTACGTACCATATTTTTTAGGCTGACTTTCTAGCTCGACCATAATATTATTATATTTACAACACTTTCAGTATGCTGAAAAAGCCTCTAGCTTTAAAGCGGATGTAAACCTAACAAAAAACCATTGTTTTGACACATTTCAGTTCTAGGCAGGTTTTTATGACTATATGACTTTTTTAAGTAGCTGATATGATAAAGAGATAATGATTTTAAGTCTCAAGTTACGCAATAACAAATGATTGTAAAAAATAAACATCATTTTAATCCTCATTAGCCTGTGGCCGTCCACTGATGAACGAAGTCATCTTGCATAAATCTTCACCCCTCTTGATCTTTGGTTTTCTCAGACTCCTGTTATCCCTTGATTTCATCCGTTCATCTTGCAGAGGTTAACCAACACTCTTATACTGGGTCTTAGGCACCACTTCAACTCTTTTAAGCTACGTCTATTGGACAGATATATCCTGTACATTGCAACTTGAGTGTGTCAATTTATTATTCTATAGATACTACAAGAATGGATCTGTCCATGTCATGTAAGGTAAATTTTATTTATCGGTAAGACCTGTTGTTAGATTCCACGTCTCTACGTCGAAAAACAATACTAAGAAGACGTATTGGTTAAGCGACTTATTTTTTACACAAGTGAAATTTTTGCATAAAAAACATACAATTGTTATCTTGTATTTTTGTACTTGTTACATGTTATTGTTAAAACAAATATTTTTAGTTATTAAAACTTATCTCTTTGAGATTTTATTCTCTGAAAAATATATATTTTCTTCACTTAAAAAAGTTTTATTGAAAGAGGGAGTGAGGTGGTTGATTCTGGGAAATGTTTTCAACATTATATTTGATGGCTGTGGCCAAATAAACCATCACTTTTTCCATCATATTTAAAAGCGACAGTTTTATTTATGATTATATTCCGCAAAGATATGACAAGGTGCTTTTAAAGATTTCAACTGAAAAAATATATCTAGCGTTTTTTCTAAATATTTTTTTTATGTTTAAGATCTATAAGTTTTTTTAGTCTTTTGGTATTGAAAGACAACATTGATTGCTTAATAAAATTTGTTATAAGTGGATGTAAAGGTTAAGGGTATGATAAAAAAATTTGAAAATTTGGTTAATTAATGACTAACTAATATCATCATAACTCCTTAGTCAGACAAATTCTCCTACTAGGAGCATTTTTTGTCACAAATATGTACATTTTTGCTTTACAGATTACGAAAAATTATTTTTACAAGTTCATTTATTTCAGTATCTTAAATGAAGCTGTGAAACAAATATTTCAGTTGTAAGAGTAAATAGCGTTCCTTTAAAACAAATGATTCCTATCAACACATTGGTTGTAGTCTCATTTTTTTCACGCTCGAGAAAAAAATCACAACTAGAGAGTCTCGCAAGACAAAGGTATCATTATTACGTCGTCGTATTAAAATTTCATTTTATCACAAACAATGAGGGCATAGTTACTGTCGGTGAGTCTTTTCCTCCGGAAAACAGCAAAGGCCTTGTAAAATGTCGAGAATGGCCGGGTAAAGAAAACGGTCCATACCAGTATATATTTATTTCTTAAGACTTGAAAGAGAATACCGCCCAACTGCGATTACGTAAATTTGGTGTGTGAATACTATGACGATTTGTATTTTACGAATAGCTAAACAATACATGAGGCGGAGCTGTCATGATATTAAGCGAGGACTATAGCGGCATTTTTGATATGATGCAGTTTATAGAGCAACTATTCGAGGCAACTGGTGCAATTCTCAGGAAGTCATTTACGATTTACTTTGGAAATGGTGATTAAAAACGCCCTATATGCCTCATATACTGCAGATAATTATTTACCTTAAGCTCCTAGATTCTCGCCACTGCAGATTTAAAAATGCAATGCATGTAATCGCGGGCAGGAGCAACTTTGGATACTTAAGTAAAGTATTTTTTTCGCAAAACAGATGTCAGTACAAAAAAAACTATTCATATTATAAAAATAAAAAATATCAAGCCTACAACAAAAAATAATTAACACAAAATTAAAATTACTGAAATCCAGAAAACCACTGCAATCGACGAAATTTTATTTTATAAATTTTACATAAATCTCTAAAGAAAAAAAACTCTTTTTCAAAACAACTAATTTTTGATAAATATGAACCAAATAAATGAGATAAAATCAAAAGCTTATAAAATTACGAAAATTATTAAGGTAGACTGTGACTTTTCATTAGTTCGTTTGACACAAGATTTCACGCGTAACAGTGAAGTGCTTTGACCTCTAAGCCATACCCTTCGCCCTTGTATAATGCCAAGAATTATTGAGTAGGAGACCGCCCATACCTGTCTGCTGTGACTACCTAACTGTCCCGTCCCTCGGAAAATCTCTTTGTGTATTTTTTTTCAATGCGAGAGTCTACGAGGCATTTTATTCGACTTGACTTCCTGAATGACGTTTAGATTGGGCGAATATTTTTTAACGTGATTGCAAAAACGTGAAACACAATTATATTTTATTTACATTTTACCATGGAAATTACAACAACACATAATGATTTATTTCGTCTCCCCGTAAAGAAACATATTTATATTTCGTATTTAACTTTTCATATGGATTATTTGATATTTTTTCACTTAAAGTTTATTGACTCATGAGTGAATACTGAAAAATGGTTACCTACCTATTTTCAATTGATATGATTTATAATTTTGAAATACAATTTTATTATTTTAAGTACAAAGTTTACCTGTGAACAATAAACTTATATACTGATACTAAAGATTTTTATACTGTTTAATAAAAATTGAAAAAAAAATAAGTACATAATCAAATAGAGTACAATAAGAAAGTATACTTTGAAAACAGACAAATGACAATATTTTATGATTATAATGTATTTTATTATTTTAAATTAGGTTATTAAAAAAAAATCTACTTTATAATCTGCATAAAATTTTAAAAAACTTTTTTATTACTTTTGTATCATTGGTTATTAAAAATTCAGTTATTGGATTAAGTATACCTGAATGAAATGATGTCAAATTGAAATTATGAAAAATTAAACAAAAACTCCCTTTTAATTTTCAAATCTGAAGTAACAAAGTATCCGTTATATTATCAATTATTAATCGGGCTAAAAGTGTTTAGTTGAGGCGGGAAAAATCTGGTGACTTTTAGAATCTTTTTCGAAAACTAAAAAGTTGTTACTTGTTCCAAAGCTCTTTTACTGGGTCGAGCTTTAAGAACACCACGGACTTAAGAAATCGCTAGTTTTGGCAAGTCCACAGAACTTTATTCGGGGTAAATAATTAATTTCCGACCTACTTTATTTTTTGATAATACTGTTATATATTTGCGAATAGGATGGTTTAATTTGAGAAACGTTAACTCAATACGTGTATAAAGATTTAATTATATTACTTTTACTTTTTTAAATACAATTAAAATTTATTAATAATAAAACGTTTCTCCCTTGAATTTTTTATTTTATATTATTTATGTTTCAAAGCCATATTCATCATTTTAATATGAATTATGTGACGTATTTAAGCAATATTATAATAAAACTAACTGTGTATTATTATCAAAACAAAACACTACAATAATCACAACCAAGTTGTATCAAAATTATCATCAAATCTGTTAGAACAACTCTGGGCTTTATGTAATAATAAACTTATTAAATGTTATTTAAAAATTTAAAATTGATAAAGATTTTCAAATATCTATAGATACTTAAAAACTTAGATAAATTGTTAAATTTCTTCAAGAATAATGTTATGTTATTTAGAAAATTCTCAAAATTTCTTACTTGTTTTAAGTTAAATAACTTCTTAGGTTTTCACGGCCAGATTTAATATTGTGACTTTAGGTTTAGCCGTGTGTGACGAATTTCTTTTGACCAATATTTCGACCTGCAATGGCGGTCGAAATATTGGCCAAAAGAAATTAGCCACACACGGCTAAAACCAAAAGCCACAGTATCGTTTTTAGTTAGTTTAATTAAAGTAATAAAAGTAAAGTTATAAAATAAGAAAATTTGTGATTTTATTTCTCACACATTTTAATCAAAATGGATGATTTGCTCGACACCTGTATTTTTTACTCTGCTTAATTTTGCTACAAAGCTCATTACTTTAACGTACGATCAAAATTTATATTGTAGAATTTAAAAAGTAAAAAACTATAAGCGTTCTTTATTTTTGTCCAAAAGCTACGTTTTCGTTGGAAATATTGATCAAAATAATGCCCCCCCATACATTATCAGCCTTTCTCTACAGAATCCCTTCCACTAGACCGCCCAAATATGATAATCGATGGCCCTTTGTGATATTTTTTCATACAAAAAGAACTTTAAGTCCAGCAGATGTTGACCGTTTTATTAAAAGCTTTCATTTTTCATGTTACATAATATGTTTTTTTCTCATAGTTTGTGTGTGTCGCTTCGACGATGTTATTCTATGCGATGATCGCCTTGTATTATGTATCGCGACAAAGAATTTTGTGAGATAAGAATTTTTCGAATACTGAACGAAAATATTATTTACAAAGCAAACATTCCTACTGTTTCAACAATATATTGGACGAGCGTTTTGTTTTTTTTTTTTTTATCTTTATACCAAAATTTAGTCCACAACTATTTATGTAAGAATAACTTACTTTTATTATCATCAAAAGTACTGTTTTCATTGATTATTAATTTAATCAGATGGTTTTATCCGATTTATGAAAAATTGAGTAGTTAGCACGCGGCAGGTAATAAATTAAGATTATAAATATATATTTTTATGTTAATACTATGTACAAATCCATTTCTTTAAAAATAATCTAAGTAAATTTATATGAACTTTCAAATGGAAAATCGACCACAATACTAATGGCTTTGAGAATATTTTGACGACTTAATACTCTCTTTTTTTCGGGATAAAGATAAAAGTGAAGATTGATTTTATAAGATAAATATAAATTCTTTGTAATGCGATACTCTACAAAGAATATGAATAACTTACATGTTTGGAATATTTCGTGAAATTTCTTTGTATCCCCTTTATAATATATATATATATTTTTTATTTAATCAACTATTAAAAGATACATTTTTTACACAGTAATTAACATACGAATCTTTTTTTTTTTCTTTGGTTTTTTTTTACATTCGCTTACCGCACCACTTAAAGATAAGATCTTGTGTGTGGCGTGGGATTCATCTATGTTATTTTACAGTTTTATATAATTATTCAGAGTTTTACATATACACATTTATACACTTACATGATTTTGATATAATACTAACATTATATAATTAATAATTTAAGACACTATAAATTGAATTAAATATGTTTTCTTAATAAATATGGCTAGAGCTAAAATTTAGACAAATATTTTGAACGTATTTTTTCAAGCAGTTAGAAGCCAGCCGTTGTTTATCACGTTTCATATTAAGAAGAACAAACAATAATAAGTTTAAATTCAAAACTTTCGATTTAATTTAATGTTTTTCATTAAATTAAAAAAATACAAGTAGCTCGACTACAAAAGCAGAACAATAATAATTGCTCAAAAGTTAACATGATATTTTAAAAACATTTTCAAATAATTTTTTCTGAGTCCACTTCTAGGCTAGAGGACAATTGACAAAAAATCACACTACATAACTCAGTTATCTACAAATATTTGATTTTTCCAAGTCAACATTGCATGGAGAGCTCTACTAAGTAGATAACCGTACTATGAACAATTTTGGACGGCTTACAGAACGAGAGCTTTAGGAATTAATTATAATACTATTTAGTGATATACTAAATATAATAATACTTATGGGCAAAAGGTTAGGTTAGGTCTTAAATCGGTCTACTATTACAATGATATTAACTGAAGAAAATGTTATAAATTATATTTTTTTTATTGAAAAATTAAGAAGTTTGAGTTTCATTTCACAGTTATTTTAAAGCGATTGTACATGTTTCGAACCCCATCAGGTTCCATACTGAGCAATGTCTTAACTCGAAGCGAAAAGTCTATTAAATAAATAAGGAATGTACATTCTATACAGATTGATTTTCACGTTAGT
Organism: Glossosoma conforme; assembly: GCA_022606575.1. NCBI lineage: Eukaryota > Metazoa > Arthropoda > Insecta > Trichoptera > Glossosomatidae > Glossosoma > Glossosoma conforme. The sequence continues at coordinate 1,750,654 of JAGTXR010000001.1, forward strand.
TAATAATAAAAACTTTTTTGACGTCAAGTCATACAATGTGACCAGAACTGATTTTTAGTATTTGCGTTTTTCGATTGCATTCTTAAGATGTATAAGCTGACACACGTATTATTATAGATATTATATTCTTTGCGTGGATCCGAATTTCACAAAAATTTAACAGTCCACGATTCGCGCATTAAATTTGAATTAATTATAATTATCTCAGCGTTTGGGTCGTAAAAGTTAAACCTGCCAATAAAAAAAACTCGCTGGGTAAACTCAATTTATTATTTTATATCACTTCGTAGTAATGTGTTGCTGGGCCATAAAGCAGAGTGTATTTTCCTCTCCTGAAACAGCAAACTCCAGCGTAATGAGGAAATGAGAAGATTGGAAAGGGGTCCTCCGTGCCTTATCATCACGACGATGGGATGCTGTGCGATATTTAAGCATTATTTTTTTGCTCTAAGAAGCATGAAATATTTTTACGGCATTGTTTCAAAGGCGCCGCGTTGATAGATTTCATTATAATTCTTGGCATATCCGTTCCATATCTGGAACACCGCTTGGAGAAAACCCTCCCTGTCCCGTACTGTTTTTGGAAACCCAGATGGGGACCCGTTACTGAACGCACGCAAAAAGCTACTTGTGAGAGAGTGGCTGAAGGGCTTCCCGTAGTTCTAGGTGCATGAGTTATATGTCAAATAGACTTCAGTCTAAGGCTGTGAAATTAGTATACTACAGCGAGTCTCGAATTTCCTTCTTTGGTAACACGTTGCTAACCACGAAATACGTGGGAATGGATAAGGAAATGGTACAGTTGGGAAATGGTTTCTACAAATAGCAGACATCAGTTAGGAATCATTTCTTGCGTCTGCACTCTTGGAGACGGACGCGCAGAGGCGCTCAAAAGCAGCGTAATTTCGTTTGTTATCAACGAAGTCCTGGTAGCCGACCGGACCTGATACCGGCCGGACCAATTCAAAGAGCGCAATCCGAGCAGAGTGGTGCAGCGGACAGTTCCACAGAAAGTGAGGTGTGTCCTGCGGAGAGCTGCCGTCACATGGGCACTCTGCCTGGGATGTGGGTTTCAACTGTCCAAACCTGTCGAGGTAGCTCCGGAAAAATCCGTGTCTGGTTAGCAGCTGGCTCGTGTCAATAATTTCTTGCCTCCTTTCATTACGACGTGAGCGCAGGGGCTTGAATACAATGCAATTGTTGTAAATGCTCTCTTACCGCGTTTTTTGTGCATGTACCTGTCAAGTCCACCTTCATCTCTGACCAACTGTTGTATGGAATGCTGCTTCCGCTTGTTTACCTCATCTATCTTCACAAAGTCAAATCAACATACCTCCAATATTTGACTCCTGAAAATTTATTTTACGGCTGCATCGGTTTTTGGTGAGGTGCAAAGATATACAGCCGTAAATAAGAATAGGAAATGAAATGATCCAAACTTCAAGAGCGTCAGGTTAATCACCTAGTATATATTTGATAACAAAATGACACAAATGGTACATTTCAAACTTGGTTATTAAACTAATCTAGAAGCATTTCCATTGCTCACTTTGATCTCTCGCAAAAAGCATTCAAACATATAAGTGTAATGTTACAATCTAATAACATCTCAATTTTACAAAAGTCAATAACCTTTAAGCAAACAGTCTCATTACATTATGATACTCATACTTTTCTATATCTTTATATCTAGATATCTAGACTTTCAATTAAATAAATTTGTGATAATAAATGCAAAGTGATTAATTATTCAGTCCGATATAGCCGCTATAAGTCTTGAAATGTTAAAATAAAAATATTATCAATTGTTAACAATCATTCCGAATAGTATGAAAATTATTCTACATTATACGCCAAATCGTATGATGCATTTTTGCTAGGGTGGGGTTCTAATAACTTTGAATGATTAATACTCAACAATCATCGTTAAGCCATCTTCAAAATGACCAGCATCATAAAACTCACAAAATAATTTCTTCTTTGACGTCTGTGTCGAAATTATTCATTCAAAAAAATCCTATATGGATATGTAATTAAACTTTATTTATTATTTATTATAGAAATTATAAAATTTAAATTTGCGGAAAATAAGTCATTAAATATAAAAAGTAAACATCAACCATAGTAAATATATATATTAATATATATCCATTTATGAATAATGGATTAAATAGAAAAATTTACAAATTCATTGATTGAGGTTGATGCCCGTTAAAATATCAAAAACGTCACTCCAAGATGTTTGCAAATCAAAGTGTTTTTATGTCATATATACTTTTACCACAGTATTGAATAATTCATATCATATTGCTGAAAATTCCCTGAATCAATGCATACAAATTTTCAGCGTGAAGACGTCATCATTTCTGAAAAATGTCATCAATATTCATGGGAATTTCGAGCGATAGACTGATTGAGCCCTGAGCAAAAATGAAAGGAAAAGAAAACTCTTCTCGATCCAATATTTGATATTTCAAAGCTTATTCTTCATTTTGACGTTACGTTAAACGTCAATGGCGCTTTCTTGTGACGCCCCCTTTCAGGTTATTGTACTTTGATATCAATTTTTATACTCAAGATTAAGATAAATCATTGAATTTGAAAATATATTTAGCATCTTTAGATATTTAAGGCGATTGAAATTATATAAGTAAAACAATTTAAAATTGATTTTGACATTCCCGGCAATCATGATTTAATGAATTCAAAAACTATACAACCGATCAGCTGAACTTGTATTATTGTAACTATAAAAACATTGAAATATTATTAAATGATTATTTAATGATTATTTAATGCATAGAATATATACAATAGTATCTTAATAATGCTATATAGCTTGGATATATACTGTATTCGGCGTAGCTTTCAGAAATTCACAGCTGACATAGGATAAAACGAGGACCTTAAAAGCTGACAGAGCTGTATAACACGTCAATCATGGATCGCCAACATCAATGACCATTCCATGTTAATGTGGAATTACTTTGAATGTGTAAAGTTCTTGAAACGATTTTCATTTATAAAAACTTTCAATTAATATCCTTTAATTAAAATTTTACCGGCGAGAGTTTAAATTCACACTAAAATAATCGAAAATATTTTATATGATATCCGTCGGGGATCAAGCCCACGAACTTCAGTATGGTTAACAAACGCTTTAACTTTTAGCTTCACCTGCTTGACATATGCTCCAGTTTAGTAGCAGATATGAAAATGATTATTATGAAATTAGCATTACGCACCATGTTAGTTTAATAAAAAATCAACTAATTTATTAAGCATTCATACTACTAGTAATATACCTTTTGCCTATGAGAATATGATTGTGTAGTTGAACATACAATATTTATCACAAATTCACTTTAAGCACTAAGTACAACCTATTATAACAGCTTTATTTAAACATCGCAATTTTAATACGATGATCATTGACATGTCAATAAACGTTTTCATTCAATTCAGTTCATGCTACTATTGTACTCGTTTCAGTGTTCAGGAGGATCTAAAATTATTCTGCTACTTGCCCGGGGATTATGAAGATCCGACGCGCGCCATTTGCATTTCATTTTGTTCCGCGGGCTGTACGTAATACGGTAGTACGTCGTCACGTTCCGTGAAACAATGCGCCCCACTATGAGAGTCTGCGACTGCAGCGTTGCTTTAAATTCAGCATTAGCGGATTTAAAGGACACTTGCAGTTCCACGCCAGGAATAACGCATTGTGTTGGCGCTTAATCAGATTACAAACTGTTTTGTTGTAATTTACGTTTTTAACATATCAAATAGAAATATACGTTGTTTTCTCTCATCTCAGATTGCATTCAGTTCCGTCAGTTGCCACTGTTCATGTTTTGTCCTCACTTAAGGTCCACCTGAAAACATAATAATATCAACTTGGACTATAGACCTTGCAGGCTTGTAAATGCTCGATAAACGATCTTTCGTATCTTATATTTATTTGCTCGTCTGACACGCATATATAAAAATGTTACTCTAAATTTTAGATTTAAGAGATAAAACATGATGCTTGCAAGTGCTGTTTTGTTAGTTTTTACAGGTCGGTACTAGTCACGTGGGCGCCATTACTTCAATCGTTAGACGCTAGGTTAATTTCGGGCAGTATCTGTGACTACAGCCGGCGATCTCAGTTGGAGTCTGTTCATGACGTATCACATATACAGTATTTTTCCGTCGTGGGCAGACGACAAAAGTTTGTCAGTCTTAAGTTATAAATAAATTACAATGTGCTTCTCTAAAAGTTCTTTGCTTTGTGACCTGTTCCTCATCAATCCATACACGCGTCCCGATGACAAATCCAGCGAAGCGGAGTCGCTTTATGAAAACGGGGTATATCAATAATATATGTTGTTCCTGATGATCAACAAGGCGATCTACAGGCTCTTAAGGCTTGGAGCTTAGAGAGGCTCCCTCTATAATCTTCTTCGTAGTATCAATCCGGTGGATTGGTTTGCAGCAACAGAATCTTGCATCTCGATCTCCATTCCTCTCGGTCCTCCGCAACCCTTTTCAGCTCAGCATAAGCGCTACAATTCAGGTCCTCGAATACTTGCTGTAAATACTCCCGTCTAGGGCGCCCTCTACAGTTTCTACTCTCAACCATCCCCTCCACAATATCGTGAAGAAGACCATCGTGTCGCATGATGTGACCAATCCATCGGGCTCGCCTCTCTGAGATGATTCTTATTAGGTGCCTATCTTCCTTGATTATCCTGAGAACCTCATTGTTCGTGACGTGGTCTCTCCAGGAAATTCCGAGAATTATTCTGTACGACCACATCTCAAAGGCCTCTAGTCTTTTTTTATCACTTTCAGATAAGCACCATGTCTCACAGCCGTACATTAAGATGCTCCAAACAAGTGTTTTGGCAAGTTGCTTGCAGAGCCCCAAAGTTATATTCTTTGACTCAAGAATTTTGGCTTTTTTATTGAAAGCTAGCCTTGCTTGATGTATTCGACTGTTGACTTCTCTTTTTGTTCTGCCATCCCAGGTGATCGTACTTCCAAGGTATATAAATTCTTTTGCATCTTTTAGGGGTACTCCTAATATCCTCTATAATATCTGAGGAATATTTTTTGTCTGATATGTAAATCTGTTTTTTACACAAATCGTATGATAAGTTGAATGCGCATGAGGCATGTCTCATTTATGTCACTATAATCCTAATATCATTCCACTTCAAAAGTTGCTTAACTTCAGGGATCTAACGAAAATTGCGCTTATATTTTGTCATTGCCGTTGGTTTTTTTACCCTGTTTTTATATGGATAACGTTAAGCACTATTTATTCATATATATTACGACCAAGATATAAAAACAGAACTGTAAAAGGGAAAAAGTATATATCTGTATACTATTTGTAATGTATCTCAAAGTGAATGCTGAGAATATATATAAACCATTTATCGTTTTGCATGAGTTATATTCATATATTTAATTGATGTGTCGCCAAAGTGCTGCCTATGCAGCGATTCGATTACCTTTATCCTTTCTTTATGACTACGGATCTTGGCACTTCACCAAAAACCTATGAAACCGTGAGGAATATTGAAGTGAGGTAGTGGACATGATGGTCTTCTATTTTACGGTTGGTCCAGAAGCAAACGCTAGGTCATGTTCTTTGGATGATGCAGGAGATAAAAAACTATATCTTCCTTATCTTTAAGCCGGTTTCCGTACGTTCTGAAAAAAATCCACTAAAATTATACATACAATATAATCCCAGAAGCTTTGGAATATATAGTTGATATGGGATTAAGCTAAAACCACGATGGCTGTCATAACTTTGTGGCTATAGTTTCAAATAACCAAATTTTTCAGCTAGATATATGATTTTTTAAATATAAAAGTCCTTAGCAGAATCAAAAAAAAAACAATTAATTATTGTTTATTTGTGTTTAATGAAAAGAAAAAATGATTTCAATTGTTGCAACAAATTTCGTCATTTATAACGAAATATTAACGTTCACATTTCTTTGAATGATAATAATTGAAGTGCACTTACTTTTTTTAACTGCACTATTAGAATAATCGCCTCAGTAATACGTAATTCAGAAAAATAAAACAATCTTGTACCTGTTCATTTCACTAGACCGTCCACTCAGCAATAATGATCTTGTAGATAAGTACTCTCTCTCTCCCTGAAAAACGTGAATTTCAAAAACGCCACTTGTCTCAAACTTGCCATTAGTTAAACGCATTAAAGCGGATGAGTGCCGTTTATGTTTGATTGGATACTTTAAGTTTGCAAAGATTATTTTGGAAGTTTGTTTTATTTGAATGCATGCGAAAGAAATCTCATTTATTGTATGTGAAACTTAAATATATTTATGTTCATCGATCGTTAATATAAAATATAAGTTTAACTTATTACTGTATAAAAACTCCACTTAATACATAAAAATGATGTTAAAGAAAACTTAAACTTTTATTTTTGTATTAACGATCAATAAATATACTTTAAATAAAGTGATAAATGTTTTTGCTATATTAATTTCAATATTTATTAAATTAATTAATTTTGACATCCATTTCACACAAATCTACATTTTTATTATAATTTTTACTTCTAAATACATTTTCATAGAAAAAAATCATTTTTCTATTGCTTCAAATTATAATTGTATTTTCTGTAGTTATATATTTTTTTAAACAATTAAAAATATTACAGTATTATTAAAAATATGTGTTCCCATAGTTATATATAATTTGAATTTTCATTTTAAAAATAAATAAATGGTTGAAAAAAATCTTATTCATTATTAATACGCAGTATAGTTTTTGAAAAAACCTTGTAAGATTATGGAAAACACTATCAAAAATAGACCGATGAATTATTTAAAAATTTAAGTGAAAAAATTACTTTGACTACTAAGAAATCTTATGTACAATAAAATATATTTTTGCCCTTACTCTAAAATGTTGTTGTTATGATTTGTAGATTATTAAAAATTCAGATTGGATATTGTAAAATCACGATTTGTCAATCGTTGAGTGGACAGTTATTTACTCAAGAGTATAAAAAAAAAATCTAAATTAAGCTATATTAATAGTTGTCTTTTTATAGAGCTAAGAATCCTGTACAACCATTCATTTATTAATAAAATGCACTCAGAATAAATACACATCTTAAATAAATACACTTTTAATTAAATATACTCGTAATGAGCCCAGATAAGAGTGAAAAACATGACATTATATATCATAACAATGTTTTTGAGTTCGGAAGTAGCACGTTGCACGGGAGTGGTCGGGTAATACAATAGAGTGAATAAGCACCCAACGAGTCCCATAAATATATTAAATTACACGTCGTATTATCCGACTGGCAGAACAGCGAAAAATTGTCATCCGTACATTGGGGGATTGTTCAGGGGCATGGCGGAAGCTCCGCCAGTACCGACTTGACTGAGATAAAAAAAACTGTCACAGAGTAATTTCTTATGAAAGTCACCCCAGCCTGCGTCCGGTCGTCTAAGTGGGCATTTAAGAAGAGCCATCTTTCACGGATAATTCACTTAGCCCTGACCGAGATCCGCGCGGACAAAAAAAAGGAGAAGCACGCACAAGTCACGTGGCGATCTCTTGTGTGATTTTTGCCTTTGAAGCCTTCCAAGGCTGTGAAATATCGCGAATAATGCTTACAAGAGACTATTGATTGCATGCGGCATATCTTTGTATAAATAATGAAATCATTAAAAAAAAAATGCGTTTATGACTTTAAAAATCATCTGTAACTGGCATGTGTTATTTTGATAATTTTAAGTTAAATATAATTTATTATATATATTTTTTTTATTATACTTTTTCGTAAATTAAAAAAAAGTGACAAATAATAAAAAAATGTTAAAAAAAAAACATTAAATCCACAAACGAAAAGTAATTTTAATTACCGGTGATATAATCATATTAAGAAGCAACCACTTATGCATGCTTTAAAATATTCCGTCAGTAACTGTTTTTTTTTTTAAATCGTTTTTGATGTTTTTAAATTAAGAATGATTAAATAATGACACTTGCAATCATTCTCTGCATTCGTACATACACAAAAAAACATTATTTTTATACGCAGCATCTAGACATCACGTTAAGCGTCATACAGTCCAATAAAGTGTCCACTCTTGCGTGTGTTTTTATAATAAACTCTGTCGTATCTCTTTCAGTCGATCTCCTGAAAAACTGAAAATCGTTCGTTGAAAATTCAGTCAAAATATATCAGGCTCGCTTCGTTAGCTCGGCGGCGTCCATTGTTCCGATAGTTTTTGTTCGACTTTGATTATCGGCCGGAGTAATGAAGCGCGCAGGGACAAACCGCGGAAAAGCGAGGCTGAAAAAATAATCCGGCGCTGAAAATGAGTGACTGTTGAAGGCTTCACCGCATTACGCCACTTCACGTTTTTTGAACAAGAAAACCTTTTTAAAAAAAATTACATTCATAAATTATTATTTTATAATGACACGAACTTATAAAAAAATATCTAAATATACTTTTTTATATTTGGATAGTTATTACAAATTTAATCTAATTGGGTTATTATCAAAATTATCTTGGTTGTCTCAAAGTCTCAAGACATAAGTCTTGTACTTTGTAGTTAACATAAATGTACTCATCGATGCTCTGGCTGTTATATCTAACGTACGATTGAAATGAGGAAAATAGTCTCAAAAAGTTTTTTTTGCAGCTGTTTGTGACGACCACATTTTAGAGGAGTTGTTACAGAATGATTTTGATGATTTTTATTTGATGCTGGAATGAAGAGAGCATACAAAGCCCTACTTACATGAGTTAATATTTTTTCATAATTAGTTGGTGATACCAGCCATTCTTGAGGTGCAGGAAGCGCTGATATTCAACTTGTAATGGACAAGAGATAATAGAATGCCTGCGAGCCAATCAACGCACGCCCCTGGAGAATGAGATTACAATATCCAAGTTTTCTTCCTTTATTAGCCGGAATAGGTGTGACGGCAACCTCACTCAAAAGTGGTATGGATTAAATTGTTTCTAGTTACGGCTAATCTTTTAACAATAGATTAGCCTCAAGGGCATTTACTAACCAACGTCGTAGTTTATTAGCTTAATTTGTGTATTAACATTAGTTTTAATTTCATTAAAATTATCGTAGTGTTATTATATTATTATTTTGACTTCAGTAAAAAAACAACGTCAAAATAAATTTAATTTTTTAAATCTCTATCCAGTGTCATGAAAAAAAACACCAAACAGAAAGTTGCAACAAGGAACAACCTCATCCGCAAACTGACCAACACTCACTGGGGAGCCCAACCACCCCTTCTTCGTACCTCAGCTTTAGCACTTTGTTTCTCAGCCGGAGAATATGCGGCACCAGTGTGGGGTCGATCAGCCCACTGTAATCAAGTGGATACTGCCCTGAATGATGCATGCAGAGTCGTCACAGGCTGCCTCAAACCAACACCCATTTCTAAACTATAAACCTTGGCTGGTATCGCACCACCGAACATAAGACGCAAAGTCATATGCGCCGAAGAAATGCGTAAGGCAATCAATCAACCGTCCCACTGCTTGTATAATCAGATACCCCCAACACCAAGATTGAAGTCTCGAAGCAGCTTTCTGAAATCCACACAACCTCTCACATCCGGCCCTGAAAATGAAAGACTCCAACTCTGGCAACAAATCGCACCAGAGGATTTCATTACTCCAAAGGAAGGCCTCCCAACTGGCAAGAGCCTTGACTGGCCGACCTGGAAATCCCTAAACAGATTAAGAACCGGAGTTGGTAGAACAAAGGACAACCTCGAGCGGTGGGGAATGCTTCGGCAGGGAGAGACACTATTGTGCGACTGTGGAGACCTGCAGACCGCCTCACACCTACGATGCTGCTCCATGTGCCCAACAAGTTGCACATCTCAGGACCTAATGCTGGGCAACACACGAGCTATCGATGTTGCCAGATATTGGGAAAAAATAATTTGACGTCGCTGACACGAAGAAGAAGTCATGAAAATATTATTAATAACATTTTTATTTTTTTACGCATCATACATACAATGGATTAAACCAGTTTTGATATCTACGAACACTCTTCGCCTTTTTTCGAAATTCCTTCATTTTGCGCGTAATTTACTTCAAAAAATATCTAATTGCTGGTAAATAACTTTAAAAATGCGCTGAGTACAGGTAATTACAATATACCCGTAATTTATTTATTCAGCACTTATTAAACGTGTATAAAAAATGTAAAATTGTATCACCTATGTAATAAAACTAAGTGCTTTCCAACCCCATCACAGGGTACCCGAAACATGACCTCTTTGGGTGCGGAAAGAAGAGACGGCTCTTGATAGCTAGTTAGGTATGACAAGGGGTATGATCACTAATGACTTAAGTTTAATTGCTTTTTGGGCATATCAAATGCAAATTATACGGTCTTGCATTAATGCGAAAACAACATAAATATATTTGGTTAAAATTATAAGATACTTTTGAAGTGACTATAACTTATATTTACAAACTAGGAAATTTATGAAAATTTAATTGAGCTTTTGTAACTATTATCATATTGCAAAATTACTTCAATAATACTGTTTATTCTTAAAAAACACACACACATGAAAATATTGCAATATACCGTTAAAATCTTTGCTTTATTTTACAAAAATAGCTTTGTTATTTGAGTTTCATCATCGCTCGTTGGTATAATAATAATTTATACATTTTTCAGTGGATGTTTACAATATATTACTTGGCATAATAACATTTACACACATTTGATAAAAAATAAATCTCGTATGAAGGAGAGTTATCGCAAATTAATCACTTTATTAATAAAAACTTAATAAAATTATGGTTATCAACTGACAATACTTGGTAAAACTGCACAATTATAATTTTAAATTAATTTAATTTAAAAAAATAATAAATTTAAAATATTTGGTTTTGATTCACATTTATTTTAACTGATTACATGTTTCGGAACTAATTTCTAATTTCATTAGGAACTAATCACTTGTCCATACCTATATAAGCCACTGCCTGTTTTTCTGTTATCATTATTGAAGAGGGTCCCAGGGAGGCCGAAACATGTAGTCAGCTAAAATAAATGTGAATCAAAACTAAATATTTTAAAGTCATTACTTTTTTATTTAAATTTATTTAAAATAAAACTCTTAAAAATAAATATTTAATTATATTCCGTTCGATTTTGTGCGTTGTTGGATAGTTATCATCCAGGTTTTGGGAGTGTCGATTTAATCGAAAAAAATCTTCAAATTATCAGATCACATAGAAATATACCTGGATAAACTAAAGCTTTTATTTCTTAATTTTTTTGGACTCCTGCCTTAAAAGTCTTCAGTAACCATGTAAAATATTTTCTTAGATGATCCTTTAGGTGCAGGGTGTTTCAGATAGTTCTTCGACAGTGGCAAGTAATAAAATGGAGTGGCTACAAATTGAGGGAAGTTTTGTTACATTTTCAGTAATAATATTATTAAATATTACTTACACGGTACAGTTAAATCGTAAGTTATCAAGAACTTTCTATCAGAGTGTATGCACTAAAGTTATTATAACATTTACAGAAATATTATAAAAAACATGCCACATAAGTCGACTGTTACAGTAAAAAGGTTAAGTCTCTGGGACCCATTATCACAAGTCAAACAATAGACTTGTCATAACATTCCGGGTAATATTTTCTGCACGCTTACAATAAATTAAATAAAAAGACTTTTTCCCTCCGACTGCGTTCATGTAATATTTTTCAGGACTTGTTATTTCTTCCGGCCGCGCTGAAAATTTATTATGTTTTTACAGAGACCTGAAAAGTTTTTTCAGCCTAGATGGTTATTCATTTTCCGATAATAGAGAAAGCCTTGCGAATCGTTTCCTGGTTATTGTTTGATATACATCAGAAAATTAAATGCCTACTTTAATTATCGCGAATCGATTCATTTCCTCATTTTTTTTTTAAATATTTGTATTTTTTAACTATTATTGCTTTGGAAACAAACATGTTTACCTAATAAAACTAAAGCTATCAAAAATAAAATAATCCCTTTGCAAAAAAGTTTGTCTGAAAATACAAAATTTAAGAATAACAATATCACACATGGCATGGGTATTTATAAAAAAATACTGCTTTGTATTTATTAAGTTTAAGTAAATGCTGCACAGTCAAAAATTATTAAAATATTGCAACTTTTTAAACTTACAAGTCTTTTAACTAAAGCTGTTTTAGTAATTCCGCACCAGAAGATTTTCAAGTGCTTTTTTCAGAAGAATATATGTCACATAAAATCGTATACGGTTCGCTAAACCGGTGCCTTCTACTACTACATTGCAACTACAAAAATTTCATACTTGTAAGTTACTTGTACAATAAAAAGTACAACATTTTTTTTTAAATGTGATTATTTAAATATATATTTTTTTATTCGTGGCTCACATTATTTAATATATTTTTTATAGGTACATGATATATTTATTATTCAAAATCATATTAAGTATTTCTAGTTTTCTTTCTTTTTTGCCTCCCTGAAAAAGAGCTTAGTTTTATCAAATTAATATAAATAACTTACATACATTTTATTTTTTGTGAAAATCATTTTTTTAGGTGAAGTATATGTTTCTGGCTCAAATTTTCGTCATTTTTTATTTTTATTTTTGCTTCTTTCTATGTCATATATGCAATTAAAATATCGTTGAGAATTTCCAGTTCTTGAAATCCTATTGGGTGACAAACCAAAGGGATCCAAGTTAATCGACTTATAAATATGTTTTATCAAACGACATATTATCCGATGCAAATTTGGATATTTTTAAACAACATTTTAAACAAAATTATGTTGCTACTAGTTACATATTCATTTCGGTAATCCTGTTATCACAGTTAATAATATAAAATAGACTTCAAACATCTTTATAGCACGTAGCGTTCAACTCAATGGTTTTGTATGTCTGCATTATATTGCATGAGCATATTTAATTAATAATCAAAACAATTCTCTCAACAGATTATTTTATTTCATTCATCGTTATTCAAGCAAAACGATTTTTAAGATCATACAAATGTTAAGGAAATGTATATATTTGGTATGCACTAGCTTTAGCTGGGGAATGCACTGAGAAACAGTCTTTTTTTATTATTATTTAACGTAGAGTATGTAAAATTACTACAAATATCGGATAAATGTAATATTTTTGTCAAGTATCAGTAAAAAATATGTAATACTCGTAAAGGGAACTTGTTCTTTTATTGAGAAAATAAAAAGCCTCGAATATTTGTTAATAGTGTGATCACCAGAGTAAGTACATGTTTCAGCGAGTGATATTTTATATGACCGAAAAAATCTGGAAAAGTTATGTGTTTTCATCATTTCATAGTTCATATACTTGTCAATACTTGCCCAACGGCGTACAGATATTATTTATTTCTCTCGGCTTCAAATAAATTGGGCCATAAAGAGTGAAGTAAAGAAGGCAAGAAAAGAAGATCGATAAGAGAAAATATTGACTGATGGAAGTGAAAGGATTCTTTTGCAACTGTGTTGGTAATGGGGCATCGAGTTACAGACAAAATATTTATTATTTACTAACTAAGAAGTTTTTATTAATTTTTGACTGTCTTGAAAAATCTTCTATACGAAGCATCTGTATTTTCCCCAAACTTCCTTACAGCTGCAAATCTTTGCATCTAAACAAAAACTAATGCAGTCGTATTTTGTCTGCGTTCATTTTGAAAATATATGCCTTCGTAGAATACTGAAAGTACTATGGTATTTCTTTGTGTGGAATGACGATGTGAGGGAGCTTTTCATAGTACTGCTAGATAAGAGATGTTCTGAGGCATGTACTTAAAATGCCACAGAAGAGCATAACATACAGCTGCCTTTTTCATAGGCTCACATGGGATGGGATGAGGACAATGGCGCTTGATACATTTTTTTTTTGGTGGCATTAATATTATTGATGACCGTATGTTCTTAATGATAAAAAAGCTTACCTTACATTAAGCAAATTGAAAATTATTTTTTAAGCATCGTATTGATTTATTTTCTGTAATTTAAGGAAAACAATTTTCTATTTCTTTTTGTAAACAATTATTTTTAATATTTTATTGTCATAATTACTTAAGAAGAAAAAGACCTTTATTTTAGGAAAACGCATACTAGAGAGCATAACTGATGTAAACCGGTATGTCATTAATCCAGGACTGCTGGACGTTGCACGCAAGTAAAATTTGTTGTATTTATGCTTAGATTAAAGAGGTTACAAGTGTACGTTGATATATTTCTTGAAGATATCCAGATTATATAAAGGAGAAAGCACATTTATTTGCATAAATAGTTGAGGTATTACTAAAGTTCTTCCAGTGTGTAGACGACAGCTTCCAGTTCCGCTGACGATCCGCTCTACGGGCGTGTATCGGTTTTCCGCTCTTCACTAGACCATCTTCTCCCAGTTACTTGTAAGGTAACTAGTTACGCCATCAATCTGAAGTGGGCGGACAGCCTCATTTCTCCAGATTTCAGGCAGCCGGCGCGGCTTTACAGGAGGGTGGGAGGTAGAAATGAAACGCAAGAGATTCAAGTCTAAAACTGATTTATTTAACGTTCAAGTCGGTGCTTTTATACATTAATTTTCTGGTACCTACTTTTGCGGCCGTGGGAATAGTTTCGGTCGCACGGGTCTGTATTCCTTTCTTAGGGTTTTATTACTATACGAAACGTTCCTGGAGATAGGTAATCCCAGCCATAAACATCGGTTTATGTTTTTATGGCTAAAACTGAAACGTATCCCAGGTCCGTTCGCACGCTTTACTAAACAAAGGAACACTTTCTGAATATTTAATATTTATGACATCTTCCCGAGAATAGACGCATCTCACGCTGGCCAACAAAGGGCGACGTTTTTGGCTTATTTAATATTTATGGCCCCCTTTCTAACAATCGGTCGGGGCTCACGGACTGTTTCTTTATTGAAGGTCCGCCCGATAATACTCGTGGGATGCAAAGTATAATAAACCATCGAATTCCTATATCATTACAAATAACACATAACTATCAACAGCTGTCGTCTTCAGCGTGAGACGTACGTAACACAGTGTTATTAATATTAATACACTTTTATTCTACGGACTTCTACTGCAATTGTTATTTCCATCGCCACGTTTTATTTTAACATTGTTTCTAACCACAAGTTTATTTCAAGCACTACACGAACAACTCTGTTAAGACAGTAAAAATAAATGGTGCGATATTAATTTTCTCAGTTTTTTTACACTCTCTTGCTGCGAAAATATGGTTTGTGTTGCCTCAAATGAGTGATACAAAACTATAAGCTCGCAAGCTTATTTTATAAAATTTTGGACACATTGAAGTGTCATTAATTTACCATATTTGACATGTCCAGAAAATACATCTATAGTTAATGCTCTTTTGCGGCATCTTTAATGCATGTTCCATCCAGGTCCACCTTCTCCTCTTAACCGATTATATTATGGAAAGCTGCCTTGTCTTATCTGTATTCTCGTCTTTTGTCATAAAGTAAAACCATCTTGCTCCCAGTATTCTTCAAAGAAATCTTCTCTCAAAACTCATTATATGGCTGCATTAGCTCTTGGTGAGACACCAAGATTTACAGCAGTAAAAAACAATGGTGACGATACAGACGCTGTAAAGACTGTGTCGTAAAACGGTATGAGTTATAGCTGCATTTAACTGATATTACATGAGAAAGTAACAAGAGGATAGTTTTGTAGACGAGATATCGTTTTAAATTTATACATGTTTTTTTTTCAGATAAACGTACAATTATTTCTTTTCTTGCTTTCATAATCAAATTTTGAAAATAAGTGGACAATCCTCTAAATTAAGCACCATTGACGCGGATAAAAACTTGGACAGTTTACTACCTGTTGCTAATAGCGTTTCGTTGAATAAGTTGAGTCGTTCCTTTGTACCAAATAGTCCGGCTCATGTGAGCATCATGCTTATAACTCTATCTTCTTAAAATATATATGTGATCAACAAAACACCAAAATATAACTGGACTACTATAACCGTTGTATGTTCAATTATACGGGTTCCCACGTTCCCACTCTTGAGATCGTCCAGTATCACAAATGTCTTCAGAAATACTGTAACAATTGAACAATGCTAGTAAAAGAGCTGGAAAACGGCTATTTATGGTAATCATATACATATATATGGTATAAAAATAAAAAGGAAAAAATGGGGGGCCAAAACTTAATGATGATATTTCATTGCTGGCAAAATTAAAGGACAAATAGTATACTTTAAAAGTTAGTTCATCGCTGCTTTTACTTGTTCGCATACACACATTCGTTACCATTATTACACTGCCCGAAAGACGTATAATTTCCCTTTGTTTAATTTAATTGCACGAACATATTGGGCGATAGTGAGCGCCATAACGAAGAAAACCTAAACACACAAACGCTACTGTATTTTTATTTACCAAATCTCTTAACCACGAAGGGAGTTTAATACCACCTTGAACCACTGAATAAACGTAAGCTAGAGGCTTTAATTTTTCTGCGCACCGAAAGCTTCATGTGTTAAGCTTTTTAGTATGAACAATGTCTTTTGATCAAGTTAGTTAAATAATACAGTAGAAATGTTATTTTACTAAAGTATCATCTAAGTGAACGTAAAAGAAAGAATTTGTAAAATTAAAATTACTTAGCAAACGAGTTTTGTACGAAAATGTATAATATATTAAATTTAAATTTATTTTTAATGTAACTATCTCAACATTTGAATTTATATAGTTACAATACAAAATAGTTTTTCAAACATTTTCTGAGTAAAAAATTAAATACTGAAAAACCAATGCGTCATAAAAAAATGTTACCAGGGAACCCTAGTTTTTCAATACTTAATAATATCTCAAAAGGTACTGTTTAAATAAGGAAACTAAATATAACCTAACCGAGAAAAACAATTTGGAATAAATAATAGTATTATCTTCGGGGTACCGAAATTTCTGGGAATTAAATAGAATTATCGTCACAATTGAAGCTTTTTTTTCCCATCGTGGGCAGCGGGCCGGATGTGTGTCGTACATAGATCCTTCCTTGCTGAATCATTCAATTACGTTTGTTTTGACCCGTACTTCCGGTGCGTGTAAGCCTTCTGATGACGTCTTCCAATCCTACAACATCCTAAAATAAAGGCGAAACAAACAATAATCAGTTACATGTATTGAATTTCGACTACTAACTGTATTAACATTCATATTTAATTTAAATTAGAGCCGACCCCCTACAAGATGGACTGACGATATAAGAAGAATAGCGGGAGTGACCTGGATGCGGAAGGCGGAGGATCGAAAAGGATGGAGAATCATGCGGGAGGCCTACGTTCAACAGTGGACGGACACAGGCTGATGATGATGATGATGATGAAATTAGAGCATTTTTACAGTTTCACCAATATTTTCAGAAGATTTTCAATGTTTCATATGAATTGTTAATTCGTATTAGATTCAATGAAATATTTATTTACAGAGCAAAACCTTAACTTTCATTCCTTATTCGTTCAATATATGGACCATATGGTTAACAATTTAAGTTGAGCTCACAGGTATAATAACATATTTAAAGGCCTGTACTTCTTAGTTCAGTTACTAATTCAAGGTGTAGGCAGTTTAATCAATTGGCAGAAAATAAAATTAATCGGCGGTAGACTAAATATGCACTGTGTCAGTAAGAATGTGGTCAATTAATAAATTAAAATGGCAAAAATATATTGAATATTGGAAAAAAAATAATTAATAACTAACCCATATAATGGAAATCTAACCTTACCTAAACTATTATAATTACCATTCATGAATTATTTCCTGCCAATTTATTATTTTTTTACTTCCGATTGATATTTTTCTGCTGCCAAACAAAACAATTTAACATACCTTTTCAGGTATTTATTACTCACCGTTTTCTAAATAATTACTACCTTTTAATTAAATAAAATACTGCCAAATAAAAATGTTGCTATATAAGCTTTATAAACTTTTAAATATCAATATTAATTTATGTCATGTTTACTTATATTATTTATGTTGATCATGAACAAATAAAAAATTCATTTTATTCAAATAATTACAATACCTTTTATTCAATCATTTTAAAATACAACCAATTTCTCAGTCCGAATTTCAAAATTTAAATCAAATTTTGATCAGAAAACAAAATAAATAATTAATTTTAAATATAAACAGGCTTAGTAAGATTGGTTAGTTTGGGTTATGCAAGGTTAGGTTGAGTTGGATTATATAACTATGTAGAACATGTTAAATAAATCAAAATATTAATATTTTTATTTTATTTTCTGATCAACAAATAAATTATTGTGACTGGAAAAATACCAACCAAAAATGTTTAAAAACATATTATGTAAACAGTACGTTGATATTTGTTTATTTTTTCTTTTACCTATAAGAAATAATATAATATGATGGATTTCAATATACAAATAAAATATACACAAGGATGAACAAAATTCGTATTAAATGTTATTTCACATCGCGGTTTCATAGAAACAACATTTAAATAAAATGTATTCGAGTAATCGAATAAAAAATTGTATTTGAAATGTTTTTGATGATATGAGTATTATGTTTGATAAAGATGTGGCCTTTGTGATAGAATATTTGTTCAAAAATACTTCATTACGTTGATTCAGAATATATTACGATATCAACTTATTATGTTTTGTTAAATACTCGTATATATATATATATTTTATATTTACCCAAACAGCCTTCAGCGTTATATAATCTAGAACGTTTGTTGTGGATTTTATAACGATTATTATTATGAGAATGCCTTGATTTTATATATAAACTGTAAGTCTTAAAAGGCTGTAGCTTGGCACACATTTTATTATATATAGTTCATTATTAAGAAAAAGAAAATATGTAAACGATTAACTTTTAATGTTTAAAATAATGTCTAAACTAGGCACCCCCCGCGTGAAAATAACTTTTATATTAGACGATATTATTGAACAGTCTGTTCCCTTTACAAAAAAGGACATACTCTGGCAGCTAATTATAACTCCTAGGAAGAACAAACCATCTTTGCTTCGTAATACATATGAATAAATTATGGTTAAGCTTTTAATTGAATGTAAATGTGACGATTTAACGAATAAGTACACAAATGTAGTAATTTTTTACAAATGCACCAGAAATTCATGATATAAATATTAGTATCACCAAATAATTGGTCATTTAAGATAAACTTGTATAGTTTCGTGGTTCGTGAGCGTTTCGTTGCGTCTCGAGGTATGGAGCGTGTTTGCCTGTCCGTTGGCAGCGCTGTATTCACGCGCTTTGATGAGAGCAGTGTTACCACATAACTAACGTGATACTCGTAGTTTATCCAATTGTAAGTGAGATATACTCCTTTTATAATCATTCTTATCAGGAAGCTCCTACCTTGCGCTCAGCTCAGCCAGCGGATGTCTATTTGCTTCCGGCGCCGTTTGTCTCGCGGTCCGCGCTAATGCACTTGTTCAAATAACTTTATCGCGGGAGAGCTTTTTGCCGAGTAAACTTTGCATTTTATTTCCGCCGAGCTTCGCTTATTGTGACTGTAAATATTGCGCTTGGTGTTTGCCCGCACTGTCCCGCTCATTGGGACGGAGATTTCGCTACTTTGTTATGCTTTGAGACTGTCTTGCGATCGTTATCTATAGGTTATTTACGATGCTATTGTACGTGCACCATTTGTTTGTTTTAGCCAGTTGAAGCTTGTTTGAATTACATAGACTTAATTAAATTTAAAAAACGTCGTTTATATTATCACTGCGGAATTATTTTAGTTATATTTGATGTTGAATGCAGCATTATTAGATACCATATTTTATTACACGATTAAGAGTTGGGCCTAAGGTTAAGCCTTTAATATTATTGTGGTGACTTGACAATTGACATGTGTCGTTAAAAGCAGTATTCACTTATTATTAGCGATCGATCTTAAACATTCGTATGTTGTGTATGTGATATACTCGTGTATATCACAAGTATTACCCATTTTCAAAGCAGTTTTTTTTACTTGTATTGATAAGGTTTTTTGAAAGTAAAGTCAATTGTTTCGAAACCATTTGTAAATCAAATAACATCTTAGGTAAACAACTTCTTAGGTTTTCACGGCCAGATTTGATGTTGTGGTTTTTGGGTTGAGCCGTGTGTGAACTTTTTTCAACCAATATTTTGACCGCCATTGCAGGGGTCTTCTTCAGGATTAATAATTGATTTAGTTTTGGTTGGTTTATTCAGATTATATATTTCTTTTTTATTATATTTTTCTGAAGAAGACCCCTGCAATGGCGGTCGAAATATTGGTTGAAAAAAGTTCACACACGGCTCAACCCAAAAGCCACAACATCAACATCTTAGGTTTTCACGGCAAGATTTGATATTTTGGTTTGTGGGTTTAGCCGTGTGTGGTGATTATTTATTTTCTATATATCGACTGCCATTGCAGGGGTCTTCTTCAGGATTGATGACTTAGTGATATACATAAGATATATTAGATAGATGTGATATTTACTTATTTTAATATCCTTTAAAATGCCTTTATAAGAACTAGAATTTAAATCGAAAAGCGTAAGTTTTTTTGCGTATCTAACTTTTTTTTAAAAGGTAGACTACTGTCACAATTCAGCTTCCTAAGATTAAAAGAAACTTCTCATATCCATTTTATAGACAGAAACTATTGTAATAAAATAAAATAAAAAGTTATATGAAGTGGACGTAGAAAGCATTGAACAGATTTATAAATAGTGAAAGTGAATAATCTGCTCTATTTATTTTACCTGCTGCTCCTTTCAAGTGACTCGTGTGTCTTTACATTATATACGGAGTTAAACTATTTTATTTTTGACCGACACAAAAATAAAACACAATTAATTTTTCACATTACTCTTATAAAGCATGCGTAGAGTAAATTCTTCTCATTTCAAAAGATTCGGCTCTCTCATCATACCCAGTTTGTCACCGCTGAGAAAAACTACTTAGAGTAACAATAGTCATAGAAATACTAATATGTGTACACCACGCCGCAAGAAGTGGCAATATGTACAATATCTCCGGCACAAAAAAATATTGCATCATATTGCAGCAATGCTAGTGATCCAGGTTTTTCTTCGCCCGGGAGCTGGAAATAACAAGATCGTAAGACCAGAATATTACCGTCTATTTGGTTGGATATTGCCTGCAACACGCGCATCTCAACGTATGAAAGTACAACTCACTCTCTGGTGATATCCATTAGGGAATTCATCCTCTATTACTGGATGCAAATCGCGTGGTCTGCAGAATATGCATATTCGCCATCTTCCATTTGGGAAACTCTATTAATAATCAAGTAATCTTATTTGTAAATCAATTTTTTTACAATATATTAGTCTCGTATTACTGATTTAAAACACATTGATTTTGTGGTTTGCAATATTAATTTTTTTTTTTTTTAAGAATTAAAAAAAAATGACAAATTTTTAAATTTGTTATGCACACCTATTTAAAATGATGAAATAACAAAATAAATAAAAAAAGTATATGGTGATAAAAACCGCTAAAAAGATAAAAAGTTTTGTAATTAATAAAATTATTTCATCAACACGTTGCGTAGTTTTTTTAGAACTTTCCATCTATTTTCAGCATTATTTTTGTCTATTTTCTCATTTAATATTGACCTTTTTATCACATTTAAATAATTGTTATCAAACTTTGCCGATTCTAAATTATATTTCATAATTTTGTATAATTTTCAATCGATTTTCAGAACTATGAGAATCGTTGAAATATTCTGTAATTAAAACACTTTCTAAATTCATTTGAACTCAACAAATAACAAAAAAAAAGATAATTAATCAACATAACATTTGTTGATTTTAACTCGGAACGAAGTTTGCTGATATTTAATTAAACATGTATAAAAACCTTGACTTTTTTATTATTTTATAGTATTATGTAATTATCATCAGCACATAGTTTAGACTCTAGTGTGTTTTTCTTAACATATAAGCATGTTAGTCGTTTTTTTCACTCGTTACTTATGCAGTGTATTGTGGTTTAGCACCTCTGAAGTGCATAGTAATTCAGATATTAATCACATTGCATCTACGTGAGTGCATTCTCATGCATAACTAATCCTGAAGAAGGGCAGTGCACCGTACACCACAAGACCATGTTGCTTCGGTAGCATAAGTTGATGCTAAAATGTATAACATATTCATATAGGAATCAAAGCAATGGTATATATTAACGTTCATTTGGATGACCGTTTAAAGGTTAACAAAGAAAAAACTTATTGTTCATTAAAGTATATTAATCTTACAATAAATTACAAAATGTTACGATTTCAGTTATCTTTTGTTTGTTTTTATCCTAGGAATCAATTTATTCAAATAAGTATTAAATTCATAAAAATAAAAAATATTTATTGTATATTATTTTAATTATAGTCAGTTGTGTGCTGACGGCATCATTTCAAATTTTTTCATCAAAATGAAATTTCATTAAATAAAATGATTTAATAATACATTCGTACATTTTTTTTCTAATAAACATCACTAAGATTTAACCAATCATATCACGAAAACCACAAATAAACGTAATCTTTTTTTCAAAATCTTCAATAGTGAGCTTCCGATCAATCTTCGTCGAATAAAATCATGTCTTAACAAACAATACAGCAGACGGACATTTATCATAGAGGTTTATCGCCATTTCGACAGAAATAACAAATGGTGGAGTTATTTTCGTAAGCAAATATCCATGCGAATCCAAGCGGAACGTTTTCAGAGAAGCGAATTGCCCGAAATGATATTGTTTCTTAGAGCAGTGGTCGCCAAATAGTGTTGCTTCGACCGCTAATAGTCAGCGATAGATATCTCTAAGTTGCCATAGTGACAATAATTTAGGTGCAACAACGGACAATTGCGATTCAAAACCTTCTAAGCGCTTTTCTCTGTGCACATGTGTTTTAAAAGGTTTATTTGCCATCCAAGGTAGCGCTGAATCTTCATTTACAAATCATTCATTCATATACTTCCATATCCTCTCTCTAAATTGGAGCATATGAACATCACGAATCACCGCCACAAAAGTGTATACAATCATGGCGTTTGCCTTCTTCCATGTCAGCTCTGCTTCCTGTAGCTCTGTTGAGTACATTCTATGTATTAGCCAGAGCTATAGGATTGAGCGCTGGAATTCCAGATCGGAATCTGATTTTCTAGATGCCAAGATTCATAGCCGCGAAAAATAATGGGTACTCAAATATTACGCCTTGCGTATTTATGCTGTATTAACCTTATGCAATGATAATTATCATAAGCTTGTGTACGTCCACTGTTTTTATTTTTTCAATTTCAATTTTATTTCTTTCTTTTAGAAACATTACAAATACGAATATATTAAATACGATCCTGAAATAAGATGTAATATAGAGAAACAATTAGGTATTTACTATTATTAACAATAATTATTAAAAAGTCCCGAAGGTCGCTAAGCAGAAGACTCAGCGAAATTACTTTGATAAAAAAAATGTGAAGCTCATGTTGAAACTGAGCTTCTCTCAAGTGGAATATATCAATATTCAAGGCGATATGGTTAAGCAGTCTGATCGCTCTCCGAAGAGGCATAGTCTCTGGCAGGTTGAAGGTAGGCCTCCCTCATGAGTCTCCATTCTCGTTGATTCTCCGCCTTTACCTCCAGGCTTATTCCGCTTATAATGGTTAAAACATTCAAAATTTTAATTGGCGGTTCGTGAGATCGAAAAGTTCTCGATCGCTGTCTTGGAAGAATGGGTCCGAGGCCGTGCAGCCTGCGAATATAAATGCGAAAAATATGTGACCGAGAAGAGAAATATGTTTGACCCTAACATTAGGCTCCCGTCCGATGGAAAAGTCTCTTTCTCGAAGTCCGTAATAAGAAGGAGCTCCTATGTAATTTATAATAAAATTCGAGTATATCACGTATACGGGACGTAGCCAACCGGAAAACGGACGTGTGACTTTAATTTAGTCCAGGACCCGCTTGTTCTATGACCCTAAATAGTATGTCATGCCTGGGAATGGCGTGTTTATTATACTTCATCTTGATTATTGACAAATATATTTGTAAAAAAAAGTTACAGTCATGTTTTTGATAGTATACCTTGTTTTATGGCAAGATTCTTTATTTAAATTTTTGGGAGAAGAATATACATACTTGTTTTTTCAATAAGGTTTATCTATATATATCAATGGACACTTATACAAATGAATATTTTAAAAAACTGAAACCTAGAGAGTAGACTAAATAAATATATTTTTGGTTGAAATATAATCTTCATCAAGTAATACTTCCAATTCGGTAACTTCAAACTTTTTCTCAGCCCGAGGATGTTCTTCATCTTCGAGGTCAAAATCACCACGCTCGAATTGTTGAAACCATCTTCTGCATGTTTATTCTAAAAGAGCATTGTCGCTGTATGTTTCTATTAATATTCTATGCGCCTCAGCTGCTGTTGTCTTTCGGTGGAAGTATTGTAAAAGAATTCCCCGTAAAAACGGTTTAGTAGGCACGAATTCAGCCATTTTTTTTGCAATTTCGGACAAAAAGGTCTTTACACTCCGGCACTTAAATTAAAAAGATGTTTAGTGTAATTCCAATATTATTACAAATAGAATTTTTTTGAACCTTCTCAAATAAATAAACATATAAGTACATTGATTATATCACAAAATAATTCGATTAAGTGACGTAAGTTGAGGAATGATCATGGCGTTGGAAAAAGAAATTCACACGTGTCACAGGTCTGTGGTTCGAATCCCTGCGTCTTTCGTGTATTTTTCTCCAATCTATTGATGCCAAAAATTATAATTCGTATAAGATGTCGTTTGCTTTTAATTGGTATGTGTATCAAATAATTATTATTTTTAAATAAATGCGGGGTTTCTTATACTCAAGTTTTGTGTAAAAACTGTGTACTTTATGAGTAGAAGGCATAATATCTGACGAGCTCCCATCTGACAAAAGACCACATAAAAGTTGGCAAGACAGATGGATCCAAGAAGTGGTTACGACCCTTAAATAACAGGACGTCTATAAAAATAACAGCAAAAATAAAAATAAATATAATATTTTCATACTCAAGTCTATTCTTGAAATCGTTTTTCATCAATTTCACATTAAAATCTTAAAAAAATATGATTTATTGTTTTGAACACTGTGACATAAAATTTAACCAAAAAAAATATTTCTCAACAATCAATTATATAAATATTATACAAAATTTAAACCAATTATTGACACGACTGTGTATAATATTTACAAAAAAAAAAATTTGAAAAAATAAAGAAGAAAATAATAAATAGCGTCACCATTAATAAATAATTCATAAGCATTTCATACAAAAAAAAGAAAAAAAACTTAAAAGGCAAATATGTAGTAGTTTTTTAAAAGACATTCTCCTATAAATAAAGTAATGTTGCATGAAGTATCTGAACCATGGACCAGAGTATGCGAGATCCTTTATCGCAAAAAAGGTTCCCTTTTAGTTTCACTTTGTATAAATAGCGCAATATATTACATTTTGGCTGAGCCCATTTATAATGCAGCTTTTCAAGTTTTCGTTAAAGTTAGTTGCTAGAAATTCGTAAAAAGAACGAAAATAATTTGTAACACCAAAAAAATATATGTTTTTAAATAAATGCCCTTCAAACATTCAAGAGCTTACAAGATATACACAATTAAAAAACTCCAATTCAGCCAAAAGGTAGAATGATCGTCTTCTTTATCTTGGACAGCTCTGTTATTATTCGGTCTGAGTCTGTTCATGCGATACGATTAACCATCTCTCACGTCATTTGGATGTGATTTTTCCGGAAGTTGGATGCATAATGCTACCTCGTTAACAGTTAATTTCATTCTTTTTATAGAATACTTTCATACCAACTTTCTTGATTCCTTTTGTTTAGTAACACCTATTGATTCATCTTCTTCGACGTCTTCGACGACGTAAACTTTTCTTATTTTTAATTTTCATTCTGTAATTTGCTGTTAGTTCTGCTAAAAAATCTTTAATGGAAGCGATGTAACGTCCAGATTTGTCGGTGGTTCGTGGGGCTTTAAGTGTTGAGGATTGCAGCCTGTTTTGATGGAAAATAATCTAGATATCTGTTTGAAGCAATTGCAGCAACTGCAAGATAAGAACCAAACATATAAGATTCTTGAAAAAAAAAACACTATTCAGTGACAGATCACGGGTTGCCTGTTCACTTACGCATCTTGAGATAGTGGCATTTGTCATATTAATTTAATAAAAGCGCTTGCTAAACGTAAAAATTCATTTCAAAACTCAACCTATTCACAGTGATATGTGCTGAGTTAGTAAAAGTAGCAAAGATACGGTTTTTACATCACAACGTAAAGTACTATATTTTATTATTTTCTGTATTAAAAACATCGAATTCCAGTGTGCAATGCTGAGTTTTGAGATTTTCGAAGTATCTAGTTGTTGCCGAAAAACAACCTCACGTAAATAGAAGCGGAAGTATGTATAGCACCTGCGCAGGACACTTTGCACTGGACCGGAAGCAAAGCTTGCAGGCAGCGCAAATGTGCCTGAAAGGTAGTATTCAAATGGGGGCAACCTGCTGCTAGATCCTGTAAAAGCTCGGTGATTTATTTAACACTCTTTTTTCTTTTGGAGCTTTTACAATTTCAGTTCACAACAGTCAGTAGAGTAATGACATATACAGTTTTGATAAAAAATAAATATTTATTTTAAATTTTTGGTTAAATTGTAATAAGATTTAATGTTTATTAAAGAATATTTTATTAACGATTCATTTTGCATTTTTATTGACGAGACATAATTAAAAAAAGGGTTTATTCTTATTCCCTAAAGTAACTTGTATGACATACATGCCAAAAAAAAAAAAACAAAAATCAGCTCAAACATCACCTTAATATATATTTATAGTCTTAATGGTTCACACTAATATAAAAAATATATATAAAATATCATAAAGGTATGTTCGTTAATAAGTAAAAATACAAGATCTTTTCATAACGGTCAATTTCATGGAGTATTCTTCTGAAGGTAATCGTTTAATACATTTTGTATTTTTACGTTTTATTTCTATGCACATAAGATATGTTAAGTAGATATGAATTTCATACTTTGTTTTAATATGAATCATATTAAGTTTTGTTTCACTTGATGGAAGACTACAGTTGCGCGATCTATGTAAGCTTCTTCAGTTCCAATGTGCACAAACTCACTTGCAGTCTTCCATCATGTGATACAGTGCTCAATGTGATCCATATAAAAACAATTTTTGAAATTCTTATAAATTTTATATTTAAATGGATCTCAAAGTGAATACTAAGAAAATAAATAACATAAGTTCGTCGCTCGACACTCAAACCGCGCGGACGTCTTGTCATCCTACCTACAGGATGGCCCGTAGTTGCGATTGTGACATCACGCAAATACATCGTCGCTTAGACGATCACCGCTTGCTGCTGGAGCGGCTCTTAAAGGCTGTTGGATGCGGGAAGGAGGATACACCAACTTCCGTTGGTGTGGACTCTCCACCCAACCCAACAAGTCTGCCGTCTTCCCGCAGAAGGCGCTTGCCTAGGAAGTGCAAGGAGATTCCGGCTACCTTCGCGGAAATTGCTTCCAGTCCTCACCATTTTTCACCATCACTCAACTGTGACAGCAGAGACTCCGACCCTGCCGTCGGTGAAGCCGGTACTTCAAATAAAGCTTTCAAAGAAGAGGAATCCTCGGAGTGTGCTATGCATGGAGCTCCTGCTGTTCTGAGTAGGGCTCCCAAGAAGGTCCTCCATCTAGTGGTCCGAAAAACTGGAGGCCCGGAATGCTCTCTCCATGGATGCTCTTTCTCTCCCACGAGCAGTCTTTCCAGGGAAATTTACCACTCGGATATGAGTCGCGCCTCTTCTGATGGGGAAAGGCGTCAAGCACGTTGGGTAATCCGCAGTTGTCCAGCTCCTTCGAAGAAGGTTACCGGAGTGAAGATGGCGTATCTTCACGCCAAGGGTCTTCACCCGGATACAACAGCTGATGACTTGCAGAGCTTCTTGGCAGCGACCGCTGCATTCAATCCCTCTTGCATGACCATCAAGAGGATTATCAGCAGACGTACGCTGTCAATTTCTTTCAAAGTCGGGGTCATCGCGACTTCGCTGGAGTCTCTCATGGAGCCTGAAGTGTGGCCTGAAAAGACCATCGTTCAACCCTGGATACGCGTAAGACGAAAGAATCGCAGTGAACAGTGGTTGAAACCAGCTTAATTGAAGATATTGACATATTTGGTGTAATATTACTTCAGATTCAGTGCTGGCGTTGATGCAAAATATTAGACGTTTTATTTTGTGACAATAATGCCTTGTTATTTGTGTGTCAATCATGATATACTTATGACAGGGTTTTTATTGTTACAAGTCAAGCTATTTATCTTGACTCTCCTGACGCTAGTTCTGAGTGTGAGGTCATTGACACTAAATGTGTCAATAAATTTACATCGCCACACTTATGGTTGTATCTACTTTAATGACGCATTGAAATGTTACCAATTTTGTAATTTCATTTAAGGAAAATAAAATAAACTGTCAATTAAAATTAAAGTAAACTGTCAATAAGATATGTGGTGTATGCAATCAGTTCGATGTGTTAAATGACCACAGTATGCTAGCGAAATAAATCAAAATCCAAACCAGCGTCGGCGAAAGCGCGATGCAGAATTCAATTTCGAGAGTTGACACTTTAAAAGGTTTTATGGAAACCATTTGTAGGAGCGAAAGCTTGCGCTGAAGATATTCTACAGTAGATTAATGATAACGCCTGGAAGAGCGCCATTCAGTTTCCTGAAATTTCCTGAAGGAAAAAGCGATGGCCACGGAGGTGTCGTTTCGGTAGATCGCCTGCCGGAACTGTTCGTAGGATATTTCTACGAATTGCATGAGAGTGTACTTTGAAATGTAAAGAGACTCTCCGAATTGATTCTAGTGCCCGTGTTAAGAAATAAAAGCATGACGGATAACGCCCCCGGTAAGGAAAATCTTCTTGTAGATTTTGCAGTGCTTTCAAGATAATGGTATTGCTCGCTTTACGATTAGAGGGTGGATCATCGAGTCCATGACATTTTGAATAAATATTTTTAAGCAACAAAAGGAATAATTTAAAGTTGTGCATTTTCAACTCAAAACATTAAATTTATTTATTCTTTTGATTTATGAATATATATTTAACTTTTCTAAGAAAATATTTTTTATGAGATCGCCAAAATTTGGGTTTAGCGCAATATTTTTTATTCACAAATTGACTTGCTTTATACTTATATTTATACATTTTTTTAAAACACTTTATGATTGCACACCATACATTTTATAACATAAATTATAATGTTTTTTTTATGATATGACGTGTTCCTAATAGTTCTAACATGTGTCACGTTTACTGTGCGACAAGGTTTTAATAAAGTTAACCCAACATGCTTTGTAGAAGTCCATGTTTGGAGTGTCTCTAAGAGAAACGAGGATATATAAACTCCAGTAGGAGGCACAACTAAAATAATACAAACATTCGAGTGGCAATGAGAAGGATTTACTCGTCAGCTGAAGAAACGACGGTCGATGTAGAAGAAAAGTGTTGGAATAGAACCCAAGAATTGATAAACTAGGTGTTGACCTTGTCCTTAAAGGTGCATTGAAAACATTGGAAAAATAGTGGGATGAGGTTGGACACGAGCTGAAGATGATAATGACTGCGATTAAGTGTAAAAAAAAATTTTTTTATTAATATTAAGTAAAAACAAACCAAGAGTATGGTAATATTCGCAGTATTCGAACAAGTGCATTAGCGCGTACTGCTAGGTAACCGCACCGGATGTGGAGAAGCTGTCGTTAGCGAAGCCTTGTATCGAATGAGTGAATGCATAAACGACTAGCTAGAAATTGCACGGTTTCTAGGAAATCGCTGCTGAAAGCTCTTTAATGCTTTTCCGTAACAAGTTTATTTGATATTTGAACTTTAATTAATGTTTATTTAAATTTACATGATTAATTTTCTTTGGATTGAATTGTGCAATTTGTTTTTTATTCTTTTCTAGATTTGGTGTAAGATTTGTCTTATTCTTGAATACAAAAAACTTTGGGATGCACCAAGCAAAGGACATAAAGCAAATACCATCTTAAACGACATTTAATTTCTTATTTAATTATTAATGAGTCTCTATAGAATGAGTATAACCAGATAATTACTCATATTTATTCCATTGTACTTGACGTTGAACAAAAAAAAAATATTTTTACTTCCTTTATTGTTTTATATAAACATTTTATGTTTTTTTTTTGAAAATCATATAAGATACTTGTTATACACATCAGATTTCATAAAAATGTTTGAAAAAATGTTTCTTTCAATATTTTAACTACAAATCCATTCATTTAGTGTATATTCTTGCTATCGATCAAGTTTAAGCTGTATTGGTACATTTTTTTAGTAGTCTGACTTGTAAAATATTATTATTATTTTTATTTGAAACTACTGAGCTTAAATTAAGAACTGGAATTTATAAGTACCTCTTGATGATAGTGCCATGTCACCAACACTGTTAAAGTATATGAATTTTTTTTAATTTTTATTAGAATATTATTTTATTATTTCAATATTCTAATCTACTTTTATAGATCATTGACTATATTACAATATTATTATTAATTAAATATACATATACTATACATAAAAATCTTTTTTCAACGCGTCAATCCAAGCACAAAAATAACGGCAGAAGCGGGATGCGAACCGCGGACCTTGAAAACCAACTATGCCCAGGTATTCATACCGCCCGGCAAACTGCGCCATTGCTATGCCTAGACTGACTCGCGTTGAAACTAGTATTTATATCATTGTTATCATCGTACGATAGATGTCGCTATAGTATATATTCAAAGTATGTATATTTTTATTATTATTCAATCAGTCTTCATTTATTTACAAGCTTAATATTATTACTTTCCGACAGTCTATTTATTTTAGTAAGTACCACTCGGGTCTCGAACCAAACTATAGACTGAATGGATGAGAAACGACTACTTATAGTTCCGACTCGGACTTTATAACCAATCATTTACCTGTGTTACTGATGAATAATTTAACCTTCTTGATATTGTCTCAAGGAGACATTATTATATGATTTTTTTTAATTTTTATTAGAATATTATTTTATTATTTCAATATTCTAATCTACTTTTATAGATCATTGGCTATATTACAATATTATTATTAATTAAATATACATATACTATACATAAAATTCTTTTTTCAACGCGTCAATCCAAGCACAAAAATAAAGGCAGAAGCGGGATCGAACTGCGACCTTGGAAACCAACTATGCCCAGGTATTCATACCGCCCGGCAAACTGCGCCATTGCTATGCCTAGACTGACTGCCGCGGTTCGCATCCCGCTTCTGCCGTTATTTTTGTGCTTGGATTGACGCGTTGAAAAAAGAATTTTATGTATAGTATATGTATATTTAATTAATAATAATTCTGTTAAAGTAATTATTTATTAAGACTCAGTGGTTTCATACAAGGTTTTACTTTTTTATTCCTTTATGATGACAAACCACAAAGTTTCTGTGTTCTACTGGTTTAATTTTAAAAACATTTGTGCGTGCTTGTTAATATTGTATTTTAACATTTTTGTATCATTATATTTATGCTTAGTAATAAGAAAAATATTTTAACTAAAAACCTAACACTGGATTCTTCAAATCGCATTATTGTAAATATTTTTTGTAATACTGAATAATTAAATTACCCTTTAAGACATCAGAGAAAATCAATATAAACAGGAGGCATCAAAAGCAATCGTTACAATAATACTCTTCCGAATGCAACACAAAGGTTCTGCGGGCTTTTCATTCCCCTGTGTCTCGATCCAATAAAATCCACATTCGAGGCTTTCCTTTTTTCTTGCAAACTAAACAAACTTCGAGAAGAAAGATTTTTAATACATGCTTCAACTGAACTAGTTAAATCAGTTACCTGCTCAATCACACGGTATTTAAGGCCTTAAGTTTTATGTTAATCTTCTTATAATACATTTTATGACAACTTAATTTACCTTAGTTAACCTCTAGGGTTATAAATAAAACTGTACAAAAATATCAACAATCCATCCAAAAATGCTTTGGATACTTCAGCTGACATATATTCAAGTCCGTATGCTTCTGCCCTGGAATCATTTAATATATGTTCTCAACCTTCCAGTACAGAAATGTTTTAGGACAAGACATGGTCAATGTTCCGGAACCGAGGTCACGGTCCCGAAATGACGGCATCAGCTTAAATGGTGATGCCGGAATACTAAGGTTCCGGCACTGAGGATAAATCCAAAGACCGGAGTTGAGTTGATACTAATTTATTTGATGAGAGACCTTTTTTTATACCCACGTCTACGACATGAGTAAGCACTTACAAAATTAATATTAATTCATTAAATTTCAAACACCGCAAATTCCTCGATACCTGTTGTTTTGGACCTTGATCCCTTCAATTTACGTAGAGTGGCAGATTATTGCGATGGTCAATGCTACGTGACGATGCGTCTGTATGAATCTACAGATCCCATAGAGAGTTTGATTGTAATAATTACTTGGAATAAGACTTTTGGAGGTTTAATACAAAATGATTATGTTCAAAATAACGTTTTGAACAGTCAATGATAACTAAAATAACTGAGTTGGGGATGTTTTTGGTGACCATATGTTTCTTATATGGAACGGAATTACAAAGAAAGAAAAAGTAGTGGTTCTTCAGCTATATTTTCTCAAAAATAATCTCATTGCATTATTTGGCAGTGTTTTTTTTTTTTGCTTTATATATTGTAGACGAAAATATATACTTGTCACTATCGGGTTTATTGGAAAGTATGCAAAGCGCTCTGAAAGGGTTTTAATGTTCCCCTTTATGGGTATTGGTCCCCTTTCTTCAATAAGACTCTTCACTTGATTTGCCTTTCAGCAATGATTCCACTAAAAAAACTTCATTATTTAAGAGAAAACGAACGTAACAGTCCCTTATTCAGTTTCTTACAAATTCATTTATAAATTTCAATAATATAGTTTATTTTAATTTTATATAGTGATTTTCTATTTAATATATGCATTTTTTTGAAAGGTTGTACAAATGAATCCTTAAGTATTTTTCATAAAGCCATGCCTATTTTATTTTTATTCGCATTTAATATAGATTTCTGATTATCTTTAATTATTTTTTTCTCGATTAAATTGTTATTACTTTTTGAGGAGATTTATTGCATAAGTTGTCAACAAATTACAACTACACAGTTTGTTCAGCTGCCGTTGTCTACAGTTTTGTCTAAGAAACCAGTTTATCTACATCATATCTACAGAAGTCCACCTGGGAACATATAAGTCTCCAATGCTCTTTAGTTCCGAAATCCAAGAGACGGCAGCTTTTATATTCGACGAATATTAAGGTTTTTATATGAAAGTAATTTTTAGAAGATAAAATGATAAAGCTGAATCTTTTAAGACCGGGACTATTTTATCTCAAGAGCCAGTTTTAAAATGTGGTTATCAACAGGCGGTGGCACATCCAAGTCACTCATAATTGATCACGAACTGCACTTACAATGTACCGTCGTTGGTCAACGATTTCTTATTACTCACATTAAAAAAACTATTTAAAACACAAACATAATAATGTAGAGCACTCTAGTCGTATTTCACGCCATTTCCCGCTATAATATTCTTAAAGAAGCAGGTCACGTACGGAACTAGCATATTTCAAACTCCCCCGCAAAAAAGAGCTTTGAGGCCCCTAAGAGAGGTCCAACTTGCCGACCCGTACGTTTATACAGTGATCCTTAACTGATGGCTCTACAAACTAAGTGAACCGAGTTTCACTAACACATTATACAGATTGTGCTGCTCTTATGTTGTACAAAAAGAGTAGATGATATCTTTACTTTCGCCACATAAGAAGACTAGACAGAAATTATACATATAAAGTACTCGGTGGAGCTTCGGAAGGTAGAGTTGATATGTGATGAGAAAAGGATCATAGCATCTGGCAGAGCTGTGTGGTGACAGTTTGTGATGACTGTGTACTTATAAAAAGGGAATGTATATAGAATTGAATAATTAATAAATACATTCTGAAGATGGCTCATTACTGAATGAAATAATTATAAAAATCATTTATTTAATACAGTAGAAACCCAAGCAATGTGTTGGTGTTAGTTATATGGTTAAAAAAATATTTTTATTTACTAAAAAAATAGAGAAAAAGAAAAAAATGTTTAATATTAATGACGACAATCTATATAATAACCATTTTATGACATGCAGTAGTGACACTACATGTAGTAGTATGACATGTAGACATAGTATTAAGTGTATGGATTTTTTAATATTTTTTTGAATATTATTTTATTATTTCAATATTCTAATCTAATTTAATAGATCATTGACTATAGTACAATATTATAAGTAATTAAAAATTAAATATTTAAAAATCCATACAATAATGTCACCTTGAGACAATATCAATTAATTTTTTAATTTTTTATTAGAATATAATTTTATTATTTCAATATTCTAATCTACTTTTATAGATCATTGACTATATTACAATATTATTATTACTTAAATATACATATACATTTATTCACAAGCTTAATTAAGCTTGTGAATAAATGAATACTGATAGAATAATAATAAAAATATACATACTTTGAATATATACTATGGCGACATCTGTTGTACGATAATAACAATGATATAAATACTAGTTTCATCGCGGGTCGGTCTAGGCATAGCAATGGCGCGATTCGCCGAGCGGTATGAATACCTGGGCATTGTTGGTTTCCAAAGTCCGCGGTTCGCATCCCGCTTCTGCCGTTATTTTTGTGCTTGGATTGACGCGTTGAAAAAAGGAATTTTATGTAAAGTATATGTATATTTAAGTAATAATATCAATATCATTAATTTCATAATGTCTTTTTTCAATTGTATTACCCACACACAAATACAACCTATAAATATGTGTGTAGGAACTAATTAATTGTCCATGCCTATATAAGCCAATGCCTGTTTTTTTTTTTCATTATTGAAGATGGTCTTCAGGAAGGCCGAAACATGTAATCGTTAAAATAAATTGTGAATCAAAACTAAATATTTTTAATTTATTATTTTTAATTAAAATTAATTCTAAAATTATAAATATCAAGAAGATAAAAATTTTCATCAATAACACAGGTAAATGACTGGTTATAAAGTCCGGGTTGGACCTATAAGTAGTTGTTTCTCATCCATTCAATCTATAGTTCGGTTCGAGACCCGAGTGGTACTTACTAAAATAATTAGACTGTCGGAAAGTAATAATATTAAACTTGTGAATAAATGTGGACTAAGTGAATAATAAAAAGTAATAATATATACACAATGAATATATTCTATAGAGACATCTATCGTTATATGATAAGCAATGGTATAAATAAAACTTATTCGTTGCAACAGTTCGGGCAAATGTTGGTCGAGTGGTCTAGGGTAATGAACTTGAACAATGTTGGTTCCAAGGTTTGCTTTTCCGCCTCTGCCGATATTTTTTCTGAATGAATCGAGGCGTATAAGAAATTTATTGTTTTATTGTACAGGTATGTACCTGTATGTATATATTTAATAAATTATAATATATGAAGTATAGATGATTGCTAATATATATTTTTTTAGTGATCTTCTTCATATTATTATCTTTAAATGTTGACGATCGCTTCATTATAATATGTTCATCGTATACACATCCTTACCAAGTTAAAGTACAGAGGAACAGTGCGACGCTTTGAGACGAAGGATAAAGTAAACAATGGAACAATCTAATAAAATATTAATGCTTTTGAAAAAAAAAACTTTTCAGTGCACAACAGTAGCGTCACTTTGAAATTTCCGAACAAAACTGAAGTCATATTTAAAACTTTGAATATTTTTTAATCAAAAATTTTAAAATCTTCACTTAATTTCACATTTACTTTTAATTGGAATTACATGTTTTGTGGCTGTACTTCTTTATCTATAGCAGCGGCTTGAATGTAAACGTACAGTCGATAATATAAGTAAGGGAAGAACCTGAATTGATCAATAGTTGATACACACATATTTACAGTTATGTGTATATATATATGTGTAGGATTCATAGAGTTGAATTCAAAAAAATTTCAAATTCAATTATAACAATTTAAAAAAAAAAGGAAGTAAAATCCAAGTTATTGTTTATATGAACTTTTGTAAAACTTGTAGTACTGAATGATATGGGCTTTGGGCTGGCTATACTGAGAAGGTCTACAGTGCACTCCGGGTCCAGTATAGCAACGTCTTCCAAAAATTGTTGGGTCTGCCGCGATACTGCAGTACCTCAGGCATGTTGACGGAGGCGCGAGTGGATGGCTGCCATGCCATAATAAGGAAACAATGCGCTTCTCTGTGGGCGTCCCAACGCAATGGTCGCTGTGTGGGCGGATAGGTGGGACTCAAGGTTGGAGGGTAACTGGATGCGCCTTCACGTGGCCATCCAGAGGGGATCCGGTGCTCCACTCACTGATTACTACTATAATAATAATGTTGTGTATGTGAACATGCCGATTTATATTTTCTTTCTGTTCTGTTTAATTTATATTTTCTTTCTATTCTGCTTAATTTATATTTTGTTTTTTCTGTATTTGCTTGGAATTATTGTATGTGAAATTTTGGTTATGGCACTATTGGCAAAATAAATAAATGTTATTATTGTTTTTATTATTATTATAATATAAAATATTTTTTTACATATTGCTTATGCAAATTTTTTCAGATTGATGAAACACTTTTTTTTTCGTCATACGAGTATCTATTTTTTCGTCATTAAGTAGTATCGAGTAAGCAAGAGAAGTCTCACAGTGAGTGTTACTCTATATGCCAAAATATAATGTCATATTTAATATATAAAATGACATACAACCTTAATTTTTCATTTAAAAAAATACATTTACAGTACACTTCAGCATAAGCAGCGTTGCTAAAAATCTCTTCTACAGTAGCTGAATTTATTAAATAAAATATAGGTGTTATATAAATGCGGGTATTTTTATTTTTATTTGAGGCATGGTTTTGTTTTTGCTAAGTGAATGGGTTATTTATATGTGCAGGATTTAATAAATCGGTAGATTTTACGCCTACTAAAACAGGCGACTGCATGGCACCAATAAAATAAAAAAACTGCTTGATTTCTGTGTTTTTTGTGTATCGACTTAGAAACATTAACTTCTTTTACAGTCCTACTTTGTAATTTTAATAATAAAAACAGACATTCATATTGAATCATTAGCGGGAGTAGCCTGGATGCGGAAGGCAGAGGATCAAAGAGGAGACTCATGCGGGAAGTCTACGTTGAAAAGTGAACAGACACAGGATGATGATGAATTTATATTGAAGGCATTTAATCATTTCAAAGGTACGTCAAATATAAGATGTCAAATAAAATAAAATCTAATATACATACGAGTAGTATGTTAACTTACAAGATTTCAAATTACAACCACTACATATTTTGTCTGATTAAATAAACTCTACAGAAACCTTAAGTACACTTTGGTTCAGGGTTTGATAACGTCAGGCTAATCATTCGATCTCATTAATGATTATAATTGACAAATACGTAAATCTGCCTCGAATACTAAAGCCAACGTCCCTTAGGTCCTAGAACCCCCGCTCTGGAGAACTTCAAGAGCCAAATATGTATAGTTATAGTTTTATACACAAGGTTGGGACAATATCTACTGACAGGCAAAAATATAAGGTTACCATTTACTTCAGATATGGAAAGGATACGGAAAAAACACATTAAGCTGTAATCCTTTTGGTCTTAAAATATAATCAAATTTCAAGTTATTTTTGCATCGGCTCAAAGTTTTTATCTTCTCTAACTTTTCAAGCGTCGTAAATTGTATGTAGAATATTAACTCCCACATGCGAAGGTTCTTCATGCTTGAAAAGTCGTACAAAAGAACCTCCAAAGCGGTACGAAGAACTTTAAAATATTAGATAGAATCAAATGTAAAAGTTCTTGGCCACTCATAGAAGAGATGTTCTCCTACGCAGAGTAAATACGTACATCATCGCACAAGTTTTAAAAGTACGAGTACATTACAGTTGTATTCAACGAATATACAAGTATACATTTACGTAGCAATATAAATGTATTTTTGAAAAACCTTTCTTTACTTAAAAAAATATAATCCATTGAATTCGCATGTCGAGGTATAATAAGTCTTCAATGTTTTTACAAAAAAAAAATAATGCAAAAATTGATTTATCTTGTTGTACAATGATACGTTGAGTTACTGTAAATAAAATTTATATAAACGAAATTGCGATCTCATTATAACGGATATTTTTTTTATTTAGAATCAAAAATAAATAAAATAATATATTCCACAATATTAATTGGATGATGACATGTTCCAGCAACATCAATTAGCAATTATCAAGTCAATTAAACAAGGTAAGTGTGCAAGTTTATATAATGGAAAGTGTGAGTGAGTATTTGGGTATAGGTTGTAAGACGGATATATCTTAAGTATATAAGAATTTCTTACCTTGTTTTCATATTGATCATATTTTGTGCGCAGTTTTACTTGATGGAAGACTGAATTTTTGCCATAGTTGAAAGATTTTTAGTTCCAATGTGTTAAAAAACACGTTGCGCACATTGGAACTAAAGAAGCTTTCGTGGATCGCGAAACCGAATCTTTCATTAAATGAAACAATGCTCAATGTGATCCATATTTAAACAATCTATGATATTCTTTACTATTTAATATTAAAATGGATCTCAAAGTGAATGCTAAATATATAAATAACATGTATTTATCAATCCAATAAATACTGTGCCTTAAAACTTAGGCGTTTAACCAATGCATCCTCCCTGTATTAACTTATGGCGCAGAGACGTGGAATCTGACAGCAAGTCTTACCCTTAAAATAAAAGTCACCCAGCGTGCTATGGAGAGATCCATGCTCGGAGTGTCCCTAAAAGGTAGAATCCGAAACGAGGAAATACGCAGAAGAACTCAAGTAGTGGATGCTACCCAACGTATAGGCACACTCAAGTGGCAATGGGCAGGACATATCTGTCGAAGAGACGACGGTCGATGGGGAAGAAAAGTATTGGAATGGCGCCCAAGAACTGGCAAACGAAGCATTGGCCGACCCCCTACAAGATGGACTGACGATATAAGAAGAATAGTGGGAGTGACCTGGATGCGGAAGGCGGAGGATCGAAGAGGATGGAGACTCATGCGGGATGCCTACGTTCAACAGTGGACGGACACAGGCTGATGATGATGATGATGATGAAATAT
Source organism: Glossosoma conforme (assembly GCA_022606575.1). NCBI lineage: Eukaryota > Metazoa > Arthropoda > Insecta > Trichoptera > Glossosomatidae > Glossosoma > Glossosoma conforme. The sequence goes on from JAGTXR010000001.1 coordinate 1,790,138, forward strand.
TGTGAAATAAATCTAACAAAAATATTTGTTTATATTTGATATAATAGAATTTCACCAGGAATTATACATTGAAAATAAACTAGTTCTAGAGTTTATATAAATATGTTTAAATCCTGAAAATTAACCTGTAATCAATTTATTGTATTTAATGCAATATTTTAAATATATTGCTTAAATACCCGTATATATCACTTTCAACACAAAAGCTCGTACTTTTACACTTGATAATTTCATATACCTGTATGTATAGAATTTTCATTGAATATTATGTTGAATTTTTACTCTCGGATTACACAGAAGTAGCTTAAAATATACACCTACGAAGACGCCTAAATGAACGTTATCGATGTGTACGATATTCACCGGTCGGTCATTCTCTATGGCATTACTTGGAGCGATCGAACGTGCTTCACTAATCCCTAACGAACTACCGGTCACTTGTCAGGCGATAATCGCCGGGCGTCCCTAACGAGGCAACGCTGGCATCGCGACGCCCGCGACTCTCAGCCAGACTAATTAAAGCTTACCGATCATAGGCGCAACTTTCTGCAATAATCCAAATCTAAAATTAAAGACACTTTATTAAATTAAATATAAGAAAATAAGCTTTTAAAAACACATTTTTTATATAATACTGATTTTGTGGACAATCTTCTTTGATAAGGCAAAAATTCAATGTACCTTGTTTTTCTTTTTAAAAAAATTAAACAATTTCATAATAATAATTTATTTATTACTTAAATATACATATACTATACATAAAATTCTTTTTTCAACGCGTCAATCCAAGCACAAAATAACGGCAGAAGCGGGATGCGAACCGCGGACCTTGGAAACCAACTATGCCCAGGTATTCATACCGCTCGGCGAACTGCGCCATTGCTATGCCTAGACTGACTTGCGTTGAAACTAGTATTTATATCATTGTTATCATCGTACGATAGATGTCGCTATAGTATATATTCAAAGTATGCATATTTTTATTATTATTCTATCAGTCTTCATTTATTCACAAGCTTAATATTATTACTTTTCGGCAGTCTATTGTAATATAGTCAATGATCTATAAAAGTAGATTAGAATATTGAAATAATAAAATAATATTCTAATAAAAAATTAAAAAATTCATATAATAATTTATTTATTTTTGCTTTTACGAATTATATGATACTCAACCGGGTCGGTAAATCGTCATTTGTATGTAGAATGTATGTGTAGTGGCTAAGTGTGTGTAGAAATTGCAGGAATGTCATGTAAATATTGTAAAACCTGCTTCTTGAAGAGCTTCATTTAATTTTAGAGAAAACTAAAAGTTTCGAAAAATACTCCAAAGCCTAGTTATGATACCTAAAAGATCTGTTCGCCCCAGATATATATATTTCATCTGTAATAGGTTGCGAAATTTGAAATTGAACTGTTCTTAATAAGAGCGATCCTCCTCGGAATAAATCTTTATTAAGCTGACTGAATGCATGTAGTGCATGTATTGAATATTAAACGTGAGGATGCACTTGTTTATCTGCCGCACTTCTTCTTTTTTTTAAAATTCGGTCTATCAAACTTAACAGGCAAAATAGGGATCCTATTAAATTGCTCTTTATCTAATGGTTGTCCACGAAAAAACATTCATTACTTTTTGTACATATCATGTAATAATTAAGAATATGTACTATAACGGTACGCCGATGACTTTCAATATCAGTCTGACGAGCAGATGGATGATACCAGATTCTTCCCCAGCAAAGTGCTTTTAAAGCTTCGACGTGAGCTTTAATGAAGCCACTGAATTGATTAACAAGCACTGTTCTGGCTTTATAAAAAAAACACTTATTTAATCTTGATTGTAATATATTTTTCAGAAATCCTTAAATACTAAAAAAAAAAAACTTTGTTTTAAAATAATGGCACAAATAATCTTTCAATTAAAAAAATTTCAAATTGTACAACCATTTTTTTAATTCTAATCGAAAATATCATCGTTTGTATTTCTTCCGGTTTGAATTTTTAGGCAGTTTTTATTGCTTCTATTAAAGCAAATATTTAAATTTATTGTTATCTTTTGAGTTTTTTTAATTTAAAATTAGCGTATCAAGGAAAATTCAAATACCCGAATTGATTTTACGTCAAAATTAAAATTTAAAATTCAGAATATTTGGGAACTAACACGTGCCTTCAAAAATAATCTTACAAAAGTTATTAATTTTATTAGTATGTTGAATAATTTAATCCGGACCGATATCTCTAATTCATACCTAAATTATTATTTTTTTACTCAGAAGAAGAATGTTTTGTCTTATTATGTGCTGATTGAAATAAGCATTGACTATTTTAATTTTCACATCTATTTTCCAACAAACTTGAGTTGAGCCGCTACTAAGGACTTAATAATATATATTTTCAGTAGTGTCAAGTTAATTACTAGTCTTCTCAAGATTCTGATTAAGAAATCACTCAAATTTTTCCTCGGATGTCGCGGGATAGTAATCATAACGCGTGGTTGAAAAATAAGGAACAAATGGGTAGATTAAAACTTTTTAAGAAGCACGTTGAAATATATTTAAAGAAAATATATTGACAAACAGTATTCTGCCCGGTGCCAAAAAACAAAGATGTGGCTCAAACTCCGGGCAGACTGTCTCCGCGTACGCACTGACCGCCCATCGTCAAAATTAATGCAGTGACCATTTTTAAAACCAAAATAAATTACGAAATTTTTGACATCGAGGCTTTATATCGAAGTATATTAATAGCAATTGTAGAGCACCGGGAAGCAAACCTGACATGGGATGAGACGAGGATCATCTCAGCAGACAGAAATCTCTGGCGGCAGTTTGTGAAGACCATATAGTTATTGAAGCGAATATGGAATAATGATAATAAATTCAATGATCATTCACTTTATACTCGTTTCCCGGTAGAATTATTTAAATTCACACACAGGGTCCTTCATGCACCGTTAGTTTCCAATTGCCTTAACAATATCTAATGAATATTATGCCTCGGGAGAACGCTCCGCTGATTGTTATTTACATCGCTGATAAGGGAATGTTGACGCACTAATCTGTACAAAGTTAGGGTAATGGATGCTCATCTTTGTACATTAGTAGCAAATTGTTTTCTATTACATGTCGCATATTCCGATTAATCTCTGCCTGCTCCCGTACACATTGTAATTATAATTGATAACGCAGTTCAAATGTGCCGTAAATGTGTGTGCTTTCGATACCGGTAACGTTCTGAAATCTAATATAACATGGTATGCTTGAGACGCGATCTAAGATTTAATGGATCTGTATGTATGACGGATATGAATATTAAGTTTACGATTATACATAGATTAGAGGCGGAGCAGATTTAATAACATCTGATTTATTCACATCCTTCTAAACTACATTCTTATCCAACCACTATAGAATATTGTAAGCGCGGTTCTCGTTAGAGCTTTGAGGTTAAGCAACATGTAAAGCAAGGCTCATATTTGGATACATTACCGCCTGCTGATCAGGGCCAAATGGCTTAGGCCACGGGAGCGTCCAGCTAATCATCCGATTTTCTTTAATATCCCCAACAAATTATTTAACATGCCTCGGAAACTATATCTCCCGTGTCTCTTAAAACCCCTGACTCTAACACTAGGGGTTATTAATAACCAAATATGTGAAATATTGTTTTCATTCTAAGGCAACCTATCCATTATTTATTTTTTTGGTAATCACATTTATTAATGCTTTTCATCATCAGTCTGTATCCGTCTACTGTTAAAAGTAACCCTCCCGCATGAGTCTACATCCTCTTCGATCCTCCGCCTTCCGCAACCAGGTCAATCCCGCTATTCTTCTTACGTCGTCAGTCCATCTTGCAGGGGTCGGCCAATGCTTCGTTTGCCAGTTCTTGGGCGCCGTTCCAAGACTTTTTTTCCCCATCGACCGTCGTCACTTCAACAGATTATTAATGCTTGTAATGTAAATATTCAGTTTATAAGGACTTAAAACTTTTTTATTTCAAACCTAATAAGTATTTTAATGAAACACTGATCCAAAGAAGGTATAAAATGACGTGAAACTGATTTTATATGTCATAATCAACATGAAATATTAAGCTCTTTACCAGAAAACAAGTAATTTCTTTCAAACAATCCTTCGTCTGTTTCTTGAACTTCTTTGTTTAATTTTATTTGTATTCACAAAATAAGTTTATGAAATATTAAATAAAAATATATATAAATAAAGCAAAACAATGTGCCACCGAAATTAAAGAGTTGTGCAAACATTTTGAATGAAAAACAAATTTCGATTTAAAATTTAATCTACAGAAGAACGGCTAAGGTATTTATTTGTGTAAACAATTTCGACTTGGATACCGACAGCATTATTCGCGAAGATTGTTTCAGTGGAGCTTTTTCGAAGATGCCAGAGCTTTTATAATACTGAAGGAACAATGTAAACTGTCGATGCAGGGAGTTTCATCTTGGCCAGATGCGTTTCTTGGCTGGAGCTTTTCTAAAGCAGACGTAGACAATGCGTCGCAAAGTATTCGCCGAATTTTCGCCGAGCACGAACAAAGAGCTTACCGTCGAGATTAAATTTCACTTAGAAAGTAATTAATCAACGGTAAAGGGATTTTATTATCCATATTTAATCCATTTATAATCTCAACTTAAATTAAATAACAATTGAGATGGAGAATATTTAGTTTATTTAGTTATTTAGTATATTTAGTTATTTAATTTAGCAGTTACGAATGTTTTCACCTACACAGGAATAATTCTATAGAAAAACTTTATTTAACATTTGTGAATTTACTTGTACCATATATTACATATTACATGTAAAATGAAATAAAATCCATTAATTTTTCATTATTTCTGCAGTAAGAAGTAACATTAGTACTTATGAATGTTTTTTGATATCAAATCAATTTTCAATTTGAAAAATATTGTTCCTGAGTAGTGGCTTAAAATTTTGAAATCGGCATCGTGAGAGGAACATTTTAAGTCTTATAATGAATAACATTCTTACTGGCAGGGAATTAATTTTTGTTATTGTTTGTATTTTTCATGTAAAAACATACCGACAAAGAATACTGACAAATAGTTGTAGTATAGCAAAAATATCATCTTTGGATTGTATAACGCGTACCATGTAACATTCTATGTGGCTAAGCATTCCATTTAACGTCATAAAGTGCAGTCTAACATTCACGCATTATCTAAAAGTCAGTGCCGTAAATAAATATAAAATTTAGTGTTCTGGCTTTTTTACCAACCTTATTAATAAGGTTGAATTACTTCTTTACAGCAAACCGTAAATACTTAGGAAATAGGCAAAATGTGCCTTGGATAGTTCAGCTGCTGCATAGTTTAATCTACAGACTCTTGCTATGGAGGTTAAAGGGAACTGTATTTGATTTAATGTGTACCTTTAAGAGTAGAAGTTTATTAAACTTTATCGAACTTAAAAAAAAATCATTTTATGTTACATATAATATGACTCATAGTTTAAATAAAATAACGATTTTTGTTTGCTTTTACTGAAGCTTGAAGAAGTAATGAAACCAATTTTCAATTTACGGTTATTTGATAAGTGACTGTAATGTTTTGTTTAACGAGATGTGTTCAATATTCAAGGCGAACATGGAACACAAAGGTAAGATAAATATTATATAGTCTAGGGACGTCTCATAGCTCTTAGTCGCATCTCCTGTAAAGACTGTCTGTAAACTTCAGTGAGAGCTTTCTCCTAAGAGATATATTATACCTACTCGCCAAAGCTCACTTTGTACTTATCCCAGTAATAGTGTTGTAGGTCCTTACTAATGAACCAATTCGCAATACTGAGAACTGAATTTAATTTATACGCCCTTGCATAATTTTGATTTTAAAGTATCTTCGTTTACTTAAATCAAATAGCTTTAATGAATTACAAGTATATATTCAGTTATCAACTACATAATCGGTTTACTTGTGTCCAATATATATTCTATTAAATATTCAAATCTCGTCATATATAAACGAGTACATATAGTTTGCGACAGCTTTCCAGGACCTTAAGTGCCCAATGGCCTAAATAAAATGCAGCTCTAGGTCAGGTTTTCATGCGGTATTTTGAGTCCAATAACAGTCATCTTCATTTCATGATCAATTATGGAATGTTGTTTTTGGTCTTCTACCATATAAAACCTCACAAAGTCATCATATCATTAATATTTTACGCAAACAATTTTCATTTTCAAGCCATTTACCCATAGTTTTCCATCTGGCATCATAAATACGAGTAAAAAATTATTGATGATTAAAATATTAATATATTATTAATATATTATTAATAAACGCACGTGTAATTCAATTGAGGCGAAAAAATTTGAAACAAAAAAATTGGTGTTTATAAATGGAATGGGAATCATTTGGAAAACTTAATATAATTACTAAAGCATTTTTTTTTTAATGTATAATAACTATGGAATTTCACTAATGCATCTGATACTTTTATCTAATAGTGCAAATAAGTGAAATCTAACAACAAGATTTACCCATAAAATAAAGGTTACTCCACATTACATGAGGTCCATACTTGAAGTGTTTCTTAAAGAGAGAATCTTAAACGAGGATATTTGAAGATGAAATCAATTAGTGGAGGCTTTCTAAAGAAAAGACACACTAAAATGGCAAAGGCAAGACATATCTGTCGAAGAGACATTGCCAAGAAGAAAAGTGTTGAAGTGGGGTCCAAAAACTAGCAAAGGAGGTTTTGGATGACCTGCAAGATGGACTGATGATATCATAAGAATAGCGTGAATAGCCTGGAATAGAATGCAGAGAATTGAGATGGATGAAGACTCATGAAGGAGGCCTACACAGTGGATAGACCGAGGTTGATTATGATTATTTTCATATTAATTTATAAACTGAAATCAGTTTGATATATCCTTTGCAGGCTGGTGACGAAAAGCTTAAATATACGATCATTTTTCTATTATTTTTGTTCGCTTTTCTTACGTTTGTCAGATCTTGTATTAAAAATAAGATCCAAAATGATTCAATATGATGAAGCTTTTTAATTAAAAACCTGCTTCTCATCTCTCCACTACGCGTCCCGATAAAGATACCGGCGACATGGAGAGTGGAATGTCAAAACACTATTAATTTGCGTATTTTTATTTTCCTTAATTGTGGCAAAATGTATTAGTATCGATCTCTTAGACTAGAGACGGCCTTGAAGCTTTTACTATCCTCCCCTGAGGCATCTCAGACAGGACCCGTCTGGTCGGCCACTCTGTAGTGATTGATGGAGAGCTTGAATGGATGCCTGCGAGGCATCTGTTCCCTGGCTTCCGGTAACTCCCACGCGAATCAGCTCCGATACATGGATACATCACTTGGGCGATGGATGGTCCAGTTCTAAACTAAATTTAAATCGCCTCGGGAGCCATCCGTTAACCTTATTTTAAAATTGAAAAGTGCCATTTGATTACATTTCAGAATTTGATAATAAGTATATTTAATTCAAGAATTTCTTTCATAAGCACTCACTTAAGCTTCTTAACTGTTCCATACTTCTATAATTTTAGGCAAACACTGTATATAATGAAAGCAATGTGCAATTAAACGTGTGATATAACGAAATCGTGTGTGTAAAGTCATGCATTACAGCCGTCGATTGAACATGAAGAAAATTGCTCCTACGGGATACCTACACATGTACATACTAGTATTTGTGATACTTGCAGTGGGATAGTGACCAAAGATTTTTTGAAGATCGAACCGAATGTTTTGACGGCAGGTCAGAAAGAAATTCTAGTTGTGCGATGTCGATAGCTTTTGTATTGCCTTACAGTCCCAATTTGGCTTCATGCACTTTTATTCTGTGTTTTTCGATACAAACGAGAGATGAACGAAAAGCGTTGAAAGACTGTGGAAAACATAGAAAAGCATGTTATAACATTCCTTAAATACATTCCATTCAAAATCTTTCAGAATGTTTTCTTAACGCAAGAAAATAATATTTTGAAGAATTATAAGGACTTGTACAATTCCAATATAAAAAAACAATATCATATAAAATTCACATTGTTTTTGTAAAAGATACATATGTTTTCGAAACCCATTCTAGTTTCACTCAGCCTTTGAATTATTTTACAAATGAGTTTCATTACTTTCTTTAAATTAATTTGTATACAGTCATACACTGACTGTAAAAATAGCTGAAATGAATAACACAATGTCTCTCTATACATATCTGTTAAAATATCATCAATAGCTGAAATTGTGAAAGCTTGAAAATATTCTGAATCAAACTGGCTTGCTATTATCTGATAACATAATTTGAGGAGATTTATGCAGAACCGAGGTTTCGAGTCGCACTCGAGTTTCAGGCTCCCGTTGAAACTCCTCATCAATCACAGTTGAGTGGCCGAGCAGATGGATCTTAGTTGTGAAGACTTCAGGAACGTTTCAGCCGTCAAGGCCATTCGCTGGCTTGATAAATCAATAATTATACTGCATCAATGTGAACAACAATATTTAAACATAATTATGACACAAAATGGAGATCTTCGGGCTTATTGTCTGATTTCCTAAAAAAACGCGATCAACAAATCACAAAAAATATGCCTTGGATACTATAACTACCCCCTCTTCCAAACACTTGTGATTCTGCTTTGAAGGTTGTATGTTCACATATATGTTCCTGCTGCAGATATGTCCTAGAGCGAGAAATGTATAATGACAGCTGACCGCACTAAGAGAAACCTTGTTGTTAGGTCAGCTGCCATTATACATTCCTCGTAGTTCCATGTATGAAACGGATATAAGAATAATAAAAAGATTCTTATTTACTTATATTGTTGCCCTAAAGGTGATTGCATCTGCTAAAAAGGCGCTTTCCGCCTTGAAAAAAAATGATAATCAGGTACAAAAATGATGTTGAGATCTAACAGCCTGTAACTGAACATTCATGTATTGCACATAAGACACATTTGCTTGAAAATGCAGATAAGACACTCAGAAGTGAAAATTTTACTTGTTTATGGAGGATTTTATATTTTTAGTTTTATCGAATAAAACTCGAGCTTAATTTAATATAGAAGGTTTTAGGTAAGAAAAAGTCTTAAGTCGTTTTATTTTACCTTCGTTTTGTGCTTTTATTTTCTTAGAATAAGCCAAACATGGATTTGGTCGAGCAAAAGGTCAACAGTCGAAAAAACATTGAATATATATCTCTGTACATACACATTAAAAAATAATTTAATGTAAGAAAACAAAAATATTAAATCCAATTATGCTGCATAGTGCTTTATCTTGCTTAACTAAAGCATACAACTTTACATTAATGGTTTTAATATTTGTGTTTAATAATTTCAACATTATACGAGAAAATAAAATATTTTTTCAATCTGTAAGACAAGAATTTATAGTTCATTTTTTAAAATAATTGTAGAATTAAGCTACACCTATATTATTTTTAATACAAGCAAAACCTTTTTTTCTTCTTACAGGTCTAGAACATATTTTCATCACAAATTGTCGCCACTCAGTTATGTCACTTACCAGTACCCATGCCTTGTACCATAGCATCTCTGCATCTGGAGGTACACCTGGGAACATGCATGGTTCTCAACGTTCTCCAAGGTGGTAGTCTGGGAACTTGAGTAGACGCAGCTTTTGTATGAGAGACGTTTTTTTAAGGATATCGGATAATAGGACACTCTCGAGGTCAGATATATTAAGTATTAAGAGACACGGCAAACCAGCTAACGGCACGCGGTAAGCAATAAGTGGTGTTGATCTTAAATTAGGCCACTTGCAATAACTTTATTGTCCTTATTTTGAATATGTATGAAATTTCTTGCGTTAGTATTGAAACATCTTCATCATCATCATCAGCCTGTGTCCGTCCACTGTTGAACGTAGGCCTCCCGCATGAGTCTCCATCCTCTTCGATCCTCCGCCTTCCGCATCCAGGTCACTCCCGCTATTCTTCTTACATCGTCAGTCCATCTTGTAGGGGGTCGGCCAATGCTTCGTTTGCCAGTTCTTGGGCGCCATTCCAATACTTTTCTTCCCCATCGACCGTCGTCTCTTCGACAGATATGTCCTGCCCATTGCCACTTGAGTGTGCCTATTCGTTGGGTAGCATCCACTACTTGAGTTCTTCTACGTATTTCCTCGTTTCGGATTCTATCTTTTAGCGACACTCCGAGCATGGATCTCTCCATAGCACGCTGGGTGACTTTTATTTTATGGGTAAGACTTGCTGTCAGATTCCACGTCTCTGCGCCATAAGTTAATACAGGGAGGATGCATTGGTTAAACGCCTTAGTTTTAAGGCATTGCGGAATTTTCGCTTTAAAAATGTACTTTAGTTTTCCAAATGCTGCCCATCCCAGTTGTATGCGCCTGTCGATTTCTTTTGAGAAGTTATTTCGCCCTAGTTGTATTACTTGTCCCAGATAGGTATAGTCGTTAACAACCTCTATTTCTGTTCCTCTAATGGAAATAGGATCGAAGGTCTGTGAAATATGACTATTAATCATGGCTTTTGTTTTATCCATGTTCATTTTCAGACCAATTTTGTTCGACGCTTTATTGAGGTCGTAGAGCATGTCTTGGAGCTTGTCAGGTGATTCGGCTATTAGCACTATATCATCTGCAAATCGGAGGTGAGAAATGTACTCTCCGTTAATATTTATTCCACATTTTGTCCAGGATAGCAGTTTAAAAATATCTTCTAGGGCGTTTGTGAAGAGTTTTGGAGACATCTCCTTGTCTAACACCTTTGTTTATAGAAATATTTTTAGTGCTATCATGGAGCTGGACCATCATTGTTGCAGATTTAAATAGAGATTTTATTATCTCTATATACCGATAATCTATTTTGCAGCGTTGTAGTGAATCTAGCACTGCCCAAGTCTCGATTGAGTCAAATGCCTTTTCATAGTCTACAAAGGCGAGGCAGAGTGGCTGATTATATTCTTCGGTTTTCTGAATGATTTGTCTTAGCGTGTGGATATGATCAATTGTACTTAAGCCTTTCCTAAACCCAGCTTGCTCTCGAGGTTGGAATTCATCAAATCGACCCGTCAGCCTGTTTGATAAAATTCTGGACAATACTTTATACGCATGGGAAAGAAGGAAAGACGGGAAACGGGTCGGTAGTTTTTGAGCAGTGATTTATCCCTTTTTTTGTGGAACAATATCACAATACTCGTACTCCATGTCGCCGGGGTTTCTCCATGTTCTATTACCTTGTTAAATAGTTTTTTAAGCTCGTTCAACAGAGGGGTTCCTCCTACTTTCAGAAGCTCAGATGTAATTCCGTCTTCTCCAGGGGCTTTGTTGTTCTTAAGATGTTTTAGGGCCGATTTAATTTCGAATATACTTTTATCTGGGATGTCTTCAGACCAGTGCTTTGTGAGAGTAGCCCTCTTGTCGTCCGCAGATCTGTCATTAGGACCTGGCATCGTAGATGAATACAAAACCCGTAGAAATGTTCTATTTCCTTCAGTATATCATTAAGATTTGTTGTTATTTTCCCATCGTGTGTCTTTAATTTGGAAAGTTGGGCCTGTCCTATAGAGGTGTGTCTGCTAAATGCATTTGGCCCTCGGCCTTGTGCAACAATCTCCATGATATACTCGGTGTTTGAACGACGAATGTCAAATCTCATAGATTTTTTCACTTTTTTGTTCAGGGTATTGTAATCTTGGATGCTTCTGCTTTTACGACGTTTGTCCATAAGAGCTATCGTTTTGTCTGAGAATTTTGACCCTATTTTCTTTTTGCACTGCTTTATGACTTTTCTGGCAGTTTCTTTAATGCTATTAATGATTCTGTCGTTAAGTTTGTTGACGTTGTCGGTGTCATCACTATCTTTCAGTGCTGCGAATCGATTTTGTAGTTCAAGCTGAAAAGTTTCCTCAAGTTTGCTCTGAACATTTAACGGACGTATAATTCTTTGTTTTATCAGCTTTTTCCTTTCCAGTTTGATGTCTAGGTGCACAGTACTTCGTACGAGACGGTGGTCACTTCCGGTACTAAAGCATTGCATCGCTGAGACATTAGTGACTATGTTCTTCTTATTAGCCATAATAAAATCAATTTCGTTCTTTATGTTGCCATCCGGGCTTCTCCAGGTCCGTTTGCATTTTGGTTTTTTCTTGAAAAATGTGTTCATGCAAAACATTTTGTTAGCATGTAGAAAGTTTACCAGCATCTGTCCTCTGTTATTTTGGAGTCCGGTTCCATATTGTCCTATAAATTTCTCGTTTCCAGAGCACTTTCCAATCTTAGCATTAAAGTCTCCCATAACTATGCAGTAATGTGTCTTATTGTATTGTAGGGCTTTTTCGATGTCTTCATATAGAGCTTCTACTTCTTCATCGGTATGGCTAGACGTTGGGGCATATACTTGCACCACTCGTAAGGAGTATCGGTTCGATAACTTAAGCGTCAGGTATGATACTCGGGGGGATATACTATTAACTTCGGTGACGTTGTTGGCAATTTCCTTGTTGATAAGGAAGCCAACTCCACCTTGAGAGGTTTGATCCCCTTCTCTATAGTATAAGAGATGTCCTGAGTTGAGTTTAATCAGACCTTCTCCTTCTCGTCTAACTTCGGCCAGCCCAACGATGCTCCATTTGATTCTATCAAGTTCCTCTTCCAGTTCTACGATTTTCTCATCTAGTCTCAATGTTCTCGTGTTGTAGGTAGCGATAAATAGTCGTCTGTGGCAGCCTGCAGTAACCCAGTGATTCTTAGCACCCCCCGCCCCGCCGTTACCATGGCCGCTGCCGTGGCCAGGAATAGCGAAGCTGCTGGGAACTAGGGGCCGGATCTTTAGTTGTGTTTTCATACGGGGTTGTTGGCTTAAAACGCCACGCTTGCCAGGCGGCTTGGCGAGTTTATGGCTGGTTTACACCGTGCCTAGTTGAAGCTGGGAGAGTTCTTTTGATAACTCTCTCAGCCCTCCTTTCTCCCGTCAGTTCATCACGTCATATCGCCAAGGGGATTGGTTACCGCAATCTTGATGTGACATGACTATGTAGGGCTCACCACGTACAGGTGGGAGTGGAGTTGGTTGTGAGAGGCTATAAACTGCTGTTTTAATAGCAGTCGGTAGGTGCGCATCACCACCAAAAAGCCCCTGAAACATCTTAGTTTTTGGAAAAATTTGAAGGTATAAATGACAAATGACGTCATAGTTATTTTAATGTAAAAATTAAAAAACAAAACAGGTAAAATATAATTAAAAAATAATCCACGTATATATGAATGTGGGTACGATAGTTTGACTTTGTGAGGAATAACGAGGTTAGCAAGCCAGTATTTTCTAATGCAGTCGATTAAGGGACAATAGTTTACCTAGCCGTAACATGTACTTTACATTCCGCAAATGCAAAAACATTAAATTAAGCTACATTGTCTTTATGCCCCGCGCTCTTGCCAAACTATACATAGAATGAACGTAGCTCCGAGAAGCTGAGGTGATCTGGGTTGATAATGATGATTACATACATTCGTATGAAGTTCAATTTTCGTGTGCAAATAGCTTTTAGTTTTTTCGTGCTTATTCAGTCACGGGTGATTTAAGGCTTTCGATTCGTCGCGCCATTTTTTTAATAAGCCTGCAACACATTTCCGGTACAAACAGAGTGCAATGCAAGTAATGACTTTAGCAATTTGGAGCTTTGGATTAATGAAAAGCATCAGGTAACCTATCTACATTTATTCGGATTACCGCCCCGGCTTCCGGTATTAGGGCCACGCGCGAACGTTAACGTGACTGCCCTCGAACGACGCGCTGTATGTTGGGATTAACGCAAGCGTGTTGAAAATTATATGAAATAATAAAAAATTTAAGCACTTACGTTGTAATATATCCATAAATAAAAATAATTAATTATAATTAATAAACAATGACGATCCAAACAATGTGCTGTTTACATAACGTTTTTATCTAGCCCATTCATCTTTACATCTGTAAATATCTGCAGCTATAAATAAGTTATCCACCGTATAAAAGGTTTTGAAAGGAAATACCTGCGTAGAATTCTGAAGGTACAATCGTTTGATTTTGTGAGGAATGACAAGGTGAGAGTGAAGACAAGGCAGACCCCTATACTACAGACGATTAAAAGGCTAAGGAAAGCCTGGTTGGCACATACACTATAGATGCAGTAAAAGTCCATAATGCCCCCAAACTTGCGGTGCCTTGCAGGACCTTCAAACATTATACATATAATGTACTCGGCAAAGCTACGGGAAGCAGAGCTGACATAGGATGAGGCAAGACCAAAGCGTCTGACGCAGCTTTTTGAATAAAACACATAACCCTATGATCCAGGGGAGCGAATATGGTGATATAACATTAAGGTTATCAACTGACAATACTTGGTGAAACTGCATAATTATAGTTTTATATTAATTTGAATGAAAAAATTAATAAAATAACAATATTTACTTTTGATTCACAATTTACTTTGGTGATTACATGTTTCGGCCTTCCTAAAGATCATCTTCGATAATTCAATAATGATTATTTAAGATGGTCTTCAGGAAGGCCGAAACATGTAATCGTTTAAAAAAATTGTGAATCAAAATAAAATATTTTTTATTTTTTAAATTAAAATTCATTTTAAAATTATGATTTAATTTCAGTGATCAACAGTTAGTAAATGTTATATAAACAAAGATAAAATTTATTAATAACTTTGAATTTATTAAAAAAAAACAAATATAAATAATCGTACCATTGTTCACATGTGTAATTTAAAAAAAAAAGTATTAGTAAACGTTTAATATGTAATGTGCTTACTATGTTTTCACCTAGGTCAATAGTTCTGCTCCGGTGTCCCATTTTACATCCCATTCGAGAGGGTTAGCGGCGATAGCAAAATAAAAGCTCCACAGTAATCCGTAATCCGTCAGTTCACTGAAACTGAAAGAGAGCGGCTTTGCAGGCTGAGCCATATTGATGTTAACCTATTTTCGCTATACTTTTCACTTAATCACATTAAAAATAGCGGTAATTGAATTAACTGAGCAAATCCCTAACGAATTATTCGCCAAAGTGAACGAGAAACGACGTTTTTATGTTGCTGGTAATGCCATTAGGCTGCTCATACACGAGTGTTGCTTAAGTTCGTCGTTTGGTTCGATGGAATTACAAATGCGTCAGTTTTAGAAAATTTCTATGAAAACACGAAAAACCTAATGATTAAAGAAGTCCCAATAAACTCATCAGTGTACAAAATATAATATTATTGAAAAACTTCAATATATTTTTTTGGTAAGTATGTTAAATCGTAAACTAAATGTTTAGTATAAGTAATAATAGGACGCACTCTTAGAGAAAGCAGAAGAAGAAGAAAATAAGAGGATTTATCTGAAGCATATCCTGTCATAATATGTATAATTGTATAAAATGTATACTCGTAATTAGTATTGATATCCTCCTCTACATCGGCTTACTGGATGAAGGACGCAGGATCAGGTTCACATTATAAACAACTTGTTTCTGTTTCACGATACATGTTTATTTGTCAATAACGTCGCCCGTTAAGGGGCCGCCCTTAGGGACGGTCCTACCACGAGGACAGGCGAGTTGCGACTACTTGCCCGCTCTCACATTTCGGCGGTACCACCCTTCAAGAGGACAGTTGTACCAACTGTCAATGGACCAACTGTCATAACAATTATTTTGGCGTATGCAAACACCGCTTAACATTCGATGTAGATGTCACGCAAGCGAACCAAAATAATAGTCAAAAGATCGCTTGTTGAGGCTGTACGGCATCGGCCTTAAGGAGCTATATCAAGCTGATATCAGTATATTGTCATCAAAAACTGTCACCAAGAAATATACTCAATTTACTTTATTCTTAATTTTATTTCAAAAGTAATGATTAACCCAATTATTTTTGTCTATCCTTAACAACAATCTTCCAAGATGTTAAGCCTATCTGAAAAAGTGTGTTATCAACTGTGGAAATGATGTGTAGTGGTTTTTTTCGCGTAAAATTGTTAATATCAGAAATGCTAAGTATGCTTTATATGGCGTTTTAAATAGAACAGAAGAGATTATTCTGAATCTCGTAAGATATTCTAGAGTCTCTATTCATGCATTCATTCATTCATCATCAACCTGTATCCATCCACTGTTGAATGTAGGCCTCCTGCATGAGTCATCATCCTCTTCGATCCTCCATTTTACGTATGCAGGGTACTCCCGTTATTCTTCTGATGTCATCAGTCCATCTTGCAGAGGGTCAGCCAACGCTCCGTTTGCCAGTTCTTGGGCGCCACTCCAACATTTTTCGTCCTCATCGACCGTCGTCTCTTCGACAGATATGTCTTGCCCATTTCCACTTTATTGTGCCTATTCATTGGGTAGTCTCCACTACTTGAGTTCTTCTTCGCAAATCCTCGTTTCAGATTATATCTTTAAGAGACACTCTTAGCGTGGATATCTCTGTGGCACGCTAGATGACCTTTATTTTATGGGGAATACTTGCTGTTAAATTCAACGTCTCTGTGCCTTAAGTTAATACAGGGAGGATGCATTAGTCAAACCCCTTACTTTTAACACATTCCGGAATTTAGATTATATGATGTTAAAAAAAAATCCTTAGATGACATGTAATGATTGTCATGCTTGGAAGGTTTCTTGATGATGATTACGTGAAGGTGTAATCAATTTAAAAGTTATGGTTAAGCAGTGTCTATGATTATATAAATTTTAATTAGCAGAAAGTATGGTCACAGTACATATAATATTATTAAATGCAATAACATCATATATTTTACGTTTTCCATCTACCCTCATTATGTAAGCGAAATTAAAAAATGCAATGAATACATTTTTACTCAGCAAATATTTTCAGAATTTTTTTTATACTTTAAATGAAATTATAAAAATACAGCAAGCAAATGCAGTTTCGCAGTTTGAATTTATCCGATGGCGTTAAATAAATTTGCAAACTTTACACCCGCTCTATAAACTCGCTAATACTAAATTTTTGCGGATATTTGCAAATAATTTTAATGCAAAAATTTCAAAGTTTTCATTCTTAATTTGAAATTCAGAAAGTTTCCTCTTTAGCTACACAAAATATGCTTTGATGCGATGCAACTTCGCTCAACTATTTTTAATTTCGCAACGAAATATTTTTATTATTAGTAAATATGCTTTTCATTATAAGATGATTGATGAACACGGGGAATGAAATTATATATTTACGTAGGCAAGCTGTATTTTGTAGAAATTCAAAAAACGTTATAAAACACTATAAATATGCTATGCTCTACGGATCGGAGTGTTGGACCACGCTGAAACGTGACATGGATAGGATTCATGTGGCAGAGATGAAGATGCTGAGGTGGGAGAGCGGTGTGACTAGAGTGGACAGAGTTCGAAATGAACATATTCGAAGTTCATTTCGGGTGGCCCCCATACCTGAAAAGATAAAGGAAAATCGCCTAAGATGAAGACCACATGATGAAGAGAGCCCTCAATATACCCACGCTGAGAAAAAGACCTGGAAGACCACAGGCAACCTGAACTGCAACTGTAAAAAAGGATCTGAAAACTCTGGGTTTGATCGAGAATGCAACGCAGGACAAACAGACATGTTGAATGTGCACAAGGAGAGCCGACCCCAGATGATGGGAAATGGCGAGGCTAATGAGAGTAACAAATCACTATTAACTGCCACAATTTTCGCCATATATTTTGCCACCTCTGCGAAGCAGCACCGAGTACAGTCAATTTATAGAATAGTTTTTTTAAGTATATAAGAAACGTCAAAAATTATTCGATTATAAAAAAAAATCAGTTTTAGTTTCTCCAATACTTTTAAGTATCAAATATCATGGAAAAATTGGTTTCTTTCAAACTTTTTTAAAAAAACTATTAATTTTTTTCCATTAACTAAGGTCTAGAGGTCACGAAAAAGTTTAATTTTCTTTTCAATAATTCACTACGCGTTCAAAAGTTTTCAACTAAAAACGTACAACGTCAATGTGTAAGATCTGAAATTTTTTGGATACAAAAAAATCTTAATCTTGTATATTCTAGTAGTCTTTGTTTGTAAAATTCATTGGGGAACAAAAAAAATACTTTACCTATTTAATAAAATACTTTTTTTTAAATAGGTTATCAAAATATGTAAGTTAGTCAAATGAAAAATCATCAATCATTAATGGTATGTTTTGTATCTAATTTATAATTAACCTCGGTGACCACGCATGTTATGCCAATAATATTCACTGTATGTTAAGCTAAGGACATGTTAAACACAACAAATAAAAATAATTAAAAGAGTATTTCAAATGGAAACAGAGAACACTCTTTTTATTTAAGCACATACAGAAGAATACCAACAGATGGTGATAGTAATTCTTAAGTCTCATCTGTTGAATTCTACGACGCTTACCATGGTACATATGGGTTAGCGCTACATTTGGAGTGTTGATCCGTCAACGTCATAGACTAAAACCCAACATTTTCGCATCATCTTTATTATTATAAAAGTGTACTATGAATGAGTGGTCTTCACGGGACGACTTTCGTCTTCCACAAATTTTAATCAATAGCCTATGACTGGCATTTTACGGGTGAGGGATCAAATTCTGGGGGGTATTTTGAGTTTTTGGGTATTAAGAGCTCAGAAATCGATTAAGAATCATTTCTTTCCTTAATTTCCATCGGGGATCGACCCACGACCTTTGGCTTGCAAAGCAAATACTCGGACCGTTGATCTATACCCGCCAGCAATATCTTATCTTTTTATCACGAATGGTGTATTCCATCAGAGAATTCATAACTTATTTGTATAGAATGTACTTAGAAATTTGTTTGCCTGGATTATAGAAAAAGGTGCCATTAGAAGAAAGGCCATATTCATTGAGAATCTTGCTGGACTCTATATTCAGTAAAAGCATGATCAAGACGAAAATCCAAGTAGTTTTTTGTAAGTTTCAGTGTATTGGGAGTTAAACTATTCAATAAAAGTTTTTAACAATGAATGGAATATCTGTTATTTTTAGTTTTTATATAAAATTCAAGAGTTACAGGCTTTAGGATTGTAGAATCCAGCCGTTATAATCCATATATAAAACAATTTAAAATTCATCAACTTCACATACTAATTATAAAGTCCACGTAACCAAGATTTTGGTTCAGATAAATTCATCTAAAAAAGGCAGTTTGTCGATATACTCGTACCACTATCCATACAGGTATTACTAAAAACTTGATGACCAGCAAGAGAACGTAATAAAAAGTGTGAAAACTGGATATTCGTGTCATAGAAATAGACTCCATGTCTTCCGTGTTTCCGACATGACACAGTCTTAGAAAAAGCAGAAAATAAATATTTTTAAGAATATTGTCAATATGAATCGACTTTGCAGCACATAAAGATGTAGTAGCTGGCATGGTACACAAAAGATAAGGTAACGCTGGATCAATAATAATTCATGAAGTGGGTAGGAAAGGAAAAGGAATAAGGAAATCGTTGAACACAGTCTTGTTTTTGACAGAGCTCGACTAAGTCGGATCGCAGTAAGAAGTGACGGAACGAAACAATCCGCCCCCAGCCGAGAGGGAACGATTGTCAATCGCACGGCCGGGCGCTTATTGCTCGGTGACTCGATCCCTTCAGAGGGTGGCAAACTTCCATACCTGATAGTCTTTCAGGATTTTCAGAAACATTACTCTGAAAATAATATTTTTCACTTCTAATTCACTTTATTATCTTGTATCAGTTTTGTGTATATATTTTTAAGATTCGTCAATTACATGGTTTGTATGGTATAACCATACAAACCATGTAATCGGTACATGATTTCAGGCAGGCGTTTATTTCTCATTCACTCAATTTCTCCTTCAGAAGGTGGTGTTGTTCCATAACTTACACTTTTACAGGACATTCAGGAATATTCAGTTAAAAAAATACATTACTTACTTCTATGTCACTAAATTGCCCGTATTTTACTGCTAAGCAGCTTTGCATTTAAAAACTAACATGAAAAATCTAACATTTCTTACAACATTGCAGGGTTCAGAAGTATTCAACCCCCCCGGTGGCAGGGTTGCAGCAGGGGTTTGTTTGCGGGGGCGACGCCCACAGGTCAGGTGCGGAGCAGGGCGTGATTGAACCGTGTCAAATTGCTTATTTTCTTTAGCGTTCATTCGCCTGTTTTAAAAGCAATGTTAAGGCAACTTTTTATATGAGAAGATATTTTTCGAACCACGCACATTTCCCGCCATTTGAAATGTAAATAGTTTCAAAACAGACAGTTTTTTTTTGCGTAAACATACAGGAGAATACCGACAGATGTTTAAAGCGTTTGCTTAGCAAGTCTCATCTGTGGGTTCGATCGTCACTGCGGATTTGAGAAAACCAATTGATTTCTAAGCTTTAAAATATGCCATGTTGGTGTGAATTTGATGCCTACCCGTAAAATTCCAGTCATAGACTATTAATTAAAATTGGACGCATCATCCTTTATTACCACCCATTTTACTATAAATTCCTGTAAAAATAAGGACGATTTTCGGGCTGTACCATGAATTTTAATTAATAGGCTATGACATGACATTTTCCATATGCATAACGGTAAGCTTCAGAATTCCACAGATGAGACTTCAGAATTACTATCACCATCTGTCGATATTCTCCTGTATGTTTTTACATTAAAAAAAAAAAACATTTTTATTTAGCTTAAACTTTGTATGTACGAGTATGTTACTTGCAACCAGTATTTTTATAATATTATACACAAACATGAATAGGATGGAAAATATAGTTTTTACTCTCTTATGAGCTCAATGTCGTTTTATAGAAGGGTCATGTGGAAATTTAAATTGAATTGAAAAAAAACAAAAGGTTTATGATTTAAAAAGTTTAGTAAAGTTCTTTTAAAATGTAAAGTAAATTGTACACTTAAAAAATATACATGCACTTTAAATATAAAGGGTATCTGTAATAATACGCTTAAAAAAATAAAGACACCTTTTAAATTTTCAACTCAATAGTTGGGGCAATGGTCATGGTGGACCGCGGTTCTAATTCCAGAGTCTAACGATTGTT
Organism: Glossosoma conforme; assembly: GCA_022606575.1. Taxonomy (NCBI): domain Eukaryota; kingdom Metazoa; phylum Arthropoda; class Insecta; order Trichoptera; family Glossosomatidae; genus Glossosoma; species Glossosoma conforme. The sequence continues at coordinate 1,811,231 of JAGTXR010000001.1, forward strand.
TTTCTCCGATATCGATGAGATGAAATGTCATAAAAGTTGATATCTGATGTAGATTTGAATGATTTTTTTTTTATTTAAAGGTTTTTGTTAGTCTGATATTAAACTGTTTTGACAGGCAAAATCAATTATTCTTATTTTTTTTAAAATAAACGATCTATATAATGTAATTATTCCCACAGATGTTCTCGTATAAAAATAATTAGAGATTGAAGAAATTCGACCTATTTTTGTTTCATGATTACAAAATCAAAATCGTATTCTCTTTACCCTAGTAATTTAAATTAAAAATATTTTTCGTACTTAGGAAGCAAAAGACTGAGATTTATAGTACCGTTAAAAAACTTGTCTTTTCCCACAGCCAGTAAGACTCACTAAAGTAAACAGCTGCAATTATGCAGTAAGAGTTATGATACACTTTGTATAGAATTAATTAAAAAATATTAAATTAATTAAACTAAAAAAAATCTTACAGAGAACACTTCTCGCCACTTCAGATAGTAAAAAATACGTTTTTTCTAATCTTGAAATCTACCATTAAGATTATGAAGGCGTTACCGTAAAGTAGGGCTGAAGCTGAAAAATGGTACTTAAACTTTTTTACGGCGTAATGAATTTAAACGGAAGTTAAATGGCGTGTGGGAACCTTTCTTCGGAGCGATTCTTTAAATCTCGTGCACCACGGTGGCGTGCAGTTTTGCTCGGTGAATGCACCGAGCAATGCAGGTTGCAAACTTGGTTAAAAAGTTGCCAGTAAGGGTGGGCTTCCATTACTGAAACGTTGACTTCTTGTCAAGCCTTCCGACTCCTAAACGTCCCACACATTTCATTAAAATGATTAGATATTAACATCAAAAATAAGCATCAAATCAGCAACACAACCACAATGGTATAAATATTTTTTGTAAAATTCAGCTTTAAAAACGGTTTATTTTTATTTTATTCATATCTGTATCATCAATAGTTCAGCCATTCAATTCAGTTGCTTTTATCTATTCCGTGGTCTAAAAGGTGTAATCGAAGGTTCACCTGGAAACATATAGTATATGGTTCGAAAAAACCTGTAACGCAGGATCCCGGGGACTTGGTGAGACCGTAGCTCTAGTATAAATGGCATATTTCGGGTACTGTAATTGGAAAATTTCGAATTAAAAGATATCGGATGATTAAATCTGAAGCTGGTGAAGCCTGGAATAACTTAATCTTAAGACGTGGCTCAACTAAACCAAGGAAGCGCAGTAAGCAACAGGCGTTAACTCATAAATATTTTAATCGATTTCGAATATTGCATAATTTTCATGATTTAATATGAATTAGGCTTTCATTATCCTATTTTCGTTGGTCTTATAACAAATAGTGAACTAAAACGTTTCATTTTACCTTATATAATTTAGACAATAATAAATACATAAATACTTCATAACTTGTTTTTAACATTGTTTAATTACTTGGTGGAAGACCGCAGTTTCACTTTCAATGAAGTCTTAATCAATTTCCAACATGTCTTAGCAAATTGATGTTAAAATAAATTTAAAATGACTTCTATATAACCTAGCTAATTTTACATTAATGTTCCATTATTTTAATATCCTTATCAGAATATCATTTTACCATAGTATGTATTATAAATAAATAACCATTAAACGATATAACGAATATACCTTAATGCAATCAGTATTACTAGTATAAACATACTATTAAGTTGATTGTTCATAAATTGAAAAATAAACAATGTTTTGTATAACAATAACTTAAATCAAAGTACGTTTTACATAAATACCATCGATGGTAAGCAATATAAACCGACCTCAATGTTCCATTCTGCATTAAATGTTGACTTGGTTACACTTTTTATCGGGTCATACATTGCATTCGCCGCTAATGATAATCGCTTGCATACAGTGGGAAACTTTGCGACGATAAGAGAATCAATTGTCGTTTATGATAGTGCGGCAAAACCTTCCAAGTACGCCCTATAACAATATAAGTTCCAAGCAAACAGAACCAATTAGAGCATGAAACAAACATTTAAGAAATTGCGTTCCTTGGAAATGTCTTCATAGTATTCCAGTATTCTGGAATAACCATTTTGGTTTTAGGAACATACATGACTTTCTGAGAGAATATTAATGTGAGTTTATATTCTTATTTTTATTTATATTTCTATTTATTCATCTTCTTATTTCAAATATAATTAGTTGATTTATATAAAGTGTTAAAATTCTTACAACTCGTCTTGTTCATTACCCTCGTAAATACATTTTATATAAATATTTTTTTAATAAACATACTCGTTCACTTAAAATATCATCAATCAGGTGAGCTGAATAGTTCGTATTTTAATTATTTACTCCTAACTACCAAGACATGAATGATCAGTTACATATAATGGTTACATTTAAAAATATTACAACCTTATAAATTGAAGCCAGAAAAATGACAATTTTTGGTTTGTAGTGCGAACTTACTCTTTGAGAAGAATGATACTTATCTACATAATAAAATAGTTTTTTTTTTATAATTCATATTCCTATATAAAACACATTTTGAGATCGCAAGACTTATAGCCACTAAATATAGCCACTAAAGCATCTTTGAATTACTAGATCAGGACTGGATTTTTCTCATCACACTACTGCATCACATTAGCGATCAAGTGTATTTAATGGTTTACAATATGAACCAAAATATTACCGACGCTATCTCAATAAAAATAAAAATATCGTTCATTGAATTTATGTAATAAAATATTACTTTAATAATCACTTTAAGTCTTCCGAAATGCGTACACTTGTCAATATTACGACTTGCTTAAATTTCGGTTAATTTAAAACAACTATGAGTTTCTGATGTTTAATCAGTACATTGTTTTGAAAAACTCTAGAGAATACGTCTTAATTTGTAACGCAAATAGAATTTTAAACCTCCTGCGGGAAAACTAATAAAAATCACGGTTTATGGGTAAAGACGGAAGCTACCCGTTTGCTTTATAAAATTATCGTAGAAGGAAATTTTACGAGAAAATCAAATTTCAATGCGAATTTTCATCACTTTTCTGTTGTTTTAAAATTGCGGAGATAAAAACTTTTTCAACAACGACTGCAATCACTTTACTATGCTTTATATTATGAGAATAGCTAGTATCACTATGACTTATATTCTCTATTTTCTGGTAGGTATAGCTTAGTGGTAAAGCGTTGGTTTATCATCCCAAAAAGGTCGTAAGTTCGATTCCCGATCAATATAAAAATATATATATTTTTAATCAATTTCTTATTTCCTAAATACCCCAATTTTTAAGACGCCGCGCCCATCATATACCACAGCCTATTTATAAAAATTGGAACTAGACGAAAGTAGACTAGTGAACAACACCCATTCATAGTGAATTCCTGTAAATATGGATGATGCGTGAGTACTTGGCTGTAGTTTATGGTTTTTATTGGTGGATCAACATTCAATATAGCACCGTTTAGTTTGTATAATGATAAACGTTAAAAAGTCCACTAATGAGAATTTTCCACCACGATCTGTCGATATTCTCTGGTATTGCGCTTTGCCTACCTCTTTCCAGTCCCGTATCAATGTCCGAATAGGACACTTCACAAAGGATACTCACAAAAAAAAGGAAATATTTTATTTCAAAAAAGGCTGAATGATTTCCCGCGATTCTAATGCAGCGCATGGCGCAACATCAAACTGACAATCTCTTCAGGAAAAAAAAAACTTTCTTATCTCTTCATCAGAAGCATAGTGTCAACACGAATTGCTACAATTAAGTGACTATATAGCAAACGATCCTAATTATTATTATTCAGAGTCCATCCAATATAGGAAGAACCCTATGACACATTTATTGCCCTGTGCTAAATATCGTCCGATATAACGTTGTAAAAACGTTCGCTACCTATACTAATTTTATCAACATAAACAAAAGCCTCTCTTTTATATATAATAAGTTATTTAGGTAAATATATCACAATAAAAATAAAATAATAAAAATTTTATGCATATTGTTACAAATTAGAAAAAATACGGCAATTTGTAACTATAATACTATAATATCTGACGCACGTAGAAGGCCATGTCACATTACTGCGAAAACCAGTGTTGGGGTATAAATAATCGTATTTTCGATTGTTTTTGTAAATACCTACTAAAATTAAATTGTGACGTGTTATTTCTAGCCGCATAACCTAAATGTAAAAAAGGATATTCATTGCATAAATAATGATTAAAATGGCGTGAGGTAGAAGTGATAAATTATATTAATATACCTTTTATTTGAGCCCATATCATTTCAATAGCATTATATTGGCAATGGTATGGCGGTAATCTGATTACCGTGTGGCCTTTTGTTTTGGCCAGTTCGTCCAATACATATGTTGGTGTTGGAGGTTTATACAAATTAACCAATCGGAGCAGCTCATTTTTTAACATTGCCTCATTACTTGGCACTCCTTTGTCACGAAGCCAACTTATAATTTCATTTTACGGTAGGAACTTTGTTGATTTGGACAGAATGGTACGAAGCGTTGTCCATTACTATGGCGTGAGGCTCATGTAAATTTGACAATAAGGTCATAAACCATTGTCTGAAATTATCAAAATTCATCTCTTCGTGATATTCTGTCGTTTTAACTGACTTAAACGCCAGAAGACAATTGGGCACAAAACCTTTATTTTTAACTTAACTTATTATTATTAATATTTATATATAATTAGCGTACAAATTACTTTCGTGTACATTGTTATTTAATTGATCACGTTAGTATTATTTTAGTATCGCAATTGTTTCCGTTTATTACAAAAACAAATTATTATTTTTTTATCATAAAAATATCACAGCACACGGACGCTTATGCTATTTTAAAATGTGAATTTACATAAATAATATTAATCGACTTTAATTTAAATATTATACTGAATTTACACAAAGCATTATTGATCTGGAAAAGTTCTTGGTCTTTTGAGGCAATCCAGTCATCCACCCATATTTGAAATCGTCATAAGAAGAAAATCGCTTCTCAGCCAGGCTATGTGTCATCGACCAGAACAAATGGTAATCGGAAGAGGCAATGTCTGGTGAATACGACGGGTGGGTAGGACTTCCCAATTGAGGTTCTCTAGGTAGTTTTTTACAACATTTTCATCATGGGGTCGTGCGTTGTGATTTTGAAGAATAACCTTGTCATGTTTTCGGCGTATTACGGCCTTTTATCCTTCCTGTTTCCTTAAATTTATTTCAGCCCGATCGGATATATACCCGCCAAATTATGAGTCTCAATACAAAACGCTCATTTTCAATGCATAATCTCATACTTATAATATTACAAAATATTATTTAATACGATCCTGAAATAAGATATAACAAAAATAATCATTTTTTAAATATAAGTATTTATGATTAAATACTAAAGAATACAATAAAAACAATCAACAGAGAGTGTCAATGTTCATTAAACAGGCTATTCCAACATACTACTACCAAACAAATTCGTGGAGGTCGTGACTGAACTGGGTCTGCCTTGCGTACAATATATCATTTTCCGAGACGATGTGGTTGAACAGTCTGATCCCTCTTTCAAGAAGCATAGTCTTTGGCAAGTAATGTCAGGGACATATAAACCTTTTTCAATATAAAACACACACAATATAAACCGATGTCGTTTGACCTGATAAATAATACTCTGAATTAAAAACTATGACTAATTATTTTCTATTATCGTTAGATAAGCTAATATGAACCTACCTTCACGTTAGACTATTTGCGGCAATTGTTCTCTCTGTACGGTATTACTAACCATTGCAATGGAAGACTGCAATAAAAACATTTATACTCCCTGCCCTTTTACACTACGAGGATGTGAGTTTAGTACTGGTTTATGCATTAAACATAACACAAACAAGCTCGGGAGAACTGAAACTATGTCACAGTCATAATATTGATGTTTACTTTGATAAACTTGTTTTCGTCAAAATATTTTCATTGCAGTGCACCAAATCAACAAAGTATATACTTCTGTAAGCGCCAATGTAATTGCTAAGCGATATAAGCCATATGAGAATAGCACGTGAGTGCATCTTGGCATTTTATGAAAAGCCAATGCAGCGGCTTATTACGTTTCAAAAACAGATGCCTTCTTAGAGTCCATGGATACGATGGACAAGACAGCCTTCTATATAACAGTTGGGCAAGAGATGAAGATGAACCAGGCTTAAGCATCAACAGATAACGTTAGAGATCATTACCTACCGATGCTAATTATTCAAGCCTATGGGCTCTCGCCATAGTGCCAGGCCGTCAAGAACTATGCTCAAAAAGTACTAGGTAAAGCATCGGAAAAGTACTATGTAAATCATCATTGCTTAACTTCGGTGATCGGACGAGAACCGGTGCTTTCAACATGGTATGGTCGTTGGCGACAGCTATGCGAATGAATAGTATTCATAAATTGTTATAATCAAATAAAAATAAACGATTAGTTATAATTATTCCACATTTTTTTATTGTTTTGACAAATATATGGCTTTTACAAATACGTCGAGTAGCCATTATCAAGCATTACATCTTTATACCGATTAATAAGTGTATCATATATTTAACGTAAGCACATATAGGAGAATACCGACAGATGGTGATAGTAAAGCAAAAATATCAACTGTGGATTCAATGTCGTGAATTTTTGATCCGCCAATGTCATAGACTACAGTCTGATGTGTGGCTTTTGAGTTCAGCCGTGTGTCGCGAATTATTATCTTTCAATATTTCGACCTCCATTACAAGGGTCTTGACACAAAGTCACAAAGTCATCAACCCTGAAGAAGGAAATGATATTGGAAATGAGTAATTCGCCACACACGGCTAAGCCCAAAAGCCACAATACAGCCCAATATTAATTCATTTCTTACGATTATTAATTATAAATTGTTTGTTTTGTTTACCAAATGTAATTGTAAATAATAAATGGGTAGTCTAACCGGAACGAGTTTCGTCTACCACTAATTTTAATTAATAGGCTGGCATTCTATAGATGAGTATTTATAGAGCTTAGAAATCTATTATAAATTAAAAAGTACTAGGTAAAGCAGATTTGATATGGGATGTGGCGAGGATCATGGCAAGCTCTATTGTGGCAGCTTGTAACAGAACATATTTTCTTGTTTCTATATCCGATCCATATGTGAATACTATGGTCACCACAAATCGCCGTTACTCAGTTTTGTCAATTCTACTGTCCATGCTTCTCTCCAGTTGGGAACATATATAGTTCCCGGCGACTCCCGAAGACAAAAGCCCGGGGACTTTAAAAGACGGCTTTTGTTTTATCCGAGACATATTTTGAGTAATTCGATTAGCGAATTTTTTAAGAAGGTCCAACATTTAGTCATAAGCAGCTCAATTTATTCAGCAACACGCTCTAAGCAACAGACTGCGACTCATCCAAGTATTGGTTCACGTCTAATTTTGCCCAACTTCGGTGATCTAGCAAGTACCGCGGTAATAATTAGGCATTGCAGATAAACAAAACAGTAAGGTTAATAAAAAAAATTCCATAGCTAATGCTTACAGAAATGTAACTTAATTTTTTTATCAACGACCAGTGATATGCGGTTAGCTGGCGTTAATCCATCCAAGGTATGGCTCGCGTCAAGTATTAACGAGAACCGTGCTATCAATGTGCCACTGGCGCTTGACTGGATGAAACGGATATGAGATCAAAAATGAATGCTCCATTAGATTACAACAAAAATATAAATAATCTAAATGCAACGCTGCGCAATATTCTTGTCTCTGGTGTTAGACCAACCACTTAACCGGTAACTTTTCAATGTCCGACAGACGAGTTGGCAGGTTTCAAATTTTAAAAGTTCCCGCGCGATATAAATCACCCTCCCGATGCGCTAACTGTTTAATTGCTCAATTTTCCGCGTCAGCAAAGTTTTCAGCGGCGAGGAGAGAGCAGCGAAGTTTAAATGAAGACGCTGATGGGCTGACTGGCTGTCGGGGGCCGCGACGTCGGCGAGACGGATCGACGGCGCAAAAGCTCACTGAAAGCTCGTATGGTGAAACGTTAGATGGATCGTCCCGCAGAAATCTATCGTACATGATCTTTTATGAAATTTATGTGATTTTGTAAAAATATTTTTATTTATTTATTTAAATTAAAATATTCAAGAAGATCGAATTCCACCACTCTTCGTGACTGGTTGTACCGCACTGCCGATGAAAGTCGCGTCACAATATAACTATGGGCATTTCTTTCGTAGAGGACTGGAAAAAATGCGTTTTTATAGCTATACACTTTTTGTCTCGGAGTACTCTTCCTCTATTTGACCTCGGTTTCTTCGACTAAAAAGAGAGCTGAAAGAAAAGTATTGAGATATCGTGTAAAACATCTAAAAGCATGTTACAAATTTCTGACAAGATAATGCGGCTAAGGATTCTCAAGATGTTTTTCAAGCGCAGCAAACACATAACTGCAAGTATATTAATGCAGGAAGAGAGTATTTTTATAATTTCAAAGCATTTGTGCATATTTGAACTTATCTTTTGTCAATCGAAAATACGTTGGATACTACATACAAGTATGTAGTATCCAACAGGTGATTGAGCTTACACTGAGATTTTATAGCAATGTGCTGAGTACTTTTAATTAATAATTAATTAAAATTCAATTAACCATCTCATACAGTGTAACGTTGAAGTAATGTTTTCTTTTATGGGAAAGAAGACATAAACCTTACACGACGCTTTTGTGATACTTGTAAATGAATAATATACGAGCTCTCAAATCGTGATGTTAATATAATGTTTTGAATGTGAAAAATTTGAATTCAGATGAACACACAACAAACATAATTTGGCGTATAGGGAATTTAATACATAATATATAAAATACGGAAAATTCATGAATGCATCTAAATATCTGATTGAAATATAAGATAAATTGGATATTTAAATATACCCATATGGATATATACTTTAATAGAGAAGTAAAGTATAATTTATATAGAAAAATAATAATTGTACTATTTACTTGATATCAAAAAGAAAGTTTACAAACAATATTTTAAAAAGAAAGTTTATAAACAATATTTCAAAGACGCATTTATTACTTCAGCTTGACTCATAATCCATATTTCAAATTAGGAAAAATTGTGGCGACGATATTTGACAATTACAATGTAAAAAAATACTGTAATAAAATACTAGACAGTAATACACGATGTGTCCTTTCCTTAACTTCTTACACCACTGTCACATAATCCCAATATTCTATACGGTCACTTCTTATATAAATATATTATAAGGCAATGATAGATTTTGTTAAAAAGCCAAGAATTGTTGCCAAATAGTAAAAAACAGGTGTTGTTGAGAGACAGTTTTATTTTTAATCGACTACAAGTTTCGGATATTGCATACGGAATGAAAGAGGCTCTAGTGTTTCCAAGGTTAAAAGCTAGCTCTATGTACAAGGCAATACTCTCAGTGACTTATATAGTACGCCAAGATATAGGATAGCTTTATTTACCTTATTTATTTAGTTTATTATTTAGTTTATCTCTCACTTTTGAGTACCGATATTAAATATTAGTAAATTAAGTTTCGCATTATTATCATTTTATTACAATAGAAAATTCTATCAATACTTTAATCCTTCCTGTATAATTAATCTATGACTTTTTTAAATAAATTGATACATGAATAAATGAAGATTGATTCAATATTACTAATATAAAAATACATACTTTTTACAGCATAGCGGCATATATATATGAAAATAACAACAATATAAATACTTTAAATATCTCCAGTCAATTCAGGTAGAGAAAAGTCATAGTCGATTTCGCTGTGCCCAGAACAGAACTGAGGTGCATAGTTTGTGGTTCGAATCTCGGCGTCTCTTGTGTCTTTTTTTTTCTTTAAAACAATTAATATAATCGCATAAACATTTTCCATGACCATTGATGAAATAATTAATATGCTTTTATTAATTTTATTTTTAAAATAGGTTTCTTTTCCATAGACATTTAAATTGTTGCAGAGACAATTTTTTTTATGTACATGTTTAGAAAAACGGTTTTCAAAAATATATGCTCATAAATATTAAAACAAATGCTTCGTAAACTATGAATTTAAATTGCTTTAGATAGAGTTAGGACTAGCGTTGGGAAACACCACATATTGAATAAAAACAAAGGATAAAAATAAACACAATATACGCTTAAGTAACAGCAAAAATGTTATCCAAAAATATTCCCTCCTATTGTGTAGATTGAAGTTAAAAATATACATTTTGAAACAATAATCTGAAGCCATGAGAATAAAAATAGATAAATCATATGTCAATTTTGGATAATCTCTTAAGCCTTTTTTCATTTGCACCTTAAGCCGGATCACCAAACACTGTATATATATTTTTAAGTAAATATACGAGTTTTTAAAAGTACCAAGGAATAGGGTAAAAATATAATATGTTCCACGAAATATCCTCACAATACTTTTTATTCATTCTTAAAGCATAGTAGCATCAATAAATTTATACTTTGGAACGGATAAAGAAAAGATGGAACGGATTCCATGTCTGGATCATGTAGTGTCCCACAAGGCTCAGTTCTCGGCCCATTGTTCTTCATACTATACACCAAGTAAATTAAAGGGATTACTGAGAGATGGGAAATAAAAGTACACTGCTACGCATACGACTGCCAGCTCTTCTTTTCTTGTGGTCCCGAGAACATAGGCAACATGAAAGAAAGGATGGCCGGCTGTATAGAGAAGATCGGATAGTGGATGTCAGCAAATAAGCTCGCTCTCAATATAGAAAAAACGGAATTACTCTTTATGGCCTCAGCTCAAAGACAACATTTATTGGACTTTCAACCCTTGGCTATCTGTGTCAAGCTGCTAGGAGTGGAAATTGACCAGTTCCATAACCTTGGCGGCAACATTACAAAAAAAATTAAATCTGAATTTTTAACCTTCGGCAGATACATTTGTAAAAGTATGCTTACCCAGAGAAGCTACAAAGAGCTTGGTAAATGATTTTTATTATATTTATTCAACTTATCAAAGCATGTCATTGAAAATACAATTCTACTAAATTTAAATTAAAATAATATGAGACGCGTATACGTATACAAGAACTTGACTACTTTATCATGTTTGACCACTTTATAGGACATTTTGAGAGAAATTACTTGCAACTATAAACACTTTCTACAACATTACTAGAGAAAAAATTTCATATAAAATCAACAATACCACTTTCATTCAATAAAAATAATGAAACAGATTTCAATTATTAATTTTGTGTTTTTTTTTGCTCAACATCGAAATATATTTTCTCCGTAATTAACTAATTACGTACAATAACAAAAACCTTCCTTCTCTTACGCTTTTTTAAGTCAATTGAAATAATATTTCATTATTAATTTTTTTACAAGAAAAAAATATTTATATCGTTAAGTACGGATTATCAATTTTATTTTCAATAACACGTATCCTGTATCCAAACTACTTTTCAAAACGAAATGAAAATGTGTATTGATACTCCATACAAGTAAGCGTGCTTTTCTATTGTTAATCGAATATCGAAATAAACCACAATTCAAAACAATTCCAATCGTCTATAATACCCTGCGGCCACAACAATCATATCATATTGAATTTTTAACAAAATTACAATTATTTGGGTGTTGAAAAAGGAATGTCGGTTTGTCCAGTAAAATATTTTTGTATTTTTTCCCAGCTTACAATTTACCAGATATTTATTATGTAATTCATATAGTTTTTTTTACATAAACACATAGTAATTTTGAAGTCTCATCTGTGCAATTCTATGTCGCTTATCATAATGCATATGGCTAAGCGCTGCATGTGGAGTGTTGATCCGCCAACGCCATAGACTATAGACCGAGATCCACGCATCATCATTATTATTACAGGGATTTACTATGAATGGGTGGTCTTCACGGGAAAGCTTTCGTCGACCACCAATTTTGATAACTAGTCTATGACTGTCATTTTACGAGTGAGGGATCAAATTTACACCAACAAGGGGTATTTTAGAGCTCAGGAATCGATTAAAAATCCTTTTTTTTTAATCCCCGTTGGGGATCGAACCCGCCACCATTGGCTTGCAAAGCAAATGCTTTGACCATTGAGCTATACCCGCCGGGAAGCTGAGGCTTGCAGATGAAAAAGCTTTTTTGATTATACGTCAAATTCTTAAGTAAGTAGCAATTTGAATATGGAAAGCGAAATGCAGCATATTTGACACTTTTATATTTTTATACTACTGTCAAAATAAATATAAAAAGTATAGACGTTCAAGCAAGAAAGTTATCTGAAGTGTATGAAAAAAATGTATCGACAGAATGGCATTGCTAAAACTGGCTTGCAAAATTTCAATCCAATAATATTTGTGTTGAACATGAACCACGTTCTATCAAATGATACAAGCCGACAAGTGAAGTAGAGAGTTTTTTTTTTTGATAAATAGACAAAATATTTTATATATTTATCAAATTTGTCTGCACATGATTATTTCAAATACGTTAAAAATGTTCGATAAATAAATCGTACAAACAAAATTACTTTCCATAGTGCCTTATATATCGTTGACTATTCGATAACGAATTGGCGTTTGCAGTTTATTTTTCATATTTGTATTATTCAGTGTTGTTCTGATATCTATAATGGTTTTGAAAAATGTGTTTTTGGCATGATTTTTATTTGCGTTTCATGAAAAATATTTGTTTCTTCACCTCTAACTGATACGTTATTTTCACATTTGTATTAAATGTCAAAAACCTTAAAACCATTTATCTGAAACTTGTGTTTATTTTTAACAAGTTAGGTCACGAATAGAAATTTATGAAATATCATTTCACTTTGGTTTCAATTGCTACGTGTTCTGTTTTCTCAAAACATTGAATTGCATTTTATCAAATAAGATAATACTATAAAAAAAAACTCATGAAAGAGTCATGCTAGATTTTTTTGGAAAAAAACAAAAAGCAAATGACGAAAGTAGAGAGAGTAAAAGAGAAAAAAGTCCTTTGATATTAATGTTATAAAATAAAAATGAAATAGATTAAATAACACGAAATTGTATTTGAAGGCTATAGGAATCTTTTTACTTGAAAAAATGAGTCAAAAATAATATTTTAAAATTTGTTAAGATATTTTTGTTATTAAAAATTAAAATATTAAATTACACGATGAACTACCAATCTAAAAAATTAAACAAAATTACATTAAAAAATCTTTATTTTTAATTTATATGGTAAAAGGTTTAATTTAAATTACTTTTTTAGAAGTTTATAAATATCATAAAAATAAATTATTTCTAGAATTACTTACAAATTTCATGAAATTCAACAACAATACATGTTAGTTTTTGATTAGTTAATAAAACATTACTTAAGTTAGGTTATTGATTTTTTATGCATTATTACTTCTTATATAATGCATATCATATTAAAAGCACTGCAACAAGAAAACTTTGCACTATCAGTAAAGATTATTTGAAATTTTAGAGCTGTATCCTTTCAAACATTTTATAAGAAAATCGAATTCTAAGCAATGCCAAATAAAAAACACCTTGTTTTGAAAAAGAGCAGTTTTTATCCAGTGTTAACACTTACATAATATATTTCCGTTTGCATCAAAATACCACAGTTGACCTCATAAAACCAATAAAACAGTCATAACTACTTTTTATGTTTTTTTTTTTAAATGAAAAGTTGTTAATGTTTCAACAGTAAGAGCTTTCAGTTTTACGCAACGTGCTATGCTAAAGCGCTTATGATAATGTCATCGGCGTAACGATTTTCTGCAACGCTTCTAACGGGGTCGTCTCACCGCATTCTGCACTATGCGGTCTGCGACGAAATGGTTTTTCAATGCTTAAGGTCGCTGTTTGTTTTCAAAGGTCATTCTGAAAACGACTGTAATTGCTTAGCAATAGCTTATTACATACTCTGTACCGTAATCCTGATATAAAGATTTTTTATACATTTATAAAATTATTGAACTTGAAGAAATATTTTTTTTTTAAAGATTTGTCAAGAGAATTAAATTATCAGTTAGAGTTATCTGGAATCATAAATGATTTAATAAAATCGTGTGATATGAAGCTCGTTTTTATTTTTACGGAGTACTACAGAGAAATGAATTCATAACGCTTAATAAATGAGTTTATTGATGATTTTCGGATAGAAATGTTTTCGGGTTGTTTTTGGAAAACAGATATTTCTTATAATATTACAAATTACATACATATATGAAGAGTGAACTGCATTTCAATTTTAATATAAGTGGTCTAGTTTTTTTGTTCATACTTTTCAATGATATTTCAGGTGTATGTATTTATATAATACAATACTGGTGTGACAGAATGGTGTTTAGTGAAATTAAAAACTAAGTATTGTCTCAAGGAGACGCAAGTCAGTCTGGGCATAGCAATGGCGCAGTTCGCCGAGCGGTATGAATACCTGGGCATATTCGCATCCCGCTTCTGCCGTTATTTTTGTGCTTGGATTGACACGTTGAAAAAAGAATTTTATGTATAGTATATGTATATTTAAGTAATAAAAACTAAGTACTTTACAACTGATCTTTCAGATGACATCTTCAAATGTAATTAGAGTCAATTAATCTGTTAATTATTTTGTGAAAGGGATTATATTTCAACCTCCAAAATATTATTGATAAAATGACCTACTATAAATAAACGAATTGCTAAATAATTTAAATTTTAATGTACTAGGATTAATATATTATTCTTCATTGATAAATATAATTATTTTTTTCATTTTCAGAGTGAAATCCGAAGAAAGGTTGCCATTTACGTTGTTAGTTGCTTAGATTTTTTTCAATGGCGTAATTGAATTGATTCTTGGAATGTCAATCAATACTATTGCGAACCATTTAATTTTAGAACAAACGATTTTGTCCTTATAAATAAGTTTAAAAAATATATTTTTTACTTGTGAACAATTTAAATATACATGTATTTTATTTTTGTGTTTGAATACAAAATATTTTTAAAATCAATTCAAAAATAAAAGCATGTTACAACAAATAAATGTAAAAAATACCTTAAATTTAATATTTGAAATCTATTATTAATGAATGCTTTTCATAGTAATATTTACATTTTTATAAAGTGGATTTGCATACAGTCCATTTCAATAATGTCGGTGTATTGGAAAATGTCGAAAACCTCACCTTTCAAATAAATATTTTATTATGTCTTAAATCTAACCTTACAAATCAACAACTACGATATTTATCTAAAACATTTTAAAAGGCTGAAATTTAATTTTCAGGAAAGTATTATTCTCGTAAATACATCATCTAATATTTAAGTTCAAAGTAATATACCGTTATACTCGTACATGACCTATTATCTTCTCTTTTCACCATAACTATCTTATTCCACATAGTTTTTGAACGCATAAAAAATACATCTCAAAGAAACATTCGAAGCACGTCTGAATTTATACTAATGCATCGGGTTACAGCAAAAAATACACATTTATTTTTCTTTCGTAAAAGAAATGCACGTTTTCTCCTTTAACAAATGGCTGGTATTTCTATCTGTCGATGAAAAAAACAAGTTTCATTTCCGCTCGGCGTTTTTCGTTCCCTTTGCTTTTCTTTCGTCTTCCGGTGAGATTCCTCTCTGTTTTCTCGATCAATAAGCAATTTCAATTACGCTTTTTTTGTAATTATTCCGCCAGCGAAGTTTTTTAAAGAATCATAATATCGGAAAAATATTTCTTTCGAATCGAGGACGCCCGCGATGCGGAGTAAAATATTTAAATGCCAAACGAACAGAGCCATGATAAAACTGTTATTGTTGAATTAAGGTTCAAAATTATTTCAATTGTTTTATGCTTTCCATAATTATTCCATATCTGCTCTTTATCGGGAACTCATGATCATCACAATACCGCCACTTATTTTTGTCAGGTTTCATTATTCACCTTTATCCCAATACATTTCTTTATACAAAGGTCTATCTTCTCTTCTTCGTGTCAGCGACGTCAAATTATTTTTTCCCAATATCTGGCAACATCGATAGCTCGTGTGTTGCCCAGCATTAGGTCCTGAGATGTGCAACTTGTTGGGCACATGGAGCAGCATCGTAGGTGTGAGGCGGTCTGCAGGTCTCCACAGTCGCACAATAGTGTCTCTCCCTGCCGAAGCATTCCCCACCGCTCGAGGTTGTCCTTCCTGTTCTACATGGGGGAGCATGAAAAGAACCTCCACGCGGTGCCCCCTGGAAACGGAATCTCGGACTTCCTCTTCCGGCCAATCTTTTCAACCCAGCGACAACAAAAACAAAAACAAAGGTCTAGGAACATATATACAAATAGTCTTTGGTTTCTGATGACCTCCAGGGCAGGAATTTGGGGACTTGTGAATTGAATTCGCAGGGTCCACATACTCGTATTTATATAGTTAAAAAAACATTTTAATCATAAAATCCCTAGCTGTTACGTTAAGAAAGATATCCAGTAATATAATTATAATGCATTAATTTTTCGACAAAAGATTCTAATACCTAAAGAAAATCCTTAATTTCATACATAAACTATTTGTCGTTTGATTTTTCATTTATTTTTATTTATTTGTTTTTACTATATTTTGTAAACAAAAGAATAGTGATTTAAAAAATGTTGTTTATAAACCTTTATTATTCATATTACAAAGTTTAACTTTGATTTACTTCAATTTTTTAAACAAGGGCCATAATAAAAGTCGATTTAAATGTATTCAATCGATTGAAAACATTTTAATGAATGCGAAAAACGGTTAAAATGTAACTGAAAAAGTGTGGTTCGGTGAAGATGAATTATTTTTTATGGGAGTCCTTAAATAATATTAATAAAAATACAAAAGGGAATTGATAGCCAATATATGGGATGTTTATTACTAACAAAGTTTCGATTTCGTTTTCCTTCGGTCTTTTTGCACAACAATCTGATTCAATTTTTCCCTTTTGTCCTATTTCAATCAGCCTCCTCAGCCTGACCTAGTTATCCAATTTAAAGCCGTTCTTGTTATTGTATTCACAGGTTGAAAAAATACGAAAATACTTCTCATTTTTAAAGCTGAATTCTAAGAATAGAAAGAGTTACGATATAGCCACAGTGGCGTAACACCGTTTTCTTTCGATCAACGAAGTTGAGCAACATTGTGCACAGAACTTACTTGAATGTTGACCGCGTGTTGATGGGTCGAGATTTTAATATTTATATTCCTAATAGTATCAATCCGATGGATTGGTTTGCAGCAACAAAATCTTGCATCTAAATCTCCACTCCTCTCGATCCTCTGCAGTCCTCTTCAGCTCAGCATAAGAGCTACAACTCATGTGCTCGAACACTTGCTGCAAATTTCCCCGTCTAGGGCGCCCTCTACAGTTTCTACCCTCAACCATCCCCTCCACAATGTCGTGAAGAAGACCATCGTGGCGCATGATGTGACCGATCCATCGGGCTCGCCTCTCTGAGATGGTTCTTACTAGGTGCCTATCTTCCTTGATTATGCTGAGAACCTCATTGTTCGTGACGTGGTCTCTCCAGAAAATTCCGAGAACACTTCTGTAAGACCACATCTCAAAGGCCTCCAGTCTTTTTTCACCACTTTCAGATAAGCACCGTGTCTCACAGCCGTACATCAAGATGCTGCAAGCAAATGTATTGGCTAGTTTCTTGTGGAATATTTATAAATAATCTAAAAATCATTAAATTTTCGCGAGCTATATGTTAATTACCTGGTGTTATTTTAAAAAGTCTAATAATCAAACGTCTTAGATATTTTATCTCCTTTCTTTTTAAAATAAGGATTTGTTCCTCAAAGGACATTGAGAAGCATGTAAGAGTATTACTCAAGTAAATCTTGGGAGCACATATACCTTGAGATATGGCATGTTTAATTGTAGTTGACTCAACTGTGTGGCGTCAATATATGCGATAAATCGTCGACCAAATGCGCAAGCTGAGTAAGTTATTCTTATATTATTCTTATGTTATAGCTGAGTGGTTAAAGAGCTTGCTTGGTAAGCTGAACGTCGTGAGTTCAATCCCGACGTAGACAAAAAAAAACATTTCTGAGTTCTAAAATACTCTCAGTTAGTGTGAATTTGACTCTTCACCCGTAAATGCTAGTCACAGCCTATTAATAAAAATTTGTCGTAGACGAGAGTAGCATTCATAGTGAATTTCTGTAGTAAAAAGGATGATGCGTTAATGTCTAGCTGTAATCTATGACGTTGGCAGATTAACACTCCACACGCAGCGCTTAGCCATATGCAGTATATTGAGCGTCATTGAATTCTACAAATTAGATATCAGAATCACATTCACCATCTTTCGGTATTCTTCCGTATATGTTTGCATTAAAAAAACTAAAAATATAAAATAACTAAATATGTTGTCGGAAATAAAATCTGTTTTTTTTTTTAATCAAAACGACTTCATAAAGTGTCTCATTTCTCATCTTCGTATGATTCTTCTGTGTGTAAATCGCAGATACAAAAAAATGCGATTGCTGGCTTTCAAATAAAAACGATTTCTGCAATATTTGGAATAAACGATTTGGAAATGCTTATATTCTTAGCTCATGAAAATTGTAACACCTTATTTTCGGGGTAGATATTTCAGATTTTTTTTAATTTGCTAAAGAGCCATGATTACTTGCAAGATTGTTATTATTTTCTTTCTCAGAGATTGTAGCTAAAGCAGCTGAGCCCGCAATAGGATTCATCCTTTGTTGAGAGAAGGAATTACTCTCCGAGGATTAAGCGAGAAAATTTATTATGACTATTCTTTGTTTTCAATAGAAAACTTTTACACAGCGTTTTGGTAGATGGGATTAGTGCGGCCGTGGTTAAATTTATTTTTTCATGCCTTGGTACATATTTTTCTAACAGATGTATCCTTAAGTAAGCACCATCGTCATCACTATTACTATCATTCCATATCCACCTCACTAACTGTAGCGTATGCTCATCACATACTACTGCTACAGAACGCAGTCAGTTGCCATGAATCTTGTCAAATAAATGCTATGTACGAGTATAGTTCCCGATGACTTCTAATACAGTGAAAGTTCAATAGCCTGACGAAAAGGCAGCTTTTTTTATGTTAACATATACAGGAGAATACCAGATGGTGATAGTGATGCTGAAGTCTCATCCGTGAATTCTATGACGCTTACCATGTTACATATGGTTAAGCTCTGCATGTAAAGTGTTGATCCGCCAACGTCATATCCCAAGATTAACGTATCATCCTAATTATTATAACAGAAATTCACTATGAATGGGTGGTCTTTATGAGACGAATTTGCGACTGTCTTTTAACGGGTGAGGGATCAAATTCACACCAACCGGGGTTATTTAAAAGCTCAGAAATCGATTTAAATTCTTTTTTTTTAATCTCCTTTGTGGATTGAACCCAAGACTTTTGGCTTACCAAGCAAATGCTTTGACCATTGAGCTATACCTGCCGGTAGCTGATCTCTATTTTAAAATGTTTACTCTCCTGCAACATTTGGAGTTAAATCCAAACCAGATTCACCTTCACATTTTACCTGACTGTAATGTGGAAGACAGTTTTATCCACTCCGATATTTTGTTTTTCCTCATTAGCATTTGTTTCAAATAATCATTATATGGTTGCATTGGATTCTGGAGAGATGCCAATTTTCACAGCCATGTAAACGTATGGGAGTAATAAAGAAATTAAACTAGATATTTGTCCACTTTCATTCCAAATATTAAGCTTATTGATATTCATAAAACGCATGGCTCGTATATTTAATTTCTCAAAATTATGTTGCAACATTAGAAACTGCGAATAAGTAGTGTTTCTGAAGGCAAATGTAATAATGATTGACAATAAAGTGTTCTTATTTATTCTCCATTTATGTTCGGAATGTTCGTGTCCCGTTTGATCAAATCCTAACACGCACAACAATTCCTATTCAGCAATCCAAAGATCATAACACTCCACAAACACATCCAGCACTTAATCACAAACATCTTAAATTCATACATAATATAATCAAGTTGAAAGTATATGAATACATCTTTGAGTACGAATACAGTTTGCGAAAATACATCTTCTGTATTCTATCGATTATCGTTTTGTATTTAATCTCACACACTATTCAATGTAAGCGTACAGAAGAATATTTTAAAGTTAAGACATAAACAGTTAAAAATGATTATTTAAAAACAAGTAAGTTTAATGTTTTTTGAGATTAAAATACATCGTGGTTTGAAAAAAAAACAGTTGATAGTAAAAAAATGTAACACATAAAAGGGAGTAAGTATTTTTCTTATTTTTTCAATGTCATTCCATTACAACGGATAAAATATGATAAATTATTAGTATTAATGGCTCATTTAGTTCGTTTGAATGGACGAAACCAACTAGAAGAGACAAGGATGGAACAAATGCTGTGATTTTGTTTCAGTCGACAAAATTACTCGTGTACGGCATGAAATATTATCATTGCTGATAATTAACTATAACATTTGCGTTGTTTTATTATTACGTACTATATTATGAAAATATTTAATAAGTAATGATGTCATTAGCATGGTTTTTGGATTCTTTCATCACAAATTAGTCTTTATGTATTCCGAATTATATTATAATTATTTATAGGCCGGGTAAATAAAAATAACTCTTGAAAACATACTTTGATTTATAAAGACGACGTAAAAGCATATATTTTTATATAAATACATTTGATATTATAGTTTTTTGTATCTAGGTAAATTAAAAGTTCGATTTACTTTCAAACTGTTGATATACGTTTGTCCTTATTTTAAAACTTTCGTCACTTTTACGTTTCATCATTTCCTTGGACATTAATAAATTTAATCATTCATACGTCTGCAACATGTGGAGAAGCGCAACTGAGGGGAATACTTGGATTGCCCCGAAAGAGGACCTAGCCCATGGACATGACCAAGAGGGGAATATATGGAGGTCCCTTAACAGACTTCGGACCGGAGTATGCAAGACGAGGACACAAATGAGGGCCTGGCAGCTTTACAGCGGACCGACTAAATGTGACTGCGGCGTGGAGCAGACCCTGTCACACCTTCTAGAGTGTGCGCTGTGCCCGAATAGCTGCTCCCAGGAAGACCTGATGATGGCCAGAAGTAATGCCATCGACGTCGCCCACTTCTGGGCAGACAGAATCTGACCCTGTTGTTTCCGACACGATTATATATATACCGGATTGATACTATGAAGAAGACCAAAGTGTATTATAGAGTATTGAACTTTTGGTTATATGTAACATTTCCCTCTTTTACTTACAAGTTTTTTATTATTATTATATCATCAAATCCATATACCTGCATAGCCATGCATCATGTGCTCACTATTTGAGAGTATCGGAAATCTGTGATATGGATGGTGATTTATATTCTCCTGCCAATTAGCAAATAAACACATTGGCTGTTCGCTGTCCCAACAAAACAAACTAGCAAATGTACTTACGTTGTATCAGCATACATTGTTTTACGTTATGAGTATTGGACGGTAATCATTAGGTAATTTTTTTTCCAACTTATATTTAAAAAAACTAACATCTTCCATATTTAAAAAGACGACAACAAGTCGCAAGTTCGTCATTTGACCGCGTGGAGGAAAGATGCAGGTCGCCAAGTAAAGATCTTTTCCACAAGCACAATTCGCGTTATTTTTATATAAAACAGCATTTTATCCGCTTGACCTTAACATGTTGTATCGTCGGTCACGGTCGGGCGAGAGCTGAGCGCGGGCGCTGGCGCGAGCCGACAAACGGGCAGTGTAACATGTAGCGCTCCAAACATAATAGCGGCTTTGTCAAAAACTAAAGTTGACTATGTAACCAACATGAAATGGAGCAACTGTTTTAACAAATAAAATGGCGTAAGCAAACGCCGTTCATTTTTAAATAAAATTAGGACTAACATTATTATTAGATGCGCATGTCAAGCGATCAAACAAAAATAAGAGACAAAAGATCGTTTTTTGAGGCTTTTCGGCATCACCCTAAAAGAGCTATATCAAGCTGATATCAATGCATATCAAACGTCGACATTTCAAATGACTGTGAACAATATAATTCGATCAGCTTAATCTCTCAACAATCTCACAATTCATTATTCACTGGTTTGTATCAACTAATGTATTAATTGTGGCTTGTTCATTTTTACCTGGATTTTCAGAGCAAGGTGCATCTTTAGCATCAAAATTGCCGCATCAATATTTTGTAAACCAGTTATGATACTAACGTTCTTTCAATACATCTTTTCAATACACGTCAGAGATTTTTTTGTAGCTGTAAATGCAAAAGAATACTTTCAAATACAAATCTAGCCGCATGAAATGGCTTAGTTTTGGTGGCCAAATTGATGTAAGCCAATAATGTTGGTCTATTTAACAACAGCCGATGTTGATATATTTCACGTAAGGGAGGCTCGATTCAGGTACGAACTCCGCGAGTTTCTTTGGAGGAAAATTTTTTTGGAGTCGTCTGTTCGATGAGCATTGGGACCTTCTGTTGCTTGTCTTTATTGCTTTGTTCTTAGTACTTAATCATAAGTACCAATATTTTTATATTATTTTTAATGGAATTATTAATTCTTATTTTACTTCAGTAACGAATTGAATTTTCTAAATTCGTAATGTTGTTGTAGAAAAAAAATGAAATTATTAGATCCTCAATATTAAAGTCTCCACTTCGAAGAAAAAGCAGAAGTTAAAAAGAAAACTGTTTTTTTTTTCAATACGATATTCTCTTACTCTTGTCTCGCTTCCAAAAAAACTAGGTGTATTATATAGACCGAGTCGGAAATTAACGATAAACAACTTCTTCTTCTATATAAAGGACAAACATGACCTATCCTTGAATACGGCAGTCACCTTTGGATTGGAGCCCCAAAACACCTTCTAAGCCTAATTGACTCAGTTCAAAAAAGAGTGATTTGTTTGTTAAACAATGACACTCTTACGTCTAACCTGCAATCAATGGAACACAGGCGTAAGATTGGTACTCTTAGTCTTTTCTACCGTTATTACCACGGTCGCTGCTCTTCGGAACTTAAAGAACTAATTCCTCCTGCACCCACCCACAATCGACAAACTCGTCTTACACTTGCCGAACATCTCTACACGGTTAATATGTGTCGACCAAGAACTGGCAGTTTCCAAATCTCCTTCCTTAATGGCACCGGTAAGCAGTGGAATCCTCTTCCAGCGTCTGTATTTCCTCCTTCCTACATCTGGATCTCTTCAAGAAACAGATAAATATACACTTGCAATCTCCCCAACCCACACACAAACACGAACACAACACACGTTTCCCGCATACAGCGTCCAGCCTACCTGGCTGAGCGTCATATAGTGCACTGGTCTTGACCGGCTGTGTTCTCCTGCATGCGTTAACATAAAAAAGACTCATCCTTTGTCAGTGTACTTTTTTGACGATACAGCAGTATGTAAGCTACTGAAGTGATTCTTGATTATTATTATATGTTTATAGCAGATACAAAGAGCGCTGAATAAAACACATAAAAATAAATATATACAACACTAGCAAGCTTATGTTTATTATACGGCAAATTCAGGACACATCCGACAAATAATCGAAGATTTACGGTCAGGTCATTTTTCAATGGCCACCTCATCGATCCAGTAAATCATAGAAAAATAACGACCTCCGGGCACCGCTCATCGGCCGCTGATATCGCGGCCTGTACGGAAATAAATCACAACATTTTACGGTGAATCGTTAAGTTTTCAGCAAATTATTGTGCGTATAAATTTATCAGTGAGCCGTTTCAGTTTTTTTATTTTTATTTTCAGTTTATCGCGATCATAATATTTAGCGCAACTGCAGTGAAAGACGATGAAATTCTGCAAACACTTTTGGTATTTTTAGTGGTTTTTTGCAGTCATAATAAATGTTATGTTTCAATGCATAAAATATAATAAGCGAATATGTTTCGTCACAGGCTGCTTCTATAAATCTCAGTCTGTATCCACGGTCCTTGCCTTATATTTCTTAACAGACGTTGACGGAGCGCATAGAAAAGGACTTATATAATGTAGTTCTCTTCTTTATATAGGGCTCGCTCTGTCGGCCGCTATCTCATGCAAGGCAACGTCTATTGTGATTGGTCACAATTTAGGAGACATATAATACAAACGTTTATTGTTAGTCATAGATAACAGAAAGTGTATAATCAATCAATCCGCCAAATATAAATTAAACAAAAATATCATATTCAATTTATCAATACTCTAATTTATCGCAGTAAATACTTCTAGAAATTGCAAAAAAACTTTAAAAAAACATACTTCCTGATTCAAGTTGAAAATCCCCTTAACCACGCAGATTGCCATCAAAAGCTTCTAATATTTCATTTATTACTCAAAATGGATTTTATAAGTAAATCTCTTGTTTTTAAATTTTTTATTCAAGTACTTTAAAAGCTACCATTACAATGGAACGTTATTTATGAACGTTTCTAAAATATATTATTTTATTTTAACTAAAACACAGTATTCTCTCTGTCGATTGATTATATATATATATATATATATTTACCTCATATAGAGAATTTGTGTACATCTATTAAATAAAGAACTAATTCCTCCTGCACCCACTCACAACCGACAAACTCGTCTTACACTTGCCGAACATCCATACTCGGTTAATATATGTCGACCAAGAACTGGCAGCTTCCAAAGTTCCTTCCTTAATGCCACCGGTAAACTATGGAATGCTCTTCCAGCGTCTGTGTTTTCTCCTTCCTACAATCTGGATCTCTTCAAAAAACAGTATACGGTAATACACTTGCAATCTCCCCAACCCACACACAAATACGAACACAACACACGTTTCCCGCATGTAGCGTCCAGCCTCCCTGGCTGAGCGTCATAGAGTGCACTGGTATTGACCGGTTGTGCTCTCCTGCATGCGTTTAAATAAAAAAAAAAAAAAATTACCCTTGCTTTACGATGATATATTTTTACAACAATACGACTCTTATAATGAGTATATCCATTTAAAATTAATTAGACACTGATCTCAGAATTTTTATCTACCAACTGCGGTTCTTAATCTGTTCAGGGATTTTAATGTATTATGAGTTACATTTAACAACTGCAAGACTTTAACTATTGCAGTGATCTAAAATGAAGGAAGCTGTTTTCGTTCGTACTCAATTTCGAATGAAGTGAGGTAGTATCAGCCGCAATTTATGTATTATAATGAATTAATAATGCATAATGAGTTGTATTGCACATCTGCGCATTGTTCCACTATCTTTGCTTCGTTGCACGCAGTCAAGCTAGTCAATTAATGTTCTCCATCGTCCACGCATTACCGATTATTAAATCGCAGAATGGAGTCACGACCAGAAATCGCCCCCGGACTGCGATTGATTGATTCCCTGCAATATCAGTCGCGCCGACTGCAACCGCATCAGTGCACTATCAGCTCTCGTGCAGCAGCATAAATAATCCCCAGCAAATGATCAGCGAAGAGCAAAATCGGGATGCGGCAGTCCAAACGCTGAATAATGCAAAACAATAGCGGCGCGTGTAATTCGGTTCTTCGGTCAGATTCGCGCGAGACATGCGGGAGTGTGCTTGCGTAATGCCCACGTGTTCGACGCCTGATGTGCTGTCTCTTGCACAGCTGTTAACTTTTAAAAGCACAGTGGTCCCATATGGGACCGCAAATTTGCGTCGTTCAATGCCCTAGCAGGCCAATGTTTGTAATGTTTCGTCACACAATAGATTCTTCCATGAAATAACTCTAATACTATTATAACAAATTATTGTAATCCGATTGTGAAGTAAACCATAAGCACTTCTGTATGGGAACGTAGGGCATTGAACGACGCAAGTCTGCGGTCCCGTAAGGAAACCACTGGGCGTTTAAAGGATAAGATTTGTTATCTATTGTGCGTTTCATATCTCTCTGAATGTTTATATGCTATTAGATATCAGCGACATGTTCAAATTGATTGTTTTTTTAATATAAACAGCTGAGAAACACAATAATCATATCACATACGATACAATACAAAAAAATCGAATAAACGTAGCCAGCAAAATTCACCTTATTTTTTGAACAGCCTTCATATATTCAATTACTGAAATCCAATAAAATGCGCAGTATTTCCCATTTATTTGACCAATTAAGTGCAAGAAAATTATTTTTCATGATAACGTTACATTGAAAAGTACTCTTTTGTTACTTAATATAAGACTTGAAAGCTTCTTTACTCCCATACTTGTTACACAAATTCCAGCAGATATACCCCTCAAATAAAGTATCAAATTTAAAAATTTACTACATTGCCAAATTAATATTAAGACATTTTCTAAAAATACAGCTTTAAGACTTATTTTTTGTAAATATTTTGATGCTGATAATCATAACATTGGGCCATAGAGAGGTGATCAAAATACATGGCCAAAAGATTGATATGATAAGTTTTGCTGAAGACATTGATTCACGATCACTCTGATTGCTGAAACTGAAGATGAAATCACTGAATTGCTGATATCCATGGTAAACATATTTAATTCCAACTTGAATATGAAGATTAACAGCACAAAAACCAAATTCATGATAGGAGTATCCCTAAAAGAAACGAAAATTCTTGAGTCAAAAAATATTGATTTAAAGCTCCGCAAGAAACTTGCCAAAACATTACGTACGGCTGTGAGACATAGTGCTTATTTGAATGTGATAAAATAAGACAAGAGGCCTTTGAGATGTGGTCATACAGAAGAATTCTCTGAATTTCCTGGAGGGACCATGTCACGAACAATGAGGCTCTCTGCATAATCAAGGAGGATAGGCACCTAGTAAGAACCATCTCAGAAAGGCAAGCCCAATGGATCGGTCATATCATGCGCCACAATGGTCTTCTTCACGACATTGTGGAAGGGATGGTTAAGGGTAGAAACTGTAGAGGGCGCCCTAGACGGGGAAATTTGCAGCAAGTGTTCGAGCACATGAGTTGTAGCTCTTATGCTTAGCTGAAAAGGACTGCAGAGGATCGAGAGGAGTGGAGATTTAGATGCAAGTTTTTGTTGCTGCAAACCAATCCACCAGATTGATAATATTATGAAGAAGAATCATGAAGTCTTAATCACAGATTCTTCTTTTCTAGTTAAATCATTGTTGCTTCCTATTTAAATCAGCAATCAAAAAAATAAATTTCGCTGTGTAGTATTAGTACTAAGGCACTTTTGATTTTAGCTCACACATCTTCTGGGCATTTTTTTCTGACCCATTGAACTTGATCACTGGTCTATCCTCATAAAATGGAAACAACCCTCAAAACGTCAGATAAAAACGTGTTAATAAGTTACAACTAAAGCTAATATTTTAAATCAAACAATGTATCTTCATTCTTTATCTTCTATTAAACCAGTGACTGCCATTCTAATCTCATTCACTGGATGTTTTTAGTACTTCTATGCAGTCTTCATTAGATGAGTTGCTCACTTAATATAATCTGAATGGGCATTTCATCAAACAGTGAGGCAATTACCCTTCTCATCAAGTCCTATCTCATCAACATTTATTGTTGCTATTTATAACAACGTTCATAGTGTCATCACTTATTATCAGCTCTATATTGCTAAATAACTGCAAAGGTTTAAAATGTGTAGTGATTCGAAATGAAGGATAGAAGAGAAACCTTGCGGCTTTCGTTTGTACTCAATTTCGAGTGATGTGAGGTGGTATCAACCGCAATTTATCGAGAATCATGTTGACAACCCACCCACCTCTCGCGCTAGCCCCCGGCAACGACACAAGTTCCACCGTAGGTTTCCATCCCACTATCTGCCATCGCAAGCATTCGTCTGACGCGTCGCTATCCAGCTTCTGACAATTGAACAATTGCCAAGTGAAGGCTCAGTGCAACTGCAGTGAGGTCAGCTAGACTCTCCGATTGAAACGTTTGACGGAATATTACGAGATTCAAATTGGCAATGTTTCGATTTGTTACCATCGACACGAAGATTAAACTATATTCTCTGCTGTACAAATAGAACATATTTGTATCGCAAGAACAAAAAAAATAAAAGCATCTCTCAGGGAATCATGAATATCTTCATTACATTGCAATAGTTGCTTATGCTTGTCTTAAATGTACAAAATATTCTTCATAAGCTACCATCACAAAACTCTGTCAGCCGCCATGTTACATTTTTTTTACAATCAGTCATATGAACCTTAACCTAGCCCGTCCACTGTTGAACTAAGGTCTCCCGCATGAGTCTCCATCCTCTTAGATCCTCCGCCTTCTGCATCTAAGCCACACCCACTATTCTTATGATGACATCAGTTCACCTTGCAGGGGATCGGCCAACGCTTCGTTTGTCAGTTCTTGAGCGCCACTCTAAGACTTTTCTTTCTTATCGACCAGTATTATATTATTAGTGAGGCAGTATTATAACATATAATCTAAAAAAACTTTTTAAAAATAAGGTACAGAAACGTTTTTGTGTGACTATTTGGTCATAAGAAATATTTGCCGGCGAGTATACCTCAATGGTCAAAGCGTTTGCTTTGCAAGCCAAAGGTCGTGGGTTCGATCCCCGATTGAAAAAAAAGTTTTTGAATCGATTTCTGAGCTCTGAACAACCCCCCGTCTCCCGGTTTGTGTGAATTTGATCCCGCACCTATAAAATGATAGTCATAGCCTATCAATTAAAACTGGTGGTATAGGAAAGTCATTGCGTGAAGATGCGTGAAGACCAATCATTCATAGTAATAATAAGAATGATGCGTGAATCTCTAGCTGTAGTCTATGACGTTGGCGAATCAACACTTGATAAGCGTCATTTAATTCCACAGATGAGACTTCAGAATTACTGTCACCATCTGTCGGTATTCTGCTGCATGTGTTTACAAAAAATAAAAATAAATATATATATATATAAATTCTGAAATGATAAATTTAATTTAATACCACTTCTGATATACCCGAAATGATATTGATTTTTTTAAATATATATATTCTTAGTATATAAGAATAAATTATATTTTACGCTTATTTTAAATCATTTTGCAATAATTACCTGACTGAATTCTGGAGATAAAGCAATTTCAAAAAATAAACAAAACCTGTACGCCAACATCTTCCATTGTCACCTCGACGAAAAATAAAAAATAATCCGAGAGGAAAAAGCGCTCCCAAGGCTTCCCTTCAAAAATGAAAATTGTTTCGCCAAAAAAAATAATTGCCGACATTACAATATTTCTGGCGAATAAATACGATGAGAATAGCCTCTGGAAGACAACCAAGGGGTGGTTTGAAAGAAGAAAAAAAACCAGTTCAACGGAGTGGGAAATTTATTTTTCGAATTTATTTATCCCTGGTCTACGGTTCTTTTGATTTTGTCGGGGGTCGCGGCTCTCGAAGTTGGAGATCCCGCCGGCCGATAGCGTTCCTACAAAGAGAGATTCCTATTAAGAAAAGTAGGGCTATATAATGGCCGGACCTCGGACGGTAAGCATTTTTTTTATTTGAACACATACAGGAGAGCACCGACAGATGGTGATAGTGATTCTGATGTCTCATCTGTTGATTCTATGACGCTTACTATGTTACATATGGTTAAGCGCTGCATGTGGACTGTTGATCTGCTAACGTCATAGACTACAGCCCGACATTAATGCATAATCCTTAATAATAAGGAATAATAATATAATTCCCTATAAATGGTTATTCTTCACGGGACGACTTTCGTCTACCACCAATTTAGATTAATAGGCTTTGACTGGATTTTACTAGTGAGGGAGAAAATTAAGAACAACCTTGGGTATTTTAGAGCTCAGAAATGGCTTTCAAATATTTTTTTTAATTATCATTGGGGATCGAGCCCACGACCTTTGGCTTGCCAATCAAATGTTTTTACTACTGAGCTTTACCCGCCGGATAATAGCACACGAAATATTTAAAGATATAACGTAAGAAAAATAACGTTCCCAATATGAAGTTACTATTAAAATAATCATTATTCAAGTGATATAAAAAAGATAAAAACCACTTGTTTTATTGACAACAAAAGAAATGGTTAGAACTTTCATTAGTTTTTGGTTAGAAAAAAAGGTATTTTTGATTTAAGACAGGTATAAAATGTTAAGTTAGGTTAGGTGATGTTGAATTGTACTAGTATAACTATACAGAATATGTAAAATAATGAAAATACTAATTATTTTATTTATTTTCTGACTATATTATTCACCAATGGCAATAGCACATTGTAAGTGCTGTTCTCGTTAGATCACCAAAGCCAAACAACAATGGCTAATAATGCATAATAAACAACAATGGCAAATATGCATAGTATTTTACAGCAGTCATATTTTCCAACCATCAAGTTTCTGCCCTACAGGTTATCGAAAAGCATTTACAAAATATTCTCAGATTAAATTTTGACATAGCATGGGCAGCAGCAACTGACTGAACTAAGTGACTGAAATTCTTGGGTACTAAATTTTTTTATTATTATTTCTTTCAGAAACATTACAAATTATATTTAATACGATCCTGAAATAAGATTAAATACAAGAGAAATATATATGTATTTATGATTAATAAGAACAATTATAAAAAAGTCCCGAAGCTCGCTAAACAAAAGACTCGAGCTCATGTCGGAACTGGGCTTCTCTCAAGTGGAATATATCAATGTTGAACAGTCCGATCACGCTTCCAAGAGGCATAGTCTCTGGCAGCTTAGTATTACTTCTAGGAAGAACAAACAATCTGTGCCTCATTTACATGTAACAACATATCAATTTTAATGCAAAGCAAAGAAAAAAAACATCAGCCTTGAATAAGCTTAATACAGAGATAAATAATATATTATCTTCTATCAGATATTGTAATACAATAAACTGAGAATGTTTTCTGGACCAAAACACATTGATTGAAATTGGACAGCTCTGATCCTGAAGATCACAGTCGGCCTCTGAAACAACCCACGTAAATAATATATAATACCAGCTAAGGGGGGGACTAAGTGTGTTTCTTTGCATTCGATGGGAAGATCTCAAGCAGCAATCCGGTCCTATCATTCTCTGTGGCTTAACGCAATCTTTGACGGGGAGCTTTTACGTCTGCATTAACACCATCTTTTATTATTTTCGTTCATCAAATCGCCGTGCCACGCGACATTTCCTTCTGAATTTATACGTCTGTTTTTCTCAGCTTATTACAGAAATAATCAAAGCATTTGTGAGTTTTTTTCTTGTTATTTTTTTTACATATTCAAGCTCATGCAGAAGAGCACCAAAAAGATTTTGTTAAAAGCACATATTTTTGTTTTGTAAATACGTGAATATTTTGTACCCTGTTTTCGTATAAATGACTATGAGTTATGTTTTTTAACGTAGATCGTGCTTTCGCACTCAATGAGAACATTGTCTCGTGGATTCAAATATTTTTTTAGATTTTTTTTTTAATATTCTAATCTTCTTTTATAAATCATTGACTTTATTTAAATATTATTAGGTATTAAATATACACATACTACACATCAAATTCTTTATACGCATCAATTCATTCAAGGCTCGCAGGTTCGCATCCCGCTTCTGCCAATATTTTTTCTGAATGAATTGATACGTATAAAGAATTTGATGTATAGTATGTGTATATTTAATTACTAAGAACATTGTCTGTTCTCCATATGCACAAACATATTATTTCATGAAACTAGATTAATAATTTATTTGATATAATGATAATAAGGAACGAAATCGAACGAAATAGAAATAACAAATGTACATTTATATATTTTCGTAATGACATCAGCATGATATAGCCCTTGCTGACTGGTACCGAAAACTTTGATATACAATATTTTGTCTCTTATATTCGTTCGCTCATCGGACACGTACAGGTATGTGTTGTCATTTTGTAATGCCGTTAGGAGGACTATATATATAGGATATATATCGTCACTTGCGGCGCTGGCTGTCACCGATCATGGCGCCCGGTCAGTTTTGTGCCGACGGCGGCGAGATCATACTGTCGTTGGCCCGGCCTAAATGTTGTGACTAGGTCCGGGCCAGAAGTTTGTACAGTTATCGAAATATATATGTCAATGTGCTTCAGAAAAAGTATTTGTGTTGTTAATCTGCTCCTCATCCTGCCTCCACGCAATTAAATAACTAATTTATAGTAATGAGGATATAAAGGCAAACATGGACAATTTAATTTGACTTCCACGACGTTTATACATCAAGTAGGAATAATTGCAATGTGTAATAATTCATAGAAAACGGATCAAACAATAAAAATAAAATTAAAATATTAACATCGCATTTATACAGCGCCTGTAATGTCCCCTTCCTTCTTTATGACTGAAAATCTTGCCATGTCACTAATAGCCAATACGGTCATCGAATGGGCGAAAGCAGACGCCTGCATAAAATAAAGGGGTTACGATCGGATGACTCGGTAAGAAATTGTGGGATGAGGCAGTGGAAGTGGCAGCGTTGCATTCTAAACTCGTTAAAAAAAGACGGAAGTCAACTGAGCTGGGAAATTAACCTCAGATTCCTCAGGAGAGCATAAGCAACAGTATATTTTCTACGGCCCCAGACTCTTACCTTCTTTAAGGACCGTCGCGAACTACAATTACAATTTACTTAGCGGAGCTTTGGGAGGAATAACTGACATGGGACGAAGCGAAGACAATAGCAGCTGACAAAGTTTTGTTGGCAGTTGCCAGTTAGGAGGGCGTAAATATAAATAATAATGTACAATCTTTGTAATAAAAAGAATATTTTAAAAATATATACATTACAAATCTACCACAAATATTTGTAAGGTCTTGCTGATATTCGAACACGCGATTAGTTGCATGAAAGTCTATCGCTCTGTCTTTTCCACACTCTTTTTTATTTATCCGTCTGTTTTTCTACGAAAACAAGCCAATGATCGCACCATTTTGAGCTTCTACGCCCCATGATGATGGAATTTAAGATATTTATTAAGAAAAGCCTGTGTCGTTGTCTCAATAAGGATGTTTGCGCAGACAAAAAATTATGGAAATTCTAGAATTAGTGAATCTAAGCTCACCTATAAAATTCGTTAACACAAAGAAATTCTGGAATAAAAGTATTCTTAGATTTATAATATTTGTTATGACTAGAAATTGCAAGATTATTATTTCTTAATGTAAATTATATATATATAAATATAAATATTTGTAAATAAGCCTACGTCTTATAATAGGAAAAATCTCTTTATAAAGTGTACACTATAGGAGGTTTATCTTAACACGATTTACAGATAAGCATCACCCTACATGGCAACGATATTTGGTATGGTTAATGAGTGTGCTCTAATGAAAAGCTAATGTTAGTGGGATGCAATTAAAACATAATGCATTTGAAAAGTGCATTAATGCCGGTCACGAAGCATTCTCTCGATAATTATAACGCCTTTAGTAGTGGTCTACAGTAGCATGGCTTAGCTGGCTGAGTTGCACGCTCAGAAACTTGCCAATACTAATATCGCAAATGAGCAAACCTTAGTAACCATATATTTGTTTGCAATTTTATAATTGATTACTTGGAAAACAAAGATATTATTATCGCGTGTAAGAAATATGTATTAGGTTGTTCGTAAAGTACCGAAACACTGCTTATCACATTCCATATTTGATTGGGTACCAATAAATAATTAACGCGTAGAATCGATCGAACTATCTTATATGAATGCTTTGACATATCAAACTATAAATTTAAGAATCTTTTTATTGTTTATGTGTTAAATTGACAGTGAAAAAATATTATGACATAATCCTTTCTTGGAAGAAACTTAAACAATATTTGATTAATATTTCGCGTTCATCGTCGTGGATTTTTTTAAATGTTAAATATTTATACATTTATTGTTATTTTTATTGTTCAAGAATATTTTATAGGAATATTTTTCGCAACCCATATAGTTATATAAATGAGCCGAGTCTATAAGAGTTTCGAGTTCTTATTATAGCGGTCAAATAATTGATGAATAATCAGCAAAAGTGTTACTAAATAACATCGAAAATAAAGTATCGTTTGTGAAACTACATACTCTTTTTAATATTTATGGGAATGAAATAAAATATTAATTGTCTAATTTGTTAAATATTTCAAAAATTTTAATCCATTTATTTTAATGTTATAATAAACATCTAAAATTAAAAAATAACATGAGTTTATTTAATCATATTATTCATATAATAATAAGATATTTTGTGCTTTCCAGTTTTATATTGCATTCGTTTATAAAACGTAATTTAATTTTTATTCAAAATCAGACTAAAATAAAGCAACAGAAATCCAGTGCACCGTAGTACCCAGTTAGTTAAAACAAAGAAAACTCTTTGAAACGGCAGCTACTATCTGTTGTTGAATGTTTAAAATGTGTCCCAATAAAATTTATTATTACTGCGCTATGGTATTAACTACGCTAATGCCGTTGTTTCCCAAGCAATTACGGGATACTTGATAACCTTGTTTCCGGTTCCGCGAGAATTTTCAGCGCGCTTCAGGAGTGTTTCCGGCGGCTGCAGCGCCGCCTGCGATGAAAATAGGAACTAGCCTGGAGGTTGCCGGCACCCTGTAGCTCTCCGAAGCGTTTACTTACTAAATTCTTATTCAAGCAAAAAAAGGACCAAAGGGCTTTTTCTCTTGGCAAAATTAAACAGTACACTTATTCTAGCTAGCCTCTCTATGCAGCGGCATTAAACTTTGAGAGTCTAAAAGAAGGAGTATGCAAAACTGAAAAAAAAGTTATTATACCTTTCAATTTTCACGTCATTAAAAATTACCTTAATTTCAGTTTTGACGTGATTGTAAGATCATGACCTTATTGAAGTTCACCATACTGTACCTAATTCGTTTTAATTAATTTCAGAAATGACCTAGAAGCAAAATGTTTGCTTAATCCTTCAAATATCGAGGGTTTCATAGCAAAAAAATATTATAATTTATTAATAAATAATAAATAATTTCATAATCTTTATCATCACATTTTTTTGTGTGGAATTTGATCTTTAACCTGTCAATGTAAAAAAAAAGCAGTTATATGCTATTAAAAATTGCTGATAAATAAAAGTCAAATCGCGAGTCAGTCCCAGTCAAAATATATAATATTTTATATATGTAATTCTATAATATTTGCAATATAAGTATAGCTTAGCTTTGCACGCAGAATTTTGATATGCTTACGTCGATGACAACAGCCCGGCATTTACGCAGTCAAATTTTTTTCAATATGACTGCATTGAAAGATACTGAAATCGTCCACGGACACTTGGCTTTTGTTGTTCACGATTTCGTTCAAGTAGAAAATTGTGCAATTTAAAATTAAATTAAGTGTATAACATATTCAATGTAATGTGCAATAAACGATTTTCATAATTCCAGACTTTTCACAAACATGTGAAAATAAAATTGAAAAAAATACTCATGTTGAATTATATTTTAAATTTAGTTTAGCATTTTTCTCATCTAGTTTCGTGTTCACTCAACTGCACTTATTATTCTGTACAAATTTGTCAAAAGAGCATGTAAGTGGTTTCATACGTGATTTTTGTATTTGATTTATTAATTTAAAAAAGACGTTCAAATATATAAAGGCTAATGGATTGTATAATATATTAAATTCAGTTTGGATTTTGTATAGTACTCGTAATTGTTATTCAGTCAACCGTCCTGTAAGGTTTTCATAAGATCGGACGATTACCCCGGTTCTCCCGTGACTTGTACCGTTTAATTCCAAGAGACAATTCAACCCAAAGTAGCAATATATTATGGCAGAGACCGTTATCTAGAAAATCTCCGTTACAAATAAAAAGATCGTGCGTTGTAGAAGGTTTCAATGACAATATTTTTTAACGCTATTTGAGATGAGGACTTTGCAGCATGTATATTAAACACCTGGTAGCTTGAATAAATTTTTTAATGTTAGTTATTTAAATGTTTTAAATACTTTGTCTATGGAGGCATTCGGAGAAAACGTAATTTAAGATGGAAGTACCATTACCGGCTAATAAGTCTTCTCACTTAATAGACAATACATTTTTCTTATCTCCGAATATTGAATATCGATTTTCAGCAGTTAGATGGGCTTACAGTATTAGCTTTCAGAAACACAGCAATACCCAGTATTACGTACGTCAGTATAATAAATTGTTGATAATTAATGTAATAAAGTAGCATTATTTCGAAAATTTGCTCTTTTGTATTCAGTTTCTTTTAAACATACTTTTATCTTCAGTATTTTTAAATTATTGTGTTGTTATATTTTTTAATTTATATCTAAATAACGTTGGACAAAGATTTCGGGTAATTTTTAAGGAACAGGACATCTCAGTGTGCGATTTACTGCTCTAGCATTAGTTGGAAAAAGCATCCTTACAAACATTTTATTAATTTATGCTTTACAAAACGCATGCAGCTGGTTGATTCCAGTGAAACTCTACGAACCTCATCCAGGTCGGTAAGATATTGCGGGAAACATGTTTTGTTTTTTGTTTGTGTGCGGGTGTGAGAGATTTCAGAATTGTTTTTTAATCAATCTATTCAATGTATCCAGATCGTACGAAAAGAAGAAACACAAATATTAGAAGAATATTCCAGAGCTTATCAGTAGTATATAGAAAGATATTTTGGAAACTATCAGTTTTTGGTAGACAAAACATTAACTATTCAGCTGGCGACGTATGTGTTTGTTGTGAGTGAGTGCAGTTGATTTAGGAAGTATCGGTGCTCTAGAACCGAGGTCGCGGTCTCGAAATTAACAGCATCAGCTAAATGATGATGCCGGAATACCAAGTATCCGGCACTAAGGATAAGGCCAAAAACCGGAGATGAGTTGGTACTAATTTATTTAATACGAGTCCCCTTTTTATACCCTAATTTACAACATGATCAAGCAGTTATAAAAGTTATATTAATACATTGAATGTCATACACTGCACATTCTTCGATACCGTTGTTGGACCTTGATCCCTTTAATCCACATAGAGTGTCAGATTATTGGGATGGTCCATGCTCCGTATCGATGCGTAAGCATTTTAATTATTAATATTACTAATACATTCCTCGATACTTGATGTTTTGGACCTTGATCGTACCTGACTGTATGAATTGACAGATTCCATCTAAGATAGAGAGTTGATTATTAAAATTACTTTGGAGGTTTAACACAAATAGTTATGTTCAAAATAACGTTTTGAACAATCGGACATGGCAATAATGGAAGAAAATGCCAAGTAAATCACTCATACATTTTTGTTTCAAGTATTAGATAATAATAGTGTGCCATTTTTTATACGACGAATCTCTTTTATTGAACTGAGTCGATTAAGTTTATTCCTGTGTTTTCCAATCTAGGTGACTGTCGAATACGACAGCTCAGAATAGTTCTGATATCAACTCGATATGGTCCTTGCTGGCCGGTGCCGAAAAGCCCAGATGTGCAATATTTCGTGTCTTATTTTTGTTTGCTCGTTGACACGCATGCATAAAAATTTTAGTCAATGATTAGGATTTAAGTAACATAAGACGCGGCGCTTACAGGCACCATTTTGTTTCTTTGATTCTGACAGCCGCTACCTGTCGTGTGAGAGCGAATAATTCGCCGAAAGGCCAACATGTCTTCGGGCGCTGCGACTGTTACTGCTCGGTTCAAGTCACTTTCTGCCCAGGCACTCTCAGGTACACATTATTTGTGGCTCGGGCTGAATACTGAGTGAAGTAATTTTTCAGTCTAATATATTTTTTTTAAATGTGCTTCTCGACGATTTCTTAGATTTGTGACCTGCTCCTCATCCATGCGTCTCGATGACGATTCTGGTGAAACGGAGTCGCTTCATTAGACGGCGGATGTCAGTTCATTATGCAGAATAAAAGATTGTGTATCGTTCTCTATACAGCATAACTGTTTTTTTTATTATTTATACATATGCTAGGAAGACTGTGATTCGAATCTGAATCTCGATGCATTGTATGGGAAAACTCTCACGACCGCTCTGTTAACGGATAATATGGCATTTTAATTTCATCGCCTTCCTCGCCACAGTTCTTCGCGCGATTTATGTTGTCAACTTTGCGGAGCGGCCATTATTTTATTCCGCCCTGGCGAGTCTCCCGCCGCACGGCTCCTCCGCTCCCGCCGCTCGGATCCCGCCCGAACCCACTTTATCAAGATTTAGTCGGACTCTATTTCACTCGGCTAACTGCGGGCTGGGCCGCGGTCGGACCCGCGCGGATCGCTACATGTAATTTCTGATTAAAATTGGGGAAATAAACATAACTCTCCGGCGAAATTAGCATCACTTTAAAACAAAAAGTAACGAACACTCTACATGCACACTAGTAATATAATATTGTTATAATTTCATGATTCAAGCAAAGTCAAAATTGCAATTTACTCGTTATCAAGTTGCTTTAGTCAAAAAATATGTATGATTCCTGAGTATTAACGCCATTTTTGCAATTGCATGCAGTAGAGCAAAACTGATTGAGTTTAGTACTCTTTATGACGTTCATCCAGGGCCGCTGGATGTTATCATGATCATCATCAGCCTGTATTCGTCTATTGTTGAACGTAAGCCTCCTGTATGAGTCTCCATCCTCTTTGACTTTTATCCGACTGATCCGGAGTAGAATCGAATACCTTCAATACATAGCGTCTAACAAAAGAACAAAAGCCCGAGGCCCTTATACGGTATCAAAATAATAATTGCTGATTTTCAACATGGTCAAGTTCTAAGTTGACTATATTGAATACAAAAAAAAATTAAACGACAATTTGTAGACGACAGCTCTCAGGCTGGTCGATCCGCTCTACGGGCGTGTTGCGGTCTTCTGCTCTTCTCTTCGATCGACCCCCTCCCAGCTGGTTGTAAGGCAGCTTGTTGGCCAGTTCTTCAGAGTAGGCGGTCAGGCTCATTCTCCAGAGTAGGCAGCAGGCGGGAAGTCCAGACGAGGGTTGGAGGTAAAAGTGAAACACAAGAGAGTCAAAGCTATACTGATTTATTTTGGTTTTCTGACTTATATTTATACAACAATCTCTCCTGGAGGCGCCCGCGGGGGAGGAACGTCGACCAATCAGCGCGCTCGGCTCGCGGCTGAATTAGCGCTTCGCCGCAAGGATCCTGCGTGGGTCGACGCGTTAATGCTCGGGAGCTCCCAGACGCACGCCTCGCAACTTTGAGAGCGCATGTACCGAATTTACAATTATCATTTATATATTTCAAACATTTAATTTAGACAATAACTGAATACTAACGACGAACGCAACAACAATTAAAGCACCGGTTAGATTTTTTTTTTTTTTTAAATTATCGAAATTCTTTCATGCTGTTTAATCAGACATGTAAAAATATTTACGAAGAATTTCTTAAAATATTTATAAATTTAATATACATGTTTAATATCACGTTTCTAGTTTAAAATTTTCACTGGGGAATATTGGATGCGGAATTCAGTACATTTTTCAGCCGTAGGGCTCTCTTGTACCATTATTTGATTTCTCATTTTTAACGCCATATTAAATATTTTTCGCTGAACCGAAAAATGAAATTTAAAATGATCTTTAAAAGTGGGTACTTTATTTTCAAAAAATTATATTTGATTAAATTACCTTTATTGAATATCATTTTGACGCTCTGTTTATTCTCGTTAATAATATTTAGGCGTGCAATTTGAACGTTCATATTTCAAATCGAAATTTTTCATAAAATTTTATGAATAATTAGAACATGCTGAATAGTATAGATCGGTCATTTTAAAACATATTTCTTACGGCCGTTTAGAAGTAAGCGCAACGTTTTAAGGAGACTTCCTTGAATTGTTGTTTAGTCTTGTTGGTCCCTCGATATTTAAAAGGCTGCTGTTGTTTATGCACTTCTACGTTATTCAAACCAAATAACATTTACACACACCTTCATCTCTTTAACAGTTATGAAATGCTGTCATGTCCGTTCACCCACCTTGTATTTCTTCACAATATCAAACTATTGAACGCGCAGCATTCTACGTGGGCATCTTTTTTTTTCAAAACGTAATATATAGCTTGATTGGCTTTAAGTGAAGTTTCGAAAATATATTGAAAGATGCGTATAATACAGGTTTATGCGGCGCTTCGTTTTAATCGAGTCATTTTTGAGTCTCAGATATTGCAAGTAAAACTGCAAAAAAAAAGCCGCTCCAGCGTTCACAAAGTGGGAAACGATCTCCTTCTTCGGATCAATGTTTTCAGTGACTTATACAGATAAGATTCTAAAGAATTTTATCATTACCTTGTATATAGGCATTAAAATGAATATAAGTTATCAAAGAATTTACAAGTAAGGGCTTTTGTAAAAATATAATAAGTCATTACTTTCGAAGTTACGCCGAAAAAAGCCAAAACGTTTTTAATTATAGGGCTTGACGAGTACATTGTTTGGGATAGTTAAAAATTGCAGCAGAGCAAAAATACGTCCAAAAAAACAGAATTATCGAAAATTTAGTAGACATTTAAAATGACTGATCTTGTTAGCATAAGCGAGAAAAAGTGAGTACCAACATATTTGTATTTAATAATTAAAAATCCAACACTCAAAGCTCGCAAAAATTTAAAAGTCACCTTATTTTTTGAAAAGCTTTCGCGTACAAATATGTACGCTAATGGCTAGTATGTTTGACATGTCTCACAGGCTTCGCGATTGATTTACCGAGCACGTGTATTGGAAGAACTCACCTTCCAGCGTTCATTCACGTGAGGCTTTTGTGCCGTAATCAATGCGCCATTCATCTGTGGAAGCGACGGGACCTGCGGGTAATGGCCAAGCAGTCGATGACACCGAGGCAAGCGCTGGGCATGCTTTAGCGGAACGGAATCTATACCTTCAGCGTGAATCCGCGATAAAATGAGTAAGAATAAATTCACAGATATCCCACGTGGATGCGATGTCCCCTTTAAGTATTTTTTCTAAATTTTTCTTCTCTGTAATCATACTGTTCAACTAAATCGCCTCGAATATTAATGTATTCCACGCGAGAGCAGCCCAGCTTAGACATGAGCTCCACGAATTTGCTTGCAGAAGTTATTTCTGTTTACCGAGGTTTGATACTTCAGTGAGTTTCTGTAAATTATTTATTCTTATTATTTAAACAAAAAAATATTATTTAATGAGAAAAGTTGTTTCTTTGTATAAATTTTATGTTTTCTTGATATTTCATTGTTTTAAAAACGAACTAACCGTGTTGTAATGTTTCTAAAAGTAGAAAATAAATTATTTGAATTCAGTTTGTTACCATTTTGTTAAGTGTATGAAACAAATAACCATTGTATATGATTTTTCATCAATGAGAAAATACTAAGGAGATAAAGAAGGAGCTTGGTATGCTCAAAATATGTCAAATAGTTAAGAATTTTCGGACTCGAATTTTGAAGACGTTGTCAGTTTGAAGAAGCACTGACCATATGAGTTTTTCATTGACATGATATTTTTTATAATTAATTTTATAAAATAATAAATAATTGCGTGCGGTATCCTGAATATTA
This sequence comes from Glossosoma conforme, assembly GCA_022606575.1. Lineage (NCBI taxonomy): Eukaryota > Metazoa > Arthropoda > Insecta > Trichoptera > Glossosomatidae > Glossosoma > Glossosoma conforme. The sequence continues at coordinate 1,852,858 of JAGTXR010000001.1, forward strand.
CTCACAAGATAAGGTCACACATTTGACGATATTCTTGATTTACAATACTTTAGCAGGAAGACACCGTCAGAAGCATGCAATAGTTCAAAAAGGTTCTCCTAAAAAATGACAAAGATTCCCAAGCGATGATTTGTTAAAAATCAGAGGTCTTCTTCTTCTTCGTGTCAGCGACGTCAAATTATTTTTTCCCAATATCTGGCAACATCGATAGCTCGTGTGTTGCCCAGCATTAGGTCCTGAGATGTGCAACATGTTGGGCACATGGAGCAGCATCGTAAGTGTGAGGTGGTCTGCAGGTCTCCACAGTCGCACAATAGTGTCTCTCCCTGCCGAAGCATTCCCCACCGCTTGAGGTTGTCCTTTGTTCTACCAACTCCGGTTCTTAATCTGTTTAGGGATTTCCAGGTCGGCCAGTCAAGGCTCTTACCAGTTGGGAGGCCTTCCTTTGGAGTAATGAAATCCTCTGGTGCGATTTGTTGCCAGAGTGGGAGTCTTTCATTTTCAGGGCCGGATGTGAGAGGTTGTGTGGATTTCAGAAAGCTGCTTCGAGACTTCAGTCTTGGTGTTGGGGGTATCTGATTATACAAGCAGTGGGACGGTTGGTTGATTGCCTTACGCATTTCTTCGGCGCATATGACTTTGCGTCTTATGTTCGGTGGTGCGATACCAGCCAAGGGGTATAGTTTAGAAATGGGTGTTGGTTTGAGGCAGCCTGTGACGACTCTGCATGCATCATTCAGGGCAGTATCCACTGAGCCGTATGGCCGTATGCACAGGGCAGTATCCACCAAATCAGAGGTAAGAGGTAAGGGTGATATTGTTTGATAGATGCAATATTTTTTTCGATTTGAATCAGTCAAATTTCATAGATAACTTAAGGCTGGGAACACTTAATACTAACTTGTTTTTTTTATAATTTTAAATTTAATTTTAATAAAAAAAAAAAATTAAAAATATTTAGTTTTGATTCACAATTTATTTTAAATGATTACATTTTTCGGCCTTCTTGAAGACCATCTTCAATAATGGTCTTCAGGAAGGCCAAATCACGTAATCATTTAAAATAAATTGTGAATCAAAACTAAATATTTTAAGTTTATAATTTTTTTAATTTAAATTAATTTTAAAATTATAATTATGCAGTTTCACCAAGTATTGTCGGTTGATAACCTTGATGTTATCGGGTTTTTTCTGAAAGAGTCACACACAGTAGATATTAATTAATAAATTATATTTAAAACCAATAAAATAACTTGTGTAAGTTATCCTTCTAGTGAATATTTTTCGGATAATCTATTCATGTACATTGTACATATAAGTAAAGAATGTAACAAATTGAAGTAATCGGGACAAATAATTTCAATGCCGCAAGCGGATCTTTTTAAATATCTTTATTATTTTATTGCTATCATGTTCAAAATTACAAATTTTACTGATATTCATACTAAAGACACGTACCATATTTTTATAATTATTTGTTTCTTTTATTCGCAGTATTTTACAAATGTGGTTCACCTACAACCGCAACGTGTTACAACTCCGTGTTACAAAGTGTTCGTTAACGATGCAACGCGCGTCGTGAATACGCCCTTTAAAGTTAATTTTCTCACCGCAGTGTCACTGTATTGTTGCTCATAATTACTTTGTAATTGCAGTAGCGTTGTCATTAATTTACTAGACCAAGACTTGACGAGCGGAATTCCGTGTTTTTCATCCACTCGGCCGCGGAGGTCGCAGAGAGGGATTACAGACCCTCAGAAGTATGTTCATATAAACACCGATGCTTAAGGTTACGCTCATGACTCACATGCACATGGAACACAGAAAAAAATCCAACACAAAGATCACAAAGACCTGAAGTTTGTCAATCGTTTTAAATAAATGTGAATTAAAACCAAATATTTTTAATTTGTAAATTTTTTTAATTAAATTAATTTTATATTATATCTGGCATGGACAAAAGGTAAAATATTCGTGTATAAACTCATTAAATTTGCTTTGATGAGTACTAACTCTTGTGTAATAGAATGTATTTTTAGATATATTTTTTGTATGGTACTTGTTATGGTTGAGTTATTAGAAAACATTAATTTTAATCTAGTACAAGATTTATTTACGTTTCTCGAAATACAACAAAAATAAATAAAATGTACAATAATTACTATAATCTAATGTTATTTGACATAACATGTAAACAAAACAATTTCAGAATTGTTAGCTAAAGCCTCTAATTAAATTAAATTCTACGAAAAACTTCCTTAATTTGTATGAATAAAATAATACCGTTAGCTTAATTGAAAAAAATTGTGATTCTGAAACAATTTAGTAAGCGATTTTAAAAATCCATCTCATGATTACTTTTATCAGGTTGAAAATGTCAAAATAGGTAATAAACAAGTCGTGTAGAAAAATCCACTATTTTAGAGTTTATGTATTAGATGTCGTGTCACGTTGAGATGAAGACTTATGACGTTGCTGAGTCAACACTTCACATACAGCTAAGCCATCTTCACAACAATAATATGTTTTTTTAAGTCTGTCGCTATATATATTTTTTTTTAAATAAAAAAACACTGCACTCTGCTTCAACAAACAAGTCAATCCACGACAACAGCTGTTGTAATTTCCTTTGCAGCTCCCCATTTGATTTTATCGCGTTTTTCTTGCGGTCAACGATCTTTCACCGGACGGAGCAGCTAGTTCACTGCAGCAGAAATTATCCGTCGCAATTTCTTCCGATTTGTCGCATTCCTCGCCGAAACTCCAAGCCAGATGCTGTAGAAATTATTCCCCAGATCGACGATTCGAAAACGCTAATACTATTGAGTCTCACGAATTTATATCGGTTTTCTAGCAGTTTTAAAAGTAGTATTTCATTTGATTTTTAGTAGATAATGTTTCTTTGAGGGACGCTTTAATCATATTGTAGATGAAATAAGACTAAATATCTGGTAAAATTAAACCAAATATTTTCCGTTAAGCACCTGGATCTTAAAAATAAACGGGGAACTCTTTTTAATGGTGTTGTTTTGATTTTCAGCTAGCTATATTTTTAGTTTATAACAGATGAATATTTTAAACAAGAATAATCAAAATTTATGTTTCTACATCCATTCTCTACTTGAAGCATAAAGTCATCACGAACTGTCACCACATATCCCGATCAGTGTTAGTAGTCCTTGCTTCATTCTATGTCAAAACTGTCTTTTGGAGTTTCTGTGAGTATTTTAAAAATATATTTATTGGTGACGTTTGAAGAAAGCGATAGTTCGAGAACTTTCAATGTGTCTTGCGGTACTTTGAGATTTTTTTTGGGCAATTCCACCTCCCACTTCAAAGATGTCGTCAGCCTTCTATCCTATAGTCGGTCTTGACTGTGGGAAAGAAGGTTGCTATTTAAAGCAACTACAAAACTTAGTGTGGCAATTTAAAAAAAATGCTTCAGCTCGGCTATGGATATAAAAAAAACAAAAAAGATATAAGAAATAGTAATGAAAAGCCACAAAAATATTCTGATAAGGCACAACTAAAGAGTAAATAACTTTCATAACTAACACGATAGTTAAATATTTCTTTTTATAATCAATTAATGAAGATAATAATAGACATCAGTAATCTTAAAATCGATTAGCATTTTGTTATTCAATTTGATGAGTTGTTTATTAAATGTCAATATATGAGTATTTTTCAATCACATTTTAATGTTTTTTTTTATATGTTCTTTTCTCTCGTGAACAATTAGTAATTAAACTCGTAAAATGACTTATTTATTATAATTTAAGGAGGTTAAATTTGTTCAACATTAAAAATGTTGCAGCGCAGACGCTAAGTTAACATAAAATATTTTTTTCTTCGTGCAATTTTGTATCAGGTCTGTAAATAAATTGAACATTTCAACGAAGCGTTCAAAAAATGACCCGCAAGGTTTAAAGACAGGCCAGGGACCTCCATTTTTTTATTTTACTTTAACCTCTTGATAACCAAAGTGTCGAAATTAAATGAACTCTTCACAATTTATTTTCGATTTAAATTAATGCAAACAACGTTTTCGTTTTTGGTGCATTGATCTGTCAAACTTTAAATTTATTCAAAGAAAAGCATGGGTAGTGAATATAAATTTGATTATAAATATCGATCTGAACTGAAAACTGTTTGCTTAAATTATAAATAAAGCAAATATTTTAAATGTATATTGTATGACAGAAATTAAACAAATACATACAAGAGTAACATTAAGGTTATCAACTGACAATACTTGGTGAAACTGCATATTTATAATTTTAAAATTAATTTTAATTAAATAATTTAAAATATTTAGTTTTAATTCAAAATTGTGAATTAAAACTAAATATTTTTAATTTATTATTTTTTTAATTAAAATGAATTTTAAAATTATAAACATACAAGAGTATTTTAAACGACACTCTAAAATCTTCCTAAAATAATACTTCCCGACAACCTATAGAGCAATACTTGCTTTAAAACACTACAGCTGTAGTATCAAGAGTCATATTTGAGTGTTCAATAATGGTCATTTTCAGTGCAGGTCTTAGGAAGTTGCGCAGTGGGGCGTTGGCCCAGGGCGTCGAATGAGCTAGGGGCGCCGAAGGAAATCTATCGCAGTGTATAAAAATCAATGAGTCGTCCAAGTTTGTCTCTCATCTAATGTTGCTTTACTTCGTTGAACAAGAAAATTATACTTTAATTTTTTGTACTTACAAATAAAATATCTTGTACATGTAGCCAAGTATGCCAAATTTTCTGAAAATTGTTTTTACCGGCGGGAACGGCTTTGCATTAAAGCGTTTGCTTACCATAACGAAATTTGTGTGTTTTTGATCTCCTACGTAGTTCAAAATAAATAAGAATTTGAATTAATTTGTGAGCTCTATAAACACTCCCGATTAGTATGAATTTGCTTTTAATTAAATAAGTGGTGAATGAATGTCGTCCCGTGAACACGGCAACACCACCCATTCATAGTGAGTTCTGATAATAATGAATGATGCGTGGTGATATATAACGTTGGTGAATCAACAATCCACATGCAACACTTAGCCTTATTAACAAATAACATACATCAAACAATCAACAAATTAGATTTCTCCATAACTATGTGTCGGTTTTAATTTGTATGTGCTTACATGAAAAAAACACACGACTTAAAAGTTAGAGTCTGGTTGCGGAGAGGTTAAGGTTTGCTTCTCTCGGTTTATCGCTTAAATTTTGCAGAAAGGTTTCCCCCGCCCCTCATCTGTATTCATTGCAACGTCAGTTCGTTAGGTTGAGTCCCGTTGCTATTCATTATTCGGCTTAACAAAGTTAATGGCGGGTTGGAGGCGCAATTATGTATGGCTTAAATATGCATATTACCTTTCTTAGCGATTATTTTCAGTCCATTTCACCTCATTCTCATGTTTCCTCGTTTTTCAATACGTTCTTAATTTATGAATATTTATAAATAAGTCATCCAGCGTAAATAGCACGTCGTTAGCGTGGTTCTCGTTAGATCACTGCTGGTCACACTGCTTAACCAAATTGCCTCGGATGTTGATATATTTCACGTAAGGGATTCAGACATGAACTCTACGAAATTCTTTGGAGGAATAATTTGTCTGCATCATCTGTTTGATGAGCATTGGGACCTTATGTTGCCTGTCTTTATTGCTTTGTTCTTAGTACTAAATCATATGTACCATTATTTGCATATATTGTATTTTTTATTATATGATTAATTCTTTTGTAATTCAGAAACGAAATGAGTTACTCAAATTTGTAATGTTTCTGTAAGGAAAAAAAATATAAATTAAAATCACTGAACTTAAGCAATATTGGCCGCGGACCAAAACATGGATAAGACACCGCAAGTTGCAAAATACGTGTCAGTTGAAGCCGATCTTTAAGTTGAGAAGGTCTTGACTTTGAGAGCGTAAAGCTTATCATGCGATGTCCTTAAAAAGTCCGATTAACGATTCACTGAAAAATATGCCTTGGATACTAGAGCTGCCGTGTATTCAAGTTCTCGGAGTTCTGCTCTGAAGGTGGTTGAAATAATAAATTTTCTTAGGTGGACCTTCAAGTGCAAAAATTACGTGAGAAGAGCCATGGACAATGGCATCTGACAAAACTAAGTGCGGCAATTTGTGGTGACTTTTTATTCCTAATTGTTTCTATCTGCTTATCTAATTGTGTCATAAAATCATTACGAACCTAAGCCATGAATCTTTGTAAGTCATTAGGGCCTCGTTTATTCTAATTTCAGATACTTCATATACCTCAGAAAAAAATAAACTACAGAGTGCATTTTCTTTTAGGGCCCGGACTATCGGCGTATTAAATTCCGTGTTGAACTATACATACTCGTAAAGTACTCGGCGACGGTTTAGGATGCATACCTAATCTAACACAAACCAAGGATTGTGGCAGCTTACAGTAATTTAAGTTGTATTTGCAGTGACCATATGCCCCATTTACTAAACGCAAACCATATGGAAAAATACTGAGTAAAAATTTACTTATATTCGACGTAGTTGCAATTTTTATAAACTTTAAAATTACATTAAATAATCTTTACGTTTATAATACATTTCAATATTCCAATACCTTGTTAACCAATGAAGATCAATATTTCAACCATTCATAGAAAAATCATATTTCATGTCATTTCACTTATCAACAAATCGAAGAGAAAAAAATTGCAGACGCTGAGATTCGAATGACGATTCTTGTGTTTCCTGAGAATATTTGTATATGGACAGCCTTTAAGGTCAGTTTTTTTTAGTATTACATGGCACTTTATTATTATCACACAATATTTTGATAAAAAAAACACATCCCATAGTACATCATTCTAAAAATAAATTCACAATACCCGGAAGGTGTTAATCTAAACATAATGTATATGCCCAATTCATTGAACAGTATTGAGCAAATAATCCTATACAAATTGGTGTAATATCACTAATGATCCTCCCGGTACATAATACAGATACCAATGTTGATAGTAGAAATTAATAGTCTCAACTTATTTGCAGTACATTGTAATTATTTCAGCTCTACGGGGCAATAATTGTTCAAGGAATTCATCATTAGTAACCCTTTACACTGTAATGTCATCTGACGATAATAATGCTATTGTTAAATAAATCAACAACTAAGAAATAAACAGGTAATTTTCCCAATTAATAATTAATAATTAGTAAAATAAACAGTACTGTTTGACATATCAGGCACAAATAAACTTAAAACCGCAACAAACTGTCAGGAATTTATATTTGATATTATAAGAATATATGTGTTATTTCGTGTCAGTATGCAAAGCATTCATAAGTGTTTTTTTAAAATCATGTTAGTTTTTTTTACAGATTTTTTGGACAATAATTCATAGCAAAAATTATGATCGCAATGGTGCAAGCCAAATAAAAATACATGTTTTCATACACTAATTTGTTTTGTACGATTAAGCTTTCACGTCAAGTCCTAATCAAAAAAGCTTAGTTCTTTTATAGGGCCACAGCTTAGAAATAAGCTTGGTTACTCGTTCTGTGTAATATCTGGGTGGATTTAATTTATCTAATTATACAAGAGATTTACAAATTATCATCATCATCATCGTCATCATAATCATACCATGTCCGCTTCCCTAACTGGAGCATATGGCATTCACGAACCGACGCCACAAAGCTCTCACAGCTGCAATTTTTTTAGCCACAACCCAAGTCAACTCCACATCCCGCAGCTTGACCGAGTACATTCTATGTACAGTTTTTTTATATATATTGTTTTAATTGTTGACATATTTAACTGAAGTACAGTAAAATCGTCATAAGTTGATGTGGTAAAAAAAAATTTATATACAAATCTGTTAATTCAGCTCGTTAGTGAGTATTTTTACTGTCAGTAGTTCATTGAGTAACGGATACAATGTAGGTAAGCTATTTTCCTAAAAAAATTGCAGGCAAATTGAAAAACCAATATAACGCAGGAAAAATATAAAAAACGTGTGAAAAACAAAACCATATCAAAGATACATAACCAAAAAAAGACGAGTATTTGCAGCAAGTATTCGAGGACATGTACTATAGCGCTTATACTGAGCTAAAAAGGGTTGTGGAGGACCGAGAGGAATGGAGATCGAGATGCAAGATTCTGTTGCTGCAAACCAATCGACCGGATGATACTACGAAGAAGAACCAAAAACATACAAAATATTTTATGCATTAAAAAACATACATTATTTGCTCATACTTAACAAAACATTTTTACTTAACATTTTAGTCAATTAGATATGTATGCAAAAACACATTAAAATGTATAATTTACGAAAAAACTGACTGTCAATTTTGCCGAATTTCTGCTAAGTCAAACATTTTTCGGCCAAATGTATGGGAGTCATTTTTATACTCATTATAGTTTTAAAAAACATTATGACGTGGAATTTGAAGATCACTGAAAGCAAAATACAAAAAAAAATACTGAAAGCAAAAACTGAAAACTATGAAAAATAAGTACGGCAATAAATATACATAAATATGACCTTTGCACGTTTTCCTTAATTTTTTCTTTTCACTGATCTGCTATATCTCTTCTGGGTAGATAATGAATCATAAACTGCCTTCTGATTAATAGTCTAGCCGCTAAAGGCCGCAAATGCCCCGGATTAGCTGGCCCGCCCCCTCTGAGTTCCCAGTTCCATTTTATATCCATTTCCCAGTTCCTTTTTATATTCATTTCCCTGCACGTGCTTTATGGTGGGCAGTTCTTTTCGGCCTCTGAGGAAATCCTGCGCGCGTTAATGTATCCTTGATTATTATTGACGTCGGCTGTGTTATATCGAAGTGTTTTTTTTTCGGCTGTAAAAATATTAGGTGTTGGCGTTTCGTGTGAGAAAGGCGTGCTATCAATGGCTTCATTACGACGCGTACTTATTTCAAATGGGATTTAATTTTGTGTACTTAACGACGCTGGAGATAATAATAGTAGGCATGTCATTTATCCAGACAAGAATACGGCATGGGTTAACGTTATAAAGCCTTATTCTGAAGTCTTAGCTATGGAATTCTATGACACTTACCGTGGTGCGTATGGCGCTGCATGTAGAGTGCTTACCTGCCAACCTCATAAACTACAGCGCGAGATTAACGCATCATCCTTATTATTACTGGAATTTACTATGAATGCGTGGTCTTCACAGGACGACTTTCGTCTACCACCTATTTTCATTAATAGGCTATGACCGTCATTTTACGGTTGAGGGATCAAATTCACACCAACGGGAGATATTTTAGAGCTTAGAAATCAATTACAAATCCTTTTTTTTATCTCAGTCGAAAATCGAGCCCACGACGTTTGGTTTGCAAAGCGAACACTTTGCAAGCCAAGCAAAATCTCTGTATTAATAATAATTTTCATTCTCAAAAAGCCCTAGCTTAGCATTGTATATAAGAAAACCATGCTTAATTATTATTTAGTGATTTGTGTGCGCTATATTTATTTTCAGTAATGTGAATATCAGAAACTTTTAATCAAATACTCTGAGACTTCTTACACACAATTTAACTTTTTCATACAAATAACTAGTTTGTCAGTTTTTTTTTCAATTTATGATATTATTGAACGCATATGAATAAAGAGTAACTAAAATGCTATTACTCTTTTGACTTGAGATATTTCGAGGAGAAAACTCATGTTCTTCCATTCCTCATAGAATATCAATACAAAACCACCAACGGATATTTTATTTCAATACTTCACCAAATAACTGCGCGTAGTTTCTCGCCAGATGAAAAAAAAAACGCTTTTCTGGGAACCGTCTGAAAGGGAAAACTGTTCGAAAAAAATATATATTCTGCGACTGGAAGAATCAGCGGACTCTAATTTGTGAGGCTGAGTATTTCTCCGTGCTGACAGCCTTCCATTGTACAGGAGTACCCAACCTCTCGGCACTGACTTTTCTTTCCCGGCTTTAGCGTCCCCCCTGCGCTGGTCTATCGTGACTGATGGGCAACCCCTGATTTCCATACATACGACACAGTGGATTTTATTCAGACTTTCCGGGATAAGTCTTGGATACGTTTTTGAAAATAAACGTTGCTGTTCTTGATTTATTTATTAGTGACTTTTAACTGGATTCAAGTCTTTTTTTTAATACGTTATGTCAAAGTAAAAATATAGTACAATTTAAATGTCTTGTATTTTGAATCTGCACATCAGAATTTCGTGCATTATTTCATATTTTTTAAACTTGTATAAACTTAATATAAGATCCAAATATTTAAAAAGAGATAAATATCTTAAGTACACGATACACGAATATGTAAAACGCATTAACAACACACCAAAATATTTCTAAAAACAACCATTTAATGTTGTAAATAAAACATTGTCAAAATATATTTTAAACGAAAAAAAAATTAAAAATATATCTATAACCTATCCATTACGTTTTGAATCCGCCAACGTCATAGACTATTGCCTGAAATTCACGCATCATCCTTATTATTACAGGAATTTACTATAAATGGGTGGTCTTCACGGGACGATTTTCGCCTACTGGGGGTATTTTAGAGCTCAGAAATCGATTCAAAATACTTTTTCTTTAAATCTCCGTCGGGGATCATTGTCTTGAAAAACAAACGCTTTGACTATTGAGCTATACCTACCGGCATGTATCTAAGACCAGCACAGAGATATTTAGCTAAGTATACAGATATATTGATAATTTTAGCTTCAATCTTAATATAAATTAACTAACAACTGTAATTATGTAAAATTACTAAGAATTATCATTTAATATCACAAAACTTTTATACAGATCAGTATATAAGATAAAAAATAATATTACAGAATTCATTGAAAGATTTTTAACATAATGAGTATTCACAAAGTTTATTTTTGTTAGGTGCAGGTAACCAAAATCATGTGACCTAAAAGGTGAACAAACGAGCTTTCTATATTGAGCTTTTATCCAATACTGAAAGTTGACTTATCATTACTTTGCACCTTCTGGCAGAAGACTGGAAGCTTCAAAACAGCTGTCGGTTTAAACTTTAGACGAAAATAACAATAGGGTCTCTTAAGCATTCTAGTATCTGAACTGTGGTGGTGAAAAATCTGCCCGGTTCAGAACTTTTTCTCGCTTTAAAGGGGCAAATATTTTTAAGTCCACTCGAGCCAAAACTAATTTTCAACTCGACGGTAGTTTGAGTGAAAAAAATACTACACACCCCGCGATTTATACAGTGTAAGAACTTTTAAAGAAAGTTCATCGTGGAATGATTTTTTTGTCGGTATGAAAAAATTTCTGTACTAGTGTTGATGTTTTTGCCCGACAATTTTGTCCAAGTTGATAATATTTGAGTAAGTTACAACAAATGAAATTCGTTTTTTATAAATATTTTTAAATTTTATGCTTCTTTTATTTCATCGCCGGTGCGTATAGCTCAGTGGTTAATATGTTAACTTGGCAAGCCGAAAGTCGTGTGCGCGTTCCCCGTTGGATATTAAAAAAAAATATTTTTGAGCTCTATAATACCCCTGGTTGTTATGAATTTAATCCCTCACCTGTGAAATTCCAGTCATAACCTATTTATCAAAATTGGTGGTAAATGAAAGTCGTCCCGTGTCGGCCACCCATTCGAGAAATCCTGTTATAATAAGGATGATGCGGGAGTATCAAGCTGTAGTGTATAACGTTGGCGGATCAACACTTCACATGCAGCGCTTGGTCATATGTAGAAATGATATGCGTCATATAATCCACGGATGAAACTTCAGAATGACTATTAACACCTGTCGGTATTATCCTGTATGTGTTTACATTATAAAATATATAAAGAACCGGAACCAAATTAAGAAAATAAAAATCTCATAAATTTCTGCACATGTAAGTCCGTTCATATTCAATAAAAAGAATAACCACCATACTCCTTAAAAAAATTAATAAGCAAATAAATTATTTTTCCAATTTAAAACAGTCGTACACTAAATAGTTTACGTGAAATAAAATAGGATTTAGTGAAACCAGATAAAGAAACTTAATTAATCTTACCTTACGTCCGTATCAGCTTATGTCAATAATGTCTATAATGAAATTTAAATATAGATTAAATTGTTACTCGGATGTCAATTTGTATTATCGTCCCATTACGTGCGTACTGCTGGAAGGTGTTTGTGTGCGTTCAAAAAAGTGTGGATCAAATAAATTGGAAATGAATGAATTTCAAGCGAATTCTCAGAAATCCTGGATAAGCAATGCCTCCGAGAATAAGGCAGAAGGATTTGAATTACGGACTTAGCAATACACTGCGAGATCTATCGAATAAATTGAAATGCTATTGTTATAATCAAACACTAGAAATCTGAAAGGTATTATCTGATACAAGTAGCGAGATACTCATGACACGCGTGCTACCCACAATCAAATATAAATAAATAATTATTCATCGTCATATAGAAAAATTTAAAAAACAATAATAACGGCAGAAGCGGGATGCGAACCGCGGACCTTGGAAACCAACTATGCCCAGGTATTCATACCGCTCGGCGAACTGCGCCATTGCTATGCCTAGACTGACTTGCGTTGAAACTAGTATTTATATCATTGTTATCATCGTACGATAGATGTCGCTATAGTATATATTCAAAGTATGTATATTTTTATTATTATTCTATCAGTCTTCATTTATTCACAAGCTTAATATTATTACTTTCCGGCAGTCTATTTATTTTAGTAAGTACCACTCGGGTCTCGAACCAAACTATAGACTGAATGGATGAGAAACGACTATGGCGCAGTTCGCCGAGCGGTATGAATACCTGGGCATAGTTGGTTTCCAAGGTCCGCGGTTCGCATCCCGCTTCTGCCGTTATTTTTGTGCTTGGATTGACACGTTGAAAAAAAAAGAATTTTATGTAAAGTATATGTATATTTAAGTAATAATAATATTGTAATATAGTCAATGATCTATAAAAGTAGATTAGAATATTGAAATAATAAAATAATATTCTAATAAAAATTAAAAAATTCATATTAAAAAACAATGTTTTACTGCTTGTGCAGAATCACTAATATCAACACCCAAAGCCCTCGATATGCGATTTATCCTCTCATATTTTTGCTTGCTCGTCGAATATGCATATATAAATGTTGTTAACATAAGTCATGGTGCTTGCGTCGCTATTTTGTTTGTTTGACAAGTCCTGGCATGTGGCGCGTCATAGTTATTTTTTTTTATGTAAACACATACAGGAGAACACTAGAAGATGGTGATAGTGATGCTGAAGTCTCATCTGTGGATTGTATGATGCTTACCTTGTTACATATGGTTAAGCGCTGCATGTGGAGTGTTAATCCGCCAACGTCATAGACTACAGCCCGAGATTCACGCATCGTCCTTATTATTACAGGAATTTACTATGAATGGGTGGTCTTCACGGGATGACTTTCGTCTACCACTAATTTTGATTGATAGGTTACGACTGGCATTTTACGGATAAGGGATCAAATTCACACCAACCTAAGAAATAGTTTTTTTTTTTGTAAGTTTCCGTCGGGGATCCAACCCATGACCTTTGGCTTTCCAAGCAAACGATTTAACCATTGAACTATACCTGCTGGCAATATTGGCCAAAATGGGTGCTTGGCGCAACAACCAACACTACCACGGAGTCAATTTCTAACCGGATTTATTGTTTGTGGCCCCTTCATAATAACTAAGTTTGTCAATCTTTGACTGAAAATAATTACAATGTGTTTCCGAGGCCTTATATATTTGCTTCTAAGAGGCAGCTCAACTCTACCAGCGACATCTGGTGTTTTCAGGCAATTACTGCAATGTACAAAAATCTTTTTGAGATTTTTAGGACAAATATTAAAAATGTTTTCAAATTGGTTCCATTAAAAAAAGTCGTAAAACAATTTAGTTTTTTGATAAGTGTTACTAAATAATTCACATTTCATATATATTGAATTCATAATCTTGATTCATTTGCTGTCTATTTATTTTTACCACTGCACAATCCCTGCAGCCAGTGTGGCGTGGGCAATATTGAAGACAGACAGGTCAAACATTATTGGTCAACATACAGACCCCAATAAATACCAATATAATGTAACGTTCAACGAATCTTATGAGAAAATGGTCCAGTGCATTTCCAGGTTTTATTTCTAAGGTAAAAGTAGAACACCTACGATTGGTCGCTTACCTAAGAAATTTAGAAAACCTTGGACTTTCCACTACGTCATTTGAATTTCACAACTGGTTCATATTTCATTTCGTTTTCAATATTCAATCACTTATATTTATTCTAAATTTACAAATATTTTTTCTTTTAAAATCACACTTTTAATTATATTTTCACTTTATTTTTTAGACGGTTAATGAATTATTATTCATAAAAAACTAAATCATTAGATTTGTTTGAAAATGAAATGTTTTTATTCATGTATTTACTCATCTTCATTCATAAAATAATCATTATTGAGTATGTGATTGTATACAAGTTAGGTAATGAGAAAGTGCGCAGTGTGAACAAAACTATTAACTTATTTCAATAAACAACAGTTTTTCAAAGTGATATTTTTTTCGCAGTATCAATCCGGTTTGCAGCACCAAAATCTTGCATCTCAATCTCAACTCTTCTCGATCATCTGAAATTTTTTTCAGCTCAGCATAAGATCTACAACTCATGTCCTCGAACACTTGCTGCAAATACTCCCGTCTAGGGTGCCCTCTGAAGTTTCTACACTCAACCTCCAAATTGATATATCATATATTAAAACAACGTTTTACATAACTTCTTAGGTTTTCACGGCCAGATTTGATGTTGTGGCTTATGGGTTGAGCCGTGTTTATATAAAGATATATGTATATCAATATTAATTATAAGATAAGTAGATTTCATATTTCAGATAAGACATTTTATGGACTTATTCGTGCTTGAACACGGAAAATCGGTAAGTAAGTAAACTTTCAAATAATTTAACTGATTTTTATAATAGCACTTCTCTGTTACAGATGTAGAAATATATTTAATTTTTTTATGATATCGTGATTAAATATTTGTAGACGAAAATATATGTTATATTTATCAATTCATTAAGTATTTAATTTACTTTATTTGATTCAATATAATTATACAATTTATTAAGTTAATTTCATATTATATATGAGATATTTATTTTAAAAGATTTACTGGCAAACACGTCATAAACTTAGCTTTTTAATTATATGAGTATTTTGAACAAAAGGTAACTAAAAATCTTTGTAATAATAAGGTAAAACCTACATTGTAAGCTGTAAATAATAAACAAAAACCTTAATAAACATCTGTCAATTAAAAATGTACTATCGATTTTTTTATTCTTTTAACTCTAGAAAATTGACTTTCGTATTAAAACAAAAGGTTGACTATCCAATATCGGCTATAGAAAATAAAAATCCGTTGGCTGAATGAAATCGAGAAAAGATATAACAGGAAAGGAATGAAATTCTGCTTACATTTTAACGTGCGTGTTCTTGGAGCAATATATTATATCAACTTGTTTTTTTTTCATAAGTACGTACAGTACTGTGATATCACATCATTTATGCTTAACAAAAATATTGAATAATAGTCGCTACAGGATTTTTGACGTAAACAGTCAGCTTCGTATTCCTTATAAATGCGAGTACATTATAATCCGCCAAATAAATATATTGCATTTTACTATATATTTTTTTTTTTTTTTCATTTAATCAAATATAAAAGATACATTTTTACATAGTAATTTACATTCCAATCTTTTTTTTTTCTTTTTTTTTTTACATTCGCTTACCACACCACTTAAAGATAAGATCTTGTGTGTGGCGTGGGATATACTCGTATTTTAATATAAACTTTTTTATGCGTTTTCTAAATCAATCAAAATATTTAAGTTCACTTTCTTACCTTGACGTTTAATAGTATAAGCAGGTAGGTGTTATCAAATACGTCTACATTTGAACAAATTTCAAGGAAACATCAATGTATCACTAGCGTTGTATTCACTTTAAAATATCCAAGTTTATTTCTACTTAGCTGCACCATTTTTCCACTGAATAACACAGAAATGGCATTTCCTTTTCTAACAGCTCATAAATTGAATTTACTGAATTAGTTTACTAATGAAGCTCTAAGGATGCATTATACTTTCAACACAAAGAATTTCAGAGATTATGTGAAAAACAGACTTTTACATTATAATTTTCTTAGTAGATATTTTTTTCAGATAACCGCTTATCTAGCAGTGACACATTTTGGTTCAAAAGTCAATAAATCCTTGTGATTCATTAATGGTTATAAAACGTACTAAAAAAATGTATTCTACCGAGTGACGCAGTGTTATCTATGTTTTATATAAACTTAATCACCTTGTCTAAAACACGAATAACATGCGATTTTTGTAACGGTCTTATAGATTACTTCATTTCAAATACAATCAAATAATATGACTACAAGTTAGTCCTAACAAGGTATGTGGAATTTCATCTGAAAACCGCTAACTTTCACGTCACACGCCACAAACATACAAACGTCCATATACAATTGAATAGCAGGAAGTGTATTAAAACATGAAAACCCACATGACCGTTCATCAGTTGGGGTGTTTCACCATCTGCAAGTTTACCAGAAGCCGAGTATAAATTAGATTAAATAAGTTGCAAACCTTGTTACCTACGCTAGCAGCAGGTGGCGCTCGGTCTGGTCCGAGGCCAACTTCCGGTTCCGCCGCCACGTAAACGTGAACGTAACACCTCACGACGAGAGCCGCGAACTACTTTACTTTCTTTGCCATTTCCGGTGATTGCTTAATATCTTCATTCTCCGACCGCTCAACGGGAATGTGTGTTTTAAACTCGGTAATCTCAAAGAGTTTTCCGACGTGAAATTTTAAAATGTATTGTTGCAGTTTTCAAAGAGAAAATAAATATTTAATACGTTCCTAGCAAAATTTTACTTCAGCTTAATGTTTTGTTAGAAATATACTTACGAGTATTTTTAGTCATTGTTGTATTAATTTATTTATATTATATTAAAGTTGTTTATTTTCTAAAATCTCCAATAAGAATAAGTAATTGATATTTTACAACACAAATTTATATTAGATATACTCATTATTTTCAGTATAATATGCTTGGGTTAAATTAAAACTTAGTTAACAAGTATATAATAAGTAACATCTTTAATATAAAGAAATGTGTATGCTATTTGCGTTTTTTTAATAGGTTATATTTAAGGAGAATACGTGATTAGCCGGATGTTCCCTCAAACTAGGACTTTTTGTTTCGTTTCACCACTTATAAAATCAATAGAAAAATATTGTATGATATAAAGGCACTTGTTTGAAAACTCTAAATACGCTTCATATTTCTTATTTCTTTCATATAATACGAGTACTATAATTTTATATCTTTTTCTGACGTTGAACACTACATTTGTATGTATAGTTTATGGCAAGGGAAGGACAAGCCTTAATTATCCGTTTCGATTTTCAGCTAGAAATGACCGTTTGTGTTTACTGTTATATTGTTAGATTACCATTTTTATATTTAGTTTTATATTGTTAGATTGTGAGAACATCGACATTTTGTTATATTTCTAGTTCAACATAAACCTTTTCACAAGTAAGTTTTAAGTCAATGTTATTTATTTGTATTGTTTCATTCCGTTACCGTTTTATTTTTACCACTACAACGAAGAAGTAAAGAACCATGACTAGAAAAAAAATGAAACTGTGTTTCTGCATCGCGCACTAAATTATTACATTAATTAATCAAGTCAGTCAAGATTATAGTTTACTGAGAAGAAATTTAATTAAATTAATATTCCTATATTTATGTGGTTGGGATAAGGTTGTTTGCATCTTAAAGAATAAGCGTTTTTGAAAGGAGACTCTCGTTATTTTAAGTTGGAGCTATGCTCCCTGGATAAATAACCCGTCCATGCCCACAAGAGCCATAACTTCTTATATTATATAACTTATTTTGTTCATTGTCTATTTACGTGAAACACTAAAGTTGCTTGTCTTTATTCTGCATAGGAGCTAGATGATTACCAACACAATTTGAGATTAGTTAATCATTCATGAAAATATAAACATCTTTTGTTCTACAAAACAACAACGTGTCTAATACGTATTCTTACAAGCTTTATAAAAAGAAGTTCAATGAGTTTATAATAATGTTAATCTCATTTAGCTGACAAATCTATTGCTCAGATCAAATAAAAATATATTTATTTACTTGTATTATAAAACATATTTTGTATAATATATTTTGTTTTAGTTTTAACATAGATCACGTTGATTAAGGCCTCTGTTTAGGAGACTGCAATTTTAAGGTTACTTATCTCAATCCGTCACTGTCAAGAGACAAGTGTACTGTCGAGAAACAATATAGCCATTGAAGCTGCATTCTCATAAACAGAGGTCATTCTCAACGTGATTCATGTAAAAGCAAGGTTAAAATATATTGATTTATTATTTATAATGGATCTTAATGTGAATGCTGAAAACATTGAATAAACAAGTTTGTTGCAATTTGGTGAATGTTACCAAGTACGTTTTTCAGTTGTCATAGTGAATAGACATCTATATAACTATATTTTTCTACTATAATCTACGAAATCGACCATTATATCATATATCACATATATCACAATTTGAAAAATATTTTTTAACCCTGTATACTTTTGTTGCAACACTAGGTGTCGAAAGTTTTCGCAGTGGAACATAATCAAAATATATTTTGAAATATTTTTCTTTTAACAAAATGTGTAATAACTTATACTTAATTAAATGAATTAATTATTGCCAAATAAGTAAATAAAGTTCTGTTTATCGATTCACTTTTAAGACTTTGGTTAAAAGTGTATTCTCTACCGGTCTTCTTAGTTGTTTTAAAAGTTTGTCGGTACAATGAGGGTTAGTCTAAGGTTGTCCTGGAGTTCACTGCCCTTGCATAATATTTATGTTTACTGATAACACATAGCTGCAGCAGCTCTAAATAATGAAAGAGAGATTTCCTTTGTAAATTATGAACCCGCCCTAGAAGTTCCGCAAAGCAATATTTTTCTTTTACGCGAAGATTTAAAATAAGTAGGGACACAAGCAGCCCATAAAAATGTACATTTTTAATAATCACCAAAATCTTTTGTGGATATTTTTGTTCTTCTTAAATATGTTAATTTTTTTTTCATGTAAGCAAATTGAATTGTGTTAAAAAAAAAGATTAAGAGAGATGAATATAGAAGCGTCTGCATCATTCCTTAAGCTTTCCTAAAAACGACGTTCTTCGTATCAGACTTAACACAATTTTTACAAGACGTCTCAGCTTCCCTGCATGCAATACTTATATGTACCTGCATATACAGGTGTACTGTTATCAATCTACATTAAATCCATAAGCCGTTGCTTATTCATTTCATTCAATAATTTTTTTATTATAAAAAATATATTACAAACAGATTTATAAAGTGTACCGATACAGGACATATTAAAAAATTAACAAAATAAAAATAATCAGTTTTGATTTTTCATTAAGTTTTAAGTGATTACATGTTTCGGACTCCTTGGAGTCCTTCGTTTGTTTAAAATAATGTGAGAGAGCGTATAAAAAAGCTAACTATCCTATTGTCGATCAAGCGGTAAAGGTGAACATTTTCTTAGTATAAATAAACAAAAAAATAATTGAATTTTATAAATACACAAATGAAAAGGTAATAGAAATGGTCTTGTTTGATCGTGTTGTATATAGAATATAAATAAATTACATAATTCACGTTTCGAATCCCAGCGTCTGCCGTTTCTTTTTCTTTGAAATTGATGAGTAAAATGTCATAGAATATGATATTTGATGTTGATTTGTATGTGTGTATTAATTTATTACAAAAATAATTTATTTTGTAGATAACTATTATGACTTGGACTTGGTCTCATTACTGGCTTAACGTAGACTTTCAACATATCTGTATGCTATAAAATATAAAATGCTATTGATAAAAAAGTTAAAAAATTTGCATTTGCAAATAAAAAATTAATTCATTAAGACAAATATTTGGTTAACAAATACTAAGTTTGGACCTCTTTTGTATGACAAAGAGCTAACATTATTATTCCTAGCGTTCTTTCTTTGTCTTTTCCAGTTTTGCTCGTATACCATGAAAGTTGCTTAACCTCGTTATATAAAGATTCAGCTCTACCCTCTCTTTATTAGTATCATTAAAATTTGATACGTTTATAAAATTCCGCTTTGTATTGTGTCCCGCTCGTTCATTTCAAGAACTTAACTGAAAATCGATACGCCATTTCAGGAAAACTTGTAATGCACCGACTTTTTCAGGTATTGTGTAATTGAAGCGAAATGCGATATTGGTTTTCTCGGTTCGTAGTTTCTTCAAAACTAATTTCTTAAATGTACGGCACAATAAATGGGAGAGTTTTCTCTTCGCGGTTCGACGACTTAATACCAAAGTAAATGCATTAGTCAGATAATCTAAAAGTAGTTTGATATCAACTTTGTAGTTGGGAAAAAATAATTTTATATGTAATACAGATAAATAAATTATAATTAATTCGAAAAAAAATAGACTTCGACTTATTTAAACGTATATAAATATTTTAAAGTTAGTATTGTAATTGCATGTCCTTTTAAAATGATTCAATTTCAGGGTTAAAAAATTCTTACAATTTCAAAATATTCACTTTAATAAATGCTAAATGCTTGCCAATATTAAAAACATCTACACCATTTCATATCTGCTCCTAAGCTGGATCATATGGATGTCACAAAATGTCGACACTTCTTATCATCAAATGTCAGTTTTGCCTTCTAGAGCTTGACGGAGCACATTATTTTTATAGTTATCGATAACATTGAAAAAACATGCGATGACGATGCTTACCTGCGAATAATGAGATGAATCTGGACTTTATCCGCCTCACACCTTAATCATACAGGAGGACAATTAAGTCTCCTTGATGGTGCGCTGAGAGATTAAGTCAAAATGGATTCTCGTCTAGAAATTTGAGGCTGTTGTATAGAAGTGCTAAATAGTAAGAACTTGTGGATAAAATCAGAATCATAATCACGAAAGAAATGTATCTGTAACTTATAATTTCAACAAATCGGGAAAACATGTTCCAACTTGGGTTACCTTAATCTTTAATTTGACATTAATTTAAAAACTGCTAATTGTGTTGCCACATCTTGTCATCCATTAAATTTTCAGCTTTCTACGCAAGCACCTGTTTTAAAAATCATTATATGATTGTATTGGCTTTCGCTGAGGTGCCACGATACGGTGATGGAGAATAAATATAGAATATATGTGAGCAGCTCAGCTAATAGCATTTTTAAAGTACAAAATCTGTACAATTTATATTTTTAATCGAGTAATTTCGTCGATTAACGAAGCACTGTGCGCTCGGCACGATTTTGTTGTGAGAACACAGTTGATTAATGTTTTATCAATAGCACCGGCTCCCGTTTAACGAGACGCTCTAACTAAGTGGCGGCCGGCACTTAGATTAGTTCCAACTCAATTAGTCCGAAACACCAACAGTGCGCCAAACCGCTAATACATGCAGCTGAACCAGATCAGTGGGAATCCCCAAATTGCGAATGTGCCATACGAACAGTGGCCCACACACTAAAGGCAAGAGCTTACTCTAAGAATGTCTTCCAAAGTTATTTCATTTTTTATAAAAAAAAATTCAAAAGAATACCATCAATCGGGAGTATGTAAAGAGTTCGAAAATTGATTAATTTTTTTTTAGCTCTCTTGGGCATTGGACAAACGACTTTTTGCGTGTACGAGTATTTTAAATCTAAATATTTCTTAGAGTTAGTTCTTTAGTTATGTGGCGGAGTTTTTTTTATCGATTGTACCAATTCCAGTATGTATATTTTGTCTTTCAATGTTTGCCTTGTATGTCCCATACATATCGTTAGAATCGCCGTTACCAGAAGTCACTTTAAAAACTATTGCTCATGTAAAGATGGGAGTTGAGCAGACTTTATATAAGCAGACGACCATATTGAACAGCTCTTTCTTCTCACTCGAGTGCCTTCGTAACCTGATCAATCACTAAGCCGCCCGACGGAGACGCGACTGTGTTACGTGTCTGCTCTACGACCAATTAAGTAACATCTATCTACTAGTAACCATTCATTATTCTAAAAATCACTTCTAGTAAATAGAATCTCTCGTTAACCAATTCAACTCAAATCTAATGTTACTATTCTGTTAACCATTCAACCTTCAATACTATTTAAATATTAAGCTATCATGAAATCTAGGCTATCATGATATCATGAAAATCTCAATAATCATAGATTTTCGCTGAGTGTTGATAAATATATTTTTAAAATAAATAACTTACATTTTATATCATGTACGTGATATAAAAACGATTGAAAAATAGTTACATCAGAAATTGATCATTAGTTGCGCATGATTGGAAAAGTTTTTTTAAATTTTAATTTTACGTTTTAAATATTTTTTCTAAGGCTTTTCTAATGACTTTGAATTCACTTTGACGTGCCAACGAAATAATATTTCATTTCATCTATGAAATCGTTTTTTTTTTAAGAGCAATCAACTCGAAAACTTATTGTAAGACATTTACTCACGTCGTTCACAGCAAATAATTCGATGTAATCGCCTCAAATTCTCGCAGCGACGATCTTCACTCTCGAAAAAGTTTCAAGCTGAAAAGAAACATTCCCAATGTATTGGAATCGGTCACCAAGCAAAAGAGAAGTTCAGATTAGATTGTCGAGGTATTGAGTCAAAAGTTCGAACGATCAACTGTTTCGCGGATAATCGTTATTTGGAATTCAATAAATTAAAATAACTTTTACAAAAATCTACTCTACTATAATACCAGCCGCTGTGTTTTGAGTGCTATCAAAACATCAATTGGAAGCAACCAAGTATTTATTACTCACGATCTAGTTACTTTCTTTTTGACAATAGAAAATATACCTTTAAGTCTATTGATCAAACTAGGTGGTTAACAAAATAAGTAGTAAAAAGTAATATTTCTTTGAAAAACTCAAATGAACAGTATTTTTTTTTCTATTATTCGGTCGATAATTCTTGTTGGGAATTCATTGTATCATTAAAATTTCAAATACAAAAAAAAAAAATACACAGTTATTTTTTTGCGCCATAGAAAAATTCTTTTCAGGTTCTTGAAATAATTTTATTTATACATTGCTATGTTTGAATTTCCGAAAATATTTTTATTGAAGGATTCGGAAATAGGTGGAATTTTTTTGCTAATAAAATGAATATTTTACAAGATAAATTATTGGTAAATTAATAGTTACAACGTTAAACAAAGAAGTTGTACGATTTATAAAAAGTGTTCAAAAATAAACATTATTATATCAAAGCGTATACTAGTACATGGATGCTACGTATTAGCACAGAACGCGCATAAGATTCACTTTTCCGATTATCCAGGCCAAACTGTCCTACCTCTAGAACAGTTGCATTTCAATAAATCGTCCAAAAGTATTCATATTTACTCAGAAGTTATTACAGTGATACTGAACAAAAAATAACTTATTTATTAAAACTAACTTGTTATTTAAAAAAAAAACATGAATTGACAAAATTCTTATCACGAATTTTTGTCATGACATGATTTAAAACTTTTTTGATTAGATTTTATGCTTTAAAACACCGTCTGGTGATTTTCTCTTGTACGTGTTAACTTTCAACAACAAAAGGAAAGAAACAAAAAGTACTATATTTCTTTCAGTTTTCAAAGCTTTGGGAGCCAGCAGCAAACTACTTACTAAATGCACCTGACGCTCTCCATAACACTGCCTTCAGCTCAAGCCATTTAACTATTGCTTCAGGGCAACGATATCAGGAAAAAAAAACATTAAATATAAATTCCCTCTATTGTATTTTTGCGTCCACTTCGTTTGATTGTCACAAGCGTTTATCTTTAAATTGTAAAAATCATCTTTCATGATTCATTTATTTTTTTCGATCACTCAGTTTTCATTTTCAAATAAGAAGTATTGTAAAACATGAACTGTGGTTAATAAAAAATATATACCTTTAAAAATGTCAGCTTATGTTTACTAATATTTAATAGTTGATGTTAAAATATTTTTCAATTGAATTAAAGTGAACACGCCTCAAAAAGTATAATTACAAATACAAATAACATTTTGTATGAAAAATCTATCTCCAAGCCCAGCACGTATATTAAAAGAGACAAATGATTATTTGCGCAACCAGACACTCTACGAAATATCGTATTTTACTTAGGCGAAAAACAGTGATTTACGTTTAAAACGTGCAAAGTGCTCGTCTGTGTTTTCCATTATACACCTGTTTCGCTTCAACGTGAAGACTATTAGTTATTATATATATGCAGCTCACCTGCAACGTGGACGTAACATTAAGGTGGTACTCATATTCGAGTAAATGTTTCCCGACGAAAGCAAACAAAGTATAAAATTCAACGTTTTCCACTCGGATACTTTCGCTGTGAATATATTCCCGTTGCTTCGCTAAGCAATCACCAAAAATGCGATTATTAAAATCGTAATATTATACTTCCGCGCTGGCAACGGCGTATGTAAATTCGATGCTTTTATCCGATTAGACTACTTATATTAATTAATAAGGTTTCTGGCTGTATCGTTTCGGGAAAAATGGCTCGGTAACATGCTCGCCTACTTTTGTTGGTAAAAGCTCCAGCTGATGTGACGATTAGCATAACAGCTGAAATTTTGAAGAAAACTGCAATTTCTTCCACTATTTGAGTTCATGAGCATTTTATCAATGGCTTGAGCTTGTGAGTGAAGACGAGGTCAATGAACGGACAAGACAGCTAATAGTCGTCCAAGAGACGAAAGCAACTAGTACACGTTCTCTTAATACTGTATTTTCTTAGAGCTTTTGAACCCTGGCAGTCCTAGAAGGCCGTCGGGAACTTTATGTACAAAATACTTAAAGAAGTTCCAGGAACCGGAGCTGATATAAGATGAGGCGTTGACCATTGCTGGTGATATATCTTTAGTTTGAAGAGTCGATATGTAATTATGACGACGATAATTGAGTCACAAAAGCATTTGTTTAAACTATATGACTAAAACTCATTGTTTATTCAATCACTGTGTTGCGTGCCCGCTCTACGATCAACCAAGTTACACCTACCTACTAGAAACATTTAAGTATTCTAAAAAACATTTCTAAGACTTGACAACAAATACGAGAATAATCTCGTTAATCATTCAATTCAAATCTAATGTAAGTATTCTGTAATTTTTCACCTTTAAAATTGTTTCAATATTAAACTTATTTACTGACATTAAATACACCGTGACATTATAATGTGTTCTTATTTATTTTCGTTCATGTTCGGAGTGTCGGTGTATTTCTTGTGATCCCTTGCTAACACGCATAATAATTCATATTCAGCAATCCACAGATCACAACACTTCCACTACACTCCCACATTCTGACTAATATTTATATTAAAATGCTGCGTTATTTGGATTAATTTTTTTTTTAAATAATTGTTAGAATTTATAGAATTAATTTTAAAAAATCTGTCCGAATACATTATTTCAATAAAAAAATATATTTATTTTAAAAATTTAATTTATTGTAATTATTTCAATAAAAAAAATTTAAAAAATAAAAATTTAATACATGTTAGTAATAACATAATTATAATGAAATAAAATTAATATTTGCAACTTGTTTTTTTATTTTATTATAAAAACAACAAACATTGTGATAAACTTATGTTATTATTATTTTAGTGGAGTTATTTATTTTGCTTTAAAAATTGCTAACAAATGAAAATATTCACTTAAACCTCCTGGACCGCGAAATCCTCAGAAAATATTATTCCACTCTAAAACTAAAGTATAATTAAATTCAACGAATCCGTTTGTTGGCTGTTGTAATCAAACAAATTTTGTCAATTTTTCTTAGAATTATGATTTCATTAAAATTAAATAAATACAACTCTTGGTTAATTATTATTTATAGGTGTAAACTAATTACTTAATAATTAAATCAAAAATTTAAAACCAAGACACATAGAGGATTGATTTAGAAAAAAATAATTAATTTTATTTATTTTAATTTACTGTATTTATGTGTTGAAACAAATAATACAAGTACTTTCACATAAAATGTATAATATTTTCATGTTTCTTATCAAACTTATTTACGTTTTATATTTTCATCACGCCATTAAATTAATGTATCTATCTTAACACAATGATAAAAGTTTATGGTTACTATGAATTTGCAACTCAGTAGGCTTTTGTCTAGTTTCTAGAGCTTAGATATTGACGTACAGGTCACTGATAGCGGTAGTTTACACTCTACAGAAAGAAATTCGCTTCCCATTGTGTAAATACTGAAGCCTCTTTTCCATGCAAAATATCTGGGACTCGCTGCTTTACTCGATCTAAGCAAAATGCTGATTTTACAGCAAGTATATATAGTCTATCGTCTTCATTTATTTATAACGGTAGCAAATCTTGGCATCTCAACAAAAGCCAGTGCAGCCGTATACAAAGTGGGTGTTGAAAATAGATGCGTGGAATACTGAGGATGGGATTTTTTGACTTTGTGAGGTATGACGAGGTACGGTGGACCTGACTAGGATATTTATTTTAAATTCTGCAAGGAAATATAAGGTATAAGTGTATTTTCTTTGAGTTTCTCACGCCGTTTTGATAGGCAGTCAGGAACTATACATATAATGTACCTGGAAGGCCTCTGAAAGTCAGAGCTGAGATAAGATGAGGCGACCACTATAGTAGAAATTTATGGCAGCCATTCATGACAACCATATGTTTCGGTTAAGAGAACGGCTATGAAAATGATGACTATGAAAATCGATGTTCGCTTATGATGCTTTGTAATTACACTCCAATTAGTTTCTTCGTTGACGTTTTCTACCCTGTCGGGGGTCGGTGATCGCCCCGACAATTTAGTTACACTCTTCGTAAACAATAAATTAAGGCTGTATTAGCGACACTTGCCTGGTGACAGCGTCTGTTCTTTTTCAGCAAGAGCCTTCAGCTTACAGGAAAGTACATAGAGCGTAATTAACTCTTGGCGATTACACCGCTGGCAGGTATCTGATATGGTCTAATTTATTGGATTAAAGCCGTCTTAACCCCTGCTCGATATTGGACTTTTCAGGCTTAATGTCAGAGCCGTACTCGAGTACATACTTTAATTGAAATATATTTTTTTTAATATTTTTATTAGATATTCGATTAAAGAAATAATATATATTGTCAACTTTCCGCCATTAAAGTTTTTCAGTTGTTATTGTACTCGTATATGCATTGCACCAAGACATTTCTCCCACCCAAAAGTATACCTAGAATTGTACATGAAATTTCAATTCATATTCATAGCAAAATTCCCTGTATATCACATCCATAGTATGCTTTGAGTACTTAATATGATTTCGTAGTCGTATTTCTATAAAAATCGGATGATTTGTCTAACGCTACTGAAGTCTGGACCGCTTAGTTTCAAAGAGTGACTTAACTAAATTTAAGACATGCGGTAAGCGACAGGCGGTGACCCATGAAAATCACATATTAAGCGACTTTTTGTCTGAATATTATTTATCATCGTATAATATTGTTTCATAATTTAATTTAAGAGCGACAATATCAAAAAAAATAATTAAATAAATGATCATGAAAAATATCTTAATATATTTAGAATGTTTTTAGCTGAATGATCGTACTGAGATTGTATCTTTGAAATAATCATGTGTTGCTTATGAAACTCTTGTTTGGTCAAACGTATTTTTTAATTTAACGAAATATGTTAGAGTATTTTGAATGGAGAGATCTATTGAACTGTACGTACGGGATAGTAATAAGAGTAATTATTAATAACAGTGAAATTAATAATATTAAAATTTCTGCAATGCCAAATGTTCGGATAATCTCATTGCAATGACTAAAATTTTTCGAATTTAAAAAGACATACTGCTAATATATAATCATTTAATTCTGTTTTGATGTGCCGTTGATTCAAGCCTTGGAAGAATGCCTGCAGTGACGGTTGAGTACTCACTGACTGAATTAAGCAATCAAGACACTTTGTGATTTGTGAAAATACGACTCGTCAATATATTTAGTTAATGTTTTTTATGGTCAATACGGATCGAAAAATAGTCAATTTTTGCTTGTTTTAACTTTTTAATTTAATGTGAATTTATAATTTAAAAGATTTTTATGAAAATTACTATTTATAATGTCTTTAAAAATTGTGTTTGTTTTTTTTGGGTTTCATAATTATACAAACTCGCGTACAACTTATGTTATTTTTCTGTCCATAATGTTAAATTGTATACTCTATTTTACACAATGAAAGGCATTTAAAGTTAATAAAAAATAACAAATTGAATTAAAATAATTCAGAAGATAAAAAGTATTGAGTTCATTAAATAAATTAGATGTATAGCATAAATTTCAAAAATTCTTCTTTCAAGTAAATCAAATGAAATAGTTAAATATAATAAATGTTAAACAATATTTAAAAACAACCTTTTTTAATTTTTAAATACCAAATACATTTTATCATTACAAAATATCTTACATATTAATAATAAATACAATACAAATTAAAAAGAATTTACAATTTTTAAACAATACACTCGACTGGATGAACCAATAATGACAGGATGGTAGATTGAAGACAATAAACAAATATTTCTATATGCAGCTTGCGACCATCATACTTGTGTACTCCAGTAATGGGAGTGGTTATGGCGTGTTGATGACGACAATAATGAGATGAAAGATTTTACAAGTCTTCATAATATTTCACTTTTTCTTCTGAAACTCTTCCATAAAGATTCTTTTATAAAGCTCACGCTTGACATCGTGAAAAGCCTTCAGCAGATCTCTCTCGCTTTTTGTCAGCAACTGTGATTTAAATCTTCCATTACTAACAGCAGGGTAAGTTCCTTCTTTCTCTGTCTTCATTTTCTTGGAAACCGAAAAGGAACTCATCGAATCGCCGCTCTCTTCAAACATTTTCTTATGAGACCTCCTCTTAAGTATTTTCTCAGCTGTTGGTTCCTTTTTGTATGCTATTGCTTTGTTGCACGATGTTTGCACATCATTTCTAAAAATCAACGATGATGCTAGTGTGTTTGATAATTTACACATTGTTTTATCATCACTTTGGCATTGGCTTATACCAGCTGCTTTGTCGTCTTTGCCATGTTTTGATTCATCTATGATTGTGTTACGTTGCTTACTAAGAATATTCTTTCTTCTCACGACTGCAATACGTCTTGTGGGCATACATGACACTGATGTTTCCAAAATCGAATCTTGGGCTTTTGGTAAGATATTCATGTTCCGTATTCCACTCTCAATTCCAGACAAGAAAATTTTGTGTTCATGCTTTTGAATATTCTCACTTTTAACGATTCGTGTACAGCTCGTGGATGTATATGTCCAAGGTGAGTCCAAAGTGGAGTCTTGCGCTTCTGGTCGGATATTGATGGTGCGTATTCTACTCTCAATTTCAGACACGACAGCTTTGTGTTCTTTGATAGATGTATTCAATTCTTTCATGACCGGAATACGGCTCGTAGATTTATATGTCAAGTTTTGTACTTCTGGTACGATATCCATCGTACGTATTCCACTGTGAATTTCAGACACGGCAGTCTTGTATTCTTGGCTAGGAATATCCAATTTTTTCACGGCGTCAGTATGGCTCATGGATTTATATGTCCAAGGTGTGTCCAAAGTCATGTCTTGGATATCTGGAACGATATTCAGTGTACGTAGTCCAATCTCAATCGACTCTACGACAGGTTCAACATTTTTTTCACAAACATCTGTTTTATTGCTTAAAAATGGCATTTTCAATTGATTAATGAACTGTTTTTGCTTCACTTTTACGCACGGTTAGTATACACTTGTAACAAGCACGAACAATAGTTTTATCGATCACTGAAAATTATTTGACGTTTTAAGAGCCTTAAGCTGGTGGTTAGTGTTCAGTTTTAAGGAGCGCTTTCTATAAGATCAAGAGAAATTATAAGAATGACTTTCATATTTTATTCCAGCTCTATTTATATCGATGAAGCGAGGGATTGATGAATGGAAGGGGAAGTGAAAAAAAGATGGCTATAAAACTAATTTATTGTAGTAATGCGAAGTATCATTAATAAACCATTAGACTTATAGTATACAATATCGATATTAAATTTATTAGTTATATTTAATAGGAAAATGACTAAATACAATAAAATTTCTAATGGCTTTAGTAGTTAATATGTAATTATTCATTGTATCCTTATTAATAATATATCCCCATAAATTACAGTCAAATGTTATACCAAATAAAATAAGTAATCTTTTAATGTGTCAGTGTAAATAATCAAAAACGAGAAAAATATTTTTTAATGTTTTTATTACAAAAGTAAAAATGGTATTTTACAATACAAAAAAATATATCATACATGTTTAAATTAAAAATATAGTATTCAAATAATTTAAGTAAACATACAAAATTTATTTATCTAACTGTGAATATTTCATTAGTTATAATTTAACCGTGATTGTTAAAAAGTTAAAAGATCAGTTAATACTTAGTGAAAAATCGAAATTGAATATTTGACTTACATCATAAAAAGTCAATTTATAACATTAATAAAGTTTTTTACTCCTGAACATGAAAATTATTTATAAAGTTTTTTCAAAAAGTTATAAGTATTAACCTCTTATATGAATCTCAACAGATAAGTCTATAATGTGTACGTACTTCGTTACTTTTTTCATTTTTTTCTATTATATCGGTAGTTTTCTAACAAACATACTCAAAAATTAGCTCTACTCTTTTACTTATCTTTTTGCGTTATAGGATGCAAATAATCAAACTAAATTTATTCATTTATTTTAAATGTTTCACAAAATGTGGTAAATTAGTATTAAATCAATTTCTTATACCAACTAAATGCGAAAGACGTAAAATAAGAAACATATTATTTCATGTTTTCAATATAAAAGTATAAACCATATATCAATACAAATAATAATATCATACATGCATAAATTAAAAATATTTAAATTTATATTTAATTTTAAATAATGCTAATAACCGTAGAAAATTACTTCATTTTATTATATTACTTAATTTAAATAACTTCTTAGGTTTTCACGGCCATAATTGATATTGTGGCTTTTGGGCCATGTGTGGTGAATTACTATTTTCCAATATTTCAACCGCCATTGCAGGGTTTTTCTTCAGAGCGAAATATTGGAAAATAGTACTTCAAACACAGCTAAGCCCAAAAGCCACAACATCAAATACATTCTCGTATAAAATTACACAATTGTAAATAATGAACTCTACGATTCAATAGAACTGGAAAAAATTGTAACTGGATGAACTGAAGAACTGATGAACAACTACAATCTTGACGGAATTGGATGATAGTAAATAAAACATTTCAAATTTCAACAAAACTCACACTTTCTTCTGGGTCTCGTCCAACAAGATGACTTCATAAAGAGCACGCAAAACGTTACGAAAAGCTTTCGCCGATCTTCTCTCATATTTCGTCACGAGCTCTGGTTCAAATCTTCCATTGCGAATACCAGGATAAGTCTTCTCATTGATCTTCTTTGTCTTCTTGGACAGCAAAATGGAACTCTTCAAATCACGGATGTTATTCTTGTGAACCCCTTTCTTATCCTTTGCTGTAGTCTTCACTCCATCTTTACCCGCCTTGTTCCTTACAACCAATTTAGAATGCGAATTTAACATAAATGTATCTTTAATAATCAACGAAGACTCAAGTTTGTTTGATAATTCACACATGTAAGAGTTATTGTCACGTTTGTCTTGGTTAATACCAGCTACTTTGCTGTCTTCATCAGCAACTTTCGTTGCATAAATTGTGTTGAGTTTTGTATACAAAATCTTGTCATTGCCCTTTGACATCTTCATTTTACGCATTGCACTCTCAATTTCAGACAAATCAGTTTTTTGCTGTGTTATATTTTTCCTTTTAACTGCAAAACTTATGGGCTTATACGGCCATGGCATCTCCATAATCAAATCTTTGGCCTCAGATAAGATATTCGTGGTACACGTTTCGGTCTCGATTTTATCCACGACTGGTTCAACAATTTTCTCACATACATCCATGTTTTGGTTTAAGGATGACATTGTTTTTGGATAAATATTTTTGATCACTTTTACACACAATTATTACTCACTTGTCACAAGCCCTTTTTTATGTTGAAACACTGAATTTTTTTGAAATCAATTAAAATGAACTTAATTATTATTTGACATTTTTAAAGTCAAACCATCTTTAAATAATGGTTGGTCGTCAATTCTGAGGAGCACTTTCTATAAGATCAAGAGAAATTATAACAATGACTTTCTTATATTTCTGACGCTCTATTTAAGCAAGTGGATTGAGGGATGGACGAATGGAAGGGGTAATTTAATCGTAGAATGACAAATATCAAAAAATCATTAGAAAGCTCTTGAGCTTACTAGAAATCCCCATTATAATTATTTCATTATTATTAAAGTAAAACGTAATCTAATGACATTAAAATTTCTAATTGCATAAGCAATTAACACATTCAATAACTAGGCATCCTTGCCCATTGTATCCTTCAGGGATGGTATACCGGCGATTCACGGTACTTATTTGAATAAAAAACAATTGTTTATTTTTTTCTACAAGAACCTGTAATATATCATATATGATGGCTAACTACCGTTTTATTCTTTATCTGGAATAAAAAATCACCACAAAATTTTATCTGCCAATTTTATAAGTCATTGTGTCTCTATCTATGGTAAGCCCGAATGAATACATTGGAATACTTGTGAATAATGGTTAGGACAAGCTTATGGCAAGATAAGGGATTTGAAATTGACAGCAGCTGTAGTATTTGAGGCATACTTTTGAAAGATTTTTTGTGTAGAATTTTTTAAAATCAGATAATTAGCCAGACGTTCCCGAGGTCTGAACCCTTCTGGTCCTTGAGAGAGGTTTGAAGAAAACATTTTTTTTTTTATTTATTTATATCTCGTCAATGACTGAATAGCATAAGTAAGACCCACAGTTAACAATGGACAGACACAGACTGATGATCACGATGGTAAAAACAAAACAATAAATGAATTTATGAGCGGTGATTGATAAACATAAGAAAT
Organism: Glossosoma conforme; assembly: GCA_022606575.1. Taxonomy (NCBI): domain Eukaryota; kingdom Metazoa; phylum Arthropoda; class Insecta; order Trichoptera; family Glossosomatidae; genus Glossosoma; species Glossosoma conforme. The sequence continues at coordinate 1,886,104 of JAGTXR010000001.1, forward strand.
ATTTATGCATAAAATAAACTAAATAACTAATGTCAATACAAATTATTTTGATAAACCATGATTTGCTACAAAGAAAGAAGATTTTTATTTTAAATTGTTTAAGAAATTGGGCTGTTTATTTAGTGACATTGATACTCAATCCTTTTCAATATTTCGACCGCCATTGCAGGGGTCTTCTTCAGGGTTAATGACTTATTTAATTAACAACTAACAAAGTTTTCGAGTGTAAAACGGAACAAACTTGAATAAAGAAATTCCCGATTTGTACTAGACACCAATTAATTGAAATATGAAATTCATTTCCTGTTCCTCAAATAATACGGAATTTATGGTCATGTAATAGTATTTTAATTACTACAACGATTATTAAAAATAAAAATATTTTCTTTTAAAATCTTCATAAGCTTAAAGTAATTCATAGAAATCGAAATATAAATTGTAAATTGTCTGCAACTAACGATATCGTTATCTAGCTAAGGCATAAATGAGAAATGAATATAACGTAATTAATTAATAATTGACTCAAACCACAGGAAATGCGTTATTAGCACAATGGCATGCAATACAATTAAGGAGTTTCTAAGGATAATTAGCTCATAGAGTATGTATTGTTTATTATTATTGTTTTTTTTTTCCTTTAACGAATTAGTATTTATCTGTTCATTTTTGTACTTTGAAATATACACTTAGTTAGAGGATAAAAAAATCTGCATTCGTTTCTTAACCATCTGCGCTCCCTCACCTTGACATTCTTTACTTTATAAAATCATCGTTTTATAGCTTTCTACTCGTTTAGCGTTATCACCCGTTTTTAAATATACTCAGCATGATTCATATTTTAAACAACGTTACATTTTCTAATCTAAAATATGAATTACCTTAAGTAAGTGCCTTTTTCACATTAATAAAATTACATAAATAATAGCACCAGCAAAAGGCTGCCGTTTATTAAACATAAGCGGTACTCTTTATTTACTCGACGAAAATTTCGTTCCCATTTCGTGAAACATTAAAGTTATTTTTGATGTACGAGCTTTTGGAAAAGCTCTCATTTGGATATGCTCAGTAAATGTGGTCACATCATCCGTTCGGCCGCTTTGATCGCTAAGTGCTTTTTACTCACTTTATTACTTTCTTTATAAAAAAAAGATTCCCTTAAGAAGCCAACCCTCGAGGGAAAAAAAGAGCAATTATCTTATTTTTTTATACTTATTCGCTTTAAAGGTGTTTTAGAGCTCAGGTTAAATCGGATTTTACTGACAAAATTATTAAAAGAAAAAAAAACCTCTGAATAAGTTTATTTTTTCAATATATCACAATACTCAGTTTATAAAAAAATTAAAACCTGTACATCAAAATTATCTTCGTTTACAGTTTTTATTATTTTACTTAAATTAAGTAATACATGTTTTATGAATTTTTTTAATTTTTATTAGAATATTATTTTATTATTTCAATATTCTAATCTACTTTTATAGATCATTGACTATATTACAATATTATTATTACTTAAATATACATATACTATACGTATTATATATACGGTTCGCATCCCGCTTCTGCCGTTATTTTTGTGCTTGGATTGACGCGTTGAAAAAAGAATTTTATGTATAGTATATGTATATTTAAGTAATAATACATGTTAACTTACAAATAAAATTCTATTTTGTAACCACTACGTTTATCAGCACATAATATTAATTATGTGATAATAAACTAACTAGATTAATTAAGAGACATTAACAATAATATTTCATGACATAAATATCAAGTGAGATTAACACGTAACTTCTTATCTAAGTTTCAGGTAAAACCACTCAGTTTTTTTTATTTTTGCTATCAATAATTCTTAGTGGAATTCTATCATATCAAAATAAAAGATGATTAAGAAATTATTCCATTTCTTGTATAACTGGAAAGGAAGTGTGCGTGTTTATATAAGGCAGGATGTGAGTGAGTAGGTGCGCGTAGGTTATGAGATAGGTATGTTTGTAAGCGAACACATTATGAAACCTGTCCAGTAATAAAAAACTGTGGAATAATTTCAAAATTATTTTATTATTATTATTTTATTTATTATTAGATTCTATTTTCTTTGTTATTTTCAAAAATATAAGTATTTCTATCTCCACCATTATCACAGCATGTTTGTACATATTTCTTCCGAAATCAATCAATTTTATTTTGGTATGTTTTTTTTTTTTTTAATATTTAATATTTTAAGATATTGCATATGGTCTTTATTATGACAAATTTGTACAAGCATCAGAATATTTAAACATATTTTTAAATCAAACAAAAATGTTTTTTTTTGAACAAGTTATCTAAATAACATAAATTATAAACTATTTTTAAAATGAATAATTATCACATTGCCATTGCTAAATGTTACAAAAATTAATTAAAATTTTGCTTGTTTTTAGTCTCGTTTTTCGTTTTCATGTGGAATATCTAAGATTCGTAGATATACTTGATCGAAATAAACTACGGAATATACATCTCCTGCATCATTCTCATTATTTTGTATGGCTGAGAATCTTGGCATTGCACCAAAACTAATACAGCCGTGTAATGGGCTCTGGAAGATTTTTTTTCGCGTAAAGTACTCGTTACTCGGCTGAACTATTTTTTGTTGAAATGTTCAGATTTGCAGACGAATACGAAGTAAGGAACGATACATACTTTGACAAATTATGTAGTGTTAGTACTGCAGCTTTATACTCATCTGCACGAGTGTCTATTTGACTTCTAACTGATGAACCTAGAATCACGGGAAGGCCTTCAGAGACTTCCAAGTAACTTTTTTCGTGCGCCCAGTAACGGGTCCCCATCTGAGTCTCCAAAAACAAGACGGGACAGGTTTTCACCAAGCGAGTACTTAAGTTTTTTTGAGCATAAGCATTATATTTACGCTTAAACGATTGAAAGCCACTCGAATTATTCTCGTATCATCATAACTAATAAGTAAAATAAAAATGAATGCTCTAACCCTTTAATTGCCAGCAGGTATAACTCAATAGTCAAAGCGTTTGCTTTGCAAGCCAAAGGTCGTGAGTTTGATCCCCGGCGGAGATTAAAAAAAACTATTTCTGAGATCTAAAACCTTCCATTATTAATTAAAATTGGTGGTAGAAGAAAGTCGTCCCGTGAAGACCACCCATTGATAGTAAATTCTTGTTATAATATGGGTGATGCGTGAATCTCGGGCTGTAATCTATGGCATTGACAACGCTCCACATACAGCGCTTAGCCATATTCATCATGGTAAGCGTCATAGAATTCCACAGATGAGACTTCAGAATCAACATCTGTCGGCATTCTCCAAAGTCTTTACATAAAAAAAAATGCCGTAAATAAATTTAAAAATTTTTGGTTATTTGATTTTGAACAGATTGAATGATGATAATGCCCGGAATGTTTCACAACTCCATATCAATCTCAGCTTATCAAAAAATGCACAATTTCATAAATTTAATAATAAAGGTGATTAATAATCGGTAACTGTACGAATATTATTACTTGGACTGAACATTAATCATAACTGTACGCAGATAATATTTTCCGTTCCCTGAGCCCAGCTTATATAGAATGTCTAGTACTTGATACATCAAAATAAAAGACAATTACGGTAATCAAAAAAATTCTCTTGGCACTGTTTGATTTTTTCCCGCTACCCAACTTGAGGCATATGGTCGTCCAAAACAACCTCCTTAAAGCCATTATGGTCCTCACTTGATCCTATAATAACACTGCCTACTAGAACTATTGCAAGTAACATACATTTTATTGTTAGTTCTGCTAACTAATCGTTGATGGAACCGGTGTAACGTCGAGATTCGTCAGCGGTTCGTGGGGCCTTTAAGTGTCGAGTATTGTAGCGTGTCCTTACGTGCCTGGTTCTGAAGACTCAATGACGTTAGCTCTTGTGCTTAGTGATGTGTCTGTAAATTGTCGTCTCAATATACAATATAAAAGTTTTTCAGGATGTCGAAAATCCAAGGGTCTGAAAAAAATGCAGATAAAGTTCATGCTTTTGTGTGACATCCAAGATACCTCAATAAAAATAAAAATAAAGTTTGATCGATAATTCTAGATAAATTTAAGAATTGATACCTGCTCATATGTGTTTTGATAATATACAACTTCTCGATAAAATCGAAAAACTGCACAACATATAGATATTTCCAGGCTATATTTTATGACGTTGGTGGTTCAACAATCTACATGCAGCTTTTAACCATACTCAAAAATGCCTTGTCCGCTTCCTAAGTGAGAGAGACTGGTTGCTATGAGGTTTTAATATTAAGTTTCATATTACTAATTTATAACAAATGAACACGTTAAATAATGTATTTTAAAATGCTGTAAAATTAATTTAATATTATAAATATGTGAAAATGTTTTTTTATGTAAACACATACAGGAGATTACCGACAGATGGTGATAGTTATGCTGAAGTCTCATCTGTGGAATTCTATGACGCTTTCCACGGTGCACATGTCTAAGCGCTGCGTGTGGAGTGTTGATCTGTCAATGTCATAGACTACAGCTCGAGATTCACGCATCATCCTTATTATTACAGGAATTTACAATGAATAGGTAGTCTTCACGGGACGACTTTCGTCTACTACCAATTTCGGTTAATAGGCTATGACTGGCATTTTACGCGTGAGGGATCAAATTCGCACCATCCGTACTATTTTTAAGCTCAAAAAAATCATTTTTTTTTATCTCCGTCGGGGATTGAACCCACGTCCTTTAGCTTGCAAAGCAAACGCTTGGACCATTGAGCTATACCCGCCGGCACTTATAAATTTAAATGCAGTATCTTCAAAAATAACAGTTTATATATATAATACAAATATATGTATAATATTTGCATTATATATATTTTCGTAACGCACACCGGAAACAACACATATCTATTTAATGAATACCGTGTGATTGTTCTGGAGTTCTGAAATTTGTATCATTAAATTGAAAATACAATAAGAAATATAAGATTATTTTATTTAAAGTAAACCATTAAGAAACATATTCTCAATATCATATTAATGGTCTTTAAAAGAGACTCTGAGGACATGAATACAGGTACGCTTTGTGAAGCGCAGAATTTCAGTACGCATAGCAGAACGTTTGAATTCCACCGTAGTTTTCTTTTTCCCCGTTCAATTGAGATGAATAAATATCCCATCAGATGCTATTTGTTCAACAGTTTGGTGCTGCAGATCACCCTGTATAAATAAATATAACAGTTGAGCTTTACATTCAATCATACATATGTGCAAGTACGTATGAAATGCCTTTAAAAGCTCGCGGCTCAACGTATTTATAAAATGATGAATCATCGCCATCGATCGCGCATATTTTTAAATTCCGTTCATTTTCCTGTAAAATAATTTCCCTGGTACAACTGAAATGAGATATTACCAAAAATACAAATAAAAATTGTTGTTATTGTGGCTTTTGCGTTTGGCCGTGTGTTGCGAATTTCTTTTGACGAATATTTTGACCGCCATTGCAGAGGTCTTCTTCAGGATTGATGATTTAGTTGTGAGTTGATGTCATCTTTTTACGAGCGTTTTAAGTTTCATCGGTCCGGAGAAACGTGGGTATGTTCTAAGAATACGGTAGGTACATTCTAAGAATTAAACCTCCACATACATCAATTCGGCGGTCAGTTACAAGAAATTTGCCACACACAAATCAACCCAAAAGCCACAATTTCCTATCTGGCCAGTGAATCCTTCTTAATAGTCTATTTTCTTCATATAATTATTATTAATATAAATGTATTAAAAACATATGATAATCTCATTATACGACAAAGTGGATACATCGAGTATGATTCTTTGAATTACTTGTGTAAAAAAGACGGCTAGGATCAACAAACGACAGATTTTCGACGCTTAACACTGGATTTGTTCATCTTAAATAAGGTAATATCAAATAGAAAAATTGTTTTAATGATACAGAAATCCTCCCAGATGCACGATTCTTTCATCGTTATAGAATAAGCAGTAAAGCCATGTATATGTTATATACAAACACACTATGTATGCAACACATAATTTAATTCATTTTTATACTCGTACTTGTGCTTCTTTAACCCTCGCCTTACTATGTTAAAAACTTGCGCGCGTTCCGATGGTGTGTACTCGTTACACATTCTGATTTAAAGTGAATAAAATGAGTAGAAATTCGAAAAAATGAAAATATTCAAAGATATCGCTTAACTTTATAATAGTTGATGTCAATAAGCAGTAATAATTGACATTTAATAGTTAAAAACATGAAAAACATCAGACGAAGACCTCAAACGGCCAGACGCACCTTGGCGCGTGAACTTCCGAGAGCTACTAACACTACTTAGCCTGTCGACATATCGATGAGCCAACGCGCATCGGAATCATTTCGAACTAGCCGACAACTGAGGTTTCCCGTCTCGCTCACTCATATTACGTCAGCGAGAGTGAGGAGTATAGATGCCGACGTATCTGGGTATTTTTTTATTTTATTTTTGCACACGCTTTTGTATGACTCCGACAGGTCGAATGAATACATGACAGTTGACGCGTCTTGAGTGTAGTGGTGAATTTATTCCGGATTGTAGAAAAATATTTCCTGCTCCCGATGAGTACCTATTATTAAATTATTATTTTTTTCAATATGTAAATGTATTAAGGAGAAATACCTACAATCTGAACCCTGTGTGTATTATATTTACAGAGATATTTAAGTTATTACAAGCAATGTGTAGTCGATAGACATCACCGGGGAGGAGAGGTTAACCATTCAGAGTAAGATATTGAAAATAAGACAAAATTTAACATATTTAACATAGAAGTATAATAAATTATTATATTTCAAATAAAAAAACTCGTTACATAAATAATTTTAGTAAAATTTAAGTTATATAAGATGAAAGTATATACAAGTATATATAATACATTTTCATGTCTTACATTAAAGATAAATAATCGTCGAAAAAACAATCAAAATGGAAAAAAACAATTAAGATTTAATTGCTTCCGGTAAGCTATTTTTTTGAGTTCAGTCATTCATATAAGTTTCAAAATATTAATCAAAATAAAAGACATTAATATAGTTATTATTTAACTACAAAAGTAATTATTGAAGGTTGAAGGTATTTTATTAAAATCACACAGTTACTTGACTTTACTTACTTACGTTAGCTTTCATCTTGGCACATAATTTTGATCTCCAAATATTTACTCATTTTTTTGTACAGTATATTTAAGACATTTATTTGATGTATTTATTTGTACACTTTATATTTTTACTAAATTTTTGTTTGAACACTACTTTTTAATGAATACCTAATCTTATTTATTAACTTAATTACTTAGATAATTCTATAATGTATTGGAACAAAAAAACTATAAAGCTATATTGCGATTCTAGAAGCCGGTCGAGACCAGTGCACTCTATGACGCTCTGAATGCTGCATTCGGGAAACAAGTGTTGTATTCGTGTTTGTGTGTGTATTGGTAACATAACAAGTGTATATTTATCAGTTTCTTGAAGAGATCCAGATTGTAGGAAAGAGGAAACACAGACGCTGGAAGAGCATTCCAAAGCTTACCGGTGGCATTGAGGAATGAACTTTGGAAACTGCCAGTTCTTGATCGACACACATTAACCGTATATCGATGTTCGGAAAGTGTAAGACGAGTTTGTGGGTTGTGGGTGGGTGCAGGAGGAAATAGTTCTTTAAGTTCCGAAGAGCATAGACCGTGGTAATAACGATAGAAAAGACTAAGTGAAGCAATCTTACGCTTGGGTTCCATTGATTGGAGGTTAGACGTAAGAGTGTCATTGTTTACGAAACGAATCGCTCTTCTTTGAACTGATTCAATTAAGTTTAGAAGTTATTTTGGGGCTCCAATTTAAAGGTGACTGCCGTATTCAAGGAAAGGTCGGATTTGTCCTTTATATAGAAGAAGAAGTTGTTTATCGTTGAAATACCGACGTGATCTATATAATACACCTAGTTTTTTGGAAGCGAGACCGGCTTTATACTTAATCTGAACTATAGAGAATAAATTTTCAAAGAAGATTAACAGAGAGTAATAAATAATTTATAAGAAAGCCAATAGAAGATCAATATTTATTTTTCATCACTGAGATGGAACTTTCTTTTATAAATTAGACCGTCTCGGCTCATTCTATTCGAAATAAAGGAAAAAACTTTAATAATTTATTCTACGGTTTCAAATTAGAGTTATTACTGGATGTTGGTGTGGGTGGACTGTACGTATACACACAATTACCAGCGGAACAGTCAATCTAGAAAGTTTTCCAATACCGAGAGGTATTTGTTTAAGAAAGTAAATGAAGCTAATTCCTTTAAAACCATTGGCGGTTGTATACTTCCAGGAAGAAATTAATCTTTGTTCTTGAAACGTAACCCCAAAAAGTACTTTTATGTTAATAATTTTAATATTCGAAATTCATAAGATAAATACTAAATGGTTCACAGTATTTTTTAGAGCCTCTTTGGAATATACCCATTTGATTATATTTCAGTCCAGCTTTTCGAATGCAATGGAAGTCTCCATGTTTATTTGTTTGTGTCTTTATTCCGTGTTCTTAATACAAATTGTTTCAGGCCTTGAGAGTGTCAGAATAGTCATCTGTTTTCTTTAAAAAAATCGATTAACAAATCTAAAGAATAAAATGAAATCTTTTTTTTTGAATAGATTTGTATGAAATCACTGAGTTTTAAAAAAATTAACTTTACCAGTTTTGGTACCACAACATCTTCCCCAGAAGCTACTTACTAAAAGTTAGTAGCTCCTGAGGAAATTGAGATGGCACTGAAACCAGTAAAGTGATTATTTAAAACTCAGTCGTTTTACACAAAGTTTTACTTGATCGATTATTTAAATATGACAAACCATAAAGTGTCTACGTTCTAGGAGTATGATTAACAAATAATATGAAAATATGCCATGGATAATACGGCTACCCCGTTTTCAAGCACTCGGATTTTTGCTCTGGTGGTTGTTAGGAACCATATATGATTCCAAGAAGAATTCCAGGTGCAGATACGGCCTAAAGCGTAGAAAAGACAATGTCAGCTGACAGAATGACTATCGGCAATCTGTGGTGACCATATCTTCTCTAGCAACGGATATGTGAAGAAGAGGTATGTATTCCATGTCTTGGGTTAAAAATATGTGTTATAATCAGAATAAATGACTGAATGAATGTTTAATACATTAGTAACACAATCCCGTCAAGTTTAAACTGAACTATTCTAATAAATTGTACCTTTTTGTACAATGTGATTAAAAAAGTCACCATAAATTCTGAAAAATGAACTTATACGAGTACATATATAATATCTCATTTTTAATCATTCCCATATGCAGCATCCTGCAATGCCATTAAAACGTAATAGAATTAACTGTAAAATTAACTCTCTAATTGTACTCTCCTTAGTATATTAATTTAAACAAAATAACTTCTTTGGTTTTCACGGCCAGATTTGATATTGTGGCTTTTTGGGTTTAGCCATGTGTGACGAATTTCTGTCAACCAATATTTCGACCGCCATTGCAGGGGTCTTCTTCAGGATTGATTATTAATTTGTGATTGAGTTGTATAAATAATACAAATAATCTGACATTAACTCTCAACGCTATCACAAATAAATAATCAATCCTGAAGAAGACCCCTGCAATGGCGATCGAAATATTGGTTGACAGAAATTTTCCACACACGGCTAAACCAAAAAGCCATAATATCATTATTTGAACTACATATATATTCTTATTAATCAAAATATACATATATTTTAATTAATAATAATATTGTAATATAGTCAATGATCTATAAAAGTAGATTAGAATATTGAAATAATAAAATAATATTCAAATAAAAATTAAAAAAAATACATATATATTCATACTCATGTACATCAATAAACATACTGTATCCTTTCCAGAAACTTGTTGCTTTACAAAGTACATATATTAAAACTATGAAATTAGTACATAAGGTTGTTTTTACGGTAACAAAAATGTAGCAAAAATAACGTAGCAAAGAGGTTACATCTACAGTGGTTCAGGATAAGGATACTGCACTAAATTTTCGTCGCAGACTGTACCGATCGGTTTCGCCCACCTTTCGTCGGATCCCCCTCCCAGTCAGCCCAACTTGATAATTCGAAATCAATATTCTCTCTTACTGTTTTGGCCCGCTTTCCGAAGACACTTGTTCTGCTCAGTTCGCAAATAGAACTCAGGTGTCTTGGTGTACTTTAGCGATATGAAAAACAGATCAACTGTTGCCGTTTCCTTAAACATTTCATAGCTAAACTATGAAATTGTCAACACTTTAATTGAATTTTAATAGCCATTGCAAGGGGTCTTCTTCAGAGTTGATGACTTAGTCACTAAGTCATGAACAATCATCGCAATCATGTTCATTGATATGGATTTATAAATATAAGAATATTTAAATATATTTTTTAATTTACCCTATACAAAATAATGTAAGTATATATTTATATTTACACCTATCTATTTTTTTTTTTCATTTTCAATCAATTATTCATCATCAGCCTGTATCCATCCACTGTTGAATGTAAGCCTAAGGCATGAGTCTCCATCCTCTTCGATCCTCCACCTTCCGCATCTAGGCCACTCCCGCTATTCGTCTTATGTCGTCAGTCCATCTTGTAGTGGGTAGGCCAATGCTTCGTTTACCAGTTTTTTAGCGCCACTGCAATACTTTTTTCTTCATCGACCGTCGTCTCTTCGATAGATATGTCCAACCCATTGCCACTTGAGTGTACCTATTTGTTTGGTAGCCTCCACTACTTGTGAGTGTTTCTGCGGAATCAAACCATCATTCACTACGATGATGGTTTGATTTTTTCCTATCATAACGGATGTTGCAGTGGTGTATGGTGATGCAAGACGAGAACACAAATTAAAGCCTGGCAGTTTTACCAGCGGACCAACTGAATTTGACTGCGACGGGGAGCAGATCCTGGACTGGACTTTACCCGCCTCACACCCGCATCACACCGGAGGACAGTTAAGTCTCCTTGATGACGCGCTCATTCATATAATGATCAGTAAGCAACTGATAAGTCCAGTGGGAGTCCCCTCTGAACAATTGTGGCCACTGCACAGAAGTGCTAAAAGAAAGAACCCGTGAAAGAGATTAAAATCGCATTCGTGGGTTGTAAAGAGATGGAGATGGACGATAGATTCTCTCACCGAAAATACGAGCAAAGACTTTAAGCGCGTGGATGTATTTTTAGTGGCCACAAAGTCTAATCCTGTCACACCTTCTGGAGTGTGCGCTGTGTCCAAGTAGCTGCACCCAGGAAGACCTGATGATGGCCGGGAGTAACTCCATCGACGTCACCCACTTCTGGGCAGACAGGATCTGACCCTGTTGCATCATGAGCCATTACAGCTATTTAATAAATTTTGAAAAAGAGCTACGTAGAATACTGGTGGTAAGATGTTTTGACTTTTCGAGAGAGCGGACAATGCATCTTTCAAGATGTGAATACGGACCTGGCTAGAAGATGTTTTAGAGATGCCGCAGAAGTGGTAAGCTACAGCTACCTTTTATTAAAACCCCCGCTCTAGCGCCGTCTTGGAAGGCTGTCGAGAACTTTACATATAATGTACTCAGAGAAGCTTCTCGATGCAGAGTTGATATGGAATGAAGCAAAGAATATGGCGGCTTGTAGAGCTTTGTAGTGGCAGAGTTTAAAAGCCATACTAGTATTCTTCGCAAGCATCTGTTCTAAAAACCCACTAAGCTACTGCACTGACTCAGTGAGATGCCAAGATTCACAGCCGTGAATAGAAATGGGCTCCTGGGTCCAGGTCTCAGGAGCATTGGGTTAATCAATCGATCTCCTTAAATGTCCTGGATTACTAAAACATCTGATATTACCCCTTGGTTAAACGTTCAACTGAAAGGACTTATATGCAAAAACAGCTACTGCGTATTTACATAATATGCCAAGGTTGCTGATTGTAACCCTTACCGTTACAGTTTACCGGCCTGAAGTAGCAAGGTCACCCTACCTATACAATACTACTTGCCTTACTCCATAAAACTTTATACTGTAATACGTCTGGACATGTCACGAGCAATCAATATACGCAACCTACACGTGACCAACTTTTCTATTCAATACTTTGTTGCTTCAAGAAAAGCTTGCGGGCAAATATATATGCTGTTACAGTGTATTTGCCTACACAGAAGATTTTCTTTCCATCAAAAGTTTTAAACGTTTTCACTGAGCACACGTTATAGTAAGAAACGTAGTGATTTTTTATGCACGAACCCCAGGGATTGAATCGGCTGAATTTACGAAATATTTTTAACACACAACCGTTATCATCATCATCATGATCATCATCATTACTTTTTCCGCGTCCAAATTTGCTGCCACAAAGTTTTGTCAACCGCCATGGTCTTCGACTGATCCCATATCAGTTCCGCTTCACATCGGCTTTGCCTAGTACATTATATGTATAATTCCCGACCGCTATCCGGGACGGCGCGAGCCCAGGGGCTTAAATTAAAATGCCGTTGTAGTTGCGTGTTTCATCCAAATCTACTAAGTCTCTTGACCGACTATATTATGGAAGGCTGCCTAGTCCGCTCTCTCATCTTATAGTTCCTTACAACGTCCACAAAAAACTTCAAACTTTAACGCTGGCATCTACTTTCAATACCTATTATAAGGCTGCATTGGCTTTTGATAAGATGCTTAGATTCAGAACCAGTTAAAAATATGTATACATAATCAAATTCGTGGCACTAGACGCCTTCATCTAAAGCACAGGTCGTCAACCTGGTCCGTACCGCCCACTGGAGAGCGGTGGGCGATTTTTGTAGATTTTCAAATCTCCTACATTCCTTCTAGAATTTTTCCACCCATATACTGAATTGAAAAATAGTGAGGTTTGTGGGCAGTAGGGAAATTTTACCATGAAAAATAGGCAAAAGTGGGGGCTACGCATAAAAAGGTTGAAGACCCCTGATCTAGAGCAATACTTAAAAAGCAAGCACTAACTCGTTTATAAGTACTCTGAACTTAATTCTTTAATTCCTCCTGCATCCACCTAATGACGAATAATCATCTTTCACAGGCCGAACGGTAAATGTGTGTCAACGAAAAACTGCCAATTTAAAAATTTCCTTCTTAAGTGACACCGGTAGTTTATTAACTGCTGTTCTTGTATTTGTGTTTCCTCTTTCATACAATCTGAATCTCTTCAAGAATCTGATAAATATATATTTGCAATCTCCTTAACCTATATACACAAACACATTACATAGAGTTTGAGAGCAGACTGACTTTCCATGCGCACGTTGAAGCTGTGTGTGGTAAGGCACTTAAGATGCTTGGTTTTGTTTTATGAAGTGGCAGTGCTATTTCGAGCACACACGTAATGGTAGTGCTGTTTAACTCATTGATCCGTAGCATACTCGAGAGCGGGTCTATCATTTGGGCACCCTATGAGTTGTATATAGCCTCATGTTGAAGAGGGTACAGAAGAAATTTCTGAGGTCTCTCTACATGAGGGTGTATGGATACTATCCATGGCTGTATGCAACTTTCTTGATACAGGGTATGTTGGAGTACATTAAGTTGAAGACAAGAAGGGATGTGTGCTTAGGTTGGCATTTCTACTTTATGTTACGTGGCGTGTTCGGGAATCCTGATATTTTGTTGAAGATCGGTTTGTGTGTCCCCGATAAATATCTGAGACTAAGGAAGCACAGATTGTTCGCTCTCCCAAGGAGTAACACCAACCTGTCAGAAACTATGCCTCATGGGAGAGGGATCAGACTGTTTAACCAAATCGCCTCGGATCTTGATATATTTCACGTAAGGAAGGACCAATTCAGACATGAACTCTACGAGTTTCTTTGGAGGAATAATTTGTTGGAGTCGTCTGTTTGTTGAGCATTGGGACTTTCTATTGCTTGTCTTTATTGTTTTGTTTTTAGTACTTAATCATAAGTACCTATATTTGTATATATCGTATTTTTTTATTTTATGATTAATTATTATTGTACTATAGAAACGGATTGAGTTGTTCAAATTTGAAATGTTTCTGAAAGAGTTTTTTTTAAATAAAATTAAATTGAAAATCATACGTTTATCGTATATATCGTCCCAGCATCCTGGCTTAACATCGTAGAGTAAATTTGTCTAGACCAGTTGTACTATGTTGCATGAATTATATTTAAAAAAAATCATAGAAGTTAGAATTATATATTTTCATTTCCGAATATTCGTTTTCATGTAAAAAAACATTTCATTATCTTGTTCAGCGTATTTAATATGATAAATGTAAAACAAATTTACTGTTTTGTTCAGTCTCTTTCTTTTGAATTTCTTTGACATGATGTAAAGTGAAAAACAACCTGATATAGTAAAATGTAGTTTGAAACTCAAAAAGGCTGAAGTTTTACAAGGAAGGTATTCTGATGAAAGAGAAGAGGTCTTTTCAGCTAGTACAAAGTTTGCTAAGAGTTCAATGCTATGAACTTGTTAGAGTTAATATTTATTTCATTCTTGTGTAGAATTTTCGCAGACCCTCTGTCTATTACGTTAGAAACGAACAAATAATATTTGCAGACACTATACAGTATGACTGGTACTTTTTTGTATATTTTTAATATAACTACTGCCAGGTGAAGAATATTCATTTGTGAATTATATAAAGCTTATAATTGTAAGGTAATCCAAGCATTGTTTACTAGTATGTATATTTTAAGTCTACATTTGTCACTATACTAGTACTTAACATTTATGCAAAATTCAAATTATACATTTTTGTTAGTGAAAAATAACTTCACTTAGAATATATAATGTTCACAATATACGTCTTTAATTATTTGAACGATGAGTAATTAATGGTGTTTTCTAACAATTTTTTATTGATTATTAATTATACCGTGTTTTTATTCCTTTTTTTCTACGTTCGGAATATCCGTGTATTTCCATGATCTTCCTAATTCGCATAACACTATCCACTACACTTCCACAATCCGACAGTTAATTAATTAAATATATTATATTTATAATCACTTAATATTTTCATTATCATCACCAGCCAATATCCGTCCACTTTAGAATATAGGCTTACCGCATGAGTCTCTATCCTACTTGATCCTCCGTTTTCCGTCTCCAGGCTACTTTCGCTATTCTTCTGATGTCGTCAGTCCGTCTTGTGTTCGGTAAATGCTCCGTTTGCCAGTTTTTGGACGCCACTCCAAAATTTTTTTCCCCATTTACGTTCGTCTTTTTGACAGATATGTCTTGCTTATTGCCACTTACGTGTATCACTTATTCGTCGAATATCCTACACTACTTGATTGCTTCTTCGAATATCTTCTAAGCATATACTGGTATATACATTCCATGTTTATAATAAACTAGCTGACCCGGTGAACTTTGTTTCACCCGAAAGGCAATAAATGAGCAGATTTTGGATTTTATTAAGTTGAATTTTTCGGTACATATGATATCATATATTTGGTCTGGTTGAATTCTATTGCAGTAATCGACGAAACTTCAGCAAGTAGTCGTCAACATTTCGACGAATCGTCAAACGATATGCGTTATAATTCATCGAGCTTAGATTCTTGGTAGTTTCTTCACCTGAAATTAAGACAATAGATTTTTAATTTTGTATGTAAAGCTAACATCCATATTTGTAGCATAATTATAAAGGGGTGAAGATAATTGATTTTAAATCGTTTGCCGGTTATTTGTCCAATTTTCTCTAGAAAAACATCTTAATCTTTAAGTCTGTTATTTTCCTGGTAATAAGCAGTGTAATTGGTCATTTATTGGAAACCTAAAGCAAAACCAAGCACTGAAAAATGTATGTCATGACGGAATCAAAACTATGATATTGATTATATATATATTGATTACTCACCATTCAATGGATTTTTGATTTTGATATTGAAATAATATCTATCTTCTCCTTGCCAAAACATCAGTGGGTATTGCAACGTGTCATATGAACGACGTGTTTCAGATATCTATTGTAGTTGCCCAGTATCACGACGTGTGTACCAGATAGTCGTTTATCCGCTCTGATCACGACTTTGTAGACCTCAATCAAGTTCTTCCTCCATATTGTCATTGAAGTATATTTGTACAAATTTATACTGTGCATCTTCGAGAGGTTGGAATGATCCGATTTGATGGTGAATCTGTCCTTGTATCTACAGAATCAAAAGTAAAAACCATATTACTGATTTATAAACACTTTTATTTAAGAATTAGCATACATAATTCAAAGCAATAAGTGTAGTATGTTATTCTGTTAATTAGATTTTGTGTAAGTACAAAAATAAATAAATAAATACCTTGAATGTCGGATTAAATCCTCGTCCATTCTAGAGTTCGTGCAAACGGATCGCTTTGGCATATCGTAAAGAGACTTGTCAATGTTGTCGCTGGAGGTGTCTCAGCACGTTGACCAACATTTGAAGCCGTGAAATATACCCAATGACCATTCTCCAGATGCACCGCCAAATGCACAACAGCAGTATGAAGTTCGTGATAAGGGATTGCGAATATATGCCAAATCGCTTTGTACCAAGCTTGAAAGCGCGCAATTTCATCGTTGTTATTCGTGGTTAGGATGCCAAAAACTACCAAATCACTGCCTTACATTCGTTATGTTTCAGTTCCTAGTTCCATGATGGCTTTTTCCTGAAAGATTCGATCGTTTTGGTCGCAAATATCGGCACAATAAGCTAACAGAAACTCGAAAGTTCTTGAAACAAAACGTCAACCGATAGACTTCAAAATATCAATGTAACCATCATCATCATCATCATCATCATCAGCCTGTGTCCGTCCACTGTTGAACGTAGGCCTCCCGCATGAGTCTCCATCCTCTTCGATCCTCCGCCTTCCGCATCCAGGTCACTCCCGCTATTCTTCTTATATCGTCAGTCTATGTAACCATAGACGATAATAATATCAGTTGTCAGATTCCTTGCCTTTTGTTATAACATTTTTTACAAATAAAAGATTAAACTGATATTTTAACTCATATTTATTTTGTTTTTGACTTTTTTTTCGTGTCTTTTGTTTTTTTTTGTTTCAAAATATTCCGTACCTTACGTAGGTACCTAGTTACAATACCTACTTTTGCGTCATTTTTAGTTATGGCGTTGGCTATAGCAACACTTTCTTTAACTGACATCTGTCAAATGACAATAGTCTTGTTTGAAAATATGTTTACGTAAATGTTCAATATTTTTTCTTAATCAAATCAATTTTGAGTATCTTTTAATTTTTTTTAGGGTTCTAAGCTACCTTTCCATCAATTTTCAGCCAAGTCGGTTCAGCAGTTTTTGGGTTAAATAATAAAAAATAAAAATAACACAACTGAATAAGAAGATGCCTTTCCATTTGCTTTTGTTATAACATTTTTAACAAATAAAAGATTAAACTGATATTTTCACTAATATTTATTTTGTTTTTGTCTTTTTTTTCCTGCCTTTTGTTTTCTTTTTGTTTCAAAATATTCCGTACCTTACGTAGGTACCTACTTACAATACCTACTATTGCCTCATTTTTAGTTATGTTGCTGACTATGGCAACACCGTCTTAACTGACAGCTGTCAAGTTACAATAGTCTTGTATGAAAACATGTTTACGTAAATGTTCAATATTTTTTCTTAATCAAATCAATTTTGAGTATCCCATAGACGTTTTTGGGTTCTAAGCTACCTTTCCACCAATTTTCAGCCAAGTCGGTTAGGCCGTTCTTGAGTTATAAAAACAAATATAACCCGACTTTCTTTTATATCTATATATATAAAAGAAAGTCGGGTTATATTTGTTTTTATAACTCAAGAAATTGATTTTGAAAAAATATTGAACATTTACGTAAACATGTTTTCATACAAGACTATTGTAACTTGACAGCTGTCAGTTAAGACGGTGTTGCCATAGTCAGCAACATAACTAAAAAATGACGCAATAGTAGGTATTGTAAGTAGGTACCTACGTAAGGTACGGAATATTTTGAAACAAAAAAGAAAACAAAAGGCAGGAAAAAAAAGACAAAAACAAAATAAATATTAGTGAAAATATCAGTTTAATCTTTTATTTGTTAAAAATGTTATAACAAAAAAGCAAATGGAAAGGCATCTTCTTATTCTATTGTGTTATTTATTTTTTATTTTTTTTCTCTATTTATTGTATATTTATGTATACTATTCTAAATATTTGTAAAAAAATTGGAATGGACCAAATATATGATATCATATGTACCGAAAAATTTAACTTAATAAAATCCAAAATCTGCTCATTTATTGCCTTTCGGGTGAAACAAAGTTCACCGGGTCAGCTAGTATATAGATATAATATACAACAACAAAGAGTATATAAATCAGTTTTTATTCTTTATTTGCTTTACGTGTATATAAACCTAATAGAAAATTATACAATATGGGAAAACCTTATTAAACAAACAACATTACAAATAACGTCAATTTATTCGAAGAACTTTTTGGATTTTGCTCTATAAAGTAAATTTGAAAAAAAAGGTAACGTCTACTAGGTAAGAAATATAGTAATCCTATGTATCAATAGTATTACTGAGTTCTCAGCATCTGTACCTTACAAAGCGCCAAGTGTTTGCTTTGAAATGATACGGGAACAAAATGAAAAGTGTTGGTTCACTTTGATATTCGGAGCTTTCGGAGTTTATTTATTTTAAGGCATGCGAAGTTTTCCAAACAAACTGCTCGGCTCATTTTCAGCAACACAATCGAATACAATACATTGTTTAGTGTATACCAATACTATATTTCTTTAAAACCATTTATTAACATTCGTTTGAGACGTCTCTAAGTGTAAAAATGGTAAAGTTTGATTAGTGAAATGATCTTCCAATCTCTCAAATATACCACATATAGTATACTATTGTGTTTTTTTTATGTAAACACATACAGAAGAATACAGACAGATAATGATAATAATTCTGAAGTCTCACTTGTGGAATTCTATGACGCTTACCATGGTGTATATGGCTCAACTCTGCATGTGGAGTGTTGATCCGCCAACATCATAGACTACAGCCAGAGGTTCACGCATCATCCTTTATTATTCCAGGAATTTACTATGAATGGGTGGTCTTCACAGGTCGACTTTCATCTACTACAAATTTTAATTAAAAGGCTATGACTGACATTTAACAGGTGATGGATCAAATTCACACCAACCGGGGGTATTTTAGAGCTCAAAAATCGATTAAAAATCATTTTTTTTAATCTCCGTTGGGGATCGAACCCACGACCATTGGCATGCAAAGCAAACGCTTTGACCATTGAGCTATGACCGCCGGTCAGTTTGTAGTTTGATTGTAGTTCTTTTAAAAGATTTGGAGGCTGTCGGGCATTATACGTTGTATACACTTACATATATATATACAAAAGAAATCTGGGAACACAAACATCTAATGGAAAGTTCCATAACTGTTTTAAACATATTTAATACTTCAGCTATAAAAAATATTTGAAAGATAAAAATATAATTACTTACCATAGAATAGTACCAAATGTTAATTTCAGGTTTGGATAATGCTTGCCGTTTTGAGTATATCAAAAGTTTATTTTTATTTTTATTCACCCATAAAATAAAGTCTTATCCATAAAATAAAGGTAACCCAGTGTGCTATGGAGAGATCCATGCTCGGAGTGTCCCTGAAATAAAGATTCCGAAACGAGGATATCCGCAAAAGTAGTGGAGGCTACCCATCAAACAGGTACACTCAAGTAGCAATGGGCAAGACATATCTGTGGAAGAGACGACGGTTGATGGGGAAAAAAATATTGGAGTGGCTCCCAAGAACTAGCAAACGAAGCGTTTGCTGACCCACTGCACTAACGACAATGGCAGGAGTGGCCTGGATGTGGAGAGCAGGGAATCGAAAAGGATGGACACTCGTGCGGAAGGCCTAAGTTCAACAGTGGACGGATACAAGCTGATGATGAAGATGATCAAATGTTAGAGTTAATAAATTGAATATTGATTTTATATTATTTAAGAATTTTCATAAATCGAACCCGCAATGAACCAAAAAATATGTTACTGCTAACTTAAATTAAAACCCCTTGTCCAAACTTTTCTTCTTCGTAGTATCAATCCGGTGGATTGGTTTGTAGCAACAGAATCTTGCATCTCGATCTCCATTCCTCTCGGTTCATCGCAACCCTTTTCAGCTCAGCATAAGCGCTACAGTTCTTGTCCTCGAAAACTTGCTGCAAATAATCCCGTCTAGGGCGCCCTCTACAGTTTCTACCCTCAACCATCCCCTCCACAATATCGTGAAGAAGACCATCGTGGCACATGATGTGACCAATCCATCGGACTCTCTGAGATGGTTCTTATTAGTTGCCTATCTTCCTTGCTTATTCTGAGAATCTCATTGTTCGTGACGTGGTCTCTCCAGGAAATTCCGAGAATTCTTCTGTACGTCCACATCTCAAAGGCCTCTAGTCTTTTTTTATCACTTTCAGATAAGCACCATGTCTCACAGCCGTCCATTAAGATGCTCCAAGCAAGTGTTTTGGCAAGTTGCTTGCGGAGCCCTAAAGAAATATTCTTTGACTTTTTTATAGAAAGCTGGCCTTGCTTGATGTATTCGACTGTTGACTTCTCTTTTTGTTCTGCCATCCCAGGTGATTGTCCTTCCAAGGCTTACAAATTCTCTTGCATCTTTTAGGGGTACTCCTAGCATTGATATGTCCAAACTAAGTGAATGGTTTTAAGTGGTTTTTATTATTACTTTACTTTAATTACAAAATAGTACATATATTTACAATTATTAAATAAATCATTTTTAAAAGAACTTCACTAAACAAAATTAATTAACTTTGTCTTTACATGAAATCAATGGCACATAATAAATATGCACAATTTTTTCATAATACCATAAGTGAGCAAACCCAATTTCTTAGTCACCGTTCATACGAGAGCGTCAGTTCAAAAGAAAAACGCTCTGTATAATAATTAAGTACAACCAACTTCTCTGCAGAACGTTCTTGATGACATCTTTAGATAAGGCCCTTCTAAAGAACGGTCCCGCGTTCTACTTATTCTCGAATACTTTGTCATATGTCTTGCTCAAACGATAATATTTTTTCCATAGATTGAAGCGAAATGTAAACACCAAACATTTTCCGGCCTCTATCCACGTTTTTTTATCATTCATTCCGTTGGCGAAGCGCCAATTCTAACGACATCTCGTTGCGACTCTGACAATGTGCTCTATTGTTTTTCTTTGTGTATTTTTCCGCGATCGATGAACGGATATAAAAAAAAAACAATACACTTGACTAAGTCATTAAGAGAGATATAAAAATAACGTTTTATAGTTCAGAAAACGCGATTGATTTATTCGACGAAAAAATAATAAACTTTGCCAAAGATTGCTGAAAGCCTTTGATGGGGATGTAAAGATCTCGGATATAAAATTGGACGCTACGGAGACATCATTTGTAATTTTCTGATTGAAAAGCAATATTAACTGAAGCTTTGTCAATAACTTAAGCCTTTCATTACCTTTCATTCGAAACTTTTTGATTACTTTACAGTTAACGTGACCCATTTAAGATATTTTAAAATGGTTTATCTATATATAGAATGACAATTAAATCATTGGTAACATTAGATATATTTTTTTAAATAAATGTAAAGGATAATCTGTATTTTTTTCCTGATCACTAATTACAAAACAAAAATCTCCTTTTTCATATCAAACGCTTAATTTTTGTTCTTGTCGGTTTCTTGTGCATTTTGACATATTCTTCTTTAATCTTTCTCACGATATAACTTTGTCTAACATAGGCTTTGAAAAGAGCTTAGTTAACTTTTTTATATAAAAATCTGATTGCTTTTTTACACTGTTTTTTTTTTATTAAGTATGATTCCATCACATCATCATCATTTTGTATCCCAAATTTATACGGAATATATTTAGTATATCAATTTAAAGTTGATGAAAACTCTTACAAAAAGGCAGTTGCATTTTCGGTTTTACACATGGACAATTATTGTTTTACGACTGTGAGACCTTTAGATAACATTATATTTTAGAGACTGCCATGAGATTCTGTCATTTTTTAATTTAAAACTTTTATGTTAGACAAACAAAATATTAAAAAAAAACAATTCTATGCACACCGAGAGATAAGTTAAAAACGTTGACTCAAAATTGATAAATCATTTTAAATTCGTTTCAATAAATAAAATCAAATTTAACGAAACAAACAATATCATGTGATTTTTGAACTTTCATAAAAAAAATCCTTAAGAGATATGCATGAAATTCATTCCAATAAAAGAAAAAGTGCACTCAGCTTTTGAAATATGTGAATTACATGATAAAACTTTAAAGTGAACAATTTTAGTAGAGAAAACATTTCCATAAAAGTTTTATCTTTAGCACACCACGTGACAAAAAACCGTTCACACAGCGACATTTTCGAGATCGACGAACACGGAGAGATCGTTTTCAACCTAAACGCATGCATAAGAATACCGTTAGATGGAAAGAATTTTTTTTATCTTTAAATTTTAGAGCGCTTACTATATTGAAACAACGACTTCATGCTTAATGCAGAGTTTTGATACGTCAATTTCATTTGAGTGTAGTCTGGCATCAAGGTTTAATTCATTATTAGAAGGTTGTTTTACAACGACATTTGTTTACCGTCAGTATTTAATTATACACATTGGCTGATATTAAGCTGCGTGATTATTGTATACAAACTGTTTCATTATTTGAAAATAAAAGTATGTTTATTATGATAATTTTATCGAATTGAAAGACTTACCTTTATTAAAATATACATTAATTAAATATACATATACTATACATAAAATTCTTTTTTCAACGCGTCAATCTAAGCACAAAAATAACGGCAGAAGCAGGATGCGAACCGCGGACCTTGGAAACCAATATGCCCAGGTATTCATACCGCTCAGCCGACTTGGCTATTGCTATGCCTAGACCGACTGACGTTGAAACTAGTATTTATGTCATTGTTATCATCGTATGATAGTTGTCGCTATAGTATATATTCAAAGTATGTATAATTTTATTTTTTATTATTCAATCAGTCATCATTTATTCACAAGCCTCATATTATTACTTTCCGACAGTCTATTTATTTTAGTAATTACCACTCGGGTCTCGAACCAAACTATAGACTGAATGGATGAGAAACGACTACTTATAGTTCCGACTCGGACTTTATAACCAATCATTAACCTGCGTTACTGATGAATAATTTTACCTTCTTGATATTGTCTCAAGGAGACATTATTATATGGATTTTTAAAATTTTTATTAGAATATTATTTTATTATTTCAATATTCTAATCTACTTTCATAGATCATTGACTATATTACAATATTATTATTAATTAAATAAACATATACTATAAACTAAATTATTTTTCAACGCGTCAATCCAAGCACAAAAATAACGGCAGAAGCGGGATGCGAACCGCGGACCGGCTTCTGCCGTTATTTTTGTGCTTGGATTGACGCGTTGAAAAAAGAATTTTATGTACAGTATATGTATATTTAATTAATAATAATATTGTTTATATAGTCAATGATCTATAAAAGTAGATTAGAATATTAAAATAATAAAATAATATTCTAATAAAAAATTTAAAAATCCATATAAAGTATACATGTTTTTTTTTCAAGTCTCCCTTCAAATTACTTTAAAAAAACCGTCAATAAAAAAGAAAATTGTGTTCTTTCTTCGTTCTTAGTGTAAATATGGCTTAGCATGATAAAAAAGTAATTTCAGGTATCAAAACCACTTGATTAAATATAATTCATTTAAAGCTTTGTACGGGTTGAGCTTTCGCATGACGGTTGAGTGCTCTTACTTCTTAGCCATACTTCCTTCCCTGCATGTACCAATATCGAAAGACTGTCACGGAGCAGCAATAAAAATCCGAGCATGTCTGCAAAACCAGGTTTTCCCACACGACTTCCTTAAACTGGTATCAAAGGCTTCTGAGCACGCTCAATTAAAGTTTTTCTTACATTATTCGTTTGATTTATAAAAAGCCTTCGATTTTTATTCATTTTCTGGCATTATTGTGAATAAGTGCCTCTTTTCAGGAAGCGTTCGAGGACGCTTCAGACTGAATTTACTGTGAATTTTCTCAATATATTCATAATCGTTTCCTCTGAAATTCTTTTATACAAATTTTTTGTGATTGATATAAAATAAGTAATTTCTAGAAAATGGTATTTACATGTTTCATTTCTAAGTTTTATTTTTTATCTAACTACTTAAATGTGTCGATAGAAATCGAAATTGGTTATCAAAAAACATTCATTGTTATATCATATGGATTTTTTTTAATTTTTATTAGAATATTACTTTATTATTTCAATATTCTAATCTACTTTTATAGATCATTTTACTATATTATAATATTATTAATAATTAAATATACATATACTATACATAAAATTCTTCTTTCAACGCGTCAATCCAAACACAAAAATAACGGCAGAAGCGGGATGCGAACCGCGGACCTTGGAAACCAACTATGCCCAGGTATTCATACCGCTCAGCCGACTGGGCTATTAATGTGCCTGGACCGACTCACGTTGAAACTAGTATTCATGTCATTGTTATCACCGTATGATAGATGTCGCTATAGTATATATTCAAAGTATGTATATTTTTATTTTTATTATTCAATCAGTCTTCATTTATTCACAAGGTTAATATTATTACTTTCCGACAGTCTATTTATTTTAGTAAGTACCACTCGGGTCTCGAACCAAACTATAGACTGAATGAATGAGAAACGACTACTTATAGTTCCGACTTGGACTTTATAACCAATCATTTACCTGTGTTACTGATTAATAATTTTACCTTCTTGATATTGTCTCAAGGAGACATTATTATATGGATTTTTTTTAATTTTTATTAGAATATTATTTTATTATTTCAATATTCTAATCTACTTTTATAGATCATTTTACTATATTATAATATTATTAATAATTAAATATACATATACTATACATAAAATTCTTCTTTCAACGCGTCAATCCAAACACAAATATAACGGCAGAAGCGGGATGCGAACCGCGGACCTTGGAAACCAACTATGCCCAGGTATTCATACCGCTCAGCTTACTAAAATAAATAGACTGTCGGAAAGTAATAATATTAAGCTTGTGAATAAATGAAGACTGATTGAATAATAAAAATAAAAATATACATACTTTGAATATATACTATAGCGACATCTATCATACGATGATAACAATGACATGAATACTAGTTTCAACGTCAGTCGGTCCAGGCACAGTAATAACCCAGTCGGCTGAGCGGTATGAATACCTGGGCATAGTTGGTTTCCAAGGTCCGCGGTTCGCATCCCGCTTCTGCCGTTATTTTTGTGTTTGGATTGACGCGTTGAAAGAAGAATTTTATGTATAGTATATGTATATTTAATTATTAATAACATTGTTATATCATTCACTTTTGTTCATTCAAACTTCATTTAAAATTTGCATCATTCTTCATTTATAGTATTTCATACCTCAGTATGAAATTTAATTATTTCTATGTTCATTTATAAAAAATCAAAGTTAAATATTTTGTATGCTCCGTAAATTTAGGTATTTTTAATTATATCTTCAATTAGCAACTGTTTTTTTCATAAGATCGATTGATTTCTTTGTTTAAAAAAGCAGGCTAAATTATAATTTCTTTGCCCAATAAATTATTAAAAAATAATGCTTTCTAACTATTTTGTAATTAATTAAATATCACTCATTAGATTAAAAAAAGTATCTTTTATGTCACATTTGTAATTTTTTTTGTAAAAGTGGTCTATAAATCTTAATATTTTTTATTTCTTAAATATTAAGTTGAAAGTATGATTTCGAAAACATTTCGAAAATTCGAAACTATATTCATGGTTAAATAAAAAATTAATCTTCAAAAATATATATAAACTATGTAATTAAAAAGCTTACAAAAATATATACCTACAAATTAACAATCGATTATTCCATAAAAACGTTATTGCCTTCAATCCTAGCTAAAAATTCGGCCAATAGCAAAATACTGAAATTTTATTGTTACACGTGGCCAAATGATCTATAAGTTGTTTAACTGTCTTAATAAAATCGTCCTTTTTAACGAAATGCATGGCTTAACTGCAATTTCCATGATTTCTTCTCGTATAATATGACGCAAACAAGTTAAGTCTTTATTTTTATGATAATTATGCCATTTATTTTAACAGTCAATTTATATCGTTACCTTTCTTCTTCTACCATATTATCTACGTATCTACGGTAAGAAATATGGCCACCAAAAATGCTACATTATAGTTTTGTCAGCTGCCATCATCCTTTTTTCCCAAGATGGTAAAATGTCTACTGAAGAATATACATACCTGTATATATTGATATCAGCTTGATATAGCACTTTTAGTCTGATGCCGTAAAGCCTCGAAAAACGATATTTTGTCTCTTTTTTTGTTCGTTCGCTAAACATGAACATCTAATAATGTTAGTTGTAGTTATATAATAATTCACAGTGTTTGCATACGCTATTTTATTTGTTGTGACAGTTGCTCCATTTCATTTTGGTGCAACTGTCATCTTGACTTTCTTTTTTTGCCGCGACTGTCTTGGAAAGCTAGATGTCAGAGGTTTCGGCAGTTGGCAGCTCGCTCGCGACCGGTACAGCGAACGCCTAATGGCGTTCGCCATACTGGGTGGACAAAAAAGCAAGTAGCTAATAAAGTAAACGCGAGTTTTGAACAAAAAAGTAAGTTCTTTGTGTTGTCAATCTGCTCCTGCATCCTGTCACACAGTAATTCGATAACCAACTTAGAGAAAAGGATATCAATATTTATAGTAATGCATCGATAATATTCAAAAATTCTTACAAATCCACGGCAAACACCATCTTACAGTGGTTCCTTGCTCACATCTCCACAAAAAGTGTCATAAACTATGGTGTTTTTTGTGCATTTGTTTGTGTATCAATTGTTATAAAATCTAAAAGTGTATGAAAAATCTTTTGGCACTTTCGCATTTTTATATTTCGTTTTCGAAAGAGCCTGCTGTGTTATCGGGGCGGATCCGCCTACTGAAGGGGGCGCCCGCAGCAGTCTTCCGCCCGCTCATTCCGGCCGCCTACTTTTACCACCACACTCGCCTACTAGTCGTTCCGCCCTCCCCGGAACGTGAGGAATGGGGCGTTTCATAATTATCAATTCGGCCTTAAATTTCGTGATAGTTAAATAATTATATATTTATAGTTCCCGATGGCCTACGAGGACGGCGAGAGCCCGGGAGCTTAGAAAAAAATGCAGCTGAGAAAGCTTTGTGGCAGCAACTCGTGATGTCTATAAGCTCCAGTTGAGGAAGCGGACATGGATAAATGAATGAATGAATGATATATTATATATACATTATACATATATTATTTAATTCAATGACGACTTTGAATGAAAGTGTAAATAATCACTTACTCGCGATATCAACACATTTGTTTTCATTGTAATCAAAATGTTACATTATATTATTTTGTTATCATTGCAACAGTGGTTTGAATTGCTGATAAGCTTTTCAGTCAGATGCCATTATTCACGTCTTGACTCAAGTCATCTCTCCAAGCAGAGCTCCACCTTTATACATACATTCCAGCTGTTAATTATTTTGAGGGCAAGTTATGATATAAAAGACATACTAAGCAGTTTGTTAATTACAATATCTTAGTATATCGGTTGGATTAGCCTGTTGAATTTGATCCCGATACCTGGGTGTTAAACTTTATGGTGTATTATAATTTTAAACCAACTTACTAAACATAGTTTACTTAAGCAATCACTATCCAAGTTCTGTGTCAGATGAAGCTTAATTTGAGTAATCCAACGAAAACTGAAGGTACAACTTAAGTCAAGTTTATGAACTGATAGTTTTTACTTTTAAAACAAAATTATTGCTGTCTTACACACAACAAATATAAAAGATCATAATACTTGTAAAAATTTCGTTGAAAAGAATATCACACCTATGCATGAAAAGAAATTTTGTATCAGTTAACATTATTTTAATGGAAGACTATTTTAGTATAGTTTAGGCCAAATTGTTTCAGTACTGTACAGAAGTCTAGCGAAGCCCGCAGGATTGGCCGGATGGACACGGTTTCAATGGCAAACTAACTTTCAGTTTGGAAAACAGTTTTAAAAAACTTCGTTTTCCACTCGCTCGCAACCGTAAGCCGCTTAAGATTTTTTCGCCCCATATGTGTTCGCTAGAATTTAAACTTTTGGTCAGCGCCAGCTCCGATTCCATTGCGATGCTTTTCCGGTTTCCTAAAAAATTGGACGTTTTTTCAGCGGCCAAATAGAGGATTGCGTAAGCATTGCTCGCGCGACCGTTATGGTATGGAGTAGAATGGAAATGGATAAATAAACATGCAGTTACGTATTTGCTTTTGTCACGTAAATAGATATTTCTTTCAGCTGTGAAACGTTTTGTTTTTATATGAATAAATACTTACGAAATTGTGACATTAATCCAGACGTCATACAACTTTAAACATACTAAAACAATAAATTAAGATAACGGTGAAATAAAAGTATATTTCATGTTTTGTAAGGATGACATGAAAAATAAATTAAATTCTCAATCATTAAATTTCTCATTACTTCGGGTATTTTTATCAATCAGATATGATTTTTTAGAAGGTTCTACGATATAAAGTCAATAAAAATTCAATGATTTTCCTTGAATTAACATAAATCACGTAAGGCAACTATTAGTAACAAAAATGACACCGTAGTTCTAGAAGCTTAGTCAATCCTTATTTGCAAATAATTGGTGGTTCACTTAATATTCATCATAGATATTGTAAACTTTGTTTTAGGATCACATCTTTTGAATTAAAACTGACTTGTTTAATATGCTTCTCATTAAAATAAAATCAAAAGTTTATTTCAAAAAGTTTTTCTAAGCGAAAAACAAAATATATTTTAATCATTTATTTTGCCGAATATAATAATAAAATATGAATATATATAAAAATATATACAATATGAAGATAAACAGCACAAAAACCAAAGTCATGAGAGTAAGCCGCAATGAGCAGCAGAAAATTAACATATCGATGCTAGGAGTACCCCTAAAAGATGCAAAAGAATTTGTATACCTTGGAAGTACGATCACCTGGGATGACAGAACAAAAAGAGAAGTCAACAGTCGAATACATCAAGCAAGGCTAGCTTTCAATAAAAAAGCCAAAATTCTTGAGTCAAAGAATATTACTTTAGGGCTCCGCAAGCAACCTTCCAAAACACTTGCTTGGAGCATCTTAATGTACGGCTGTGAGACATGGTGCTTATCTGAAAGTGATAAAAAAAGACTAGAAGCCTTTGAGATGTGGTCGTACAGGAGAATTCTCGGAATTTCCTGGAGAGACCACGTCACGAACAATGAGGTTCTCAGGATAATCAAGGAAGATAGGCACCCAATAAGAACCATCTCAGAGAGGCGAGCCCGATGGATTGGTCACATCATGCGACACGATGGTCTTCTTCACGATATTGTGGAGGGGATGGTTGAGGGTAGAAACTGTAGAGGGCACCCTGGACGGGAGTATTTACAGCAAGTATTCGAGGACATGAATTGTAGCGCTTATGCTGAGCTGAAAAGGGTTGCGAAGGACCGAGAGGAATGGAGATCGAGATGCAAGATTCTGTTGCTGCAAACCAATCCACGGGATTGATACTACGAAGAAGAATAATATAAAGGGTCCGCCAAATAACTTTTCTTTTTTAAAACAGGGCGCAAAACATCGAGTGTAGCTTCGGCTGTGTGGCTCGTAGCGCCGTCTTGTTGAAACCAAATGTTGCCAATATCCTCTTCTTCAATTTTTGTGAAAAAAAAAATCGTTCAACATGGCCGCGCCGCATGGAAGCGCCATTGATGGCGCTTCACGCATACTTTCTGCCACAGCAGCAATATTCTCGGGTGTACGCACTGTTTTTGGCTTTTCACGCTTTGGTTTATCGATGAGGATGCCAGTTTCTTTCACTTTTTTCACAAGATAACGAACATACGGAGCTGACGGTGATTCTCTTCTTCCAAAATCCGTACGCAATTTTCGCACACATTCTGCAACATTACTATGATTTTCAAAGTAATATCGCAATATTTCCCAGCGTTGTTCAAGCGTAAACACAACCATATTAAATTAGCGGAAAAATAAAACTAAATTTCTGTCAAATCAGGCATGAGCTAAATGTTACCATTCATGAAATAAGCACTAGTTAAAAAAACGTTAGATGGCGGACCCTATATTACTTTATTAAGATTATACAATTTATGGTTTTCTACAACAATGCAAAATAAATAATATAAAACATTTTTTAGACAGTAAATCAATATGAATAGCAAGATATTCCAATAGGAATATATATTAATAAATAGAATAGATATTTTATTGATCAGTAACTAATTTAAGGTTTTGGCAGTTAGTTAAATCAATAGGCAGTAAATGAAATGAATGGGAATTAAACCAAACAAATTAGTAGCAGTATCCACTGTGTCATTATGAATGTGGTCAATTATTAAATTAAAATGGCAGTAATATATTAAATATTTGTAAAAATTCATTTAAAGTGAATGAATAACTAACCCATAAAATGGAAACTTAACTTAACCATACCTAACGTATTATTAATTACCATTCATTAATTATATCATGCCAATTAATTATATTTCAAATGCCGATTTATATTTTTCTACTGACAAAAGATTACTTTTTTACTAACCTTTTAAGGTGTTTATTACTGACCGTTTGCTAAATAAAAACTGCCCATTAATTGAATTAAATACTGGCAACAAAAAATTGTTGGCATTCCAACATGTTTGCAAGAACTGGTATCAATTTTAATTATGATAAACTCGTAAATATAGTTCATTTTAATGTCACTGTTTTCACAAATTGTAAACCTAAATTAGCATTATTATACTTATTTGAATGGCGCCGAAGAACTGGCAAAGGAAGCATTGGCCGACCCCCTGCAAGATGGACTGACGATATAAGAAGAATAGCGGGAGTGACCTGGATGCGGAAGGCGGAGGATCGAAGAGCAAGGAGACTCATGCGTGAGGCTTACGTTCAACGATGATGATGATACTTATTGAGTTTAAATGTAAATTATTTTTTAATTACTGATATACAACTTAAATTTCATATTTATTACATATATCATGTCAAATAATGTTTCTAGTATATCTCAATAAAATATTATATTTTTATTACAGCTAGTTGAGCTCACAGTATTAACTTATCCATATAACTCAAAAATGTAATTTAATATAATATTACTCCTAACGTATTACAAGTATGTTACGAAAACCTTCCACATTTTTTTTGCCAAAAAAAACGTTTTCGACATTATTAAAAAGGCGGATGTACCGCAGGATATTGTGGTATAAAAAATATATCAAATACAGCCAACGCTCATTTGATGTTAGTCCTTTTTACATCGCATTTTATATTCAAAAATTTAGTGTGTATATTAAATATTAAATATTATAGGTTGTATCATTTTTAAAATTTTTCTGTATATACTTGCACAAAGCTGAGTAAGTTGCAAGTAATTAAAATACTTATTTTTAATTTTGTCAATATATACTATTAAAAAGCAAATTGGTGTGAACCATCTTTTAAGTTTAAATGTTCTCGGGAAAGTCGGGTAGATCATCCATAATCTTAAAAAAAATATCAATTAACACTTCAATAAGTTTCGGGTACTAATAGCGGAGGTGTCTTTTAAGTCCACATGCTATTACTTTTGAAGACTTAAGAAAAAATATATGTTCCTGTTAGACTTCTGGGTGCAGAGATATCTTAGAACAAGTCATGGACAGTGGCAGCTAACATAACTGTGTGGCGGATATTTGTGATGAACATTTGCTCCTGGTATGGAATAGATATCTTCTCATATCCGTTTCACATCTGGAAAATATAGTCACCACAATTTCTGTAACTCAATCAGTTGTTAATGTAGACGCCTGTCCTCGGACATCTCTGCAGCCGAAGGTCTATCTGGGAGTGTATATGGTTCCCGAAAACATATTGGAAAAAAGCCCGAGGACTCGACGAGATCACTCTAGGCGTGTGAAAGTCAAGTGCAGATTTTATTTTATATTTAATCACATTTCAACTAGTACAACTTGTCAACCCAATCTCTTGATAAGTGGGTTTTTAGATCTTTTGCGAATGAGTAGAATTTTCTTTGAGATTGTAAAAGTGTTCACGTAGGGTTGCAATGTTGCAATGAGAGTGAAGTTGCTTAAAAAAACGGAGAGTAGTGTTGTAGACAAAGTTTATTCTATGGAAAAAAAAGTCTCCTAGAAACATTTATTACTTCCTGACAACTATTCATCGTATGTAGGAGTACTATTTACTTTAAACATTTTATGTAAATTCTCCCTACCGTTGAATTACAACTTAACTGATTCAGGAGCTTAGAAATGTGTTTCGGAAGCCTGTGCACTAATCTAGGGCCTCTTGTACTCCCGTATTCTCGGCATACAATTCTACAAATCTAACAATGCGATGCCACTTATATGATAAGTAACCATATTTAATTTTTATTATGAAAATTCGATACATAACTAATAAGGCTATTTTCAAATATTAATATTTTCATGAACCCACGTAGGATAGCTTATCACGATGATTAACAAATAATACAATAAAAAAAATAAGTATTGAAAGCCATATGATTACTCTTTATTATAATACGATTACTCTGATATTTTAAATTACAATTTTTATTGTTATTTCTACCTAAGTAATGAAATTCAAAATATTTTTTACACATATAGTAAAAAGCCTTTTTTTATATGTAAACACATACAGGAGAATACCAGCAGATGGTGATAGTAATTCTTAAGTCTCATCTGTGGAATTCTATGACGCTTACCATGTTGCATATGGCTAAGCGCTGCTTGTGGAGTGTTGATCCGCCAACGTCATAGACTAAGGACCGAGATACACGGATCATCCTTTATTATTACAGGAATTTACTACGAATGGGTAGTCTTCGCGGAACGACTTTCGTCTACCAACAATTTTAATTAATAATGAGGAATCAAATTCACACCAACCAGGGGTATTTTAAAGCTTAGAAATCGATTATAAATATTTTTTTTATCTCCGTCGGGGATCGAACCCACGACCTTTGGCTTGCCAAGTAAACGCTTTGACCGTTGATCTCTACATGCCGGCATATACACGACCTTTTTTTATTTAGTTTATTTTATGCATCAATATTTCTTATGTTTATCAATCACCAATCGCAGCTTCTTTTACTGTTTTGTTTTTACTATCATGATCATCAGTCTGTGTCTGTTCATTGTTAACTGTGGGTCTCACTTATGCATTTTTCCCGCTATTCAGTTATTGACGAGATATAAATAATTTGAAAAAAATAAAGTTTTCTTCAAACCTCTCTAAAGGACCAGAAGGGTTCAGGCCTCGGAAACGTCTGGCTAATTATCTGATATTCAAAAATTCCATACAAAAAATCTATCAAAAGTATTCCTCGGATCAAAAGTTTGGCTTGCAAAGCAAAAGCTTTGACCATCGAGCTATACCCACCAGCAGATTTGATACAAGAGATATTATTTGATACAAGAGTTCATTTTTCTTATTATTTTTTTTATTATGTTAAGCCACACACAATACCGACAGACAATAATTTAGCAATGTCATCTGTGGATATTATGATGCTTGCCATTATGAGCATGGTCACGCGTTGCATATGGAATGTTGATTCACTAATGTCATAGGACATAGACTACAACCCGGCATTCACGTATCATCCATTTCTACAGTGACTCTCTGTGAATTTGTGGTCACAGAATGAAATTTGTTTACAGCCAATTTTGATTAATATAGTATGACTGATGCTTAATGGTTTAGGGATCAAATTTAACACAATATTTATTTATTTAGTTTATAAATCCATTTTTACTCTTCGTCTGGGATCAAATCCATAAACTTCAGTATGGTAAGCAAACGCTTTAGATCTAAGGAAACCTTCCTAACTTAAATGACTTTTTATTTAAAATCTGAAAAGTCAGTACATTTAGGTTCGTCTTCTTTGATAAAAGACGTATGGTCACCGTGCCTATGTGACTATTTGAATATTGGATTTTAATCGGATAACGTCCGCACTGAACTTCACTAGAGGTGAAACCAATTCAATTCTTGTTTGCTACGCAGTGGGATAATCGAGTATAATCGAATATAATCGAGTATAATCGAATATGTTCAGGCTCTGGCGGCCATGCCAGGGATTTATGAGTGACAAAATACGTCGTTATTTTAATCCAATTTACATTATTTTCTTAGAGAATTGCCTCTAAATAGTTAAGGTAATTTGATTGAATTTTTGCTGTGGTAAAGACAAAGGTCATTGAATCACTATATAAATTTTATATTGTGTAAAAATCAAATATCCGAGACGACTATGTGTAAATAATCTACATAGATATCTGTATATGTGTGTTAGTTTATGCTGTGAATGAACGCAAAGTATTCAATGGGGCCTATTGATATGTAGATTGGGCCCTCATCACCAGACTATTGAAAGAGTCGAGTTTCCTTTGCCTTGTCATACACATCACCATTAAAAGAAGCTCGCTATTTACCTTCATTATTATTAACATATTCATATCCTGGTATTTAAAAAAAGGCTAGTCGTTTGATGGACTTAAAGAAAGATTTCTGCGTAAGATATTAAGGATACAGTGGTTTTATTTTGTGAAAAATCATAAAAAAAGGGCATCCTGCAATCATATTATAAGAATAAGATAAAAAAGTCGAACTGGTTGGGACTTGTTCTTCGAATTTCGCTATATGAGCATAAACTACGCCTGTCTGTTTTATTATTTACGAGTTTTCGCAGCACATAATTTACTCTGCAAAAGCAGACGTAACATGAAACGATGCAAAGTTCACGAAGGATGCTAGAATTTTATATCTGCCTGCAATATCTTACGAATTTATCCTCTAAATAGGGAACTGTTAAGGAAAAATTATCGTACACCACCATTAAACAACTTAGGACTTACACGCAGTGTCGAGTTGACTATATATATATATATATACATTGACATCTCTATAAATATGTACTTTTTAATATATTATTGGTCTATACGTCATAGACCCCACTGAAAAAACTATTGATGTTGCTTCTTGGTGTGTTCATGTATAACAATAGTTTTTTTAATCATAAACGACATAAATTTAGTCGTTACTTATTATTAAGGAATTCGATAACGATTAATATTTTAATTCGGCTATTCCTTAAAATGGAATATCAATAATTTGAGGTATTTCTATAAATACCTGCTGGTATTGAAGGATGAAGTCGAGTGGAAAATTTGCGAAACATTTCATCGCACAAAATTGTATAAGATAATGAGCGATTTTAGATTGAGCCCTTAACCGATTCATATACGAAAATAGTGCTCTGTTTCACTAATTTTGTATTAAATATTTTACTATATTAGCATTAACATTAAAGTAACATAACATACTAAAAACATTCAATCAACGATTATTTCATTAAAACATGGTCAGGTTGTGCTTTGATGGATGACCACCAGATTAAACATTGTGTCATTAATTGGTCTTTGTTATACTTATGAGCCAAAAATATCATACAATCTTCATAAAAAATCTGATTTACAAATACTACAACCTCTGGTGCTGCCAGTTATGATGCTAAAAATGTATCCAAGAATGAGTTTACATTAAAAAAAAACATGCTTTGTAACACCGGTTATCTTTCGATCGCTTAAGTTAAGGTATATTTAATGTGAAAAGTATCCTTGTTGAATAGGGACCGTTTGAGTACATTTCGTGTCGCTGGTTAGGTTAAGCTGCTCCATAGGATTGAAAATTTAAAGCATCAGGAGCGTCGAACTAATTATCTTATATTATTTTTACATTTAAGCTATACTCTTTTACATCTTGGCATACTGATTTAGTGATCTTTGATATTTTATTCGTCCATGATTGTAACCGTATGACTCATTAGAATTGAAAAGTCACGAGAGATTCAGATATTACCAAACGTTCTAAGGGAATGAGGAAAAATACATTACTAACCTCTAAATTCAAGTGACTTTAATAAGTATTTTATCAAAATAAAGCGCGTCTTGCGAACATATCATAAACCCAATAACTCCTTGCCAGGAGTATACAAACTTGAAAAACATCAGCTTTATTATAAAACTAGTGGAATATATGGAAGTCCCTTAACAGACTTCGGACCGGAGTATGCAAGACGAGGACACAAATGAGGGCCTGGCAGTTTTACAGCGGACCGACTGAATGTGACTGCGGCGTAGAGCAGACCCTGTCACACCTTCTGGAGTGTGCGCTGTGCCCGAATAGCTGCACCCAGGAAGACCTGATGATGGCCAGAAGTAACGCCATCGACGTCGCCCACTTCTGGGCAGACAGGATCTGACCCTGTTGTTTCCGACACGATTATATATATAAAACTAGTATTTAAGGTGATTTGTTAATCATATTTTTAGACGATAGTATGATTAAACTTACCCTTCGGAGACATAATCTATTATTTGACCTCAAGATGGTTCAACCCAAAACGCTTAATATAAAATGTATCATTTTAAGAAAAATCGCTCCAAACTTCATAGAAAACAAATGTATCGAAATGTATGCTTTAGGATGGTTGAATATAAGCAGTAGAATATTTTTTTCAAGTGTAAATATATCATGGCTAACGTAACAACTCACAATCAATATAATTTATGCTGGCTATTATAATGGTTACAGTTTATAAATTGGATCATGATTTCCTGCAATATATTTACGGGAGACGCCATTCCGTTGGCCGGTTGCCTTGAAATATCCGTTAGTTTTTGTAGGCTTTTGACTACTGTTCCGTAAAATAGCAGTCGGTCGACCGTGATCGCTCGGGCAATGGGACGGCCGCAGATAAAACTACAGGAGGGCCAAAATAATAAAATATTCGTATCGATAACTAATAACTTTATCATCAACATCATCACTATTCCATATACGCTCCTAGAGCATAAAGTCGTCCCGACCTGCCAGCGTAGATCGAATAGATTCCATCGTACTCTCTTCATCCCAGCACTTTCTCTCGTACCTTCCTAAATACACATTTAATTCGTGGATTCTGATGATTTTTAGGTCGACAAGAACCCGCTGCTATTAAATATGAAACTATAGCTTATGATGATTTGTCACTTCAGGAGTACATGTCTTAACCAAGTCCACTTTTGTTTCTTAACCTGCTGTATTTTTTTTTTTTTTATGTAAACGCATGCAGGAGAGCACAACCGGTCAAGACCAGTGCACTCTATGACGCTCAGCCAGGGAGGCTGGACGCTGCATGCGGGAAACGTGTGTTGTGTTCGTGTTTGTGTGTGGGTTGGGGAGATTGCAAGTGTATATTTATCTGTTTCTTGAAGAGATCCAGATTGTAGGAAGGAGGAAACACAGACGCTGGAAGAGCATTCCATAGCTTAACGGTGGCATTAAGGAAGGAACTTTGGAAGCTGCCAGTTCTTGGTCGACATATATTAACCGTGTATGGATGTTCGGCAAGTGTAAGACGAGTTTGTCGGCTGTGAGTGGGTGCAGGAGGAATTAGTTCTTTAAGTTCCGAAGAGCAGCGACCGTGGTAATAACGGTGTATAATGGAAGAATGATTTTTCTTCTCCTTCACCTCATTATTTCTCACGAAGTCAAACCATCGTGTCCTCAGTATTCTATGCAGGCAATTAAATTTATGCAGTTGCTTTGGTTTTTAATGCATGCCAAAATATGCGATGGTATATCATGATAAAAACAATTTACCACAAATAGCAATCTTCAAGTGAAACAATATAAAAATAAACTATCGAATTTAACGGTAAGAGTTTTACGAGAACTATAATTTTACTAGGAATTAAATTTTAAATGAGAATTAAAAGGAACATTCATATATTACAAATGTATTAATACTGTGCATTTACATAAAAATAAATCCATATAAACAACAAATTTTAAATAAATTACGTGTAATTTTATATTTATTAAATATATTTTTTATAACATACAATTAATTAAGACCAAGGGTATAACAATTTATTATTTGAATATTGACAAACTTTTTGTCAATATTCAAAAAAAAAATTGACCCAAAAATGTGATGTTAAAAAATCACAATCGCGTTTAAACTCTCATAAATTTCAACAATACATTTTTTCAGTATGAAAATGTTAGTAGGGCGTGTTTTGCCCAGTACCACCCTTTACCGGACCCGCCCTCGGGTGGCGTGATCATCGAAATGGGTTCTTCGACGTCCTCC
This sequence comes from Glossosoma conforme, assembly GCA_022606575.1. Classification (NCBI taxonomy): domain Eukaryota; kingdom Metazoa; phylum Arthropoda; class Insecta; order Trichoptera; family Glossosomatidae; genus Glossosoma; species Glossosoma conforme. The sequence continues at coordinate 1,924,613 of JAGTXR010000001.1, forward strand.
GTGCCTTTGGCGACGGAACAGGATACCGAGCTCTTTGACAAAAAAAAACTTTAGAAAATTCCGCATCTCGCGAGCTTTTTTCCCGCCCCGAAAGCTCTTTATTTGTTTTTTTTTTTCCTTCTCCTTCCGTGTAATAACGGAAGCGCTAGTTTGCTCTGCTGGTCTAATGCTATTACACACTTATTGCGGAAATAAAAATAATATACAGCATAACAAATTATCGGAACGTATTGAATGTGCCTTTTGTGCTGTTTGTTGTGGAATAGTTTTTTTACTCTGCCGCATAGAATGATCAGCATAATATTAGTCATGAATATTTTATAGTTCCAACTATGAAAGCTTCATGATACATCATTAAGAAATATCTAATTTAATCTCACATCTTCATTACTTTCTTTAAAAATTAGCTCCTCCTGGTGAGTCAGCCTATTCAGATATCTTTACGTACTGGTCAATCAAAGTAATGACCTTAAAAAAAGAGCTTTTTTCCCACTTTAAGAACACTGGAGCGTCTTTCTACTGAACGCACCTAGCTCTCTATATTTGCTTCTAAACTTGAACCAAACCATTTACTTATTCGGCACTTATATTACACCCATTCTTCTGTACGGCAGCGACTATTGGCAACTCACAACAAGCAAATTCAGCCATATAATTAGTTTTGAAAAGTGCCTGCGTCAATAACTGATTAAAAAATTGTTTGATTTTATAGATTAACTTATGATACAGTGATATTATTCAGGACTTTAGTAATTAGTTATTTTAATCGAATTATCTTCATGGTTTTGCATTTTAAGTTTATGATTATAATCCTTGATTGAAATAATACTCAGAAAATTATATTTTGCATAATATGATATTAATCATTAACCTAATGAAACTCAACTCGTGACAGGATATTAAAGGCCTTACTAAGATATTTAATTCGTATTAAAATAGACTGGCTTTATTAACATCTTATCGTGATCATAGTTTTAATTTTTTTTTTTGTTTTTTTACCTAAAAAAACTCACTTACTACGCCAATATTTAACGATTTTAAAAATATTATATACGAAATTCCTTAACTCATTCATAGCTTCACGTTTTTATGGTTGTGACTCTTTTTTTTTATAATTGCTTTTATTATATTAAACTCTCATTAATATGACTAAGAAACTATTTGGTAAGACCCACTATTAAGGGAAATCCTAGATAATTCGTCGCTCGACACTCAAACCGAGCGGACGTCTTGTCATTCTACCCACAGAATGGCGCGTGGTTGCGATTGTGACATCGCGCAAATACATCGTCGCTTAGACGATCACCGTTAGCTGCTGGAGCGGCTCTTAAAGGCTGTTGGATGCGGGAAGGAGGATACACCGACGTCCATTGGTGTGGACTCTCCACCCAACCCAACAAGTCTGCCGTCTTCCCGCAGAAGGCGCTTGCCTAGGAAATGCAAGGAGATTCCGGCTACCTTCGCAGAAATTGTTAGAAGTCCTCGCCAAGTTTCACCATCACTCGACTGTGACAGCAGAGACTCCGAACCTGCCGTCGGTGAAGCCGTTACTTCAAGTGAGGCTTCCGAGGAAGAGGAATCCTCGGAGTGTGCTATGCAAGGAGCCCCTGCTGTTCTGAGTAGGGCTCCCAAGAAGGTCCTCCAGCTCGTGGTTCGAGGAACTGGAGGCCCGGAATGCTCTCTCCGTGGATTCTCTCTCTCTCCCACGAGCAGTCTTTCCGAGGAAGTTTACCACTCGGATTGAGTCGCGCCTCTTCTGATGGGGAAAGGCGTTCAGCACGCCGGGTGATCCGCGGTTCTGCAGCTCCTTCGAAGAAGGTTACCGGAGTGAAGATGGCGTATCTTCACGCCAAGGGTCTTCACCCGGATACAACAGCTGATGACTTGCAGAGCTTCGTGGCAGTGACCGCTGCATTCAATCCCTCTTGGATGACCATCAGGAGAATTATCAGCAAACGGACGCTGTCAACTTCTTTCAAAGTCGGGGTCATCGCGACTTCACTAGAGTCTCTCATGGAGCCTGAAGTGTGGCCTGACAAGACCATCGTTCAACCCTGGATACGTGTAAGACGAAAGAATCGCACTGAACAGTGGTTGAAACGAACTTGAGTGAAGATATTGACATATTTAGTGTTATATTGCTTCAGATTCAGTGCTAGTGTTGACGAAGGCGAAATTTTGGAAGTTTGATGTTGTGACAATAATGCCATGTTATTTGTGGGTCATCCATGATTTACTTATAACAGGGTTTTTGTTGTTACAAGTCAACTATTTGCATTGAGTCTCCTGACGCTTGTTCTGGGTGTGATGTCATTGACACTAAATGTGTGAAAAAATTTACAGGGTCACACTTTTATGTAAATACTTTAATAATGAATTAAGATGTAAAAATATGTTGTAATGTTATTGAAGGAAATAAATAAATAATTGTCTAATAATATTAATAATGAACTCTGCTAATATCCCAGCACTTATTTTATATTCCCAAATCATAAATTGTCAATTCTTTGTTTTCTAATTCCCTAATAATTAATTTTTGCTTCCAAATAAATATAATATTGCTCGTCAGCACAATTTTAACTCTACCAAGACGCAAAATTATATCTATTTTTTGTAACGACATTTAATTTACAAAGAATTCTACTTAGCTCAACCCACACAAAGAGAATCTAGCTAATTCGCTATTATTGTCCTGGAATGTCCGGCTATTGGTGGATTTCCCAGTTGATCGTAAACCAGTCAGCAGCTGAAAAAGCAGTATTGCAGTAATATGTAGAATCCATATGATTTAGGTAAAAATGGACATAAAAGATGAATATCGTTAAGTAAAAATTCGACGATTCTCTTGTATACGTAAGGAAAACTGCCTTTTTTTGACAGAGTCATCATTTCAACTAAAACATCTCTGCACGCTCGAATACTGATTATTTACCATTCAATGCAACCTTGACATGTAAATCCAAGGTTAGCTACAAGTATTCATTTCTCAAGGCTTAGCTCCTCCGTATATCAATTTCCAATATCTTCCACCAATGGACTATTTTGATAGCTTTTGGCTTTGCCCCAAACATCTATTTATAGAGGCTCAGTGAAATTGAAAATCGCCTTCTCTTTCTGCTAAGATATCGGCAAGTATTCATTTTATATATTTTTTGTATACGACCTTGACTTTTATATTTGAAAATCGGCACTCTATTTTATAATCGACCTATCCAGTTTGTTGTGATATAAAAACGTATTGAATTTATTGAGAATAATATAACTAAATGAAAACTTCTTAAATCTATGTTTCTTGTCTAATACAATTCTCCTAAAACTTACACTTTTATACAGATTTTACATTTATGAAATTTTTGCTTGTTTTCATATATAGGTTTGTTTTAAATTGTAATGTTTGCATTGAACCTCCCTTTAGGACAAAGTCATTAAATCCTATTGAAAATTGGAATTTAAAAAAAAAAAACAAAATATGACTCAGATACTTAACTCTATCAAATTCAGAATGATACGCGGTAATCGAGAGTCAGTAACTCATCCATGTTTCGGTCAGCGTCTTATGTTGCTTTACTTCGGCGATCTACTAAGAACCAAGATAACAATATGCTTCTATTATTTGTCAAACTACCAGATTTTGCTTCGGATACTACAGTGCCGTCACTTTAAATCCCTGAGGTCTTCGGAAACTATATTTTTATAAGTGTTCAATGATACCAACAGATTATAATCAAGCTTATGCTCAATTAATATTTTTAAATAAAAAAACAAAAAATGTACATTAAAAAATAATTTAGTTTGGAATCCAAGATGCGCTGCAAAATAAACCAAACCTAATATCAGAAATATTGTATAATCAAAGCATGTGGTAAAAAGATACGAAACGGATTGCGAGCTTTCCGGGTTTATTTGAAAAATCGTTGTTATTCCAAGCAAAATACGTTTTGTGAAAGTATCTGCAAGAAAACGCATATCATGTGCAATGCTGTACTCGGTGATATTCAGATTTAGTGCATCGCATCCCGCAAATCTTAGAGAGCGAGGGTATTTTATGCTTCAGAAGAGTACATTTTATGTTTGCATATCCGAGATGCATTTTTTCGTAAAATTTGTTTTGTTGTGTTTTCGAATCATCTTTTGCTTCTTCAAACGTAATCAAAATATTTTGACAAGAAAGTCACAGTCAAAATATTTCTTCTCGAAAGTCACTTATAAAGTGATATTAATTATTTTTTAATTAAAATAATAAATAGCATACTATGTTGAGCATATTCTCTTTTTTCAAGTTATGTTATTAAAATAAAAATGTTCAAGTTAAACAAATAAAAATCTTTTATCATACATAAACCATCACCAATAAGAAATTGTAAGTTAGGCCTTACTAGAACACTAAAATTAAGCAGCATTGAAGGCAAAACATAACATGAATGAGTTACTGCCTGTTAACCGTTTTAAGACTAAATAATCCTGATCTTAGGGCCATCATAATTATCACCTTATCTCTTTTAAAAAATACAATGTACAATCTACTCAAAATTTGTCTCAGATAATACATTTGCAGTTTTTTTAAGTTCCCGGGCTGTTGTCTTGGAGATCGTCAGGTAACATATATGTTCCACGGTGATGTGTATTGAGACAAGTTACAAAGACTAAAGCAACGATATAACTGAGTAGCATCAATTTGCCGAAAGCATGTGTTATACATATGGGAAAATAATATGCACAAACATATTTTAACAAAAAATCTCTTAATGTATCAAAAATTACAATATTTTTTGTTATTTGAGAACTTATCTTTACCTCTATAAACGTATATTATGACCAAGTATAAAAACTTTGTGGTAGATGACAATTATACTGTATACCGTAAACATAACAATACAAAAATTCATAGTGTATATTTTCTTAGATAGTTTCGGAAAAGTCTTCACCTTATTTCTAAAGCCGCTTTACAGCCGTCGATTTCTTTATATAAAATATACTCGGTGAACTCTGGGAGGTAGAATTAACATGGAATGAGATAAAACTCATTGCCTCTGAGGTTTGCTCAAAACTATGTGGCGTAATATTGTGATGGCTATATACTCCAGCTAGAGAGGGGATATGAAATGATTATTCAGTCTCCACAAACGAGATCTCTCGAGCAACGTTTGAGGGTATTTTCTTGTGCGTTAATCATTACTGAAAAACTTGTAATATTCATAAGGCTTCAAGAACAAACTAATCGAATTAAATTCCTCCCTCAATGTGCTTGTGTTCAAAATAATAACGCAGAAACGGAAGAAATAAATTATTTTTTTGCTGTACTCCAAAGTAGCGAACAAGATTTGTTTCATGAGGGAATATTTCGCTCGCCAATCTACAAAGTATAGTAATTTAAAGTTTATAAGATACTTCTCTTAGACTGTATCTCCGTCCGGAAAATGTACCCTCGAAGGCGAATGTACCATTCGGGGGAAGACACGCCAAGAAACATAACAAGTATTTGAGATAAGCAATTTGAATTTACAAAAGTATGGAAGTTAAATACGCCGGTGGGTATCATACCTTAACATGTATACATTTAATACACTAATAAAAATATATCATCATCATTATCATCAGCCTGTATCCGTCCACTGTTGAACGTAAGCCTCCCGCATTAGTCTCCATCCTCTTCGATCCTCCGCCTTCCGCATCCAGGTCACACCCGCTATTTTTCTTAAGTCGTCAGTCGATTTTGCAGGGGGTCGGCCAATGTTTCGTTTGGCAGTTCTTGAGCGCCATTCCAATACTTTTCTTCACCATCAACCATCGTCTCTTCAAACTTCGTCTACAATTTACTTTTCACGTTGATAGTAATACTTGTACTTCTAAAACATTATTTTTAATATCATTTAATAAAATTCATATTAAATTATATTATTTTCAATTCGCATCGTTTTTTTTTCGTCATTTTTTCATCGTATTTGAGAGAGATTTTTCCTAGGCCTACGCGTTTATCTGGGGCTAAGAGTTTAAGACGTCCAAACGAAATGTAAATATGGAGAGGCGTAATGAGCCGGGTCGTTTGAAGGCACCCGTGGAGCTGTATGAGAGAGAGCTCTCTTCCTGGGGAAGTAATTTCCACAGCATCATCATTAGTCTGGTACGACAGAGGCGGCTGTCCTGAAAGATCTTTTTTTTGTTGCAAATAAAAAACAATATTAATTTGAGTTTCAAACATTGTATTGAGGAGAATTATTAAGAATATTTTTTGTTTAAATTTATATCTAAGAGCACAAACCTGTCGAAACCAGTAATTAATTACTAAACTTAGTCAGCTGCATGCAAACAAATACCTGTATATGTTTTTGTAGAGGATAAATAAATTGCAAGTGAATTTAAATGGTTGTATTTCTTGAAGAATTAAACTGTATTTAAAAAGAAACACATATGATGTGTAGCTTTTCAGAGCCTGGAACAGGATTTTAGAATATATTTATGTTCAGCCAGTATGACAGGAACCTTTCAGTTGTAGGTGGGACTGGGAGGGTTTTTTTTTTTAGCATTGGCCTTGGTAATGGCTTTATAAAAACAAATCAAATTAATCTGCAGTACGTGATCTAAAAATTGTTGGTTTGATGTGAGTCCATTACTTATAAGGATCAATTGATTGAATCAGAATGCTAAGGCTATGACGTGCAGTTTATGGGTGACAAGTCAAACTCAAATCAACCGAGGGTATTTAAAGAGCTTTAAAATGTATTAATAATCTTTTTTTTAATCTCTGTCAGTGATCAAGCCCACGACCTTCAGTTAAGCAAGGGTTTTTTACTACTAATTTTACCAACCGCTAGTTGTATTCTGACTTGATTTTTTATCATTGTTATGTGAGGTTAGTTTAATGCTTGTGAAATAACATGCCATTAAAAACACGTTAATAAATAAATGCTTAGCTAAAGAGGGTTGCAGAAGATCGAAAAGAGTGAAGATCGAGATGCAAGATTCTGTTGCTGCAAAACAATCCACCGGATTGATTCTACGAAGAAGAATAAATAAATAAGTAAAATTTATCATTATTTAACAACCATCGGAATCCAAGCCCAACCCTGTTTTAGGCACAAGCGTACTTAAATCTCAAAATTCTCGCCAGATTTTCAATATAATTCTTCAGTTTTATTATCTTATTTTCACTTTATTTTATCTAGATTACGTGCGGTTATGTCTCTATAATCTTTTTAGTAGTTTAAATTCAGTGGATTAGTTTGCAGCAAAAAAATCTTCCATCTCGATCTTCACTCTTTTCGATCTTCTGCAACCCTCTTTATCTTAGCATAAGAGCTTCAACTCATGTCTTCAAATACTTGCGGCAAATACTAGGGCGCCCTCTGCAGTTTCTACCCTCAACCATACCTTCCACAATGTCGTGAAGAAGACCATCATGGCGCATGATGTGACCGATCCATCGGGCTCGTCTCTCTGAGATGGTTCTTACTAGGTGCCTATATTCCTTGATTATGCTGAGAACCACATTCTTCGTGACGTGGTCTCTCCAGGAAATTCCGAGAATTCTTTTGTACGACCATATTAACAAATGAGCTATAATATATTTCCAAAAAAAAAACATAAGGCTATAGAATTCATACAATATATATTTTTCTAACATTTTTTTTCGTTACTTTGTGATACTTATATTTACTTTTTCACGTTTCTCTGAATTCTGTTTATTATATTACCTGGTATTTTATCTTAAATGTGTATTATATTTATTATCTTTTGTGATATCTGTTATACAATATCAATATATAATTTGACATCAGCATGATATAGTCCTTGCTGACTGGTACTGAAAACCTCGATGTACAATCTTTCGTCTCTTATTTTTATTCGCTCGTTGGACACGCATGTGTTGTCATTCTTTAATGCCGTAAGGAGGACTAGTTACCACGCGGCACTGGGTGTCACCGACCACGGTGTTGTGTGGCGGCATGGTACTCCGCTAGGGCCGGAAAGTTTGTAAAGTGTATCATGAAAATATATGTGTTTCTGGAAAAGTCTGTGTGTTGTTCTTCTGCTCCTCATCCTGCCACCACGCAATTCAATAACGAACTAAGAGAAGAGGATTTTAATATTAATTCAATTAAATGAAAGATTGATGAATTTTTACGTCTGATCACCTATGGAGCCATGGCTTTTAAGTTGAGCCATGTCTTTTAGGTTGAGTCGCGAGTGGCAAGCGATTGGCGAGGTGAGCACAACCAGTTGAAACCACTGGGTTCTGTGATTCTCGCCTAAACTGCGTTAGATGTGTGCTGTTTGTATGCGGGTAAGATAGATTGCAAAACTACGAAAAATAAAACACTAATACTAAAGGGACATTTCGAAGCTTATCGGTAGCATTTAGAAAGAAATTTTGAAAAGTATTTGATCTATGTCCAGTTGTATTTAATGATTTAATAGGGAAATGATTCTGTAACTTATGCTAATTTTTTATTATTTATAACATGTAATTTTTTTACATACCAGTCTTACAAACACATTATACTTTGAAGCGATTATTTGTAAACTATAATAAAGTTAAATTAAAACTGTGTTTTTTACAAATTAGATTTTTGATGTCCTTCAAATGTTTTACAAGTTTAAATAAATAAATAATAAATCATTTATTTTTGAAAAATTATTTTAAACAAATAATAAAAACATGAATCCCTTATATATTTAAGTATACCATGAACGTACAGAGGCGTAATATACTCTGCCGTTATAAAACGCAATATATTGCGAAATTCTGTAAATTTCTTGGTTTTTATGTTCTTGGATAATATGAGTTTATGAAGACACGAAGTAATGATTGTCACGTATACAATAAACATAAGGGCGTAAACAGCCTGCCACAATAAGTCACGAAGTGTATACTATTGCCATGGGGTTGTTAGGTCATTCCGGTCACGTCCCTCAGCGGCTTGCCAGACGAACTCGTCCCCTATTGCCATAAGCGTCAAGCCTCACTAAGAGAACTTTATACATTCCTTCAGTTGATTTTATTAATAAGATGGATTATTATTTTACTTGTGTATCATGAAAAACAAGGTCTTTATATTTAACACTAAGAACACGCAAGAGTAGCAACTGCAATCAATAATTAAGTGAGTAGTAAGCCAAGAGAGAAAATTCCATTTTTCATAGTATCAAGGAAACGAAGCTTAAGCATATTAACATCCCTCGTTAATCAAAGAGCGACTCCATGTCACCGGTATTGTCATCGGAACGCTTAGTGAATGGATGAGGATCAAGTCACAGAAGTAACAAATCAAAGAATTTATTCGAGAAGCACATTGGCGATTTTTTTAAATACGAACTTTGGTATTCTGCCCGAGACACGAACAACGATGTGTACCTTAAAGTGCTTGAGCAGAAAGTCACTCAGACCGTACATTGTAGACTAACAGGTAGCTGTCAAAACAAACAAAATCGCGCCTAAAAGCGCCATGTCTTATGATTCCTCAAATTTAAACTTAGACTTACATTTTTAAATACGCGTATCAGACAAGCGAACAACAATAAGATATGAATGATTGTATATCAAGGCTTTTCGTCACTAGCCTGCAAGGACTATATAGAGTTGATATCAAAATTTAACATTTCTTATTCTCTATGACTTAAGACGTTTTTTTTAAATGCTGCAGTATAAACGTTGGCTGAATTTTGATGGTATTCATTATTTTTGCCTCAAGTGTAAAAAAAATTTAGAGCAAACACATTTTGAAGCATTTAACCTTTATTTTTAGTTTGATAAAATCCATGAACAAGTTAAACTCTTTACTGGTACTCACCCGTTATGTTTATAAAAAAATACAATATATATAGCATTCATCATTACTTACAGACAAGTTCATTTATTTAGAGTGTTAAATAAAAAATGCTTTTGATGAATATTTCTATTTATTTAAAACTAATTTACATTCTGATCAATACATTTCAAATATATTTTATGTACAATAAAAATAATTAAATAACATTTATTTTTTATATCTAAAAATTTCATAGATCAATATAATAATATGGGTTATCTTTATTTATTTTATACCTATTTTTATATCATTTATATTCAAAGCGAGTTAAATCAATAATAAATTTATATACATTTTTTTTAAATCAATCACAAAGAGACGAAATACTTTGTATCGGAATTACTATAATTGTACATATATTATTTTTAGAATTTGATGGTTTAATGTAAAATTAAATATTTTTTATACGTTTTATTTTATGTTATTATTTAATTGATTTAAATATTAAATGTATTTATGTGTTTGATAAAAACATTTTTATTGTAATTAATGCGTAAAAATATTTAATCAAATCGAACATTTGCTAATTATTTATTATTAAACATAAATAAACTTCTTAATTCAATAAAATTTAATTTTCGTTAAGATTCATATAGTTAATTACGGCCTTAAATTTCATAAACTTACGCCTTAAGTTGAAGGTTTTTCATAACGATTATAAATTTGTAAAAAAATGAAAGAAAAATACTCGGCTTTTCACTTTGAATGTTTAGTTCAGGGGTCACCGTGAAAACAGAGCTTTGACCTCCATGAAGGTGATGAATAGCACTCCAGCAAAACTGCTTGTCAGCCCACTGCTAGCTCTCGAGCTTTTCCTCCTCGAAATCGCTGCCATTTTGTCTCCTGTGAATAAAAAACAAAAAATGATTATTCACTGTAATATTATAAAAAGAAAAATTATAACAAATCTCAAATCTTGTCAATCAAATAAAATCGTATTGATCCATACAGTATATGTTATTTATAAGTAATTAAATATACACAAACTATACATCAAATTCTTTATACGCATCAATTCATTCAGAAAAAATATCGGCAGAAGCGGGATGCGAACCGCGAGACTTGGAACCAACCGTTGCTCTTGTTCATTACCCTAGTCCACTCGACAATATCCTGCCCGAACTGATGCGCGGAATAAGTTGTATTTATATCATTGTTACCATCATATAACGATAGATGTCTCTATAGTATATATTCAGAGTGTGTATATTATTATTTTTTATTATTCAATCAGTCAACATTTATTCACAAGCTTTTTATTATTATTACTTTCCGACAGTCTATTTATTTAAGTAAGTATCACTCGGTTCATTACCCTAGTCGAAGTGGACTAGGGTAATGAACAAGAGCAACGGTTGGTTCCAAGGCTCGCGGTTCGCCTCCCGCTTCTGCCGATATTTTTTCTGAATGAATTGATGCGTCTAAAGAATTTGGTGTATAGTATGTGTTTATTTAAATACTAATAATATTGTAATATAGTCAATGATCTATAAAAGAAGATTAGAATATTGAAAAAATAAAATTATATTCTAATAAATATTTAAATCCATGTATGTTATTTATGTTTAAAACAATCAATTTCAGATCCCTTTGGAATATTATTTAAAACGGTTTTTTAACAGATTCGTGGATGATTTATTCGGTAAAAGTAATTACGTGATTATATAAGTAGTTCCAATAAAAGTATATGTATTAATGGTACTAAATGTATATCAATGTGGTTCTATGTTCGATAATATCAATTATTATGATAAATAAAATAATACAAAACAAACATTAAATTTACAATGAAATAAAAATTCGCAAAAAAATACATCAATAAAATTTTGTGGATTTATCGGTACAAATTGAGTCAACTAGGTGACTCAGCTTAGCAAGCAGGTGGTAGCGAAGTTTAAATTGATTCATATATAAAAAAAAAATATTCTTTAAAGGTAAGTGGCTACAAACTCATTTTATAAAATATGCGTCTTTTAAAATATCAGATAGATGTTATCGTACTTATAAAATTGATGTAGAGAGAGTTAATTTTTTGGAGTAACCATAAGATTGAGTAGGATCCGAAAACGTTTTGGATATATGGATTATGATTTACATGACTGTAGATGATATTTGTATAAGGTCTAGTGTTTATTTTATTAATTTCTTTTAAACATAAAAAATGTAGAGAAAAATAGTTATGCGTAGTACCCAACACAGTTTAATTACACACAAAGTTGTTTATATAAATAGACAGTTGCTACTTGTTAGATTAATTCAGTTTTAACTTCAGCGACGAAGACATGTGTCGTGTTCACATATAGTGAGTTGGTACTGGTTTTTTGATAAACAAGGTTGGTTGTACCTTCAGTGACGAAGACAAAGATGCTTGCTGGCTCCGTGTTGCTGGCGCTACATGTGTAGTTGCCGGAGTCCGTGTCTCGCGCCCCGCGGATGGTCAGGCGGGACTGGCTCTTAGCCCCAGGTTCAGTCTCCACGGTGATGCCTCCACGAGCAGTGTCGTAGTTGATCATGCGGTCGTTATGGTACCAGAAAACGTACTGCGGAGGTGTAGGACTCTGAGAATGAAAGAATTTGCATATAATTGAGGATGCGATGAATGAACAGTATAACATCGTAACCATTCCATTTACGAATTCCGGCAAAAACTGTTTTTTTTAGCCACCTAGTAAATTTATTTGCTTCGTCCCGTGTGTGCCTAATGGTTTGAACTTGTGAGAAATGACAAACTGAGATACATGGCTTTCTTCTATTCTACAGCCAGTAAAAATACTAAGGTAAATCTAGTTGAATCATGTTCTTTGATGTACATCGCAGGAGAACATAAACTATAACTGCATTTTGATTTTTGAAAAATAAAAAAATGTGCAAATAAATAGTTACGTGTGGACCCATCACCCGTTAGACTATGCGAACTGAAAAATAAAAATAATAAAGAAGTCTTTTCCATGTAGTGTCCGTTAACCGCACGTAAAAATTCTGACGATAAACTTGATGAAGTTATCAAGTAGGGAAGCGTCAGAACCACAGTAGTTAAGGAAAGTCCTCCCAAAAAGTTTTTGACTCCCAGGGGACAACGGTGATCACGTTTTTTGAATTCGAAGGTCATTGGAAACTGTAAATATAATGCATTCGTGTAATTACAAGAGGTAGATTGGACAAGGAATGAGATGAGAATCATGATGGCTGATAACGCTTTATAGCGGCTATTTGTGTCGACCTATACGCTCTACCTCCCTAGGCACATTTAGTATGACGAATTTTGTGTATCACAACGTAACTATGTTTTCAAAGAATTACATATAAATACGTTTTTGGGTGTTAATAAGAAATAACGTAAATAAATATTGTGATTTTATTTTTTACTTACTTTAAAGATAGAAGGTTATTTCCAAAATATAAAATTAAATAAAATATTAATTTTAAATTATTTGTTTGAAATTTTACTTTATAATAAACATTTTAATTGCTTACAAACAAGACTGCGTAATAAACAATTATGATTGATCAGTTACAATGACTAATAGAAAATAATTAACAGTATTGAATATTTCAATCAATATCAATTTACTTCTTTGATATTAAACAAAAACCCATACGTTATATTTAATTGTCAGATATTCGAACATATTAATCAATTATGAATTCAAATCACTATTTAAAACATATTAATTGATAGCTCGCACGTATATCTATTATCGTAAGCCCCAAAATATAATTTTACGTGAGAGTAATTTATACTTCTTAGTAAATTCTAATTTTGTCCGAAATTTTTGATTAATATTCGGATAAAACGAAACATAAATATTGCTCTAATAAAATTTAAATTTACGCTCTACGATAGTATATATTTGCAGGAGGTATCAAAGTAAAATCATTCGTAATTTTTTTTTTCTATTTTTTTTTTTGTAAAATTATCAAACAAACATAAAAAATATTTTTTTTAATGATATTGCTTCTATTGTATTAAAATTTGAGTAAAAATAGCCATGTTAATTGCCAAAAATGTGATCTACAAAAAATAAAAAGGAACAATACTGACAACACAATTCCTTTTTTTCGAGCCGTTTGTTTTCTTCTTAGCTTTTTAATGGTCAAAAAATAAAATTTAAATGTTTTCATTTTTTATCTTACATTTTCAATGGATCTATCAGCTCCCAGAACATGTCTCGCCGTCCCTACAACACTTTGTCAACAAACTGGCGTCGCTACGCCCGCGATTCTCATAGAGCTACCCGGCGTCCGATCTTCACGTGAAGGCTTACTTTCCACTTTGCCACGCGCCACGCACCGGTCACGCGCCCACACTCATCTGTATGCGCGGCGGGAGAAGACAGGCCAGAAAACACCAACCACTGAACTATAAAATGACCGATCTATGACGTATATTTCTGCTGAATTTTTCAGTTTTTCAGTCTCGCAAAGTGTTTTCAATTTTGAATGCTAAAATAGCTTATGCTTGATACGGATATAATCAAATACTACGTAAACTTATTAATTTGATCAAATATCTTATAATGAAGAATGTACGATCAAATTTCATTTATGTACCCAAATAATTAAAGCACGATTTTATTTATAATTAGTGTATTATAATTAGGGTTAACTTTAATAATTGATTTTTCTATACGTCTTTATTTCTCTCTGTGTTTCCTGTAATGTCTGTAAATCTTAATTTATGTACTTTACGTTGTAATTTTGTAACATCTGCTCAATCAATAAATATTTTTTTTTTTCATTTTTTTTATGTTTGACATGTCTGACACAAATAATTAAAAGCATGCACCTTCTTTCAGTGATAGATTAACTTTAAAAGTAGCTCGAATTTTATTACTTTATATTTTATTTAGATAATAGTCAGAAAACATGCTGAATTTCTTGAGTGAAGTTGTCTATTTCTTTAAATCGTTTACTGCTATATAATTTTTTATTGTATTTCATATTATAGAATGTTTTATTATAAATTACTTTCAAAGAAATATGTATTTTATAAATGCTGTATTGATTCGGAAAAAGTGCTGACTTATGTTAAATTTTAATAGCTGTATGAATTTTTTGTATATTTTTTTAAATAAAATACTTAAAAATAATAGTAAAATTGGTAATATTTTTCAAATTAAATATAATTATACTTCGATTTTAGTTTTATCCGGTTAAACTTCTTCTTATAGCGAAATGGTCCAGGCATTGACTCGTGCTAATCGTACGATATTCTTAAACTAATCCTTTTATCAAATCACCCAAAAATATGTTTTAGATACTACAGTTTTCTTTAAGTCCTTTCTTTCGACGCTTCTTTTTGCTCTCGAGGTCTTTAGGAACCATCTTTGTACCTAAATAGACTTTTGAGTGCAGAGATGTAGGATTCAGAATGATTAGAACTGAGAAGCGGAAATTCGTTGTTATAATATGTTTCTGATATGGAACGGATATGCAAAGATACTTTAGGTAAGATCTTAATGATTAAGAAAATACTTTCCATGTGTTATCTTGTATTTGGAGTCCCATGTAGGGACCCATCACTGAATGCTCGCAAAAAGTTCCTTATTTAAGAAGGCCTTTGCTTTCCTGTATAGCTCTCAATAAACCTTAGTCTATTGATAAAGAAGTTTGTATACTACAGCGCGTCTCTAGTTATCCTTTGCTAATCCTTAAAATATGTGTAAAGGAGTAAGGAATATGGCTTGGAATGGACCCTGTGGTGGTGCAGACATTGGTTAGGAGTCGTTTCTGCTTGTAATGATGGTTGGCGTTCTCTGCATAGGGCGTCCAACCGGCGCTGTTTCTACGTGTGCTAAGTTCTACGTTTGCGTGTCCATTTTAATTAACCGCCTTCCTGCCCCTGACCGACCTCTTTACTTAGTGTTAGTTTTCCAAATGAGTTTGAAAACAGACTGAATTACAATCGACTCCCCCGCGGCGCGATTAAGCGGAAATGCTTCCATTCCGGATCAATGTTAATTTGGAACTTTTTTAATAAGGGCACACGTCCACGTTATTTGCTAGTTGATTGTGTTGTGAGTTTACACAGCGCAAAAATAAAATTTCAAATTGAAATAGAAAGTTCTTTTATTGGTAAAATTTTCAATGCGGCTTCGCAATAATGAGCTGAATTCAACACGTCAAGATAGTTCATTGGTAGATTTTCAAAAAAGGACTTATGGAAATTTGTCGTGATTTTTATTCAAGTATTTTCTAGTTTGTTCCTTTATTCTCTTCAACTGAACATATGAGATCCAATTCATGTCTGTTTCAATATACTCGTTAAACGGGCTCATTTTTTTTGCTCTTAGGACGTCATTTGGAAATTTTGCCGTTGACCATAAGTGATTTTTAAGCAATTACTATATTGAAAACAATGTATGATATAAAGTGATCAAAATTATATTTAAATATATTAAGCACTCTATGCATTTTACATTTGACCATGATGGAAGAATATTGAAATAATAATTTTGATTTTTTTATGGAACAGAGCCCCAAGATTTTTTTGAAATAAAATACATACGATGCAGAATAACAAATTTTAATTTAAGCATGTGGAAAACTCAAATACCGTCAATGATAAAGTTTTATATAATTAAACTTAACTCTAGAATACTGAAATGTTTAAATTAATTTAATTAATATTTTAATATATTTGCTTAGCTCGATTAAATTAATTATTAGTTGTCAAAAAAGTACATTTATGCCTTTTTTACTTGCTGCTTACGTGTTACTTAGATTTTTAAAAATATTCATTTTCCACCCACCTGAGTGGAGTGGTATGATGGATGGCCACTTGAAAACTCCCAAGGCTTTGAGCGAGACATGAAAAAAAAAAACAAATTTATATTTGAGTAAGCAGTTTTGAAATATTTTTATTCGATAGTAAGCATTGTGATTTCGATATAAGCAAAAAAAATATCAGACTCTTAACCTTTCAATTAAAAAAAAAAAAAATTGTTTACATTTCAAATAAAAATGTAAATACTAAATAAATACATTATTTAAAAATTAACGTCATTCGACTCTATGAAATGGCGCTATAAAACCTAACGACTTCCTGTAAGTAACAAGATCAAGTTTTAGTTTGCCTCCTACGTTGTACAACTACGGTGATGTCGGTCAATGGTTATTTTTGGTTACCCTATATCAAAATTGTTATCGATATTCCCGGTAAAAAAACATTCTGACAATGAAGGATCCCTTTTAAATCCTTCCCAAAACGGAAGAAATAATTGCCAAGTGGCAATTTTATCGCGGTAAGAAGAAGCTCTCGCAAAAAGCTTCCGCGCTAGCTTTTTCGATTCCGCAGGTTTTTGCGCCGCCGGCGCCATTTTACAACTTAAAGAACCACAGAGTGTTCTTTTTTGCGATAATAGGTAATTTTGAGACCGTCGTTAAGTCAAAGCTTTCTTCTATAGAAAAGCTTTCATCTTTAAGCTCACTCTTCGGAGTTTATTTTATTCATATTCGCCACTCTACGGGACTTTCCGGAGAAAAAGTTGCATACAAATTTCACGTATAATTTGAACATTTTCATTCTAGTCGAAATTTGGCCCTCGCATAACCATAGTGCGGATCGTATTATTATCATGTTGATGACGTGATCGTAACCTCGTTTTTAGTCTAAAATATATGTTTTGAGACATTATTGGTATTATGGTATGGCTTTATTTGAATATGAATCGATAAGCACACTGATTTTTCATACTAATCCTAAAAATGTTTTTATAAAGAGCTTTTGTTAAGGTCTTATGAATACGTTTTATACTAACGCAACTTTGGTCTAATCTTTTTTTGTAAAATTTCTTTTAAAAGTAAGTGATATTTTAAAATTATATTATTTTGTTAAGTATTCATAATACTTTTAAATAATTCGATATATATATTTTTTTATAATTTTATAAAAAATAACTCTTACTTTTTCTAAGAAACTACTGAATACTTTTTTTCAATAAAGAAACTTTTTATTATTAAAGTAGAGAATTTTTCTTTAATAAATTCATTTATATTTTAAAATACTGTGTTTTTTAATGTTTATTTGATGTGTAGATTGAATTTTTTTTTTTTTACAGGTTTACTTACAATTTTGCTTATAACTACTGAACACTTGCTAAAATGATAATTAAAAATAACACAACATTACATTTCGAAAATTGTTTAAGTTTTGAAAATGGAATAAGCTTATGTTATGTAACGTGTGGGGGAATAGTTGTATATCATGCGATGCCTACATAATTAAAATATCTTATTTCATTAAACGATAACGAAATATCAATTAATGATTTCATCTCACATCTCACTAATACTTATTCCCTGACACCTTGCATTACATAAACTCGTTCACATCTTATAAAATTCACTTTAAAATTAATTTTTAGCAAAGCCTAAACATCTAGCAATAAAATAAAATGGGGGAATGTTAGAAATATATATATATTATGAAATAACATGAAGACATATAGCGCGAAAAAATATTAGATTAAAATTATTATTTATACCATTGCCAGAAAAAGTACAAGTCTTCTTCTTCTTCGTGTCAGCGACGTCAAATTATTTTTTCCCAATATCTGGCAACATCGATAGCTCGTGTGTTGCCCAGCATTAGGTCCTGAGATGTGCAACTTGTTGGGCACATGGAGCAGCATCGTAGGTGTGAGGCGGTCTGCAGGTCTCCACAGTCGCACAATAGTGTCTCTCCCTGCCGAAGCATTCCCCACCGCTCGAGGTTGTCCTTTGTTCTACCAACTCCGGTTCTTAATCTGTTTAGGGATTTCCAGGTCGGCCAGTCAAGGCTCTTGCCAGTTGGGAGGCCTTCCTTTGGAGTAATGAAATCCTCTGGTGCGATTTGTTGCCAGAGTTGGAGTCTCTCATTTTCAGGGCCGGATGTGAGAGGTTGTGTGGATTTCAAAAAGCTGCTTCGAGACTTCAATCTTGGTGTTGGGGGTATCTGATTATACAAGCAGTGGGACGGTTGGTTGATTGCCTTACGCATTTCTTCGGCGCATATGACTTTGCGTCTTATGTTCGGTGGTGCGATACCAGCCAAGGGGTATAGTTTAGAAATGGGTGTTGGTTTGAGGCAGCCTGTGACGACTCTGCATGCATCATTCAGGGCAGTATCCACTTGATTACAGTGGGCTGATCGACCCCACACTGGTGCCGCATATTCTTCGGCTGAGAAACAAAGTGCTAAAGCTGAGGTACGAAGAAGGGGTGGTTGGGCTCCCCAGTGAGTGTTGGTCAGTTTGCGGATGAGGTTGTTCCTTGTTTCAACTTTCTGTTTGGTGTTGCTGCAATGACGCCTGAAGATGAGGGTGCGATCTAGAGTGACTCCGAGGTATTTTGGATGGTCGCTATGTTCCAGTACTCTACCTTCCCACGTGACACGAAGCTTTCTGTTAGCTTCCCTGTTTCTAAGGTGGAAACAGCAGACTTGTGTCTTTGATGGGTTAGGTTTGAGATGGTTGGTTTCGTAGTAATGGGACATCTCGTTGAGTCCCTGGCTTAGGATGTCCTCAACTTCTTCAAACGTTACTGCTTGTGCTGCCAAACCTAAGTCATCCGCATATATGAAAGATTTTGTGTCTTTAGGGGTGAGTTGGTCGTTTGTATATATATTAAATAGTATAGGAGCAAGTACACTGCCTTGTGCTAAGCCGTTCTTTTGGTTACGCCATCGGCTGGTTTTCCCCTGAAAATCCACAGCGAATCTCCTGTTATGCAGCATAGCCGCGATCATCTGCACTAGCGAGAAGTCACCTGTCATTCTGTACAATTTACTGAGGAGTGTGCTGTGCGACACTGTATCGTATGCAGCAGTTAGGTCGACGAATACCACTCCGGTCACTTGCCTTAGTTCGAACCCGTTTTCGATATGTTGGGTCAGGTTTAGTACTTGCCCAGTGCATGACTTTCCGGGTCGGAAGCCCGCCTGCTGGGGTATCATTTTAGGTTCGATAAAGGGGTTGAGTCGGTTGAGTAGTATCCGTTCGAAGATTTTAAATATATGTACAAGTTATGTTGTGTAATTCTTATAAATTACAATAAGTGTTCTCAAGTTTACTAGTTAAAATGTGTCTCGATTATATTGGAGTGTGAAATATCTTGCTCCATGGACAATCACATTACCTATAATTCACGCTCGTCTTAACCCTTTCCAGGCCAATACACAGTTATGTCAGAATCTGTTCGATATCACAATAGCCCTGCACGGACGTAGTTTGTCAAACAATTGCGCTACAACTTCGATAGCTCTGTGGACAATCGAGATTATTGCATGAGTGGCTGATGAACGACTGGACCAGAGCTTCTCAAATAGCGTAACGAACAAGTTTGTTTATACGGAATATTTATTTTGAAATTCAAATTGTATTTATTTTTTTTTATTTTACGATAGATGGTGCAATAAATACAACAATAAAAAAATGATTTCAACAAAACTATTCACAATAATTTTAATATTATGCAAGATATATTAATATCAGATAAACGGTGATACTCTAATTATATTAATTTTAATAATATCACGCCACGTTCGTTTACACATCAAGTGATTATTACTTTCACACCATGCATGTTGTTTACGTGAAATGTGTTAATTGTATACCTTGCTTTATTTTATTTTCATTAAAATCATGGCCACAAGTTATACTTATAGTAATTTGTGTATGGTAAGATGGTTATTATTTTTCTATATTTTGAAGATTGTGTTTTCTTTAATTATTATATTTGATAATGTGTCTTTATCAATTTTTTTCTTTTCCCCTACAATTGTACCAGAAAACGATATTTTTTAACATAATTGTATTTTTTATCTTTAGCAAACATTTTTTTTATATTATCGGTATTAGTTACATTACCTATTCATTAAATAGAAATAGGGTTCTTTTACAACAAATCTAATATTATTATTTCAATTATATTCATTGATTGTAACCCTTCGTGTCCTGACTAAAGTATAAGCGGCTCAGTGTTTTTAAAATCAATTAAATTTTAAATATATTTAATTATACTTAATACACCAATGAAGATTTATAGATGAATTTAGAATTGAAACATTTAAAAAAATATAACAAATTCGGTATCTGTCTTCTTTTAAATCAAATAATCGGTGAGGATTTCAACATCAGATATTAAAATAAAGATTAATAGTATAAATATCATAAATAAATAATATGATTGATTTAACCTTACAAAGAGATGTGTAACAAGTGCCATCTTATATTTACTAGATGAGATATAAAATAATATATATTTATACATGAAGGACATATCAGATTTTCGTTGTTGTATTAATTGTATTATATTGAATACATTTGATGAAGAATTGCTTGGTCAGTGTGTTCATCATAATACATCTCAATTTCCTATGTTAAGTTATGACCCACCTTTTCAATGATGCATACGAGATTGATGATGCTGTCTGTGTCCACATGATGCTCACCAGATCCGAGGATGAAGGCTTCGGGAACGACGACGTTTAGATTCACGTAGTGGGATAATAGTCCCACGCCAGTAGATACCTGCACGAAAAAAACAGTGTTAAATTGCTTAATTTTTCCAAATTAATAAAAAATTATACAAAACATTCAGCAACTGATACATATACAAATCCTTAGCAAACACTTTCTCATATTATAGTTCGTTCATTTAAAATTATTACTATTTCACCATAGTATTTTGTAAGTATTATTAAACAACAAACTTCTTTGTATTAATAAAAAAATAAAAATAAATTAACGGCATGTTTTAGCTACGTCGAGAATCCATTATCGAGTATGATAATGTGCATTTGACGAAACCATCTCCACGTCCCCAAAAATTTTGTAACGAAATAAATTGTGGAGTTGTTATAACTATAGTTTTATTTTCGTATTTCAACAAACATTTATCAATCGAAAAAAACTGTATTATTGAGTCGATAAAATTTTTCGTTTATATCTTAATAACTTAAAATATTTATTTAATTGATTATCTTAACACGACTAATTATAATTATTATAGGATGGTATTGAAAAACTTCTCATTTGCTGTATTTAATTTTGCCATACTTGAAAGGGGTATTAGATGAGCGCCGTCGTATACCATACAACTATTCAACTATAACCAAAAACATCATGAAATGGTGTATGTTATAATATTAAACCAAATTATGAAACTACACTCGTTGTCGTATGTAGCAGCTATTTAAACACTCTTACTGACAATTTTCGGTATTTGAAGACATATAATCAGTTTATTATAACATGAGCTTTGAGTTAGCTTATACAAGCTAACCATGGCCGCCAGGTTAATGTACTTGCATAACCATTTCTCCCGTATTAAATTACCACTCTCATTATGAATATGTAACGTGCACATGATGTTTACTAACTACCGCTAGTGGCTAAGAAACCGCAAACCAGAAATTGACAACCTACAGACCACGAACTTTTTTGCCACAATCACTCCCAAGTTGGAGAATATTTATTTATTAAAAATACGGTCATACGAGTATATCATATTTATCTCGTATGTCAATAACATATTAATACCACATTTTTTTAAAGCTATTAAACAAATGCAATAGAATACGAGCTTACGCAGATATATAAATATCATCTCATTTTAAGACGCTTGCCATTTTAAGTATATTTATATGTGTAGTCTCAATCCACCAATGTCCTTACTTAAGTTAGGCTGTCACATATTTCACTTTTTTTACATATTTTACAGTACTCGTTATTAATAGAAAGTGCTAACGGGGCAACTTTAAAGTATCATCAATTAAAATTAATAGGCTATGACTGACACTTTACAGGCAAGGTACAAATCAAACAATGGGGATTTTTAAAGTCCTTAATTTTATTTTTATCTTCTTTTGCGATCGACCCGTGACATTCGATTTGCTAAGGAATTGATTAACCCTTTCCGGTCCTATGTCGAATGTCATTCGACATGGACATTCTTCCGGTGAGTCCTATGTCGAATGTTATTTGACATAGGACAAACACATTAAATTAACGTTCTTTAATATAGTTTTATTAAAAACAAAACCCGTTATATTGTTTTACCTGTAATTCTATAAATTTATTGTGGACCTGACAGAACTTTTTTTTTTTTTGTGGACCGGAAAGGTTTAACTTTGCCATATTTGGTAACCAGAATATTCATAGAATGAATTCATATAAGTACACTTAAGGATAGATGATACGTAAATAATGGTGTGTTATTTTAGACGTTGACAAATTAACCAGACATATCTATCGCAAAGCCATCAAATTGGCAATCAAAATAATAGGGAAAAAAATATCGAATCAATATGTATTAAAACTATATACATTGCGTTAAAAGCTTGTGTTGTAAGTACAAGATTATTTTTAAGGATATCAATTAACCTGATGTTGTATATATATATATATATATTTATTAATTTTAATATGTACAAATATCTTAATTTTTGCGATTTAAATCAATAGTATAAAAAAAATGTATTAATAAAATAACTTCTTAGGTTTTCACGGCCAGATTTGATATTGTGGCTTTTGGGTTTAGCCATGTGTGGCGAATTTCTTTTAACCAATATTTCGACCGCCATTGCAGGGCGCTTCTTCAGGATTGATGATTTAGTTGTGATTTAGTTGTGAGTTGGTGTAAGATTTTTTTTTTAAATATATTTAATAACGCTTGTATTAATCAAGATTATTATTGATTCAAAAATGATTATTTGTTTATAAAAAGGTTCACAATCTTAGAGCTTCCTAACAATATATGTGCAGCTTTCAACTAACGCGGACCTCATCAAAAGCTTATTGGCTCTAAAGTCTAAAGTTTAACTTGCACAGTGGTTTATGCAGCCAATAACGTTGTTTAAGAGGTGTTATAATTCATAGTACGAACCCTATACTCTAGCACTAACATACAGGTTTATAATCATTTTGTACACAAAGAAAATATTAAACATAATTAAACTATGATTCATAAGAATAAAGAACATTTCATTTTTGTAAAATACGGGAACTTAATTTGCCTAATATTAATATTTACAACAAAAAAAAACAAGGAGCCAATTTAAAAGTTAACAGAATAATAAAGTTTGTACAAAACAATACTAATTATCCTGTGTAGGCTTTCCGATATAATTTTTAAATATTTTGATTACAAAATATAATGACCAAGTTTTTTGAATGATAATTTTTATTTTAATTACCATTTGAATTAAAAAGTTCTAGCAATAAAAGTCAAATATATGATACGAAAGATATTGAGCCTCGAACAAGTATAAAAAAAAAACTATTGTTAATATTTCAGATTTTCTAAAATAATTTTATTCAAACGTGCTTTGTCATAATCATAATTTTCAGTTAAAATATATTTAAATTAAATGTTTTTTTTTCAATTATTTATACATAACACGTCCAAAAAAAATCATTAAGATTTATAATCAACTTTATCACGAGACAACTCAGTGATGGATTAAGGAAGGCTAGGAAACTGCAGTCTCCTAAACAGAGGCCATATCCAACTTGATTCATGTAAGAACAAGGTAAATAAATAAATATTTATTATTTATAATGGATTTCAAAGTGAATGCTGAAAACATTGAATAAAAAATTCATAATATGTGAGTTTGAAAAAATATGAAATATTTTACAACGTTTTCAATTATTTAATTACTTCAAGTAATTTTCCGAGTAGTTCATTTTTGTAATCCAAATTAAAAATTTCATTTAAAAAAATAACTTCTCAAATGGTTATAGCGCATTTTTAACTCATGACATAAATACGGAAGATGAAATAAAATAAATGTCCCAGTGCAAAATCTCGGATCGATTCCATCTTACATTACGAGTCCATAGAAATCGGTCAGTACATTTCAATGGGTAAAAGCTCAATAGATGACAGTATAAAGCTCTCGTAGCTGTACATACCTGGCATTCGTAGGTTCCGTTATCTCTCTTCTGGACGTATTTGATTTGGAGAGTCCAGTCGTCCGAACTTTCTCCGTGGAGTATCTGTGAACAAGAACATTTCCTGAAACATTTTGAAATGAGAAAAGCAATAAACTTTCATTTCCATCAAGGGGTACATTGAATTATATTTTAAGCCCGTTTTATTATACCTCTTGGCGTAAATTATAAATTACTTTGCCGAAACATCTCGTTTTTGTTTGTTGTGCTTTACGAAAGCAAAAGAGAAAAGCATATCTTCAGTGCAAAAATATGTAACGATTCCTTTGTGAGAAATATAAAAAGTTTAAGTATTCACGAATATTTCATGTTTTTAAGGCATATATTTTTATGCAATAAAAAAATATTTTAAAAATTTAATTCCGTATTTATATTATTTAAAGTAAGCACGTACATTTAAGCACACAAATAAAATGTGAACATATGTATTAACATATGGATTTGCCAAAACATACGGGCTACTTCTACCATATACGAGTATGATCGTTTTATTTTATGGAAAATATATGTCACTATTGATAATGCCCTCTGAGAGGAGGTAAGACGCATAAAGTATTTTAATTTTTATTTTTATTTTTTTATTTAATCAAATATAATAGGATACATTTAAGATTTTTTGATGGTATTACATTCATTTTTTTTTTTTTGGAAATTCGCTTTCCACGCCATAAAGGTAGATCTTGTGTGTGGCGTGGGATTCATCTTTCTGATTTAAGTGTTGTATAATTTATATTATTATTTTTTACATTTTTACATAATAACATTTTTTTTTTTTTTATATTATAAAATAATATCATTAATATTTATGAATTTTTATAATCGAAGTGACAATTTCAGCATCATTTACATATATATTTCGATTCTTTAATAGCCTCGACCCATGTAAGTCTCAATTTCCACCAGACACATTGTAATGAACTTAATATAATCAATACCTTTTTAACAATATAAATATTTTATACAATTTATATAAATTCTATACTTATTATGCTTGGATCATATACATACAATTACTACTTAGTACCTAGCTTGAATCATATACAGAGAGGTTTACATTAGTATCATTTTAATAATAGTAACCTTATAATGTAATAAAAAAAATTATATATATATCATTTATTTCTCATTTTTGTACAATTACGTCAGATCTGATTTTTTATTTTTGAAGAACCGTTTTACCCTTTTATTCATTATTTTCATGTCACTGATCGCTTTTTATTTCCGGAGGAAGATTGTTGAAATTCACTATTCCGTTGTATTTGTAACCATTCTTTGCATGTTGTGTGTTAAATTTTGGTATTAGTAGATTATGTATATACCTAGCAGAGTGATGAGTGTTCCAGTTTTCAATTCTCCTTTCTTTTATTGTCTGTAGAACAGTGTATTTTTTGGTATAATGAATCTACCGTTGGCACTTTAAATTCATTGAATAGGCTTTCTGTTGGGTATGTGGGAGGTTTTTTTAATATGATTTTGATGATAAGTTTTTTGTACAGTTCTAATGGGGTTGGTGATATTTAGGTATGTTCCTCCCCAGCCGACAATGCCATATTGCAGTTGAGATTGGACAATGGAGTAGTAAACCATTTTTAAATCTGCTCTAGATAGGATGTTTCTGAGTCTAATGAATATGTAGATGCATTTGCGTATACGTTTCACTAGTTCGGCTGTGTGCATGTTCCATTTTAAGTTACTGTCAATTAATATACCCAGGTATTTTATTTTTTCTGTGGATTTGATCATTGAGCAGGTTTTTTCACAGTTAGAATTATTACATCCAGGGCAATGTATAAATAATTTAGTAATAGGTGTTTTTATTTTATTTTTGTTTATGGAGAATGGGATTAGATTATTATTTTATAATATATAATTAAAAGTCAACAATGATTAAAATTTAAATTAAAGCAAAAACTGTTATACATTTTTCCTAGTTGCATTTTATAGTGGTAAGGCGTTTGTTTGTCTTTCAGATGCTGTCGGTTCAAAACGCGATCAACCTTGAATTTTTGAAATTTATTTAATCAAATCTAAACTGCTTTATACATGCTGTCAATAGGGTTGAACCACTTCTCAATGACAAAATATATATGATAAGCTTCGGAAGCATCGGACTAATCATCAGATATTCTTAAAAAACGCTGAGCATTGAACACACAAATATTTCTCTGATACTACAGCTGCAATCAATTTAAGTTTCCAGGCTCTTGCCCTGAATGCTCCAGAGAAGCATCTATGTTCCCATGTAGACCTCTGCATAAACAGGTCTTATGGGATAGGGCATAGGCAACTTGAGCTTACGGAACTGTGAAACGTCAATTTGCGGTGTCCGTATCCAAATATAAAGTGCTTATATATTGGTAAAAAAAACTTTTAATCAGTGAAATAACATTGAAAAACATTTTTTAACAAATTTATACACACATACAAATCTTCATCAAATATCATCGTCTATGACATTTCTATCGTGAAGAGAAAAAGAATCGATGGACGCTAGGACTTGAGCAGCGAACTTATCACTTTTTTGTTAGTAATTATATATACACATACTTTATATCAAATTCTTTTTAGGCATCAATTTATTTAGAAAAAATATCGGCAGAAGCGGGATGAAAACCGCGAGTCTTGGAACCAACCGTTGCATTTGTTCATTACCCTAGACCACTCGACCATCTCCTGACTTTTTTGTTGTTGTGTATAGATACAGCAATGGCACACTTAGCCTTGCTGTAGAATTGCTTCTACCTACTGACTTGAGAATTGACACATATTTGTAGTTTGTTCTTCTGTTTTTGTTTCTTGTAACAAATGACAAGATATTCACACAACTTAAGATTTCATTCAACACAAAGAATGAAATATAAAATCTATAAAAAATCAGGCAAACGTACTTTTCAGTTTACACTTAAAAACGTTAATAAAACATTTTTCGCTTAAAATAAATTATAATTTACCCTTTTTATTACATACTCTAGTATAGTTAACATTATAATATGTACATCACAACAAGTAATGTAAACGAAGTAAAATTTATTTGAACGTAGGAGTATACGAGATGAAATAAAATAACTTATTTATAATATTAATTCACTAAAATTTAATCGAAAAATGAGACGATTTCGAGAATTTTATTTTAAATCAAATTAAAAATAATTTTATTTCTGCTTTTAATAGACCTAACTACAGTTACTAAGAGAAAGAAACGTTCGAATTTACTATTCTTAACAAATTCTGCGAAAACATATAACGATGAAACTAAGCATTTATTATGACTTTATATTCCGCCAAAAATAAAGCAAAAATGACTGAAAAAAAATACTTGTTACTAATTCACACCAGCACGAGATTTAAAATGGGTGTCTTTTCATCTCAAATAAAATTTCAGCCTTAAGCAAAAAACCTTTGCGAATATGCTCAAAGGTCAAATGATATTTCATAGTTTTTAATGTTAAAAAAACAGAAAGAAGGACGATAATGTTGTGTTAAGGAGCGCCATGTAATTCTTAAATAGAGTTTGTAAATGTGCGTGTTTTTGTAAATTTACTTTCTTGAAGCTTAATGTAAAAATACTGGATAATTTTATTCAGAAGTTGTGTAATTTTAAATGTAAAAAATATTTCTTGTAATAATATTTTTTTTTTTTATTTGATAAAGATAACCATAATAAATATTTTAATTTCAATAAAAAAATAGGCAAAAAACCTCACAGACAAAAAAAAATATGGACTAATTAAAAGAATTATTAATATTCTTTTAATTTGTGTATTAATTTCACAAAACGATTAAAAAACCATTAAAAAATAGTCAACAACGTATATACTCGTGGTCCTACAGAAGAATTCTCGGAATTTCCTGGAGAGACCACGTCACGAACAATGAGTTCCTCAGAATAATCAAGGAAGATAAGCATCTAGTAAAAACCATCTCAGAGAGGCGATTCCGATGGATCGGTCACATTGTGCTCCACGATGGTCTTCTTCACGACATTGTGGAGGGGATGGTTGAGGGTAGAAACTGTGGAGGGTGCCCTAGATGGGAGTATTTGAAGCAAATGTTCGAGGACATGAGTTGTAGCTCTAATGCTGAGCTTAAGAGACTTGCGGACGACCGAGAGGAGATCGAGATGCAAGATTTTGTTGCTGCAAACCAACCCACCAGATTGACACTACGAAGAAGATATTCTCGTACGCACAAATTCATAGCACAATAATTTATAATGAGCAATTATTTATTTTTAATACTCGTAGGTAATCGAAAAAAATATAAGTGCCTTACATGGTTGTTAAGGACTTATATAATTTTTATAATTGGTTTTTATGTATAAAGAAAAAATATTCGTTTATAAAAAAGATTATTCAGCCATAGAAAAATTTAAAGAGATGTACAAATTCATTCACTTGCCATGAATCTCTTTTTGCATCGGCACTGCTATCCATAAGGAAAAGTAGAAGGAATTGTAGAAGAATGAATGTTTTCGTTTACGGCACACATCATAAAACCTCTGATTACGCCACGTATCTCGAAAGCTCCAATTACTTTCCTCGTCTTAAAAGCTCCGAAAGTCACCTCGGGTAACGCGTTAAATCGCCCTGCGAAAAAGCTCCCGCATATAAATCAATTAAACCAAGGGCGTCGCGGAGTCCGTGTAAGTCCCGCATTAGCAAGCTGGCCGCGTGAGCGAAACGGAGCGTGTAGAGGCTCATTATTCCATATTTGCGTGGCACAGAAAAGTACAAGAAGCCAACGCCATACCTGAGTCTTTTGCACACAGCATGTAAGTTTCATTCGATCTGTCCTTTTCTAGCATTTTTTCATCCTGATGAACAAATGTTTATTTCAGTTTCGCAAATTTTCACGAAAATTGAATACAAAAATGAAAAACATGAAGATTAATTACAATGAAGGTAACAAGTTTATCTCATTCACAACATTAATTTTATTCATCGACCAAGACCTAAAAAGCTACATGGAATGAACTATTCAAAGCTTAGCAGACAGCTGAGTTTTTAACCATTTTTTGTTATTAGTTATATTAAATATATACATTAAGTCTATTATATAATACAAGATAATTAATAAGATCCATCTATTATTACATTCCACACATTACATTCCAAGGTTAACACGATTTGGTCTTAAAGACTCAGACATACTATTAACATTGATATCCTCCTTGCGTATTTAGGACATCGGTTTACTTGATGAATGATGTAGGATCAGGTTCACATTATAAACAACTTGTTTCTGTTTCACGATACATGTTTATTGTCACAAACGTCGCCCGCCACAGCGAACGCACAGGGCGCGCGCACTGTGACGGGCGCGAGTCAAACTTCAACTGCCAGCCAACGGCGCGATCTCACATCTCCACGGTACCAACTGCCAATATATCAGTCCTACCAACCGGCAATAGGCCAACTGTCATAACAAACAAGATGGCGTATGCAAGCGCCGTGCAACATTATATAATTAAAATAAACATTCGATGAAGATGTCAGGCAAGCGGACAAAAATAATAGACAAAAGATCGCTTGTCGAGGCTTTACGGCATCGGCCTTAAGGGGCAAGCTGATATCAATCGCTACCCTTTCAAAGACGGAAAACCGCGACAAACGATCTTAACCCAAGCTTAAGCTTGCTCGCTGACACGCTACATGTGAGAACGAGAAAAATACAAACATATAAAAATAAGAAACATAGCAAGAAAAACACAAACATATAAAAAGACAGAGCAAGCAAAAATACAAAAAGAATTCACCCACATCACATTTGGCGGGTTGTACTCCCGCTTCACTCAAAACTTTGTTGATATCACTTCTTTACTACGGAACTGGTTTTAGGAATGACGTCATTTTTGACGGCTGGCGTGGTTTCCGCGCGGTCCGCAATGTCTCTCGTCGGCGCTCGAGGGTGATGATGCTCTTCTTTATCTTGATGAACCCACGTGGTGTTCTTCTGGCTCCTCTGCGCTCCAGCATGACGGCGCCTGGAGATTCAGGGTCTCGGCCAACTCACGTGATTGTCCGCGAAACTCTCCTCCTCCAAGCATGAGGTCATCTTGAGGTTCCGGTTCCAGACTAACCTGCTCGGTTATCCGCGATACCGCCTCCAAGCATGAGGTCATCTTGAGGTTCCGGACTAACCTACTGGGTTTCCGGCTCCAGACTAACCATCCCGGTTATCTGCGATTCAGTTTCCGGCCCAATCCACGCGGCCGCCTCGCGACACCTTTTTCACTCCAGCATGGCAACATCTAGAGGTTCAGGTCCTGGCTCCACCCACGCGATTTCGTCAAAACATATCCCTTCATCAAATCACGATCCCCGGCCCAGTGTTGGTATCGGGGCACGGCGTCTACGCGCGCCGCCATCTTGGTTTCCGTGATGCTTGGCTTGGTGACGCCATTTTGAAAGCGTGACTTCGCTGGGCTTCTATGTAACTCCCAGGGCGATGTTGCTTCTCGTATGCTCAGAAAAGCGTACCTGATCTCTGCATCCCTCAGTTGTGAAGATGGGCGCCACTCGGGTCTCTCTCCCGAGATGCCTGCGATGATCCGCAAGGCCGTGGATTCGTGGAACTTTGCGTAGCTCCAATGCCCCACGTTGGGCGCCAATTGATATCCTCCTAGCGTATTTAGGACGTCGGCTTACTTGATGAAGGATGCAGGATCAGGTTCACATTATAAACAACTTGTTTCTGTTTCACGATACATGTTTATTGTCACAAACGTCGCCCGCCACAGCGAACGCACAGGACGCGCGCACTGTGACGGGCGCGAGTCAAACTTCAACTGCCAGCCCACGGCGCGATCTCACATCTCCACGGTACCAACTGCCAATATATCAGTCCTACCAACCGGCAATAGGCCAACTGTCATAACAAACAAGATGGCGTATGCAAGCGCCGTGCAACATTATATAATTAAAATAAACATTCGATGTAGATGTCAGGCAAGCGGACAAAAATAATAGACAAAAGATCGCTTGTCGAGGCTTTACGGCATCGGCCTTAAGGGGCAAGCTGATATCAACATTTTATTAGTAACGTACGATGAGTGATCCATTTATTTTAATGTTGTTTTGTGCAATGTTGTTTAACTTTTTATTTATCAAATAACAGCACATACAATGCATATTTTCGTTGATTATTATTATCATTATTGTTTGGGTTTTGTTTAGATTGAGCCGCTCATTATTGCCAAAGGGTTCGGGCATCGAGAGTATCGAGTTGATCATCGAATATCTTGAAATTTTCTGATTAAAAAACACCTTAAATACGCCTCAGGTACTACTAATATGTCGTATTTTATTTCTATAGTCTTATTCGTAGTCATGAACCATATATGTTTTCAGGTTCCCAGGAACCATATAGTGTATGTTCCAAAATCCGGATGCAGAAATGTCTTGAAATGAGATACGATCAATGGCAACTGAGGGAACTGAGTGGCGACAATTATTTACTTTTTGCTTCATAAGGGCAATGAGAAGAATAAATTGAATTTTATTCGTTTTTTTTAATGTATAATATTAAAGAAAGAGACTGAAATTTTCTTGATCGCTACGTTAACTGAAAACAAACCGACCGTTTCCATGTAAATACCTGGGACCGGTGACAAAGTGTTGAGGGATGTTTTGTGGAACTGCGCATCGCAAAGTAAAAGCATTTGCGTACCACTTAGGGGACATGAACTAACCCACCCCTTATCGTCCCGTGGGAGAACTTCTTAAATAAATGGCAGTCGAATCGAATAACGTTTGACGAGTCAACAGAGAAAAACGAAGAAAAAATTATGCATTATATATTATCAAACGGTACGTTTACAGTTTACTTTGATGATAGAATTCTATGAAAAATAACATACGTTATTTAACTATATTTACATTAATATTTGAACTTCAATCCATCGCAATACTTATGTTACAGTTATGGAATTTTTTAAAACTATACATATTCCCAATTGCACCATTTGGCGCAGATAGATCTTTATCCTGGTATTGTGGCTTTTGGGTTAAGCCTAAACAAAGCCTTAATAGTTTTATTTTGGTACTTATGATACATGTTGTATGAAGAAAAACAACGGACAAAACTGAATGGCGGCAATTTTGAAGGTATATATGATTCAGAAGTATAATTGGTATATGATGAAGAAATACGTTTTTTAGTTCAGGACCCTAAATCTTAAAATAAGTCCTTACAATCTTACTCAAAGGACATATTAATTACAAAGCTCGTATCTTATGGTGCCTGAGTCATTTGTTTTTATTCAATCACCAGTGTTCTGCTTTTCACACATACATCTCCATACCGATATATCTTCTTCCTCTTAATATAAAATATGTTTTACATTATTACCTATAAAATGCTACATTAGGTCTCGTTGCATCTCAATAGCAATAACACAATTTAGCTTGTAATTCTTGTAAACATGGCATAATAATGCTAGACCTCTGAAGCAGTGTAGCAAAAGCAAGCTAACGAGTAGATATAAATCTATTCAGCTTTATTACCGTTTGGCTTAATATCCATATCGGTCAAATATTATATACACAAATTTCTATTCAGTTAAATTGCTTCGGTCAAATGGCCGTCGGTTAATAATTTTATTAACAAATGTCATCTTATTGTCTTTATTTTTTTCAAATAGAAGAAAGTACAAAAAGATTCAACGTGGCTTATTTTTTTTTATCATAAATGTATATATGGAATTACTGTTTTTTTAATGGAAGTAAAGAGAAATGAGGTAGACTTACCTGGAACCTCTCGTCGTTGGTGAAGGTCTGCATCCCTGAAGAGAGGATGTGCCAGTCCCTCTTGCGCACCCAGGTAATAGGCTGTGGAAAAATAAAACATTTGATAATCAATAAAAATATAAAAGTGTTTTAAAACTTTTACTAACTGGTATTTTGCAGATGGTTATGTAAATCTCACTAAAATAAAAGTACTAAGAGAATATTGTCCTCATTCACACTGTCGAGTAAGATACAAAACTATGGGAATATGTGCTTTGCATTCACATTAGAGAGTCAGCATTAGTAACACGACTTACTGGAGTGCAAAAATGGAGTCACTGACAAGCCATGAATGATGCAATTAAGATAAAGTCAGCCTCATTTGTGTTCTTGGTAATGATTGAATTTTTGGTATCTATTAATAGCCTAATTCTTTATTTTGTTATTGAAATCATTTCAAATTTTATTATTATTTATTTATATAAAAATAATGGGTACCAAAACAATAACTAAAAATGACTTAAGGGCCCATCGAGTATTAATATTTGGAATTCCAAGTATGCTTACCACATTCTCTAACATTTCTAACACCGGTGGCTAACACAAGGGAAATCGTATCATGACGTGTCCGCCACCGGTGGCCGACACGTATGCTCAACCTCAACTTTGATATTACTTTCTGAGCCATCGGTCACGATTTTTATACAGATTCGAATTGGGGATGGCCGATGCGGCCCTACATAAGTTTTTCCTCAACTTCACCATGGCCCAAAAATCGTCTTAGTAATATTGATGTAAAACATCTTGTTTTTACAATCTTTGGAAACCTTATTGGCTAGAGAACGTTTTCAGCAATGACAAAGTTAATGTACACGAATTCACGTCTAGCACAAGTGGCAACACGATACTGAACCAAACTTGTAACAATAAAATCTATGTCATAATTACACCAACTTTGATACACAAATTACGCAAGCTATAATTGTCACGAAATCGAAGATCTAAAACTCCGTACCTCTCAACATCAGCAGATATGTTATACGTTCTGTACTGCATGAATAAGTACGAGTAGTTTTTTTCTTATATTATTTAATGTTCTTAAATACGTTGAAGTTCTAAGAAATTCAGACTTATTTTCTTTGCAAATAAGTGCGTTAGATACCCGACTTACTGCGTTGGCGATTTTATTATCATCCGACTCGCGAAACTTCTAGAATAACCTCCGTATCTCCTGGGAATGGAATATCGCAAAAGAGCGGCCCTTGAGCAAAAAAACACTCATAAAATATTTATACTGCGTTTTATTCCAAGAGTCGGGAATTGTTATTAAATTAGTATACCCTTTCAGAAACTGTATGTAATATTTTATTGTATAGTCATAAACTCACTGTATAATGGATCTCTAAACGAGTACTTAGAAATAGTATTTTTTCTAAAGACTTTTTTTTATAAACATCATTTGCATTCATCAAACAGTCATAATCTAGGTAATTGAAGTGAAAAATAAAAATGATTATGAAATTTCAATATAACATTATTTTAGATTGATCTTACTATCGTCAAATAAGTTAAGCATGACTTTGGACAACTTAACTGAATAAATTATATATGCTAGAAAAAAAGTTTTTATACAAGTTGAAATAAATACCTAAATTACTGAAAATAAGTACAAGTTTTAGGTATTTGGAACAAATATAACATATTGTAATAATTTTCAATTATTTAGGTAAACACTCAGGAATTATGCTATATTTTCTTGAAAAGAAAAAATGAATTTAACTTGAATTCAACTATTCGATAATATAAAATTCTTAGTTTTTTATACACACATACAAACCTTCAGCAAATATCCATATTTATGATGCTGTGGTCGCAATGGCGGCTTTTTTTTCTTCTCCGATATTGTAAAGTAAAATATTATAAAACATATTATTTGCTGTTGATTTGTATGATTTCATTAATTCGTTAAGATCTTCAATTATCTGTCAAGTATTAGAATATTGAAATGTGTTTCCAAAAATTTAACAACAATCGAATTAATATTCATAAGCTGACTATGTTAACTTAGTAAACCAAAAAAAAAAGTAAAACGAACATTTAAATGCTTCTTTTAGACATATTTGTTCCTAGAATCTACTTTGCGATTGTGTGTGTTGTCTTATAATAATTAGTACAAGTCGTTCCAAACTTTCGATACAATTAATTATTTAAGATGTGCCCATTCCGCCCAAATGGGCGATCTCAACTCCGCCATAATTGTCATCGAGTTGTAACATGAATGGGAAGCTGGAAGTAAAAACTTAAATCCATCCATTAGGAGCCTCACCCAAAGCCCATTATGGTTGAGACAATACGCCCACAAACAGACGCGGATTGAGCGAATGGATGAGCAATATTGCAACAAGTGTCACATGACGATTATTTATTTATCTAGATTAATATCATCTTTTTTTCCGGCGGATACGGTTTATTGAGGTAACCGATTGCTCACCAAACAATGAACCCGGGTTCGATACCCAACAGAGATGATTTTTTAATTTTTTATTTCTAAGCTCTAGAAATACTTCCGGCTGGTGTGAGCTTAATTCTTCACCGTTAATTTCCAGTTATAGTTTATTTCTAAAAATTCACGGTAGACGAAAATTGTCCTGTGAACACCACCCATTTGTAGTGAATTCCTGTAATAAATAGGTAATGCAAAAACCTTAACTGACAATTTTATATAAAAAAAAACTAGTTTTTTTATGAAATATCGCACATATTATTTTTTATGTATATTAATAAGATTAATTTAAAACCAAAAAAATATATTTAAATCAATATTTTTCTGTATAAATAAAAAAACGTGTTTTTATGCGTTGTCATCTTTTTCATTCTTTATCTTATTTATCCTGGAGAATGTTTGTTTTGATGTTTTATTTGAGCTCAATGAATGCACGATGTAACTTAATATTTTTTTTATTAAATTTAAACATACTCGTAGATCTTTTAAAATTTTGGTGAGTTTTCTTCTGTTATATGCTGAATTCGACACTGCTTTAGTTGTAGTTGAAGAAACACTGGCGCAATAAAAGTAAGTGGAACTGGAATTAGTGAGAAGTTTGGAATTGAACAATGCCGGAAATTTCATTAAGGATCTCGTTTGCATTCCCTGGGCGCCGGAACTGCTTTCTGAATGTACAATAACATTTACAAAAATGGCTAGCAACTTACCAAGAAACTATTCCGATACAATAAACGCATAGTGTGCGGTAAATCTTTAAACTCGCGTTAGAATTAAACCATTCCGAGAAAGCATAATGGACTGCAAGGCGTATTTATCTAAAGAGGAAACTAATTAGTAGAGTAAACAAAGAGAAATCCACTGAAACACTAATTGAATTTATACGTTACTCGACATTTACCGGCTTTGATTAATCTAAGTGAATTCATAAAACTACTTGATATTGACAAATGCATTTGATTTTTTTTACAATTTAACTTATATCCATCAAAACCTCATTTATTTTTCGCTAATTCATTCCTTAATTTTAATATGTAGCCACCAAACATCTTTCTACATATCACATTATTTTGTCAATGCTTTTCTACAGTCATCTATTCAACCAAAACACCTCTTTAGTTGATACACTTTCACCCGCTTCCAGGGCAAGAGAGAGTCAACTTAATTTTCTAAATTACTTAGTGATAATGCAGATAGCTTGTAATATACTCGTACACGTAATTTTTGAGAAATGTACGTAAACACATACGTATTTATTAAACAGTGTACCAGATGAGAAATATTAAAACTCGAATATGATTGACTAACGAATGCGATCATGTACAAGTAGCTACAAGGACGCGAAAGTATGCACACGTTACTGATTCCTTTTTTCCTGTTTCCGTTTTCTGCAGTTTTTATCACAATCAATACAAACATACAAACATATGTGCAACAATTTCTGGAAGTTTCATATCGATTTGTTAAATAATTAAGTCATGCAAAAAGGATAAACACACATACGAGGACTGTTCTAAAAAATAAGATTACTTATGAATTTTCGTGGGCTTCGTTTATTCAATTTCAGTTTTTTATGTCATTTTATTGGTACTTATGTCTTTCACTTATACTCACAAGGTCGGTTATTTTGGATGCTCAGTTGATTTTTAACTTATCTTTTGTTCGAACAAGTATAACGTCTAATCGCTTTGTGGTGATTTTTGCGATATGTATAAATTAATAATTATAATAAAAACCATAATAAAAACCTGATACGGAACTAAAAATTTGGATAAAATAACGTGCCATTTACTAAGCGAACCTTTATTTTGCGATTGTAAGTATGTTTCGAGTAAGAAAAGTTAACATGAAAAAATTAGTTCTGCTTACCCCTCTATCTGATTTATGCTTAACAGGGCAGTGGAGGAACGCATTAGAACCAAGCTGAACGGTGACATTGGTGACAGTATTGTTGTCCATTGCTGGCTCCAATCTCTGGTACTCTTCAAATCCCGTGTACCAGAGGTGCTGCCAATCACCCTCACGCTTCCCAGTATCATCTGAAAAAAAAAACCAGCAACATAACTCTTAAAAACAATGTAATTCAACAATAATCTTAACGTTTTACTTATTCTTGGCCTCCAAACTGGCAAAAACCTTAATTGGCAGTCCAGTAAATCTCTAAACTGACTTAAAACCGGAATCGGCAGAACAAAGGACAACCTCGATCAGTGGGGAGTGCTTTGGCAGTGTGTGACTAAAGAGACCTACAGACCATCTCACACCTAAGATCCTATCCCATTTGCCCGACTACCTGTAAATCCAATAAATAATGCTAGGCAGCAAACGGGCCATTGATGTTTCCATAGAGCTATATCGCTGACACGAAGAAAAAGAACGCTTACTTGTTTATGCAGTGGTTATCTTATCTTTGGTCCACATTTCAATATTAAGCGTAACGTATCAAATACTAAATATCATAGGGTATAAAATTTAACACAAACAAACACAACATTTTTATATTCACGCTTGTTTCAAGTGTGGACCCAACATTATTGAACACAGTAGTTGACTGAATCATTTACATATACTCTTTCTCAGTTGTATAGGATTAATTTAATACAACTTATGAACATTCTCTCATAACTCTTCCATAAACCTTAAAATATTTCAGAAATACATAACTTAAAGTATACTCTCAGAAAATTAACTTGTCACTTTATGGGTTTAGAAATTGTTTGTTTTTTATGAATTACCTTAAGAAATGTTTATTTACATACTTGAAAAAAGTGATTTCGCTTTCAATAAGCTTCTTCAATTACCCACTTGTATAAACGCTGTATATTATAAAATCTTTATCATCATTTAAAGAGAGTTTCTTATTTTGCTTTTAATGTTGGAGGCTGTCATGGTGGGGACTTATCTATGTAATTTTAATTACGACGAGTAATAAACTCGATGTTCCGAAGTGGCGCGTACTGAATCCTGCGTCTACAGTTGAAAGATTATTAATTATTTCAATTGTCCTACTGGGATGGAGGGCTTTCAGTTACGAGATTCGCCGAGATTAACGATAATTCGTCTACAAATCTATGATGAATCATGCATATTACTTCTCGTTAAATTATAGACCTCAAGTTAAGACTGCTGGCTGTGCGCCTAATTTGAATAGTACATAAACACTGAGCGATCTAATTTTGTTATGGGCGAAACTTGATGAAATTTCAACATCAATTTAAATATATATACATTTTGATTGTATATTTTGAATAGAATTTGAGTTTGCGTTTATGGTAATAAAGTAATAAATAAATATTTTTTAACATCACTTCTTCATTTTTTATTTTTTCTCGTACATTTTACTTTATGGTGTACACGAGACCATGGTTTTTAGTTGAAAATATAATAAACGTGATCATATTCAAAGTACTTTTTAAAATATTTCTATTCGCGTTTCATATCTCAACCATGTCACCACAGATTGCCAGTTAAACGTTGTTCTCGTTTAATCACAATTCGATGATTAAACGAGAACCACGTTTATAATGTGTAGTTTCGGCGTAAATCTTATTACAAACATTTAATCAAATTAAACTTACTACTACTACAACACTTTCATCTTAGCTAACAGGCCAAGAAGCAACTTTTTTATTTTTTAATTATACTTGAAACTATTTTTATAAATTATTTTGTGAATTATAAATTAAATCTCTTGATGCTACAGTACTGGTTAATAAGGTGTTGATTGAATACTTTCTAGGACGAAGATTTATAATATTCGGCAGTTCGAATATTATGAGGGTCGGAAACTCATTCAGGAGAATTATCAACGTTAACACGTAGCGGACAAAGATTTATTTTGGACAGGATTATATGGAAAGAAAAATATATTTTTAAAAATGTTTAAAATATATTCTTATTTTAAATAATATTTCTTTTTATGTGGTGATGTGGCATTGATAGATGTTCTATGTGAAAACCATGTGTTTAAGCTTCAATACAAATTTTAATACTAATTAGCATTTGTGTTTTTTTTTATTGTACAATTTCTTTAAGATTCGTACTGTACATTTGTAAATTTAGTGCTTTTTTTCAGTTCTGTTCATCATAAAATAATTTAAAAACTTATGCATCCGCTACTAGAGCGCAAAGTCGCAAATCGAATACAAGCGCCATCGGAAAAACGTCAAGAGACAGCTGCGTTGGTGCATACAGCCTTGCTTCTAGGAAAGCTTTACTGCTTCTGAAAAAGCTCGTATTTCTGAAAAGAGTCACTGAGTTCACATAGCAAGCAAACACTGAGAGCTTTCAAACTTCCGAAGCTTGCGGTGGCGCAAAGTTCGTATCTCACGAATCTGAATATCAAGTTATCGGCAAGTTTTTGGCATGTATTTTAATGTCTCTTCCATACCACCTATTTTCGACTGAAATTTCCAACAGCTCCCAGAGCCTTTTTTATGTAAAAACATACAGGAGGATACCGACAGATGGGGATTGTACTTCTGAAGTCGCATCTGTGGAATTCTATGACGCTTACCATGTTGTATATGGCTAAGCGTAGCATGTAAGGTATTGATCCGCCAACGTCTTTCAACGACTACAACCTGACATTCACGCATCATCCTTATTATTACAGGAATTTCCTATGAATGTGGTTTTCACGGGACGATTTTCATCTACCACAATTTTTAATTAATAGGCTTTTACGGGTGAGGGATCAAATTCACATCAACCGGGGTATTTTTCAGCTCAGATATCGATAAAAAAAACTATCTCCGTTGCGGTTCGAACCCACCACCTTTGGCTTGTCACGTAAACAGTAGTTAAGTAGACCGAGCTGCAAGCTTTGAGATAATATCAACACTGAGACTTAAGTAGTGATTTTAGCTTAAAACGCACTATAAATTGATTTTTAATAAGAATTATTTATGTATCGTTACCAAACTTCTTCATAATGTGCATTTTTATTATATTTTTAGCATTTAAATATTGAAAATATTTTATGTATATTGACAAATCTCCCGTAACGTCACTCGGATACTACAGCAGCAATCTCTTCTAGTCCTAGAATCTTATCCAGGAGTTCATAGGATACCCTATATCGTTTCAAGTTGACCTTTGGGTACTAAGATGTCAGGAAAAACGGATAGATAATAACATCTGGCAGTAGTGGCAGAAATTTATAGTAATCATATCTTCCATAAATGAAACCAAAACGGAAAGAAAGAAAACACTCTGATACCAGACTCCAAAATAAGTATTAACAAAATTAAACTCTTCATATTGATTTGTGAAATAAAAGAAATATTTATGAGTACTGTTAGAAAGGTCATACGTTGAGTATTTACATAATTTCTTCACGACATTGTGGAAGACACGGTTGAGGGTAGAAACTGCAGAGGGCGCAAGTGTTCAAGGACATGTGTTGTAGTTCTTATGCTGAGCTAAAGAGGGTTTCAGAGGATCGAGAAGAATGGAGATCCAGATGCAAGATTTTGTTGCTGCAAACTGATCCACCGAAATGATACTACAAAGAAGAAAGAATAATTAACTTCTATTATAATTTGTTTTAATTTTGTAAGCTAACATTTCTCTTGCTTAGTTTTATCTAATAAAAATAGAATTCCTTTTATAAATTTAAAATAACATCATATTCATTTTTTTTTTGTTAATATCATTCACAAATATAAGAAGAGTTTTTGCAATGAAAGCATAACTTTCCGCAATTAAATTTTTACGGCGCAGATTCGAATAAATCGTAAAATTCAATAAAAAGGAAACAGTGAACGATAAAAAATTAATAACTTTGCCCAGTCGGCCTTCAAAACGTCCTAAAAACATTCACACTAAAAAACTTTTTCGTATTGCTCCAATGAAATCAATTACATACTCTTGTCAAATTGCGCAAAAAGAAAAATTGAAATATGGCATACAGAATTGAATTATAGCATTACATTGATACCAACTCGAAATATCCCTCTCAGGCTGGTGCTGAAAGTCCTTGATATGCAATCTCTTTTCGCTCGTCTGACACGCACTTATAAAAATGTGATAGTAAGTTATAAATTTAAGTAGTTATAATGCGTTTAAAGGCGCAATTTTTATTTGATTTTTACTGCTGCCCAATGCTACCTCGGAGTGGCATAGTTCGCCAGAAGGACACTATTAGTTTCCGGGGGCAGTGACTCTCACTGACACCGTCCAGGGACTCTCTGCCCGGGCGCCGTCTAGTAAAACACATTTTTTGTGTCCCGGGCTATCTGTGTCTCGGACGGTTGAATTTCGTCATGTTTTTTATTTACGTAAAATCAATATCAAATGTGCTTCTCGACGGGTTATTTGCTTTGGTGACCTGCTCCTCATCCATACATCTCGCGTCCTGATGACGATGCCGGTGGTAAGGAGTTCACTTTGATTAGAAAATAGATCTTTTTCATTCAACGAATTAACATAATGTGTTATTAAATATTTTAATCGTATATATTTATAAAAAAATGAGCCAGAGGAAAATCATTTGAAATTTATTCACGTTTTTGTTGTTATCGTAATCTGCAACACAAGTTAATTTTTTTTTTTGGGTAAAATACTCGTAATACAAAATTCAACAGAAATATTGTATGTCATTTAAAGCTCTTCTACAAGACTTATATCTAAAGCCTTATTATTTCTCAAAAAACTCTTATAGAGTAAATAAGTTTTACTCTCCCGCAAAAAACTTTTCGTGAAAGTTTTTCAATCTTAATAAGTAATAAACTAGGCCTGAAATAAATCCGAAGTAGGCTAAGTTCTATTTTCACTGAGTGACAGGTGTGTCTCTTAATCAGTTATCCAAAGTTCCCGTTCGGCCAGATCATTACATAAATTTTTTTCAGTACCAAATATAGTGCAGATGATTCTCTATTTTATATCTCTTTTTATTTAATTTTGTTCATATAAAAATATTCCAAGCTCAACAATAACACATAACTTTTGAACTAGCAAAGAAATATAAACATTATAGTAATACTTACGAGATGATTTTCAGTAATAAACTGACATCCCTCGTCTTTAGAAAGACAAGTTGCGGGTTCGTCACGTGTCCGCGCGGAGGAAGGATGCAGGAGCAGATTAACAGCACAAAGATTTTGTTTTTGAAGCACAATTCGCATTTATTTTTACTTAAGACTTGATTTCTCGTCCGACCGGTTTGGTGCTCGCCGGCTGGACGAAAACTTAACTGACAACTGCCGGAACATTATGACATCCAGCACCGCCAAGACAATTGCGGCAAAAAAGCAAATTAATGATGACCGTTGCACTATTATTTAATAGCGCTACTGTCAACAAATAAACAAGCAAATGTAAGCGCCGTGTAATATTATGTAAATAAAACTAACATGATTCAATGTGCATGTGCGAGCGAACAAAAATGTGAGACAAAATATTGTTTTTCGAAGCTTTACGGCATCAGCCAAAAAAAGCTATATCAAACTGATATCAAAAACAAATTAAATCAAGCAATAAGGTAACGAATTAAAAAAAAATTTGGTAAAAAAACTGAAAAAGTTAATGCAGTTTATAAAAGAATTTAGTGAGAGAGGTAAGAGATTTGTTAAATTCTACATAACGTGGGAAAAAGGATGTTCATGTTAAAAATATGTTTCTTTAATATGATGGAACTGTGGCGCACCTCTGTTTTATCAATTGTACCAACATCGGTATCTATGTTTTTTCTATTAATGTTTGCCTTGTATGTCCCATAGATGTCGTTAGAATCGCTGTCACCTGTGGTCGCTTCAAATACTATTGCTATTATCAAGCTGGGAGTTGAGCAGGCTCTATATAAGCAAACGACTATATGGAGCAGACTTCTTTTCTCCTCTCTAAACGCTTTAATTACCTGATCAACTACTTGTTGCCTGCTGGAGACGCCTTGTGTTACGCTCTATGACTGATAACCTTACAACTAATTACTGGTAACTTTTAGTTATTCTAAAAATCCCTTCTAGAATTTGCAAAAAATAAAATCTCGTTACTCATTCAACTCAAATCTAATGTAAATATTCTTTTAACCTTTCAACCTTTAAAAAATTTTCAATATTAAGCTCACTTACTGACATTAAATTCAATATACCGTGCTCTTATTTATTTTCTTTCTATGTTTGGAATGTCCGTGTATTTCCATTGATCACTTCTTAACACGCATAATGATTCCTTCTAAGCAATCGACAGATCACAATACTTCCACTACACTCCCACATTCTGACAGAATTTTGAATAGAATAGGTGTAACGCTAAATCAGTAATATGTAATGGGAGGAAGATTCATCTATAAGACTAAATTAGAGAAATTATTAGTGAATAGATTTTTTACTTTGCTTCAACATAGATCACGATGAGCGCTGCTTATAAGAGAAATAAAAACTAGTAGTTTGTACATATTGACATATTTGTCAGTTGTTGCTTGAAAATATAAATTATCAGTTAGGAAATATTTCGTTTTTGAATTTCATAAATAACGACCAACATTTTGTACTAAATAAGAGTTTCATCCGTTTTTTGCTTGTAGACAAATAATGTGTATTTAATGAGTACTTTTATGAGTTTCAGTGATTTATATTGGCGGTGAATAAGGAGGAAAGGGAAGAAGTTAAAAGTTTTTAAATACAAAATGTAATAATTTGTCAAAAAACAAACTAGTTGTTGAAACACAATGGTTGGTGAAATCAATCTCCTTTAACCAAGGTGGCGCCCAGATACGTCTTTTTTATTTCCCAAACTTTTTGATTGTTCCCAGTTTCACGCTGCCTTCTTCCCAAAGACGAGTTCCAACTTGTCCCTATTTGTCCGCAGTTTTTATGTCACGCGTCCCG
Source organism: Glossosoma conforme (assembly GCA_022606575.1). Lineage (NCBI taxonomy): Eukaryota > Metazoa > Arthropoda > Insecta > Trichoptera > Glossosomatidae > Glossosoma > Glossosoma conforme. Next base: position 1,969,415 of record JAGTXR010000001.1, read on the forward strand.
AACTTTTCATCCCGTGCCACGATCAATAAACACAGTGACACTTTTACGGGTCAACCGGTATCGATCCCCGCAGTGTTTTCCAGCCATTTTACGATTTTTTTATGAGTTAGCACGTTGTAGTACAATTTATTCGATTACACATGTCTGGTTTTATTCACTTTATGAAATGAGACATTTAAAATTTTATTATTCGATTGACTTTCATCCGCCCGATCGCGCATGTATTTCTGTACTATTCGCAATAATATTACAAAATAAATTCGCCCATTGAATCATTTCATTACATTGAATAAGCCAATTTAATTAAGAGTTGACTTATTATAAATACGGTCACATATATAAATTCTTAGGTTTTCACGGCCAGATTTGATATTGTGCCTTTTCTCATTGCAGGGGTCTTCTTCAAAGCCATCAACCCTGAAGAAGACCCCTGCAATGGCGGTCGAAATATTGAAAGAGAGTAATTTGCCACACACGGCTAAACCCAAAAGCCACAATTCCACAGTCGGATAATTTCGATGATTTAAAGCATTTAAATTTTTAAATAAGCTCACGTTCTGCTCAATATGCGAGTATTTTATTTAGTTAAATAATCAGGGGTAATATTCATTTTTCTTTAGTAAAGTACTATTTTTTGTTTTAAAATTAAAATATTTATGGATTTTTAGATTTTTTCAATATTCAAATTGAAGAAGCTTACCAAAATTTTTAATAAATCAATTGATATACTATGTATGTTACACATATAAATCTACAGCAAATATCATCTATATGACATTTCTCTCATCGATATCAGAGGAAAAACTGCGGACGCTGGGATTCGAACTCAAACCATTTTGCAAAATCCAATGTGCAGAGCTCACGACCGAGAAATTAACGCATGTCAAATTATTGATATGAAGTATTTTTACAGAGTGCCCTTGTTGTGAATTGAACCTTAATTTATTGAAATGATTAAATTAAAAAAAAAATCTATACGCGATTTTTTAACCTGTTGATATCGGTAGCTGTGATATATCGTTTTCCTACTTTTTTAAAATAGTTTTTTTGCATCATCCATAGCTAAAGGATACGAGAACCAATGTGATATATGATAATAGACCAGATAAGTCCATTTATGCTTCAAACACTAATTTTATCATTGACAGTATAATTTTTATTCCACCGAGCCGTAATAAAAGAGTTAAGGTCATTGGGAACTATTTTTTGTACACAGCTTGACAAGCGGAAACCCGTGAAAACTGAATAAGTATACCACAAAAGATTTCGGTCATTCATTTGTGGAATAAATTTACTCCAAAATGCTGCTATCAAGTTCTGTAAATTGCTTCTATCCATGCCAGTCCTCAGAAAGCTGAACGGCCAAAGCTTACTTGAAAATATATATGGTTTTTCAAAAACCTCTAAGTAAAAAGCCTGGAAAAAAAGGGTTAATTATTGTGCTAGCAATGAAGGTTTCATAAGTTCCAATGTTTATACACGTACTGACGTGTAAATATATATTTTTAAAGAGTTTTGCTGGAAAGAAGGCATAGGTTTCACATACACGTCAGAACGCTTAAGACACATTGAAACTGAACTTCATTGAAGGCGAAACTGCAATATTCTATCAAATGAAACAGTGCGCAATATGATCCATGTTTAAGCAATGAATGAAATATAAAGGTATCAAATATGTTAGTTTTACCTGGAGGCGTGGGCGGCTGCTCGGCCAGCAGTGAGGGCGGGAGCAGCGTTAGTAGCAGCAACAGCGCGGGCAACATGCCGCCCGCACGGCCGCCCCGCCGGCCGCCTACGAAGCTCTGCGACAAACATAGACAACAATCAATCTTTTATCACACATATACCAATATTTTACACATCCGTTCCATAACTAAAGCTTATTGTTATCATAATTCTAGGTGTGTTACTTTATGCTACAACTGAGTAGGGACTATAGAAGAAAATAATATATTTATACCTTAAAATGCCTTCGATATATAAAAAAAAAATTCAACAGTTTTTAATTAACAACTGACAAACATTAAAAAAAAATTCTAAAAACCATCTTAAATTCCTTCAACATAATGGAAATTAATGGTGAACACTTAGATTTGAACCACGAACCTTGTGTACACATATTAATATATGTATACTTACCCTCCAAAAGAATTAAAGAAATTTGTATTTTTTTAAATCTGATATCAGATTATACAATCAGATTTTTATTGACCTACGATTATTCAAATTCAACTTTTCAAATTCAATTTTTTTTTCATTTACAGAAACATTACAAATTAAAAAAAATGCAAATCATTACTGAAGTACAATCAAGACTAATATACAAATGTAGGTACTTATGATTAAGTACTAAGAACAAAGCAATAAGGACAAGCAACAGAAGGTCCCAATGCTCATCAAACAGACGACGCCAACAAATCACTCCTCGAAAGAAACTCGTGGAGTTCATCAACAATAACACAATGCAAGCACAACTCTCGTTAACCGTAAAACTGTTTATCTGTAAAATGCAAAATGTTTATCGGAAAATCTTAAAGACCAAAACAGTCCAAACATCGAGAATTTTGTGCTTATCATTCAATATCTCTAAAACTTTGACTTGAAAAAAACCCAATTAACCTTCCCTTTTATTATGTCCCCGAGATTCTGCACGGAAGAAATAAAAAATCTTACATTCTGAGTTTGAATTTCTAGCTACGAAAATTTAAGAAGTTATTTATTTATATTACTTATATTATATTACAGAGATATGCGATACCAATTTACGGTGGTAATATGCTCTAGGTACAGAACTAAAACGAGCAAATTTTTGCAAAATAATATTTACATCACGTTGAAATAAAAAATATCTCAAAAACTTGACACTTCATTAATAAAAATTAAATTTCGACCGCACCGCAGAGTTTATAAAAGACATTGCTGTAAAAAGCTCTAGCTTTATGCGCGACACTTTGACACGCCAGAGTGTCGCCGAGCAAACGTCGCTTAAAGCGCCTAGCGGAAATTTATTTCCATCACACACAACATTTTAATGCAATTTGAGGAATTCCCCGCGGCCTGGAAAATTCATAAATAAATGACGCGGCGGTTTACGGTCGTAAAGCTCGAGGATCGCTCGCCGAGCTTTTCTTCGCCAGGTGAGAAAGCTCGACAGGAGAAGGCCAGGTGTTCAGCGAACAAATAATAAGCTCTGAGAGCTTTCGGGCAGGACTTCCTGCGGATATCTCGGAGCAGTGCGTCCTTCCCGTCTGCGTGGAAAACATAAAAACGTCTTAACCGGGATTTTACACCGCGAGATTTCCTCCGGCTACGGCTGAGCGAAATGATAATTCTCAATTTTTTGTAATCTCGCTAAAATGTACGCACTTGTGGGTCCCCGCGCTGAATATTTCATCATGAAAGCACAGCACGTAAGCAGTTGTTTATTTTTTTGTTGCAATACTTTTCATAAATTTTATTTCGCATTTTTTACTCCATCCTTAAACAAAAACTTGTATTTTTCTTCTGGATACCTTGAAATCTCCAAATAAAAAAGTTTGCATTAAAATCAACTATTTTTATACATTCTTGGCATTATATATTTTAAAATCCATTTCAAAATTAAATAGATAAATATTTCGTAGCTTGTTTAAGCATGGATCAAATTAAGCACTGTTTTGTCACTTACTATAAAACTGCAATTTCTCCTTTAAACAAGTGATTCTTTCTTCAATTAGTACATTGTTTGTATCTATGTAAAGATAAAGTACGAAATTTTAAGTTATTTTAAAGTAATTTTACTTAACAATGGCATTCTTTGGCATCGTCAACTCATTACATACATGTTTTATTTTCATATCTGGAACATATGATCAACATAAGTAGCTGTGACACACAGCTCAGTCAACTGTCACAATCCATGAGTTGTCCCAATAAGTCCACTTGGGAACTTTATGAATCTTGATGACCTTTGGTTTGGGAACTTGAATAAATGACAACTGTAGTGTTCAAAGCATTTTTTGGGTAACTCGTTGATTATTTTTTATTGGATAATTACCCCAATGTTTCGAAGCCTGAATAATTTGGTTTTATAGAAGCAGCTCAACTCAACAACATCAAAAATAATTAACGGTATACATATTAAAAAAATAAACATAACGTATGTTTTGTTTTTTTTAACCGTTATATATACTTTAAGTTCAGAGATACAAAACGAGAGTAATGAAGGTTGACAATACTATTGTTTATGATGGTATTTTTTACTGACTTCGTTCTCAATCTGATGAAATATGATTTATTAGAAATATATATATTTTATGCCTGCGGGTATAGCTCGATGGTCAAATCATTTGTTTTGCAAGCTAAGAGTCGTGGGTTTGATCCCCGATGGAGATAAAAAAATGATTTCTGATCTCTAAAATATCACCGGTCGGTGTAAATTTGATACTTCACCCGTAAAATAACAGTCATAGTCTTTTAATTAAAATTGGTTTTAGACAAAAATAGTCCCGTGAGGACCACCCATTCATAGTAAATTCCTGTAATAATAAGAATGATGCGTGAATCTTGGACTGCACTATGGTAAGCGTCATACAATTCCGAAGAGACTTTAGAATTACTATCACCATATGTCGGTATTCTCCTATAGGCGCTTACATAAAAAAGTCATTCCTTAAATAAAATATTGCAAGAATTCTTTCAGTTCTGAACCACGCTCACCTTCTTCTATTTGTATAGCCAAATCACTTGCACGAAGCAGTGATTTTAATCATTTGATTTACACATATTTTTACAAACACGCTCATAAAGAATGTTGCGAATACAGAGTCATTTTTATTTTAAATCTATCATATTTTTATATCAAGTTGAATGTCCTCTCTAATGAAACTTGACTGTTGTCCATAACACAATAAAAAAATAAACGAAAAGGCTCTGATAAAGAATGCCCCGATTTTTTGTCGAAGAAACTTTTTACGATAAAAAAAAGTTAAGGCAGGAAAAAAAAATTCCTAGAATATCGTAATGGGATCTGTCAATCTAAAATTTGACATTTAAAGTACTCTTTACAAGTTTCAGGATATTATGTTTTAAGTAAGATAATAAATTACTTTATGATCATGATTGAAGACAATGAATTTCAAAGGTTTTTTTTTTCAGGACATTTTTGATCGACGATAATTTTTCATAAAGTACCGTATTTTACATTTTTCACTAATTCTTATATTATATAAAGGTACTTTTTTAAATAATAAATTTATAAATTCTTTGTAATATTTATTTAACAACAGTTCACAATGGTACCCTGAAATGAAAACATACAACTTTTATTTCCTAAATATTATAATTCCTCAAATGAATTAGAACATAACTTAATGTATGCATATATAATATGTTACTTGTGTATTTGTTTGTACCCAAATATGAAACATATGGTCATCATAATCTACCACCAGTAACCGCAATCAGCCACAAGGTCAATTTTCTATTCACAAATCAAATTCCGTACTAACTTTATAGTTTGTCATATTTAAAGAATATAACAAGTAAAACATTGTTTGAAACCATTGAGTTTTACTTTTTTTATTATTTGAATTAAGTTATTGTTGATCTTTCTATTTTACATACATTATTAGAATAGAATATTCAAAAAATTATCATATATTTACGCAAATTCGAAGAATTTGTCTCAATAAATAACGAAATTCATTTTTTTTTCGACGTTGTGTTATTGAATGTTTTTTTTTATTAATTTTTGAAATGATTTTGATTAATTTAAAAATATGTACTTGAGCATATGTTTTTTATCATATTTTTAACAATTCATTAAAAAAACACCTTTTCAAAAATATTCGTTTAATATCATACTACTTTCTTGAGATTTCTATAAATATTACGCAAGTAATTGTGCGCGAATTTATTTTACAACGTAAAGTTCTTATTTTAAATATTTTCTGATTGATGATGTTGTAGTTTTGTATTTGATTTGATGTTTAACAATATTCCAAAGAAAAATTTTTCCATTTTAATATTGTTTAAATTATGTCACAAAAGCAGTCGTAAACTAAACCCTACTCACGACGACAGGAACTATAGAGCCGCATTTATTGTAATTGGTCACAAATCAGCTCCACCTGTATAATTACGAATAAACATGTTCATAACTGCCAAACTTGCCTTTCAGGTGATTGATACCTTCGAAACAAGCGGCCTGGTACAAGGAGCACCCGAAAAACACCGAGAATAACAATCCAACTTGTTTAAAAATATTTAGATACAAATAAACAAAAATATAACTAGTAAAATCATCACATTTAATATTTTTTATAGATAAAATCTCAATCTATCACAGAAAATAAACTGAAATCGAGATAAATAAGCAGCATACAGTGCACGAATATTTCAAATATAAAGCAAGCAAACTAGGTGCCTGGTTATATTTATATCTAGATTTAAACTGTTATTTTATAAATAATAGTTTTTCATTATATTGTGAATTTATATTTAAGGACTATATAAGTTTTAATGTTGCTCAAATATTGACAAATTCTGACGTTCTCAAATAGACAAAATATAACGAAGTTTATTACAAATAACAAGTAAGTTTTAAGCATTGTGCTAAATTTAAAGAAAAGGATCATTTCTTATAATGTCAACAGTTTTTTTTTAATGAAATGACCAATAAAATTCGTTTAAGTTTACTTTCATTAAAAAAGGTAATTGAAATGTGTTGCAAATAAAAAATGCAAAATCAATTGTACACCTTTAAAAATATCATTTTTTGCTTAACTTAATCAAGTTCTTACTGAGCAATAAGTAGGTTTTGTGGAACTATTTGTTTTATTTCAAAATACATTATTCTCTCCTATAGCGAACACTGTTTAATATATTTTTTCTTCGGCTGTTCATATAACATTCTAATGTATATATTTTGTAAATTTTTGGTTAAAGCTATTATATTAAATTATTTAAGGCCTCTAGAGCATCATGGTAATCATCCAACTTTCTCAAAAAATACTTTTAACAAATCATTAATAATATGTATCAGATACTATAGCTACCCTGTCTCTTAAAGTCATCGAGCCTTTGTAGGTTGTCGAATATCATATATGTTTTCAGGTGCACTTAAGGATGCAGATATATTATATATTGACACAAGGAATAAACTGTAATCTGTGGTAATTACAAATTCAGATGATTGAGTCTAAATCTTACATTAATCGCTCAATATATGTTATGTTTATCGTAGATGTGAAAGCTTTATGTATATATTAAAACGCGACCAGCCAAACATGCATACAGGTCGCTTACATGAATTTACTGATTTTAATTTATCAATCATTATGCAAGTCATTTTTCATAATATTGTTTATATCGTCGTGAAAGGTGATCGTTAACCAAGGTTTTATTTTAATAATGGTTAATGGTTACTTTTATCAAAAGTCAAAAGTTTGAGAACTATTTCTTAACATAATTGATCTTTTCACTTAATTTAGTGTCTTAAAAAAAATCCATGATTAATGATCAATTAGTTATTATTTTATGATGATACACTTGATTCAAATATACTTATTTTGTACGAATATCAGCATTGAGCAGTCAATGTGATCCTTTTCATTTAAATAACTTATGAACAAGACGATCATATTTATGATTTCAATATACAGTATTAAGTTAAGGACAAAATTGTGAAACCAGATTTTATTTAATGAAATACAGCGCTGTATAGTTAACTGATTGACTTAAATACCTTTCAAATTAAATCTATTTTCATTAGTGTTATTTACAAGTATTTAGAGAAAAAAAAATCTTTGACATACCATTGATTTAACCAATTTTGATATCCACCGACACAATTCTTGGTTTTAGATATTTCAAGTATTATAAATGGCTTCTCGAAAAAATCGATAGATTTCGTCATGAATAGAATGATTGAATATGAAGTAAGAACCTTCTTTGGTTTACACCATTTAACATAATAGTTTGTGTTATTCGTTCATAATTGGACAGCTCACTAACGAGATGCAGCGCTACACAAGCCTTAGTTAAAATGCTCTAAGCATTTTACAATCGCAATGTTATCGATATATAAAGGATTTTTTTTCATCTAAACATGTTTTTACTGCTTTTTCGGTTGCCCCTCGCATTATAATATTATATAAGCCGTTTTCTTCAAGAATTCGGGTCTCAAATTGTGACCTTTATTAGATGCTATCGACTAGGCCGCAGTTTAACATTTTATCGAATCAAGTCACGCAACAGCCGCACCGATATTTTGTTTAGGACATTCGCTAATAAAAATAATAAAAATTGGCCTTTATGTAACAGGCGCTTTTCGTTTTCAATTCAATTACTGGACAAAATTTCAAACATTTTTGAGCTCCTTAGCGTTATTATTAACTTGCCCATATCGGATGCAGGAATTTGTATAGAACACGGCGTTTTTGTATCGCAATATAGTTAATTATTTTATAAAAACAATTTTAAAGCTGCGCAAGAACCATTTTTTCGTATAATTATGGGTGAATTTCACTTTTTTCGCATAAGTCAAAATACCATTTTCATGATATATTTAAACGAATTTTGCTTTATACTCGTACGTTTGCTATTTTATATCAAAGTACCAAAATAACCTTAAAAAAGTTCTTTCCTTGGAAAATTATTATTAAAGAGCTATAAAGAGAGAAGGGAATATTATAATGGTGAATAATATACGGAATATGAACATAAATTCCAATTTATAAATATATATTATATCATCTTAACTATTTTTTAGCTGCTCCATAATTTAAAAAATCAAGATTAAATACATTTTAATAACGCAGCATTAAAAAATAAAATTTCTTTCGGTATTTAAAAACGTTGGAAGAAAAAGTTACAATTCTTCTTGACTGTCGGATTTATTAGAGTGTTTTTATAAGTTGAGATTTATTTTAAAATATATACGGAAAATTCTTATATCTATACTATTATTTTACCGGTCTAGCGATAATGTTTTTTCGAACCCTAAATAAGTAAAAACAACTTAACCTTTTCAATATTATTAAAAATGTACTAAGAATGAGATTCAAGGGTCAACCTGGCCTTCCATCTTGTGGACAATCTCCCAGTAAGACGATTACCACGTAGGACTTTCCATTCCTGCAATTTATTTATTTTTACGGAACATTTATACGTTTTTGATATTTCTTAATAAAATACGACAAAAATACTTAAAAAAAAAAATTTACTTACCATTTTTGATATCGTAAGTGAAAAGAGTAGCAATGAAAAACTATTCCAAAGAATGAATCTATTTTTTCCACAAACAAGTCTTTCTTCTTCAATAGTAAAATGTATAATGACTTTGCGTCGTAAGTATCGAGTTGTCAGTGAAAGAATAAATTAAATTTTCTGTAATGGAAAATCACTTTTCAAAGCAGGTTCACTATTTGTCAATATATTCTTGTAAATAAAAAACGTCTATAAATTTATAATTGTATGTAATATTGCGTCGATGCTTTTTGTTTTCATTGCTTCAATTTCAGGTTTCTCATGCGAGTAAATTTTAATGGAATGCTTTTTTATCGGAAATTGACAAGTTTCACGACCGTTTTACTGGCATCTCTCATATCCGCTTTTTATATTCTACAAAGTGCTTTGCGGAGCACCTGCAACATCCTTACGATGACCAGTACTCTGCGGAGCATCGATTAAAAACCTTCGTACCTTATCTTTCTTTACTTATCTTTTAACATGTTTTAAGTAAATAATTGTACAAATATTCAAGATCCGTTGATGAATTATTTAGTGATTTTTGCATCACAGTGGTGTTGTAAAAGGCAGCAGTAATATGTACAAATATACTAATTTTCACATTATTTTTTATGTTTTTCTTATTCATACAAAAATATATATGAATTAATACAAAGTACACAATTATTTTCTTATGGTGCAATTTTTTATCGCATTTTTTATGCGTTTATAAGAAATCGCGTTTTTTTAATGGGTTAAAATAATTAAATTATTTTCATTAGCGATAGGTACGTGTCTGCGGATCGACACAACGTTGACAAGGCGTACATTCGTACGTAACTAATTATACAATTACGTGAAAATGTTTTCGCTGGAATAACGCAGACTACCATTACTAGACATGCAACGCTACTTAATTATGTAAATATAAAATAACACGTGAATAAAAGCACGCATCTAGAAGGTATTAACTGTATAATAAAAGATGTTCTAGTGACATATGGAATACTAGAAATAATAACATTGTATTGGTTAATGCGTTTTTGAAGACAATGTCTTATTTTTCTGACCGCTGCGTGCTATCAATGTATTCGTATATGTTAATCACTTTTTATGGAATTAATGAAAATATATATAAACCTGAGTACACAATTCGTAATGATATTTCGCCTGCTTTATCATAAGTTACTTTATGTACTCGTAACTATTGTGTAAGTAGATAAATAGATTTGCTAACAACAAATACACTTTATGTAAATGGTATCCAGTATGAGCCATTTTTATATTAAAAATATATGTCTTTAATCAATATCAAGTGAAACAATCATTTTATGCAAAAATATATACAATACATCAAAATTAAAATAATCCTTAGTAACGATAAACGACGCCTCTTAAGGTTTAACAAGATAAAGCTTTTTGTTAAGCCATGCTTTGAAAGAAGTCTTTAATACGAAGCGATTTCCTCGGACCGAGGAACAAAAAAGAAGCATGCATTATTCATTCGGCTATCTTGCAAAATAATTAAAATAATAACAAGCGAGAAGTATGAAATTTACCGAGGAGTTTTTCTTTTGTGTATGTATAATTTTTCTGGCCGGCGGTTTGCATAATGCCTGGGTATGATTGATGGAGACCCCTCTACTATTGTGAGTACAGCCTTCCCAAGCCTACTCCGACTTATACAGGTATTTTAATATCAAGGCATTCGGTAAATTCGGGTCAAGGTGCCTTTACCCCTCAGTACGTGCGATCCGCACTGAGCCGTTTTATTCCAGACTTTGAATACCACACTTTTAATACCAGAATTTGAATATTTCCGAGTGCCTCAGCGGAAGTGCGGCCCGGTTAATATCAAAGAATTTCGGAGAGGAATTTGAAATTCCTTCCTTTGGGCCCCGTAATTGGGTTTTTCGGAATTCCGAACACTTTTCGAAAGTAAATTCCACCGAAGCACCATCGGCGTCAGGAATAACGCCCCTTGCATTGTTTCAGCGTGCATGTTTATATATATTGTAAAAAAAAATATTCCTAAAAATTACAAAGTAATAGGTTTTTTATGCACCTGAAATTCACACCTGTTTTCCTGAAATACGATTTTATATGTAAGCCTAAAATTTTCACTTAAAAGAAGATACACAGAAACACTAATAAACCCAGTCGTTTTTGCTTCTACGTGTGTGTTTTATTCTTATACTACCTTCCTCTTTCACATTTAACGAACGTGAAACTTTGTAAGTGTACAAAAGTTAATCTTGATATGCAAAAAAATATTAACTTACTACCCAACTAACCAAATATTTTAACTTTCTTAATCGCCTTATTTATTTGTTATCTTAACAGCTGAACATTTATGTGAGCACGTTTTTAAATAAAAAAAATCTATCAATAATCCGCATTAAAAAGAGAAAAAAGTTTTAATTTAATAAAAACAATTATAATTGAAACTGAACTTCACAATTCTGATGTTCACCATTATTATTAATTGGATAAAAAATATGTCAAAAATTAAGAATTCATTTAATTCATTTATGTCTACCTTTTTTAATACAAATACTCAAATATTGCAATGTTTTTTGCAGAAAAATATTAAAATGACTATAAAAAAAAAAACTATTTGTTACAATTTTTTAAAACATCTTAGACTTCCGTATTTACAGCAAGTATTCGAGGACATGAATTGTAGCGCTTATGCTGAGCTGAAAAGGTTTTGCGGAGGACCGAGAGTAATGGAGATCGAGATGCAAGATTCTGTTGCTGCAAACCAATCCACCGGATTGATACTACGAAGAAGAAGACTTCCGAATGAGCAAGATATTTCAGACAATAAATATTTAATTTAGTCCCTTATAATTTCTCCTATTATTGTTTCTGTTTTGTTTCATAAAAGTTTATTTATGCCATACGTATTCACATGACCAGATTATAATCATCTACGGCATACAATCGAATTGAAGATCAATTAACCGCAATTAACTTTAAGCAAATGATTATCTTAGCAAACTGACTAGTTGCAAATAACATAGTAAAAATCATTTTCGTTGATTATTTAAAATTTCGTTTAAATCGATAAATTGTTAGATCTTCAAAGTTCAAAAAAATATTACTTAAGGCCAAATAAAATTATAAAAAAAATCTTTTTTATTCTTTCCTCCCATATGGGTGTCCTGAGAATATATATGGTTCCCACCAACCTCTAGAGTGAACGCACAGGGGAAGAGGCAGTACTTTTTATTTAAAAATAAAATCTACATGTTAATATACAAACTGAACGTGAATTGGACCAAAAATAATAATTTTCTACGGAATACCACATTAACGCCATCTTACAAAATCTTTTCAAAACGAAAACCAACGAGAAACCTACTAAACATACGGTATGAAAATGGCTTTGGTTGCTTTTGTGGTGTCTGAGAATAAAGATCATGAACAAACACAAAGTTTACATATGTATTTTTGTAAGCACATACAGGAGAATACCGACAGATGGTGATATTAATTCTGAAGTCTCATCTATGGAATTCTATGACGCTTGCCATGATGCATATGGCTAAACGCTAGATAGACTACAGCCCGAGATTAAAAGCATCATCTTTATTATTCCAGGAATTTACTATGAATGGGTGGTCTTCACGGGACGACTTTCATCTACGACCAATTTTAGTTAATAGGCTATCGACTGGCATTTTACAGACGAGGGATCAAATTCACACCAACCGCGGTATTTTAGAGCTCAGAAATCTATTAATAATCCTTTTTTTATTCTCCGTCGGAGATCAAACCCACGACATTTGGCTTGCAAAGCAAACACTTTGACCATTGAGCTATACCCGCCAGCCGATATATTAAGAAGATGTCATATTTTTATTGTATTTAATATAATCTTTTATATTGTCTCTTCATAACAATATGTTAAAAATCAATAAAACCATTTCCTTCAGTTGGGGAAGCCTCGTATTGGAGTTTGCCATGGAGATATCAATAACGCTCGTAAAAAATAATCTGACACCAACTCACAACTAAATCACAACTAAATCTTGTTGCGTGACTGTGGAGACCTGCAGACCGCCTCACACCCAAGATGCTGCTCCATTTGCCCAACAAGCTGCACATCTCAGGACCTAATGCTGGGGCAACACACGAGCTATCGATGTTGCCAGATACTGGGAAAAAATAATTTGACGTCGCTGACACGAAGAAGAAGAAGAAGACAACTAAATCATCAATCCTGAAGAAGACCCTTGCAATGGCGGTCGAAATATTGGTTAAAAGTAATTCGCCATACATGGCCAAACCTTTGTGGCTTTTGCCAAAAAAAACATTGTGGCTTTTGACACAGTGTTTTTTCTTTTATTTTTATTTTGCATTTTTATTACCAACAAAAACTTAGAAAATAATTCATCGTCAATTAAATTATTAAAAGAAAAATTGAGAATTAAAAAAAACACTTAATTCATATGAAAGACACATACAATATTCATAATTATGTTAAATGCCTATAGATTATATAATTTAACATAAAATTTAATTTATCAACTAAATTATGTTTTTTTTATTAAATTCATCAAACTAATAATACAAACAGATTTTCAATTAAAAGTAAAAAAAGAAAAAAATGGTAAGTATCGGAATCGTCATATTTTAGACTATTTTCTTGTAACGATTAACTAATCAATCAATATTGTAGAAAAATAAAATGTATTTTTCAAAAAATAAAAAAAATACTGTTCTCAAATGTACTTCAACTCAATTTTGTACATTCAATTATACATACTTCATAGTGAAAATATTTCGGTATATAATGGTACGCTTAAGGAGTAAATGAAAAGTATCTTCATTCGTCGTCTCTGGTTTTCTTAGAAAAAAAGGGCCTGCAAAATATATCGCTGTCTATGTAATCCAACCTGGGCGGCTGAGTTATATCAGCTGTAGATTATGTTTCTCTGTGGAATGAAGAAAAATTTCAGCCTTATGTGTAGAAAGTATAATAATATCAATCAAAAGCCATCTCTTAAAAAGTATTATTCATACAGTACACACAGCTTTAATAAATGGTTAAACACTGATATCATACTTTTACAGAAGATCCGTCCCTATTTACATTTATTATTTACATTTATTACCACTTAAAAGTATAAATAATACAAAAAAGCGAAAAATATAGGATATTCGTAGAACACATGCCAGGTCAGTTTGTATTTACAAACTAAATATTTATCAAAAGTTACCTGACAAAGAAATACATTATATATTTGCAAATAAAAAATAAATAAATGCTTTAAAATCAATTATTTAAGTAATTATTTTTTCTACAGGCTTATAGTAATAATAAAATTATAATTACTTACATTATATTTGATGAATAAATGTCCTCGTAGGCGATGTCGATTATTAAAATACAACTAGCATCTATTATTAACACTTCAAATACTACCCATTCATTGAGCCCAAGAATAAAATTTTAGATACTAACAAATATAATTGGATACTAATGCCTATTAAGAAATGAAAACGAACGATTGTCGACTGAATTCAATCAATAAAATCCATCGAATTTGTAAAAATACACTCAATCTTAGAATCAAGTACGTAATTTAACAGGTTTTCTTTCTTTTCACACATTTTTTACAACTTTACTTAAACATCAGTAGTATTTGAGATATAATTAGTCTTTTGGGTGTATTTTTTCACAATATCAGCGTATTTTTACACTGTAATCTGAAACCAAATGTCACAGTCTTTAGATATTTCAGATGTGTGTTGAATGCTACAGAGTTTTCACTGAAAAACTGGCCTGACGCCTTCCCTCTACGGCAGCGAACGTAGAACTGGCGTAGAGACGCCGAGCGCGATCGTAGCGATCTCCGAAAGGTACCGGAAATAGCCGAGTTTGATATCGCAGCCACCCAAAGCTCTGACGTAACTCCAGCGGGTCTTCCGGTCGTGACAACTTTTGGAAACTGTTTTTTCGTCGTGCTTTATGCGATGTTTGTGTTTGGAAATAGGTTATAAAGTCTGGCACAAAAGAGCCGCTATCCATTTTGTCAATATAGAGGTCAGCAATATGAAAAGATCTTTTGTAAAACATAATAAAAATATATCATTTTTAAAGCATTTTTTGCTTATCAAAATTTTAAACATTGATTATAAAATAACATTACTGTATTGGACAAAGTAAATTTTCATATCGGTAAGTAATTTTAACTACATTTAATTCGATGAATATATAAATACCACGTATTTCATTAAGAATAATGATCATTAAGATATGAATTAATTTTTTTTAATATTGGAACTAGAAATACTCATATCATCTTTTATTTTCACAAAGTTATGTTAGTAAGTTGTAAAACATATAATTTATATTATTTATTTTGTATTATATTTATAGGAGCAAGCCATTTTAATAATATTATCTCCACATAACCAATATGGGGAGATAATATATATTTACTACAAATTGCTACCTTGTTCACTTGGAAACATACATGGTTCCCGTATACATCCAGACAAGTATTTGGAAACTTAGTATTTGATATAATAGCAGCTAGATTATTTGAGGCATTTTTTTGGCGATGCGTTTATCGGATTTTGTAAAGAGATCGGATGACTAGCCCGACACTTTTGAAGAGCGGTTCAACCTAATAGTTAAACACATCATACATGTATCATAACACTGGCTTATGTTCGTAACAGAACCATAATAATAATATTATAAGATAATAACTAATGTAAAACTGTACTTCATTAGACTTTGCTGTTATAAATATCACTGAAACACTACACTTTTAAAAAGAATGGATATAACCAAATGCCCAAATATTCCTTGAATACTACAGAATGTCTTTGAAAACATTATTTTTTATGTACTTCGTTGAGCGAGGGGCATAGATAACTTGGTTCGAGATATAAATAATTGTCGGATGACGAAACTGAGTAGCGAAAATTTTAGTAACAAATATTTGCTCAAACCAGAGATTGGATATATAAGTGAAGTTATTTGTTTTAAATTATAAAGTTAATGCCGAAAATTATGTATTTTTTCGTTACGATTATATTGCATGTCGAAGTCCATCTACAAATAACGTGGTCAATTAACAATAAGTATCATTTCTTCGCGGTTCACAGCATCTCCCATTTAAATGCAGCCAAATTTCGAAATTTCAATTCCGATTCCACCAGATTACAGCCGCTCGCGACCGAATTCCAGTGAAACTGGAATCATAGTCTGCCCATAAATTTGAAGAAATGGGCACTTAATGCTTAGGGATGAAATGAGTCGATAGCCAGGAACGGAGATATATTAATGTATGTGCGGTTCTAGGAGCTGCAGCCCCATTTAGTGCATCACCTAATGCGAATTTGATTTGTCGTAAAATTAAATAGTTCATTGCTTGGATAACGATATCAAAAATTAAATCAAATAAATTTATTTTCACTTTAACAAATAAATTAGTTCATTCTCATCTTTAAAAATTTCATTAATTGTAGAACAAAATGAATAATATTTTTTGATACATAATACATTCGAAAATGGATAATATTTTCACAACCGCAATGAATTTTCAATACAAAAAAATATTTTATTTTTATACTTTTAGCAGACATTTTGAGATTCTTATATCTCAAAATTGAATAATAAAATACCAAATGTATTCCTATTTAGATTCTAAGGAATTTCAGTGCGACCTTTCTCTTTCAAAAGTATGACATACTGCCTCTTTTATCTCTTCAGTCTTATACTCCACCGTGTCACACATAAAAAAGGTAATGTATGACGTAATACTTAATAAAACATGTTGCTACTTATTACAAAGGGTACTTTTTATACGCTTTTATTACAAACCCGAGTGAAAATTTAATGTCCTTGTATTCACATTAGTACTTTTCTTTTTTATTCATTTTTTATCTCATTTTATCATTTACTTTTTGCATGTTGACTTTAGAGTACTTGTAATGGACAAATTTTATATATGAATCATTTTATTGTTATTCTTTCATACCCATTCTTTACATATATCTATCACAAACTTTCGCCCTAACGTTCTTTGTAGACTAAATTATATTCATAGTTCACAAAAGCCTTACAATACAGTGATATACCTGGAAAACGGCTGCTTTATTTAGTGCGTTCTTGGGGCATCATAATAATATATACCATTCAAGCCCACTGTTGTCAAGTGAAGAAAAGAAATCAGGTGATTTTGATCTATCACGTCATCATTCTTCACAAAGTCAAGCCATCACACCTCCAATATCATTCGACGTAGGTATCTAAACTCAAAACTCAGTTTTCTAATACCTGATTTAATATCACACATCTTCGGGTACGCTTATGAAATTGTGATAGTTCTAGGTATATTTTTATATGCCGGGTTAATGAGATCAGTTTTTTTTCATGCAAGTTTGCATCATATATCTGAAACAAATTTATTCTTGATATATTTTACTTGATTCAGATAAAAAAAAATGCTTCGTTATCACATACAAAATTATTCCCGTGAGTGGTTTCGTGGTACAAGGTAGGGGTAATTAATCATGTAATTAACAAACACATTTTTTATCTTACATAAAACATATTATTCTGTTACATAAAGTAACTTGGAAAACATGATTTTTTGGTTTGTTTCCATTTTCATACAATAAATATTTATATATACTAGTATATTATTATTTACAAAAAGTATATCAATATGTACTTGCAATTAATTATACTTAGATTTTTTTATTTCTGCATTTAAATTGCAAGTCTTAGGTTTTTTTCTGTTATTAAAGTACTGTTTAAAAATATACTTATTTTGTATGTTTACACATATAGGAGAATACCGACAGACGGTGAAAAAGAAATCTCATATGAAGATTCTATAACGCTTGCCATTTTGTAGGCTTTGCCAAGTACTGCATGTATGTGGTGTGTTCCACCAACGATATCGATCGACATTCACTCATCTTCAATTTAACGGGAACTCACTATAAAATGAGAGTAGATCTATGACCAGTTTTTATCAATAAATAATGAGTGACATCACTTAGCCTTTAGAGATAACAGATCAAATTTACACCAAAAGAGGGTAACATGATTATCTTTTTACTAAACTACGTTATTTCTGACTATTCTAAGGTATCCTTAATATTCTTCTCTTTAACTGAATAACATAAGCTTTTATAATTAAATATTTAATTAAATTTACTCCTAAAAATTAAGAGGTATAACAATTTGAAGTTACTTATTGCGAGTCACGGATAATAGAGTACACGTACGGTGGATAAATCAGGCTTTCACTGTGGCAAGAAAAATATCGGAAAAACGATACGGAGAGCTTTTTTATTCAGAAGCGAGCTTTTTCAGCGACACGTGACTGTTAGCACACCGAAATGTATAACAAAGCTCGAGATGATCGAACGGCAATAGGCAGCGAAACGTCACTCATCCCTTGTGCCTGGAGGAGCCTTGCAAATCCGTAGGCGAATTCAAGTGTACTGAAAGCTCTTCTGGAAAATTGCGCGATTTAAAGGGATCTCTTGATCCACTTCCGGGACGTTCTTTCCTGAAAGAGTTTATCTTTTTTCCGTGTAAGCACGTGTAGGGGTTTTTGAATGAAATTTCATAAACATTCTCAAAAGATAATAATTTTTACGTAAACAAAGAAATGATTCGTCGAATTATCTTCTTTTCGTAGTGTCAATCCGGTGGATTGGTTTGCGGCAACAAAATCTTGCATCTCGAACTCCACTCTTTTCTATCCTCTGCAATCCTCTTTAGCTCAGCATAAGAGCTCCAACTTATGTCCTTGAACATTTGCTGCAAATACTCCCGACTAGGGCACCCTCTGCAGTTTCTACCCACGGCCATCCCTTTCACAGTGAGAAGGCCATCGTGGCGCACGATGTGACCGATTCATCGGGCGCACCTCTATGAGATGGTTCTTATTAGGTGCCTTTCTTCTTAGATTATGCTGAGAACCTGATTGCTCTCGAATTATCATTTGAGTCATTATGATGTTAGTTTATTTGTTGAACTATGAATATATATTTGAGCATTATATTCTTATAATACGTTGTTTTATAATCAACAATGCACAAAATAGAATCATTAAATACTAATCAATCAATAATCAAATTCAATTGTATCCATAAATGAAGTAATCTAAAAGTAAATCAGTATGTTTGATATAATTCGAGTGTCTGTTCGACTTAAATTGTCCTTTTTGTTTCATATTTAAGTATGAACTTTTATTAAACTCAACGGTGAAACTTATACTTTACTGATATCCTCCTCTCGGTATTGGACATCGAATTACTGGGTGACAGGATGCAGGATCAGATTAATAATACAAAGCACTTGTTTTCGATGCACAATTCACGTTTATTATACAGATTTGATTTCTACGCCCGACCGGTCCGACATTTCGCCGGCCGGGGCGTGAGTCCATTAAAAATTGCCGAGCACTGTGACATGCCTCACTGCCAATGATCGCGGCAAAAAATCGAATTAAAGGTGACAGTTGCACCAACATGAAATGGACCAACTTTCAAAACAAATAAAATAGCGTATGTAAGCTCCTGCGTAATATTCTATAATTAAAACTAACATTATAAGATGTGCATGTCAGGCGAGCGAACAAAAATAAGACACAAAAGATCGTTTTTCGAGGCTTTAAGGCATCAGCTTAAAGAATTTATATCAAGCTGATATCAATACTTATACGAGTACATAAACAAATATTTTTCATACATTATGATCAATACGTCATAGTTAAATATATGTATAATCAATTTTAATATATTTCTTATTATAGCTATGCATATTCACTTGTTTACTTCTCAATTTCCCATTAGGAATTGATTGAGTCAAGGTTAAGCTGCCGAATTTAAATTTAATTATTTGTATAGCTTCCGTTTGAAAAAATATCTTAAATAAAATATAAGAAAAGATAGAGCGAAACCAAATTCATGAGGTTAAGCCGCAATGAGCAGCAGAAAATTAATATATCAATGCTAGCAGTACCCCTAAAAGATGCAAAAGAATTTGTATACCTTGGAAGTACGATCACCTGGGATGGCAGAACAAAAAGAGAAGTCAACAGTCGAATACATCAAGCAAGGCTAGCTTTCAATAAAAAAGCAAAAATTCTTGAGTCAAAGTATATTTCTTTAGGGCTCCGCAAGCAACTTGCCAAATCACTTGTTTGGAGCATCTTAATGTACGGCTGTGAGACATGGTGCTTATCTGAAAGTGATAAAAAAAAGACTAGAGGCCTTTGATATGTGGTCGTACAGAAGAATTCTCGGAATTTCCTGGAGAGACCACGTCACGAACAATGAGGTTCTCAGGATAATCAAGGAAGATAGGCAACTTATAAGAACCATCTCAGAAAGGCGAGCCCGATGGATTGGTCACATCATGCGCCACGATGGTCTTCTTCACGATATAGTGGAGGGGATGGTTGAGGGTAGAAACTGTAGAGGGCGCCCTAGACGGGAGTATTATCAGCAAGTATTCGAGGACATGAATTGTAGCGCTTATGCTGAGCGGAAAAGGGTTGCGAGGGACCGAGAGGAATGGAGATCGAGATGCAAGATTCTGTTGCTGCAAACCAATCCACCGGATTGATACTACGAAGAAGAAGAGCGATAAAGAAGTTTCCACTGCATTTTTGAAGCTAGAAAGTCATAAGGCTTAAAGGTAGGCAAAGAAATAATGGCGTGAATGAATGAGACAAACCGATTTAAGTCATGCTTAGCGTGAGAGAACAGCTTACGGTGGCGAGCTATTATACGTTTTGTCTACAGCTCGTGTTCTTATCCTCTTATATGGCATTGATGACGCGCATGAAAGAGACAGAGTATCTTGTCTCACATGAAAAGTGAAAGAGACAGCTTATGGTGGCGAGCTACTGTATATTTTTTTAGTGGCCTGTGGACGCAGAAATTCTGCCGTATGAATGCCGCAGCCTTGTATGCCACTCAAGAAAGAGACCAAGTATCGTGACTCATATGAAACGTGAAAGAGACAGCGCACGGTGGCGAGCTACTGTATGTTTTGTCAGTGGCCCATGTTCGCACTAATCCTACCGTATGAACGCCGCGGCCTGTCTAATCCTCTTATCAGCCGCCGGGCGCGCAGGTAGGAGGGACATTAATGACGTGCGCCCGCCACTCTCCCTCCCCGCCCCGCCTTCAGCGTATCCATTTACAACAGACGTCCCAAACCATTTAAATTTAGTATGCTCGCATGATATGAATACTAGGTACCGAAATATCCAAGTATAAGCAGTATCTTAGAACAAAGACATTCCATCAGTTCACTAAGCCTTTTTAATGCTCCTATCACGGACACTGCATTTGCTAACATGAACAAAAAATATCCTTTTTATACATATTCACCTTTCTTATTTAAATTTTATTATAACATTAAGGTTATCGACTTACAATACTTGGTGTAACTGCATAATTATAATTTCAAATTAATTTAAATTAAAAATTAACAAATTGAAAATATTTATTACTTAAATATACATATACTATACATAAAATTCTTTTTTCAACGCGTCAATCCAAGCACAAAAATAACGGCAGAAGCGGGATGCGAACCGCGGACCTTGGAAACCAACTATGCCCAGGTAACATAATGATATAAATACTAGTTTCAACGCAAGTCAGTCTAGGCAGGGCAATGGCGCAGTTCGCCGAGCGGTATGAATACCTGGGCATAGTTGGTTTCCAAGGTCCGCGGTTCGCATCCCGCTTCTGCCGTTATTTTTGTGCTTGGATTGACGCGTTGAAAAAAGAATTTTATGTATAGTATATGTATATTTAAGTAATAATAATATTGTAATATAGTCAATGATCTATAAAAGTAGATTAGAATATTGAAATAATAAAATAATATTCTAATAAAAATTAAAAAATTCATATGAAAATATTTAGTTTAGATTCACATTTGTTTTAAACGATTACACGTTTCGGCCTCCATGGAGACCATCTTCAAATAATGGTTAAATTATAAACAGGCAATTGCTTAAATAGGAATGTATAAGTTTTAGTTCTTACGTTAGTACACACATATTTACAGATTTTACTTTAAACTCATAAATAATATTATAAATCACTCTTAATTTTACACATTAAACAGTTATTTCACTCATTGTAAAGAGAATATAAAATTTAGCTACAATTAACATTTTAAATATTTCTGTTAGATATAGAACTTCATGCTTTGGGGTCTTAACTAATTTAATATTGTTGTGTGACTTACACACCATCATTACTTGCAGCTTCAGCAAGAAACCTTTACTTGCCGACTTTTTATATGCTCCATATCAAATACAGATTAAAAGTATTGAATGAACGACTGTAATAAAAATAAAGTGACAAACCTGTTTTTGACTGTAAATCGATAAATCCGGTTGGCCGTCTATGGTCTGCGGTGTAAAACTGCTGTCAAGGCTTATTTCCCGCAAATCGCTATTACGTACAATAATACATCAAAGGAATTTCGCCTCGTTATCCGTTTGGGCCATACTCCCGTGGAGGTGGACAAATCTAACACAATATTATGACGTACGTGACCATTCCTTCTTTTAAAACCTGCAAGTATATATATATCATACTAGTATAACAAACATGAAGAGATTTTTCATTTGGACGGTGAAATATTTTCAATTCTTTATTTAAACTCTTTTTTCAACGAACGATTAAAATGATCAAATGATTGAATTTATATTTATTTTTTTTTCTATATGGATCGCATAAATAATTTCATCCATTTTGCACACTTTTCAGTTTTTGCTTGTAAATATTGTGAAAAGATAAAAATAATATTACAACTTAGTTACATTTTCAGAATTTATTTAAAAGTAGTTTGTTTGTATTATATTCATATATTTCATTTCAGTTATTTTTAAGTATGACACACATAAGTTAAATTTAGTGTACAGTTGATAGAGCCACAGTAAACTTTTATTTTTATTTTCTATGTATATATCTAATATGGCGATAATTTGAGGTGACCATATCACCTTAAATATTCGCCACTCAGTTTCTTAAGTTGTCATTGGCCATGCCTAATCTCTGCGCTCGAATATACTTCTGGAATCACATTGTTTCTAGCAACCTTAAGATCAGAAGCCCGTGGAAATAGATGGAAGCTGTAGTATCAAAGGCTTTGAGAAATTATACCAGGGACAGTATCACGTTGTAAGACATCATCAAAAATAAGCAACTGACATCAGCACGATGTAGCCCTTGCTAACTGGTACCAAAAACCTCGATAAACCACTCGACTGGCCACATTGGGGCTAGTTACATAGTTTTGCCACTGGCGACGCTGGTGACCGAGCACGGGCCGCGGAAGTGCGGATGGCCGGTAGTTTGTCCCTACCCTTTGGCTTGGTAAGGTCGCATGGCGGCCACGCGGCATGTCAACCCGCGTGGTCGAAAGCTTGTAATGTTTTTTAAGTAAATATAAATCTGTGCTTCTAAAAAAATGTTGGCCTGCTGTCCTGCTCCTCATCCTGCCTTCCGCGACGTAATAACGCCCCTCTCTTTTGAAAGAGGAGGATGTTACAACGTTGTACGTGGACCAACATAAAATATTTAAATGTATATCTTTCGATTTTATAAATTAATTTTCGCAGTGTTATTACAAAAACGATTCAATTAATATGAATCTGGTGTGATATTTAATGGATCTTATTTAATAGCTTTTGCACATACAATTCCAAAATCGCGCTCCAATAAGAGACTGTTGTAATTTCGAAGTAATTCGCACGCACCGCATAAAACATAAATTCCAATTAATTCGACGGTTTATTTGTCCACAATTATTTTCTCCCGATGCCCATTAAATACCAGCGATGTTATTTATCAATTTACATTAATTAACTACCCAGGCAAATACTCGGCGGTTACATTACGAGTATATTACGAATCCGAAATTTAATTATTACGCCATGTGGCAAGTTATTGTGATTAATGTATAGTGTGTTTTTTTAAGTGCATGAGAAGTTTCAAAGGTTGTTGTCTAGCATTCATATTTTAGTGGTTATCGATTAATTACCCATTTTTATTTTCAGGCGTAATTTGAGCATCTTAAGAATAAACCATGCATTGATATTTATCATTGTACATGCCAAAAATCTAATAGTCTATTATTATGTAAGTTGCAGGAAAAAAAATTAAGAGTTAAATTCGGAATACTAATTTGTATGTAAAAACATGCACGAGAATACTGACAGACAATTGTAAAAAAGTTTTATTTGTGGATACTATGTCTCTTCTATTTTTTGAAAAGTTTTTTTGCTGTGTGTAAAAAGTTATTCCACTTATGAAGTACAACTTTTCATTTGTAGAATAATATTTGTGAAATAATCCATTACGAACATACCTGAAATCTATAAAAAAAACGGTGGACATTTACATTTTTTGTATGATATCAAAATCAAATATGATTTAATTACTTATTAATGTTTAAAACTTATGAATAATTATGCTTTTTATTTACTATCTTTTATCAATTTTAAACGTATATGATTGCTTATGTATTTCTTAATGTTCCATTACAATATAATTTGTAGCCTGAAATGCTCCCTCAGATATCCATCCAGTGCACACTAGGGAGCTGTACTGCTGCTAGGGGAAGCATAGTCTAGTAGTAAATAGACTAATCTTCATTAGATGCACCCTCCTTAGCGGACAGAGGTCGCCTTTGACCCTAATTGAGCCACAGTGCAGGTCCACAAGCAAGGATTTGAACATCATCGTGAAGAGGTCCAAGAAATCTTATTGGATTCACCGTAATTAAGCGATGCCCGCAAATGTTAAGCTTTCGTGATTTCAAAAAATGTTACATATTTATTTTGATTATTCTCTTATTATACCGTATTTAATAAATCAATTGGAATAGTTATCACGATATACACTTTTACGAGTGTGTATTTAATATAACTATTTATTTCCAGTTGTTAATTAAATAAGTGGATTCTAAAACAAGAGTATGTCACAGCAACTTGACGTTTAAATAAAGCTGTATAAATTGATTACTCCAGAATACACTAAGAACAAAATAACCGCTTACTCATAATTGTAACAAATTACAAATTTATTATATTTCATGCTAAATGAAACATTCTCAACTATCTTGTTACAATAAAACAACCAACACGTCACGGTATTTACGTACAATTTCTCTTTTTTAAATCTGTTCCATAACTATAAGTATATTGTTGCTACAAATAGCCGTAACACATTTCAGTCAGCTGTAAACGCATCGCCTTGAGTTCTGCTGATTACTTATTTAATTATACATGTTTATATGTATAAAGTTTATATATTTATATAAACATAGGATTCTGTATATTTCTATTTAAAGTATTCATAACCTATCTACCACGTTGTTTTGTGCCAGCTCAGAGATTGGTTTAGACACAACAATATAAAACTAGTAGAAGAAAATAAATCAAAACTGCAATTTTATCAATTTTGTGAGCTTATTATCTCAGAGATAAGTCTCCTGATATAAAAATCATATTTATATATGAACTAAGACATTCTAAGTGACGCAACAATGGCTATATACTCTTTTTTAGCAGTGTCTTTAGAGTGAATCACATTCGTACATTCACATTAAAGGTATTTGTATATTTAGTAAAACAAACCGACTTATCCTAAACCGTTTTATCAAATATATGGATTTTTTTTTTCAACCGAAAATGTTATTGTATAATTATATTAACAAAAAAGTAGAATTTTTTTTTCAAACACGTTATTCGAATGTTTATTTGCAGATGATGTTTCTTGAATATGTTAAGTATTCTTATGGAATTGTATACATAATAGCGCTCTTGAAAAAAGGACCCTTTCAATGGACCCAATGTCCCTGTAGAACCGATACACTCTCTTAACTATAACGAAAAGGGTATACTTGTTTTTATTAAGAGGCGAATAACCAAAGCACATACTTTGATACTTGTAAAAAGGTTCCAGTGGGTCAGTCGACATAAAGAGTATTTTCAGGTCGATATTCGTATGCGTATAAAAATCACAAACATAATTTGGTAATGATATGGCAGAAGGGACCATCCGACAATATCGAGAATACTTAGAAAAATCCAAAAAAATCTTTCAATATGATCTAGTAACCAAATACGAATATTTGAGTGATAAAACAAAGTTTTTTTTTGTATAAACTAATGAGGTGTCATAGGTTTGACGAACAATATAAAAATATTTATTTAGATTAATGTATTTGACATTATTAAGCAATTGGGCCATTTTTGTCCATATCCGTTCTCTATGTGGAACATATGGTCACCACAAATTTCCGCCACTTAGTTCTGTCAGCTACCACTATCCATTCCTGGTTTTCGGACATATCTACTCCTGAAGGTCCACTTGGGAACAAATATGGAAAAAAAATAAGGAATATATTACACTAAAATAACACTTACTAGAGACGCGTTGTTAGTTTACCAATTCTTGGAACAAATTGTAAGTTATTTGGTTCTCTTGATTGGCCTAATTGACTTCTCTCTTTACTTTCAATAAGATGAACACCAATATATAATTAATACGAAGAAGCATCAAGTGGGAAGGCAATACTAAGAAATACTTATTTCATATAACACATACTGCGAAGCGAATTGTGTAATCTTATAAAATCTGGATTCCTCCATACATAGATCTATACAATACGTGTGCTAACTGCTCAGTATAAAAAATAAATTTTTTAGATATTCAAATGAAGAGTAAAATTCTTTTTGTATTTTAAGGACTGAACAACACTTTACAATTTGCACTTTCGGCTTTATAGTACAACTTTAAAACATTCATACACTATTCTTTAAGGTGAAAACATATTATTGAAACTTTTATTGATCAGCTTAAGTAACTTTTATTTTCATAAGCTTGTATTAATTTACAAAATATGAAATTTAATTAGCAGTCAGCGAGATTTTTTGCTCAATACTCACAAATTGATACAATTTTTAACATTACTTTGTAAGTGCAAAATATATTTGCTTGTTTTTAATTATTTCCAGGAAAGCAAATATGACTCAAAAACATACAGATAACAAGACATAATCAGTGACTTACAATATAAGTAGAGTATATCTGTATTGAACTGTATTTCGTTTACGGAGTTAGATCATAGATTGTAAATTTTCCGAATTTCCGCATCAAGGATACGGCAGATGCTGCAATATAATAGCGATAGTCAAACAAGTCTACTCGTGGACCAGCTGACTCAGCGAGACTGTTTGTTCCAAGAGATGCGGCTCGGAGCTCATAGACCAGCAAGACTATTGTGTCCTCTGGGCACAGAGCAATGGATATATCAAAGACGTTGACCCAACCAAAATCTGGTACTTTTTTATTATGCATACAATAATACCAGATTTTTTTAGCCACTTAAAATAGATTTAGTTTTTGTGAATGAGTGATTAGAATGAACAGCGAAGACTTCTGAAATCACAATCAAGAATTAATAATCATAGTCATTATCAAGCTGTGGCAACAAAGCAATGATCCTTTTATCAGCCTACACTAGTCGTGCAATACTAGAAACAAATATTTCGCTTAACTTTTTGAACACATTTTAAGCGAGGTCTTTTAATTCTCACGATTACGCACCATTGTTGAGAGCTCTTTCTTTTTTCTTGTAACTTATCTTTTCTTATTCATTTAACTTCAATCTCCATCACTCAGCCTAAATCTATTAAATACTAAAGATTGCCCAATTACAACAAGTAAAACATCAATTTTCACATTTATAAAACACTTAATATCCTTTTTTTAAATGGTGCAATGTCAGATCCTTGACGTCTTCCATATTGTTTCTCCATTTCAGAGGATCTCTAACAACCGATCCACTGAAGCAATTTGGCGGCACCCTGACTTGCGTATGTAAATGTGGCCGAATAGTTGCAAGTGCGCCAGTTTCGCGTGCTATTTGTGCAGCTGCCAAAAATAATGCGCATTCGATTTCTCTCTCTTATCTCTAGGTTCATTGCTTGGACTCTTGAATAGAACCAAAACATTTCTAGTCGCATCACTAAAAATCAATCATTTTTTCTTAACATTTGAAAACAGTAGAAAGATTTGTAAAGAGAAAAAAATACGACTGCGTTTTTTGCGATATCCCGAGCTTTACATACATTTGATTAATCGTTGTGCTATCGACAGGTAACTGAGAGTGGTGACTTGCAAAGTACTAGTTTCCCGTTTTGAAAAGACAAGTATATTTGAACTATATTTGCGACTCAAAGATGTACTTGGTCAAAACGAAAATCTGCCCTTACAGTACCTCTATTACAACCATTCATTTTACGGCTGCAATCACCAGTGGTCCGTGGTTCTCATGAAGTGTTAAGATTTAGTGTTTTCAATACTCATATCAATGCCGTATATCATTATAAGTTGTCACAACACTTGTAGCAATAGTTTTTTAATGCATTTTAAAATCAATCTGATAATTCATATTTTATCGAAATATTATATAATTTATCAACGATAAACAACTTCTATATAAAGGGCATTCCGACATATTCTTGAATACGGCTGTCACCTTTGGATTGGAGCCCGAAAATACCTTTTAAATTTAATTGACACAGTTCAAAGAAGAGAAATTCATTTGATAAACAATGACACTCTTACGTCTAACCTGCAAACAATGGAACACAGGCGTAAGATTGGTTCACTTAGTCTTTTCTACCGTTATTACCACGGTCGCTGCTCTTCGGAACTTAAAGAACTAATTCTTCCTGCACCCACTCACAGCCGACAAACTCGTCTTACACTTGCCGAACATACACGGCTAATATGTGTCGACTAAAAACTGGCAGTTCCTTCCTTAATGCCACCGGTAAGCTTTGGAATGCTCTCCCAGCGTCTGTGTTTTCTCCTTCCTAAAATCTGGATCACTTATAAAAAAAAAGATAAACATACACTTGCAATCTCCCTAACCCACACACAAAAACGAACACAACACACGTTTCCCGCATGCAGCGTCCAGCCTCCCTGGCTGAGCGTCATAGAGTGCACTGATCATGACCAACTGTGCTCTCCTACATGCGACTACATAAAATAAAACATATAGATGCTATAAAGTTGCGCGCTACTGTAACTCATGCAATTGTTATACAACCGATATAACTTTATCCCCGAGCTGTGCATTACCATAGATGTGCGATGTTTAGAAGCGAAATTGAAAAACAACCAATCCAACAGCAGTTTGCATCAGATTTATCCCGCAACTATTGGCGCGCCGCTGTGTATCTATCGCGAACAATGGGCGTCCGCTAAGTTACGTGTTTTAGTTGAAACTGTTGTACGTTATGCTACCAGTTTCACGATCAGATTGCCGCTAATTAAAGCATTAATAACTTTATCACGTATAGGTTTCGTTTCGGCGAGACAAAAGCTTTAAATTTTAAAACCGAACCATAACTTTCCAAAGTTCCGCGTGTGTCAGTTGAATATGCGTATCGACAAAACGTTCTAAATGGAATATTTTTTAATTAATATATTTTCCTATTTCACATTCTCACATACTTTTTTTAATATTTACTGGTAGCGTTTACTCGTAATCATCACCTTTATTGATTGCTTTAAAATTCAGATTAAGACACCATGTTCATCTCCTAAAGCTAGTGATATACAACTTTATGATATGGTTTCAACTTAAGAATAATTTCAAATATTCAAATAAATATTGTATCTCAAATACACAATTTATAACGTTTGATTTATTTTGAACGTGTAGCTGTTGACTATTTTATATCACTTTCAAGGCAAGACTACTTGTCAAGCGGGAAAACTGTCGTATATTAACATATTCAAACGGATTATTCCATAGGACGTATTTCAGTTTTTTTTCTATTCAAGAGAATTTTATGATAATAATTCTGCCTTTGTACATCAAATCTATGTGATAACTCATCACCTTAGAAGTTTGTATGCAATGGTTTATTTCGAAATATAATATATATTTCTTATTACATCTGATACATCAGTCAATTTTTACATACTGCGACATCTAAAATTTCGAAACTTGTTAAAAATGAGGTTAGCAATATGATTGATCGGCATTTAGAGCTCGTTGGTAAATAATAACTTCGTGCTTACTAAAAAGTGTCCGTAGTTTTAAATTAAAACATTCTCCAGAGTAAAGGTTTCTCTCTCTAGAGTAAATGCATTTGGTCATATAGTAGGTTTCTCAGTTGCATCGATGATATGCACTCATATATATTCGGTAAGTTATTGCATCTGTGGTACAACAAACACGTTAAGCTCGTGCCATTGTTGTTTATTATTTATACCAAACTGAAATTATAGTCAGCAATAAACTCGCACGATATCTCCAACAATATCCCCGAATTCTGGCCACTAAGCAAAACAAAACGTGGATATAATATGTCCAACTTGTGATCTATGCGTTCGATGGATAAACATTTCGTAAATAAACGGATAAGTACGTAATTAACTCTTGAAATAAAAATCTATGACGCTCAATCGAGTAGGCTTTTTTTTAAATATATGCATGCAGGATACCTCAACCAATTGA
The DNA here is from genome assembly GCA_022606575.1 of Glossosoma conforme. Lineage (NCBI taxonomy): Eukaryota > Metazoa > Arthropoda > Insecta > Trichoptera > Glossosomatidae > Glossosoma > Glossosoma conforme. The sequence continues at coordinate 2,000,190 of JAGTXR010000001.1, forward strand.
ATCAAGTGAGCTTAGTTTGAATGACTGGACATTTGCATACAGGATAAAAATATTAGCCTGTATTTCTTTGTTCAGTAACTTATTCAAGGTTTTAGCAGTGAATTAATTTAATTGTCAGAAAATTAATTTAATCGGCAGTAGACTAAATAAGTTTGAATTATCCACTGTGTCAGTATGAATGTGGGCAGTTTTAAATTAAATGCCAGTAATACATTCAAGTTTGGTAAAAAAAGAATGTAAGCTGAATGAATAATTAACTCATATAAAGAAAACCTAACCCGAACCTTGCATATTATTAATTACCATTCATTATTTATTTCCTGCCAATTTATTATTATTCTACTGTCGATTGATATTTTTCTACTGCCAAATTATTATTTTTTACTTAAAGCAGGAGAGATTGTAAGAGTATATTGATCTGTTTTTTGAAGTGATGCATATTATAAAAACAAGTACTAGAAGAGCATTGTAGATCTTGCCGGTAGTATTTAAGAAAGAGTTTTGGAAACCATTAACCATGTTTTGATCTTCAGAAAGTGCAAACGAGTTTTTTGACTGTGTGTTTGGATCATGAGAATAAATTATTTGAGTTTAGTAAAGCAGCTTTTAAACCTGAAATTATATCTCTTCATCAAAGCATATTTTTCACCAAAACCAAGAAGCTTCTTACAGTCGGTAACGGAACAGATGATAGCTGAGGCAACCTTGCGGCTGAACATGTGGAGAGAAGCGCAACTGAGGAAAATGCTTGTATTGCCCCGAAAGAGGACCTAGCCCCTGGACACGACCAGGGGTCCCTTAATAGGCTTCGGACTGGAGTAGGCAAGACAAAGACACAAATAAAAGCCTGGCAGTATTACAGTGGACCGACTGAATGTGACTGTGGCGTGGAGCAGACCCTGTCACACCTTCTGGAGTGTGCGCTGAGTCCGAGTAGCTGCACCCAGGAAGACCTGATGATGGCCGGGAGTATCGCCATTGACGTCGCCCACTTCTGGGCAGACAGGATATGATCCTGTTGTTTCCGACCCAATTATATATATGAAGACCTTGTAGTATTTTTTTGTATGTGATTTAGAGAATTGAAAACATCAAAATATATAATTATCTCTTTTGCAAAAAAATGTGCACACCTCCATGAAATATTCTAATCCATTAGATATTAATGACTTCATAGAAATTCAAAGCATGTCGTATTAAAACTAAACCCGCAAAAAAACCTCTACTGGTTTTTTTCGCATCAAAGTGGAATTTCATTATCTCAATTGCGAACCACTTGCTAAATTTCTCTCTCAGAAACATCTCATTCGTCTATTTATAAATCTCACAAAGGACAGCGTTTCCCTGGGCATTAAAAACTACCCAGAAAAGAGCGAAAAAAAAACTGCCGCAATTATAATATTGTACGAAAGGGTCTGAGAGAATCCAGGGTCACTTTGAATAGTAGAAAAAGGGGCGGCATTTAAACATTTTGGATTAAATCTCCAACAAAGCACTTAAAATTATAGATTTTTTTTTAATATACAAAAAGAAAAAATGTATGAAAATGAGATTGAGTTTTTTGGCCGACATCATAATTTCCATGTCCACCGCCAGCCGCCTTGGTCCTTGCCTCATCTCATGTCAGTTCTGCCTCCCGTAGCTCCGCCGAGTACATTCTATATACAGTTCCCGACAGTGTTCAAGAACGGCGCAGGCTCAGGGACTACAAAAAAAACGTAGTTTTCTTTCATAGCCAACTGCACACATAAGCCTCAAAATAAATTTATATTTTCAAAGCAAATAAAGCAATGACATACAAGGCTTGCGTGTGAAAAAGATCAATTGAATTTACGACGTAGTTTTTGAAATATTTTCTGGTCATTTGCTTCATTGCGAAAGTTTTCGCCAATAATGTGCACTATGAACAATTAATTGTTTCTGAAAATAATATTGTATATAAAATAAAATTTGTGTAGTTTTATTTGCAGAAAGGTAATTTTTCACTATGGTGGTCTTAAATTTTTGTAAATAGTCACATCTAGCGTCAAAGTCTTTTATCTGTTGTGACACTTTTTTTATTCAAAATTTTGGAATACATATATCAATTTGTTTTTACATTATTACACTCTTGAAAATTAAAAATGCACACAATTTTTTTTTTATAAAAATACTGACGTTAAGTTTCTTCAATCTGATTCCAGCTCATCACCAACTCAACGCCGTTCGTTTCATTCAATTCAAAATTAATTAAATCCAAGGGGGAGAGCTAAATAGCCAAAAAGGGAATGGTACTCATAATAACTTTTCGGACGCGAAAATAATTTGTATCTTTCCAGGGTGAAATTTAAAAATCGCAAGCAATTAATCTGGATGGGCGGTAAAGGTGGGCGGGGAGAGGGCGGACCTTGGCAGACATTCCCGCCCTTCATTCCCTGATGAACTCGGGGACCTATTTAAGGGCACTAGCTACATGCTTATTGTACATAAAACTCTTGTCCGCACTTGGGTCTTTACTCTACTTTACTGTCAACTGGATACGCTTTTGTTATTTAATATTCTTATTTACTTTGGGAGATCAATTTGAATATAAAATACAAATATACGAATAAAACATTGTGTAAGCTAAATTTTTAAAATAACTTTTAACGTTTATTTTATAAATAATATGCTTAAAGCATCCAAAATTAAAATCTCTAAGTACAACATTTCATCTGCAGTAACTAATTTCATTATTTGACTAAATTAAAAAAGTTTGTAGACACTCAGAAGAAATTTTTATAACAAACATTTTTTACAATTATTTCATAACTAATATAGTTTCTCACTGTCACATATATATATTTTTTAAAATTTACTATTAAAATTTAAATCTACCATTGACAGTTTTACTGTTGAAAGAACAAAGGTATTTCAAGAAAGCGATTTGTCGAAAATAAATATATCAATCTTTCTACTACCTTAATTTAACCTTAACTAATTTACCCGAAAAAAATAATTTTACATTAATATTACACGCTAGCACATATTTACAGAAAATAATTCAATACATCGGTCGCAAAAGCACAACATTATGAAACCATTGGGTTCTATGAAGCTCAACCAGGACATGTGTTATGTTTTTGAGTGGGTTATGGAGATTGTAAATGTATTTTATTATGTTTCTTGAAGAGATCGTTTATATGAAGGATAAAACATAGATACTGAAAAAGTCCTCGAAAACTGACCAGTGACATTTAGAAAGAAATTTTGAAAACTGTTATTTCTTAGTCGATATAAATAAACTGTGTAAATAATACCACTAAAGCGATTTTCAGAACATCTTAACACACACATATAAATACTTATTTATATTAGATTTTAACTGAAAACTTATTGCTTTATGTGCAAGTATGGAAATAAATTGCACCGTGTATGCAAAATAGACTTTTATTTCTATGAAATATCTGCAATAAAATGACAATAAACCAAACACCCTATCATATTCCAAAGCGTGCACTTTCAGTAAGTCCCACTTTCATACAAAGTCGCGTGAGCATAATAACATAAGCAAATTATCACCCTCTTTATCACTTTACGTGTAAAGCCTTTTTAACACAATAAACTCGCACAGTATTTTTCAAGAAAGGAAAAAACGAAATATATTTTTAATGTGCTTTAAAATATTTAGCAAGCTGAATGTTTTTTGTATGCAAACCATATATATTTCACAATATACTACAACTCTTTTGTTTGAAAAATAAAATATTTTGAATTAAATCCTAAGTCTCTTAACTCACTTCCTACTTTATGGATTTTTCGTTTTAGTTTTGAGACCTTTAGGCCTCAATGGGTACTTACATACCTTTTAAGGGCGTGGTTTACGGAGCACTTTCTCGTTACGTGATTAACGGATTTTAATTAGCAACACCTTATTTAGGACGTGAAATGTAAAGATTTAAATTGGCAACAATAAAAAAGGCTTCATGCTGATTGTAGGTGATCAATATTGTTCCAATTTCTTTTATAAGTACTGATAGCAGCATGATATAGGCCTTGCTGACTGGTACCGAAAAACTCGATGTACAAACTTGTGTCTTTTATTTTTGTTCGCTCGCCTGACATGCAGATCTAATAATGTTAGTTTTAATTATTTAATAATACACGGTGTTTGCATAAGCCATTTTATTTGTTATGACAGTTGCTCCATTTTATGTTGGTGCAACTGTCGTCTTTAATTTGCTTTTTTGCTGTGACTGTCTTGGCCGCTCTAGATTTCAGAGTGCTCCGTCAGTTGGCAACTCACTCACGACTGGTAGGGCGAACGCCATACCGATTGAACAAAAAAGCAAGTACTTAAAAAATAAACGCGAATTGTGAACCAAAAACTAGTTCTTTTGCTTGGGAACCAGCTCCTGTATCCTTCTCCCCTCGTAGCCACGCGACTTAACCATCTTTTGAAAGACGGGAGATGTCAGTACAATATTAGTTGTTAGTTAACATCAGCTGATTTTTGCACTTTCTCATAATCTTTAGTCAATATATCTTGTACACATGCACAACATAAGTGTTTTTGTTAAGTTCAGTGATAGTTTCTAAGAAAGGCTTTGTAATTCAAAACTGAATAGTCCAATTGATGATGATTATTTATAATTGACGTTGGTATTTGTCAATCGTAAGATTTTATGTCTCAAATTGAACTTTAAAAGTACATTAACGTATTTTTGATACAATTTTATATTCATTAACTAAACAAGACAGTGAAAAATTGACAAAATAAATTGATACAGTGCTTCTAACAACAACTATTTTATCACCGAAACCGATATTAATAATTCACTACATTAATTACAAGAGCAAATTAATTCTAATAACAGATAAATAATAATTTTAAAATGCGCTTACTGCATTATCCTCTTAGCGTTCAAATTTAATTAAAAGTATTTCACTGTGCACTTCAATACTCTAAGATAACTTTTTCAGATTTTTTCAGATGTTTTTTCCTGAAACAGGACCGTTTCACTACTCCACGGCTACCAGGAGCCGAGAAGGCAAGAGGAGGTAAGGGCATTTAATTATTTCCTTGGAGACAGATTACCAGGCGCCGCGATCAAAGCCGAGTCTCGGGAGCGCATAGAGCCTCCAAACGCTAGTTATTTGTACTGAACGCTAACGGAATTTGAACTTTTCCTAAGAGATGCTCTTGAAATAATGCCGTAATTCTAGTGGATGAAACCATACTAAAGCTTTTGACTGATATATGAATATAATTAATTAGTATTTATAAATTTTTACAGTACTTTTATGGTTTATATTTAATAATAAAATAAAATGCTAATAATATCACTAAAGTTCGATCTTTTCAGAACGTTCTTCACAGGCACACTTTGAATATATAACTTACTATGATAACAAATAAATATTAGACTTCTCGAGCGGTAGAATACTGGGCATAGTTGGTTTTAGGTCCGCGGTTGGCCGTTGGATTGACGCGTTGAAAAAGAATTTTATGTATAGTATATGTATATTTAAATAAATTGAACCGTGTACATTCTATTTGTTCTATTCTTTGTAATTCTATAACGTGTCGATACTAGTAAGTTTTAATTGTTCATACAAATCCATTTTTCTAACAGAAGCGATCTGATTTTCAAAAATAATTACTCTCGTTTTATAAATTACCTGATTAAAACATGCGATTCCTTAAATACAAATCAAATAATATTTTAAAATTCTAAAACACTCGGCGATTTAAATTCGACGTGGCGCATAAAAATAAAATACTTGTAAAGGCGTTTAAACATTGATGAACTGTATGTAAATAAATTCGGAGGGTGAGCTTCATTCAAATTTCATCATAATAAAACGCGATTTCAGATAAACAATGGGGTCGAGAAACAAAAAAGCTTTTAGCCTAGCGACTGTTTTGGATATTTCAATAAGAAACGGTGCATCAGTTGAAGTTGTAGAATAATCTAATAAAACGAATGAATAAAGATGATATGAAATAATTTAATATGATTGCATTGCTCACAAATGACAACCTTTTCAACTTTTATATTCACTAGCTGAAGCATGTGTATATGACCACATATCGCCGCCTCACAACTATTTTTGTCAGCCACTCTCATATTTGTCATCTGTTTTAATTTTTTTTGCCAATTGTATTGTTTGCAATGTCATCTATGACGATAGTATGAGATATTTAAAACGATGAAACTGTATTTGTATTTGAAATAAAATTTGTCTTTTTTCTAATTTTAAAAGAGGTCAGATAAGTTTGACTAATTTTCACTAAAAGGCGGTACAACTTAATCGATTACATAACATGTTGATAAACTGGCCCATAAAAGTCCAACATTACATGACAACGGCGATTGTAAAAAAACTTAATGTATTTAAAATAGAAACTGATTTGAACTTGTTCTGTAGACTTAAAATCTTACCCGGTCAAAACAAAGTACTGACGATGCAGCGCCTGTATCATACCCATATTTCCACAGCACTGCAAATCTTGGCATCTCACCAAAAGCCGATAGAACCGTAAATATGTTGATGAAAACATATTTACTCTGGGTGTACTATTATTTGACTTTGTGAAGAATAACGAGGTGAAGAAGAGACAGCATTCTGTCAGCAGAGAAATAAAGGTGGCCCTGGCTGGAACATGTATTTCAAATTCCGCAAGAGAGCATAAAATACAACTATATTTTCTTCAAGCCTTCAAACTCACACCATCCAGTAATGCCTTCAGAAACTGTACACACAATTATCTCGGCGGAAGCAGTGCTGATATGATATGAGGCGAAGACCATGGCGACGGACAAAACTTAATGAAGGTAATTCGTGACAATCATATGCCTTAGTAAGGTGAACGGATATGGAAATAATAATGATAATTATGTAATTTTTTTATGCATAATATAAAAATTACCTTACCATTCGTCTAATTGACTATTCACCGTAGTATTTAGATTGCCTAGTGCAGTTTTCTTACTCGGTGGTGATAACTTATTCAGGAGCCAGCTGCACGCGACCCTGCGTGATTCCTCACAACAATACCCTGATATTTCATTCGGGCAACTGACGTTTAAATTGCATTCGGAAGGATCTCCACGAGACTGCATTTTAAAGGGTGTGGCGTAATGGGCGAAATGCTTGCTTATGAATAGAGACACTCCGACTTTGAAACAGTGAAATTAATAAAACACTGAGAAAACGAAAAAATATTTTATTTGTCAAATAGTCAGTTGTTATAATTTATTACGTATGATAAAATGCCACAATATTTTTTAATATTAGTGTGGAAATATTTTTATTTTTCGCTTTGAAGCAAAATAACTTTGTATGTATAAAAGAAGTTATTGCTTATAAATAAAATGCATTATTATAAATTTACTCTTCATAAAATACATCTTATTTACATGTGTTCGCTTACTATATTATGCGCATGAGGCCACCATAATCCACCACTTCACCATATAATTCACATTTTAATGAACAGGACAATTGATTATATTATGGTTCATTATTGGTGGTTTTATTACAAGCCTGCTTCAATAATATTACAAATAAGAACGAAAGAAATAGAAGATATAAAAAAAATCATAAACAGTTTTTTGGATAAACGCTTTAGTCATATACACGAACATATACATTTATTTATATCACCACGATGGTCTTCTTCACGACATTGTGGAGGAGATGGTTGAGGGTAGAAACTGTAGAGGGCACCCTAGACGGGAGTATTTGCAGCAAGTGTTCGAGGACATGAATTGTAGCTCTTATGCTGAGCTGAAGAGGGTTGCGGAGGACCGAGAGGAATGGGGATCGAGATGCAAGATTCTGTTGCTGCAAAATCAATCCACCGGATTGATACTACGAAGAAGATACATTTATTCATAAAAAAATGTGATTATTTCACGATTTTTTTATTATATATAATCTAGGATATGTTTCGAAAACATTATTTAGTTTAATACATTGTTGTGTACTTACAATATATTTTTATGTAATAGTTAAATAATAAATTAATAATAAATTAATAAAAAAACTCTGGCTAAAATTGCTAAACATCAAATTCAATTATATTAAAATAATATGTTGTCAAATTATTGTATAAAAATAATAAAAAGTATATTCAGTTTTTCCGAATTTTAAAAGTAAGCTGCTCAAAAAAAACCGTTTAGTAGATTATTCAATTATTATTTCCATCTAGCTGGTGACCCTTGAAATATCAACAATTGACTCGGAAATCTGAGAAAAAAGTCGTGTAAACAGCTCTTAGTAAATAGACATCAAAAGAAGGAATGAAATTTAAAAACATGTAACGCAATGCCTGTATAATGTTTAATGTATAAAATACACAGTTGCAAAGCATGAAATACAATTTTTTACAATGCGCAATGACTCGGGGTCCCCCTTATACCCGGGATACCTGTTAGCATCCCGGCCCTTTCTCCCTCAGGGATGTGGCAAGTTCCTGTAGGAGCACAACTTTTCTAGGGGAGAGAACCAGATAAGAAAAAGCCTAGTGGAACTTTCCAAGTTTGTTTTTACCAAGTCATCCCGTAGGGCATTTGGACAACCATATTTCCCAATCTCGGTATTCCGAAATGTTTTTTTTTATACTTAATATTTGCTGTATTTATCATGATCTGCGATGTAGGAAATTTGTGTAATTTTATCAACAGTGATTTTATTTTGATATATGCTTTAATTTTCAAGGTTTGGTTTGTTTCTGATAATTTTAAAATTGTGTCTTGTAATATTTTATTTCATGGCGAAAGTACATCTTTTACAATCAGATTCAAGACCCCCTTTTTGACCTAGAAAGACAAAGATACTTTTTTAGAATGACCATTTGGTCATTAAAAAGTCACTATATAAATGCTGATATAATAATACATATTGCTTTGAGTCTCACAACTTGTATCATGGAAAACAGTCAAACAAATTATTTCAATTGAATTCAATATTCTAGAACAACTGCCAATTAATACACGTTAAATGGATTTTAATGAAACCATTACTGAATAATAAAATTACTTTTTTTTTATTTTATAATTGTTCTGTATTTAATTTTGTATATTATATAACAATCTATTATTATTAATCTTATTTCATATTTTAATGGCCTTTTGTATGGATTATCATTAAATTAAAATAAAAATGTTTTTATATTAACCTTACCTTAATTAGTGGATGACTATGGCAATGCTATAGTTGTTCAAAATGGCTCTTGCTACATTAATCATCCGATAACATAAAATAATCAAACAGAACAAAATCATTCAAACACATGATTCCTAGAATTGCATGCTTACTATTGTATCTAGAGCTACCTGTACATCAATTTATCAGGAATTGCTTGAAGCATTCTCAATCAGTCTAATAACAAGTCAAACCCGCCCTACTTGGGATTGAAATTCCTAGTATCCCTTTCCCAGCCATTTACCTTTATCGTTTACACTCTTCCTGGAATTGAAAAGCCAAGCATTCCTTAGTGACCACGTTACATGTATCCAGCCCGCCTTTCCCGGGATTCAAATTTTCCAAGTATCCCTTTCTCCTGCCTTGTTCTATCCGCCCTTGCCGGAATTGCAAACCCTAAATATACCTTAGCAACCGCGGTACCTGCTTTCACTCCGCCCTTCTATTCAGATCTCAGCGGAAATAAAAATGACGGATGGTGCATTAAAACGATACTTTATTTGGTTTGCTTTCTTACTTTTTATGTCCGCTGTTTTATTACTTGTTTTTATGATATTTTAAAATTCTGAATAATTTTATCTATGAATAATGCTTTTGAGTCAATTTAGAAGCGATTACCTTAAATAAATCGTGTTTATTTTTATTTTTTTTTTTCATAATAAAATTTAAGGCTTTTTTTATTGAATTATTTAATATACTGACAATTATTACTAAGAAATATAATCTAGTATGTCATGCGATAAATTTAATTTTTCATTGATTTTTGATGAAGTAATTTTTTAAAGATACAAAATAAACCAAACAGTTAATCATTAAAATATAAGTCATATTTTTTGGTTGAAATTAAATTGATAAATAACTAATAATGAAGTAGTAAACATTTTTATCTGAATGTTTATAGAGCAATAAGCGTCTGAATGGTCGAATGACGTACTTACGAAATAAATAGTGTTTTAAAAAAAAGTTAATATATCTTAAATAGGAATTATAATGCCCACATCTATATTTATATTTATTTATTCTCTTCTTGTCCATAGTATCATTCCGGTGGATTGGTTTGCAGCAATAAAATTTTTGCATCTTGATGTCTACTCTTCTCGATCTTCTGCAACCTTCTTTAGTTCAGGATAAGAGCTGCAATTAATGACTTCGAACACTCGTTGCAAATACTCTCGTCTAGGGAGCCTTCGGCAGTTTCTACCCTCAACAATTCCACAATGTCGTGAAGAAGACCATCGTGGTGCATGATGTGATCGATCCATCGGACTCGCGTCTCTGAGATGGTTCTTACTAGGTGCCTATCTTACATGATTATTCTGAGAACGTTATAGTAACCGTTGTGGTAAATAAAGAGTTTACTAATTAGTTTTTCTTAAATAGCAAGCGTCCTTCTTATAACTTCCTCTATTGTTTAATTATAATGAAAAAAAAAACAATAAAGTATTAGTTTTTAAGATATGTACTGTTATATTATAAACCTTATTAGATTAATCCGTTTCATTATAATTTAGAAACACTTTTGTACATACATTAAAAGCCCCAAATTAATTTGGGGCTTTAAATCTTAAGATTTATATGTTAATTTAGAGCTTTTAAATTATGATAAAAAAACTCGAAAATATATAGACAACTTACAAGTATGATTAATATCACATACTATAGTTACTAAGGTATCACCTATGAAAAATAATATTATATTATTAATTATTATTGAAATATTTTTTACGTGTTTTATGACGCCACTTGACATAATGACACAAAATACCTGCCCTTTGACAGTGATTTTGTTGCATAAAAGTCTGCTCAAACTAATGCAAATGGCAAAACGAATGGTGATTTATCTGAAGCTTTCGATTCAAAAAAGCTTTTTGTCGGTAATATGAAACCCGATAACGTATTGGAGGTTCCGCTTTAATGATGTCCAGCCTCCGATTTCAGAACTCAAGCCCGGTGAGCAGCTCTAAAGCCTTTGTTATTCAAGTCATTAGAGTAAGGCTTTATTACGCGAGTGAAAAGTTGATTAATGGAATCCAGATAATACAATATTACACTAACGATACCTTCCACGTTTATTCGTATGTACGAAAAGAGCGGAATTTCTGTTTTTCAATTCTAAGTAATTGTAATTAATTTATGTATACGCTATATTCCTAACTGAGGCTTTTCAAAATATTTTTTCTTAAAAATATTCGCCACTTTTTTTTACTATTATTTTTTAATAATATAGTTACAAAAAATGAAAAATTGTCAAACTTTTATCAAATTTCTAAGATAACAGAAAATATTTTTTTTAAATATTCATTCAATATTGTGAAAACAAAAATGATCATAAATTTTCGCCACATTGTTCTGTCAGCTATCACTGTCCATGAATTGTCCCAAGAGTGCATCTGGAGATCCACCTAGGAACATACATAGTTCCCTACGACTTCCAGAGCACTAGCCCGGGGACTTAAAGAAATGGCAGCTATAGTTTCCAAGGCAGATTTGGGTGTTTGCCTATATTATTTGGTCCTAGAAAGCGGTGTAATTAAAAGGAATACAAAAAAAAATTGTTGATGGTAAATTTTTAAGCCTACCAAGTACGCATTTGTCCTCAAAATGTTTTTTGTAGAGCTTTTAATGCAGATATATGCCTTGCATAGTACATATGGCTTTATGATTCAGGTTTCTTGTGATATTCATATGAAACTTATTTGATTCGTCATGACTGCAAATATAGATAGATATAATAATATTTGACTACATATCCACAAATTCAAATTTTAACTGTCGCAGTGTTTTTTTGAGAAAGCCTTTTTATTATTTTTATAGAAGATCGTATGCTTAATTTGAAGTTTATTTGAATACTTTGTCCAATCAATCTTAAAAAATTATGTTTCGGTAGGAGAAAAATGAAATATTTCTTTACAATACATAATTTGATACCAGAGTACTTTTCAAATACGAAAACAATAAAAATAAAACAGCGTTCGAGTACAAAATACGCAACATTCAAATCAAATAAGCCGAATACTACGTCTCTCGACTTGACATTCATTTCCTGAAAAATAAATGCGTGGCAATATTGAAATTCTGATTTATACCCGCATTTTTTAACAAGACGTTTTAGTCGAGGAGTATAGCCGTGATGTTGAAGTATTTGACTGTTTTACTAGAAGTCACAGGTTTGAACTCGCAAAGCTCAATGTTGAATGTTTTTTAATTAAATATATAAATATGTTTTAAGCTCATAACTTGGTGAAACTTTCGTTTTTTTGTAGTTTCATAAAAAAAATTGTTCGACGAAGTAAAACGCATGATTACAACGTTAAGGGGAATTTAACGTACAATTTCGATTTCGGCGAATCAAAAAAATACTATTGAATAAATGAAAAAGTCAACGCATTCGCAAAGAGTTTCTGCAATACTAGATAATGACGTATACATATAGTACCGATATTAGCTCGATAGCTCGATAGTAGTAGCCCTTGCAGGCTGGTGCCGAAAAGCCTCTCTATAAGATCTTTCGCCTCTTATATTTAAATATATTTTTTCTCTCGTCTCGCATATATAAGAATGTTCGTATTATATAAAATGGCGCTCCATCGCCATTTTGTTTGTTGAGGCAGATCGAAACCTATCACGAGGGTGCTAGCTGTCATGCCATTACTTCCGTAACTAGGCACTATGTACATTTCTTAAAAAGTCTTAGAAGTCTGCCTGAGATCTTTAAAAAACGCAGAAAGTTTCGTTCCGGGCAGATGATAATTTAAAATGTACTTCTCGATAAGATCTTTATTTCATGACCTGCTCCTCATCGATTCACAACGCGCTCCGATGACAACTCCGGTGACATGAAATTGCTTTTGGTTAACAGGAATGTCAGTACATTGGTAGTACATAGGTTTTGTATATGTTCACTTTGCACTCTTTCATACTTTTCTCCAAATTTTAGTAAACATGCAGCTACAGAAGCGTATTTTTTGCTTGTTACTTAATAAAAAATATTAAAACCGTAGAACCTTCAAATAATTGAGTAAATTCTGAGTGATTTGTAGTCTCCAAATTGTAGCGGAGGAGCATTAATCTTCGATGCAAGTTCATCCCGCGAGTCCCGAACTGGCGATGGATTAGCCAGGACTGCGAAGGCCAGCTTGCTGGTGTGAGAAAGCTCTTGGGCGATTTGGTGGGAACAGTTTTCCCAATCTAAGAAATTTCACAATTTGTCTAAAAAATAATAATTTAATAATTCATTAAACGCATCACTCACTATCCAACTGCTCACTACGCTGTATTCAAATGATGTTGACAAATAAACGCTCTACATGTAACGATTTAACATCACCAAATTTCCAGGCATGATCTCTTCATAACTATTTCTCGTATGTCATCGTAATCATCATCAGGCTATGTCTGTCCACTGCTAAACGAAAGTTACTCGCATGAACAATTTTATTTATTTTTTCCTTGCAGAAAAATTACAAATTTTATCAACTCAATTAATATATGAAGTACAATAATCTATATATATATAAAAATTAATGTCTGTCTGTCTGTCTTTGATGCATTCCGACACCATTAACCCGATTGCTATAATACTTTGTCGAATCATTGCTGATACTAGAAGAAAAAAGATTGGATACTCAAAATTTGATTTAATTACAAAAATTAATTGAATATTTACGTAAAACCTGTTTTCATACATGACTATTGTAATACAGAACGGCCAATTTAGAACATTGTGTTTCCTTAGAAACGCCGTACACAAAAATTCACTCACCTGAAGTTATTTTAAGTAGGTATTTTAAGTAGGTACTAACGTAAGGTACTGAAAATTTTGAAACAAAATTCGATTTTCGAATAAACTATTTCAATATTTGAATTTTGGACGACTTTTTTGTTTATCGAATTAAAATAAATATAACGTATTAATTGTGTGTGATATACAGTAGAAAGAGTTAATTTTGGAATTCCAATTGCTGGTCGGCTTTGGATAGTATTATATCATAATTTTATAATTAATTTTAAGTAAGAAATTAATAATACAAAATATTTAGTTTTGATTCACAATTTATTTTAATGTTTACATGTTTCGGCCTTCCCGAAGACCATCTTCAATAATGAAAAAATAAAAACAGGCCATGGCTTATAAAGGTATGGACAAGATCCTATATTAATACACATATATTTACAGGTTGTATATGTGGGCGGGTACAACAATTGAAAAAGGTTATTTAAAAAATTAATTGGGAATGTGATTAGTTTAAATGTATTTATACAATAATAATTTTTTTGCTTTCAATTTAAATGATATTATGAAATACTAGGTATTATATTTTTTGAATTAAAATTAATTCTAAAATTATAATTATTTTACCAAGTATTGTCAGTTGATAACCTTAATGTTAGTATTATATCAATCAATTTATTTTTATTTTTCAAAAGTGAATTTCAAAACGTAACATTCACTCTGATATCAATTATGCCACTCAAACTAAAAGCAATAGGTCAAGAGTACAACTCAAGCACGAATGAAAAGGGAATCTCGAGCTTCAGAAACAGTCGAGCAAAGGAGAGCAAGATTGGAAACAGATCGAGTACACGCTGTTCAAACTCGTTCATCTGAAACAGATAAGTAACGCGAAGCAGGATTGGAAACAGTTAGAGTACACACTGCTCAAACCCGTTCATCTGAAACAGATGAGCAACGGGAAGCAAGATTGGAAACAGTTAGAGTACACACTGCTCAAACTCGTTCATCTGAAACAGATAAGCAACGCGAAGCAGGATTGGAAACAGTTAGAGTACACACTGCTCAAACCCGTTCATCTGAAACAGATGAGCAACGGGAAGTAAGATTGGAAACAGATCGAGTACGCGTAGATCGTACCAGACGTACTCTGCATGCTAATTTTAATCATAGTGCTTTCCATTACGATCATAATTATGATAACAGTCTGCACCCAAGTATTCTTATTGGAAAAATTTAAAAATTTTTGCGTGTATTTTAGTGCCTGTAAATTTAAAAATGAAACACTAGGAATGTGTTGCACGAGTGTAAAATTGAAATTGCCAGAATTACATTTACCCCTCGAACCTTTATAACGGTGGTATCGGGTGATACTAGTGAATCGAAACATTTCTTGACAAACATACGACTGTAAAATTATTCTCACTACCACTGCCGAACGCAAATCATTCTTCATCATACAAATGGTCATGTTCAGCAAGTCTCAGAAACGCATTGATCGTACGATGGATTGCAATATCCGATTTTATTTTGGCAAGGAGAAGACGGATACCATTTCAACATCCCGTTGAGAAATCCACAAACAGATGAGGAAATGACTAAGAAAGTCAGTGCCATGAATTACTATTCATATCGATTGATGATTCGTGAAAACGCTGAAAATCATATCCTAAAAGGTTGACATTTAGTTCATCAATACATGCACGTGAAAATAGAAACTGAACGACTCCTCTACATTTGATTAAATCAAACCAAGTTGCGTTCCGAAGGGTATATTCATTTACGCGATGCAGCTGTAAATGATGGCTATATATAATCGTGTCGGAAACAACAGGGTCAGATCCTGTCTGCCCAGAAGTGGGCGACGTTGATGGCGTTACTTCTGGCCATCATCAAGTCTTCCTGGGTGCAGCTTTTCGGGCACAGCGCACACTCCAGAAGGTGTGACAGGGTCTGCTCCACGCCGGAGTCACATTCAGTCGGTCCGCTGTAAGACTGCCAGGCCCTCATTTGTGTCCTCGTCTTGCATACTCCGGTCCGAAGTCTGTTTAGGGACCACCATATATTCCACCCTTGGTCATGTCCAGGGGCTAGGTCCTCTTTCGGGGCAATTCAAGTATTCCCCTCAGTTGCGCTTCTCCACATGTTCAGCCGCAGGGTGGCCTCAGGTATCACCAGTTTCCTTGTCGACTGTAGGACACTTCTTCTTGATTTGAGCCGTGTGGTTATCTTTTGGTACCCAAAAATAGGGTGGAGTGCGTCGTGGGTTGCTTTGGTGAGCTCTTTCTTGGTAGTAACTTCTCGCCGTATGTTTGGTGGGGCAATACCCGAGAGTTGATATAGCTTTGATATTGGGGTAGGTTTTAGGCACCCTGTAACCACCCGGCACTTTTCATTCAGAGCAATATCCACTTTCTTGGTATGGGCAGACCTCGCCCATACTGGCGCAGCATACTCGCCAGCAGAGAAACAGAGAGCTAGAGCACTTGTGCGGATCAGGTTTGGTTGGGCTCCCCACTTCGTACCTGCCACTTTTCGGAGTAGGTTGTTTCTGGTGGACACCTTTTGCTGTTTGACAGTGTTTCTGATACGTGAGGGTCCTATCCAGCTTGACCCCTAGTGTAGACGATCAGTCGACCTCGACTGGTAACTCGCTCTACTTACGACTGCGGTCCTCGCCTTCGAAGTCCTTATCTTCCTTCAGCTGGTTGTAAGGCAGCTGTGTCCCGGTCGGCTTCCTGGGCTGTGATGTTTGGCAGCTTCCAGTTCTACGTCCAAGTAGTAGTCCGTGTAGAGCAGTAGGCCGGGGGCGCCGTGAAGTCCAGAGGCCCAGGGAGGGAGATAGTAAAACTCGCAAGTATTTTCAAGTGACTGTTTATTCCGAGTCGCACCCCGGTATTTATACCACTTCGTTCAAGAGGGGGTCGTGCGCAAAGCTCGCAGCTGTTGTCTTGTTTTTCGCGGGAGTTTAGATGAGTAGCGTGGCTGTCCGCAAGAGCAGGACAGCTCTACTTATTTCATACTAATTATCGCCAAGGGGGGCGTGTCGGCTTTCTCACTGTTTTGCCAGTGAGAGAGCCGAAACACCAACTACGAAATCGCAATGCACCTCGCGGAACGTCATAATATTTACATCGGAGAATATAATAATAAATAACATTAAAAACAATATTGACGTAACAGATGTATATGAAACTAAATAAGGTCAAATAAAGCTAACAGAGTCAAATGAAACTAAATAAGGTCAAATGAAGCTAAACAGAGTCAAATGAAGCTAAGTAGAGTCAAATGAAGCTAAATAAGGGCAAATGAAGCTAAATATTTTATCAGTGCTTTATCAGTATTTTATTAATGTTTTGTTAGTCATCAGCCGTCCGTAACACCTAGGTATTTAGGTGTGTCGCAGTGCTCTAACACCAAGTCGTTCCAGGTAATGTGCACATTTCTCTTGGCAAGTCTGTTATTGAGATGAAAGGCGCAGACTTGGGTCTTGCTTGGGTTTGGCTGTAGTCGGTTTTGGTGGTAGTACGAAGAGAGGGTGTTGAGTGCTTTAGTAAGCTGGGTTTCTACTTCCTCGAAAGAGACCCCTTGTGCTGTGAGCGCCAAGTCATCTGCGTAAATGAAGGACCTGGTATTATTCAGTATTGGCTGGTTGTTTTTGTAGACATTGAAGAGTAAGGGCGCTAACACGCTTCCTCTAGGCAGTCCATTTTACTTACCTTCATGATCAACATAAAATCTACGGTTCTGTAGCATAGTTGCATCATGGGTAATATTCTGTAGTTTAAGCAGCAGGGTTTTGTGGTGGACTGTGTCATAGGCAGCGGTCAGGTCTACAAAAGCTGCTCCCGTTATTTGTCTCTTCTCAAACCCATCTTCGATGTATTGTGTGAAGTTCAGAATCTGTCCAGTGCATGATTTTCCAGAGCGGAAACCAGCTAGTTGTGGGATGAGAAGCGGTTCTATAAGGGGCGGTAGTCGGTTGAGAAGGATTCTCTCCAACAGCTTATACAAATGACAGAGCAAGGAGATTGGACGGAAATTCTTTAGGTTGTCTAGGAAAAGCCCGGACAACACAAATGATGGCTGAAAAACAAAATAACATTGTGTATCCAAAAGCACTCCAATAAATAAAAACACATACGAACGCCACTGTCAAATTTAGTTAAGAATAACATAACCTAAGTTTATTGTTTCTAATTGGCTCCGGTCACGCCTCAAGTCCGACTTATCCAATCGGAAGACGAGAGGCTCCCGACGAGTTGCTTCCATAAAAACTCGCGGTTTCTTTTTTTAGTGGCATTGCAACGCATACCGGGTACACGCTGGTAATTAAATAAAAAATACAATATATACATACATAGGTACTTATGATTAAGTACTAAGAACAATGCAATAAAGACAACAGAAGGTCACAATGCTCATCAAACAGACGACGCTGACCAATTATTTCTCCAAAGAAACTCTTGGAGTTCATGTCTGAATTGGGCCTCCCTTAGGTGAAATATATCAACATCTGAGGTGATTTGGTTAAACAGTCTGTTCTTTCTCCCTAGAGGCATAGTCTCTGGTAGGTTTGTATTACTCTTTGGGAGAGTGAACAATCCGTGCTTCCTTATTCTCAGATATCTATCGGGGGACACAAACCGATCTTCAACAAAATTTCAGGATTCCCAAACATGCCACTCAACAGCCTGAAGAAATGCATACCTAAGCACATATCCCTTCTTGTCTTCAACTCAATGTACCCCAACATACCCTGTATGAAGTTAGTTGGATACAGCCACGGATAGTATCCATACACCCTCATGTAGAGAGATCTCAGAAATTTGTTTTTTGTATGCGGTTACCATTTTATTTTAGGATGTTATGTACTATTTCTCGAGAGTCAAAAGCTCGGCAAATAGTACGTTTGACATATAACAAGGACAATTTAATTTCCTATTTTAATTTGATATTAATGAGGTTAATAGTTGAATGTTAATGATTTAATTCAAAAATATTTCTCATGTCTCATATGAAGCGTGTATTGAACTAATTGTTTAAGGGTGTGTTATTATTTTTTAAAGCATTTGGGTACGAGATGCTTTATTGTTATATGTGAGTTAACAGCCGCTGAAAATACGCAAAAAAAGAGACATTATTTGATGAATTACGAACATCAATATTACTTCATTACATACAAAGAGTACACGTAAAGAAAATTTCATCCTACCATGCGTAAATTTATGTTTTATAAAATCGAACACTGTTGTTATACTGAACGTTCCGAATCGTCCCACACTCTATGAGAGAGCTTTTTTGTCGAACAAGTAGCCAGATGGGGCGAGCGGGTTGCCGATACTGCTGGTCTTGTATTGAATATTCCCGGCTGATCCACTGGATGGGGCTTTATCGAACCTTTTCGAGGGGATGATCGTAAGCCGGCGAGAAGCTTTTTGAAAGCAAAAGCTGCTTCGACCCTCGGATCCCGGGAAATATAATGAAATGGAATAAATGATAACAGACCGGTTTAAGTGTGTCATTTAAGTTTATTTTTAAGTGGATTCCGATCAATAGCACTCACTTTTGAACCTCAGTATGTACACGACATAAAATAATTTTCATTTCAATCGGATTATCTTTGCGGTTCCACTTTGACATACCAAATAGCGAATATGGCATTAAAAAATAATACGAGTACGTCCTTATAAATTAACAATTCATATGTTTAAAAAGGTCATGTAACTAAATGAAAATGTGTTCGAAAGCTACAACTGAAATAGTCTAGACCGCTAAATAAAATATTTCAAAGAACATTTTGACACAGCATTTCTATGGCATGAAATGATACTTTTTTTGCACAGTTAAATTGAAATATATCTTTTATTTGCATCAAGTTTGCACGGATAGTTTTTTATCTATTTAATAAACATTACTACTTAGTTTATCATCTTTAGAAGTATTCACATATTGAAAAACATTTCCAATGAATTTTATTGTTTCTATTTGTAAAAATCTTTTCATTGCCTACAAATTAACCATTTATGCATATTAAATTATTTCCTTTGAACCTAACATTTTTTATATTATTAATAAGACCCATTTAAATAAGCTAACTCTTACAATACGTTTAAGTATAAGTGTCTAGATTACATTACTAAACTCAAGTCATATATTTTCTTATTATATAGTTACATCGTACTCGTACTATTTGGACATTTTGGTTTTCTGCTGTCTACAAGATCCCTTGATTTGTATGAACCACAATAAGCGTTTAAGCTTTTCGTAGGATTTAATTTTATAAGGATTCATACCATTAATTAAATTATCTTTAATAAAGGTGACGATCAAAATATAAAAAAATGCAGTAATATATTAATTTTCATTATTGTACCATTGCTTCTCAAACGGCTTCAATGTTTTTTTTCTTATTCTCATTATACTCATTCATTATATATAATATTGAAAGTACAAATACATTTGTGCAACTGCACAACTCATCTCCGACGAAAATTGCCATTAAATCATTTCCAAACTTGCAAATTACTCAAAGAGCGAAATACTTTCGAAAAGTTTCGAAAATAAAACGACTTTGGATTGGAGCAGACTTCTCAGACTTGAACCAGAACTATTTGTTTTAATCCAATAAGAGCGCCTCATCTTTACACAGAATTTCGCACTAAAGTAAAAGCGAACATCCTCAGGAGAAATATAACGGTTTTTCAACAATCGAAGTAAACAAATAATATTTTTCAGCTTTGGTGTGACTTATGCTCGAATAAAATTAACTATCGAAATAAAGTTATTTCCATTAAACACGCCATAACGTTATTTGAGTTTTAAATTTCTTGATATTTTAGCATTTTTTCATTGCATTCATATTTGTCACAATAATTTATTTTTTTCCACCTCCCAAGCCATGTTTGCAACACAAAGACCAAATGCATTATATGTTCAAATGTCGAAGACTCTCTAAAAAGAAAGTATCATCATTGACTTATTTTATACCTTTACTATATCGACCACTGTTGAATAGGTCATAATCAATATATGTTCGATATTATGTTGTTTTTTATAAAAATTTATTTAATAAATTTTTATTTCTAATAATGATTTATTGCGAAAAATCTCAACATTCATTCACAAAAACAATCGTTGATATTAGCTTGATAAAATCGTTGCTGGCTAGTGCTGAAATCCTCGATATGTGATATTTCGTCTCTTTTTGTGCGCTGGTCGGACATGTATGTGTCTAAATCGCCAGTGGTTGAATTTCAACGCTGGGCATCACTGACCACGGGCGACCAGTAGCTTGTTGTGATCCGGCTGGGGTCTGAAAGCATACGCTTTGGCCCCGAACCGAATTTACCGAAATATATATGTCAATGTGCTTCTGAAAAAGACTGTGTGCTGCTCATCTGCTCCTCATCTGTCGACCACGTGTCCTAATTACAATCCCGGTGGCGTGACGTCGTCTTTCCTTAAGTAGAGGGGATGTTACTATGTTCACATAAAAAATCATAACAAGCATCATACGAATATATAATTTGACTATCATCCATCAACTTACTGGCAACAAATATTAAAACCGACAATTATTTAACGAGAGAAATATAATATAACATCGTATTTGTTATTTATTTATAAATTAATTCAATTTTATTATCAATCTTTATGGTTTATAACTTCATACAAGTATAAAGCATCATTATTATCATCATCATCAGCCTGTATCCGTTCACTGTTGAACGTAAGCCTCCCGAATCTTCATCCTCTTCAATTGCCTTTCGCATTCAAACCACTCCCGCTATTCTTCTTATGTCGTCAGTCCATCTTGCAGGGGGTCAATGCTTCGTTTGCCAGTTCTTGGGCGCCACTTCAATACTTTTCTTCCCCATCGACCGTCGTCTCTTCGACATGAAGCATATTACAAATATATTCTTACTTTAAAAAATATCATTTTTTGTAATTAAATTTAATTTATTTTACTAGATTCCAATAGTCTATAACGTAACTCTGCATGAAAGTTATATATAATCACTTTTAAAGTACAACGTATATATGTTTTTTTTTTCATCATAAAAGTATCTTCAGCTTAGTTTCAAATTAATATGTATACTTTTTGCGAGCGCCTGCGAGGAAAAACCCGAAATGAAAATAATTCAAATTTTTCTTATGCACATGGGTATTTAGGCTTTTTTTATCCGTCAAAGTTCTGAATAAATTATCAAACTTTGGAAACAGCCTAGACTTTATTTTGGCAAATATAAAAAGTGCTTCGAACGGCGGAACTTTTAATAACCTTCAATTAATTTTTAATTTCCCTTTTCTCTTATTCTTTGCTCCGAATTCGGCAATGGTGAGACCCTCGTATTAAATTTGTAACGATATTAAGCAGAAACGCGTCCAAAGAAACTGTATATAATTTTTGCATCGTTAATTTTGTATCAGGATAATTCAAATAATGATAACCAACAGTCGATTATCTTATTGACATCAGCATGATGTAGCCCTTGCTGAGCGGTACCGAAAACCTCGATATACAATCTTTCGTCTCTTATTTCTGTTTGCTTTTCATACATAAATGTGTTGGCCATATTGGGACTAGTTATATAGACCGCTGTTTGTGGCGACGGTGCGACAGCCCATCACACCAGTCGTGTCCCGCCCGTCGGCAAGAGCATATTGTATTGTGGCTCGGCCTAATGCTGTGACTATGTCGAGTCATAAATTTGTACAGTTTTATCGTAAATATATGTCAATGTGCATCTGAAAAAGTCTTTGTTTTGCTGACCTGCTCCTCATCATCCCACCACGCGACTGAATAACAACCTTTTGAAAGAGAGGAGGATGTTATTATCAATTACCATTTTTTTATGATTCACATTTTATAATATGAAAAAAAAAATGTGTAAGAGATGATTATGTGTACCATGCAAATTACACACAAAGTTGACCATTCAAATAGAAAAAATATATGAAAATCTAATCTATGTCCACTTCAATAACCACGCGCGTTATCCTGATGACATCATCGATGTATTTCAACAGCAAAGGACCGCCAGAACTAAGCAGCAGCGTAGGAAATTCCTCTCAAACGGTGGCAGAGACGCACTAACGACATCACAGAAGATATTAAATGTTCTCCTGGATGATTCAATCCATCAGGCGTTAAAAGTAAGCATTGCAAGCTTTTTAAAGTTTGGCATATCTTAATATATGTCCTTATCTCCTAAATAATTAGCATTTGTAGAATTTGCAAATATTGTCCACGTCTCACATAAAATGATCATGTATTTCTGATGTACTCGTTCATTTCTAGACAAAGATGTAACGATTAGACCAAAATTAAAATACACCATTCAGTCTCCATCTGTAATCGTTATTAATTATATATTTAGCGTGTTCGGCGCGTAAGCCACAGTCATCTATGAGATTAAGCAGTGCGAGCGCGTTTCACTTTGAACCGGAGACTGTATAATGTACAGCAGGTTTCTGCAACTTAGGAATTGCGGACCAAATTAGCTGAAAGAAAATACTGAAATGTTTGAGAAGTCGACTTTCCTAAGAAAACACTAGAGAAGTCACCGATTCGATCGCCGATGAAGCTTAAAACAATAATATTTTTTATCTTCTAAATTCTTTTTTTTTTTAATTTTTTCTAAATTTAAACTGCAGCTGCCTTTTAT
Source organism: Glossosoma conforme (assembly GCA_022606575.1). Classification (NCBI taxonomy): domain Eukaryota; kingdom Metazoa; phylum Arthropoda; class Insecta; order Trichoptera; family Glossosomatidae; genus Glossosoma; species Glossosoma conforme. The sequence continues at coordinate 2,023,764 of JAGTXR010000001.1, forward strand.
TCAAGCTCTCAGGTATATTATAAGTAATGAAATATGCACAAACATTAAATTAAATACATTAAATTTAATACGCATCAACTCATTCAGAAAAAATATCGGCAGACGCGGGATTCGAGCCACGAGCCATGCAACCTTTGCTCCGTTCTACACACCGCGCATATAATTTAATCGGTGGGGCTGCGGGATGGCATAGCTGACATGTGATGTGATGAGTATCAGACGGCTGACAAAACTTTATGGAGGCAGTTTGTGACGTCCATATGTTCCTGCTAAGGAGCAGACATGGCGAGGATAATAATATTTGGTTCAAAGATATCCATAAATACTAGTTAATGTGACAGTGCTTGCAAGATGCTTGGTGTGGAATAGTTTTCAAAATATAAGGTTGACGGAAGTTTCCTCGTTAACATTACACATTTATATTCAGGCCTTAAACAGTTTAAATACTTTCTCGCAATACGCCAGTGCAAAAAAATTTCCACACACGGCTAAACCCAAAAACAACAATGCAAAATCTAGCCGTGAAAACTTACGAAGTCAGTCATTTTTTGAAATTATGAAAGAATATGCAAAATATGTTTCTGAGCCCCTGCTGCGGTTGCTGTACATGCTTGTAAGCTCCTTATCATCCAGCCGGCTGTAGATTCATAATCCGTAGCAAAACCTCTCACACTCCCGGTATCTGCTATAGTTACGATGTGCTTCTTCCAAGAAGGGAATCTAGAAGATGGAAGATTAGAAACATAACGAACTAACGAACTGAGCAGAAATCCTGGGAATGAAAGTATGGTGAAGCAGATTATTTAAAATAAATTTTGCGTATAACTACCACAACCACGCTTTATCGAACTCTTTTCAGCTCAGTATATATGTCCGCATGGTACTCACATAATCACAAAGGACGCTCGCAAAAATGCAAAGATTTTGAATGTGGTTGGAGGCTTTTCCGTGACTCTAATGCAACAACAAACTGACCCCAGACTATTTTTTCTGATTTTAGTACACTACAAGCATGTCTCGAGTTGCCTTTCTGTGTGTGATTTATTGCTTTACACTTTTTTCACATTTGCTACCTCATTGAAACATTTGATCGTGCTGAGAGTTGTCATCATAAAAATAAATACGCGCTGGATTTCGCCTGTTCGACATCAGCTCTGCATCTCAAAGCTTTCACCTGTGTATTTTATTTAAACTTCTTGACAATTTTTTGTGCAAAAAATGATAGAGCCTAAGCCTTCAAAAAAAATAAAGATACAATAATGCTCTCTCGCAGCATTCTAAAACCAATGTCCCAGCCAGGATAACTATTGTCTCTTAACCAACTGTAATATAAAATACTGCATGTTAGTATATTTATCTTATTAAAGTATTCATTAGGTATTTAAACTAAAGTTCATAACAATTTCATTTTGTCTAGGTACATATTTTTTAACCCTTTCGCATTGGTTATCGGCATATGCCGTCAGAAGATTCCCCGACCGTTGACGTCGGTTGACGTGATATATCGTTTTGCTACTTTCTTAGAATACTTTTTTATGCATCATCTGATAGCTAAAGGATACAACAACAAATGTGATATATGAAAATAGACCACATAAGTACATTTATTCTTCAAATACAAGTTTTATAATTAACAGTATAATTTTTTGTCAAAACGAGCCGTATTGAAAGGGTTAAGGGCATTATACAAATTTCTTTATTACATTATTTTTACGCGAAATATTTTTTCCCATAGATTTTCGACACTGACATACATGAAATTAGATATCACGTCTATTTATGCATCAGTGTTGCTATGTTAACGAAGTAATCTTCATAAATATGTTCAGCATATCTCGCAAAAAGTAACACAATTCTTATAAACGAGTACACTCATATTATACCATTTGCGAAATAATTTAGAAACGATATTTTTTTTTCATATAAAATTTAAAATAGTTTGGGCAAGAATTCCATCAGAAACAGATTTCTTTGAATGCCTAATACATGTTCTACAAAGTACTTGTAAATAGGTGCCTTTTAACGGAAATGACTATAATTGCACATAGAATATAACTACTTCTTGGTCTTAAGCTCCTGATGAGCTAGTCGAATCTAAGTCAGAATTAATTTTCGCAAATTCTCTATATGAACTTCATGTGCGATGATTAGTGTTGCTCGAATTGCATAATTTACATCGCTACAATGCACTATACACTTGCTTAAACAGCAAAATTAACAATGATTCATGAACATAAGCTTCAGAGATTATTTTATTTGTATAACTGCATTGTAAAAGTTTGACTGCAAGCCACGTTTGCTCCCTATCTTGGTCGTTTTTTTAATATATAAACGTCTACAAACTATGTACTCTAATATTCTTGAAATATTATTTTTTTGTAACAAAACAACATAAACTAAATCTCCTATTTTAAATTTTCTTTCTCTTATCTTTCTGGAAAGTTTTTATGAATTATACATACAATATACTCGACAGAATTCCAAAATGTAGAGCAACTTGAGAAGAGACAAAGGACATGGCGTCGGATTTTTTTTTTGTCAACCATAATCAATCGATCGTATGTGGAAAAGTTAAAAAAAAAATTGTTCATATGTGTACACTAAATTCAAAAATAACATTAAATTCCACATCAAAGAATTATTTTGAAAAATAATAAACAGCCAAATTAATCGTAATTGAATTTAAAATTTTAATACAAATTAACAAAATTCATATTAAATTCCCATTCCACAATACTCGACATGTATACCATGAATTGACAAACTAGTACTAAACTCCAATGTTGCATACAAATAATTGAATTTTGCAATTAATAACTTCGCGTCAATACATATCGCGTAGATTAGAAATGCACTGTTCGGCATTACTATGAATGATGTAAGCATAGATTCACTGAAAATTTATTTGTGTTCTGTGAATAATTTATATTTCTATCGAATTATTTAGTACATCTTAAAACTTTAATTTTTTCTGAAGAATAATTCTAGACAGTGATGAATATACATCATGTTTGAATTAATCAATTTTTGTATATATTGACTGATGTTAAAAGATAACATTCAAGCATCACAAATGAGAACAATTTGTTTATTAAGAGGTTAACTATGATTTGTAGTTCAAATAAATTTTAGTTACATGCTTTTTAAGTTTGTTTGATACTCTGTTACATATTTTGTGTGTCTTATTTTAAGGGATCAAGTACACTGTAATCAAGTGTTTTTATTAATAATTATGATCAATTAATATGCCTTTGTCCCAATTAACATCTGCAATAGAAGCTTTCCTGAGTATATATTATGCAACAAATCACAATGCTTAAATTATGGCTTCTTTTATTAATCTTCTTCCATATTCGCTATATAGCTAAAAAAATATTTTCGTCACAAATTTCTGCCTTAATTATTTATTAGATGTCGTGATTCTTGGGTCATGCTTGCACCAAAAGTTGAACAAGGGTTTATTATATTTCTATTCTTAATAACTTTCAGGGCAAAACCAGGTGACTCGAAGAGAAAACAGCTGTTATATCAAGGCCATATAAAAACAATCGTCAATAAGCACTATAAATCGTTTGCTTAACCTTACACTAATAAAGCTAGAACCATTTGGTATTAAATGCGGCTTCACTCAACCAACACCACACGGTGGACACTAAATAGTTATCATTGAGGCAAAGTGTTCGTCCATTGTTGCTTAATTTCAGTTATATGCGTTATTATGTCGTGCTTTAGTTTTGGTTCAGTTATGTTTTTTAATATATATTATACTTGGATATTAACTGGAATAATAACAAATTACTAATTCTTGTGATGCATGCGAAAACGTCGTTCTTTCGTGCATTTCTTTTATTCAAATGGGAGTATGCTGGTAATGTTGAAGATTCATCACTCTGTTTTCAAGTAAACCAACTAGTCTTGAGATGTGGGAATTTCACCTTCTGACCTGACCAACATCTCAAAGCTACGAAAACTCTCGCCAACTCGCCAGACTGTGGCGAATATTCATGTAAAATAGTTGGCTCTTTGAAATCAGAAAGACGGACGTCTGCATTTCTATTATTTATAATGTTATGCTCACCATCCTGCGAATAAGATTATACAGGGCAGGTTCTTTGCACTAGTTTTGTGGTTGTGTTTTACATATCTGAGTATCCTGATCATGAGCGCAACTTCAGCTGATAATGCAGACCAAATTTTTATACTTTACGCTGTATTATGGGTACAAATTGCATTTCCAGATCTTGCACTATACGAGAAATGAGTTACTACGTTAATTTTCTTGAGAACAACCGTTCTATAAGCTCAGTTTGTCTTTGTTTTGTCCCTGTCAACCTGTATACCCGGAGGTCCACGTGGGATTATAAATGGATCCAAGGAGCCTCCAGGGCAAGAGCCCGCGAACTTGCATAGACTGCAACTGTAGTACCAAAGAAGTATTTGGGCGAATTATGAGCGTTCATTCCATCGCTCTTGAGGCCTGGACAGTTTTATTTTGTTCTTAAGGTGTGGCTCAACCCTACCAAGGGCGTGTATAGAACTTAAATTTGATTTTGCAGCAATCATTTAAACAATAAAGAGTTTATCTGGTGGCAGTAATATGTTTAATGTGATCATTTTTTTAGGTTACGCCACTGATATTTTATGTGAGTAGTGCTATCGCTGGTCTTAGCGGAACATGAACTTAATGGGTAAACAAACTTCAATAATTAATAAAACAAAAACATCTCCGAGTTTGGATTAGTTCGTTAATTGAAATCGAGGAAACGAAAACAGCCGCGGGCGTGAATAACTGAGTGCTTCCTCCCTAGTTCTATTCTTGCCTTCCCCTGCTCCGAAGTCAGCCTCATGCGTTTTAATAGTTTTAAATTTCACAGAAACAGCTACGCAACATGAAAGTCTTGAAAGACAAACTGAAACTTCTGAAAGCTCAATGGATGAGTAGTTCAATAAGAATATTTAACAGCGTATTCTTTGTTGATTGAATATTTCATGTTAAAATATTATTTTTTAATTAAAATAACATTTACATTGTTATAGTGAATTTTAAATCAATATTTATTAAAATGTCGATAACTGACGTGACATGTAAATTATTTAAAAAATAATGATTACGAATTACAACGGTTATGACGAAAGATATAAGGTATTTAAATTTTTAAAAATAAAATTCACTTGATTTTTCAACCTTGATTTTGATATTGTTGACTGATATTGTTTTAACTTTATGAGGAAATCATCTTCGACGGTAAAATATTGTTGCAATTTATATTTTATAACAAAAATATATAAACAGAAACAATACCTAAATATATAAAAATAAAATGTCTTACAAATTTTTTTTTAGGTGGTTAATATCAAACAAATCATCTTTTTCCTACAGTAAATATATTTTTAATTTATTTTTGAGTTTTTGTTGAGATATTCTTATTTAAAAGTGATGTTTTTTTTTCATGATTTATTTGGCGATTTCTACTGATTTTAATTTGTATAAATTATTATAAATTAAAAAACATGAATAATATAAGCCGAACAAAATCGATATACATGAACACGGTAAAACTAATTTGATGTCTTATAATATCATTTTTTTTTCATTAATGTTTTAATAACTACAACATTCTACGTTCATTTTAAAAAACATTCAAATATAACAAAATTTGAATGTGAAAATTCAAAAATAACTACGCGAATTTAAATGAAAAATTTGTTAAAAGCATCAACATTTACAGCCCGCTCATCATTAAAAAACACATTTCAATTTTGCTGAAAAAATCTGAAAATGGAACTGTTAATATGAAAAATCTCTCTAAATTCTTCCCGTGGAATAAATGAACAGCCTCTCTTAATAATGATGCAAAACTACAAAAACGTCAGATTTTTACACAATTTTTTACCATCATTACAAATATTCATAGGGTAAAATCCGCTTTGTTTGGGAGTTGATTTTTTGGGTCGGTGTTAAAACTTCCATAACAGGAATTTGAAGATTAAGGGCTGTGTTTATTTAGTTAAAAAATTACTTTAACTTCAACGACAAATTTAAGCACAACTCATATGCCGAATTTGTCTTCTTCAAAAATAATATATAAAAAACATAAATTTAATAACTGCAAGAGATCGTCATAGTTGCTTCCATTTTTAAACGCTTTAATTAAATAATTATCATACAAAGCCTTGAACTGCAGTCACAAAGCTCTGTCAGCCACAATGATCGTTGCCTCAAACGTCTAAGCTTTAAGTAAAATATCTCTTAAATTAAAAATTTTGGTGGAACTCAAGGATATTAGATGATTTTTCCCACATAGTTCTAAAATTTGTCATTATCCTTGTCCTATCCAAAAAATTTAACTTTAGTTGAAAATATGCTTATAAAATAATAAAATATCAGCCTCAATATAAGGCAAAGGCATAAATATGAGACAACTGTTGCAAAAGACACCTGAACCATTTGGTCTCAACACGTGGGATTTCTTCCTGGTGCAAACACAACTCGTGCAAAATATTGCATTTTTATGATTGGACAATTTTAGAAATGTTCTCATAGAGTCATTTGTTAAACATGCACAATATTTTACTAACGATATATTTTTTTGAAATCTGAGTAAATTTGCAGCCCTGTTAGGATCAAACCCACGCTGGGTCGAGAGCCTTTCAAACTTTTTCCACGTTTCCTCTTAGTTTTAATTACTAGCTCCGCATCCGCCAGGACCGGAACTTTTCCGCGTTTAAGGAGTTCCAAGAGTATAAGCCAACGCTCCGCAGATCACGGAACTTTTCCTAGGGATGAAATTAACTTTTCGGCACCGCAACTTTCACCAGCATGAGTGCCCTGCTAAGGCGGTCTTGTTGTCGTGAACTTGTGAAATTTTGATGTACGAAACCACTGTGTTCCAGCATTAATATGAGCATCGTTCACCTCATGCTCCCTTGTGCTCTCATATACCTCATACGAGTTATATCTACGTTTCACTTGATTATGTCTTCTAGAAATAAATAAAAAATGGTCAGTACCTGAATCTATAACACCTTAATTTTTATAAATCATTGTTATGAAATATTGGTTATTTCTGACGGCATACAATATGATTTGGCTTCTCCTTGGTAGTATCAATTCGGTGGATTGGTTTGCAGCAAAACAAAATCTTGCATCTCGATCTCCACTTTTCTCGATCCTCTGCAATCGTTTTTAGCTCAGCATAAAAGCTACAACTCATGTCCTCGAACACTTGCTGCAAATACTCCCGTGTAGGGCGCCCTCTGCAGTTTCTACCCTCAACCATCCCTTTCACAATGTCGTGAAGAAGACCATCGTGACGCATGATGTGACCGATCCGTCGGGCCCTCCTCTCTGAGATGGTTCTTACTAGATGCCAATCTTCCTTGATTATGCTGAGAACCTCATTGTTCGTGGCGTGGTCATTCCTGGAAATTCCGAGAATTATTCTGTAAGACCACACCTCAAAGGCTTCAAGTTTTTTTTTTTTAATAGAAATCAAATTTATCAATATTCACGTCATATTATTGTTTTAAATAAAGAAATTCAAACTTCAAAAAAAACATTAATTAGCATATCGTATTATTAAATACTAATCAACAGTCAGTAAGAATTGGGAAACGTTCGTTTGAAGCGATGTTCCGTAGTGGGCAAGTTGAGTTGTCCATGACTGAAAACTTTTATTCCTCTTTTTTTTGCCCTTCTTTTTTTCCTGAAAGCTAAAAGAGTTTTTTTTTATAATTGCACACAAGAGAATGCCAACGGGCGGTGATGAACAACTATTATAATGTGTCGTTTACCATATTGAAGATGGTTAAGTGTTGTGGCCTTCAACGATACCAGATTACATACCGGCATTATCACATCATCATTTTTTTAGGGAACTGTAAATGAAATCAGTTGAAGAGACGATATTCATATACCACAATTATTTTTGAATTTATTTGTTAACCTTTTCGTTACGGCTCGGTGGAATACAAATTAAACTGTCAATACGGCGTTAATTTTTCAAACAATTGTTTAAAACTATTATTTAAAGCAAAGTGTTCTTATCTGACCTATTTTCATATGACACATTGGTTTTTCTATCCTTTAGCTATCAGATGATGCATCAAAAACTATTATCTTTAACAAACGTTCATTATGTAACTCCATACATGTGGTGGTATTCACACATGTAGTTTACAAAAAAATCGCTCCTGTGACGAAACCTAACGATATTTATTTACATGGTTTACACATTCCTGTAAATAATTCATGTACGTTGATAAAGAGAATGACTGCACTTCAAATTTCCTACCGTAGATGTCACAATGAGTACTGGAAGTAGCAAAACGATATATCACGTCAACCGATGTCAACGGTCAGAGAATCTTTGACGGCATATACCGACAACCGATGTGAAAGGGTTATTGCGCATTACGGTACCCTGCAAAACTATAAATTAAATAATATTTTCAGAAATGAAAGAAAATTAACCGTAACGCCTCAATTAACTATTTTGTTGGTTATTGCTCATTTGGTAGAGAATTTTTCGCCAATCGAAATGCAATATATTAGGAGTTGACTACCAACGAAATTTCTAAGTGTTCTACCTAAAATAATTTTATCTACTTTTAAGCTTACAGAACGGCACCAGTGAATTGATTTAAATTTTAAAAGAAAAACTCCTTGAATGTCCGCCATACAAGAATATTTAGAGAGTTCGTCAAGCGGTTAATACTCTTTTTTAATGACGTCTTTCCATGTGATTCTTTCAAGCAAATTACTGTAAGACAATCTCGAGGACATGAGTTGCAGCAATTACGTTGAACTAAAGAGGGTTGCAGAATATCGAGAAGAGTGGAGATCGCGATGCAAGATTTTGTTGCTGAAAACTAATCCACCGGATTGATACTACGAAGAAGATTCTCTGATGCAGTATAACATTCATGAAAATAAAAGTGTTGTCGCTTAAATGTTTTCCATTTTAACCCCACTAAACTGCTGCTTAGTATTAAAGGGTATTTGTATATGACTCACAAAAAGAACTTTGTCAGAAGTATGCGCGTATCTTAGTATAACATCCATACATTTTTTAATTACATTTTAGGTATTCTATTACATTTAAAGCTTTGCTGTGAATTGAAAACCTCTCGCATAACAGCCGAGCTCTTTTACTTTAAAGCTTACTTTTGGTAAGAATTGAGCTGTCCGTAGGCCCGGCCCCTTGAAGCTTAAATCATCTGACCGTAATATTACTTTGCGCCAGCCTTTGTCCGATGTTTTATTCAGTACAAAAACAAGATGAATTATTTTTATGGGTTTATCTACTGTAATGTGAGTTAATATTTCATTTTTAATCTTTTATGCGTAAGCGTTCTCTGGAGTAAGATCGCCGTCGCTTTGTTCTGCTTTTAATGTACTTTTTTTTGCCGTCCCTCAAAGCGTATTAAATAAATATTAATATTTTTAACGCTCACTAAACTTAATAATCAACACATTCATTATTTTCATACAAATCTTTATTCAATGATTAAACAAGTTGCTCGCAAAAAACTGATATTCATGTTATTTAATATGTATCATGTATTTTTATAAAAGATTCTTATCCGCATGCTTTTGCTTTAATTCTGAACGAAATCATAATATTTATTTATTTACACCCTTATTATGAAATTTTGCCAAGAACTATCTACGTTAAGCCTGGCAAACGAAGCATTGGCCGACCACCTACAAGATGGACTAACGATATAAGAAGAATAGCGGGAGTGACCAGGATGCGGAAGGCGGAGGATCGAAGAGGATGGAGACTCATGCGGGAGGCCTACGTTCAACAGTGGACGGACACAGGCTGATGATGATGATTATGATGATGATCTACCTTAAATAACAAGATGTTTTGTAGTATAATTTTAACACATTTTCATTCTTTTAAATTTCATTGATTTAAATAATGTATATAAAACATTTATAAAAATAAGTGCTTCATGTTTTTTTTATTCAAATTATTTTTAAAAAGTGGACAATTTTTTCAAAAATTAAATTGACATTGTTTTGGAACCGAGATCGTGATCCCCAAATTACAGTGTCAGCTAAATGGTTACTGCGGAATACCACATGAAAGAAAATGCACATTTATTTTGTAACCTTTAACTTTTGGACCTCGTATGTTGTCATAAAAAATATTTTACACCTAATATTTCAATCCAAGGTATCTCTCTAATGAGAAAAACAAACATTTCTTATAACGGAAACGCCCTACGATGCGACATGTATTGATTGCATTCAATAAACAAGCGACATTAATTAAATAGCTGATGCCAGTAATTTGAAATGATCATGTGTATCAGGCTTTCACAAACTCGTTCAATCTCCTCGTTGTATTCTCTCACTGACGCCACAGTAATGGGCTCAGTCTCCATTGGTAAATGTTAACTTAATTGCTTCCTCGAATCATCGCGATACAGCTGCCAAGGAGCCGTGCCTGTTAAACTCTACGCATTAGAGCGTAAGGAACAAATGGGAGCCTCCAACGCTCTAGTCACAAAGACAAGTAGGAGCCTCTCGTTTAATACTACTGTAATCGATTATCTATATTCTATTTTATTCGATTTTTTATTTTATTTTATTTTATTCATACTAATAATCATTTTTTTTTAAATTAATTGTACTAGTATTAGAAAGACTTTATTTGTTATGTTTTAAGAAATCAATATCAAATATATAAATATTATATACAGGTATGTTGTTTTAACATGGGTCACACAAGATACTGTTTAATTAACATGGGTCACACAAGAAACTGTTTAATTAACATGGGTCACACAAGATACTGTTTAATTAACATGGGTCACACAAGATACTGTTTAATTAACATGGGTCACACAAGATATTGTTTAATTAACATGGGTCACACAAGATACTGTTTAATTACTTGATAGAAGACCGCAGTTTCATTTTCAGTGAAACCATTGTCAGTTTTTAACGTTTATATCTAAATGCTAAACAAATAAATATCATTTTATGTGACTTTATTCAACCAAGTAAAAATATAAGTTTATTTTATTGATTTTTTGACGTCACATCATTTCGAGGTTTGATTTTTATACTCATGTAAATTATTATAAACACATGAGAAAATTACTGGAAGTAATTGACTTGATATGGTTAATATGTTATTTTCTTTGTTCGGTACTTTTGACAAATATTCATTTGAAATAATAAAAAAGTACCAAAGATGGTGTCGAGTAAGAAATATCCACAGTTTTAAATATTATAAAATTTACACTGGCATCATTTATCAGATCAAAACTTTAAATATTTTCTAGTGGATTAGCCAATATTTATTTTTATTTTTCTTTAAGCGTTGATATTTTATTAAATTTACTGAAAGACAAAAAAAAAGTATTCCTTTGAAGAGGAAAACATTTGCTCTATAAGACATATTATTGTGACAGCAGAAATACACATAAAGGGTTTTAGGAGAAAAGTTTAAACTGTACTGTCAACAAACAAATGGTTTAACCGTCACTATTTTGTATATTTTATATAATAGTAGTTATATTATATTTAATAGCCCCAACAAAATAGGTCGACGCTCTTATAGTATTATATAATACCAATTCATACCGAGAATCGGTTTATAACCACCATTGTTTTATAAATATTAAAGACATTTTAACCATTACATTTACAAACTCAACCACTTTTATTCCGCCTGCAGTTTTATTTAAAAAATACTAAGCTGTTTGTGAAAGAATTTCAGCACATCGATTTAGAAACATTCTTGAAAAAAGACTCTTAAAGGCAGATCAATCTAATTCGTGTTCTTCTTCTATCAGTTTAGATATCATCCTGCCTTTTTACTTTGGATGCAACTGCTCCAAACAATGATGGAGCAGCACAGCTCACGTATAAGATATTTTAACACATCTTTCAACAGCGTCAGTTTCTTTAAAATTACTTTTAACGATTAGCTAAAAATGTAATCATGAAGTTTAGTTCAAAACAAATAATAATAAACAATTATTATAGCTATATTTAAATTAGAAGCATTAACAAGACACGAATTTTAACAGAGGCACTGCTTAAAGCTGTATTTTGTTGTATTTTGTGTATATCTCCTTCATTAATTGACGATTTACAACATAAGTTCAACACATTGCGGTTTTATTTTCACGACCCAGTGATTTTTGAATGATTTAACGTTAACGTTTCAGACGAATACACTCATCCTCGTGGCAATCCATTGTTGTCTATTGCAGTTGGTATTTGTGGTCAATTTAGGTCAATTGCAATAGCGCTTCTAAATGTGCCACCACTACATCTCAATCCTTTTCTCACATCTTTTGCATCTTTTGCCAATAGCATTATTTTTTTTTCTAAATCTCTGTAATCTTTGATAATTGACATATTTTTATTACTTTCTCTGTGAATTAATAAAATAAATGAGTTTTGTTTTAGAATAGTGACCTACTTTCTACATATAATCGATACAACATTGTACACATCTTGCACTTGATTTTGCCCAAATCACTCCTTGATACGCTAAGCACCTCACGGGGCCCGGGCATTCTCCCCAAGGGCTCAAGGGCGCTATCGCCGCCCCCGACTATCGGAACAGGCACGCGTGACTTGGGCCTCCGATGGCGCATCAGATTACTCTGAGACATTAACATTAGGGGCGCACGCTCATACAAGATCTCCTGATACACTAGACGACCAAACATTGTCATTATGTACTCACTCTGAATATAATACAGACATTTTACTTACAAAGATACATTTTGATGTATAAAAAAAGAATTAGTATCATATGATCTCGGGAGCATCGAGTACATCACTTGATTTCCTTAAGCTTCGCGATTATATACATTTTGAAAATATATATTGAAATAAACAATATTGATTATAACAGTTACGCATTTATTTGTTAATTTTCTAACATTTATTTTATATTCAAAATAATTTTGTCGTATCGTTTTATTTGTTTTAGTTCTTTGATATTTGAAGACCTCAAGGCAAGAAAATGTTAACAAATGAGTATTTTGATGTAAATATACTGTTTATATTGTGATATGACATTTGTGTTTTGATGTTTGTATATGTTAAAAAAAATGTAAAAAAAACAGTCAAACATTACGTACTCGTATATTCAAATTTTGTCTAAATTAAGTCATTTAATACATTGAATAGAGAGTATGAAAATTTGCGAAAATCAATTTTAAAGATTTTTTTCTTCAGTTTTAACAATATCTTGCTTGGAACATTTTTTTATATTGCTTAAGTTATTAATTGACAAATCATAGTACAGGTACACAATTTTAATAATATACAAATTATAATAAAATAATTCAACACGTTAATCGCCATGTCAACCACTGGTGGCCGACAATGAGTCATTACAATCACACCGCGTCGGCCACCGGTGGCTTACACGACACATATAAATTGTACTTGATCCTTTTGCGCTGTCAGCAATGCGCTCTCATACAAACTGCTATTCAGAATGTCCAACGCGACCCTAATATCTAAATAACAATAAGGTTATTAACTGACAAAACTTGGTGATACTGCATAATTAAAATTTATAAATTAAAAATGTTTAGTTTCTATTCACATTTTATTTTAACTGATTACATCTAATTATATTTTTATTACAGGTACTATCTACAGCCACAAAAACATTTTCTGACACTTTACAAAAAACAGTGTTGGCAGTCAACGTGTTAAGTATTTCATCAGCTTCTCATTCCACATTCGCGATCAAGCTCGACCATTTAGTCATCACGAAGTGCCAGTATAAAGATCTGTCAGCGGCCATGTTTGTCTTTTGGAGCTTTGCACGGTTTTATTTTACATTTAATCCAAATACAACGCATTCAATTGTATTAAATAAATGTAAAATAAAGCTTAACATCAAAAAATATACAAATCTTCTGTTTTGTATACCAAAAATGGACCCAATCGGTGACACCGTATTCAAGTAACTGACGAAAATATGTTCAGTGTACTGCATGAAATATAAAATATCCAAAATACATATTTTTGCACTTATTTTACTTTTTTACATGTGGTGTGCACCCACTTGAGTCAAATACACGAGGCATCAATATAATGCTTAAATATTCTATTTTATTTAGATATGTGATCAGCATAAAATTATCTTATAAAAACAACGCCACGTTAGCTCTTCTCCTTCTTCGTGTCAGCGACGTCAAATTATTTCTGCCCAGTATCTGACAACATCGATAGCCCATGTTTTGCCCAGCATAAGGTCTTGAGGTGTGCAGCTTGTTGGGCACGTGAAGCAAGATCTTAGTTGTGAGCCGGTCTGCAGGTCTCCGCAGTCGCACAATAATGATTCTCTGTCCCTGTCGAAGGATTTCCCACCGCTCGAGGTTGTCCTTTGTTCTACCAACTCCGATTCTTAATCTGTTCAGGATTTCCAGGTCCGTTAAAGTTAGCTAATTAAGTACGTATTAAAAAAAAACGCACTGAAATTAAGTTTTCTAGAATAATGAAATGATATCTGAAATGCTATATTAACAATATTAAATTTTATCGTAAAAATGCTAATTACTCGCGTAGACGGAAGAGATATTATTTTCATGATGAATATTACATTTTCTATCAACACTTTCTAATATGGCGTTCACTCCAGCCAATAATTTAATATGGATGGTGTTATTAGGTGTTGTCTTTCGCCTTGTTACGCGTCTAGCTTATAATTACCAATCAGGGCCGGATCGATGGATTTAGATATTCTCCTACGCCTTCTTGGGAAGCACGACTTTTCAGACCTTCTCAAGTTATTTTTCAAACCCATATTGACCCAATAAATGAAAAAATATGTTGAGTTTTATATATTTACTATCTGACTCGGCAAACTTCATCCCGCTACAGAATCAATAAATGTCGTGTTGGCTTATAAACTGAACTATATTCAGTCAAAATGAGTCAATCATTTCTCGAAAAATCATTTAAAAATGGATGAAATAGAAAATGAGTTTTATTTATATTTAATTTCGGTGATTTTTTCTGGTTCTCTTAATCGATAAGTTATTATGCTACTTGGAGTAGAAACAAATTTAGGATCATAAAAATATGTTAAGTCATTCTTGAGATATAAATGGTTTAACTCACACGGCACAATTATATATAATATATTTTTTTCTGTATTTACAAAATATGTAATAGACTATTAAGTCCTAAGAATGTCTTTCATCCAAAAATTAGGTGTGCTTTATAGTGTACGTCGGTAAGAAATAATTCTTCTGTACATACCATATAAAGGACAAATGCGCGTTGTCCTCGAATACAACACTCATCAATGGATTTGAGCCCCAAAATATCTTCTTGGCTCACTTACTTTTCTCTTCTACCCTCTAAGCACAGACGTTAAATTGTTTCGCGTATTTTTTTAAGCAATTGATTCGTTCTGCACCCACCCACAACTGTCAGTTTCGTCTCACGTTTGATAAACAAACATTTGCATTTAATTTATTTTGACCAAAATAGAGTGGCTTTCAAAATTTCTTCCTAAAAATGCCACTGGTAAGCTCTGGAATACTCTTTCAGTATATTTGTTCCCACCTTAATTTAACGTGTAATATATTTAAAAACATTTCAATTTACGCATGCCTGTATTAAATAAAATATATGTTTTCCGCAAAGAGCGTTCCAACCATCTAGGGTGAGCGCTATAGATCCTAATGGTTTTGATCGGTACTGATTGGACTCAATACGACTTCATAAAATCTATGATTACCCGATGTTTCATAAGCCTGTATCATTTATATCTAAAGGTCACCACAACTCAATGAACGACACGCGGTAAGAAACTCGTAAAATTTTTGATGCGCTTTCCGTGTTGCTTAACTTATGTAGTCTAACCAAAACTGGAAAAACAATGTGCTTTAAAGATTAGTGAACATTTTTTATCGCTCATAAATTTATTATAAAATTTGAATTTTCTAGTCAAGAAATCAAGGAGTAAAAGTTTGAGTGGCTTTACGCCACTTTATTATCATTAACAATATCCCGCTACTAATTATAAACTAATTAATTCAGGAGTGCCTCATTGATTATTCCGAGGCGAATGAGCGCACTAAGATTTTATTGGAATATTCATAAAGGCTGTCAGAAGTGGCAGGCGGCTCTATTAAAGGCTTACTCAATCATTCATCATCGATCATTTATAGTCTTCCTCGGAATACATATTTAATTATTTACAAATAAATACATTCATCTATTCTTATTTATATTAAATTAGTTTTAAACCTAAAAAATTCAATAGCATCCTGACTATTTGACTTAATATATATTAATTACTAGAATCCATGTTTATAAACGTTTTCATCTTTGTTACAAGGTACTTGTATTATAGGATAAAATTTTATTTACTCACAACCAACTTACCACTTTAGTTCGACAATAATTTAAATATTTTGGAAGCTAAGGCATGTTTATGAAAAAAATCTATTCGCAGCCGTATAAAGTATGGAGACAATACAAGCGTTATACATATTATCATAAAAAGTATAGTTTTTTTTTACGAATATTAGATAGTATAAATTTAGAAAAATATTTAAAGTTTTTAAATTAGATACAAAATTTTCGCATTCCTTCTGAAACTTTTATACGCGTTTTCACAATACACGAAATAAATTGAATGAGCAAACTAAACCTAAACACGTACAATTTTCCAGCGCTCACATTATTATGTATTACAATGTTCTGAACTTGTAAGGAACTCGTTTTATAATTAAATTTCGAGGCGGTAACATAAAAGCTTAAAATATTAACAACACTAAAGTTTATCAACATATATGAGAATATGAATAGCACGTAATCTTAGGGCAAATTTAATTTTCAAAATAAATTAACTATAGGCTTTTCTTGTAGAAACATTTTCTTCAATGTAAATAAAACTATTAACATTAGTTTTTATATTGAACAGTTAACTATTTTCTTACTTTTTATTATATGGATAATGTCAAGCACGTTTTTATGAGTTGAAGACTACGGTTTCACTATCAAAAACATAAGATCAGTTATCCAACTGTATAAAACTTCTGATGATGTATAAAACTTAATGAATGTATTATGTTTAAAGAAGAATGCAAAGAGAAAAGGTTGGGTAGAAAATTTGAAGCTTATATAAGTGAGGGGAGAATAGATGGAGTTTAAATAAGATAAAAAGGAGATTTGAGATACTTTATAATATTATTATGTATGATTATATCATTGAATATATTTAGTGATTATTAAATCCATAAATAAATAATAATATTTAAATATTTGTAGATAAAATTTAATAATTCTTTTTACCTTTATTTGCTTCCTATAAAATTACACATTTCCGCTTTTTTTTCTCTGATACACTTAATTTATATAAATATAGTTGAATAAATCATTAAATATTACTAGTAAATCACTGAAGAAAGGTTCATTGGGAGCAACTTCATAACCTTTATACTTATGATTAAATAGTGTTTCATGTTCAAACGTGCTGAAACTACTATTTATGTACATAATTATTATTTTAAATGAATGTCCACGTAACTGCTGAAAAAATAATGTCTCGAAAATAATCAAAAATATTCGTCCATTCAGCCGTTTTAAAAACGCCAAATTTTTAGATTTTCCATCAATTGCTTGGTCAGTTGGCCAAATGCCCATTGCCTTCTTATTTTTTCAGATTTTCAATTTTGTCTGGCTTCACGTTCATTTCCTTTCCGGCACCTTAAAGCTCGCATTCATGCTTTTCATGCACATGTTTAATGCACTATTTCGCCTGTTATAAGATATGTGGTAATGGCTTGCTAGGAAGAGAATGGTAGGCAATACTCGTGTCATCATTAAACGGAAAATGTTGAGATCTATGAGAAGAAGTAGGTGTAGTATATATTCTGAAGTGTTATTTATGAAAGCCATCTTTCAGCTCTGGATTCGTGCATGATCTTTTAAAGTTATTAATTTTAAATAAATATGTATTTACTGATTTCAACTTGATAGGGCTTTTTTCGGCTGATGCCGAAAAGCCTCGAAAAACGATTTTTTACTCTTATTTTTGTTCGCTCGCCTGACATGCACATCTAATAATGTTAGTTTTAATTATATAAAATTACACGGGATTTGCATACTTCATTTTATTTGTGATGACAGATGCTCCATTTCATTTTTATGCAACTGTCATCTTAAATTTGTTTTTTGCCGTGATTAACTTGGCGGCGCTGAATGTCACAGTATTCCGGCAGTTGTCAATTAACTCTTGTCCGGCCGGCGAAACGCCATAGCGGTCGGACGAGGATATCAAGTCTTTATTAAAAATAAATACGAATTGCGCTTTAAAAACAAGCTCTTTGTGTTGTTAATCTGCTCTCGCATCCTTCCTCCACGCGGCTACGTGACAAACCCGTGACTTGTCGTCTTTTTAAAGACGAGGATGTCATTACATATTTGCTGTGATATTATTACATTACTGTGTTAAATGTTTGATGTTGTGACAATAATGGTTTGTGCTATTTGTGTATCCAATTTATATATTATATTGAATAATTGACCTAGAGTTTCTATTGCGTTTAATAATATGTGTCATTAAACAATACTTTTTTTTATGTTTATTTTTTGGTGGTTACGCCATAACATTATTATTTATTTTTTATAAATGTAAATGTAAATTGTGTCGTTTTTAAATAGCGAATAAAATAAATTTAAGACCATTTTTTCATGATATCCAGAGAACATTATCTAACCCAATCACTTTATTTTCTTTATTGACTTGACTGTTGATGCCTTACCATTATTTACTTACTCAAATATCTTCACGCCTCATATTTTAAACATGCTATATTTTTGCCTTTACTATGTTATTATCTTCACTTTTACAGAACTCTACCTACAACTGGTTATGAAAGTCATATTACCGAAATTATCATGAACAATTCTCTTTAGAATAATATTTCGTAACATATTATACAAATGCAATTTGTAACTGTTTCATTCTAACACTGTATGTACATATGAACTAAAAACAATTAATGTGATGAATAAGTTTTACTCTGCCCTCTCAATTAATTTATTAAGTTTTAAATAATATAACCATTGCCTAGTGTGCGTTGCTACAAGTTTATAAATATATTAAAATTATTAATTAAATATACATATACTATACATAAAATTCTTTTTTCAACGCGTCAATCCAAGCACAAAAATAACGGCAGAAGCGGGATGCGAACTGCAGACCTTGGAAACCAACTATGCCCAGGTATTCATACCGCTCAGCCAACTGGGCCATTGCTATGCCTAGACCGACTCGCGTTGAAACTAGTATTTATATCATTGTTATCATCGTACGATAGATGTCGCTATAGTATATATTCAAAGTATGTATATTTTTATTATTATTCAATCAGTCTTCATTTATTCACAAATATATTAAAGGTTCATCAGAAGTTTAACATATGACTCCTCGCTTGGTAGGCGAGTTTTTTGCATCTAGACAATTCTATTAAGTCTCGTGGTCGGTAATTTCACGCACCGAGTCAATGAAACTTTATTGCAAAACATAAAATCGTAACAGGCATCTGTGATGATAATAATTTTAATGTTTCATATCATATCCAGCAAGTAATTAATATAAATGAAGCATTTCTACGACAGGTGTGTAAAACTCATCGCAAACCATCTACCATTTGTAATTGATAATACATTAAGTTATGTTTAAAATAGCGCGTTTTTTTTTTCAATAATAATATTAGTAATTTGTCGATGCACAAATGTCATACCTACATTTAGATTAGTTATTATTAAGAAATATATGTATTTTTTTAAATATGCATATGTTTACTTGGTGCCTGAAACTGAAATCATAGAATTATACAGTTAACGCTTTTTTGATAAACATTAACGCAATAACTGAAATTACGAATATAAATTCGGAGAAAACACCATATTATATACCATTTCTCTCATCAATCTGTGAAAAACAAACGTCAAACGCAGGAGATTCGAACCACAGATAGTTAATAATTTATTTTTCCTATTGAGAGAGGCACATCATTAAATAAAACCTCAATTAAACTCTTTCCATACTGAATTGTTAATCTATCAATTTCATACTATATATGCAGCCTGACATTCACGTATTCACCCATTTTTAACTCTACTTATTATGAGTGGGTGGTGTTCATCGAACAATTTTTATATACCACTAATTTATAATTATATGTCATGACTAGCATTTGACGAGTGAGGGATAAAATTCACATTCTGATTATAAGATAAAAATTCAAATCAGTTTTCTAATTTTCGGTATAAACAATGTTATAAGCTGGTTATAGGGAGAATGGGGATGATAGTTGTGTGTCCCTGACGTAGGGGAATGTTACCAACATGAGTGGAATAATACGTGCACCCCACAGGAAGACTATGTTCTTAGTTATTCCAATTATAGAAGGCTCGTGCGCAGCCCTTAATAGCAACACTTTAACATCCCCCGTCATGTTTATTTACTTTAATCGCCCCCGGAGCGGGCATCTATAACTGAACCGCCGTGGCGAGTAAGAGCCAACACCGTATATTTTACTGTAATGTATTTTGTAATTTCATTATATTTGGCAATCGGTGTATTCATATACTAGTGACCGACGATTTCAGCCAAACACTGCCTGAACACTCTCATATAGTCAATACACGAGCATCTTGAACAAGAACAAATAATCAAAAGCATACACGTATGTATTCATTTTTTGTGTTATCACTTCTAACAATATAAAATCATTTTTTGTTAAGTATCATAAAATTAACCTCATCTAGGCGGTCGTGCTTCACTGAATGCGTCAACATAAAAAGTCTAATAAATAATTTAAACCGTTTCTTAAAATTCATTTGTGTTATATTGAATAAGTATGTACTCAAGAAATAAACTCAATAACTTACAGCCTTTACCTACTTTAAGTATTCGAGTTTTATATTAGCCCTTATTTTAGTATAAAAATTTATGTAGGTAACTAGTCAGAAATCGTACTTTTTTTTATTTTTGTAATTATTTTTATTGTAATTAAGTCAGAAATAGGACTGTTCGACACGAATGTTCGAAACGACTATAAGCATTCGTGTATGTATAGGGATCTATGGGGTTTTTCGTTAATAAATATGTGAAGGTGGAATCAATTTTCAAATTGAAAGAGCAAAGTATATGATAGAATTAATTTAAAACAAATGAACTATATGTAATAAGTAAGCAACAATATATTATTCTGAATTGGTTGCTTATGCGTCCATTCCATGCACTGCAGTATATAACTGAATTAATTATGCCACCTTCGCAATCTAATGGAGACGCTCCCATAATCTGTGAGCATGGCCCCCATAGAAGAATTACCCTATTTTTTCGTTAGTGTCCGTTACAATGCGGAATGGATTCCCTCGGGATCCTCCGCCCGGCCCCCGCTCCGGGTCACGAGGTCGTACATCGAAGGGCATTCCTATCAACAGATGCGAAACGGAAGAATGCAAGATATTAATTAAGATTACTTGCTTATAATTATTTCCTTTTTGTCAAAACATAAGCAAATCTTGTAAAACGATCGTGTCTTACTAAAGAACAATTTGGTATTATTAGTTATGCGCTTAATTAAGTTATGATTAGTTAGCAATTTATATATCCAAGGATGTGCCCTCTAAATAAATATGGCTTTTGTATAAAAGTGCCAAAGAGAAAAAACCAATGAATAATGTCAATAATGAGACTACAATGTGTTAGATGGTCTTCCTGGCCGAGTGTCGTCTTAAGCGCTTTCTCAACCCTTCTTTGAAAATTTTGTACCACTGATAAACTCTTTTATTCAGTAGAGCTTACTCACCGAAAGCCTGCTGCAATATTTTCAATATATCAGCAGCAAAATTTCATTCAGCACACAAAATTTAATAGAACTGCGTTGTTGAATATTTTCAGTAATTATACAAAACTAAAAACACACTTTGTAGCCGTTTTAAGTATCTCAAACACTTATAAATATTTTGACTTGTTATTTAGCACAGATGTCAGTAACAGTAGTGCATACATAAAATAAAATAACAAATTCGAATCGCTCAGCCCATAAAATAAATTGAAAACAAAAATAAACGGTATTTTTGACCCCAGTATTAGAACGAAATGGTGAATGAAAAACAAGGTTTTGTTGCTGCATTAAAACATTTATGTCCTCGGGATTAATATTGCAAAAAATGTTGGTACTCGTTTATCGATGTAACTCGTAAATTTTAATCGTTATTTGATTACACATCCGAATGCCGCTCTGCATTACGGCATTTTCCTGTCCTATACCCTCCACAGCCGTCGTCTCGCATTTGTATCGAATTTAAACGTGTCCCGTATTCGCAAGTTGGGCTTCAGATTATACGCGTTTCGAAAATACGCTACCCCAAATGACCATCAAAAAGACAGATAAGGGTCGCGTTACCATAAATTTGCTCAACAGGTAGGGAAACTCGGACAAACACACAGCCGACCAACAAAAGGACGGGCTTCTGGCAAAATGACAATATTTTGTGTGTCTTTGTTTCTAATATTTATTTTGCGAAAAACAAAAACAAAAACAATCATTTTTACGCGGTCTCTTTTATTTTAAAAGCTCTTGGCCATTAAAACGAATGAAAAACTTTCACGATATTCATCAACAATAAAATACAGACCATTTTTTTTATAACACGTTCTTCTTTTATACTGGCTTCCTAGCATATGATGTACCATATTTTATCAATGCACATTGTTTTCAGCTGCTTTATCTCAAGGCTATACAACTTAAGTTACATCAAACATGGTTTACTATGCATAGTTTTTGACAGAATTGAAAATAAAAGAGCACTGAAACTTTTATAAAAACAAAGTCCGATTCTGAAATTCAATGACTCATTCACGACGATTGGACGATGAGCCACTTTAAGGTCTAAAAAAAACATTTAACAGTCAATTTAATACAAACAACGACACGCGGTGTATCCAGGTGGTCACCCATTCAAGTAGGATTAGTAGTTAATTTTTTAATTTTTATTAGAATATTATTTTATTATTTCAATATTCTAATCTACTTTTATAGATCATTGACTATATTACAATATTATTATTACTTAAATATACATATACTAAACATAAAATTCTTTTTTCAACGCGTCAATCCAAGCACAAAAATAACGGCAGAAGCGGGATGCGAACCGCGGACTTTGGAAACCAACAATGCCCAGGTATTCATACCGCTCGGCGAATCGCGCCATTGCTATGCCTAGACCGACCTGCGATGAAACTAGTATTTATATCATTGTTATTATCGTACGACAGATGTCGCCATAGTACTATGGCGACATCTGTCGTTATTTTTGTGCTTGGATTGACGCGTTGAAAAAAGAATTTTATGTTTAGTATATGTATATTTAAGTAATAGGATTAGTAGTCTTTACTTCTTAACTTCTGTGACTAAATAGAACCAGTGCTTAACATGTTTGTAGTATCATTGTTAGTTAACATACAAATATGTGTTTCAAAATGTTTTTTGTGTTCTACGTAATGTATATTATGAATAGGTTAAAAGTTATTGAATATTTTTCATTCAAAATATTCATAGAAAATGATCAAAATTTACGATACCTTAGGTGATTATCTTAAAAGAATTTTAATTATTATTTAATGAATTATATTAAGTATTTTTTTTCAAAGCTGACATAATAGAAGACAAATCTTTTGAATAATAGGGAAAAAAAATTATAGCCAGCATTTCTAGAGTAATAACAACTTTTATTAAATTTATTTCTAATTTAAATTATGCGCTAAATAAATTAATAAAAAAATGGTCAACACACTCTAGAGTCTAGATTAACTAGTTTCGAGTATTTGATAACTACTAATTTTATCTTCATTTTAAGACATCTCTTATTTTCACTTAGATGCCACGGCTTAAATCTCACTCACACCATCAAAACACTACTTGAAACATACGAATAGTGTTACACAGTCAGTGCTACAAGTATAAAACAGTAATTAAATAGCAGTTAATATGCAATGAAAGTGACTTTGTAGCTAAAATAGTGTTTTCTGATAGCATTAGTGGAGTATAAGTCGCCTCTGAAACGACTGAACAAGACTAGACTTATTACTGGAGCGTATGGAAATTTTAAGTTGCTGCCGCAAAGTTCTCGCCCTATTCTTATGCCAGATCTGCCTTCCAAAGCTCTACAGATTACATCCCATGACAGCTCTAGGTACAATGGAAAATTAATTTTTCGAAGCATTTGAAAGAGTATACGGTATTCAGGTCCGTATTAGTCCCTAACCAGAATGTAAGATGATAGGCTGTCTTGTCCACAATTTCATTTTGTTAATCCTCTTAAAGTCAAACAATTTTTTCTATAGTATACTACGTGAGCACCTTTTCTTATCTTCTTAGTAGTATCAATGCGGTGGATTGGTTTGCAGCAACAAAATCTTGCATCTCGATCTTTTCTTATTAACTATTTTATATAAACATTGGTTTTAAGTAATGCCAGATATGCTGTGACAACAAAGAAGAATTCGCCTCAAATATCGAAAGAAAATGACACTGCCCAAACTTAAGATCATATATTTTTTGTATATTTTATCCGAAATCAACTTATAAAATTGACAAATTAAAATTTTTAAGTAATTAACATCAATAATCAATTAATATTTTTCTGAAAATATTTATTGTCATTACGTATTTTTCTGGCCCACAATTTTAACATATCAATCTCCATATCCAAACAAACCTACGTAGAAAATTATTTCTACTCTTTTGCTTCAAGAAATCACTCGGCTGAACATATTTGACGACTTGTTTTATTTAAAAGAGAGAAAAATGTCTCCGTTTTGAAAAACCGGCGTAATTCGAAATTTCTACAGACATCGATGAACTTCTCGCATTCGAAATATTCTTATTTATTCAACGTCGTCGTGTTTATTCAGCTATTTTAAATGTTATTTTAATAATTTTTATCTACTACTGCTATGTTCTAATCATACAAAGTACTCGTAGGTGAAGCTTGTGTAATAACGCACGAAACCATTGTCTCATTTCCATAAAATAAAGTAAATCAACGCTAACCCAATTTATATATTTTGTATGTAATCGCATGCAGGAAGGCACAGCCGGTCAAAACTAATACACTCTATGACGCTCAGCCAGGGAGGTTGGACGCTGCATGCGGGAAACGTGTGCTGTGTTCGCGTTTGTGTGTGGGTTGAGAGATTTCATGTATATTTATCTGTATCTTGAAGAGATTCAGATTGTAGGAAGGAGGAAACACAGACACTAGAAGAGCATTCCAAAGCTTACCAGTGGCAGTAAGGAAGAAACTTTGCAAACTGCCAGTTCTTGGTCGACATAAATTAATATTAAGTGAACCAATATTATGCCTGTGTTCCAATGATTGCAGGTAAGACGTAAGACTGTCATTATTTATCAAACAAATTGCTCTTTTTTAAGCTCAGTCAATCAAGTTTAGAAGGTATTTTGGGACTCCAATCCAAAGGTGACTGCCCTATTCAAGGATAGGTCGGATGTGTCCTTTATATAGAAGAACAAGTGGTTATTTGTAGAAATACCAACGTGATCTATATAGTTCACCTAGTTTTTTGAAAGCGAAACCAGCTCTATACTTAATTGACTCATATTAAAAACATCGTCATCTTTAATAAGCATTTTTAAACTTTAAGAGAAAAATATATTTACCATTTAAATAAATACACTTTCTTGCTTTTACATCACATTATGCTTTAAATACAAACAAATCCTAATAATTAAATTGAAAGTGATCTACAATATTCTTCTAAATTTCTTTTCATCATTTCTACCTAATGAAAAGTACACATCCCACAGTTTTGTATTGAATGGCCTCGCACGAAAAACTAATGAAAAGTGGTCGCATATATTTTCAATCGAAATAAAATACAGTTTTAGAGTTAACTTCATAATACACATCAAAAGAAAGAATTTTAAAATAGCAGTGATACCAGGAAATTAATAATGAGAATAAGTAGTATTTTTTGCTTTATAATTTTCATGCTAAATATGAACATCAAAACATAAATTGATGCTTATTTCTTATTTTACTTTCAGCTTTTACGTTGGTGAAAGTATTCTTTTGCGTATTTTCGAGAAGATTTTTTCAGGGCGCTTTTGGGTTGGGGAGCTTTCGAGCTTTCCCAGTTGGCCACTCTCAGAGCGCAAACACCCCGGGCGAGAGCCTTCACTGAGACTCTCTCAGGGACAGATCCAGGGAATTAGCAGTCTCTTCCTAGAAAAAGCCTCCCTGAACGGCCTTTTGGCTGAAAGAGGACGTATTATTATCTTTTTCATGTTCATATCTGCTCATGAGCAAAAACATTGGATCGTCATAAATTGCATCCATTAAGTTATATATTTTTTATTAGTTCGCTCCTCATCTCAAGCCATCTGCTCTTCCAGTTGCTCTATTGGGTACATTATATCTACAGTTTATGTCATATATATTACTCATCATATTAATATACAAGAGTATATTAGTCAATGACATTCAAGACGTAAAGAAATTAGGTTTATAAGAAAAAAACATATGTTTTTTATACTCTCTTGCAAAAATTTTATAATTTAAAGATTCAAAATAAAAAGTCTACAGCATTTTTTTATTTTCATTTTTCACTACACAGCAAGAGGTGAAGCGCTTGTTTTTCAAATTAAAGATATTGATTTGAATAACCAAAATTTTTTTTCGATTCTTAAGCTACGTAACTGATCGCGTTGAGTTTTTAAATTCAAAATATACTTGACTTACAACGCTTTGACAACATTGCTCATGATAAACAATAATTGCGTGTATGTGGGTCAGGTATTTGTTCCTATACCGTTCAATTTATTGCGTTGAAACTTACAAGTGCTATTAAGTAAATGCCCCCAAAGTTTTCTGTGCATTTTGAGAGCAGTAATTATCAAAAGCATTGTAATAAACAGATTGCATAGCAACATATGCTAGTTTTGACTTCATAAAGAAAAGATTACTTAATAATTTGATTATCGGATTTATGTTCGTTTTTCTGTATTTTCATTCTCGGATTTGGCTCTGTTGCTCCCCTAAGGCGACATTACCAACTTGTTATATGGATCTACATGGTAATAATGTCAACGCAATACACTTTGCAGTATCCTTCCATGGAAAATCAAGCGCTTAGAACTTAAGCGGTCCAACGATTCCCATATCGCGATCCAGCTGAATTACGAAATAGCTCTCACAGAACGTTAACTGAAGAGTGTGTTTTATTTTACGCTCGTTAATAACTTAAAATGCTTTGGAATTTAATTTAAAATGTTTTTACGTAAGCAGACACAAACAATGGAATAATATTAAAACGACGGAAAAAACAATTTCAGAATCACAAAAAATATCTGTGCTGGTATTTTAATATCAAATTTATATATTACGAAATTAAGTATACTTAGACGCAGACCATAACATTGATGTTTTACAGCCCATTGTTTAATGTATGATATTGGTGCGGTTGAGCTAACACTTAAGACCAAACGGTCCAGGCCTCAGAAGTGTAAGGCAAGTCATCAGATGTTATTAAAAAATCCGATTATGAAGTCACACATATCGCTCGGATGAAACGGGAAATCCCTCTTTAAGTACCCAAGTTATTGCCGTGTGTTACTGTCGTGTGTTCTTAAGTGAACCAAAAAATTGAGTAATATGTTTAGATTTAGGAGAATAACATTTAATTCTACAGTCTTTTTTATATATTGGATCAGTATTTGATTTACCTCTAAAATGTTTTTAAGTAATTTGGAGTTGTTTCATCCGTGATGACATCATAATTTTTTAAGCTAAAAGTTTCCAATAGAAGTCCATCAATCGTCTGGCTGTTGCTACATTTTTTTTATTTACTGTTCACTACTTTACCACGCCTGCTTCTTTTCTAACCATCCAACTATTAATAATTATTATACACATTCACAACAGTTAGACTCGATGCGACCTTTCTGAACACTGAATTACGATTTATTTATGTGGATAGGTACTATCTTCTTTAGCCTCGCCATTTCCTATCATCTGGGTCGGCTCACCTTGTGCACATTCACCATATCTGTCTGTACTGCATTGCATTGCATTCTTGGTAAAACCCAGAATTTTCATATCCTTATCTACAGTTGCAGTCCAGGTTGCCTGTGGTCTTCCAAGTCTTCTTCTCAGCGTGGGTATGTTGAGGACTCTCTTCACCATGTGGTCTTCATTTCTCCGTGTCACATGCCCATACCATCTAAGGCGGTTTTCCTTTATCTTTTCATGTATGGGGGCCACCCGAAATAAACCCCGAACATGCTCATTCCGAACTCTGTCTACTCTAGTTACACCGCCCGCCCACCTCAGCATCTTCATCTCTGCCACATGAATCCTATCTAAGTCACGTTTCAGCGGGGTCCAACACTTCGATCCGTAGAGCATAGCTGTCCTTACAGCAGTTTTGTATATTTTACCTTTGGTCCTAACTGGAATCTTACTGTCACACAGAACCCCAAAGAGAGACCTCCATTTCGGCCATCCTATGTTTATTTTATGGTCCACGTCGGATTCAGTTTTGGCGCCTAAGGATATCACGGAGCCGAGATATTTAAAAAAATCAACCTCCTTCGCGGGTGTATTCTGTAGAAGGAATGGTGGGTTAATCTTGGTGCAACCAGAATTGAAATTAAAATACATCGACTCGTTTTTAATTCTAATTATTCGCAGTCCACTACTCTCCAGAGCCAGTCTCCATTCCTCCAGCGTTTCCAGAATACTTTGGCATTTTCAATGATTAAAGCAATATTATCAGCATATAAATAAACATACTGATATCAGCTTGCTATATCATCTTAAAGCCGATGCCGTAAACCTCGACAAGCGATCTTTTGTCTATTATTTTTGTCCGCTTGCCTGACATCTAAATCGAATGTTTAATTTAATTATATAATGCTGCACGGCGCTTGCGTGCGCCATCTTGTTTGTTATGACAGTTGGCCTTTGCAAAATATCTGGACTTTTGGTACCGTGGAGATGTGAGATCGCACATGGGCTGGCAGTGGAAGTTTTAATCGCTTCTGATAGAGCGCGCGCCGAAAGGCGTTCGCTTTGCGGGCGTCGTTTGTGAACAATAAATTTTTTGTAAACAGAATCTGGCAACATCGATAGCTCGTGAACCTGATCCTACATCCTTCATCCATTTGATCGATGTCCTAAATACCCGAGGAGGATATCAATCTATAATAATTTATATGTGGATAGGTACTATCAATGTAATCAAAATACAAAAGTAAATTTACAAGCAATATGGAATGCTTTTCCAGCACATGCGTTTTCTTTTGCAAAATATCTGGACTTTGAATTAGTACATTATATATATGATGCATACACGTCCATTCTTTTTTTATAAACATAGCACATTCTGACCGTACAAAATCCGAACCGTAAGAATAAAATCATTGTTTAATGAGTTGCTGAGTCATATTATTAATCATCTGAGGTTTTATCACCTAAACCAGGGGTCGTCAACCTTTTTATACCTAGCGCCCACTTTTGCCTATTTTTCATGGTAAAATTTCCTACCGCCCACCAACCTCGCTATATTTCAATTCAGTATATGGGTGGAAAAAATCTAGAAGGAATGTAGAAGATTTGAAAATCTACGAAAATCGTCCACCACCCACCACGGAAGCCCGTATCGCCCACTAGTGGGCGGTACAGACAAGCTTGACGACCCGTGACCTAAACTATAAAAAATCAAAACTATTATCACAAAATATTGTGTTTTATAGTTTTCCGTATATTTTTAATGTAAATATATTAAAATATCGTTGGAATTCAAACGTCTGACTTGAGAATGCTTTATTCACTTGACCGTAAGAAAAAACGAGTATAATTCTTTGGAATTTCAATTTAAAACGTTTGCTTCTTGCTGGGTACACTTTTTGTCGATCTGACCTAAAAATGTACAGAAATTAATTATCTTACCCACATTCATTTTAATTGCTTTTGAATAAAATGACTAGTTCATAGTTCTTTTGATTATACCATTATATATTTATTTAACGAGTTTTATTATTTTTATTCACATTCAAGTTGAATTCATCTCACATTTATTAAAATTTCAAATTAATTAAAAATAATAACAATTAATTAGGAATTGTACGTAAAATATTACCACGAGTATTAAAATAATGATATTTATACTAAAAGATAGAATCCAAAACGAGGAAATACGCAGAAGAACTCAAGTAGTGGATGCTACCCAACGAATAGGCACACTCAAGTGGCAATGGGCAGGACATATGTATCGAAGAGACGACGGTCGATGGGGAAGAAAAGTATTGGAATGGCGCCCAAGAACTGGCAAACGAAGCATTGGCCGACCCCCTACAAGATGGACTGACGATATAAGAAGAATAGCGGGAAGTGACCTGGATGCGAAAGGCGGAGGATCAAAGAGGATGGACACTCATGCGGGAGGCCTACGTTCAACAGTGGACGGACACAGGCTGATGATGATGATGATGATTTATACCATAAAAATAAATTTATAATTTTCTATCAGGTTATTTATAAAATTGAAACAGTTTAATTGAATCTCAATTCCTAGTTTATTCATTTATTTTTGATTGATTTTTACTACTGATATTATCATAATTTCAATTTTGAGTTGAATGAATTTCCACGGATTTATTGTTAACAACGATTTATAATTATTTTTATTTAAATCTTTATCAGAAATCGATCCCACGATTTTTTTTCTGATAATCAAACGTTTTACCACTAAGTCACACTTGTCGGCAATTGAAAGAATTTTATAATAAATATTCTTAGAACTTTAAAAAGTCCTTAACAAAATGAAGACGTGTCCTGAAAATCTATTACGTTATAACACTTATAACAAAAGGGTCACAAGTTATCTTTACGGTCGAGCGGCGCCGTACTCGGCCAAAATTTATCTTCGATTTATATTCGCAAAACGCTCCTGAAATTCGCCTGAAACGCCTGAAAATAGTGAAGCGCCGCCTGTCCCTTCATCTGGCACGCACGGTCCTCAAAACTCAGAGCAAATCCACCTCTCGGGAGGTTCTAAGGAGGCTCTGCTCCATAGATCGACGAAGAGTCCCGTCCGCTTAACTTGACAAAATGTTGAATTATATCCGAGCAAAGTGCTCAGTATTAAATTGTTTGCTTTGTGTTGCAAACTTGTGATTTTAATCCGCCACGCCATGTTTCGGGAAATCTTTGGGATGCCCGTTTCGGACAGCCGATAACAATTGTTTTAGTTGTTATTGTTATTGTAATGGGCGCTTGTCACAGCGGGTGTTTATTGTGTGTAGTGTCATGTACACATTATACTCAGCAAAATATGTATTATTATCGAAAGTTGTACAGGCGATCCCCGACGAATATTGAATTTTCAAAAACAGAGGTATCTAAAAAAATACTGATTCAGTTAAATCTTAAAAGAATCATCGCATAGCATTTTTACTATAAAACTCTTAAAAAATCAATGGAATTGTACACAGTTAAATATATTCATCTAATCAATATCTTATGTATAAAACTGAAATGGAGTACTTTATGTGTAAGATTATTAGGTATAATAGGAAGCTATATTTGATAGGTAAGATGGGAGGATAATTATTTAAGAAATTATTCTAATTAACTAAAAGTTTAAAATTTGATTCAAGTTATGAAAAAAAATGATTATTTATTTTTGTCTTAATATTGTCCATAGCCGTTGGTGAGAAAAGTCCAGAGAAAGCCGGTTAGCAATGGTGGTAGCTTATAAAAATGCATCATCGAATACCAGTTGAATGATTCCTATTTAATAATAATAATTATTATTATACATTTCATCTGTCAAGTGAATCATCCAGGGTCCTTTATAAATGTAATAAACTTAACTCTTTTTAATAATTTCTTAGGTTTTCACGGTCAAATTTGATGTTGTGGCTTTTGGATTAAGCCGTGTGTGGCGAATTTCTTCTATCCGATATTTGGACCGTCATTGCACAATACTAACTCTTTTAACTTGCAAGATCTCAACTATACTGACAATGTATACCGTTTTTAAAAATTCAAAGATACTTTTACTTAAATTTTTCATTTATTTTGAGAAAAAATTTTCGATATGATATTAATGGCATTCTCCAAACAAGAAAATGCATATGGAAGACATGAATTATTTAATACAGACGCCCACTTGCACGGATGGAGATGCGATGTTATTGCAGCAGACTGAGAGCAATATTCCACGCATTCTTATATCGACCACTTTGATATGACAAAACAAGCAAGTTGACAGGAAGACTCTTAGCACAGTCAAATAATTCATATTTATCCGAAAAAAATCACAAATATGAGCATTATGTATTGTTTAATATATGATGTATTTTAATACATAAATTAAAAACAAAAAAATAATATTAAAATGCTAAATCTCTATCGATCGTATTACATAGACTTTTTGTGAGACATGAAAAAAGCACGAATCTGCGAAACTTTCAGTGACTGTGATGACAATATAACTCTAATTTTGAAACAATTAATCTAGTTTGTGTTTTGATTTTCAACATTTTATTTTGGTCGAGATTGTTATATTTATTTAAAATATAACACGGCACGTACAAAATCTTCACACTTGACATCGGTTAATCAGTAAGAAACAAAGTGTTAAAAAATATACTCTTACTAAGCCTTTATATTAATGTACAAGATTATCTTTTGTTTTGTACCGCCTTTTACAATTTAAGACTTTCCGATTTGGAATGATTCAAGATAT
Source organism: Glossosoma conforme (assembly GCA_022606575.1). Classification (NCBI taxonomy): domain Eukaryota; kingdom Metazoa; phylum Arthropoda; class Insecta; order Trichoptera; family Glossosomatidae; genus Glossosoma; species Glossosoma conforme. The sequence continues at coordinate 2,056,583 of JAGTXR010000001.1, forward strand.
CAATACTTTGTTTCCTTTGAAAGTGGTTATTTAACGCTTAAATGTGAATCAGATGATATAATTGCATACACACCAAACCTTAAGATGTTGCCTTGAATGTACATATTTTCTGTGGAGTTTCGAATTCCCAACGTCTCTTCTTCTTCCGTGTCGGCGACGTCAAATTATTTCTGCCCAGTATCTGGCAAAATCGATAACCCGTACGTTTCCCAGCGTTAGGTCTTGAGATGTGCAGCTTATTGGGTACATGAAGCAGGATCTTAGGTGTGAGGCGGTCTGCAAGTCTCCACAGTCACAAATAATGATTCTCCTTGCTGACGCATTCCCCACCGCTCGAAGTTGTCCTTTGTTCTACCAACTCCGGTTCTTAACCTGTTCAGGGATTTCCAGGTCCACCAGTCAAGGTTCTTGCAAGTTGGGAGGCCTTCCTTTGGTGTAATGAAATCCTCTGATGCGACTTGTTGCTAGAGCTGGAGTCACTCATTTTCAGGTCCGGATGTGAGAGATTCTGTGGATCTCAGAAAGCTGCTTCGCGACTTCAGTCTGGGTGTTGGGTGTATCTGATTATACAAGCAGTGGGACGGTTGGTTGATTGCCTTACGCATTTCTTCGGCGCATATGACTTTGCGTCTTATATTTGGTGGTGCGATACCAGCCAAGGGGTATAGTTTTGAAATGGGTGTTGGTTTGAGGCAGCCTGTGATGACTCTGGATGCATCAATCAGGGCAGTATCTTGATTACAATGGGCTGAATTTAGATAATTTGTCTCTTCGAACAAGGCAAAGGTCATATTTGTTTACAAAACATTATGAAAACTATACTTATAGCAAATAATCGTGATGTTTTTTTTTTAGTCAGTGATCAGATATGAAAGATAAATAACATTTGCTTTTAAATCTGCTGATTTTCATTCTGCTTCGTAGTATCAATCCGGTGGATTAGTTTGCAGCAACAGATTCCTTCATCTCAATCTCTACTCCTCTCGGTCCTACGAAACCCTCTTCAGCTCAGCATAAGAGCTACAACTCATGTCCTCGAGCACCTGCTGCAAATACTCCCGTCTAGGGCGCCCTCTACAGTTTTCACCCTCAACCATCCCTTCTACAATTTTGTGAAGAAGACCATTGAGGCGCATGATGTGACCGATCCATTGGGCTCACCTCTCTGAGATGGTTTTTACTAGGTGACTATCTTCCTTGATTTTATTTAACCTTTTGCCCGCGGCACAAAAATTAGCGAACATCCCTGTACGCGGCTGGTTTTTCCGGGATTTTGTTGTCGCGTTTTCAACTATAAATATAGGTTGTGATATTTATTTAACTAATCAAATATGTTAATTGGCACCCAAAGTAATTTGTTCAATAAAAAAATACAATATATTTATTGTATTTCCGGTTTAATTTAACAATAATAATTCTTCATACAACTGACGTGAAGTCGCCATTTTGCTAAACAAGGTCACGCTAAAGCGAGAAAACTGCGCCAACATCATGCAATGCTTATAATATTCAATTCTCGACCACTTTTCAATTTCACCCGCACTCGATGGTTTATTTTTATTATCCCAAATTTTTAATTGATGATTATCATTAGTAACACGATTGAGCACATTGACAGTTCAAATAAAATATGTATATTGACAAACAAGCTTTATTTCATTTTCTACGAGGAGATAGTTGCTTCTCTCCGTCAGTATTGATGTTTGCTCGTGGTTGAAACATGTCTTCAAATATATTGTGGGATAAATTTTAAAAAATATTTTATTTATATCTGATATTCCTGATGACGAATCCGATTATATTTTCAATAACAAATATTAATATAATGATATATGCTTTCAATTGTCGGCAGATTATATTTTCAATTTCAGTTGTCGGCGCATGTTCAGAAATGAAGTCCGTTGTTAGCCTATATTGAATTTATTTTTTTGATGAATACCATCTATTTTATTTGGTAAAATATACATTCAGTAATATTTTCAGCCAAGTTTATAAATTATTACTCACTAGATGGCTCTTATATAGGGCTTGAAACTTCCATGACCGCTATGTGTGTCATACACGCGCTGGTGGCATGCTCGTTTGAACACACATAGCGGTCATACGCGGTGAACAGATTAAAGATGGTAAAATGTTTGTTTTTTTTTTACACCAACAACGTAGGTTTAAGAAAAACTAATTTTAGAAAATCTCTCGGATTTTTGTGGCTATATTAGTACAAAATGACTGGTTCGCGGTACAAAACAAGCAAGTTGACAAGAATTCTTTGAAAGCGAGCAGCGAACATCAGAGTGCGACCAGTCGTGAAGTGATCCCGGATGAGTTTTGCTCTATTTTCACTTTTACATACCCGTACATTGTCAGAGAAAATTCTCAAACATATTAATAAAAATATGAATTACAAAATAATCTTCAAAATCAAAAAAAAAATTTTTAAAATATATTCGACAATTCAAACATGTATGTCTAGAGTAAATATTTTTTGTGATATGCGAGCAGTAAAATGAAAGTATACCCTTATTCTTCTTCGTAGTAGTATCAATCCGGTGGATTGGTTTGCAGCAACAGAATCTTGCATCTCGATCTCCATTCCTCTCGGTCCTCCACCAACCCTTTTTTCAGCTCATGTGGGGCGCTACAGTTCATGTCCTCGAATACTTGCTGCAAATACTCCCATCTAGGGCACCCTCTACAGTTTCTACCCTCAACCAACCCCTCTTCAATTTTGTGAACAAAATGGCGCATGATGTGACCAATCCATCGGGCTCACCTCTCTGAGATGGTTCTTATTAGTTGCCTATCTTCCTTGATTACAATGAGAACCTCATTGTTCGTGACGTGGTCTCTCCAGGAAATTCGAGAATTCTTCTGTTAAACCGTATCTCAAAAACTTCATATTTATTCAGCGGAAGGATAAACCATGTCTTAGTCGTGTTAAGATGCTCAAACAAGTGTTTTGGCAATGTTACCATTCACGAAATATTCTTTGACTCAAAATTTTGGCTTTTTATTGGCGGACAATAGCATGATGTATTCGACTGTTGACTTCTCTTTTTTGTTCTGCCATCCCAGGTGATCGTTCGAGGTATACAAATTCTTTTGCATCGTTCAGGGGTACTCCTAGCATTGATATGTTAATTTCTTGCTGCTCATTGTTACTTACGTTCATGACTTTAGTTTTTGTTGAAATCTTCATTAGATGGTTGGAATTAAATAGTATGTTTTCCATGGATGTCGCGCTTCCGTGAGTTCATCTTCAGTTTCAGCAACCACATTCGTTCAGCGGAAGGATCAAATCAATCTTCTGGCCTGTATTTTAACCCCAAACATGGCCCATTTTTTACTATTCACGAAATTGCACTTTTTGAAAAATACGTTGAAGAGTACAGGCGACAATAGCATGATTTTCAAAGTAATGTCGCAATATTTTCCAGCGTTGTTCAAGCGTATATGGCAGCTTCTTCTTTGTTGTGTGCAAATATGAGTCTTCGTTCCTTGTATTTGACTCAAATTTCTTTCATAACATCGAAGCCTCTCCCAATCTACTTTATCAAATGCTTTTTCAATGTCCACGAAGGCAACATATGTATCTTGGTCTACTTTTATCCTCTTCTCCAAGATCATACGCAGGGATAAGATTGAATATTATGAACACTAAATAACGGGTCCATACCAAATAACTTTTTTTTTGAAAATGGGGCGCAAAACATCGAGTGTATCTGTCAAATCAAACAGCGCCGTCTTGTTAAAATCAAATGTTGCCAATATCCTCCTCTTTAATTTTTGTTAAAAAAACGATAAGATGCCATTGACTGGACAATATGGCCTGATTTTCAAAGTAATGTCGCAATATTTTCCAGCGTTGTTCAAGCGTATACACAACCACATTCGTTCAGCGGAAGGATAAAACTAATTTTCTGTCAAATCAAACATGAGCTCAATGTTACCATTCACGAAATAAGCACTAGTTGAAAAAAAAACGTTAGATGGCGGACAATAGCATGATTTTCAAAGTAATGTCGCAATATTTTCCAGCGTTGTTCAAGCGTATACACAACCACATTCGTTCAGCGGAAGGATAAAACTAATTATCTGTCAAATCAAACATGAGCTAAGTGTTACCATTCACAAAATAAGCACTAGTTGAAAAAAAAAATGTTTAGATGGCGGACCCTTTATAAAACTTAACAATGATCTTTACAACCTCATCTTGTCTATGTGTAGATATATTTGAAAATAAAAATCATTCATAATGTTCACAATTACTTTTTTTACCGATTGTCTATTTATTTAGCATATTATAAGTTTTGAAATGGCTGTGTTAATCAGAAATATACTATAAACTGATGTGTTTACTAGAAAAACAAATCTGACATGCAATGAGACGAATACTATAATGTTAATTTCTGTCAACCATATGCTTAAGATAAGATACTTATATGGAATAATGTTAATGACATCAATAAAAGTTATCAATTATTTGAGATGTCGTCATACAGAAGAATTCTCGGAATTTCCTGGAGAGACCACGTCACGAACAATGAGGTTGTCAGCATAATCAGTGAAGATAGGTGGTAAGAACCATCTCAGAGAGGCGAGCCCGATGAATCGGTCACATCATGCGTCACTATGGTCTTCTTCCCGACATTTTGGAAGGTGCATCTCTTGGAGCTGAGGGTTGCAGAATCTGTAGAGGAGATCGAGAGACAATATTTATTTGCTGCAAGCCTATCCAGTGTTCAAAAGGACAAATAGTTTTGCATCCGGTATTACGTATATGAGCTTAAAGAATGTGCATTCTAGGATTTTGAGCAATTGATATCCTGACGAGAGATTTCCTTGAACATGAAATATCTTTTCTTTGTGATTTGCTGCAACAGTACATTCAATATTACTAAAATTTTGCGATTAAATATTTATATGAATATTATTAACTACAAAAAAGAAACAAATAATATTTTTTATAAGCCCACTTTTATATTTAAATATAAATAAAAACAATGTACTCGTGCTTAAAAATATATTATTGTCTGGACTTCCAACAAATACAGAAAATAGTTGGAAACAACAATTATCATATGATGTAATTAATTTCTATTTACACACGCCCAAAGGCCACTATATTCAGTTTAATAACAATTCTAAATTCAAATTATAGCGCCTGAACTATTAACGTATACTTTAATATTTCTATATTAATGAAGTAACTAATAATCATAAACCGCTCTACACTACTAATGTATATTCTAGGTAAAATATTTGTCGATACATTTTCCGTACCTCGGATAATTCTGAAAATTCAGCGTCTGAAACAGTGTTTCCAAATTTAAACTGCTACTTATTAAGCAGGTCTCTAACTTGAATCAACCAAACGTCATAGTGTATATCATACGAATGAAACTGTTTATAAAGTTGGCCAAATTGTTCCTTAGGAATTCCAGGAAGACTTATCTATAAATGTGCTTCCAGATACCTTATTTGATTCCATTTCTCCGACAAAGCTCCCGATTCCTGGATTATTTAATTTTATAGGAAAGAACAACTCAACCAAAAACACACCGCTAACTTAAACGGTCACCATCCAAATGTGTTTTGCATACAGTTTTGTCTAACTTCGTTAACTAAACGAATAGTGATTTAACAACATAAAATATTATATGATCATTGTAAGTTTAATCTCCTGCAATACATTATTTCGTAATTTCTATCCCAATATTGCTTGTGTACGTTTTTTAAGGTCAAGAATTGTTCCATACATGCATACTTGTAAATATAATTCTTGTAATAACCTTTCCCCCACCACATTTTGACAATCACCGATGTAATTTATTCAGCTTAAATATCTGACTCGGTATATGTAGCATATAATAGTTAGTGAATTATGTGAAATTTATTTACCCAGGTTTATTAAATATGGATTATATATTGAAAATTACAATTGTCAGGTATAATTTAATTGTCTGCCGCAATTATGTAAATTTAAACTATAAGCTGAATGATTTCCATTTACTATAATACTTAAAATTTCAAATTCGCTAAAATTATATAAACATTCATGTCATATAAAATTTATAACTACGCACATTATGATCGTTTGTGTGTGTGAACTTTTTTTTTCTTTTTTTCTTTTTAGAGTTTTTTTTGGTTTTACAGTATTAAAATTTAAGTTTCTTTGTTGTCTCGTCAAAAATAGAGATTAAGTTGGTATTGCGGCTTTTGGGTTTAACCGTGTGTGGAAAATTATCTTGTACCAATATTTCGAATGCCTTTGCAGGGATTTTCTTTAGGGTTGACGACTTTTTCGAAAATAAAGTTGAACGAAAGTTCCATACACAGAGCTTAACCCAAAAGCCACAATAGCAAATCTGGCCGTGAAACCTAAAAAATATTTAGAGATAATATTATATTTTCTTAAATTAAATTAATTCAAAATATATTTGTATTTAAAAAAAATATTAAGACTTCAGTTCAGGAAATATTTGAAAAATCTGAATGTCTTTAATGACTTACTAAAATCTTTTTGTAGACATGTTTCATGCATACAACAGAATTAACTTGACACTGAGTGGAAAAAATGCTAGTCGAATTATAATAAGGTTATTTATGTCTGTGCTGAATGTATGTTCCGAATTTGGAGTAAATGATATTAACAGTGTTTTTAAATAATCACCTTCACAAAATCTGATATAAAAAAGTATATCAAAATATAATTAGATATAAACCGTCTTTCGAAGTTACGTAATCTGTGAAAAAACTTAGTTAACTCTATCGTTTTCAGCGAACCGGAGCGCTTTTCGCTGAATGCTACTGAAGGCTACTGTAGGATCCGCTCGGAGGTTTGCCGCAGACCGCGCTGTAAACATAAATCCCATGGCCTCATGGAGCACAATATAACGGGAGGTGGAAACGAGGCAGTCGCGGATGCGGCGGCCGACTTTTCAGTCGTTAAAGTGTTTCAGGATTCCACTTTGCAATTCACTGAAATTTTCACTCAGTACTTACTATATTATGACATTTGACGCATAAAATTTAACGAATATTTCTTAATAAAATTTTCAAAGCATAAATATTGTTAAAATTTTTTAATTAAATAGATTTTTTTATGTTATCACATGCAGGAGAGCATAGCTGGTCACAGAACAATGCACTCTATGACGCTCAGTCAGGGAGGCTGGACACTGCATGCGGAAAACATGTACAGTGTTCGTGTTTGCGAGTTGGTTGGGGAGATTGCAAGTATATATTTATTTGTATCTAGAAGAGATTCAGATTGTTGAAAGGAAGAAACACAGACGCTGGATGAGCATTTAAGTAAAGCTTACCGGTGATATTAAGGAAGGAACTTTGGAAACTCCCAGTTCCTGGTTGACACACATTAACCGTGTATGAATGTTCGGTTAGTGTAAGACGAATTTATCGATTGTGGGCGGGTGCAGGACTTATTAGTTCTTTAAGTTCCAAAGAGCAGCGACCTTGGTAATAACGGTAGGAAAGACTAAGTGAACCAATCTTACGCCTATGTTCCCTTGATTGCAGATAAGACGTAGGAGTGTTATTGTTTATCAAACGAATTTTTCTTCTTCTTGATGTTTTCAAGTCTTAAGATGAGTTTATCTACTGATGTATTTTATAATTACATTGTTCAAAATAATTATATTTTTAATGTTATTATTTATAAAATAAAAGTTAATATTATAAATATAATTGTTACAATTTGCATATATAATTTCCCTAAATTGTTTATTCACAGTTATTTTGGAGCAATTTAGTTGTATTTTAAGAACTTAGATGGACTTTGTAATACGGAAGGTATATTCAGGCATTTTATGATGTGATGAACCTTATATTCTATTGCATTTACATTTAACAGGGTATTTTTACTTATTTAAATAAGTAATATCTTTAAGCTCCCGCGACTAAGCCGTCCTGCACAGCCGTCAGGAACTATACTTAGAATGGACTCGGCAGAGCTGTTGAAGGTAAAGCTGGCAAAAACTATGGTGGCTGACAGTGCTTTGTGGTGACAGTTCATGACAGCCATAATCTTAGGTTATGAGTCCGGATTGGGCGATTATGAATTAAGCAATATAAGACGCAAACTGTACTTTCAGTATGAATTTTTTTTAATTTTTATTAGAATATTATTTTTTATTATTTCAATATTCTAATCTACTTTTATAGATCATTGACTAATTACAATATTATTATTACTTAAATATACATATACTATACATAAAATTCTTTTTTCAACGCGTCAATCCAAGCACAAAAATAACGGCAGAAGCGGGATGCGAACCGCGGACCTTGGAAACCAACTATGCCCAGGTATTCATACCGCTCGGCGAACTGCGCCATTGCCCTGCCTAGACTGACTTGCGTTGAAACTAGTATTTATATCATTCTTATCATCGTACGATAGATGTCGCTATAGTATATATTCAAAGTATGTATATTTTTATTATTATTCTATCAGTCTTCATTTATTCACAAGCTTAATATTATTACTTTCCGGCAGTCTATTTATTTTAGTAAGTACCACTCGGGTCTCGAACCAAACTATAGACTGAATGGATGAGAAACGACTACTTATAGTTCCGACTCGGACTTTATAACCAATCATTTACCTGTGTTACTGATGGATAATTTTTACCTTCTTGATATTGTCTCAAGGAGACATTATTATATGAATTTTTTAAATTTTTATTAGAATATTATTTTTTATTATTTCAATATTCTAATCTACTTTTATAGATCATTGACTATATTACAATATTATTATTACTTAAATATACATATACTATACATAAAATTCTTTTTTCAACGCGTCAATCCAAGTACTTTCAGTCATTTAATGCTAGTGTGGTTTCCGTGTAGTTATTTTAATAAGTATTTTATAACATATCAGCTCCATATTTGGTACATTTGGACACCGAAAATTGACTTTTTTACAGTTCTGTAAGCTCATATAATCTATACTTTGTCCCAGAACACCTGTATACCCGGAGTCTACGTGAGAACATGGTTACCAGGAGCCTCCAGGGCTTGAGCCTGCAAACTTGAATAGACTGCCGCTGTAGTAAAAGAGAAATATTTATTTATTTCACAGAACCGAAGTTCGATGGTACAAAATAATAAGATATATAATAAACAGAGTATACATAATATACAATACATACAAAAGATAATAAAAAATGAAAATACCATAAAAGAAGAAGAAGATGACACGTGTCAAAGATCACAGAGATCTAGAAGTACAATATCATCGACAAAAGAGGAAAAGGATATAAGAAAAGGATCGAGGTGTGCTGGTAGGCCATTTGTATAATCTGTAAAATCAATATTTATGAACATGTTTATTTAATATTAAAAATTTAAGCAATATTACTTAAAGCTCAATATTGTAGTTTGCTGCAAATTTCACAATGTTTGCATAGCCTTTTGCTTGTTGTAATATTACACTGCCCCACGGTGCATCGCTTGCTGCGGTTTTCAGGCACTAGCAATACAAGGCGCTGAAAAGCAAGCCAAACACTGGCCATGGAGATACGAGTACATCCTCTGATGTAAGCGATGATTAACATAGCGAGCAACCTTAAGGCAGTGGTTAAGATAACACAGATTAACATGCTTCAATTCAGTAGAATATAATTTTATTTAATATTATATTTGTAATATATGTATAAGTAGTGTAAATCGCTTTGATGGTAAATTTGGTGTATTGTTCATGGCCGTTTATTTAAGTTCATAGAATAAAAGAATATTGAGAAGTTAAGTTGGCTTAACAACGACTAGTAATATCCTGTGAAATAAGTAATGATTAGCATAGCAATGATCTTTATGGTGGTGATTTATTTCACACGGATAGTGCTTAGATGCATAAGTTTAAAATGTTTATGTTTATATAAGTAGTAGATTCTTTTTATAATTAATTCGGTGCATGTTACTTGACTTTATGTCTCCTTTTATTTTATTTTATTTTTTAATCAAATTCCTTCCCAAGTTGAGGCATATTCCCATTACAAATTAATTCATTACGGTTGCTCCAGTTTCTTCATATGATATTTTTAAAATAACTTTATAACAATTTTTTATGAATATTTTCGTATGTTTGAATTTCAGCCATGATTTAATAATTATGAAGTTATGTTATTACTTTTATTTATACTAGTAAATAGATCGCTTGAGATTTCAAAGACATTTTTTTTTGTATAAACACATACAGGAGAATACCAACAGATATAGTAACTCTGAAGTCTTATCTGTGGAATTCTATGACGCTTACCATAGAACATATGTCTAAGTACTGCGTATGGAGTGTTGATCCGCCAACTTCATAGACTACAGCCCGAGATTCACGCATCATCTTTATTATTTACAGGAATTTACTATGAATGGATTTTACAACTCAGAAATCGATTAAAAATATTATTTTTTATCTCCATCGGGGATTGAATCTACGACCTTTGGTTTGCTAATGTAAACGCTTTGACCATTGATATATAATCGTCGAGAAGTGAATGTGAAATGGTACAAAAATAATCTTTAAAGTATAGTGTTAAATTTATTATAACTTTAATTAAGAATTCCATTTTCACCTCATCATTTTTTTAAAACCAAATGGGATTATTAAGGGATGAATCTCAGTGGTTCGAATACAAATTAATGCTAAAATAATATTTATTTTTATTAAATTTACTAGAATAAATAAAATTTCTACACACAATACAATCTTAATATGCCCGTCAAAAAGAAAGGAAAGAAAAGTATTACAAAAACTAGACATTAAATATTTAACTATACCTTTATTTCACAAGAGATTAATACAATTTTTGCTGATATGAATATTATGAATTCATAGTCCGCTGCCAAAAGATATCTCTGTTTACCTTAAATGCTACTTCTTGAACATTTACAGGGAAAAAAACAATGTCTCAAAGTAAGATAAATATTTTCTCGAGATAATAATATCGCTCCAAGTTATAACATTAGTTTGTCGGATAATTTCTGCCGATGAAAAAGAAAAATGCCGCTTGGGAATAGGTTTTCAAAATGGCTGGATAAGGCGCGATATTCCATACTTCTTATACTTTCTTAAGAGTATTTTTTTCCATGTCTCGCTTTACAGAAAAATACCTCTATGATGAAGATACCTTTTCTTTTTTTCTATATCAGCTCCATACGTAGAACATATGGATACCACAAATTAACGTATCAGAGTTTGATAAAGCCCAGGTTGTTTATGCCTTATCCCAAAACACCTGTATACCTGAAAGTCCACATGGTAACATAAATGAATATTTTTTCTAGTGATACGTTATCGCTTGCCATTTTGAAGATGGCAAAACGTGCTGTTTTAGTAGTACTGTAAAACTCTTACCTTAGCTATCGTCCATCATTCTTTAATAGCGAATTTTTGTCTGCCACAAATTTGGATAAGTAAGGTTTTATTGCCATATTTTAAATCGAGAAGTTAGTTGTTTTTTCTGCAAGTAAATTTTGCACAGTATTTAAATTCAGTAAGCTCTTTAGCACTAAAAATTTGCAGCTTTACACTACATACGTAATAAGCTTCATTATACATTTAAATTATAAGTTTTTAATTTTTTCTAATAATGATTCTCTCTGTGGAGATTTAACTCTCAACATTTCGCATGATATCCTAGCACCTTTATCTATAGTCCATACTCCTTTGCAAGTATGAAAAGTATGGGAGGCCGTGCGCGGATCGGCAATAGTTAGTCAGTAGTTAGTGGCGAGTTTCAGGAAGTTGTCCTCGCTAATGGCCGGGGAAATCTTCAACTTTCCATCGTCCTTATACTTCAGAGGCGCAACTGTAAAATAATAGACCGAATCAATCAATTTCCCAAATACATCAAATAATAGAACAAGAGTAAAACTTATCCCAAAAATTCATTGAATATTGCATTATCTATATTATTTACAAAGCTCTTCCAAAAATGCAAGAGCTTGAGTAGTATACAAACCTTCAAGCATTTGCAATTTTGACAGATATAGTTTATCATACTCGTTTATGTAAGCATGAGTTTTATATTTTTTTTGCATGTAAATATTTCAATAAAAGAATTAAATACACATCTTATTCGTCATATCTTAAGTAAATCCATCTCTCTTTGTAAAATGACTGTATGATTAAAAGATACATGTGCTGCTGCCTTACTATTGTTTTCATCATATCAAAACAATATTGGTTTCTTTATGATTTTACATTTTTTCGTGATATATTTGTTGTTCTTCGTACATTTAAGTCTTGTATTTTTTTAATAACTGTTTTTTTTTACATTAATAATAATGCTTAAACTTTTATACCAAATCCGAATCTTAAACATTCTTGTCGTTCGCAAATTTTCACCCACTAGTGTTTTTTAGAACTGGAAGAAGATGAAAGTCACCAAAAGCTGACGTTTGGACTGTAATGTGGGTGACCAATTCCCTTTCATTCGTTCGGCTTACCGCTGCAATCCTCGTCATGAAAAGTCGCCACTAGAAAATTATCTGCTAGCGAGGAGCCATTTGTGTGGCGGGTTGGAGAAAAAACATACAAAAACAAAACTGTTGCATATATTGCGTAGCGTTGCATGCGGTAACGCGCGATCTCTGTAGACCTTACTTTTCATATGCCCTAAGTAAAATGGTATACGTTTAACTTTGTCAGATTTAAAGCAATTTGTTTTATTTTAAATTTATAAAAAGTGTTTATGGACACGCCTTAGTGCAAGCTATCGGCGCTTATGACGATAATCTTTGCGCCGGGCGACATACTGTAGTGGGCGGAATCGCCATCTCTTTGAAATTATTTTCTCCACGACGTTTATTTTTACAATGGGCAACTTTGCGCCGCAAGTAAACTCGGGCCGTATCAGCAACAATGCTCATTAGCGCAGGGAAAATGAACTTTTCGGCTGGAGGATGATAAAAATTCGAAGGATTTAATGAAGTGGAATCTTCGCTTTCCATTGTGGCCGCCGGATGGCGCTCGGAGATAAGCGCGCGCCGAATATTTTTGAACAAGCGCGAAAAGTTATGGTAATTCATTTGTGGAATTTCTCTATTTTTTATAGAACATTTATTGTACTGTTTCATATTCCATTTAGATAAACAATAAGCAATTACTTAGAATCTAGGTTAACAATAATGTTGCCAATTTATTATCTTGTATGTGGTTTACTTTGCACGCCATTTCTATAACCCTTGATGACCTACTTAGTAGGAGCTCTGGGATTTGAAGAGGTAACTGTAATATCCGAAATATATTTTATGTTATTGGTTATTTATAACTTTTGATTCAATTGAATAATTTTCCATACTTTTCATATATTGAACAGCATTCAATATTATTTAATATGTTTTAGTGCTTGTTCAATGTATTGCTTATCTGCAGTGATTGTTAGAAAATTTAGGGACACATTTTACCTTTTTTCCCTTTTTTAAAGCGTTTGCTTTCCAAATCAAAGGTCATGGATTCGATCCCTGACGAAGATTAACAGAAAAAGTTTTACAATCGATATCTAAGCTCTATAAATACCACCAACTGGTGTGAATTTAATTTATCACCCGTAAAATGCCAGTTATAGCCTATTTATCAAAATTGGTGGTAGACGAAAGTCGTCCCATAGAGACCACCCATTCATTGTGAATTCCTGTAATAATGAGTATGATGCGTCAATGCCGAGCTTTAGGCTATGATGTTGGCGGATCAGCACTCGGATAGCGTTTAATAATATGTAGATGTTAAGTGTCATAGAATTAACAGATGAAAACTTCAGAATCACGAATCTGTTGGTGTTCTCCTGTATGTGATTACATTAAAAATATTAATCCTTAGTAAAAACAAGTCAAGCTTCTTTTATTTATTTAAATTCAGTAAAAATTACATCCTAATAGCTAAATTTATACATCTAAGTTGTCAATGCCACTGAAGAGCCTTTTCCACTTTAATTCAATATAAATAATATATAACTATAAAATTATAATAACATTTAACCTTCTCTAAAACGAAATACGACAGTAACACATGAAACATCGCAATATCCATACAACCAACTGTATTTATTATACGAAATGTCTTGTCCCTCTATGTCCATTCCCGGGCTTGTGCGGTCGCATTGCCGGGATTTACCACCCAGAGGCATGGAATAATTTTGGTGACAGTTACTTAGTTGTAATGTTATTCCAATACTAGATGGAGTGTTCGGTTAACTCCAACAAAGCCCACAGTTATATTTTATATGTGGTTACAACTCAAGAAAATTACATGTTTATTGTAATCAACATAATATTACGAAATCTAAACTCGTCATTTTTATTTACAGCATTCATTTTGAAATGCATTTTATATATTAAATACATAAAACATGTTTTAATGTGGATCACTTTGTGCAATGCTTATTCACATACTGGAACGTTTATACAGGTGATAAACTGAAGCTTTCATTGAAAGTAAAACCACGGACTCACAGAATATGAATAAGAATTGCTTACTGTCATCATCAACATCATCATCATCACACCATGTCCGCTCCCCTAACTAGAGCATATGGTGATCACGAAGTGCTGCCATAAAGTTCTGTCAGTCGCCATAATGTTTGCCCCATCCCAAGTCAGCTCCACCTACCGCAACTTCACCAAATACATTATATGTATAGTTCCCGACGCCTTCCAGGACAGCGCGAGTCCGGGGGCTTGAAGAAAGGCCAGCTATAGCTTATACTCTGCTGCGGCATTCTTAATACATGTCCCAGCAAGGTTCATTTTTACCTCATGATCGACAGATGCAGTATGGGAGGCTGCCTTGTCCGTTCTTTTACCTCGTCATTCATAACAAAGTCAAACCATCGTACCCACAGTATTCAACGCAGGCATCTGCTCTCAAATCTATCTATACAGCTGCATGGGCTGATGGTGAGAAAGATTAACAGCTATTTGTATTTATCTTTTTAATATATATTACTAAATGGTGAACTTATTGTCATTTTTTATCAAATTTACTTTTCAAATATTAATAAAATAATTGTCACATATTCCATGCCATTTTCAGTGGAATCGCCTTGACCACTGCACCATTTCAGTTTTCAATTTTTTGATAAATTAATACATACTGTATGCATGTCATAAGTATTCTCACTATATGGATTTTTTATCAAATAAATAAATTTTACTCGTTAAATCAATATTAATTCATAAATATTATTTTGCTGACAAGTCTGCTTATTAAGGAAGGTAACGCTCAATGGTCAAAGCGTTTGCTTGGCAAGTCCAAGCTCGTGGGTTCAATCCCCGACGGAGATTTTTAATTGATTACTGAGCTCTAAAATACGCCCGGTTGGTGTGAATTTGATCCCTCACCCGTAAAATGCCAATCATAGCCTATTAATCAAAATTGGTGGTAGATGAAAGTCGTCCCTTTAAGTCCACCCATTCATAGTAAATTCCTGTAATAATAAGAATAATGCGTGAATGCCAGGCTTTAGTCTATACGTTGGCGGATCAACACTAAAAATGCAGCGTTAAGCCATATGCAGCATGATAAGCGTCATAGAATTCCACTGATGAGACTTCATAATCACTATAATCATCTGTCGGTATTCTCTTGTATACTACATAAAAAAATAAGGTGCTTAACTTCGAAGATCTAACAAGAACGACGATAATAATATGCTCTTGTCGTAAACGTACTTTGTTCTAGGTTCATGAAAAACACAAGCATAAGTGCCGTATACAATTTTTCACTACAATGTGTTGATTACTTCAGTGAAAAACGTTAGAACTTAAATTACTCAATCATCATAAAAAAAATGATTACTTGTAGGCAATTTAAAATGAAGCCAATTAAGTATAGAAAAAAGTAGAGTTGCTGAAAGTTGAATAGACTTAGTTGCAGAATTATCTCTTAGAACTTTAATTGCTTTCTACACTTTTCTCCAACTATTATTACACTCCGTCGCTTGCCGCCGTCGCATTTGTGCTTTTATGAAACATTCACAAAGACAATTAAAACAGTTGTGATTAATTGCAATAAGTCACTTTTATGCCCACTTTGATGCAAACAAACTTTTATTTATCCCTTACCACACACAAATTTATTTACTCAGAATTTTGCCTGTATACAATTAGTAGTTTATGCTCTTCTGCGGCGTATGAAGTACAAGTCTCAGCCACATTCGTCTCTATATGTAGTAAAGAAGTCTACCCTTTTCACTCCTTCACCCAGTTATTCCTTACATTGTTCGCTCAGAATTCTATAATTGACATTAATTATCAAAATCGATCGTACGGCTGCATTCTTTTAGACGAAATGTCAAAATCCAGAGCCGAATAGAAGGATGTTTTGACCTTAAAATTTAAATTATAAATGCATTGCTCATACCAAAGCTTGCTTATAAAAAGGATCGATTTATTTTGCATTGTAGTTTTCAATTTGTAGCAGTATTTCAGCGTATTTCACATTTTCAACATTTTTTTTTATGTAAACATATACAGGAGAATACCGACAGATGGTGTTAGTAATTTTATTTGAAGTCTCATCTGTGGAATTCTATGACGCTTACCATGGTGTACATGGCTAAACGCTGCATGTGGAGTGTTGATCCGCCAACGTCATAGACTACAGCCCGAGATTCACGCATCATCCTTTATTATTACAGGAATCTACTATGAATGGGGGGTCTTCACGGTACGACTTTCGTCTACCACCAATTTTAATTGATAGGCTATGACTGACATTTTACGGGTGATGGATCAAATTCACACCAACCGGGGTATTTTACAGCTCAGAAATAAATTAAAAATCCATTTTTTTTTAATCTCCGTTGGGAATCGAACCCACGACCTTTGGCTTGCAAAGCAAACGCTTTACCATTGAGCTATGACCGCCGGCAACATTGCAAATATAAAAATAATACAAAAGCAAGATTTTTTTATGAATTGACAAAATTTCAGTGCAAAAATTAGCTTTCAAATGTTTGTTCCGGCATGTTGAAGTGTTGAAAATACTAATATTATAACTATAATAATAAAATCGCCAGCTGAAGCTTACAAAAACAAACTAAAGGCTTTGATGCAAACTTTAAATAACAACAGGTGGCATCACTGAAAGCTTCAGTTAAGCGAGTTTGATCGTTCATGATTATTTGAAACGCCTAATTGAAACGGTAAAAAAACATTTTTTCATTAAATACGAGGTTATTTTTAAACAAACAAATAATAAAGTGATAATCTTTTCAGTGACCGGTAATATAAGCTTTATTATATTTTTCTCAGCCACTAGGCCAAAAGCTGTTAATTTTTTTCAAAAGAAATAATAAAATGCAGAGCTTTAAGCTCAATTACCGAAATGAATACGTAACGCAACCTTTCACAACAGAAAAAAAAAACATTATATGTCCATTATAAATACATCACGATCAAAATTGCATGCCATAAATTTCACATTTCAGAAATATTTCTCTTTAACGATCAAGTATTATGGTCGCAGCCAATGTATTCATGGGCTCTTGTTTGCCATACGAAAGCCAGGGTATGCTCCCGTCGTTCTTATAACCATTACAGCATCAATTGGCAAGATAAATCTGTTGTATTTCTGTCCAAGACACTTTTATGTTATTTTGCAAAAAAGATTTATATGCCCGCCTACCGGTTTGTATCAATTTCGGTATCCAATATCATAACTCATGTAAAAACATTAAACTGTGTGTATACTTTTAATGTGAACAGAATCGAATTATGCGCATATTGTGTTTATTTTTTTCTCGTATTGTCAGACTAAGTGCTCATTTTTTCTTACTTTATCGATGGAATCCACTATTTTAAAATATTAATTTCATTTTAAGTAATAACTTTGATTAATTAAGTTAAGTACACCCAATAACTATGGCTGCTTTATCTTCAAGCCTCCGTGTTTTCGCCATCGTGAATAGTTGTCGAGAACTATACATATAACATAAAGGAGCTCCGTGAGGAGGAGGTGACATGAAAATAGACGAGAACCATGGAAGCTGACTAAACTTTATTTTCATATATTATGATGATAATATCACAACATAACTTAGGTTTATACGGCTAGATTTAGAATTGTGGCTTTTTAATTTAGCTGTGTGTGGCAAATTACTGTTTTCTAATATTTCTACCGCCATTGGAAGGGTTTTTTTCAGGGTTGATGACTGTGCACACAGAGTAACCTGCGACACACGCCTAAACCCAGGCAGCCTCTCTTAATACAATCGGTGCACTATCACAACAACTGACAATATGGTGATTATTATTTTTTTAATAAAAAATAATAATATAAAACGCTTACAGTTATTAAATAAATGTACCGTAAACAAGTATATTTTATTATTCAATACGAATAACATAAAATTATAACTATGCAAAGTTACAAAAAGTTTTACAAACGTCTTGACATAATTTGTATGTTAAGTACGTATTTAATACAAAAAATATTAAGATCCTCATCAAATCGACAATTAATTTTCCTTTCATATTTCTTCAGTTAAAGTGATCTTTTGACGATTATTTGACTTGAAACATGACGGGCATTTTAATTTTTTACTGTCAAACATGTTTTCACAGACAGTGAAACCTACTCAATTAAAAATAAATATATTTAATGACTTAATTTATAATATTGTTTAATTTATTTCTTGTTAAGAAAAAAATATAGTATATATGAGTCATGAGAGATTTTTAAAAATTGTCTCATTGTACTTAAATACAATATGTTTACTATTTTCTATAATATTAAATTGTGCTTAGAATAATTTATTTTGAAACGTTTCGACACAAAAAAGTAAGTAACTTAATAAAACGTGATATCTATATGAACATATTTTTAGCGTTTTAGAATGAACTGTTTTCACATGATCTAGCATGATTTTTACAGCAGAATAAATAAAATATTTGAAGTGAATGCGATACAATTCATACGAATTTTAAAAAATTCTTACGTCCTCTAGACAAGTATGTCATTAAAAAAATGTGAAATTCCAATAAAACTCTGTAATTCATTTGCTTAAATAACAAAACTGTTTCATGAACAAATTTTTATCCCAATTAAGAGAATATTTCCACTACATTCTCTCACTTAGTAATTCGATAAGCCGCCATG
Source organism: Glossosoma conforme (assembly GCA_022606575.1). Lineage (NCBI taxonomy): Eukaryota > Metazoa > Arthropoda > Insecta > Trichoptera > Glossosomatidae > Glossosoma > Glossosoma conforme. The sequence goes on from JAGTXR010000001.1 coordinate 2,075,706, forward strand.
TACAATTTTTAATTTTTTCTTTTCTGTGGCACCCATTTCTAGCAAATTTCTATTAGAATCCATATAACATATATTATTTTAGTTATGTACTTTTATATTTGTTCAAAAGGTTAATTCAATTAGTCCTCTTGATTAAAATCATTTTTCATTTAACTGTGTTTGTTGTATTTTGCAATGTATTCTAAAATTTATAAGACACGTAAATAAGATGTTAAAATTATATCCCCTTTACTTAAGGAAAGACGACTTCACGTCACTGATATCGCTATTAGGACACATGGTAGACAGATAAGGAGCAGATGAGCAACACGAATTTTTTTTCAGAAGCACATTGGCATATATTTTCGATAAACTTGATAAAATTTCGGTCCAAGTAGAGCTACATGCTTTCAGGCGCCGGACCGATCTCAACATACTACTCGTCGCGGTCGGAACTCAACTGATTACTGGCGCCCGTAGTCGGTGACATCCAGCGCCGAAATTCATCCACAGAATCACAACTGTCAAACAAACTATATGGCGACACATGCGTGTCCGACCAGCAAACAAAAGCATGAAACGAATGATTGTACATCGAGGTTTTTGGCACCAGCCTGCAAAGGCTATATTGATCTGATATCAATATATTTCCATCAATGCTCAGAACAAAAATAACTACCATTACTGTATAATATTCTAGAAGAAATTAAAAAATTGAATAATCTCGAATTAATTATACTGCCTACATCTAATACGCTACAATATCTAATCACAAATCTGTGCTGAGTTGGTAATATAATCTAATTGAAATGACTCAAATAAATTAAAATATAATTAATTTGTTCATATTTATTTTAAATAAATTTATATATATACAAATCAATAATTTCTTTGGTACGGCCCGGTGTATAGACTTGAGGATGAGATTTCAATCTTAATTTGGCCTGTGAATCCGATTGATGATCCGGATCCCCTGGACGTAGTTCATTTGCATCCCCAATGAACTATTCATCTCGGACGCTGCGAGCCGCCACCTGGCTCACGGCTCAGACGCCTTTACAAAACGATCATCTGAAACCCAACTCAGGGCAGGAGTTGACTGAAAGAATTTCAAATTAGAATGAACTAACCCATCTTATAATACGGACATAATATCGATGTTATATTTTACTTATAGCTTTGAGTATAAAGTATGTATTTTAAATTTAAAAATAAAATTATTGTATTGAAAATACATTTTTTAAGGTGGATTACAAAGTAATATAACGCTAGCCCTAATCGGATTACGATACACATACAGATTGTCCTAAAAAGATGATTTCAAATTTTACTTTAGTTTTAAAATTCATACTTCCTGTCTTAATAGTCTACGCTTGTAGGCGGTTTGTACTCAATTAATACGTAGCATGAAAAACGATCTGAAGATTACAGCAAGTACAAAAACAGTTAAATAAGCATTATTACCAGTTTTTTTTTATTTTAATGCCAATATTCATGAAAAGCTTTAATGAGCTATATAAATAAGCGTCGATAAATATTTTTTGAAGAAAATGCATCATTTTTAACTTCGTCTAGAAACGAACTAAGAATATTTTGCTTGATAAGCGAGGGCTTTACTCATCACCAAAAACCACATCTCGAATTCATTCTTCATTTTGTACAAAAAACATAATTAAATAAGATCTTTTAGTCAACACTGGAGAGATTACATTGGAAGAATGTGTTCAGAAAGTGTGGTGAACATAGCGGCTGGTTAGATACCACTGGGCATCCGACCTCTAAAAAGACTAGATAAATGATCTTGCGACAGCTAGAAACATCTTTTAAGTAATAACAGGATACAATCTTAGAAAAAACATGACATAAAGAAGATGATTAAACATTTGGTAATGATCTAGATTCGGTTCTGTATTCAGAGTGTGAGGGAGTAATAACCTCCGCCGTGTCCTGAAAGTCACCGATTCCATTTCCTCGTCACACACGTCCGTGAGCCGTTGATGGATTAGCAGCTCATCCACCGACCGCTGTCTGCATGTTAATACTGTGGGGGAAGAAATTTCAGGAGACATGAAGCAGGAAGATAACTTTTTCTTTATTTTTATACGCCATTTCGCCCTTACGCGAGACATAAGCGTTATGCCAGTTAAACTTTGACCCTTAGTTATATATTACTTAAGACATCTAGAGATTTTTCCTTGACCTTCAATTTATATTTTTACTATACTAAAAGCTTATGTATTATAATTATTATATTAGTATTTGTAAAGCGCTCTTTTATGACCGAATGATCATTCCAAAGGCGCTTCTTTGCCTCTCTGAGTAAAAAGGTGGGTCTTAAGTCTGCTTCTGAAGGATGCCTCCGCTTTAAGCTCTCTTATGCTTTCCGGTAGTGAGTTCCAGGCCATTGGTGCAGCGTAGCTGAAAGCCCGATTGCCAAAGACCGTGCTAGGACTACCTCCCGTCAGCTGCAGGGTGCTTCTATTCGCTCTAGCCGATCTGAGTGTCTCTCCACGCGCGCTTATTTCTGAAGGCTTGATAGGTTCGTCGTATAATGTGATTTTAAAATCTATGAATTAGTAGTATACTAAGTTTTCGATAGTAAATAATGACGATGTAAGTGAGCGGACTAAGCAGATTTTTTCGTATAGATTGAAAATTTATTAAATAATTAAAAAACAAATTTAAAAAACACTCATTCGTAAAACTTTTTGTGCTAACCATCTTTCTGGCTCTACAAAATATAAAGTAAAATTGACAGTTCGATATCTGCGATGAATACTGCCTTAGAAACTGCTCGAGGCCCGGACCCTTCCCTTTAATATCGGCGGACCTTTCTTCTCAATATTCAGAGCCTCGCCTCGCCCAACTATTCGGGCTCTCGGACAAAGGGAAACAAAAGTTGAACCCTACGATGTTGCGTAAGTCAACATTTAATTACACGACCTATGCGGAGCCAACAAAGACCAAGGGTAGGTGAGTGATCTTGGAGCTTGCAGATAATATTGTATAACTACCAGATTAATAATAAGTTTAGCCATGATTATAAAGCTCAAGAAGCATCAGATCATATTTTAACAGAACCGTATATTTTTTAATTTTAAATAAGTTCATGAAACTTCCATAAGCAGTGTAAAATATTTACAAAAACATAATTAATGCTGAGCTGTATCAAATATCCACAAACAACGCTAAATAATCTACGACACAGCATAGCAAAACCTCTTGATGCAAAATCTTCATACAAATCCTTGCGGAAAAAAATTAACAAAAAACTTTTGAGTAAATCTTATTTTTCTACTCTTAAAGCTCATGTGGAAAATATTTTAAAATCCTCTAGCTTCATAAACGTTATAGATATACACTCGTTTTGCATTATACTTGAACTATTAAGAAATTATTCAAGTTTTTAAGCCATGCATACATTTAAAAGGTCGCGTTTAATAAATTCTACAACATTTTCTTTATTTATAGATTTTAATTTTCAGATTCAGATTATTAACGATACATCAAATTGTAAGTGAAACGTTATTATTAAAATATAATCAAGTATACTCGTACATTGATTACTTTTGATATCATTTATATTCATTATCTAATCAATATATTTTCTTTATTGATTATTCTTAAGCTATTGTAGTAGAATCTTTAAAATATTTTTTTATAAAATTAATCGTTTTTTATCAATTAGTTAAGAACCAGAGATTTTTCTTTATTCTAAGAAGTATAAAGTTTAACCAAAAAAAATACCGTTTACCTTCAACAATAGATAAATTTCAGGATCGTATTTCTTATATAATTACACAAATCTTGTGTTCAACTGAAAATAATTAAATTAAATTTAAGCTATTTTACATAGTTTTGAACATCAATCAAACTTTATGGGTACAATTTTACTATATTTTATGCTTAGTTGTCGGTACGTGTCTTCTTTGCTCAATACGTGATGAACTATATGAATTTTACGGCTTAAAATTCTTTAACCTATCTGAGGTCAATTGCGGGCATTCGGAGGGATTCTTATTATGTATTCACGAGATGACTTCAATGTACTGACATCGCTTTCGTGTCTAAGCTAGTTAAAGGTGAAAAATTATACGAACTGAAGTTATTTTTTAAAAATCAAATTACCGAATTTACTGTGTAAATATTTTTATTGTATAAATAATATTTTTACTAATATAAGTATGCAATAATTAATTAAAACATTTTTATTCACACAGAGATACTTACGAATTCTTTTAGTATTTTTCAAGTATTTGTATATATTAATAACGTTGAATGGGTTTTTTATTTTAAAACTTTGTTTTAAGGTGTAATTCTCACTCAACCAAGTTTGCAGATTTATTTTTAAGAATTTTTATTAAAGTAAAATAAAAGGTTTTATAGATTGAAAATTGGTTTTTCCCGCACACATATACAATCTATAAATATGTGTGTACTGACGTAGGAACTAATACTTATACATACCTTTATAAGCTACTGTCAGTTTTTAATTTAATCATTATTGAAGATCCAGGGAGTCCGAAACATGTAATCGTTTAAAATAAATGTGAATCAAAACTAAATATTTTTAATTTGATAATTTTTTAATTAAAATTAATTTAAGATTATATTTATTTTTACCAAAAGTAAAGAGCAAAGTTTATCACAAATGTTAATGTCTACAACACTATTTATTCTTGTATGTAATTATTTCGTGTGGAATAATAAAATTCTCCTTTTTGACTCCTAATCTAAGGTTTTTACCCTGGCGCTGAACAATGGTTGGATGTGAGAATAAACATAACTCTTATGACTTCTGCGCAAAGAAAAGAACCGAAAGGAAGTGCCGAGAAGACAATGTAGCTTTCAGGGTCTTGGGGATTACAAGTTTTACAGCTACGGACGTCTAGAAGACTTAAGAGTTTTTAAGTCGAATGAAAGTCCCAACGCATGAGGTATCATGGGTCGGTGATATACGACTATTATGTAATATGGAATTAAAAAACAGACAATGGACCATGGAATGGAAGCACTAGTGAAACGTTTTAGTATTTTAAGGTTTTTATATGTACAATACAATAAAGATAGATGGCTTAGCCCTCTCGACTATTTCTCTGCCTGAGCTGACACGCGTTAGAACTTGTATCTATTGATGTTTGATATTTTACGATGATAACAATGGTACAAATACAAGTTCCAACGCGTGTCAGCTCAAGCAGAGAAATAGCCAAAAAGGCTAAGCGGTATATAAAGACCTGGGCAAATGTTGGTTCCAAGGCCCGCAGTTCACATCTTTCACATATTTTTCTGAATTAATTGATGCGTATAAAGAATTTGATGTATAGTATGTGTATATTTAATAACTAAAGTAATTATTATAAAATTCTTCTTTTTTCAATATTAATAATAATTGAATTTATGGAAATTTTATTCGCGATTTCATATTTTTGATCGGACGCTTAAAACGTATTTCAAAGTAATAATTTTAATCCGTTATATTGTAATTTATTTTACTTTATTCTCTTTAAATTAACTTGTCAGTTTAGCCAAATCTCCGTTTGGTGAAATGTCTAACGGGCAATTTGTTTTCGAACAATATTCCTCGTATCGCAATACGGTATTGACGTTAAAAGAAGTAATGTTACTTACAAAAATAGCTTGATATATAACCCTAGTTTTAAAAAATATGTTATAACTCAAAAACAACACAATATACTATTCAACAGTAAGATTATAGGAAATACATTCATTCAGTTTTTTGCATCAAATTCTACACTGAAATTAAGATTGTTTCTACAAATAAATCCACTGTCATTTTGAACAATATATTTCTCTGTCAGTTCACCCTTGAAGCGGTATTCGAAATCCCTTTTGTTACGTCCAGACACGTGCAAGGAATTATTTAAAATTAGAGATTCTCCGACGGAGGAATTCATTCTTATTGAAGTCGAAAAATAAAATACCACAGTAATTGTCACAAATTTTATTTATGTCAAAGGTTGTCTCTGTCGTTTGTCTACAAATACCTCTAATGGACATCATAAATACCTAGTTACTGCGCACGTCTTAGATAAGAATTACATTATTTTATAGATAGAAATGTAGACCGACAGAAATAAATAGGTCTATATTAATAGTTCAAAAGCCTATGAATTAAACATTTTAATATTTAATTTATCATACTTAACCGTCTTGATAAAGGAAAACATTACTTTCAACAAAGTAAATGAGTAATTATAAAATTACCGTATAATTTGTTGTACTAATTAAAATAAATTCTAAGACATCTGAAGTTCAACAATACTTTAATTAACTTTGAGTTGTATTTTGCACAGAAATAACATTTTGTATTTATAATACACACTCCCAATATACTTGTAGAAAAGATAGTTATTGCTTTCTACTCTCATATATTGTGTAACACTTCTCCCAAGGAAATTTATATCAGATCCTTCGTTTTAAAAGTGATTTTTTTATCATTGAAGTTGTGAGTTTATTATACATTTAAATACTGATGATAAACATTTGATATTTATAAAGTACTATATGATTTGGCAAACTTCGTAATGCCTTATAACTACCGAAATCAGCATACACTTGGAAATACATTTTTTCCGTGATTTAACCAGAGATGTCGTTGTGTGCAAAATTATAATTCATACAACGTTGTCTTCTAGCATTCCTTGAACCGTTATTAATTTAAAGAGCCGTTCCATACTAAATGTAAACAATAATTATTAAATATATTTTCCTGTGATTTTTTGTTCAATATTTAAATGGTTATATTTCTAGATATTGAAGAAAATCAAAGGTCATTTAAATTTGTCCAGCTATTCCTCAGTCCTTCTTAGCATAATTAATCCGGTAGAATGGTTTGCAGCAACAAAATCTTGCATCTCGATCTCCACTCTTCTCGATCCTCTGCAATCCCCTTTAGCTCAGCATAAGAGCTACAACTCATGTCCTCAAACACTTGCTGCAAATACTCCCGTCTCGAACGCTCTCTGCAGTTTATACCCTCAACCATCCCTTCCACAATGTCGTGAAGAAGACCATCGTGGCGCATGATGCTCGCCTCTCTGAGATGGTTCTTACTAGGTGCCTATCTTCCTTGATTTTGCTGAGAACCTCATTGTTCGTGATATGGTTTCTCTAGGAGATTCCGAGAATTCTTCTGTATGACCACATCTCAAAGGCCTCTTATCTTTTTTTATCACTTTCAGATAAGCACCATGTCTCACAGCCTTACATCAAGATGGTCCAAACTAATGTTTTGGCAAGTTGCTTGCGGAGCTTTAAATAATATTTTTTGACTCAATATTAATAATATTAATATTCCTCAGTTATAAATGGTGTGATTAACATAACTTCCTTGTATATATGAATATTAAAATAAAAATATTTTTAGATATTATACTTCACTATACTTACAAGTCAAAATTAAAATAATACATTTTTATGTATTACTATGTTTGTAGTATTTTACTGTTTGTTTGCTGTACTATTTGTACAAAGTAATTGCATTGAAAAAATTAATATTTATTATTTCATATTTCGAATAGGTACGTGGTGCTTTTTCTGTGAAAAAAAAGTAATAAACTTTTTTGATGTTGAAAAAATACATTCGTACTTGTTCAAACGAAATCCGAAACGTTTCGTTGTTGAAAGAGTGCAATAGCGGTTTCCAAAGAGTTCGTTAACCATTCCGATTGAAGTAAACAGCTCATTTATTATATCAAACAATAAATTTGCAGGGAATGCGAATAAATAGTCCACTTAAAATGCTGAACGAGACTTTCAATAGAGCTGGCACGTGAAATAATTTAATAGAACTTCTTACCACATACTCTCGTCCCTTATTATAGCAGGGGATGTCAAGGGAACTAGTATTGAACAGGTGATGATAAATTAATATTTTCGTATGAATACAAAAAATTTACATATTAATTATCAAAAGTATTACAAACTAGTACTTACTGACTGAGTAACATTCATCTCAAGACTATATGTTCATGAGCAATTCTCACATCATCAACAAAGATTGCATAATTATTCCATAGAACGTAAATGCACGTAGGCACATGGAGTTTATGAAAAAAAAATAATACAGGATTTTGATGATTTTTTTTCAATCATGGAGGTTGTACAGAGCACAGACGATTTTTTAATAAACGTCAATTAACGTTATTAATGTTAAAATAAGGTAAAAATAATCGAATTTATATAAAATATATGGCAAAGATATGTTTTTTTAAAATCAATCTACCCTACAATGGGGGTACGATGGTTTGATTTTGTGAGAGAAACGACGAGCTGAGAGAGCGGACAAGGCAGCATCTCTTAATACAATCGGTACACTCGATATAATCGGAGCTGACTTGGGATGAGGCAAATACAATGGCAGCTGACAGAGCTTTGAGGTGGTGATTCATGAATGCTGTATGTTCCAGTTCAGAGAGCGGACATTTGATGATGATTATGACGACCCTACAATTATTTATTTCACAAGCGTTAAGAAATGATAGAATAAAATATAACTCCTACAGAAAAATATTTCATGTGTGAAATAGGGTGACTTTTGATGAATTTAAAGGAAATGACGCATGAATGACAACCATCTAAAATATAAATGTTGTAAATCATTACTTATGTATGTACGAGTAAATAAAATAAAATTGTGAATATTAGTTTACCCTGACAGGCATAGAGTACGATCCTTGTTCGGCTGGCTGGGCTCGCTATACTATGCTGTATTCCTGTAAACTGAATTTATGGGGTGCTCTTGTAAAATCTCCGCGTACTGCACCACCCTCATAACACATCGTCATAATGTATGCCGTATAGTCATATGTAATGAAGAGTGGGGACGTCTCAACAACTCACCGGGGTCAAAGGATTATACTTCAAAATATTTGCAAGTGGAGAACCTATGAATACAAGCAATGTGCATGAGTTTGAATCATTAGAAATCTATAAAACGGTTAAAATGTAACTGATTTTATTTAAAAATATATTGTTTTGTGCTTTCTATAAAATCATCCCATTCTTACAGCACCAAGAGCAGACTTCAACATTTGGATAATATACACAAACATCTTAATAGTTGACCCATCATATATTATATTAACATCCTCTTTTCTTAAAAAGGTTGTTTTCAGTCGCTTGGTGGCAGGATTAGGAGCAGATTAATAATACACAGACTTTTTCTGAAACACATTGACATATATTTCGATAAACTTTAAATGCTTATGGCCCGGACCTAGTCACAGCATTCAACAGGCCGGGTCAACAGCAAAACGACCTTTTTCACGGTCGGTACACGACTGAGCACGCTCGTGATGGGCTGTCGCCCAGCGCCACAAGCGGGATCTTATATAACTAACGTCACACCGGATAGAAATAAGAGACGAAAGATTGTACATCGAGGTTTTCGGTACCAGTCAGCAAGGGCTCTATCATGCTGATGTTTGTATTAACATATAATCGTATTACAATAAGTATAGAGAAAAAAATAATTATCAGTTGTATTAATCGTAATTAGATAGAAACTGAGAATTTATTTTTAATGAGTTTTCTTGTACTTCTTGTTCTCTTTCCTGTTACGTTTGCTCTCAGCTATTTCTTCTTTTATATATGCTATTCAATTGAATCATAAATAGGTGACAGAAATTTCGCCATACATTTCTGTATGCCATCATTTTTTTGATGAGATTATAGAAGGTTGTTTTAATAAAGAAACATAGTTACCGAAAGAACATTCTAGATCTTACACGTGGCATTTAGAAAGATATTTAGGAAACTATCAGTTCCTGATCTACATACAAAAACCGTTATAAAAATAATCAGCAATACGGTTGAAATTGAAAAAAATGGTTCTAATTTCTATTGGTTAAGTTAAAAACGTCTAACTTTTTAGGCATAACAGAAAAGTTGCTTTAATAAGGTACTGATATACATCAGATATAAATAAAAATAAAAATTGCATTTATTCCACAATACATTTTTTTGACGACATGTTTCAGCCAGGTTGGATGGCCATTTTCAAGTCAATTAGTAAAATGTGAGTAGGCTCTATATAAAGCAAAGAGTGAGTGAAAAGGTGGATATGATTTGTGTGATGGGTATATGTGTTTGTAGGAAATCATTAATTTGTAAGGAAATTCATTGATGTCACAACAAATATTTTTTTATAATTACAAAGGCCATTAAAAACAATAAACATTTACATCAAAATGCACTTAAGTAAGAATTCTAGATAATTTAAGCAAAAAATATTTTGGTGGAAAATCCAAAACTAGATGGGGAGGTATACAATTCTAAATAAATATACAATTAATTGATGATACTGTTAAAGGCGTTAGAAAGTCCGGTAAAATTTGAGCTTAAACAAAAATGTAAAGAGCAGTATCAACGTTTTATCGGGTACAAAAGACGGGAAAAAGCAAATATAATTTGGTCATGAATAAGGTTTATAGTTGTGTCCAATTTAGCTCTATTGATCTCGAGGATTTATTAATTTAGTTTATACGTGTCACAATCGAAAAACTGTTATATATTATTCCAAATATTGCCGTTTTCATAAGCCTATCAATACAAATTGCTTACGTATTGCGACACACCAGACTATGATCATATAGTATTTTTAAGCAGAATTGCTCTTTTGGCTTCAGGAAGGGAGTTTTGAGAGACACGCCATGAAGCAAGAGCCTCTCTACAGTCTACGGCATAGTACGGGCGCTACTTATATATGGAGAATGTTACGTCATGTTGTATATTAGCTGGCGTTAAGTGCTGCACGTAAATTTCCTTTGAGTATATTATGACACATTATTATGTAAACGAAATACGTATCGCATTAATATAATATAGGAGAAGAAGTTTGATGCGAGAGTGATGAGGATACCAGCAGCGCCATCCCTCGTCAACTTTTATCTTCATCGTTTAAAATATCGTGTTAAATAAATAACGTATCTTGCGAATATAACTGTTTGTGAACTGATGTAATGTTTTGAATTAAATAATTAAATTAAGATTTACTTATTATATTTAACTGCTGAGCTTAAGTCAATTTTGATTTAAATGTTTATTCATATTAAACAAAATGAGACCTTACGGACTCTATTCAAGTTTTGTGCTTTCATTCATTTTTACAGAAAATTTTAAATGGATAATTTAAGTATACCGTTTGTGAATATGGATCATTTTGAGTATTTTTTAATCATACAAATGTGTTTTCAATACAATCAATACATTATCTTAAGTCTATTACTGGTAAACACTCACGCAATACAAAGTAATACTGCAGTGTTTTTCAACCTTTAACATGGATTTCAATATATTTTAATATTATAAGCATTTTTTTTTAATTCTAATACCTTTACATTTTCATAAGATTGAGGTTTCCTACTGCTACAGTGCTGTGTTTTTTTAAAAAATACAAAGACTAAATTTTATCCATAGATTACTAAACCACTACGTTTTCTGTTCTAAATATAATCAAATAAATAAATGTAAAATAAATACACCTATTCTTTATGTTTTGCATTCATTTTGATATTTGTTTTAAATATTAAATAAAATAACAGATGTGGAATGCTTAAACATACTTAAAAACCACTTTTTTCTTTCTATGAGAGCTTTTTACATATCATCTTTATTGTTTAAAGTTATTCACATATGTTCAGTACTCAACGTAATCTTTATTTAAGCGAAGGTATGAAATAGTTATCTTTATAAAAGCTACAAATGTTATTTCGCTCTTGAATACTGATAAGTCCCAAAGTCTTTATTCAAAAGGCAGTACTTAAAAGTCTGTTTATATACTGAACAACAACAAAGATTGCACAACCTCGATGTGAGCGCGGATGCTGTGGGAGCCTCGCACAGACCAGACGAGTTATCTTCCCCGGGGTGTTCCCCAGTAGTTAAAAATAAATAAACCTGCTATAAAGCTTGCCGGTTTCAGGCGGTTTAAGGCTGCCCCGCGGAGCAAGCGGAGAGCATTACTCAGGCGCCGGTGCCCTGCTTCGCCTAACGAAACACTCGCCCCGCCGTACGAGTTTCGAGCTTCCGTAAGCAATTTTAAATTTCGCAATTGTTTCCGATAAATAATGGTGGCCGTTTCTGCATCGGGCCCGATGCTGCTGCGCTTTTGTCCGAAATGCATATTTTTATTGCGCGATCCCTTTTGTCCCGCCACGTAATTGTGTGACGTTTTTTAATGCGACGCGAAAGTGTGTCACGTAGCGTAATTTAATGCTGCACGGAAAACTGAATCTGGCTATTTAATTGCAGCGAGAATAAGTAAAAAATTATAGTGTCTCATAAAATTTCATTTTTAAATTGAATCAGTGCGGTTTTAACTTTTTCTTTTTCTTTCTCTATCTATCCGGTGCATATCTGGAATATATTGTGACTACAAAAATACTGCCGCTCATTGCTGTAAGTTGGTGCTGTAGCGCCAACAACACCAATGGATAGTAGTTGCGCTCCAAGCCTCGAGACGCAAAGTCCTTAATGAACTACTCACAAACCACGGCGTTACATTATATCCATTAATAATTAGTTTGTAAAACTTAGAGCACAATCCATGCCTTGTTACAAGACATTTCTAGACTCGAAGATTTACCTGGTTAATGCCTTCAGGAATCTATGGAAGATACGGCTGTTGTAGTATCCTTGGAATATTTTTGAGTTATTTTTTAATCGGAATATTGTTTTAATATTTGGTAATCAACTCACCTGGCTTTAAAGTATGGCTCAACCAATTAACAATTTATTATAATTTTGACATCGTAAAATTGTTTTATATAATTTTGTGGAAATGATAAAACGTTAAATAAAAAATATAAAATTCAATATCAATATATCTTAAAGTAAGAATTATATTGATTTTTTTAAACATAATAATTATTTAAAGATGTATGTAATAAATAACTTCTTAGGTTTATCACGGCCAGATTAATGTTGTGGCTTTTGGGTTGAGCCGTGTGTGGTGAACTTTTGAAGAAGACCACTGCAATGGCGGTCGAAATATTGGTTGAAAAAAGTTCACCACACACGGCTCAACCCAATAGCCACAACATCATATATGTAATAATATTAAAATTGAATGTATTGTTTATCATTATTTATTCTTGTTACATTTTTGAAATATAGATGATTTATTATTTATCATTTTGTAAACTAAATATTTATTTGAATATATTGAAGCCTTCATATTTTCGCTGATTTGAAAAAGAGTTAGGAATAACAAAATGAATAGCAATATATATTGTTGCAAGTGAAATAGCAAAAACAAGCAAGAACCATAAACAAAACTATTATGTCTGGCTGAAAAATAATATAAAATCATACTCGTATTAAGATAAGAGAACAATTTTCGTGAACATTGCTTGCATGACCTGTAGCTTGGAATTAAAATATTTATTTTATTAAAAACAAATAAATACATGAGCTGTGAATGTTAATAACAAGCTCTGCATTTCTTAGAAAAAAAAATGTCTTGTTACCATACATACATATTTTAATATTGAATTTGTCATTTTGTTTTGAAGTTTTGTCATTTATTAATATTGGAAAACGTTATTATCGTAAGTTGTGATGAAAAACATGTTTTTTTTATATATAAAGTACTAAAGTTTGAAATATTCATTAAAAAATAGTATTTTTTATACGCATAATACATGAAAGAATAGTATATGCTCACTTCTACTGTTTAAATCAATGGAACAAATGAAATTCATTCGACTAATTCAACTTTTTTTTATAATTCCTTCATTTTTATTTTTAATCGAATACGCATACATTTCTGATAATACACATTAATTTTATATTAAGTTATAGACATTTAATATAATTAATTAGCTTATTACAATAAACTCCTACTAGTATATGTATCAATTTTTTCGGTTCATATTTTATACCCTAGAATCAATTTCTTATTAAATTGTTGTGGATATTACGATCGTTTTTTTTTATATTTAGGTAATTTAAAATTTTCAAAACGTAAACATATACTTTTCCAGTAAATAATGATGTTTTGATTGAAGACGTAAGGTGAAGAATAAAAAAAATTCGTTAAGCAATTAAAGAATCTGTCAGTGTTTTAAAAAAAATCGAGTACCCTGAAAGCTGGTTCGACTGATTCAAGGTCACGAAAATTTAGATATTTGTCCCAAAGGTCTGATAAACAAATCGAACGGTAAACTTGTTGCCGTAGTTTGTCATAAATAATAATAATTGTCACATAAAATTAACATAACTCAGGTGCGTAATGACGAGCGGTCTTGCGAATACTACACGGGTTTCTTCAATGGTATTATGCTGATGCCGGGAGACTTGTCGGGTCTCTGGAACGATGCTGTTAACCAGAGCACTTCAAAATGTGCCACCTGGACTTTTGGAGTGTAAACATTTTTATTGTACCCAAGGACAAGTATTTTCTCAAGAAATTTTCAGCCTCAGTTCTGCTTCAATCGCGTCACAACCTACTGAATATATTTTCAGTATTTTTTTAAAATGAAGATTTGTAGCCCGTTTATTTTGCCTCGTGTATTCAAAGTATTTTTGTTAAATACATTTCTCAAAAATGCTTTGTAATTGAGTCACTTTTCACTGTCAGCCACTTTTATATAAAATGAATGAACAAAGTATGCTTACTTGCTTTAATCATAACAATACCTTAAAAATACTTAGTCGTTACTATCAGTCGACAGCAAAATAAATATTATAATATATAAATATATACATTCCGCAAACATATAATGATATTTTTATATAATAAGTGTTTTTATTTTCAAAAGAGTTATATCATAAATTTAATTTGTTGTACTCTTTTTTACCAATAATATTTATTTATTTACCTTGTTTTTACATGGATCACGTAAGATAAGAGATAACTACTGATGTTGCTACTGATAACAAGTGATGGATTTAGAAAGGCTACGAGTTAGTCAAAACTGCAGGCTCCTAATAAAGAACTTATCTTACGTGATCTATGAAAAAACTAGGTAAATAAATAATATTTATAATTTATAATGTATCTCAAAGTGAATGATGAAAACATTGAAAAAAAAATCTACTTCTTTTTAATGAAATATTCAGATTTTATTTTATTTCTTAAAAATAACATTTTTGAATCCAATTGCAAATTTGTTATAAGCTTTATTAATTTTTGTAATAATTCTATAATATTAAATAGCTTTAATTTACTTGACATAAGTGCAATAAATATAAAATCCTTTGAACAAAGTAGAAGTAAAGTTTTAGAACGATAATTTCGTGTTATTGACTGGAAAAAACTTTCACATCTACGTCAGAAAAAAGTTAGAAGACACGTATAGAAAGTTACTTTGTAATCGATCGAATGAAGCAATGCAATCAATTAAGATGTCGAAAAACGCCATAGAAGAAATAAGTTTTTTCCAGAATATGACGATTATAACAATGAATTTTAAATTGTGAATGCTTCAAATAAATGCTTTATCTAAAACAATATTATTTTAAATACATCTATATATATAAAAGAAAGTTGGGTATTAAAACTACTTATAACTCAAGAACGGCCAAACCGACTTGGCTGAAAATTGGTGGAAAGGTAGGTTAGAACCTTAAAAAGGCTGTAGGATACTCAAAATTGATTTGATTAAGAAAAAAAAATGAACATTTACGTAAACATGTTTTCATACAAGACTATTGTCATTTGACAGCTGTCAGTTTGAGAAAGTGTTGCCATAGCCAACGCCATAACTAAAAATGACGCAAAAGTAGGTTTTGTAAGTAGGTACCTACGTAAGGTACGGAATATTTTGAAACAAAAAAAAAACAAAAGACAGGAAAAAAAAGACAAAAACAAAATAAATATTGGTCAAAATATCAGTTTAATCTTTTATTTGTTAAAAATGTTATAACAAAAAGCAAATAGAAAGGCATGTGCCATCTATGGTTTTTTTGTCTATGGTTTGATAGATATAATTTGTCTATCGGTTGACGTTTTGTTTCCAGAACTTTCGAGTGTCGATATTATTACTAACCATGCCGCATGTTTCGTCGATTACTACAACAATATTGTGTCGACATGTACGTCAAAATAGAAACGAAGCGTTTACTTTTCATTCGGTTGAAGCAAGCAAAAATGCGTTCTGAGGAATATATCCATTTACGTGATGCAATTAGTTCTGAAGGAAATGCAGCTAATATTGATCGATTAACTATTCTGCCGGCGACGTACATAGGCAGTCCGCGTCATATGCATGAATATGCGCAAGATGCACTGACATATGTTCGTCACTACGGTAGACCAGATCTCTTTATTACTTTTACCTGTAATCCAAAGTGGATAGAAATTGTTCAATTGCTGTTTCCCGGACAAAAAATTTCCTCCTGAACCCACTCACAGCCGACAAACTCGTCTTACACTTGCCGAACATCCATACACGGTTAATATATGTCGACCAAGAACTGGCAGCTTCCAAAGTTCCTTCCTTAATGCCACCGGTAAGCTATGGAATGCTCTTCCAGCGTCTGTGTTTCCTTCTTCCTACAATCAGGATCTCTTCAAGAAACAGATAAATATACACTTGCAATCTCCCCAACCCACACACAAACACGAACACAACACACGTTTCCCGCATGCAGCGTCCAGCCTCCCTGGCTGAGCGTCATAGAGTGCACTGGTCTTGACCGGTTGTGCTCATATATATCATATGTGCCGAAAAATTCAACTTAATAAAATCCAAAATCTGCTCATTTATTACCTTTCGGGCGAAACAAAGTTCACCGGGTCAGGTGGTATTTTTTAAATAAGTAAATATTAATACTTGAAAATCATTCTAGAACAGCTTACTTGTAGTTGACATATAGTACATCAACGGCGTTGATATCAAATCGATATAGCCCTTGCACTCTGAAACCGAAAAGTCTCGATATACGGTCTTTTAGTTTTGTTTACTCGTCTGACACGAATATAAATAAAATTGTTGGTTTTAGATAAATATTTAAGTAGCTATAAGACGTGGCGTAACTGGCTTAATTTTTTTAATTGAATTTTACAGCCAATACCTGTCAAGTGAGAGCGGATAGTTCGCCTAATGGCCGATATGTGGTCTTCGGGTGCTGTAACTATTACTGCGCTGGTGAGTCACTTTCTGTCCGGACACCGTCATCATTGCTTGTTGCCGAATTTTCAGTCTTTTAACCTAAAATAAACGTCAATGTGCTTCTTGAAGAGTTCTTTGATTTTTGACACGCTCCTTACCTTCCTACCACGCGTCTTGATGACGATTCCGGCTATCTGGATTCACTGTTATTAGACGGAGAATTTTAGTATATGAAGTATTGTTTCAGTTTTTTGTACTTAATCACATTTCAGTGAACCAAATATTTTTTAATAGTGTTTTTTAATTCTTTTTTTACTGGTTAAATGTGCAGTTTATGTGAAATTACAGTCATATCTCTGTGATAAGCAACCGCTTAATATTGTGTTCAAATAAATTTCGTAATAAATTTATGTATTTAATTTAGAGTTTAATAAAACAGTTTGAGAATAATAGTTGCAGATCGTTTTCACAGTATCAGTTAAGACAATTTACTGATATTGGTCCGTAGCAAATTCTCCCACAGGTCTTAAGGGTTAACTTATATCATGCTCGGTCCCATTCTTAAACAAAAGGGCTCCGGCCTTCGGCTATTGACATTTTGCCGCGGCACAACTGCGAAGACAATATTTTATATTTATTAGGCAAAAAAAACGTACAATGGCAGAAAAACAAAATCAGGTATGCATTGAAAAGATAATAGATTTGTATGGATAGCGGGGACCCGAAAGAAACAATCCCGTATTTATCTTTAAGCTTATCTAAACGTAAACATTACAATACTTTATATCGTGTTTCATATATATCTGTTTGATTTATAGGAAACCTTATTTATTTTTTTTGCTGTAGTAAGCCATTATTTATGCTTTTATTTTTCTTATTCAAAATATAATAAAAACAAACTGAAATTATTAATGCATTGAATAAATATAAGAAGAATAAAATATTTATGTCTTATTCACGCAAAGGTAGTGCATTTATTAATCACGTATATAATATCAGGATAATATACAACCGTATATTTTATGTATTGTCATTTAGGAAGACCGTTGACAAAAAAAATATCACTATTTTGGCAAAGTTGAACTATATATTAAATTCAAACTACAAGTGAAAATATGTCTCAGATACTTCAGTTTCAGTGGGTATGGCTCAGAGATAAAGCGTTTCTTTTTTAGCAAATACAGGAAAGAAAGTAAAACTGGATGAGACCAGTGCACTTTATGGTGTTCAATCTGGACTGCTGGACGCTATATGCGGAAACATGTGTTCTTTTTGTGTTTTTGCGTGTGTTGGAGAGATTGTTAGTGTATATTTATCTCTTTCTTGAATTGGTCCGTGTTGTATGAAAGAGGAAACACAAGCACCGGAAGAGTATTCCAAAACTTTCCGGTGGTAACATTATCTTAAGTTCGATCCGCGAGTATTTTTTTTTTTTTTAAATCATCAATTAATACCTTCAGATACTGTAATTTTGATCACTAATTAAGTTCCAGTCTTGTGATCAATATAGGAGGTAGACGAAATTCATCCTGTAAGAACCACAAATTTTAAGCAGTCCCCGTAAAAGTAGACGATGTGTGAATGCTTGATGTAGTTTTATAATTTTGGGGGCAACACAACACATTTGGGGAGATCCACAATCTTAGTCATTCTTAAAACGACAACAGTCATATAATTTATGTACGATACTCGTATTTATCCATCACCGTCTTTAAGCATTTTTCTCTATGTGTTTAGATAAAATAAACATTGCAGAATTTTTTGTCCAGAGACGACTTGTGATGAAACAAGGAGCTAGTTATGATAATAGAAAATATATATAGGGAAAAATGACGAAAAATATAATTAGTTCTTGATGACACTACATACACCACCATTTCAGAATTATGATATCGCATCAATTATTTTTTATCTACAGGATGTTTAAACCGCATCGCCCGCCTTATCGAACCAACACAAATATGAAAAATTACTAAAACTTGTGAAGGGAGGGGGGGTATTGTCGACGATGAAGACGTAGCCAATCAGCCATGGGCGTGACTGAATCCATCGGTCCCCCGACCCGCAAGCTTCACCCCCCAGCTGGGTGATTGATGATAATTGAATACGCCCGTTACCAGGGACTGATAGGCAAACACGTGAGCGACGAACTAAATACGCACGACTCCATGCTGGACGGTGGCGGCCGATTCAATGTTTATTCAAGTTCCATGAGCTCCAAAATTGTGGAAATTGTAGAACGAAATGGACCGAGTCTCTGAAGCATTGGGCTAATCATCTGATGTCCTTAAAAATGGTGAATAATTAGAAAGTTAAATAAACTATAACAAAGTCAAATAAAACAGACGTTTTTTTCCAGTCACTGTCCTGTATATACGAGTATATTACGAAGATCTCTAGGTAATAAGTTATTAACTGCTGATCTACGCCTTTATTTGCGCTTATATTCAACATTTAAATATTTTTTTCTCATCAACTAGATAAGAATTCCTTGTTGCATAAAACAAGGTTTGAAATTCTTATCTATTTTTTGTTAAAATGAATCTCAAATTTAATTTTAATGATTAAATAACTATTTTTTAAATAATCATTAAAATTACTAACTATGATTACTAACTATGATTACAACTATTATGTAATATATAAAAATATTGAAAATATTTTCTTTCAGTCCATATCCTAGTATCAGTTCCGTAGTCACCACATTATGCAGCTATACAGTTATACTAGTTGTCATTTTCTTTGATTTGTAGCAAGATAATTCTGCACTCAAAATGCTACACCTGGGAATAAAGTTTCCGACGATCTCTAATACAAAAGCCCAGAGACCTGACTTGGTATCCGAGGTATATGTTTGGGTATATTTGACAATCGTTTTTTTTTAATATTAAATGAATTTTCCTTCGTTTCGAAGCATATATCGAAAGAGCGTCTCCATCCAACTAATTATGATAACACGCGATAAAAAACAGGCAGTAATATATCGAAGTTTTGTTCCACGTCTAATGTTGTTTAACTTTGGTGATTCAATAAAAACCGCGCTTAGAATGTTCTACTGTCGTTAGTCATACAATTAGGGTTTTCAAAATTGGTTGGATATGTTATTTTTAAAGATAACCGCGCTGAGTTCAATCCCGAGAGAGTCTAACACTTTGACCTTTCGGCGAATGGTCTGATTTTGATCTAATTTATTCCATATCTTAATATATGTTATATATATTAAGATATGGAATATCAGATCAGATAAAATACAGACGGTATCAAAATATTGCAGACCCTTCAGTTAATTAAAATTTTGTTTCATCGCACGGGTGACTTTGGTTAAGGTCAGCTTTCTTCAGTATGTTGTAGATTATAAACATCAATTATTTTTGTTTTAAATGTAAGCACATAAGAACAAAACCAAATCCAAGTAATGACCAGTTCACGATAAACAACAGAAAGAGTAAAACAACATTAAACGTAGACTGAAACCTGGGTGATTTAACGAATGTTGATATTGTGGCTTTTGGGCTTAGCCGTGTGTGGCGAATTTCTTCTATCTGATACTTCGACCGCCATTGCAGGGGTCTTCTTCAGGGTTGATAAATGACGAATACTTACCGCGTGTCAATTATTGTGAGAATTCGCTTTTTACCACCAAATATTTTCGGGAAAGACGGGCTAATCATCCAATCTCTATGCCTTGGATACTTCAAGTCTTATCATCGTATTAGCCGTCTTATCAAATCACTTGACATGAAGATTATCAAGAACTTTACATGTTGTCACGTGAATTTTCGTCTGCAATGTCTAAAGACAATGGCAACTGATAGAACTAAGTGATGGCAATTTTTGCTGACAATATTAAGAAGAGATAATCATTATGAATCTTATGAATACGGAGGATATTCATGTATGAATATATACGAGTATAATATATTTAGGGCTTTTTACGCTTTCTGGATAATATATGTATCCGGAAAACGACAATTTGATTTGTCGTGCGCAAAATTCAAATCAAGAAGTAAAATAACTCCACAGGCGCCTAATAAAAATAAAATAATATTATTCTTATCATAACGTGTCACTTGTCAATCTACATGTCAAAAAAAATACAGATTCTTAGGAAAATAGATCGCAGCGTTTGTTTTGAGAAGCAACGTATCATTACAATATATTTTCGCATTCAAAATTTATTCCTATTTTAAATATATCCTTGTATAATTTCTGCGTGCTTTTCGAGAGTTTTGTAGAAGAAATATTGTCTTTATTATGATTTATTTGAACAACCGTTCGTCTAAGTATGGTGCCTGAAATTTTAGAAGTCCTTTTGCGTACTTATCTTAGAATAATATTAGCATTTCTCATTTCGGGTACATTGAAGAGAAGTTTGGAAGTCCTCCTTTGCCCAACTAAAATACTTGTATAGTCGCGTTAAGTGTCTTAGGACGTGATCAACTATTAGATGGATGACCCCTCCCAGCTTTCACTTGTGCCATAACTTAAACGAGCACTAGACAGTATAATATATTTCAAGTACTCACTCAACTTCTGTATTAAAATATTTAAAGCAAAAATAAATGTATTGAAACCATTAATGCCCAAACGAAAACTCCGTGCGAAAAATATATTTAATGTAATTCATCATGATAAAGAAACATAAAGCAAAAGTATATTTATATAAACACGTTAAGCATTGCATGTGGATTGTAGATCCGCCAACGTCAAAGACTACAGCCCGATATTCACGCATCATCCTTATTATTACAGGAATTTACTATGAATGGGTGTTTTTTTTATGTAAACACATACAGGAGATTACCGACAGATGGTGATAGAAATTCTGAAGTCTCATC
This sequence comes from Glossosoma conforme, assembly GCA_022606575.1. NCBI lineage: Eukaryota > Metazoa > Arthropoda > Insecta > Trichoptera > Glossosomatidae > Glossosoma > Glossosoma conforme. Next base: position 2,097,604 of record JAGTXR010000001.1, read on the forward strand.
TGTGGAATTCTATGGCGCTTACCATAGTGCATATGGCTAAGCGCTGCATGTGGAGTGTTGATCCGCCAACGTCATCGACTACTGCCCGAGATTCACGGACCATCCTTATAATTACAGGAATTAACTATGAATTGGTGGTCTTCACGGGACGACTTTCGTCTACCACCAATTTAAATAAAATTAAAATTTGAAATAAATCAATAATACCGTTCAATATCGATCTTAATTGACTCAGTTCAAAGAAGAGCAATTCTTTTGACAAAAAATGACACTCTTACGTCTAACCTGCAATCAACACAGGCGTAAGATTGGTTCACTTAGTCTTTTCTACCGTTATAACTGGCATTTTACGAGTGAGGGATCAAATTCACACCAACCAAGAAATCGATTTAAAATACTTTTTTTTTTACTTTTTTTTTATTCTCCGTTGGGCATCGAACCCATGACCTTTGGCTTTCTTAGCAAATGCTTTCACCATTGAGCTATACCCATGGCAAATGTGTTCATAAGTGGAAATATAAACGACAATTTGTCTTGAAATTTATAAAAATCTTATTTCTTTGATTCAATTTAAATTAGAAAATATCAGTACACGGATATTATTGTTCAAATGAAATTTAAGAGCTATTCTTAGAATGCGAAATTGTATTTCCTAAAAAATTCACAAATGAAATCAGATTTAATAAAATGAAAATGGATCGGTTTATTCGTTATAATTACTTATTACATTATTTAGCATTATTTGTCTGACAACATAAATTTAATATTTGTATTTCCAATTTTGATTAATTCAACAAAAGGACTTGTTACTTTCTGTTCAGTGAATTAGAAAAACGTGATTGTTCCATGAAATTCAAAGAGTTTTATTTGTGAAATTTCTCGTTTTTTCATCGATTTAAAGTTTAATATTTGAAATTGACGTTTAATCAAAATACACAATGAATGAATTCAGATAATCTATATTTCAAATAATTCGATGTTTGTATTATTTTGCGGAATACTCATGAGCCTCAGATTGATTATTGTTATTTGTTATAAAGGAAGCAAAACTTTGAAATGCTTGTTATTGAATAAAATAAAACAATTATATTAAATATAAGTAAATAAAGTATGTTGATTTAATTGATTCAATTTTCAAATAAAATTAAAATATGAAATAAATCAATAATACCGTTCAATATCGATCTTAAAAGAAGAGCAATTCTTTTGATAAAAATGACACTCTTACGTCTAACCTGCAATCAATGGAACACAGGCGTAAGATTGGTTCACATAGTCTTTTCTACCGTTATGACCTCGGTCGCTGCTCTTTGGAACATAAAGAACTAATTTTTGGACTACCTTCTGTTATAATTCGAAGCCTGTTCTTGGACCTTTAAATCTAAATATAAACAATACTTTACATCACTGCTAAAGCGACGGCGATCATGTCTTATGTGCTTATAACCGTCGATTTTGATCACGATATGCGTTTATGATTATCAATATCATATGATTTCATCATTACAAGGTTTCATATAACTATTTAAGAATGGTTTAAAGCTCTATCAAACACTTTTTACTCAGCTTAGCTCTGAGTGCAGTAAAAACGACGTAAGGACAATTACTTAACTGTGTGACGACAATGTGTGTCAACCATATGCTGCAAATATGCAGCGACATTCAAAGATTTGTGTTATAAAATATATTGATAATTATGTTAGACTGCCAGTATTATTTGTTAAACAGTCACAATGCCATAAATATCGCATATGTTACAGTAAATCCTTAAAACAGGAAAAGTGTGACGATTTCAAGGAGCATCTATTGTAGATTAGATCGAACGTCGTAAGAAAGTAGCAAAAACTCAAGAACTTTCTTCACTCTCTCTCGGAGAATTTCATTGACAGGTTTATTTTATTTCGAATGGTTTGTGACGCGACTCTTCGCAAAAATGAGATTCTCCGCCAATAAGGTTATCTCGATTTCCTCTCAAGGGTATTTCGCTCTCAGGGAGAATTTTTCACTGGACATAATTTAAGTCTCAGACGTTTCTATCTAATCGAAACCTTTTCCTAAGTTGTTTTTTACTTGTTAAATTTGTAGGAAATTTTCTCTCGTGTAGTACATTTCCCCGTTTATTCTGTACGCCGTGCTTTTTATTGGGAGACGCTCCGTGTTCTTTAGCCGGCTAAGTAATAAAATATATCCAGCATGGTAACTTTAAATCGGAATTTATATAACCAATAACGTTCGTCTTGTCGTTATCCAGACTTAAACGTTATTGTGCCTACTGCGTGACTTTCAGGAATTCAGCTGCTGAAGAATTTCCGAAGCGCAGATGCTTAACGTACATGAATATTAATAAATTAAGCATTTGCTTCAAATTTACGAAATTTAATATAAGCGGCTACTTGCAGCAGTTTATATAATAAATCAAAATTTAATGATTTCGTGAATACGGAAATTTTCAAAATACAATACGGATGTGGAAAATAATTGCTTAATATTATAAAATTACATTTGTATAAAAATAATATGAAACAAATATTTATATTTTACAAAATGAATATTGCATAATGAATATATTTATGTAAGTATTTTTATATGCCTATTTATTTATGTTTTCTTTATCGTTTATTTTTCCGTTATGTTTCGGGTATATTTTGATATTAAAATAAATTTTTGTTTTGTTTTAATGTTGTTATATAATTATGATGTATTTCAATATGATTTAAATTTTTATCGTGAAGGTATCGTGAACGAAATAAAGCAAAATATCGTCCCATCGAATTTTACTTTCATAAAAAACTAAATATAAAAATAAACTTGTACTTGTTTATTTATTTTCAGCTTAATTTATAAAATATTATTATTTTAGTTTCTAGTTTACACTCTCTAGAGGTTCTCAAAATTTTCTTCAATTTACTACTTTACCAGTTTTCAGCTTAAATATCATCATTCCTCTAAATATTTGGTAAGCAAAAACATTTCATTAGAAAGATAATAAATGAGAAGGAATATTTATTTAAATTTGTGAAAAAAAACTCACGGTTTTTTACTTGTTTTTGATTAGAACAAATAAACAATTTGGCCCACATGATAATTTTCCATCAATTGGTAACCACTGACTTGAGTGAAGGTTTTTTTTGGAGTTGTGCGATAATTGTATAATTGGAGTAGTGACTTAAGGAAGAGTGTGAATAATGGCTGCTGTGAATAATTGGGATGGAATATTAGGACGTAATAAAGACCAAAACATACAACGACAAATCACCGAAGAACTTAAGCTGTTCTAAGCACGTTTTTATTATATCCAATCTTAAGGATAGTGACTGAAGTTGTATTTAGTTTCGTAGATAAATATCTCGCTACTTAGATGTTCTTATAATAGAATTTCTATTTACATTACTAGCAAAATCACCTTGAATGGAAGAAATACTTCCAAGCATATTTTTTATGGATTTATCTTGCGAATGTTTTTTGTTCAGTTTCGTTCGATATATATGATTATTTCATGCATGTTTATACTCGTACCTTTCAAAAAATAATTTTACAGTATGCATTTATAAAAAATGAGTAAATCTTCAGTAGAAAAACTGCTTACTTTAATGATGTATAAAGTAAATAATAGTTCCTCAATACAATACATAATCAATTCTTATAATATTCTCTTTCAATAATTATTACTTAATATCAATAAAAAAAAGATAAATTAATTTATTTATGCCCTGGTCTGGAAATATAGGCAATGCTAACATGGGATCAGGTGAAGATCATGGCGGCTAACTAAGTTTTGTGTCAGCAGTTCGTGACGACCAAAAGCTCCAACTATGGGAACGAACAAAGTGATGATGATTTGATAATGATTTCAATTAATGATTTAATTTTCTTATTAATTCAGTCAGCTTTTACGCAAACTTTGTGTGCTTACTACAAGATTTCGTATGAATTGGCTGACGAAAGATTTCGTAATGTTTTGTTTTATTTACAACCTGAGGGTTTTTTTTTCTATGATTTTCCTTTCGTTAACTTCTCATTTTATGGCCCCAGAGGTTCTTTATCGGTCTATGAACTAAAATAGAAGGCTTACTAGTGATGTGGTTGGAGAAATGCAAGGAGGCATTACGCAGCACTTTGTAGATATACATACTCAAGCAAGATATGTACCACTGCAACCATACCAGACATTTATGAGAGAAATGGTCGAGCTGAAGTATCCACAAGGTGCTTACTGAACAAGTCAGGGTCTTTGTAAGCTCGAAGTGACTGAACTGAATGCTCCCTTTTATCATATATCTTTTCCAGGCACGACATTTGCTAACAGGCATAGCTTATAAGTGATTGCATTCTTACCATGCCAGATGTATCTGGTTTGATACGTTACAAATGAATTTTAAATAAATAATAAAATGAATCACTGTAAAATCAACCACGAATATGTAAAACAACAACAACAAACTATAGATATTAATGGCCGCAATTTGTGATGACCATTTATTTTAGTTACAAATTGAGCTTTGAAATAATGACACTTAATTTAAAATTTTTATAAATGTATTCAACTATATAGTATATAATATAATAGGTGGGTTGCTGTTAAATTTGTGCCATAAAATGCCAGTCATATACGTCAATTTATTTAAAATTAATGTTAAACATTCTGATTCAAGTAGTCCGGTAAGCATCGCTGGAATAAAATGGACCTAAAATAGACGATGCGTGAATACTAGTTCTAGTGTATAGATATTATAGGTTTATCACACCACATACAGTGATTAATCATCCTGAAAAATTCCAATTATCATATAATCCAAGCAGATATAAATTATTATTCCCGTTAAAGTGTTAAAAGTTGGGTTATTTCGCCCTTTAACACTAAATTTCCACACATCAAGGCGTCGGACTAATCATCTGATCTGCATAAATATTTCGACTAACCAACCATATAAAACTCGTCTCAGTTACTACAGCTACCATCTCATTAAACCACCGGGCTCATGATTTGAATGTCGTCAAGAATCATATATGTTGTTAAGAAGACTTTCGAGTGAAATAGAAACTAATACGTCTATGAAAGGAAGAATAAAAACTTTCGGCGTCTTCTCAACTCAACATGTTTCTCATACTTACTGTCTATCAAAATATAACGCAAGTCTATTATAATTATCAATGTAAATTATCTAAGTGTGTGACGAGAAAGACCCCGATAGTGCAGCACAATGAACCAATTAAGATAATAACATTTGAATCTGGATCAAAGGAGGAGAATTCCCCTTTCAGGCACTGCAGTTGAATTAACGATGAACAAAACTATTTACATATGCAGACTACCGTCTTCACGAGCCGAGTGCACGGATGCCTCTGCATGGCTGACGCTGCACGAGAACCTTCCGCGAGACTATTTGCATTTTGTGAATTCGTACACGGAACGTAATCTAACGATTGTCAAGTATAGTCGTCTCGATGTTTGCATTCCGCCATTCACGGGATAATCGAAAAAAACGTGTTTGTTCACTTCGAGAGATGTCTCCCTACAGGGATTCAGCATATTTTCATACACTTACAGGTGAAAAAAGTGACTCGATAAGTCAAATATTTCAAAGTATTCATTTATTATTACATCCGCTTCGTTAATGTTGTCTTACTTTTGAAGCATATAAAATGACCAACGACGCTTGCTAATTGTAAGCGTGGCTCTCATTAAATCATCAAATTTAAGCACTATTTGATGTGAACTTAAAACTTGGAAATGCTACCGTTTGTTGGTAATGGGGTGTTATTGGTAGGGCTTAACCACCTCTTAGGATTAAATGGTATTGTTGTCAAGAGCACCGAGCTAGTTATCCATTTTTTTTTAAATCTAGAATTACAAATCATATCAAGTCTCATCATGTTCCAAGTACATAGGATGAGGTTGTTTTGAACTATGAAGCAAATGTTTCTAGGTAAACAAACAAGTGCAGAGATTCTTCGAACAAAGCATGGAAAGTGGTATCTGAAAAAACTGAGTGACTAAAACTTGTCGTTTTTATTGAATCGTTGCCTCATCTCAAGTATTGTATGCACCCAACGCTTCTCCGAGTACAAATTACGAGTGTGTATTCCTATCGACAGCTTTCCAGGACAAAGATTAAAGCCAAAATAAAATACTCCAAAAATATCGAAATCCTAATTGTGTGTTTTAAAGCATCGTATTTTTTTAAAGTTATAAACCTTCAAGATGATCCTAACTCCACTTTTTTCATATTTATTTTTCGTCTAATTCGGTTTACTCTTACTTTAATGTTCAAAGTTTATCACATTTATTTATCTTTTTGACGATATGGCAATAAAAAACGAGCTTTAAAATCGTTCACCTACAAAAACAACACTGGCAAAAATAATACGTAGCTGTATTATTGTTATTTTTAAGTTTAAGCTACAGCTTTCACGAAAATAATAAAGCAATATAAGTTAAATACTTTTCTTCTTGCAAATATTAAAATAATATTTTTTAAGTCAAGTAAGCATTTAAATATCTACGAACTAATTATAAGCTATTTTTATTATGAAGGTTGAGAGGAACGATTGACTGCAAAGATATTCAAAGTCGAGTTCATAAAACTGAATGAAAATTTAGAAAGATTGATAGAATCATTTCATTCATTTGATATGTCAATTTATATCTAAAGAGATTCCACATATTAAAAACGTCGCTTGGATACGTAAATAAAAATACTTTTTAAATTGAAAACTGAATCTCCACTGCATCTGGTATGCTTTTATGTTTCCGAAATAACTGTCAGAGATGCGAATTTGATTCGTCGGGGGAGTACAAAAGTTCATTGGATACTAAACTTTTGCTGGAATAACATTATTTTACCATTCGGGGCGTAATTTCGGATAAAGCATATCCCTGGGTCCCCTGGCGCCCCAAAAAACAAAGTTCCCTGGAATGTTTTCGAAGCATAATAATTATTACTGATCAGCAAATTTTACCTCTGAAACTGAAATATAAATATTTTCTGAATTGGACATGTTTAAGCGTGGCGGGGATAATCCAGTAATGAGATTTTGATTATTAAAGTAGGTGTTTTAATCTTAATCAAATACTATCATCCTCCTCTCTTTCAAAATGTCATTATTCAGTCGCGTGATGGCAGGATTGGGAGCAGATTGATAACATAGACTTTTTTATGAAGCACATTAACATTTATGATAAACTTTACAAGTTTCCAGCCAGGCGGAATGACATGCCAGCTGGCCGCACTGCGACCTTCTCGGCCGTCAGCACACAACTGGCCCGTGGTCAGTCATCAGCGCCGTCAGTGGCAAACTATATCACTAACACACCCGTGAGCGGACTTGTCCAAGTTGCCAATATGGTGACACATAAATATATGAGAATCGAACAGAAATGAGAGATGAAAGATTGTTTTTCGAGGTTTTCGGCACCAGTCAGCAAGGGCTACACCATGCTGATGTCAATACATAATAATAATTATGTTTGAATCATATATTTTAATAGTAATTTATTAACATATAATAAGACAATCATGTACTTTAACTAGGCAGATAAAATTTAGTTAATTGTTCCACGTTTGAATATTAACGGTTTTCCTTACTAAAACATAACTATAATATAAAATAATTTTACCTTGGGAAATAATCTTAATCAATAGTAATATTACAAGTCACTGACTGTAAGACTGCTATATAGAATTATAAAAGTTATATTTATAAAATTAAATAATTAACAACTTATTTAAAATAGTTTTATTTTACGACAATCACTTTGTCAGCTTTCTAATGACCATTTTACAGCATTTGAGGTCTGTCATTTTTTTATTGTGTGACTATAATAGTATCTGGCGGGTATAGCTCAGTGGTTAAAGCATTTTCTTGGCGAGTCGAAGGTCGTGGGTTCGATCCCCGAGGGAAATTAAAAAATTAAAGTTTTGTAATATTGTAGATTTCTGAGCTCTGCCAGTTGGTGTAAATTTGATCCCCCACCCGTAAAATGCCAGTTATAGCCTATTAATCAAAATTGGTGGTAGACGAAAGTCGTCCCGTGAAGACCACCCTTTCATAGAAAATTCCTGTAATAATAAGGATGATGCGTGAATTTCGGGCTGTAGTCTTTGACGTTTGCGGATCAACACTCCACACGCTATGCTTAACTATACGTAACATGGTAAGCATCATAGAATCCACTGATGAGACTTCAGCATCACTAATACCATCTGTTAGTATTCTCCTGTATGTGTTTACATAAAAAAAAGACTAACATTTTTGCAATACATCATATTATGACTTATCATTACATTTTATCCAATAAATTCTTAATTAAGTGAACGAAGATTTTTTGTTGTTATGAATAAAAAATAATTGGATATATAATTTTTCTACTTTTGTTTTTGTTACTGCTTCTTGTTATTAGTATGATATTCTTGATGTATAAATATCCACTTCTATTGCTATTTTGTATATAATTTTCCTGGAAGGTCGATACTCGAAGGTTATTTGACAGCCACTTTGCTCAACAAACTTTCAGAACACGTTCTTTTACACCTATGAATATTAAAAATTTTATTATTAATGTTATTGATTATTTCTTGATAGTATGGTTAAAATTCACTAATTACATGAAATTAAATTAAAAATCACACAATGAATTTACTGCTATATATTTGAATTATTTTCCTCTAAAAGCAATGAATATGCGGTTGACTTGCAAAACTTATTTCTTATGCCAATCCCGGGTAGACGCTTAGGCATGATTAATTAAACTCAACCGGCACACAATGAGGTTTTCTTTCTGAAATTAAATCCTCCCTAAAGCATCACTCACTTGCCGGTTCTCGGTTTTATTGCACTTTAAAGCTCCGAAAGCTTCGAAAGCTCCAGGATTCTCTAACGCCAACTCACCACGGATGTGGAAGGAGCGGGGAGTTTTATTTGGGAATCGTAAACTTGCATCGAGTGGGAAGTCCCGAAGACTAGTCGTTGCCAACCCTCTTAACTTTGACGCTCTTTATTGCTGATTTACCTTAACTGAAACATCAATACCACTTAATCTTGAAAACACTTTAAGCGTCAATTTTACTTTAAAGCTATTTATTTTTCATTTCAAATTTCGAAAATATGGGCACATTAAATTGCTGCAACTTTGTTCTGTCGGTGGCAACTGTCCATTTCTCGTTCTAAGACATGTCTGTATCTGAAGGTTTACTTGGAAATATATACGGTTCCCGACAATTTCCAAATTAGAAGTCCGAATGCTTAAAGAGAGGGTATGGTATCCGAGCCATATTTTTGGGTGATTTTATAATCAAATTTAACGATGAAATCGAATGATTAGCTTGACGTTCACAAAGCCTGGACTATTTTTTACAGTACTTTTGTGCAAATAAAAATTACAAACTCAATGTTAAGCCTATTTACATCGTCTGAATTTAAAAAAAATGCTTTGTAAAGTTTATAAAATAAATTATTTGCGTACATTTTTATAGGAGAAAAATATTTCCTTTTTAAACATATGTTCATTAAAAACATTACTTTATTATATGAAAATAATAATTTCTTTTTGTTCAAATCAACTCTCTAGCAAAATTCACGTCCCAAAACATATCTGCATGCCAAGATGTTTCAGGGAACATATATGACGTTCGACAACCTCTAAAGCAGGAACCTATGAACTTGAAAATACGGTTGTATTAGGGGCATATTTTGAGTAATGTTTTAATCGAAATAATCCAAAGTTCCTAAGGCCTGTACCATTTTGGTCTTGAAGAGCAATTCAATTAAAGAAACTTGAAATTACATTTATGTATATCATCCTTTTTTTGGTACGGCTTACAGAAATCAAGAGGTGCATTTTATTTTTTCTTGGCACTATATTCAACATTAGAAGTTTGTTTTATGTATCAAACATTTTGGAACGAATAAAAACTCAGTTTTTGTAACCCTGTATATTATCCACGCATATTTTTATACTGTTATCTCAAGAAGGTTTTCATGCACTGTTCTAGTCCATCATTCAGCAGCCGCCTGCCGAAAGAGTCAGATGACGCGCTAAAAAAGATCTCACTCAAAATTTATGGGTCATTTTGGACTCGTTCGAAGGGGCCTGAAGCGAAGAGGCCTCGTTTGATTATTCAGGCAAGGCAGGGCAGGGAGGCCTGGCGTTAACCGCTCCCCTGAAACACATGAGTCCTACTACTTAATAATACATTTTTCCATTTCGAGAAATATTTCTTCAGCCACCGTTGATGTTCTCCTTCAGTGTTTTCGGAAGGGAGAGACGCGCATCCTCAAGACTATCCCTTTCAGGACATCTTCCGAGTGCTTTAGAGCCGTTAAAGCCATTTTATACCTGTGGCTGGTGTAATAATACTGTAAGTTTTGCCTTTATTTCATGAAATATATTATTTATGTATAATTTTTTTTATTGTTTAGAATGATATTATTTTGTTATGAGATAAAATAATTTTACTATCAACAAACAGTTAAAAATACATCATCATCTTCATCGGATTGAGTCTGGCCACTGTTAAACGAAGGCCTCCCACATGAGTCTCCATCTTTCTCGATGCTCCGCCCTCCGCATCCAGGGTACTCCCACTATTCATTGTCCTTCTTGTAAGGGGTCAGTCAATACGTTTGCCAGTTCTTGGGCGCCTTTTCAACACTTTTCTTGCCCATCGACCGTCGTCTCTTCAGCAGATGTCCTGCCCATTGAAACTTGAATGCTTATTCGTTGGGTGGCCTCCACTACTTAAATTCCTCATCAGATATCTTCGTTTTTTATGGGTAAGACCTGCTGTTTAATTTCACGTTTCTACGAAAAATGTTAGTACTGGGCAGATGCATTAGTATACATTTAATTACAAAAATAAACTCCTTTGTATGAGTATCTATTTTATTTTATATTATTATTTACAATTAATCCCTTGTATTCGTATCTAAATTAAAATATAACAAATTTAAATAACTTAATTATGACTATAAGAATATTTTAATCACACAAAAATAGTTATTGAAAAGTATGGTTTGTTGTCATTGTATATCCTGACATAAGCGTGATATAGCCCTTGCTGCATTGTACTGAAAACCTCGACATACAATCTTTCGTCTCTTATTTTCGTTCGCTCATTGGACATGCAAGTGTTGTCATTTAGTAATGCCGTTAGGAGGACTAGTTATATAGATCGCCACTTGCGGCACTGGGTGTCACTGACCACGGCACCCAGTGCCCAGTCAGTTGTGTGCCGACGGCGGCGAGGTATAATAGTTGGCCCGGCCTGAATGCTGTGACTAGGTCCGGGCCAGAAGTTTTTAAGATTATCGAAATATATATGTCAATGTGCTTCAGAAAAAGTCATTGTGTTGTTAATCAGCTCCTCATCCTGCCACCACGCAATTCAATAATGAACTTAGATGTAGATTACATGTAGAAAATAAAACCGTTAAATTAAATAATTTAGAAAACTTAGAAATTTATAAAGCCATCAATAAGAAAGAAGATATAATTAATAACCAACTAAATACCCTAATTAATTCACCAATTTTAAAATTGTTTCCGTTAAATAAATAAATAAGTACAAAATTATATATACTACACATAATAATAATATTAATATGAATAAAAAATAAAATAAAATAAAAAATAAATAAAAAATAAATAAAAATAAATTTATACCTAAACCACTTTTATGTATTTATCTCTTCCTTCATCCTTGCAACACTACCTATCTCCCTCTCATTTCCTGATAGACACACCCCCACCCCCTCTCCTACAAAAATGGGTTACACCACTTATAAGTACAACGCAGCTCAGTTATCTCTTAACTAGAGAAGGATTGAGAAAGACTACGAGTTAGTCGAAACTGCAGTCTCCTAATAGAGAACTTTTGTTACGTGATCCATGTGAAAACAAGGTAACTAAATAAATAAACATTTATAAATAAATAGTCCTTGGTGTTAAAAAAAAAGAGAAGCTTGGAACGAAAATATTCATTTAATTTCATAGTTTATTTTAAGATTTAATAATACATTAGGCATCAGGTTTTTTTTATTTCACTTTTAAACAAATTTTGAATCGATCGAAAGTATTGATTTTATCTTATATTAGAAAATGTATTGAAAAATATACATACATTTTTACTGAAATGTTCATTGGACTGAAATTAAAATAAATAAATTTAAAAAAATAAAGAATTAAATTCTTTTAAATAACGAATCACCTTTTTTTATTTTGCTGTCCAATTATCTATTTTTATAAAATGATTGTTAATACGAAAGAGAGTGAAAAAACAGGTACGCGCAAAAGTCCGTGTGTATTTATTTTTCCAACAAAATTACGTCAGGAATTATCCTTTTTAAAGTATTGTTATTTATAGATGCCGTGTTTCGTGATACATGGGATAACCATGTTGCCAATTATTTCGAGATTTATTTGTTTTGTATGCAAGCGAGTATGTATCCGGATCATTATTTCGAAAAACAAAGGAAAGGAAGACGAAAAATAAATAATAGAAAAATATTGTCATGTCCGGTTTTCGTTATGTCCGTCTCTGCTGTATTTTTTTTGTTCATACGAGTACAAGTTACTCATTTTGCACGCTTTATGTAGACGGATATATTCCTGTCTCGTATAAATAATAAAATTGTTTGTTAAACTCGCATATTTTTGTGATAAATTATGTAAATATATTATAAGCCACATGAGGCAGTAACATGTCTGTCAAGGATCATAAAAGAAGAAATAGTAGTGATGAAAATAAAACAAGCTATATATTATTAATAAAACAAACGTTTTAACAAACAATGAAATATATTTTTCTGGGCAGAAAAAACATGCAACTATTTTTTTTCATTGGGTCAAAAAACTTCAAGCAATAAACTGTAGTTACGTAATATTTGCTTACATCTTTCTGGTTGCCATTTTGAGAACAATTGTTGATAAATCAAAGGTCATCGCAAATATTTAATTATATTCAAAGAATAGAAGTTAATTTTACATCAATGTGCATTTTGCCGATACATTTATTGTTAATATATATTTTCTGCACACATCTTTTTAATTTGGGGTTGTTCATGCTTTGTTCTTAAACACCTCTGAACCCGGATAACCTCTGCTTCTGGACAATAACTTGAAGATACACAGGCTATAGTATCCGAGGCATATTTGAATGTTAATCAGAATATTTAAGGACATTAAGATTGAGATTCAGCGCTTGAATCATTTGATCCTAAGAATTTGTTCAACTCATTTTTACAGTATTTAAAATAATAAAACTAGCCGATAACAAATATGTACATATCAAGACAACAATTTTCCAAAATACTACTAACGGATATAGCAGAACAATAATATAGGTATTTTTTGTATTCTACGTGAAAAAAACAAATATAAAATTGTCTTGACACCGAGTAAGAATGTGATCCCTTATAATTTCCTTTATTCTTGTTTCTACCCTCAGGGGTATAAAATATCTAGTATTTTATTCAAAATTAGTGGAATAAGCTAATAACATTTTGTTTCATACATTTCTTTGGAAAATATTTATTTTCTGAAAATTCATTTCTTGGTACTATACTATATATTCTCGGTATGTTTCTATGAAATATTATGTAATACCAGGAATAAAATTTGAGATAAATTTCACTTTTAAAATAAGTTTCATTCTCTTCGCGTATCATGTTTTAAAGTTATAAACGGATGTTTAACCATACAATATTCTAGACTAAATAAATTTTACCATATTTATACGTATTGTATATTTTACAATTTTTCATAAACATGGTTAAAAGTAAATAATTTCGTAGGATTTCACGCCAAATTTGGTATTGTGGATTTTGAGTTAATTCGTGAGTGGCAATTTTTTTCTGACCACTATTTATGTACTACGATTTGTAAAAATTGTGACGGCCTCTGCAGTGGCGATAGACATATTGATACAATGCAAATACCGTGGAAAAGGTTTGTCAAAAACTTTGCTGCTTTCAAACTCCATGTTTAAAATGTTGCTAACAACTAACTGAGTTTAAATATCGTTGAGTTTAGTTATTTAGCTTCCTTCAACTCATAGCAAAATATCTAAGTACTTTTAGATAAAGTTATGAATAGCATTTGCAAAACAGTACTTGCGATAATGCGAATAATGTTCAAGAAATTTCGTGCAGACATAAGAGACATGCTCCCTTGACATTTGCATCTAAATTACCCGAAGTGCTCCAAAGCCTTTTCAAGAATGACTTTGCAACAACGCTCCATCTGTGCCTGCAAAGAAGATCAAACGCCTCGCATAATTGATTGTAAGGGCCAGTGAAGCTACGGAGAAGCAAACAAGTATAGGGTGGTCTATGAACAGCACAACACAAGAAGAACATCATCATCATTTCCTTATTCTATTACATAACTTGAGCATACGGTCATCGTGAACTGACACCATAAAACTAACTATGTCAGGTTCCTGACTATTCCTGTGGCAATCATTTGTGATTTTGTAGCAACGTCAGCTTTTAAGTATCCAATGCATATTTTAGTGTTTAGTTATCAGTAATGTTAGAGCTTTCTTTTTTTCGTATAAATACAGGAGAATACTGACTGATGGTGAAAGTAATACTAAAATCTCATCTGCGGATTTTATACGCTTACCTTAATACATAAGGCTGATTGGAGAGATGTGGAGTGTTGAACCGCCAACGTCATCGACTATAGACATTCGACATTAAGGCATCGCCCATTTGTTACAGGAATTCACTATGAATAATTAAGTGATCTTTACGAGTCTACTTTCATCTATCGATTTTATTAATAGGATATAACTGTCATTTTACGGATAAGAGATTAAATTAACATCAACCGGGCGTGTTTATAGAGTTAAAAATCGATTAAATTTCGAAAAAACACTTTTTTTCTCTCCTTCGGGGATGGAACACACAACTTACGGTTAGGTAAGCAAATGCTTTCTCTACTAAACTACACTCGCTGGCAAATTCTGATACCTGATATTAATCTCCTGGAGTTCTGATATAGTTTTGGACCATTTGGTTCTAAGGAGCAGATCAACCTAACCAATGTGGTAAAAAAGGTGGTATAAATATACTTGTACAGGTTCACTTCGAAGCTCGCATGAAAACCATGCTTACAGTATGGACTACAAGCAGGCCTTGGAATGATAGGAGATCTTTCTTATGCATTTTTGTGTTGTAAAGCAGAAGGTAAAGAAACTTTTTATTCTAAGAAGACATATGTTCACCACATATGGATGTTTTTGAAAGGGTTTTACAATTATAAGTTTAATGGAATAAGTGCAATGTGTATCAATTCACAATGTACGTAAGACTGTAACAATCAAAGATACTTAGTGAACTGTAATACAATAGAATAGTTAATTTTTACTTTTTGCCAAACTCCAAAAAGTTAATATATATGAAGAGTTAGAAGGTTGTAATATTTAGTATTATTTACTTTCGTTTAGTTGTGATATTTCAAAACAAAAAGAAAATAAAGACAAACATTTTATTATAGGACGACATATTTCGGCTACATTGGAAAGCCATTGTCAATCAAGTGTACTAAAATTGTGGAATTTATTACAAAAAAGATTGGTAAACTAAAAATAATGTTTTCTTTTACTTGATATTATTGGCTTAATCCTCGTTGGGCGTGACAAAGGAAGAGGAATGCCTCTATCTGAGTCGTTCGAGGGTTAAGGTTTCAGGGTAAGAACCCCTGGAGGGTTTTATTAAACTGCTTATAGCAAAAACAATACTTTGGGCGACAACTAGGGATTTAGCGTCTTATCAAACCTCGGTGGGGTGCAATTAGTCATGGCAAATGTCTTAGCGGAAATTTGCAATCAGATTAGTAACTAACAATATTAAATATATAACTAACAATATAAATAAGTTACTTTTTAGAATAATATATGTTCACTTACCATTATGTTAACAATTACTGAAAAAAGTTAATAAAATATTGTAAAAAACACAAAATGTACAAAAATTTAATATAAATAGATTTTTTAATCGATTTTTTGGTTAAATTGCGTCCCTGAAAGTGAATTAATATTTTTTTAAGATTTAATCGACTTGAGACTGTTTAACAAGTGTTTTAATCGACTTGATACTGCTTAATTTTAAGTTTAACTACATCGTTTCCTTTTATGTGAATAATAAATAAAATAAATCATCAATGTGATTGAGTATAAAATGAAAATTTCATATTTTGTCAACAATAAATAAATATTCTAACATACTTGTTTATGGCATTTAAAAAGCCTTTTCTGAACATTATTTATTTGATTGATGTGAATAAATCAAATCCGTTATATTTTGATTTGTCTGGTTTTGAGGTACATCCGAGAATATGACAATGACAAAGTAGATAATATAAAATATCATATAAAAAAAATGTAAAGTAGTTCTTCGTGTACTGTTTTTTATAATTTATATATAGTTTATCTATACCATTTCTTTTTTTTATATTCTTTCCTTAAATTTCCTCCAGCGAATATAAAACATTCATTATAAATCCAATCCTTTATTACGCGATTTCATTTTGTTATCTTGACTGAAATGATTTTTGATTGTAGGAACCGATTCGTTGAAGTATATAAAAAAAACTATATTTACGTGCTAATTTCTGGAGCTAATTATCGTATTAAAAATTGATGGGGTGTATTGACTTATTTGTCGATGATTTCCTGTGATATATATTTATACCAAAACAGGAATATACATAACACTCTTGATATTGTGGCTTTTAGGTTTAGCCGTGTGTGGCGAATTTCTTCTTTCCGATATTTCGACCGCCATTGCAGGGGTCTTCTTCAGGGTTGATGACTTTGGCAATGGCGGTCGAAATATCGGAAAGAAGAAATTCGCCACACACGGCTAAACCCAAAAGCCACAATATCAAATCTGGCCGTGAAAACCTAAGAAGTTATTACACTCTTATATTTGGGCAAAGATGGCACAAAAAAAATATTATACGAGTATATCATGACGACACACTACACAAAATAAATGTTAAGTAATAAAGTAAAGTTGTTTGTAAGTATATTTAGGTATGTGTACGCTTCCTCGAATAGTCCTTGTTAAATCTAATCAAAAACATGTACTTACTCTCCGGTCTTATTTGCGCAGATTTATTATTATATTATATGCCGAGAAATGTAGCAAAGAATTGAAGTGCTCGACTGTCGTGCAAGCGAATTGTGTTTTAGAATCTCAAGAAATCATCAACCTAGGTTGTTTACATCCACAATTGAACTTAAACTTGCATGAGTGTTCATATCTTTTGGTATTTTTCATCTTTTTCCAACATTCTCGGAATATTTGTGCATACACTTTTTCATCAGTTCACACAAGTAGCAATGGGCGCCAAGCATCTGATGAAAAAATGGCTGTCAAAAAATAAGGAAAATGTTTATGAGGTGTTTATGAATGGGCGAACGGAGTGTTGGCTGATTTTCTGCTAGATGGTATGATGAGCATAAAGTAATAAAAACATAAATTTTAGGCTTTCAAACAGTTATTTTAACAGACTTAAAAAAAAACACACTCAACAGACCAACAAATAAGTCACTCAAGTTCTTCATTATAATACTTGTATTATAACGAACTAAGATTTTTCAACATTTATTCTTAAAGTTTGCATCATTGTTTAATGCTTTGTCTGCATGTTTCCATACTCACACAGTCTATATCTTCATAAAATATTACTTTTAAAAATTTAATTTATTGTTTATATTTTATTATATTTGTGAAATAAACCAATTCCTCAATCAACAATGCCTAAATTGAAAATTTATTTTACGTATTATTACAAAGTACGCGTCTCTGATTTTCATGTATAAGTATTTTTTTAATGTTTAAAACAGGTTTTTATATTTTGGATCATAAATGTTTAATATGTTTTATTACGTTTTACACTCTAGTAAATAAATATTCCTAGGTAGGTAGAATAAATTTTTTTTTTTTTTTTGAAATTGACAAACAATCATTTTATATTGATACATATTGATACATTTTCATACACCAATTTGATCAATAGCATCCGATACATATTATAATAAATTGTAATAATATCGATTTTATATTTATAAATTGAATTATTCACATCAATCAAATAAATCATGTTTAGAAAAGGCTTTTTAAATGCCATAAACAAGTATATTACAATATTTATTTATTGTTGACAAAATATGAAATTTTCATTTTATACTCAATCACATTGATGATTTATTTTATTTATTAATAGTGAATGTTATCTATGTTTTGTTTTATGTAAGTTAAATATAAAGCAACAATAATAAATAAAAAATATATATACTTTTAAGTGGTAGCAACTTTCAGTACACAAATATCAATCAGAATCGTTATGTTGTCTTCGAGATATCATATCCCATATTTGGTGCTCTTTTGTAAGCGTTGAAATAAAAAAAACTCTTCTCTGCCTCACTACTAGAGCACGCATAATAATACGTAAAAAACTTAAATTAAACTTCACAAACTACACGACATCTCTTGAAGATTTCGTAGGAGCGAAAGAGGAATGTGATAAGTTTACAGGAAGGATTTTCCAAGAAACAACTCTACTTCAAAACAAGTTCCTGGTTTTTATTTATATGATGAGACTTTCGAGTGATTTCATGAGCTTGAAATGACTTACTAAATAACGTCTTACAGACTCATGATTTTTCACTTGAATTAAATTAAAACAATAATTTTCGGAGTTTGTTTTTGTTCTTTTTACACAAAAACAATTTAAAAAGCTTATCGAGTTCAAGGATTTATTGATTTTTTATCAATTTTAAAAAAGGAAAACTACAGTTTTTTGTCTTCGAGCTTCTCAGAAAAGCTGTCGACAAATATAAAACATACATATGTATGCAGTTGAGTTTCTGAATTCACACTTATTTAGAACTAGGAGAAAAACGAGATGAGAAACATGAGTTTGTGGCGTCAATTTGTACTAACCAGTGTCTCTAAGGAAATAAGCATAAATAAAATATTTCTTATATCTGGTATTTTCAAATATTTAAATATTTTAAAATACATTTAATTAATTTAGGTAAGCTTAAAAAAGGAAATATTTTATATTTTTCTATTATAAAAATTAGTGACGAACGTATTCCTCAAATAAGTATTCAAAACGAATTCATTTAATAATGAATACGATTTAAGAACTTTTCCTTCGTTCACTATTTTTAAAGATTATAAAATAGAAATGATATAGAAAAAGATTTTTTTTTATTTTAAAGTCATCACTGAATAATTATTACAAAAAAAAATCCAACAAAAAAATCAAATCCCATTGCAATGACATGAAAAAGACTCAAACTCTATAATGTCATTATTTTTGTACCATATGTTTACGATTCCTTGCGTTATTTTTCGACGGAAATTTTAACTTTACAGACAATACGCGTTTTTTGTGAACTTGAACATCCATTAAGTGCACTTGTCACCAAAACATCGGCTTGAAAAGTTGTAAGTCTTAATAAAAAGTTTCATAAGAAAGTTCTTATTTTTTATTGAAAACAAAAATCAACATTGTAAAAATAAATGACATATAAAGCAGACAATGAATGTTAAATTAAAGTGCCCTCTGGAAATAACATTAATAAAAATAAAAATATTATATCAAATTTTACAGCAAACAAAAGAATGAAAAAAAAAATCATGCTTAGAAAAAAAAATACAATTGTGGGTTATATGTAATACATATAACCTTCAATATTTTAATCTCTTTTAAACGTAAACAGCTGGTTAAACATCCAAGTAATATAATGTCTTTTGTTAAATTAACTGTTAAATTTCATGTCAAATAATCAAAACATTTTAAGATTAACTTAACCTTATCTTAATTCAAACATCAACACAAGTACCTAAATTAAATGTTTTATAATTATGATTGCTTACAAGGTTTGTAAATCTTTTTGAAATAAATATCAGCTCCGTGTACTTCAACAAAAGTCTTTGCGTTGCAGATCTGTTCCTCATCTATCCACCACGCATCCTAATTATGATCTCAGCGACGTGAAGTCGTCTTAAGTAAAGGGGATGTTAATATTTAAGATGTGACTTAAACAAAATGTGCAAGTACAAGTAATTTATGTCAATACGCAATGAATGTAAATACTTTTTACAATTGAAAACAGGAAAATGAAACATAATATTTAAGAATTTAAAATGAACAATAATAAAATTATACTTTTATTACAAAGTTAATATAAAATTTATGCTGTTGCTGAAAATACTTTTCGTTTCTGTATAGTTTTTTTTATTATTAAACTCATTAAAATATATATATATTTTCCATCAAAACTCGAGTCATTTTATGCTTAGAGAAAGCAGCAAGACAATTTTCTTTGAAGTAAAATTCAATAACACAATTCGCTCTTCCACGGGAATATGCACTGAAAATAATGAAAACTTTTTATATTTTTCACTGAGAAATAATAAAAACAATATAATACCCTCAGACCATCAGCCGTCTCATCTCAGAACGAATAAACCGACATAAATTACTTTTTATTTTTTAGTTTTGTAGTTTTCTGAAACACCGCACAGTGAGAATGGCATTTCTCCGTATAGTTTGTTAGCTTTAAATAAAAATACTTTTATAAGAAATATTTTGTTTTTGTACTGCGCAAGAAAATTAGTTTTCGCTCATAAAATTTTAAATGTGCATTCGAATATCTTTTGATTTACTTTCTTTCAATAACAGCATTATTCACACTCGATTTTAAATAGTAAGAGTCAATGACATTCAGTTGAATTTTTACGAATCCATCTCTTAAGCTCTTCACATTTTGGTAATTTCTATATTACTTTAAATATCTAATAATCCAAATTTCTTTTTATTATTATTATTTCAAAGGCTTTGTTCTTGGAAAAGTTTTACCATTAGATCTAAACTACTTACTAAAGACAAGTCTTTTGTAATTAGTTACAAATACAGGCCTTTACTAAAGACCTGTCTTAGTTTAGTAAGGGCCTCTCTATTTTAGTGAAGGCCTGTATTTCTTTGTTCAGTAACTAGCTAATGATTTTTGCAGTAAATAAAACTAATTGGCAGTAGACCAAATAAATTGTCAGTATCTACTGTGTCAGTATAAATGTGGTCATTAAATTACCTAAATATTTTCAATATTTATAAAAATTAATGTTAAATTATTGAATAACTAACCCATTAAATTTAAATCTAAAGTAATTAATTATTCTCTGGTAATAATTTATATTTTTTCTACAGCTAGTTGATATTTTTCTACTGAAAAAAGATTATTTTTAACTTTTTTGTTTTGTTTTTATTACTGACCGTTTGCTTAATAATAACTGTCCATTGATTTAATTAAACACTGTCAAAAAGATAAGTTACATTTAGTTAGAAACTTCTGAGAAAGGTGTGGTGGCACCGAAACCGGTAAAGTGATTTATTAAATTTCAGTGGTTTCATACAATGTTTTATTTGTTTTATTTTTTTTAATATATTCAGTTCGTGTTTTATTGAGAAATCGTTTTATTGATCTTTTCTAAATTCTTATTCAACAATGCAAAATAAACATGTTAACTCTATCAAAATAACAGATAAAAATATCACCGAGTTCATGCAAACACATACGTGCAGCATCATCTCTGTGCGTGCAAAAAACCAAACCCCATACTACCATAAGATTCATCTGAGAAAAAAATATGTTCATATTTTTTTAAAATAACACGTTTCGTACGACGCATTCGCCTGATATAACCGATGATTGAACCTCCCCAACAGACCTCCCAAAAAAACGTTATTTTCGTGCGACCTTACGTACAAATATATACTTGAATATACTACACGAATATCTTAAGAATTGAGTCCAATAACACCATATCAGCTCAAACACCACAGTTTTCAACTGAGGAAAAACTGCGGAAAATTTGGGGGAAATCCCTTCCCGCGTGGCTGGGGACATGTTTCTTTCCAACCACGTGCCTCCGCTTCCGTGTTTTTTTTGTATTTTTCTGTGACGAATAAAACCTTGTATTTTTTCGAGTATCTCCATACATCATTACTTAATATTTGTTCTTGCCAAAACAACACGTATTGTATCGCAAACTCTGAAATCTATCGCGGTATTTACTGTACAAATCCGAAAAGGAAAATAAATACGCTGGTGAGGTGATAAGGTATTGGTGAAATAAGAAAAAAACTGTAATGTTAAACACTTAGAATCTAAATCTCTGCTGTACCAAAAAAATTCTCGTGTAGGTTTTTATGCTGTTGATTTTTTTTCTTTCTACACCATCATTTAATCATTATATATTAACATCCTCCTCTCTTTCAAAAAGGTGTTATTCAGTCGCGGTGGTGGCAGGATTAGGAGCAGATTAATAACACAAATTTTTTCGGAAGCCAATTGACATATATTTACGATAAACTTTACAAACCTATTGCCCGACCTAGTCACACCATCAGGCCGAGCTACAATACAATATGCTTTTGCCGACAGGCGGCACACGACTGGGGCGCACTCGTGATGGGCAGACGCACCGCGCACCAAGTGGCGATCTACTTAACTAGTCCCAAAATGCCAATATGTCGAATAACACATGCATGTCGAAAAGCTAACAAAAATAAAAGACGAAAGATTGAATTTCGAGACTTTCGGTACCAGTCAGCAAGGGCCATAACATGCCTATGTATATATATATAGTTTTTTTTTATTAATTTAAGAGTCTCAATACACTTCAAGTATATGCAGTGAAGGAAACAACACAATACGTTGATAAAGTTCGACTGCCAAATAACAAGTAACTATGTGAAAGCGATAAAAAAAACGATACACCTATTATTATATATTCAAATAAAATCAAATAAAACATTTCACTACTACACAAAATTTGACTGATATAGATAACAGACGGACAAAACAATCAAATTATTTAGTAACAGTTTTGGATTGAGCAAATCTCAAACCAAATTTCCCCATTGTCACAAAACGCGAGCACAACTTATCAAAGATGCTTTGACAGCGATAGCACACTAATAACTGATTCTCTGGCCGTGGCCTGGGGATTCACGCGGGAAAGCGTTACGCGCGGTTTGTGTGCAACCGGCTGACCTGCTAAGCCAATTGCTCGTACCTCAAATTTCGCTAGTATTTCAAAGCAAAAAATCACTCGCTCAATGGTATTTTAGAAAATCTTATATAATAATAAAAAAACACGGTTACATTGTTCATTACTAGAGACCCGTATTTTTAGCATCTTGAAATAGATGCGAAATAGATGCTTAAATTCGGAATAGATACTAATAAATGCGAATTTCATAGAATATGCAAATAGTTGTTAAAATCTCAATTTGCTTGTTGTATGAAATTAATTTCACCGCTATAAATATAAAATGATAGGTTTTTACATACCTATCTTATGCAATGTCGCTCCTAAATGGCCTACCAGCACACCTCGATCCTTTTCTTACATCCTTTTCCTCTTTTGTCGATGGTATTGTTCTACTTGATCTCTGTGATCTTTGACACGTGTCATCTTCTTATTCTTGTGTGTTATTTTTATTTTTTATTATTTTTTCTATTTATTGTATATTTATGTATACTCTATGTCTCTAAATATTTCTAAAAAAAATTGAATTTCGATTCTGTATATAAATAAATAAATAAATATGGGACACACTTTACATCGCCTATGGCAATACCTTTACACGGATAACATTGCCCATACCTATCATTTCGCATATTTATTATGGGAGGAAATTGACGACATAAAACGGAGCCTACAAAATCATATTAATGCAGTTTTTTTCTGTTGAAAGATAGAAACAATAAAAAAGTAACTGGAATTTTATTTAACTGAAACTGCTAAAAAAGTATTCTTAAACTTGAGTCTTATTTAGTGATAAATAAGACCAATTTTTCATCTAATTACTCATCTTTTTAATCCATCAGTAGCGTTCAAAATAACCAATAATGTTAAACAAAAACTTTCTATTATTTAATTTATTATTAGAATCTCAATGAAAAGAAGGATATCCAAATTTTGGAAATTATAAAGACTGATTTAAAACCAAATATTTTACAACTTTTATTGGCCACAAAAGTTAAGAATGAAAAATTTAGTTGTACTGCTATCAAATCAATTTGGTGTCCAGTAAATAGTGTTGATGTTGAAAGATTCTTCAGCAAATCTTATTTAATATTAACTGATCGTTGCACTAATCTAAAAAAATACACATTAAAACATGCTCCGTGATTAATTTTGAGAAATATAAGTAAGGTATTGTAGTTTGAAAGATAAAATTCAATAGTGTACATTTTAACCCTTTTTTATTTCTATTATGGAGACTAAACAAACAACTTTATTTAACTCTCCGTTGTCAGTTTCTCCTCAAATTTCCTATAAATGAACTTGTTGACTGTTAGAGTTCATTCCTGTAAATTTAAATAATTTAATTTATATTTTGATGTTTACCCTATTTTTGTATTTTTTTGTTTAATGTGTTATAATTATTATTTATAATACTTATATACTTGTCAGTATTTTAATAAAAAAATGTTTAAATTTAGTGTAATTGATCATTTTTTGATATTTGTGTCGTAGAAAAATAGAGGCTAAAATAGATGCTAAAATAGATACTAAAATCCATGTTTTTAAATGCTGCATATCGCTTATTTTGAAAAAAATAGATGCTTCAAATACGGGTCTCTTTTCATTACTATTCATATTTTTAATAATCTCTTTTATTGCGTATTCTCTCCTATTGTTGCGCTGAAATTCCTGACTAATGTTGTTTCTTTTCTTTGTGTATGCACTTAAAATAGGTCACTGAAAATATTGAGATAGCAATGTGACATCCACTTATTAAGGTCTATGGAATAAATATTGCCGAAAGCTGAGTTATGACTTCGTGGAAAAGTAAACAACTGTTGTGAAGGGTGCTGTTTATATCCAGTCGTATTGTTCGAAAACTCTTAATCTTAAGACCCTCGAGTACTACATTTCAAATAACAAAAATCAATTGCAAAAACATATCTTTACATTTTTATTAAATTTGTTTTTTTTTCATATACTCGAATATATATTTTGTCATAAATCACCGTTTCAGAAGTGACTTATGTACAATGAACCTTACCAGTATAATTATTTTTTAACTGTTAAACTGAAATCTTACAATTTTTATGGTTTATACAAAAAACATTCAATTCACTATCATCGAACCATGTCTAATTCCTTAACTAGAGCATATGGTCTTCAAAAATTGCTATCACAAGAAGAGCAATTCATTTGATAAGCAATGACACTCTTACGTCTAACCTGTAATCAATGGAACACAAGCGTAAGAATGTTTCATTTTTTACAGTCTTTTCTACCGTTATAACTACGATCGCTGCTCTTCGGAACTTAAAGAATTCATTCCTCCTTCACGCACTCACAACCGACAAACTCGACTTACGCTCTCCAAATATCCATACACGGTTTTTGTGTGTCGACCAAGAACTGGCAGCTTCCAAAGTTCCTTCCTAATGCTACCGGTAAGCTTTAGAATGCTTTCCAGCGTCTGTATTTCCTCCTACCTTCAATTTGGATTTCTTCAAGAATCAGATAAATATACACTTGCAATCTCTCCAACCGACACACAAACACGAACACAACACACGTTTCCTGCATGCAGCGTCCAGTCTTCCTGGCTGAGCGTCATAGAGTTTACTGGTTTTGACCGGCTGTGCTCTCCTGCATGCGATTACATAAAAAAAAACAATCTCTGTCAGCTGCCTTAGTTCTCGCCTCATTCCATGTCAACTCTAGCTCCCGGAGCACCACCGATTACATTATATGTTTGTATCTGCCATTAATTAGATTTCAAGATCACTTGACAGAAGAAAATATAAGTGGCACGATGGTTTGACTATCTAGAGCACGGGTCGTCGACCTGGTCCGTACCGCCCACTAGTGGGCGTTACGGGCTTCCGTGGTGGGCGGTGGGCGATTTTTGTAGATTTTGAAATCTCCTATATTCCTTCTAGATTTTTTTCCACCCATATACTGAATTGAAATATAGCAAGGTAGGTGGGCGGTAGGGAAATTTAACCATGAAAAAAAGTCAAAAGTGGGCGCTAGGCATAAAAAGGTTGACGACCCCTGATCTAGAGATAAAAGTTCTGCACCGTTCCATCTAATAATTAAAAACCGATCTCAATAAAATATTTTTTTGATGACGACATATATTTTAATTTTTATTCGTTCCGTAGTTTGAGCTTATTTTTATATTATTACTAGCTGACCCGGTGAACTTTGTTTCACCCGAAAGGCATAAAGCATAAATGAGCAGATTTTGGATTTTATTAAGTTGAATTTTTCGGTACATATGATATCATATATTTGGTCCATTCCAATTTTTTTACAAATATTTAGAAACATATATTTAGAATAGTATACATAAATATACAATAAATAGAGAAAATAATAAAAAATAAAAATAACACAATAGAATAAGAAGATGCCTTTCCATTTGCTTTTTGTTATAACATTTTTAACAAATAAAAGATTAAACTGATATTTTCACTAATATTTATTTTGTTTTCGTCTTTTTTTTCCTGCCTTTTGTTTTCTTTTTTGTTTCAAAATATTCCGTACCTTACGTAGGTACCTACTTACAATACCTACTATTGCGTCATTTTTAGTTATGTTGCTGACTATGGCAACACCGTCTTATCTGACAGCTGTCAAGTTACAATAGTCTTGTATGAAAACATGTTTACGTAAATGTTCAATATTTTTTCTTAATCAAATCAATTTTGAGTATACCATGGACGTTTTTGGGGTCTAAGCTACCTTTCCACCAATTTTCAGCCAAGTCGGCTTGGCCGTTCTTGAGTTATAAAAACAAATATAACCCGACTTTCTTTTATATATATAGATATATATGTGAGCACACTTCTGTAAGCTGCCTTTATTCTTGCCTAAATACACGTCATATTAGTACTTTATTTTGCATTATTCCCGGCACGCTTTACAACAAAAGCCGGGGACCGTGATGAGATGGTAGCCTTAAAAATCGTGAAATCAAAAAATAAAGAATTACTTTATTACACACAGCGCTGAGCTAGCATCAAAATGGCAAGAGTTATACAAACAAATATCATAACGTAAACATTGAACTACGATTATAGTAATTTTAATAAAGTTACATGGTACGAGTATGATCGTTTATCAAATTTCAGCTGTTCTTTTTGGAAAACTCCCACATTTAAAATGTTAGTGATAATTCTGTAACTGTAGTAGAAGTATTGCATAAACTAATGATATTGCATCAAACTCAAATATCGCCATCAAAATGTTAAATGTGTTTTCTTCAGTAACTGAGGATTAAGTTACAACAAAGGCTACTTTATTTCCCCGTACTGTAGCAATATTCCTCTCTTGCAATTTATCACAAAAGTTTTCGAAATTGAAATCTCCACTTCCAAGATACAGAATTGCAACTTGTTAATAAAGAGATGCCAAGTTTAAGAATTTGTCATAGTTAACTCAGAATACGAAAAGTAACAAATAATAAAGAAGTTAAAAAGTTTATTAGAATTAAAAGATGAAGGCAATTTTAAGTTAGGCAGAACTTTTAAAACCAAGTGATTTAGGCTTCATGAGTGTTGAGCTAATCTTTTAAAAATTTGATTAACTATTGCACAAAAAAACTAACTTCTGTCGAAAAAATTTACATTCATCTGCTTTGATTGATACCTCATACAAATGTAGCTTTGCATACAAAAGTTTCGAATTGTACGTTCTGCATAGATGTAGTTTCCAGTGAAAATGCTAAGCTACGGGTATCCATGGGAATATAAAAAATAGTAGTGTTTTATACAATTTTGCGGCATCTGCAAAACATAATCTTTAGAACTAATTATCCTTCTTTTAGCTTTAAAGCTTGTATGTGTATGTATCCATAAAGCAAGACGCCGTATGAAAGTGATAAGTATTGAGGAAAGTATGCAGAAACTCAGTACATTTTGTGCATCATTCGGTTGCATAAAGACTGAGTAGCTGTTTATATTTTTTCTCATGTATATCCATTCCATATATGGAAAATATGGTCACCTCAATTTGCTGACACTTAATTCTCTCAGCTACCAATGTCCATTCTTCATTCTAGGTCGTATCTGCAACTGAAGGTAAAACTAGAAACATAAATTATTCCCGACAATGCTCAAAGAAGAAGTCTCAGTACTTGAAAAGGTTGTGGTATCAGAGGCATATTTTTAGGTGATTTGTTAATCAGATTACTTAAGGAAATCGGATGATTAGCCCAACTTTCCCGAGGCCTGAACCATTTTGTCTTAAGAGGTGGCTCAACCTATGTACATAAGCATCATTAAATTGAATACTCTAGTAATCAAGCGCTCGGGAGTTCTTGTCGATTGCACTCCAAAGGCTCATGTAAATTCGTATAAAGTACACGAAAAATACATTCAAACTTATAACACAGAAATTTTTAGCTTATTTCAATTATATTGCAAAAAGTCGCGATACAGAATTTTTCACTTACAAAATATATTTCCAAGGCAATTTGAAAAATACGATCCTTTTTTATAAATTTATGATTACATACAATAAAACGAACGCTATTTCTCAATCATAATATAATTTTAAAACACAATCATCACCTATAGTTTATTAATAGTTAAATAATGTCGCTTTATATTTTTGGTCAATCCTTTCGATATACTGAATCACAAATTCTGAAAATTTTAACAACAATCACCTTGCGTTACTTTATTAACTAGGGTTTCGTAACGATTTTATAACGAGGAAAATTCATTATATTTTTCTTAAAGTATGTTAATTACACAGAATATATATTCAATCTACAGCTTAATTACAAAATTATTTTTCTTTATTTTAAGGATATTTCTTGCAGTATTGCCAGGTTGTTTGTCTATTCCATTAGCACGCGAGCTTCTTTGTTTACTCTGAGTGACCCAGACACCAAGGGTTCCGTGACTTGATATTAATACCTGGCAATCTTAAAATAATTTAATCTTTGCATGTAATGCTATTTTACCATGCTATGATATAATTAAGTAATTAAAGTATGAATAAAAAATATTAATTTACAAATATCAATTATTGTGTAAGAACATTTTCACTTTAGTTTGTTTATTTTTTAATAAATAGTCATTATTACAACCATTAAATTGATAAATCAACCAATTAAAAATTTAAATGTTTTTTAGTATCCATTTCATGATATTGTTCCTTTTAGTTTAATTTTTTGTAATATATCATTCTTTAACGCTTTTCCCATTTTTGTTTTAATTTTTATTTTCAGTGACAGTAAAAATTTGCATTTAGTATAAACCAAAAAAAAATTATATTAATTTTTTAATTTTTATTAGAATATTATTTTATTATTTCAATATTCTAATCTACTTTTATAGATCATTGACTATATTACAAATTATTATTACTTAAAATATACATATACTATACATAAAATTCTTTTTTCAACGCGTCAATCCAAGCACAAAAATAACGGCAGAACCGGGATGCGAACCGCGGACCTAGTATTTATAAATACTAGTTTCAACGCACGTCAGTCTAGGCGGGGCAATGGCGCAGTTCGCCGAGCGGTATGAATACCTGGGCATAGTTGGTTTCCAAGGTCCGCGGTTCGCATCCCGCTTCTGCCGTTATTTTTGTGCTTGGATTGACGCGTTGAAAAAAGAAGTTTATGTATAGTATATGTATATTTTAAGTAACAAAAAAAAAAATTTTAATATTAGCTATCTAAGTAGAGTATATATTTCATTCTCAAATATCCGGCACACAGTTCTTTCAACTGCTTTTATTTACGTCAATAAAGGCATTTCTGCACGCAAATTTCCACCAAATTTATACTATGCAATGTCTTACTATCTATAGTCAAGAGCCCAGTGGCATAAATAAAAGACAGCTGTAGTATTTGAAGTATAATGGTCACGTGTCAATCAATATTTTTAACAAAGTCGAAATATTATACCAAATTTTTTGAAGAAGTAATATGATAGTAATATGATCCAAAGGGGATAAGCCGCCTATTTGGATCATATTATTGTAAATGTTTGAGTAAAGCCACTTAAACATTTAGAATTCTATATAATGTAATCATCATAAGTAAAAAAACTGATGTATATCGCAATAATCATTTAAATGATAGTCAAAACTAATGCGTTTTTTTATCAACCATGATCAATAGTTTCAAATTTAATTGATATATATATATATATAACATTTATTTAAATTTTGTAGATAAGGTACACGAAAACGAACCAAAATATAATCGTCCACCTATAACGTATGCAACTCGCTTCATTATGCCGAAAATATCCGTGACACATTTTCTTCGTAGAGTTTGGGGTTTCTGTAGCAGCTACGTGATTATTTTTTCGGTCGCCAGTCGCACAGTCGCACATACAGGAAGATGGAGTACAGCTATTCCTTTTGCGCGAGAGCCTCCTTACTTGGTTTTCCAGTCGTGCTTAACATTTAAAATGTCACAGAACAATTTATATTTTATAAGAGAACTTTGCAGAACACACAAAAAAATAAGATTTATCATCACACAAGTAAATTACTGTTTTAATATCCCACTTGGGCTACCAAAAAGTTGCTTGCGTGCTGATTTTCATATAATCAAAATAAAAACGTTCAATAAAATTATCAGATGGAATATAGATATACGAGTGAAGCATTATACTCTCAGCCTTCTAATTTGAAATTCAAGTTGTATATGAAATATTATTTATCGTTCAATTTCCTTTAACACATTTTCACACGCAAAATTTACTCTACGAACAAAAAATATTTTGAAAACGGATGCAACTTAAAATATTCAAACTATTACTAAATAACACACACATATAACATTTTATTTTTATTTTTTATTATTTAATGGAGAACTTTTAGGTTCAGCAATGGCATCTTCACGTAGTATCAGTGCTCTGCAGTCCACATGTTAAGAACCACTATCATGTCGCTATCACGACGTCGCGTGATGAAAGACGCGCATGACGTCAGAGGTTCCCCAACCTCCACTGGAGCTTTTGCTGCCTCCGTCGGAGCTTTCCCAGCCTCCGAGCAGTTCCTACAAGAGGCAGGACAGAAATGAGAGCGAGTTTTTTTATTCGAGCTTTTGTTTAGTCTGCGATGCTCGGTGGAGCTTAACCGGCCCCCGACTGTGGATCAGAATTTATTGGGTAGTGATGTTTCCTGCTGCTGAATTCCTTTGTTTCAGCAGTTAGAGTAAACAAATAAATATAATAGTATCAAATTTTATCTTAGAACTATTCAATAAAGCGGTTTTGATAGTATGAGTGATATAAAGTCGATGCAGACGTTTAAGGATTTCAAAAACAGATGCTTGTATAGAACACTTAGAATACGACGGTTTGACTTTTTTTTTACTTTTATAATGATAAAAGTTTATATTTTGAAATTAAATTTATGTTTACTTTATAAAAAAATAACGAGGCGATAAAGCTGACAATAGCAGTCTTTCATGCTACGATTTAAAAAAATGTCACTAGTATTTTCTGTTATATCACTCTTATCTTTCACTCTCTTTTAATCCATGACTGCGATTCTAATATATTTCAAAGTTCTGTTTCTTAACCACTGTACAACGGCAACAATTACTTAAATGTGATTTCCTTTGAACTGTAAATTACTATTTCATTTTAATATGAATGAGTGAATCATCAAGGAGACGTAATTGCATTCCAATTTAATTTAAAATTTAGGCGGTTAAGCTCCACTACAGTATTTTAAGGATGGAAGATGACTGTTTTTCATCATCTTACAAAAAAAGCCATTTTATCAATATATTTTTGTCACAGAAATGGATCAATCCACTTTAATCAAAAATACATTTCATAAATTAGTGATGTTTTAAAAATCTCTGGTTATTACTTGTTAGTTGAGCGCTCCGTGTTGGTCTTAGTTCACCAGACCGCCTCACAAGGATTGATTGATCGAATTTTCATTGGTTTATAAAGACACGGATCGTTCAACCGGCCACCAAATTGACGTCTACGCCTCTGAAAAACATTTACAGTCAAAAGCTCCCAAAATTCGAATTTATTTCGAAAAACGTTTTGCAAGAAAGAAAGACCCATGAAATGATCGTTTACGTTTTTGAAATGCTGTTTTATCCTTTTTGTATTATTGAACTTTTGGTGTTGTTTTTTTCAGTGTTCAATTTTTATATTTTAATCCACTTTTGATATTAAATGAAGGAATAGTTTAATTGCGATGTAATTTTTATAGTTTTACAATATTCACTTTTTACTATGAATTTGAAATCTTTATCATAATCTTCGTAACAATTCAACAGTTCTATGTTGATTTAGACAAATTTTAAAGTCTCATTTTAGATTTTCTGATTCTTGCCATTATCAAAAATTGCTTATTACTGCATTGCGTCATTAAACTAAAGTATGGTATTTACGCATTTTTTTACAAAAACTAACTGTGAATAGGTAGTATTCACTGGTTATTTTTTGCACATTGAATTTCGATGAATAAGCGATTTCTAACAGTTTGTTGAGAAAAGAAATTCAAATTCACTCTAAAGGGTTAATATCCCCTATTTTAAATATAAACATAGAGTAAAGAGATACTCATTAATTGATTAAACGCTAGATAACATGATAAACAATATGCTTACCTCTATGACATACCCATCGGTATGGCTGGTTCTCTTTTACCATCCTGTCATTTCCCATTGTCCCAAGACAATTCTATACCCACATGTCGGCCTGAGAACATAAAAGTTTTCTATCGGTCTGCTGAGCTCCAGGGTGTTGAAATGACGAAAACTTTAGTTTTCGAGTGTTTTTTCATCAAAATTCGTATTTTGATCAGGAGATAATGTGATAAAATAAAAGATGTCAATTAGACTTGTTATTTCTAGAACCTAAGTGGCTTAAAAAATTGCTATTCAATAGATTGCGTTTTATTTATAGCTGATTTTTTTTCTCCGTTTACACAATGATTTTTTGAACAGTTTGCATTAATAATTTCTTATAAAAATGTACTCGTTTCTTTTAAAATATATATCATTGATCAGAAGTAGAAAATAATAAACATAATCGCTTAATAAATCTAGTATTTGGAATTGTACATCTTAGATTAGCCATATCACTTTTCAATCTGAATATTCTTTGAAAGGAAAGAAGTAAGACGATATTGCTTGTAAAACAACAAAGATTGATGTGTATTTCAGGGTAAAATATTTTATCGAGGAAACACAATATATTTTCTATCTTTGGTTTTTTTTTTTTCAGAAAATCTTATAGAAGATTCAAAAATAACGGTCATTTTAGTGGTGGACATAATGTTTTGTATTTACCTTTATAAGTAGCATATAATTTAAAAACATATATTTACTTCTTAAGCATTTTAAAACGTCTGATTATAGTTGTATAAATTATCTTTCAAACAATCATGTTTTTTTTTTCCTTTGGATTTGCCAAAGAATCACTTGTCTTCCTTAGTATTATTTTTAAGAACAAAAATATATCTAACTATTTAATACAAAACTTAGGCACCTTATTATTTATCTATCTTGTCGATGAAAGAGAACCTAACAAACCATTTAAGGTCGAGTTTTCAAATAATAACGCCCAAATAAACAAAGGGCTTCAAAGTCCAAAGAATTTCCTTCATAATCGATTGTAATATTTCCCAAATCATTGTGCGCTCATAAGTTTCATCTTTTCGAACAAAAATTCATCGCAGTGCGTCAACCTTGCGTTACTCTGAAAAGGTTCCAAAAGCTTTGTCTTTTTTATACATACATACCAAAGGATGTGCTCAAACTTGATGAATAATTCCCATGTATGAATCCTATAAGGCGTGCCATTTCTGTGACTAAACGAAGTTTGTTTGTCTGCTGATGTCATTGGACTTCAAACCAGTATTCACATATTAGTTTCATATTTGAATGGGCTGGGCAGGGTCTTCATTTACGGGTCGTCTTTTAAAAAACTTTATATTTAATACATAAGCTATGCAAGATTTTTTGTATTTTTTTATATATTTACATATATTTTGTCAATCCATTGGCTTTTTTGGTGAGATGCCAAGTTTTTTATGTAATTTAGTAGCATTAGCAACATTTTAAAATATGTGAAGTAAAGTCAGTTGTTACTTACGTGGCATCAAATTATAAAAATCGATTATGGTTTCAGTCAAATTTGTCAGGTACAACAGTTTCAGAGTAAGGTACCGACATGACGTTTACAACAGGGGCCCCGCGTTTAATGGGCAAAGTTATAAAGTATTATCTCAGCCGCTGAACACATGATGTGCATAAAACAGCGAGCAATAAATCACGCGGTTCGGAAAATTCGCGAGGTAATTTCGCGATTTTAATTTATTTACTAACTGGCGGGAAAAAGTTTCAAAAACAAAAATTTTTAAAAAGTTTAAACGCGTACAAAAGAATACCACTAGACAGTTAAGCCAAATGACATATGACAATTATATTGGGATTTTTTTAAAGAAACTTCTATTCAAATTCTTTGTATTATGGGTTCAAAAAAGACATGATTTCGCAAAATAATATACAATGACTTTACTTTGTGCGAAATGATATGATGAATGAGCTAATAAATTATTGATAGTTAATTATATTTATAGAAAAAGTCAAATCAGGCTCAAACTTGTACTTCAGATGCTGCATATATCTTTAGTAGGCTTTTCTTAAGGCCCCCGGGCTCCTACCATCCTAGAAAACCGTTGGAATTCTAGATAGAATATACTCGGTGGAACTCCAGAAAATAGTGCTAAATTGGAAGATATGACGACAAATAGCTACAAACAGAGATTTATAGTGACAGTTCGAGACGAACATAATATGTAAATTATATTTTGAATAAATTATGAACCATTAGTATCAATTAGACTCAATCTGTGTTATGACGCTCAATCAAAACGGATGGAAGCTGCATGATGTTGGGAAAATAAAAATGTTTATTTACATTTTTACGAAGATATCTTCAATGTATGATAGGGTAGGCAAAAATTCTGATGAAACGTTATTTAGGTAACTAGATTAATATATAAGCGTGCATATTAAGTTGACTTTTTTATTCTACTTGTTAAGATTTTTTTTTAATTTTTGAAATAATATTCCATATTAATATAACTTCATCCTGTCATGAATCTATCGACCTCAATTAACAGCCAGTGTCATCAAAAAACTAACTGTGCATATTCACGGAAATACTAACATTTACCATTAAATTGTATAAATGTGCAAAAAAAATATTTTTTTAATGTTAAGAAATTACATTTTTTATAAGCATTGCAGAATTCATACGTATTGATTTAAATAAAGATCTTGTTAATTTTGAGTAAATAAAAAATAATATTCACCAAGAATTGAAATCACGACCCTTTGCATTTGAGTCGAGCGTTTTTCTGTTCAAAGCAATCCTCCACTTCTGGTAAAAACTTGAACGAGAAAAAGTTAGTGCCCGCCGCGAGCTTCCAACATGACTGATGGTGAAATTTTAATCCCAAGACGACAGGTTACTCGTATCTTAATGGATACCTTTGGGTGAATGCTCATTTTCCAGTGTTTCCAGTGCAAATAAAAGATCTTTAAATGTTGTAAGCGGATACGAAATTCACCTTAGTATTTGTACGTTGGTGCTATAATTGGACATTATTTTTTTTTTGCGCTTTTGTTAGTTTTATTTTAAATACGAGAAAGTAAAGATTATCACCTGACAAAACATTTTGATACTGCATAATCATAATTATAAGTTCATTTTAATAAATAATGGTTACATAATCGACTATTTTTATAGATTTTGGTAATGATTGACGGAATCTAGTCCAAAACATGAACAGCCACGTACAAATAAATGTGAAGTGCAACTAATATTTTGTAGCATTTAATATTGAATTAAGGATTTAGTAAGCAAGTCATCTGAAGATAACACCGTTGTATATTTTAATAAAGATATACTTAAATCATCCGCGTTTAGATTATTTTATTTGGCTCCATGTTCAAAACGACATGTTGAGCATAAATCATGTTTGTTCTCTCTTCTGCCAAATGTGTTAACCTAATAAAAAACTAATATTTCAATCAAAAACCTTTCTAAGTGCTGAATTTTATAAAAAGTGACATGTAGTATGTGTAATATCATGTTGAGATAGCGGTTTAAATTCAAATTAATGTTATTTTCCATCATATATACAATGGCATCAATTGATTGAAATATTAACTATGTTTATGAAATTTTTGGATATTTTAATGGTCAAATGACTAAGTCGTATTTTTTTAAATAATTTGATGACATAATGAAATGCAAATTTAAGTGAGTGTTTTGAAACATTTTTAAACATATCCATGATGAACATGTTTTTGATTTGTCATGATTTTCTAAAAAAAATTCAATGTACACGCTCATACAATATACAGGTATCATATAACAAAATAATCAGTGTAAAATCGACATAGGTTAAAATAAATATTGCATACGTGTACACAGGTACACATTTGGGACTCCGTCCGCATAAGTTGATACGCATAAGTTGACCGCCGTCAACTTATGCGTATCACTCTTCTTTGCGGGCAGGGTTCCCTCTTATGGCTATGGCCAAAGCCCATAAAACATGTTCGACAGAGGCCCTACCAGTTCTACTAGAAATTGCCCCTCTGGATCTGGAGGGGCAGCGACGGGCTGTTTTATACAACCTACGTAACGGTTGTGCGTTAGATCGGAGATATCGTACTGCAGCCCAGCGCTTCTCGCAAACCCATAAAAAAGCTTTGTGCTGATGCCGTCACGGCCGCATGGCAAAAACGTTGGTTATCTTCCACCAAAGGTAGAACTACCTTTCTGTTCTTTCCGGAAATTTACTTTAGACTAACTGCTAAATGAATAAGCCCTGATCACTGGTCTACTCATATAATGACCGGGCACGGCGCTTTTAATGACAGATTATACTCATTTAATTTAGTTTCAAACCCTACTTGCCCCTGTGGCGCCCCCTTCCAGACCTCAGAGCACATTTTCTGGGACTGTCAGTTCCTCTCATTAGAAAAAGGAGTCCTTTTCGATGCAGTTCGAGTGTATCGCCTCGGCCCTATTGGTTATGCAGACTGTGTGGCCACCAAAATAAATCCACGCATTTACAATCTTTGCTCGTATTTTCGGTGAGAGAATCTATCTTCCATCTCCATCTCTTTACAACCCATGAATGCGATTCTAATCTCTTTCACGGGTTCTTTTTTTTAGCACTTCTGTGCGGTGGCTACGATTGTTCAGCGGGGACTCCCACTGGACTTATCAGTTGAAACTGATAATAATCTGATTGAGCGCGTCATCAAGGAGACCTAACTGTCCTCCGGTGTGATGCGGGTGTGAGGCAGGTAAAGTTCAGTCCAGGTACGCATTTTGGTTGAATCACTTCTTAGGAAAAAATAATCTAGGCTTCGGAAGTGTAGAGCTAATTTGCCAATTTTCTTGAAAAATCCAATTAACCGATCACCCAAAAATAAGCCTTCAATACTATAGCTACTCCTTTTTCAAGTAGTTGGTCCTATGTTCTGGAGATCATCCGGAATCATATATGTTAACAAGTGGACCTTTCTGTACAAATATGTAAAAACAAGCAGTTGACACTGGCTATAATTTTTAGTGACCGTATATTCCTGATATGGAACGGATATGGGAAGAAAAATTGGTGTTTATCTGCATGATATGATACAGATATTGGAATAAAAGTATAATGAAAACATGATGTAAAAATACAATAAATAAGAAGTATTACAAATTCAACATCATTTTACTTTGAGATCAATACTTATAATTTCTGAAAATAATCATCACACAATCCTTTCATTTTCAGTTATAAAAGTCTCGGTTTTCTTTTCAGCGCTGAAATTATCTGAACACTTCATTTGCGATTCTGCCAGCGAAACAGCGACTCCAGCAATTGAATGCTTAATTTGCACTATATCAGTCGAGGCGTTTATTATTTCTGCAGCGACTCTCGCGATAAGTGAATTAATTAGCGGGGGGATTAGGTGCGCAATTAATGGTTCACTTTTTTCCCGCCAGTTTGCGCGCTAACTGCTTTTTCAGGCGCGCGCGCTACGAGTGCCATACCTGTTGTAGTGCCCTGAAAAAATTACTTTCCGCATTCGAAACAATTTTCAAGATGTACGATACATTTGAATAATTTTTTTACCATTACATTACAAAAAAAATTTTGCTAAATATATGAGTATTATCGTTCATTGGAAAATAACAAAAAAAAAACACTTTTTGTATATTTATAATTTTAATATGCTATTATGATTCCCTTGTATATTTATTACTTGATGCATTTAATTGGAATAAACTTTGCTATTGCAAATGCGATATTTCAATGAATTTATGAACGAATGATATTTAAGTCGTATTTGAAAATAAATACACAAAAAAATAAATATTAACAAAATTTATCATTCATACGAAGACATTTTGAGTTTGTATATATTTTCTTCTTTTCCACAACTTCTTTTCGCTACATTGATTTTTGATTTGTCATAACATGCATATGTGTTATTTCCGTTTGTTTATAATGTTTATTTATTTTTTCAATTTATCAGAATAATTCATCTTTCAAATTAATAAATTATTACTTTGCACAGAGTCTTTGTCTCAATTAAAGTAAGACCATACAGAGTGACAAAAATAAATTAATAAAATAATCTTGAGTTATTCTGACGATATCCGTATATACTTGCAGTTAAACATCAAAAGAGTCATTTAAGAATTACGCAGCATTACACAAAATCACTCCCAATAAATGTATGATGCACTCCACAATTATTTAATCGAAAAAAACGATATGTAGTTTGCCATGAATAGGTGTCATAAAAAGGGAAACCAAACCTTTGGAGTTAATCAAAACAGAAAAGAACAGAAACATTTATAGTAAACGCCCGTTGAGAAAAACAATAATTTAATAAATATTTAATTTATATTAATTGTATTAGTAATTAAAATGTCATAAAGGTACTTTTTAAAAAAGACAACAAATTAAGTTTTGTTTAAATAAATAATATCAGGCTTACTGAGTAAGAGATAGAATCCTGAAATACTGTACTGTAGTGTAGTTGCTCTTTCTGAAACGCTTAGGGGACAATAAAAATGCGACTCGCGTCTCCGGCTGAAAAACCGCTGTACGGGAGAAGCTTTCGGGCCATTAAACAGCGCAGTTCAATTAAATCGTAAAGCCCTGCACTTCGTTGCTAGCTTTTTTGTGTTTTTGAGCTTGGCGCGCCTCGTTAGGCTTTGGCGCGGCCGGTGTTTACGGCGGGTGCTGTAAATCTGTCGGAGGCCAGACGCCACAAGTGCCTAACACTCTGGAAGGGCGATAATGCGGCCGTGCTGTTGGACCACGTACAAGAGAGCTTTCTGGAAGACATTACCGCAAAATTATGCTCCAAAAACATGCTTAAATCGCCTAGATTATAATAATAAATTTGAAATCAATATCAAGTTGATTTCATATTAATTCAAAGGATTAATGATTTTTTTATTTATCTTAAATTCTATTGTGTCATCTAAGGTAAATGATGATGGAAAAGTTCAAGAAGAAGGCACTGGAGAGAGATGTTGAGGTTGAAATAATATAACCTGAAATAGTGGTGAGCATAACAGCTGACAAGATACTCTTGTGCGTCCAAATTTTAAAAAGGCTACACAAAAAAACGCAAGAACTGAATATTTGTGTCGCAAAAACAGTCTCTAAGTAATTTTATAACGTAGTT
Organism: Glossosoma conforme; assembly: GCA_022606575.1. Classification (NCBI taxonomy): domain Eukaryota; kingdom Metazoa; phylum Arthropoda; class Insecta; order Trichoptera; family Glossosomatidae; genus Glossosoma; species Glossosoma conforme. Next base: position 2,137,394 of record JAGTXR010000001.1, read on the forward strand.
TTAATGCAAATACAAAAAAATTAAGATGAAACTATAAAGTAGGTTCAGTATTATGTTAACAAGCTTTTCAATGTTTTTACCTTGTACTAATTTAGTTAGATTACAAATTTACGATTTTGTAGATATTTTGCAATCTTTCATCTACAGATTCAAATTGTATTTGTATAAGTATTTTTTATTAATATATATTTTTAAACAAATTAACTGTTTTTTGTGTTAAATAATAAACAACTCTATAATTAAATAACTAGATAACGAAATTAAACAAAATGACTATAGCTTCCATAATTTGCGCCTCTAATAAATGGTCAAGACTTTTTTTGTTTTTTTAGGACTAGATATAAGTAGTTTTTATATCCACAGGTAAGAACCAACAAATAATTTCTCCGCGTTGCTTTGCCAAATCTCTGTCTGTTCAAATTTTAACTCTATCTACGTGACTCTTTATCAAATCAATATTTTTTCTCTTTTATGTTCGGAATGTTCGTGTCCTCCTGTCCAGATAACCTCACAAACGTGTATAGGAATTCCTTCCTATAACAATGATCACTTACAAACCAATTCATTCTGACAAGAACAAGGAAAACGATGGTTTGAATTTGTGAAAAATGACAAGGTTAGTGAGCAAACAAGCAGCCTTTCGTGCTTAAGTCAATTCACAATTTGTTAGTTCACATCTGTGGATACTTCATTTTTAATTACCTTCTTGTTTTTTTTTTAATTTCGTCAAGAAATATCGATCAAAAAAAAGAAACAGGTTAAATATTGCTTTAATTTTTTCAATGTTTTGAGCATTCACTTTGAGATCCATAATAAATTATAAATATATATACAAACAAATGAAAACAAGGTAAATAAATAAATAAATATTTATAATTGCTTTAATTGATCAATATATTGACATCAGCATGATATAGCCCTTGCTGACTGGTACCGTAAACCTTGATAAACAATCTTTCGTCTTTTTTTCTGTTCGCTTGTATGACATGCATGTGTCCACCATATTGGCATTTCTGGAATAGTTACATATATTGTCACTGGTGTCGCTATGCGACTCCTCATCACGGGCACATCAGTTGAGTGTTGACGACCGAGAAGGTCGCCTTTCGTCCGGCGGCATATCATTCCGCCTAGCCGGAAGTTTGTAAAGTTTTAACGTAAATATACGTCAATGTGCTTCTGAATAAGTCTTTGTTTTGCTGACCTATTCTTCATCATGCCCTCATGCGACGGAGTAACACCTTTTTGAGAGAGAAGAGGATGTTAATATCAAATCCGTCTAGTCTGTTATTATTATATCTTAGTCGCGACCGTAGATAGTTTCGTATAACTTCATCAAATAATTATTAAAATATTACGAAAAAGCGAACCGAAAATTTCATTTTAAAATCTGAAATTTCACTTAATACGCAATCATCAGTCACGTTAAAAATAATTGCGATATAAAATATGCAGGCCGTTCACGAAATTTCCTTTAAAACGCTTTAATCCCCCGGGGGCACGGTAATTTCGCCCCATTATTTATGTAAATAGCAGAAGGGGGCTTCGGCAATATTATTCTTACTACTAATTAATGTATTTTAATTTCCTTCTGCTCTGTTCAAATATCTAAGAGGGGTGAGAAAACAAGGAATCTTGGGATTTAATCCCAGCGTCATACAAAAAAATATTTATTAAGACACTTTCAAACATTCATTTTTAAATAATACATATTTACGAAAGGACGAAGTGCATAAATAAAATAAATGCATTTTTTGTCATAATCATCAGCTTGTTTGCACCTACAATTGAAAGTAAGCCTCCCACATTAGTCTCCATCCTTCTCGATCTTTCACATCCAGGCTACTCCCGCTATTCTTCTAATGTAATCAGTTCATTTTGCAGGTCGGTCAACGCTCCGCTTGATGGTTTTTGGACACTACTGCAACACTTTTTCGCCCATTCTGCTTTTGTTATTTTTTAGGTTGCTTGGTAAGAATTTTTGTTGTTTAAATTAAGAGTTCTTAATATTAGCATTTCTAATGAAGTTTTGAAGACGTTTGTATCAATTTTTTTCCTGAGGTAGCATGCAGTTGCTACAGAACAATATAAATCAATGCTTTATTGGTATTTTTTATCATCTGATGACTATCAACTACTACGGCAGAGTTTTGGAATGCTTCACTAGAACAAATCGATATATTTTTCAGCTGATTAGGCTTCATTTTAAAGCTTTCTTATACCCGTTAACACAAATGTTCGTAGCATAAACGGCATGAATTACAATTACATTTAATATCTTGTATTTATATGAATGTTATTTCACTCAAAAAAATAATTATAAACATCCACAAAATTTGGTTCTACATATTATTGTTTAACTTGTTCAATCCTTGTATGTTTCTTGTTTGCATCTATTACCAGATTAATCCATTCGTGGATCTGATGCAGCATGAACAACATTTCAGGTGTCAGCCAGTGTATTGTAATTATTGATGAGGTGTTTACCAGTAACACGAGAGACAAGGTAGACTTTTCAATATACATAACTGTTATTGGATCTCAAAAATATTACAAACCAATATAATTACACTAGACTTTTTAATTAAGCAACTGATATCCTCCTCTCAATTAATATCCTCCTTTCTAAGTTAGTCATTTAATAGCGTGGTGGCAGGATGAAGAGCAGATTAACAATACAAAGACTTTTTCTGAAGCACATTGACATCCATATTTCGATAACTTTACAAACTTCTGGCCCTAGCGGAATAACATGCTGGGCCAGCCATATTACGACCTCGCCACCGTCGGCACATAACTGACTGCGCACCGGTTGCCGTGGTCGGTGACACCCAGCGCCGCAAGTGGCGATCTATATAACTTGTCCTAATGGCATTACAAAGAGTAAGCAAGGGCTATATCATGCTGATATCTCAACAAAAAAATAGATACTTTGTTGAAATGATAAATATTGTTTTAGAGCACTGTTTATTCACTTCCTGAAATAACTCAGTTTAGCTTTCAACCATCTCAGAGAGGCGAGCCCGATGGATTGGTCACATCATGCGCCACGATGGTCTTCTTCACGATATTGTGGAGGGGATGGTTGAGGGTAGAAACTGTAGAGGGCGCCCTAGACGGGAGTATTTGCAGCAAGTATTCGAGGACATGAATTGTAGCGCTTATGTTGAGTTGAAAAGGGTTGCGGAGGACCGAGAGGAATGGAGATCAGGATGCAAGATCCTGTTGCTGCAAACCAATCCACCGGATTGATACTAAATAGACAAACTGAATAATACTCCTACAGTCAAAAAATATTTTTTCTCGTCTTTTTTTATATGTTTCAAATACTGCGTAATCCAAGTATTTGTGAATGTGATATTGTATATCACACCGTGTAATAATTTCTTGTTTGTTTATTGCACTAAGTTGTAACTGGATGGATATGACAGAACACATTTATATACATAAATATATTTTATGGTTTTAATTCATACTAATTTTACATCAAATAGTTGTAAACTATATTACATTCAATGATACTTTATTAATCAATCAAAATAATCAGCACTGAAGGTGAAGCTGAAAAAAATTAAATCTTTTGTGAAAAAGGCAACGTAAACTGATGCGATTCTGTAATACAAAGTCGCTTCTAAGTGAATCAATAGTATAAATTCAGTCAATGTTGACCGTTTATCCATTTTAATACAAAAGTAAGTTGATTTATTAATAGGAATAATTAGGTTACAATTTAAATATTAATACATTTTGATAGATTTTATTCATATTTTTTCGTTAGGGTCAATCAATTTTATTTACAAAAATGTATATATATATATACATTTTAAAGACAATCGACAAGTACAGGAAGCGTTAAAAAACGTTACGCCTTCCGTCGTTGTTTTGATTTAAAACCGTTAGCTTTTTTCCGCTTCCTGTATAGTAAGCAGGATTTCCGGGAGCAAAGATGTCTTGGAGCTAAGCAAACGCAATGACAACTGACAGTACTGATAAGCTGCTGAATAATCGTAACTACATGTTATATATAAAACGAATATGGGGAAAAAGTATAGTAGAAGTATTTATTTATTTCTAAGCTTTTACTAGGATAATGTTATTTTTTAAGAAAATGCTTGTAGGAGATGCTTAAAAGTCAGATATTAATATTTCTTGCACTTAATTCTGCTTAAATTAGATGACTAGATGATGCATTTGTAATTTAGTTAAGTGTCACAGAAACATTGAGTATACATTTATTGGCTTAGATTTTTTTAATAAATTAATGTATCATCATAATGGAGGGCTATTCCGAATCTTATTTCTTGTACTTAAGAATTGGTATAATCACACTACGATTTTCGGAAAAGTGTCGTTTCCATCCAGCAACACTTCCATGGTGTATCACATAACAGTTTATAGCGGAATGCAATAAACCATAGTTTGCATGTGAACTGCAAACATCGGAGGCGTCATTATGTAATAAATATCCTCGCAAACACATAAATAAACTTTCTAATAACCGCGCGTCATTCGAAACTGCGGTGTAATATATACCGTAAATGAGATTTCACAGAATTCATAACGAACTGTAATTACACGTGTCTGTGATCATATTACCTGTGTTTGAAAACAAAGAGGAATACGATTACTCATAAACTAACTTTCCTAGAAAATGGCAGACACCTTTGGGATGAAATCAAAAAATAGCTTCATGAATTAGTTTAAATAATGGCACACTATCGTCTACAATCCAATAATTGGAACACAGATGTAAGATAGGGTCACGTTGTTTTTTCAACCGTTATTAGCGTGGCAATAGTTATTCTTGCAAGCACGCATAACTAACAAATTCGTCTCACACTTGCTAAACATACTCGTAGGTCACGGATAATTTTTGTCGGGCAAGAACTAGCAGATTCCTAAAATTCTTTGTAATATTGTTTCATTGTACAGGTGTGTCTTAGTCTTAAAAATAATATAATAAATAATTAAATAAGTAAAGTGTTAATGCTTACAGAAGAGCACAACTGGTTGAACCTAGAAGACTCTGTGATGCTTCCTTATGATGGCTAGATGAAGCATGCAGAAAACGATTTTTTTTAACTGAGCCGATTCAGTCTAGTCGTAGGTCGTCCTGCGAAGACTACCCATTCATAGTAAATTCCTGTTATAATTAAGGATGATGCGTGAATCTCAGGCTGTAGTCCATGACATTGGCGGATCAACACTCCACATGCAGCGCTTAGTCATATGCAGCATGTTAAGCGTCATAGAATTACACCGATGAGACTTCAGAATTACTATCACCATATGTCGGTATTCTCCTGTATGTGTTTACGTAAAAAAAAATGATTTAAATTCTTGAAAAACTTTCGACTGAAGAAGTTTATTGATACAAGGAGACAGTATTTTTAAAATCAATTCAACAGGTCCGATCAATAAATATATTTATCCCAAAAAAAATGCTCATTACTTTTGTAATGGACTGAGTAGACTTTTATTTCTTTACTTATATGAAATTAATATTTTCATGAAAATAATAATAAATTGCAGCAAAGAACTCTGTTGATTGAATGAAAATCTCGCTATTTTTGTATTGTTTTGAATAAATATTTAGGCAGAGCTTCTATTCGTCTTTTTTCAGATGGAGTGAATAAGCCGGGCAAACAAAAGCTCCGAGCAAACACTTGCGACTGATCGATGGAGGCAAATAGTAATTCCGAATATTTCCGTCGTGCGTTATTCCGAGACTGAAAAATAAGCTCGCAAACACTTCCTGAAACTGTTGTAAATTCGCGTAAGAATACTTATGAAAAACGTACACTTATTTTTTCAATTTAAGCATGTTATTACACGATTTAAATATTTTCTTACTCAAGTTTTATTAAAATAATCTATTAAAAATTCTTATGGTCATCATAGATCTAAATAATACTTTAAATATCAGACTAAATAAACATCGATCAAGTATTCAACAAATTATGTATGCGGAATAATTAATTATTAAAATTTCTGTATTATGTCTATATATTTATGTTTGCCTTGTATGTTCTATATATGTCGTAAGAATCGCTGTCACAGATGTTGCTAGAATCACTCCCAGAGAGGTCGCATCAATTAATCACATATGTCAATGTGTGCGTAAGCAGGCCCTATATAAGGAGATGACCATATGGACCAGGTCCTTCTTCCCTTGCCACAACCACATTCGCAACTCTTATCAGGTCATAGCCACCCGCCAAATCAATCAACTGTGTTACGCTGCTGATCTCCGTCTGACCAAACTTCAACTACTTACTTCCGTCCGTCCGTACTGTGTCCGTCCACTGTTAAACATAAGCCTCCCGCAAGCGTCTCCATCCTCTTCAATCCTCCGCCTTCCGCATCGTACTTACTTATAACTTTTCCTAATGTCTTCATATTATAGTCACCTAAAATCCAAATCTTAATCTCAAATTAAACAGTTTTTGTGAAAAAAGTGGATCTTATAAATAGATTCTTATTAATATATACATAATTATGATTTTTCTGTTTTACAAATATAACAGAAATCACAATTTCTCTCACATAAATCATCACACCTTCCATACAAACACCTTTAATCGATTACTATCTCTTAATATAATACGTAGAGCTTTTTTATATACTCTTTGCTTAGTCACAAAAACTATTTTTCTTTCTTTTAATATATAATAACTTTATTAACATTAACTTACAATATTTTTTTTATCTTCTATGTACACACTGAAAATCTGTAAAATAATACATTTATAAATAGAAGATGCAAACAAAAACCGTATATTTTCTTTGGAAATACTAAATTTTATTGTAGCAGTTCCTTAAATAGGGTTTCTACTAAATTTAAAGTCATAATAAAAGTTTTTACTCCTTAAAACGATTCCAGTAAAGGAAATAAAAATACAATACAGTAGATGAAAAAAAAAAATTTTTTTCCTGTAAATTAAAATGAAATTTTTAAAAAATACTCTTGCTCTCGCATTACAAAAAGAATAAGCATCGTAATGAAATTTAATTGAAATAATATATTTTCAGCAATGTCAGAGAATATATGTTTTTTTTTATTTAATTTGCATGAATTTCAATTAATATTTTATTTTAGTATTGTTTTGAATACCTGCCACTGGCGCATTCGATTAACTTTCGGCATCCTTAATTTGTATGCAAATTGCACCGCAACTCTCGTGCACCGCACTCCACCCCTGACGATAACAGCTGGTTATTACAGAACAATGATAATCACTTTTAATGTAATCCCACAATACATTTAGCCTTCATAGATTTTAATTAAATTATTCATTCAATTTGGCTCATTTGAATTTTAACGCAAAATAATAATGCTTCAAGCTCCACTTCGTAATTTTATCGTACAGCGATAGTTTTTCACTATGTTTAATAAATCGTTCCGGAAAATTTATCAAAACCGTGATTGAATTATATCAACATTTCAAATTCATTTTGTTTGTATATTATAACTTTACGTTAGTATATTCGCAATTGATTTAAAATATAATTAAAATTTAGCTTTAAACTATTAAAAATAAAAATTAAGCCTGTAACTTAAATGAAATGAAAAATGTTTAAAACATTTTTTTTTAATTTTATATATACATACAGTTCTATAGGGAGCGCCAAAAAAAGCTGTCATATTTAAATCAAAACAACGACGAACACCATCAGTTTTTTTTGCCGCTCCCTATACAACAAATTTCTCGCATCAATTTGTGGAGAAAAAGACACGGAAGACGCTGGGATTCGAACCACGAACTACGCACTTCAGTTCTATACACAGCGCGGTCCACCGGGACCAACCTTCTTCCACCGGTGTAATGGAGCACATTTGACATATTTATATTACGTATATTGGCCGGCGGGTATAGCTCAATGGTCAAAGAATTTGCTTTGCAAGCCAAAGGTCGTGGGTTCGATACCCGACGGAGATTTAAAACAAAATACTTTTAATATATTTCTGAACTCTAAAATACCCCCGGTTGGCGTCAATTTGATCCCTCTCCCGTAAAATGCCTGTCATAGCATATTAATTAAAATTGTGGTAGATGAAAGTCGTCCCGTGAAGACCACCCATTCATAGTAAATTCCTGTAATAATAAGGATGATGCGTGAATCTCGGGCTGTAATATATGACGTTGGCGGATCAACACTCCACATGCAGCGCTTAGCCAATATGCATCATGGTATGCGTCATAGAATTCCACAGATGAGACATCAGAATTACTCTCACCATCTTTCGGTATTCTCCTGTATGTGTTGACATAAAAAAAAAAATGCGAAATACTTTCTACAAATCAATGGTCTTTCCGACTTAATAACAAGACCATGGAGGCTTTAGAGCTAGAGAAAGAATATCTAAAATCTTGCTATGATTTATTTTCATTTCACACATATGTCTATCTTCTGAGTTGATAACTAATAATACGAATATAATGAAATAATTATAGGCACGCTCTTTCGTGGTAGAAAATTTGGTTGAAAATAATATTAATAATTTATTTATTTAATATAGTTTAAATGACCGTGAAAGCCCCAATACAATAAACAAGTCCCACTGATACACAATGCAGTACTGAAATATGGCGACTGAAAACCTTGTAATTTATCAAAAACTGAAACAATAAAAAACAACCGGCTTATGAATTACGCGTCGTTTATCAATGCATTCGCTCGCTGAAAATAAAAACACTTTTTGCGTATTTTTAAAGATTAAAATTATACATTTTGAAATGAAGTACTATTAAAATGAAAAATAAAATCAAAGCCTTTCAAAATAACTTGTGTAATAAATAATCTGGATATTTTTCACACTCGCGTCGAACCATTGAAATATGACTTATGTTCGTCAGATTTTACGCACAGATTTATAATTTTAAGCTTTAGTAGTTTATATGCAACGTTGCGTAGTTTATTGTTTTTTCAGCATTTTCAGCATTTTCAGCCAATGTGAGTAGAGGTCATCATCAGAATGAATTGTACTATAAATAGTACAAAGCTTTACCAGATTATTATAAACTGTTGTTACGCCTACGCAAACTTCACAGAAGGATTAGCTTTTACAATATTATATCTTTTATTTTATTATTATAAGCAAAACAATTAATATTTTATGTACCAATTTTTTACATTGTGCGAAAATAACAATCGTTTCAGCTTGAAAGTCAATCGCAAAGTATATTCATTTTGAATTATAACACGCAAAAAAACTCTCATTAGTGTAGACCAATTCATTAAAACACGTTCTTCGTTATTTTGTATTTCAATTACAACAACACCTTTTCAAAACATTTTTTTGGACACACATCTTAATCTCTTTCATATGTTGTACATCTGAAGCATATGGTTGCGACAAAATGCTGCCACTCAGTTCTATCAGCTGCCTTAATTCTTATCGTTTCAAAGCTCTACACTTTTGGATATTTAGCAACGACTTTCAATATCAGATTTCTTGGATTATGAAGATAAGACATTAATAATATCACAAACATATTAAAATATTATTTTTCATCTTTTTTTAAGATATTTAATGACGAATCTTACAAGCCCTGAATCGTTCGATTTAAAAAAACAGCTCAATGCAATAATTAATACATTCGTACTTATATTTATTTTTTCAATGCGAAATAAGGTTTTCTTTAAGTTTAATGTTGAGCTTTTATATACTCGTATTTCAAGGTAAAGTATTTTGTAATCCACGTTTTGTGTTTATCATATTAGCATAACCCTTGACTAGATCTGGCTGAATAGTCGTCATTTGTGGTGCACTAGAAAACACTTTGAATACCTTTGTGTCTTCGCCCGTACTGGAGCAAGAGCCTGAGAGATCACTGAAGTATAATTCCGGAGGTTTGCAGGAATGGCTTTTAGTAAATTGGCTGACTGTAGACGCGACGGTCTCCGAGAATCTTTTCATGCAAATAATGTATTAAGCTTAATCCACGTCGCGACTGACTCTCTTGTTTCGAAACTATAAAACTAGTTTATGGTTATTAACGTTGTTTAATTTATATTTAGATTCGCAGCTATACTCGATTAAAACAAAGTGCCGCACTTACAGTGCCTGTATTATCAACATTAATATATACGGTTGCGAATCTTGGCAGCTCACCAAAAGCAAATGTAGTCTTGTAATATAATTTTTAGAAGTTCTTACATAAAATAATAAGATAGTTAAAGTTTATAGCGAATGAAGCGATAAGAGATCGAAGACGACCGTCTACCATCTACCATCTAACAAGACACTTATTTTTAGTTGGCTGGCATAGTTTTTAAATGCCCCAGGAGCATATATATATAATCATGCCGGAAACAACAGAGTCAGATCCTGTCAACCCAGAAGTGAGTGACGTCAATGTCGTTACTCCCGGCCATCATCTTCTTCTCCGCCGAGTCTTCCTGACCTGATCCTTCCTCAAGAAGGTGTGTCAGGGTCTGCTCCACGCCGCAGTCACATTCAGTCGGTCCGCTGTAAAACTGCCAGGCTTTCATTTGTGTCCTTTTCTTGCATACTCCGTTCCGAAGTCTATTAAGGGACCTCCATATATTCTACCTTGGTCGTGCCCAGAGGCTAGATCCTCTTTCAGGGATCCAAGCAATCCAAGTATTCCCCTCAGTTGCGTTTTTCCACATGTTCAGCTGCAGGGTGGCTTCAGGTATCACCAGTTCCGTTGTCGACTGTAGGAGTGCACAAACTACAGCAATTTACTGTCAAGTCCAAAAGCTTTCGCTCTCAACATAGAATGCACTCAGTGCAGATCCAGAGAGGAAAGTTTACATACGATGAGTCTTGAAGTATGGTACCTAACCCCTATTCTATTCTTTGTGACATTAATTTACAATGACGGTATTCTCTGACTAAAGAGTATTTTTTTTTAATTATTGATATAAAACTATTTTTGTGAAAAAAACGTGATAAAAACCTCTTTTCTATTGAAAATATATTTATGTAATTCAGCAATTGAAAATAATATAGTTTTGAAAAAATTGTTAAGATTAAAAATTTATCGAAATTTATTTTCTAAGTGGTTCAAAGTTTTATTTTAAAATCTCACCGTTTCTACAATAAATCGTCATTCTTTACAAGCGGCCAGTAGCTTATACTGCCAATACATTTTCATTCCATAAAATGAAATATACTATCCTTCCCTGAAAAGTTACGACCGAGCTCGCAAAGAATAAAGTATCGACTGGCCTTATTACATACATACACAGCGTGTACATAGTAGTGAGAATTGCAGTCGAAGCCTTTGGCGAGGCATCCTCTACCTAACCTTTAAAAGGCGTGAGGCTTTCTTATCAGACTAAGCCGAAGCGCTAGCCTAGCAGTGGTGAGAAAAACCTGAACCTTGAAGGCTAGGGTCATAAAGTATTGAATATATATTGTAGGACGCCACTCTCTGAGCAAGTTCTTTGTCAAACACGTTTACCGTCTGGCGGTTTATTTATTTTTTTATCCCGAAGATCGATTTTTCCTCAAAGAAACCGATGCACTTGCTGGTGAGAGCCTTTAAGGTGCATTTGCCCATGTCGCTCATTTTTTTGCAGCACTCAAACGTGTTCAATTTATGGGAATTTCTTTTAAGATTTATTAGATAGTTTATTTGCTTAAAGCAGATAAATGGGATTTTGCTTGTAGCGCTCACTTTTGTCTGGCATCGCGAAAAAATAAAACTATTTACACGTTAAGCCAGAATTTTGTAGAAAATAAGTTAAAAAGCACAATGTCTTACAAACTTAAACAAGTATTATTTTTCACTTATTTATAGTTTTGTGTTGATTAATATTTTTATAGGCCATTAAGTGAACGAATTATAAAAACACTTACAAGCAAGAAACATTTTAAAGCAAAACATTAGCCAAATTTCATACCAGATTTACTACTTTTAATGTTAATTTAATTAAAAATATAAGTAATATTATATTCAAAGTTAAAAATTAAATATAAACTTAAATAAAAATTTAAGTTTTTCGTTTCAACTTATTCAATTATATTCGTATTTTTAGCAGTAAGTACAGAGCTAGTGCAAAGTAGCTAGTAGAAAAATTATTGAGAACACTTTTCATAATAACATAAAAATACTGTAATACTAGTTCATTTACACGTAAAATCACAGAAAAACGCTGTGAAAGCCTAGGAGAACAAAAGAAGTTAATTTAAAATTCTAGTAGTGTTAATATAAGAATCTCTAGGTTATGTTTGAAATATTTTTACTTTCATTACAACATGAGTATCGTGTATTTATTTAAACTGGTCTTTCCAATTATGTTTCAAGCCTCGGAAGCAGAGATCTTATCATTCAATCACCTTGAAAACTATTACCAACCAACACTTAAATATTAGTATATGGCTAACTTCCTTTCAAGCCTAGAACTGAAAGCATATATGAGTATGTTTAGGTGGATGTATAAGTTCAAAAATATCTTGGAACAAGGCATGTTCAGAGTTAAGTGATCATATATACTTCAGATAAGAAATGGATTGGGAAGAAAAAAAATATATAAAACCAAACCTTATCTTTCATCCATACCTCTCAGCTAAACTCCGATATGGCGTGTATATAGATGATGAAGTTAGCCATGTTTAGTATGTAGCAATGTAAATTTCCTTATTTATGACTATTTACACGTGTATGTACGTAATTCTACTGGTCAACACGCTCGCACGTAGGGAGCCGGGCATTCACGCATTTAGTGTGTCCATCTCCATGTGAGCTGGGCTCGTATATGAATATTTATGTCACGGTTTCAACTTGTGTTTTGTAAAGTTACATAGTGCGGATTATTTTGAACCCTTTCTGGGCTAACTGGACGAGATAAATTACGAGAGATGAGACAAAGCGGCCGAGATTCGTATAAACACTTAGCTTTAAGATATACAGTTAATTTAGTACTATCAAATACCCTTCATTGCAACAGAACACTAAAGTAAAAATACTTTAACATTGTTTTGAATGTGAATATTTTTCAAATAGTGTATGCAAACCGTAGGTGTGATTAAAAAGTGATATTCTTAGCGTTTCAGTTTTATGTGATTCAGTAAAATATATATGTTTGCCAAATTTACACAATTTAAATACATAGAGAAGAGCAATTGAAAAGAAAAAACTTAAGGTGTCTCGAGTACTTTATTTTTCTTAAGTGCAAATGAAGGTTATTTTTATTGTTTTCTCAGCTGAAATCAATATTTGCTCGGTGGATCATCGAACCAAATTGCGCACCGACGAGGCGGCAAAAAATATATCTCGACTGGCCGATAATCGGTCAGAAAACCAATTATCCGCCTGTGGAGTCGGCGATAAAGTGAAAAGTTGGGAGTAGCAAGTGTTTTTGTTAGCCAGGGAATGCGACGGTAGGTCCCCCGTGTGCCGGCCTCGATCGGCAAACTTAAATAGAAAACATTTTTATTGCCCTAGCCGTGTGACCTTTTGTTTGCAGCAACCCAATAAGGGATAATACGATATTTTTTTGTCATTTTATTTATATAATTTTATTTTCAATGTTTTCAGCATTCACTTCCGAGATCCATTATAAATTTTTAATCTTTATTTATTTACCTTGTTTTTACATGAATCACGTCAGATAAGGTCTCTATTAGGACACTGCAGTTTTGACTAACTCGTAGCCTTTTTCATTCCTTCTCTTGTTCAGAGATAACTGAGCTGCGATAGTACTTTGTAACTGGTCTAACCCACCCTGGAGAGGGGGTAGGGGTGTGTGTACAATAAATAAATATTTATTTCATGTATTTTATTTTAAAATCTTTCAACGTGAATATGGCCAACAAAATGCGACTGTTTGCCGGCGGGTAAGGCTCTAGGCCCTAGAAAAAATCATTTACTTTACCATACCAAAGGTTGTGAGCTCAATTTCCCACTAAGATTAAAAAATATGATGCGTGAATATCGGGTTGTATTTATGACGTTAGAATTTCACTATTTCACATGCGGTGCTCAACTACGATTAAGCACGGCAACTGTCTTTGAATCCACAAATAATATTTCTCCAACATCGTTTTTCGGTTATTTTATGTAAAACATATGTTTAAGTTAAAACATAACGCAACGAATAGTAGCAATCAAATATGTTTTCTATGAAGACTTAAATTTTTGATTTTATTGAGGCTTTTGGCCCTGTAGTTAACTTTCTAACATTCAACCTCGCTAACAATGGTACCACGCTAGCAACTCGAATTCAATCACTTTCAATGTTTTCGATCATTTAAGATATAGAATGCGTAGTACGTTTGTGGTACTATTTAAGACTGTATGCAGATTATTTAAAGATTAAATCAATTTATTTCATTTTAAATGAATTTTTATCATAAAAATCCTAAGCTCAGAAATAAATTGTTATTTTATTTATATAACATTATTTATACGTTGTCAAAGTGGCATAAAAATGTACCAATTTTATTATATGGTGAATTGTGTAATTATGTTGTATTAATAGTTTCTTACTTTTATGTTCACCAAAAAATTTTCGTGCGAGTTAAAACACAAACATGAATCAATCTTTTTTATGTTTAATAGAGCCCGATGGATTGGTCACATCATGCGCCACGATGGTTTTCTTCACGATGTTGTGGAGGGGATGGTTGAGGGTAGAAACTGTAGAGGGCGCCCTAGACGGGAGTATTTGCAGCAAGTATTCGAGGACATGAATTGTAGCGCTTATGCTGAGCTGAAAAGTGTTGTGGAGGACCGAGAGGAATGGAGATCGAGATGCAAGATTCTGTTGCTGCAAACCAATCCACCGGATTGTTACTACGAAGAAGAAGACAACATGTAATATTTAAAATCAAGCTTCTGAAATGAAATTGTTTGAATAAGTAAGTTTATAAGTAAATTTTTGAAAGTACTTGAGGACAATTACAATTAATAAAAATGATTGTACTTACAAAAAAGTAACTCGTTGGTAATAACTACAGTAATAATATTAATATTTATCTACATATGATTACAAAATATTTTTCACAATTCATTGTTTTTAAATATAAAATATATTCGGCATTTGGTCCCTTATTTATTTGAAGTTTTCTTTTATTGTGTGTGATATATTAAAATGCTTTTTAGCACTCTCACCCGAATCTCGTTGTACATACATTTTATAGGAGCCTTAAATTAATAACAGCTGTACGAGAACTTTGTTCTAATGAGTGAACTTAATCTCTTTATCATAACTTGGCGGATTGAATTAGTCAACTTTTGCAGTGCCTTATTGTTCTTGAAAGATGTTTTGACTTACACTGCTATGTCAGTACGATTCGATACAAAAATTTCCATGGAATTTTTTTAACAATATTATTCGCAGACAATACCTTTTGTATTCATGTACATATTTCAGTAGACGTTATAGTCTTAATTTATTAGAATTTTTATAATTAATAAAGATATTATTGTTTTTTTATTTCATAGAAATGAGTGAGTTTCTTTATTTTATTTATTAAAAACTATGATATAATATTACTTACTATTTTATATATTCTATAAATCAAAAAATATTGTACAATTTTTAAAATATACGTTCTATAATATAATAAATAAATCTATATATTTTTTTTGTATGCAGACTATACCGCGTCTGTATGATCCTCATTTTTTTAAACAGCTGCAAATAGTAGTATTTCACCAAAACTAATGCAGATATATGATTGGTATTTAAAAAAGATGCTTGAATAGGATCCTGGAGATACAATAGCAGACAAATCAGCTTCTTATACTACAATTGATTCAGACATTAAGGTAAACTTAGTTGAGACGTTTATTTTGGATGCCACAAGAAAATATAAAGTAAAGTTTTTATACTGATTAAAAATACTGGTAAAGCAATCCAGAATATACCGTTGGCATTGAGGAAGGAATTATGTAAAAAGTCAGTATATTAACAAAACGTATTAACTGTGTACCAAATGTGAGTCTCTCAGCTGCGGGGTATGCAAGAAGAGTTGATTATTTGTTTGGCTTGCAAAAATTACAATAAATTAAATGAATAACATTTTTTTTTAAAACACATCTCTTATAAATAAATAAAACATAAAAAGCAAAAAGGTATTAAGAAATAATGTCTTGGAAAACGTTGTGGTAATGCTCGTTATCCATTTAGAAGCACCATTGCAGTTAAACTAAATTGAGATCACAAAACTCCACAGGTACCAGCTGGAATAAAAAACAATGGTTAACTACAAGTACGGATATATCTAGGACGTAAGCTTGAAAGCATTTAAGAATAAAAGAGTTGTGGATATCAATACATATAAAACTAAATGAATTAATGACTTAAAGTTATTTTTATGCTTTATCTCTCTTATCCTCTTATTAAAATTCGGCGCCTTGCAAAGCGTGTGCCTTGTAGATCGTGTTTTATGAATGCTTAATATCGTCCCGAGTGCGGTCCAGTGTATGTAGGTGTGTGTGTAGGTTAGCTTGAATTATTCATGGCAAACGTGATTTTCCGTTATTATAAATAGTATGAACGGCCCTAATAACCGCCGCGCTGGCAGCACGGACGCCACCTCCGGGAAATTCGAGAACAAGATAACAGATAACACACGCCGGCTCGGCCGGAATTGAATTCATTATGGCAACACCACCCTTGTTCCAAGCACATGACAGTGGTGTCTCGTCCATTACACGTTCTACGGATTTGCTACGATGATTGGCATCAACCAAAGGAACTGTTACATTGTTAAGGTAGAATTCGTCTCTTGGCAGAAGTTTCAATGTACAACTTTTTTGCGACAGATCATTTTGAAAGAAGGACTTTTCTGTAACAACAACTCACTGAATTATAATCACTAAAATCGGAAGAATATTTTTTTACATCGATATACTCGTTTGTCTCACGTCTGATAAATTCCTGAAAAAAAATCCCGATAAATATCTGAGAATAATGAGGCACAGATTGTATTCTCTCCCAAAGAGTAACACTAACCTGCCAAAGACTATCCATCTTGGGAGAGGAATCAGACTGTTCAACTAAATCGCCTCGGAAGTTGATATATTTCACGTAAGGGAGGCCCAATTCAGGCATGAGGAATGATTTGTTGGCGTCGTCTGTTTGATTAGCCTTGGTACCTGTTGCTTGTCTTTATTGCCTTGTTTTTAGTACATAATCATAAGTACCTATATTTTATAATGATCTTGATTGTACTTCAGTAACGATTTGATTTTTTTTAATTTGCATTTTTTCTGTAAATGAAAAAAAAAAATGGAAAAAAGTCTGATCATATAGAATTGCAAGTAACATATTTTTATTATTTGCCATCTTTCATGCTTGTCTTGAGACTTTTTTGCACTTGAATTTCACTTGGAACATATTTGTTATACTGGTATATAGTTCTTGACGTCCTGCAGAGCAGAAACCTATGATTTTCTTAGAGACGGCTGATGTAATATTCTAAGTGTATTTTGAGTGATTTGTTAATAGAAGTTTTTAAAGAGCTCAGATAATCATCAGCCAAGCTCTCCAAGGCTGTTTGATCCTGAAAAGCAGCAACAAAAGGCATCCAAATTTAGATTTTCGTTTAAAATTGGTTCAATGATCTAACGAAAATTTCACTAACAATGTACTATTCTTGATTATCAATATAGAAAATTTAAATTTGAAATTGTACAACAATATTCAATTAATCGTTGTTTATGATGAATAAACTACACACCATTTTTTTTAAATAAAATAATTTTTAATAACTCTTTTTTCATTAAAGATTTATATTTTGTCACATTTTAATGAGACTTCTTAGGATAATGTTACCGCACGCCTCTGCGTTTAATATTTTTCTTTGTTATGATAGAAACATTACCTGATTTCGGGATATGGCACAAGAAATAATGACAGTTTGTCGTGAGAGACATAAGTTACAGTTTATTAAGCGGTTGTTAAAAATAATGTCTTCGTGTGAATTTAAAACAAAGGAAACAATTTCAGTAACATTTTTGAAAATTTGAAATTCATGAACAAATTATTTTATTTATCAATATATGAAACATTTGTATCAAATATATATGCAATTTAAGTTATAAGTTTCAAATAAATTAATAGATTATTTTTTACTCAACAAAGTACTCTACTTTTTCATAGCCAATTTCATACATAAGACACATTATTATGAAATATTTTGACAGCTGATAAAGCAAGACACGCATGTGAAAAAGTGTATTGTTTATATGCAGTAGTTAACTATAGCTATCCTTTCAAAAAACATAATAAAAAACACCATTTTAATCTTCAATATTTCAATTTTTAATTTAAAAAATATTAAAATTATTTTCAAGCAATAAAAAAAATATTTGACGAGTATGGTAAATATGTTTTGATAAAACATCAGTCTAAAAACTGGTTTGTTAAATTTAAATCCCGAACATTTGATGTTGAAGACGCACCACGTTCTGTAAGATATGTTCAAGCTGATGAAGTCACAAATAATGCTTGAAGCGATGCGAGCTGGTGAATAACAATTTATGGGATCACTTACAGATTATTTTTTAATTCGCTATCAAAATACTTTTATACCTAATACGTTCTTGAATATGAACAAGAAACTGTGTAATTTGCGGCTTATTTAATCACGTATATCATTTTAATTGAAATAAATTACACCGTCCAAAGTATGTTGAATGCAATATGTCCATACGCCAGTAATCGGATAAAATGTTCCGCATAATTAGATTTTCAGGCAGATTTTTCGAATGGATATTCTCGTACAGTGCAATGCGCCGTGAGGTCGGCTTGAATGAGAATTTAATTCAATTCGCTGAAAAGAATCAGCCACGAAAAATTAACTTTTGACTCACTGAAATATATTGTTGCGACAGTTCAACATTTCACTGCCAAAGAGGCTACAAATTAATTTTATAAATTAAATTTCGTTGACTATCACTTTCAATAAATAATTATTTTACTATATAAAAAAAATGAAATCAATATACAATATAAATACATTTTTTATACACATGTTCTGAATTCTTAAAAATTTATAAATATTCAATAAGATTTCAAAAATAGTTACTTAAGCAAATATTGTTGCGGAACCGAGATCGCGGTCCCGAAATTACAGCGTCAGCTAAATGGTGACGCCGGAATACCAAGGTTCCGGCACTGAGGATAAGTTCAAAGCCTGGAATTGAATAGGTACTGATTTATAAGATTACATATCTCTTTTTATATCTTAGTGTACAACATGAGTAAGCATAATATATTTTATAAAATTAATATTAATAAATTGATTTTCATACAACGCAAATTCCTCGATACCTGTTGTTTTGGACCTTGATCCCTTCAATTTACATAGAGTGGCAAAATATTGTAATAGTCAATGCCCTGTATCGTACCCGACTGTATGAATCGACAAATTCGAGTTAAGATAGAGATTTTGATTATAATTTGACAATTAATACTTTAAGGACTTTTGGATATTTTTTACAAAAGAATTATGTTTGAGTTAGATGGTTTAATATGCGGTTTTTGAAAAATGGAAAGGTAGGGAAATAAATATCGCAGCTTTTCATTCAACAGTCGTTAAAAAATTACCTTGGCTGGTATCTTATTTATACAAAAAGAAATATAGTTTGTTTTCTTAGTTACTTGTAATGCCGGTAGGTATGGTAGGTATGATAGGAAGTTATAAAAAAATATTTTTGGAAGCTTTCTCATTTATCAAAAGTTGAAATTCAATTCGAATAATGAATTTAAAAAAATATTTACATTTGTCGGCAATGAAATAATAGTGGTATTATTATATCACAATTTGAGAGAGAAGTACGAGCAAAACCGGGTAGCAATACTAATATTATAATGAAAATTGTGATATTTTGGGTCGACAATATACAACAGTTGAGGAACAGGTATAAAATATACTAAGTTTATTTTTACTGAAACCAATTGTCATACGAATTTAATGGATTTATTTATCCTTCAGATAAAACAAACAATCGGAATATTTCTAAGTGAGTTTGCTGCACCTCCATTATTTTTCTTTACGCATTTTTACCTTTTTTGATTTAATTATAATTTTAAAATTAATTTTAATTAAAAAAATAATAAAGGAAAAATATTTATAAGCAATTAAATATACATATACTATACATACAAATCTTTAAACGAGTCAAATCATTCAGAAAAAATATCGGCGGGAGCGGGATGCGAACCGCGGACCTTTGGAACCCAACCATTTTGCCCAGGTAATTATACCGCTCGGCCACCGGCCAATTTCTTCCACCTGAGATGACTCGTCTCTGATCTTCTATATAAGTTATCATCGTATGATAGATGTCGCTATAGTATATATTCAAAGTATGTATATTTTTATTTTCTTATTATTCAATCAGAATGCATTTATTCACAAGCTTAATATTATTATTTCCGACGGTCTATTTATTTTAGTAAGTACCACTCGGGTCAATAAAGTCGTTGACACTGTTAAAAATTATTATTCTAGGTATCAATCAAGCTAAAGAAAAAAAAAACCACCATGGACTGGCAGTCGTCTACACCGAAGAATTACAAGCAATTTTTAATTTGAACACATCAATTTATTATATATAATATCTTTATACATTAAAATAACAAATACTCAGTCTTTTTTAAATTGAAATCAAAAATTAAATAATAACACTGTGCAAATTAAAGTATTTTTTTAGTTCGAAATTCCACAATTTATTAAAAAATTCCAAATTGCGAAAGTTTTACCAAAAAAACATGTTTAACTTACATTTTAATAATATGTAAACGTCGTATTCTCATAATTTGTGAAAAAAGCTCGCTTATGGAAAAAGTGATGGATTTTAAAGCTTTTTTGTGCTCGGCAGTGAAAAGGTTAACCGCAGTTCGGGAGAACGTTCAGCTAGCGATGCCATGTAGGGAGGGAAGATGAATCGCGGGCCAGCGAGGGTCAGCTCATGCAGGGGCTTATTTGTCACAGCGATCTCGGGGACACGACCGCGGGTGGCTTGGATACCCCTGCAACTTACAAAACCTACAATCATTCAACGCTATGATGGCATCTTTGTTACTCTTATCTTATAACTGCATACGCTTTTCTGTTTTCTGAATCGCAAAGTACAATAAAAGTGTACCATCACAATTTAGGTTAGGAGATTTTTTTGTGAAAAAGCGTTTAGTGGGCTATATGATGCTCAGTCACGATGACTGGAAGCTGCATACGCAATATGCATCAAAATTAAGAAGAATATACGAAAAAAAAAAATTTGAATATTAGGTAAATTTAGTTGTAACACTCGAAGTAATCTTTAAAATTTCAATCATTAGATTTTTTCAATCTTCAATATAAACATTTACGGAAAACAATTGTCATCAATTTTACAATTAAAAAATCTAATAATACACTTTCAATTTTATTAGCATAAATATTATTTGCAGGTTTTAATGAATTTGAAGAAATGACATGCTTTATTCCAAGATATTTATTCACCCGAAGGTCCACCTGGAAGAATTTATGGTTTCTGATAGTAATCCAGGGATTTGAAAATATGACACTGTATGAAATTATCATGAAAGTATCCAAGGGAGACTTTAGTATTGTTAATCAGATTTTTTAAAGATATTGGATGATTAGCCCGTTGCTCCCAAGGCCATGTTTTAAGGGTTGTAAGAAATAACTAATTACATAAGGTATGCAATAGACAAAAACCCATATATGTTTTGGTTCGATTCAAATGTTGCTTCGGTGATCTAGAACCACGCTTACAACGTTATATTTCCGTTGCTCACATTTGAAATAAATATCAATTTAAATATCTGACGTATCGTTTGCTATCATGTTGCTTATTGAAATACGTGGCCAACCCAGTTGAGATCCGTTTTGCGCTGCACAGCGGGAGAGATGAGCTTTTTGTTTGGGAAGCTCTCCAAAAAGTCGGATACTCTACCTACGAGTATATCCGCTACGGAGCTTTAGCATCGAGCGCGTAGTACGCTAAATAAAATTGTATTGTACGTCATATTTATAATTTGTCAAGAACAATGTCATTTTTCAAAACGTCACTCTGTGATAAGCATGTTAAAATGTAAATAACGCCACACAGTAATACATATATTTAAATTCTTCTTATCGCCCTGGTTGAAACAACGTTATTCAAAATTGCATACTAAAGTTTTTTGTTAAGGAAAAGTACACGAGTCTAGAAGAGTGAAAAATTACCTTTCAACAATGGAAACATTCACACTGCAAATTTATGATATTACTACAGATATTTTTACAATCTAGAGTCGCATGTTTGTTTTATTATTTAGGATATTTAGTGGTTTTATTTTTTAATTTACAAGTAACATAATTCTTGATTCTAATTGGCGTCATGCAAATATTTTGAAATATCAAGGTATATATTAATTTTGTAATCATCTTATCAAATATCAAAAAATATGCGGAATCTATTGAAGTTTTAAAGTTTCAACAACAAAAGAAGACAAAAAATGACAACCGATACAGTCTGATATGACGTACGTGTTCTGCTTTTTAGAACACTTCAATGGCGGTTGAAATATTGGTTCAAAAAAAATCACCACATACGATTAAAACCAAAAGCCTTAATACTAAATTGATTGAAATAAACTTAAGTAAATTCGTTTTGTTTTTAAATCATATACAGGAGAATACCGGTAGATGGTGATATTGATTCTTAAATCTCTTATCTGTGGATTCCATATCGCTTGTCATACTACATATGACTAATTAATTTAGTACTTGAAACCAAAACTTCCTGCTTTATTTAAAAACTTGGTGAGTCGCGCTCTACATAGAGTAGTTTCACGTTGCGATTGTGAAAAATAGCTTACTGATTATGTCAACGTTCAATTTTGCAACACGTCCTAAAAGTGCATGAACCTACTCTCAAACAAGGAAATACAGCTAGTCATGAAAACCTGCGGGAATACTTGACATAAAATCACGTACTTGGATTTGTTAAAATACAATTAAGTGAGAACCCCACGCCTGAAGCGCATTGTGACGCTGAATATCTGCCGCAGTTCAGGACCTCTCTCCCTGCATTTCAGGATAGTTGCTGCGTCCGCGCATACTGCTGTACCAGGTTATCGCATTCCCCATGAAAAATGCAACCGAACGAACTTTTTTCAGTCCCCCTGGCGCGTGGACGAAACATTCCACCGTGCTGTAAGCATGGTTTATAGTACTATGCGGAGCGCTCGGACTGCTGAAAAAGTTTTCAGGAATTATATCAGTGCATGCGCTGTGCAAGTAGATATTGGATTCGTGATAAAAGTAGTAGTAAACGTGATGAAAGCATAGGTGGGAGGTGTGATACAAGTTTAAATACCTGACTAAATTGTATACGAAAGATGCTTTCAAGCATTTTAACATCATAAAATAAAATTCAAAATATTTTTTTACCTTGCTATATTTATTTATGAATATTTCATTGAAACATATACTTAAAAATACAATATGATGATGAAAGTGCCAACAATTTTATATTACAATAGTGATATTATTTTTGTCTTCGTGACAATAAACTCAAAGCAATATTTGCCATCATCTATGGTCTGCTTGTTGCCCTATATAAGATCCTAGAAAGTGCGGCTTTTTTGCACATTTGATGTAATACAAGACATTTGATGTAATACAGTCTAAATGTCTTCACAATAACACAGTAGTGACGCTGCCTGTTGAAGCATGTCGCAGTTCTTCAGACTCTCTGTTTTCCTAATTTCAGTCCTTAGTCTGTTCAAATCGCCTGCTATTTTCCAGCAAGAGGTGTATCTATAAGACAATAAATTCTAGGTTGATAAATATCTTTGGTTAGTAATACATACATTCACAAATTACAACATTTTTATATTTTTAAGCTTTAAGTGTATGTTTGTGGTATGTGACTACGAAATTGAACAAATAAAATTCTTTTTTAGCGTTTTTTCGAGTCAACGTGATTTAACAAAAAAAAATGTCTAATGTTGGAAAAATTATTGTTATATTTGGATGTGAATTTTTATAATTTGATCTTATAATTTCATTTACAAACACTATCTAAAATGAAAAGAAAATACTTATTTATACCAACCGACTCAAAATATAAGCTGGTTAAACATATCAATCGTGCAAAGCATCCAAAAAATGAATCTCATTTTCCGATGCCAAAAACTGGGTAAATACAAGTTCCAAAGGTCACCTCCATCACACTTCAAAAGTATAAAAATAAAAATTCATGTTTTCCATTCGTGAGTACTTGCCGTGTGAGTACTTGCATTAGCGCGAAAAGGAGAGGACTGAAACTCTATACTTTTTCGTGTAAGCAAATACAAGAGAATACCATTAAACGGTGATAGAGAATGCTTATATTTAGATTGTATAACACTTGCGAATGTAAAAAGTGTTTATATATCTATATCATTAGATCGTAAAGAGAGATTCATCAGTTTTAGGCCCATGCTATATATTTTGCCAGATACTGCGTAGAATGTTATCGGTCTCACAAATAATATGTAGAAGAATAGTCAATAGCGTGGTATCGTGTGCCATACAAAAATTTGAGTGATTTCAAAAGTTTTTTCTGAAAATGGTCCTCGTTTGCAATTCAACACCATTTAAATTTATATTTTATGAAATGCATATATAAATATCAATAAGATTTTCACTCTGTTGTAATTTACATTGCGTTGATCAACTGTTAGTCACAGTTTTTTGCTTACAAATAATCTGATGAATAAATGACAATATCTGGCAACATCGATAGCTCGTGTGTTGCCCAGCATTAGGTCCTGAGATGTGCAACTTGTTGGGCACATGGAGCAGCATCGTAGGTGTGAGGCGGCTCGCAGGTCTCCACAGTCGCACAATAGTGTCTCTCCCTGCCGAAGCATTCCCCACCGCTCGAGGTTGTCCTTTGTTCTACCAACTCCGGTTCTTAATCTGTTTAGGGATTTCCAGGTCGGCCAGTCAAGGCTCTTGCCAGTTGGGAGGCCTTCCTTTGGAGTAATGAAATCCTCTGGTGCGATTTGTTGCCAGAGTTGGAGTCTCTCATTTTCAGGGCTGGATGTGAGAGTTTGTGTGGATTTCAGAAAGCTGCTTCGAGACTTCAATCTTGGTGTTGGGGGTATCTGATTATACAAGCATTGGGACGGTTGGTTGATTGCCTTACGCATTTCTTCGGCGCATATGACTTTGCGTCTTATGTTCGGTGGTGCGATACCAGCCAAGGGATATAGTTTAGAAATGGGTGTTGGTTTGAGGCAGCCTGTGACGACTCTGCATGCATCATTCAGGGCAGTATCCACTTGATTACAGTGGGCTGATCGACCCCACACTAGTGCTGCATATTCTCCGGCTGAGAAACAAAGTGCTAAAGCTGAGGTACGAAGAAGGGTTGGTTGGGCTCCCCAGTGAGTGTTGGTCAGTTTGCGGATGAGGTTGTTCCTTGTTGCAACTTTCTGTTTGGTGTTGCTGCAATGACACCTGAAGGTGAGGGTGCGATCTAGAGTGACTCTGAGGTATTTTGGTGGTCGCTATGTTCCAGTACTCTACCTTCCCACGTGACACGAAGATTTCTGTTAGCATTTGTACCTCCACGCGGTGCCCCCTGGAAACGGAATTTCGGACTTCCTCTTCCGGCCAATCTTTTCAACCCAGCGACAACAAATTTGTAAAATATACTGCAATATTTTATGTGGTCTTCTTGGAGATCATTATTTATTCATCAGCTATGCTCACCACAAGGGGAGGCAGAACTCGCATGACCCACGAGACGAGGACCAAGGTGGCTTACAAAGCTTTGTGGCGGCGGCTCGTGATGTCCATATGAACCAGTTGAGGGAGCGAAAATGGACAGATTAAATCAAAAACTTCTCATCACTATTGCATGAATCATTCCAACGTGATCTCTCCAGTACAACTTTCTCGATTAACAAGCCTTTTTTCCGGATTTCTCCTGTGTATCCGATTGTCAGTCCTGCAATGGGTCAGAGAATTTCATCTTAATAGTCCTCTCTAGGTTTTTTTCATTTTGCTGTGTCAACCTTGAACTCAATGCCATATGTCATAATCTGTTCACATGTTCATTTTTACATTACTATATTATTTATTTTTGTAAATTTTATTTATTAGTACATTAAACTTTATATTTTAATAATTTTGTTTTCTAAGTTTATATACTTTAAATATTATAATTGTATGTATGTTTTTGCTTATTATAATTATTTCAATGTGTATAAACGCAATGGATGTATAGGATGTATATGTAAATTAATTAATAAATATATATGAAAAACTTTCCGGATATTGAATCACCATTACCACTTGCATAAGAGTCAAATGTTTTATCCTATTGGCCACACATTCAGGCAAACTACATACTCGGCGTACTGAAGCGAGAGAGTATGGAAGGTTTCAGCTACCCACGTGTATTAACACTAGAATATTTTTGCATAGTTCTCTGGGAATTCCTCGGCGCTCTGTAAGGGCCGGGCGGGTAGGTTTTCAAATATTCAAAGGAACACGGGAAAAATTCCAAAACGACCGAGTTTGCACGTACGGGGCCAGGTCCGCCGGTCCGCTGCAATAAAGCCGAACCAAAAGACCCATAATTTACCGACATTATCCGGGAGCGCGTTTTTTATTCATGATTTGTGTTTTATTAATATAGTTGTATCGCCGTTGGTAACTGCATTTGTCATGTATGTGACCTTGATATGCTTAGAAGATGCATAGAACTCCATTGCAATGTCAGTTAAAATCGATGAAAAAATACCAATAATGACTGCAAACGAGAAGTAAACATAATTAATAGTATTTTTTTGAGTAGTTTTTATTTCACCAACGATAAAAGCATTATTACTTTAAGCAACATTTTTTTTATTAATTTATTAAGTAGCAAAATGTTTCAGTTAAAAAATACGTAAAAATATAAATAAGAAAACACAGTTTAAAATATATAAAAATCGTTTCATAGAAAAATAAAATTTTTGATTGTTAGTTTGTGGTGGAATTCTACTAAAATAAATTTAAAATTCAACTTACAGAAAGTATGCCTTCAATAAATTAGGAAAACTTCATCTCTACACCTGGATGTCCAGCTCGGAACATATATGACTACAGACGGCCAGGATGAAATTTCAGAGACTTAAAGAGATGACCACTATTTAATCGAAGGTGTTTGTTAACAGGATTATGTGATTAACTTATCATTTTTGAAGCCTAAACCATTAGATCATAAAGAAACTTAACTCAGAAGAGGAAAAGTTTAATAGAGTATACCAATTTGAAGTATATTCAGGTTTACAAAAACATTTGAATAAGTCGCTCATAGCTTGGGCCCTTTGGTTGGAATCATTATGTGTCATTATATATAATTCTCTTTTATTTACTCTTGTAAGCCGGATCAGGACATTTCCACCTTTTTGTGTAGATTAATTTTTGACTCGTTTAGCATGTTAGGCTCGAAGCGAGGTGCTACATGCCAGGACCGGAGTGAAACATTTCCACGTCTCACTTCTCCAAACAAACATGCTTTTAATAAACAGAAACATGATGATCCAGTGTTGATTGTGTTTATAGAGTCATAATAAACCAATATGAATTCGGAAATTTCAGTCGTTATTCTTTTATGTTTTTTAAGATAGGTATTTATATTTTTTATGTTTTACAAAAACATTCAAGCATTAGACATAAATTTTCATAAAAAAATGTTTCGTTAATGATTTTTGATATTTAATACCATATTTGCGTGACCAGAAATATATTGAAACATAAGTAAAAAATAACTATAAAATGGTATTTGATAATCAAAAAGTGTTTCTACGTGAGAGCTTTAACTTCTTAAATAATACTTTAAAATTCATTAAAATTATTCAAATATACAAATCCTGCTTCCAGTTTTGGATATGATATTTCATATAATTGCAAAAAATATTTTAATTATCGAATTGTATTTTTTTATTTCATAACGTAAAGACGAATTTATTGTTACTTTGTTTTCACATGCTTACAAATGCTGTACTCACAATTTTAAACCACTTTTGATATTCATATTGACGTGACGTTAGTAGTTATTTCAGAAAACTGATTGGTTCAGTTACCTTACAACTTACAAATAATTTAATTACCCCAACCAAACATAACAAAACCAAATTTTTATTATTATTTATTCGATTACTAGTATTATACTTCTACAATATATACCAAATTTGAATTTGCCCATATTTTAATTAAAATATTCAATAAATCTCAGGACGCTTTTATAAATTGACTTCGAGCCTGTCAAAAACGAGTATATATATATATATATATATCACATAATATCCAGATACGTCTCTGTCGCACACTACTTTACGGGTGAGAGATCTCTCGTTACCTTAGACTTCTATCTTATCATTTTTAATTAACGTGACGAGAATATAAGTGAGCCTTAATGCGACATGAAAGCAGAAAAGCGCGACTTGCGATCCACTTTAGGGAGAGTTTTTTTCTTGAAACTCGTAATAATATAACCTCACCATTTTCAGGAAAAGGCTTATAAAAAAATCTACATTAAAAAGTAATATTATCTTGGAGAATACAAAAAAATTAAGCCCCGTTCCATATTCTGATGCTCAAGCATTAGAGACTACTGCTTCACTAGATTTGTTCAAAAATATTATCTTTTTATATAGTACAGTTAATTAGTGATACTATTCTTGAAAACTAAATATTATTAAAATTAAATATTAAATTTATATATTTTGATATTTTTTATATGTCTTATAAGTGTATTATTAACAAATTTAAAGAATGGGCTTAATAATATAACTGATTAAAAAATAAATTGGTTTAATTTTAGATATATTTACAATATTGCTTGTAAAATTAACTTTTTTATCGTAAAAAGTTAATTTGAAACGTGTGTTTTATTACATAAAACGAAATTAATCTGTAATTTTATTTCTTTTATTCTTACACAGATAAAAAATAATCGTGTAGATGTATTAATATCACAATATTTATGTTTAATATATATATATTTTCTTTGGATATTTTTTTTAATTGAATCTTATGTCGAAAAAAATGACGTAAAACTCAATGTAAACTTAAGTGTCTATAAAAAAATAATTAGTGTAATGAATGCTAATGAATTGTTTTGTTAATGACGGCGTGTCATTAACCTTTCGCTTATTAAAAAAAAATGTTCCACAGAAAGCTCTGACTTTAATCCCATTTTCACATAAAAATAGGGTGATTAACCGTTAATCTTTATTATTTTAATATAAAAAGCTCAGTATTAAGAAAAGGTATTTTTAATCTAGATTAGTTCTGACTTAATCTTAATAATCTTACTAAATAGTTGTTTTAATTTAGTCAATTGTATGATAAGTTTTCTTTCTAACAAAAAATAATTCATATTTTATTACTTATACTATAATTAACTAATACATAATTATTTACGGAGATTAACTATTATTTTTTTGTTTCAGACAACTCTTTTTTTAGAAATTGTGTTTTACCAACACTTTTCTAAAATAAGAGAGTTCAGTACCCAGTACGAGTACGAGTATACCTCTCATTGACAATATATTACAAATGTGACATACTTCTGTTTTATCAATTGTACCAATTTCGGTATCTATATATTGTCTATTAATTTTTGACTTGTATGTCCCATATATGACGTTATAATCGCCGTCACCAGAGGTCACTTTAATAACTATCGCATCGTAGACGCCACTGTGTTACGTGCCCGATCTACTACCGACCAAGCTACAACTACGTACTAGTAACTTTTCATTATTTTAAGATCACTTTTAGAACTTGCCAATAAATAAAATCACTTGTTAATCAATTCAGCTCAAATCTATTGCAAATATTTTGATAATCATTCAACCTTCAAAACAATATAAATAATAATTTTACTTACTAACTTACTTGATATGAAATTCCCCGTGATATTAAAAAGTATTTTTGTTTAATTTCTTTCTATGTTCGGAATGTTCATGTCTATCTGATCCGTCCTACCACGCAGCATAATCCACACACCAATTGTTTCTCAGCAATCCACAGATTACAACACTCTTCCACATACTCCAGTATTCCGAAATAAACTTTGTAGATCTTATATAGTATTTTTTTACTAATAGTTATAAAATATACCAATTTTTGCTTTACAATATTTCAAGTTTATTTAACAAATTTTATTGATAATAAATATCATTGATGGAACCGTTAATTTTAAATTTATTTTGAATCAGCATTTAAATCAATTATTACTTCACTTATTTTGTACAATTTTGTTTTATTTATGAAATAAATAAATGATATTTTACTGAAGTGAAGTTATTACGGTCTCTATACAATTAATAAACTGTTATTTTAAAAAATAAGGTGCTTGGAAAAATATATTTTAAAGCATGAGCTTAAAGTTCGGAAAAATGACGGTTATACTCGTATGATTGAAAGACTATCAATTCTATGAATAATAAATAAAACCGTAAATACATAATACGTTTTTATTGTCTTAAAGAAATAATTCACATATCGAATACAAATAAAAGAGATGATCAGTTAATATGAGCCGTCTTGCTTATGTTCATTAAATTTTTAGTACTCTCACTTACGAATGAGAGAGAGAGAAAGAAAAAGAGAGAGAGAGACAATGGGAAGTGACTTCTTCTTTTCTTGCATTTTTGGAAATATCATCTGACAAAATATCAGGTTCGTGAATATTACAAACAGAAGCGGTGTGTGATTTTGAGAGGCTGTCATATAAGAATTCTTTCAGGAGAAAAATAATTGTTTGGCAAAAACCTGCTTTTCAATTTTCAATGTCACCTTGAGTTGCGAAATTGAATTTATCAATTCAGGAGTTTCAAATTCTTTGGAAATAACGTTTTTTATTTGATTTTAATGAACATTATTTTATGGATTTTACTTATTAATTTTTTTCATGTGGATTACGGTTAAGATTAGAGCCACAATAAAATTATCCGACTTTTTAATTTATTTATATTGAATACCAGCTATCTTAACACATTATTAAATAAGAATGGGACCAGAGTGTGTATATAAATATATTTAATCTCATAAGCAATTAAATATACATATACTATACATAAAAATCCTTAAACGAGTAAATTCATTCAGAAAAAAAATATCGGCGGGAGCGGGATGCGAACCGCGGACCTTTGGAACCAACCATTTTGCCCAGGTAATTATACCGCTCGGCCACCGGGCCAATTGAATGAATTGAGTCGTTTAAGGATTTTTATGTATAGTATATGTATATTTAATTGCTTATAATATTGTAATATAGTCAATGATCTATAAAAGTAGATTAGAATATTGAAATAATAAAATAATATTCTAATAAATAATTATAAATATCCATATATTTAATCTCGTTTACTCAATCAATAGTTGAGTATTTTTTACTTTGTTTTAATATTATACTTATTGAACATGACCTTACAAAGGAAAAATCTATTGATAATAAATAAGACACAGCAAGAAAAAATCTTATATTATTAACCATTATTAACCATCACCATTAATTTTTACAATTGAGAATATTTGATAAAAATTCATTTTTTATTTATTTTTTAATTTGAATTAAATTAAATTTTAATACAATTAAATATTTCTATTGAGTTCACATTTATTTTAGTGTGATTACATTTTTCGAATTCCAGAGTCCGAATCTTGATTTTGCTGACGATGGACTCGATGGAGTCCAAAACATGTTATCGCTTAAAAATAAAAATGTTAAATTTAAGTAATATTACTTAAATTGTTTATTTTTATCAAAATAATTCTAAAATATTATACAAAATATTTTATAAAAATTAACCACATTTAAGGATTACATTTTAGTTATCGGAAGATAACTAACTCCAAGGATGTAAGTCTTTCAAAGATATGTCGTGATGAAAGTGCAAAATTCATCAACGTTTTTTGACTAAAAATCATGTTCTTTTTACGTAAATAATAGATAGTTTAAACTAATAAGAATTATTAAATATCCTGCTTACAATAATGGATCTATTTATCTTTATTATTAAAATCATTAATATTTTTTAAGAAAATTGCTTATATTTTTCATACAACTCGTTCTCTATACTGATAACCACACATTCAGGGTTTGATCAACTCAAACGCCTCATTCCAGCGTATATTGTCTCTAGTTATTTTGATATAAAAGCTCAAGAAGTGTCAGGATGAAAGGAAGCGGCGACTGAAAGAGCTGAGAGCAATAGCCCTCTGAAGGCATTATTATATTATTCAGCTTGAAGCTCTCTCAGTTCTTTGTATAGAACCAAGTCACACGTCTCGAGCCTCCATACTGCGAGCGTAATATTGATGTGCAAATTGAGTTACGCGACGAAAGTTCACTTGATGAAAGCACGTCTAAGAAAGCGATTTTGGTGGAATTCCACGTATTTGTAAGTGTGGGTATTATATTAACGTGTTACCTTATATCTCTCGTATACGCACAAAGTTAGGAAGCTTCTAAAATAGCCTGCAAGAAGATAAAGTGTCCCTTTATACTTATTTTTTTCTTCTTGAAATATCCTCTTATTATTATTACACATTTTTATCCTTTTGTTTCTACTGTATCTTATTAAATTACGTCACTAAAATTTAATTGAAAACTGTTGAATTACCCAACATAATACTGTGTTTTGAAATTTTAAAAACACTCACATTCAGGAGAGCACAACCCTTTATCAGTGTATTTTTACCTAGAATGGGCTGATTTCTAAATATTTCTGTATATAGCTGTATGAAAACCCATGGTTGTAAGTATACTAAAACATATATATTATTATTCATATAAAACAATGATTTCAATTATTTGATATTCGAAATGGATCTCAATGAGCATTTTTCCAAATAAATAATGACATTAACTCGACAATTTCCAAGTATTATTTTTTCATGATACGTGTTCCAACATTTATCAATATAAAATGTTATATGATTCAGATAACAATTTACGATCACGTCATAGGCCATTATGATTGGCGGTGATAATCGTGTATGAAAAGTAATAAAGTATATTTTTCAGTACACGTTTCATACAGTATCAAATTATGCAATGTGTTTTTACCAAGGTAATAAGGATGGTATTAAAAATACGAATAAAACGCTAAAATATGGCCGGTTTATTCTCCGCTTGTGCGTGAGATGGTACTACAAGGTGCAGTTATGCACAACCATTATTACGTGATTATTTTAAATATGCTTTTATACTCCTAATTCTAATGCACGCATGCTATATATCTACCTCTATTAACAGCTAGATGCAAAATTTCATACAAAATTAAAAAAACTAAGTATATCTCTTTTAAAATCATGTATTTTCTAAGATAATATTTTTATATATAATATTTGAAAACAATATATGAAAACACATACAAAAGTTCACCTGTAGATGGTTTTGTTCATCTACAGACATTATGACATGACCAGATTTTGCAATGAATTGAGTCTCATATTTTATACGGGAAGAAACAGATGCCAAGAGGTCATTGTAAATCCTGCATACAGTGTAAAATAAGAAGTTCATCCATATTTGACAAACGAGTATGTCAACCGTGAATGATGCTTGGAATGGTTACACTGGTAATGTGGTGTTATTCTTTAATACCTTAACACCTGAGTCAAACGATCATTGACCTTGTTTATTGAATAAATGTAAATAAATGAAATAAACAATTTGAATTCGTCTAATCCTTATCGAGACTCATACGAGAGTTCTACATTAAACAGTGTAGTTACATTAGCTGGTGATAAATCCTAAATTCTTCCAGATAAACTCCATCTTTTAAATAGAATGATCATATTAAAAGCACGAGTTGATAGTATATTTATAATCAATTGGAATTTCAATTTACCAACTTGTGCCTCAAAATTAATCCGAAAAATAATTTTTCATATTTGTTTCAAGTGAATTTTTAGAATATATTCCGATTTCAAAACTCATTTATTGATCATTGAAGATCCATTACACTATTCAATAATTGATGAATATATAAAAATTCACAGCAAACATCATGTTATATAACATTTTTCTCATCAATAAATCGAAGAAGAACTATGGAGGCTAGAATTTGAATGACCAACCTTTGCAATGAATTTTCATTGTGTAGCGTTGTCATATTTGTTTGATGCTTTTATTTTAAAAAGTTGATAACTACTGGCGTGGCGCATGTCGGCATGTGGCGCGTGGCACGCCGTACGTCACGCCGGGAATGCACGCCGACCTCACGCACGCATGAGAATATCATAATATTTGTTTCTTATCATTTCCGTGCACGAGTAACACGCGAAAACGGCATCTCGATAATGTGAATGACTGGGAGAAACTTGACAAATGCCCGACCATAAAAATGATGTGGTTCTTTAAGCGCGTGGGTTTGTGACATTGTTTGATTGATTGTAAATGGAGGAATAATAAGTGCATACTAAATTTCCATAATGTCTTCATGTTTTTCGTCAGATCGACAATGAAATAAAAAAACCGTTGAATGCATGGTTAAACACATGCATTCACGCAACTTGATTCATTGGATTGTAAGAGCTCTAAGTATATGTAAAAAAATATCTACGTGTACCAAAAAAATATATTTAATGAACTATTCTTACAGTAACCTGAAACAAGCAATACTTTATGACTCTCATTTACACGTTGTTCAAAACGTTATTTGAACATAATTATTTTGTATATAACATCCAAAAGTCTTTAAAGTATTAATCGTCAAATTATAATCAAATTCTCTATCTTAGCTCGAAAATGTCGATTCATACAGTCGGGTACGATACAGGGCACTGACATCCCAATATTCTTCCACTCTATGTAAATTGAGGGATCAAGGTCCTAATGGCGAACTATGAAAATCAATTATCAAAATTAATTTTACAAAATACAGAATGATAACTGATGTTGTACACTAAGATATAAAAGGGGATATGTTATCAAATAAATCAGTGCCAATTCAACTTAGGGCTCTGGATTTATCCTCAGAGGCGGAACCTTGGTATTCCGGCGTCACCATTTAGCTGACGCTGTAATTTCGGGACTGCGATCTCGATTCCGGAACACACCTTTATAAATGTTTTTCTTTCATCGTTATTATCAAAGATCCTTCTGCAAAATTCCTTGTATCTATAAGCAAATCTTTTCATTACATAAAGCTTTCAATAATCGGAACACAGACATACTCAACATATAGTTCACTTTGTATTTTGTATATAAGTTATAAATACGGCTACTATTTTATATAATTCAAAACTAATTTATCCTGCACCTATTTACAACCTCAAAACTTGCACACTTTCTATAAGTATTAATCAGGCTTCTAAAATAAATTTGCTCCGTCATACAATCTGAAGGTTTTAGTGTAAGAAAAAAACATACACTTACAGTTTCTATGACACACATTAGTTTACATAACATTTCCTCATGTAGCATCAAACAATGTAACTTGAGCAAGATTAAGTCTTAAAGTTAAAATGTACCGAATCGGGTCCGAAACATGTACAGTTGCTATTATATATAAATATGAAATAAAACTAAATATTTTTTAATTGTTTTTCTTCAAATTAAAATCATTTTTAGTTAAAAATAAATAAATAAAAAAATCGCATTTTTAAGTCCATTAGATGATCACATCTCAAATTAAGTCTTCTCAAACTCCAGATTCAAGCCTAAAAATAATTATTCCTGACATGCACATCTAATAATGTTAGTTTTAATTATATATATAAAACTACATGGCGTTTGCATCCGCCATTTTGTTTGTTATGTCAGTTGCTCCACTTCATGTTGGTTCAACTGTCATTATTTTTTCTTTTTGCCACGATTGTCTTGGCGGCGCTGCATGTCACAGTGTTCCGGCAGTTGTCAGTTAACTTTCGTCCTGCCGGCGAAACGCCATACAGGTCGTATGAGGAAATCAAGTCTTTATTAAAAATAAATGCGAATTTTGGTTCAAAAACAAGTTCTTTGTGTTGTTAATCTACTCCTGCATCCTTCCTCCATGCGGCCACGTGACGAACCCGTGACTTGTCGTCTTTCACACTAAGATATAAAGATATAAGATGAAAGACGGGTGATGTCAATGCTTAAAAAAATATTATCTTATTATAATTCTTTATATTTAAAAAACAATATCCGTTACATAATTGGAACACATAATCACTACAAATAGCTAGTTAGCTCTGCCAGATACCACTTGCCATCCCTTTTCCCCAGGCATATCTGCTTGAAAAGTTCCACCGGAAACATATATTATTGTGATTTCCGACAACTTCAAATAGGCCCAATGCTTCCGAAACCTGGATTATCCGAGCCTTAGAGGCGGTTCAACTCAATGAAAACGATTTTTAAAAAAACATATGGGAATATAACACTTACATCGATTTGATATTGTGGCTTTTGGGCTAAGCCGTGTGTGGCGAATTACTAATATCCAATACTTCGACCGCCATTGCAGGGGTCTTCAGGGTTGATGACTTAGTGGTGAGTTGGGTCTGGAAATAGTTTAGCCGTCAGCCTAACGTACCTCCACGAGCGTCATGTTGGAGAATCTTGTGCGGTGGGTATGTTCCAAGGAGCATACCTCCATGAACATCATGTCGGACTGTGGTTGTCCATGCTTGTCTGTACAGGTTTTTGAGTATGTGCTAAAGGTGGAAAACATGCTGTTTTTAGAATCAAACCATCATCCCTGTTGATGTTGATTTCAATGGCTTCCCTTACTAGGCGTGCATGTTTTCCTTGCGTTTGAGCCATGATTTCGGGTTCGAATATTTGAATAATGAAAATTAGTAATTAATTCGCCACACAACGCCAATTTTAAAAAAAAAGTTATGATTTCCAACGACTTCAAATAGGCCCAACGCTCCCGAAACAATAAAAATGATTTTATAAAATGTATATGTATGTAGTACTTATGTCAATTGTTTACTATTTGATTAAAATGCAGAATCAGTCATGGGATAGCTACAGCTTTTAC
This sequence comes from Glossosoma conforme, assembly GCA_022606575.1. Classification (NCBI taxonomy): domain Eukaryota; kingdom Metazoa; phylum Arthropoda; class Insecta; order Trichoptera; family Glossosomatidae; genus Glossosoma; species Glossosoma conforme. The sequence goes on from JAGTXR010000001.1 coordinate 2,174,351, forward strand.
CGCAATTGCTGTGAGTCTAAAAAGGGTTATAAAAATGTCTGTGTTAAGTTAGGTTGTTAACATTTGAAATATATCTGACGTTGACAAATCGTCTCAGCCGATAAGGTTCGAGACAAAAAACTTTTATAAACACTCAAATGAAAATGTTCCAGTCGGAGTAAAGTTTCGGTAGTTTTTTACGACTTTTTTATTTTATTTTTTACTCGCCCCTCGTAGAAGTAAAAAAGTTTATTTCGGCGCGGTATAGATTAGTACAAATACAATATGTCGTCTTAAATGTGGCCCTTACGAAAACAATAAATGAAAGGCGAATTCAAAGCATCTCCATTTTCTTGTCACTAAAATAGCTTAAGAAAATTGGTATTCCCATACATCCAAAATGCCTCACTGTCAATACAAACCACTGTGACGACAGCACAAAAAATAGCTTCACTACCTTTCCTTAAGAGAACTTTTTTTGTACGAGATAATGGATTTTTTTTTCATAATAACATAGAGATTCCTACAAAATTCATAGTTTTTGTTAAATAAAGATTCAATATTATAATACAAACTGATTATTTGAATTACTTCTGATGTTGTTTTGAATGTTAAATTCGAAAAAAAATGTGTTTACTTTATACTCTTGATAATTGCTTTAAAACAACGATTTTCTTACCGCACTCTTCATTGTTCTCTCTCTTGTTTGTAATTCTTTTTAGCGCAGCATATCTCTTTGCCGGCGGGTGTAGCTCAATGGTCAATGCGTTTGCTTTGCAAGCCACAGGTCGTGGGTTTGATCCCCGATGGAGATTAAATGGTGGTCTGAAATTGTTCCCTCACCCGTAAAATGCCAGTCATAGCATATTTATCAAAATTGTTGCTAGACGAAAGTCGTCCCGTAAAGACTACCCATTTATAGTAAATTATTGCAATAATAAAAGATGATGCGTGAATCTCGGGCTGTTGTCTAAGACGTTGGCGAATAAACACTCCACATGGAGCGCTTAGCCAAATGCAGCATGGTAAGCGTCATAGAATTCCTCAGATAAGACTTCAGAATTACTAGCACCATATGTCGGTATTCTTCTGAATGTGTTTAGATAATAAAAAAATATGCAGTTCATACTTTTGCAAATCCTTTCACTTAGTTATAATTTTAAATTATTTTTAATTAAAAAATTAAAATATTTACTTTTGATTCACACTTGATTTAAATGATCACATATTTCGGCCTCCCTAGAGACCATCTTCAATAAGGATTCTCTCATTTAGAGCACACTCTGGACCTTGTCTCTTCAAAATCATATTTTTTTTGTCTTGAAACCATCGTGACACATGATTTAGCGAATTAAAATTAAAATATTGTATTTTCGTGATATTCTTAATTGCTTGATTGATTATCCGTAATATGAAATAATACTTTTTGGTTGAAATTTGAATGCTGACAAAGAACTATAAATGTATCAAAAAGAAACGTCAGATATAAAAAAAACCTATTGCTCATGACTAATAATATTACAAAAAAAAAGAAAACGACACATATATACGCTTGTAAAGCAATCAAAACCATCCTGAAAAATTGAGTATTTTCAGCTTATATGATCTCCGATACAAAATCCAATTTAATTGTTGAACGTCTCCGTAAACTAATTTCCGCCTTAGTATCTATTGCAGTCGATGTCACAAAGAAGGAAGTGGGTACCCCTTTGCTTTGCGGTTGAATAATCTAGCAGTTCAAAGAAAAATCACGTAGTGTACTTGCCCCGGGTATATGGACACGTTTCACGTAAAAGCTCAACTAAATTGCATTTTCAAAAGCTTTCTGCAGCAGGTATGAGCAGGAGCTTTCCCGGGGTGGGCGACCCAGCAACCCAGCGACCAAAGCCTCAATGCAAGCCTCCCTTGCTGAACCAGCCAGTATTCTACGTCGTTTCCCTAGACGTAACCATTCAGTATGGCAAGACTCCCATTTGTAGAAAGTTCTAGAATTGGTATTGCGCGGTCCCGAAGTGCGCTTTGCTGTGATCAAAGAAAACCAACATTCAAAAATTGAAATTAAACCACTTGCACACAAGAAAAAATTGAGACTACTTTCTATTTGAATAACTTAATCTGATTTGTGATTGCAAGCTTTTCGGATTACTGAAAGCAATTATATGAGATCAAAGGGACACGTAACGTATCTGTATTTTCGATATAAATAAAAAGCTCTTTACTATCTATTATCAACTAAAATTATTTATTATTTCAAAAATCTTTTTACACAATCGTGTTAGAAAAATAAGATACATTTTTCTACGTGTCAGTGACATCAAATTATTTTTGCCCCGTATCTGGCAACATCGATAGGCCGTGTGTTGCCCAGCATTAGGTCATGAGATGTGCAGCTTGTTGGGCACATGGAGTAGGATCTTAGGTGTGAGGCGGTCTGCAGGTCTTGACAGTCACACAATAGTGATTCTCCCTGCTGAAGCGTTCCCCGCCGCTCGAGGTTGTCATTTGTTCTACCAACTCTGGTTCTCAATCTGTTCACGGATTTCTATATCCGTTAGTCAAGGTTCTTGCCAGTTGGGAGGCCTTCTTTTGATAACATAATGCAATAATACTATTATTGATATTACCTCTATTTTTTACATATTTAAGCTAATTTTAATTAATAAATGAAAAACATATAGTTTTATTTCACATTTATTTTTATGTGATTATACATGTTTCGGACCACACTCGGTCTATCTTAAGCAATGACTTAAATATTTTTTCTCTTTTAGAAATTGTATAATTGAAAGATGCTCGGTAATCCGTTTTTTTCTGTTTTTTATTACTGTAATATATTTTTAGACTATCAATGAATTATTAAAGGTCAATTTATTTTAAAGCATCAGTCTTAATCTATATCCTTTATCATTTTTTTTATATTTCCAATTAAAAAGGTTTTTTTTTCTAAATAAAAACATTTTCTTGGAACACACATTTCTTCAATGTAAAATAATTAATTCATCCCGTTTTTTACAACAGCGGATCAAAACATTTTACGAGAATTATTATCAATAATCCCGCACGAAAATACACTCCCAGCAATATGATGATATTTTGTGTTGTGTATACTCTAACCAAGCCACTTAAGCACATTGACCCAATTCCTCGAACCTCTGGGGGTTGCGACGTATTGTATCTGGGGTAATATTGTAATACTTTGGTGAATCAGCGTTTTCTTTCTCATAATAAATTCATATTATTTTGTATACAGAGGCATTACGAACGAAATTTTTCGCTTAGAAAAAATGTAAAAACATACAAGCGCCAGAAACTTGTGTACAATACTTTTTTATATGACACGTGCAGGATTATTATTGTTTTATACGATTATATGTATGTATTATATGATCGTATTATATGTACGTTTTATCATTTTACTGGAAAATAGTCGCAAATAATATATACAAGTACGTTACACTATTACTTTTTATTAGTAAACATTAAAACATTCTTCGGAATGAAACGATTTTACAGTTTTGTAGACTATTCAATAACATTTTTACTAATGTACTCGTGAGACCAAAAACTATTGGAAAATACTATCATGCTCATTTATCTAATCGGAATTTTACTCTTTATTTTTTGTTTTGTACAATAACGTTAACCAGTTACAAATAAATTAAGTTACATCACTGTGTTTTTAACCACTTCCCCAGCGTTCACACGAATGTGTAAAAAAAAGTGCTCAAATTTCGGCGCTCACGCCAATAAGTGCGATACCCGAAGCGCGCCCATATGAGCATTTTAAAATCGCGTTTGATTTTTGGCGTTTACGCAAATGCGTATTTCATATGACTTTAAAAAAAACAGGTTTCCAAACTGGTTTTCTATTTATATTCCAAGACGTTTGTTATTCTTTTATCCTCGTATTTCTTAAAAAGTATTTTGTGTTATTAGATTATGGTATATTGAAAACATATTGTATCATGATAAACAGATTATCGTATTTCTTTTCGCATTTTACAGTAATTTAAAGAATATTAAAGGAACAAAACATTTCAAAAATAGACTTCGAATGGTTAAAAAAAAGGTTTTTTTTATTAAAAATAATATTTATATCCTTCAAAGTAAATGAAAATAAAAATAGGTTTTTTCAAACATTTTTGCTTCAATATTTTTCCGAAGAAGTGGTTAAGCTTTATACATTAATTATTATACAAATATAATTCCTATTTATATTATTTAAAAAAAAAACATTCTCTTATTTACTATTTTTAATTATTAACAATTGCGTTCTCTCCCTAATTAACACAAGAATGTTATTTTTTTATAAGCGGTTGGATTATACATTTGTTGCTTTAACTTTTATATTTAAAATGTAAAAATATGATTGCTTATACTTACTTACTTTTTTAACGTATACTTTCTGCTGGAAAGTTTACTTTTTTACGTACTTATAATTATTACATACTTGGAAAGTATGTTTGTGAGTTTTATCCCCGACTAAGACTAAAAAATATATTTTTAAGCTCTTTTAATACTTGTATTTAATTAATCTCTCAAACGTAGAATCCCAGTCCATATATTACCAAAATTTGTAGTATAGTGAGCCCTAATAAAAATGTATAATGTGTAAATGTTGGATTGTAGTCTAATGACGTAGCCGAATTAAACACTAGAGATGCAGCGCTATTCTAAAAATGACGCATCATATAATTCAAAGATGAAATTTTACTAACATCATTGGTCGGTACTATCTTGTATGAGCTTGAAGAAAATATATATATGTAAAAAAATGCTGGCCCTTTAAATGAAGGCTTAGATTTATATTAATTGATAGTAAACATAAATGTTTATTTAGTTTATCTGGTGATGCTTTGGTGTAGTCAAATTCCACAGAAGCCCGTATTTCTAGCTACAAAGTGAGACCGATGTCACCGCCGGCACATCGATCAGTCGGCTCTGCTGGGCCGCGGTGGGACCGGGTCGTTCATCAGGCGCCTGACGCGTCCCTCTCCTGGCGATAGGCCGTCCCGCACCGCGCCGATCGGCTTATACTTGTCGGCGATTTGTTTCTAATAGGCTTTGATGGAAACTATTGACGAACGCTTTGTCCGAAATGCAACGACAATGCGTGATTTTTGTTTTATTCTTTTAAATACTATCGGTGTTGTGATATTTTTTTGTTTATACGCTAAGGGTTGTAGACGACAGATAAAAGTGCCCAATTGTCAAGCGAGCAATTTCACTTTCTAATAAATCTAGAAATAAGTGTTGTGTACAAAATAAATTAATAAGGATACATGTAAATAGTAAATTATCTTATCACGACCATATTGATAGTATTGTAAACAAGTCCTTTAAACTTCTAGGTTTTATCAATAGAATCACTAAGGATTTTAAAAACCTGAGATCCATCAAGGTCCGCAGCTGGAATATGCTAGCGTTATATAGTCTCCCTACTATTGAACTCATATCGACCGGATTGAATCAGTCCAACATCGCTTCTTGTCAAGAGTTGCACGACTGATCGGCCTTCAGAGAGGTAGCTACTCCTATAAAGATATAGAGAGGCGACTTAATGTATCTACATTGGAGAGACGTAGAACAGTGACTGACTTGCTGTTTATTTTTAAAATTATGAACTCCATAATCGATTACTAGACATTATTGCAGGAAATTACGTTCAATGTTCCCTCCCGGTTCACTAGAGACAGTAAATAACCTGCTACATGTAAGGACATCCAAAACCAACTACGGTTTCTATTCTCCTATGTTAAGAATGTGTAGACTGGTTAACTCCTCTAGTGACTTGGACTTTTTCGGGGTGAATCTTCCGGCATTTCGCAGATCCCTCTACTAATGTGCTAGATCTGTTTATTTACTCATGTTCATGTTTTGTCTAAATGTATTGTCTTAGCTATAATATTTGTTCTGTTTTACCATTTTATTTATTGTATTTTCTACTTTAAAACCGTATGTATTGGCCTAGGCCGTTGATAAAATAAAATAAAATGTAGCATATTTTTACACTCAAAGCACCACCTACATGGTTTACAACAACTTCTTTGGACATATTTGGACGAAGTCAATCAAATCATTATAATTAAGGAGATCTTATGATTATCCAACCATATCCGATACCTGGACGATATACTTTTAAAAACAATCCAACCAACGACACGCGGTATACATAAGTGGTCCCCATATGTTTTGTGTCTTATATCAAACGAGAAACTGTTACAATATGCTGTGTTCTCTTACAATCATCAGCCTGTGTCCGTCCAGTGTTCGAAGGCCTCCCACAAGAGTCTCCATCCTTCTCGATCTTCCACTTTCAGCGTCCAGACTAATCCTATTATTCTTCTGATGTCATCAGTTCATCTTGCAAAGGGTCGGCCAACGCTCCGTTTACCAATTTATGGATGCCACTCCGACGACACTTTTCATCCCAATTGACCGTCGTCTCTTCGATAGATATGTGCCTTTTTTAAGAGTCTCTAACAAAAAAAATATGTTATATAACAACAATATAATAAGAAAAAAAGCTTGATGATAAAATAATAAAATATATATTAAATTGGGGTCACGATTGTAGAGCACGCTAAAGGAATGACGTAATATTTAAACATTCCAATATATATCCGACATACAGTTACAAATTTTCAATATTTTACGTAAATATATAGACTCGTACATGAAGATGTATTATTTATTTTATTATATCTGGACTATTCCATCGTTCAACCAGCTCGCTTAGGCCGCAGCGAGACTGAGCACTTCGTTAGGCGTCAGTTGCGTTGTTCGCCTGATGCTACGCCGCCCCTCGCCGCTTGGCTTAGATTTATCAGCAATTTGTCAAGCGGCCTGGTGATAGTCTTTGACCGATACTACTGACAGACGCCTTGTCCGATATGCAATTACACAATTTAAACTTTTACATAACGATAAGAATAAAACAATATATTTTTGTTAGATTTTTTAGAACATATTTCGATACTTTAATACTTTAAATATATTTTTTTTGTTATATTGATACAAACATACAAATTGACAGCAAATGTCATCATAATTACATTTGTCTTATCAATAGTGGAAAAAAACGCTATGTAATGAATGGAATAATGGTTTCCAAAAAGTTCACGATTTGAATCCCAGCGTCCACTAATAATTAATCTTGCATAAAAGAAGTTATTTTTGTTTGTTTGTGAAGAATAATCTCTTTAATTATTATTAAAAATAGTTTAACAAAACAAGAATCAGGAAAAAATATATTTCAGCATTTACAAGTAAGATTGTATATATTGTCAACTTGGATACATAATACATTCATAAGGTTCTTGACGAGGGTCGAAAAAAAGGCAGCTGTAGTATATTAATCAACATTTTTAAAAAGATCGGATGATTATCTATGGAGAGATCCATGCTCGGAGTGTCGGTAAAAGATAGAATCCGAAACGAGGAAATACGCAGAAGAACTCAAGTAGTGAATGCTACCCAACGAATAGGCACACTCAAGTGGCAATGGGCAGGACATATCTGTCGAAGAGACGACGGTCGATGGGGAAGAAAAGTACTGGAATGGCGCCGAGGAACTGGCAAACGAAGCATTGGCCGACCCCCTACAAGATGGACTGACGATATAAGAAGAATAGCGGGAGTGACCTGGATGCGGAAGGCGGAGGATCGAAGAGGATGGAGACTCATGCGGGAGGCCTACGTTCAACAGTGGACGGACACAGGCTGATGATGATGATGATTATCTCTATGATTCTAATGTCCGGACTTTTTAATTTTATGAAACTTTTTAACTCATACAACAACACACAAGTGTTTTTAACTTCAGTGCAAGTAGTTTTTACATGAATTCAAATAAGATGAAATATCATTTTGCTTTCCTGAAATAATAATCAAGGGTTTTTTCATTTTTCAGGGAAGCTTTCGGTTTAATTTTAATTTTAAAAACGCTGCATTTTGACCACAATTAATAAAGTGAAGTCTGAGGTGGTATATAATCAACCCTCTGCCAACCACACGGCGCTACGTCGCACAACATACTCGTATTTGGAATTCAAATTAAAATTTTAATTAAAGATACGGTGCATCCAAACTCCCAGGGCAGCGTTTGAAAACCTTAAGAAATGTTTACAGAGCATCATATTTTGTCACACTTATTCAATGCTTTTTATTTTATTTCTCGACGATTCAAATATCCATTCATCTCAGTTTTTCATAATTCGTCATATTTTTTTTATTTTCATAGTTCAAAATAGTTATTTAAAATACTACAAATATAATTTTACCTTTCTTAGCAAATACATGTTAAACATCCTCTTTGTCAAAGTAAAAATGACCCATGGAACTTGAAGGAGAGAATAATAAAAATAAATGTTTTAAAAAAGTAATCAAACTAACGACAAAATAACGAAATAATTACAATGGAATACAGAGTCTATTATTCAATTAATTACATAAAGAAGGCAAAGTAACAGGCAATATAATACTGAAAAAAGACAGACATTTCAAAATGGATGAGAACAGACAAAAAAGTAGAAAAAAAGTAAAACAAGTAAAAAACAGTACAATATAGAAAAACGACGGATATTGAACATACGAGTTTAACAAAATACAAAAAACGATAAACACGGAAAAGTAAGTATAACATGGTAGTAGTCAGGTACAATATTACATATAACATAAAATAATCGATGCACTATATATTATTCAAGCTTATTTTATCACAATATTAAGTTCTTGGTTGTGAACCACTGCTGTACCATTCTTTTGGTAAAAGACGAAATTTACTACACCGAGCCACAGAAGAGAAAAGAGATAAAAATAGATAAAGAAATTGGAAGCATCCGCGTTTATTATTGTATTCCTTCTTTCACTTTGAGATTCTGCTCGAATAACGAAACGCTTCGGTATTTTCAGTTTTTTCTTGATGAAATAATTTGCATTCCGCGAAACGAGAGAGATTCAGTTTTTCATTTCGATACAAACCTTCTTTTACTCCTTTCAGCTTAAATAAATAACCGAAGAGCTCCTTTAGATGAACGCTTCAGTTGAATAGCGCATCGGGAGACTGAATCGAGTAATTTTGCAAAGCAACAGATATTGATTATATAACCTAATAGCATACTGAATATTAAAATCAGGAGTAGCTTTTTAAAGATTCATTTACATTTCTAGTAATTAATTAAAAATCAATAAAATAAAATGATATCCTCGTATACACAAGGCCAGTGTTTGTTTAATAATGCTAAGCAATTTACACATTTTAAGCATGATTCTCGTAAGATCACAGAAGATAAGAATCCTTGGATATGGACCAAAACAAGGATGGGTTACCTCCTGCTGTTTATTGCGTATCGTTGGATGTATTTTGCTTCTTCTTGAAATTAAATTGTCAAGACCGCAAAATTATCGGGCTTAACATTTGATCTCTTTAAAATTTTGAATAACCGTGTTATTTTATTAGTGAAGTTGTTTGTTTCGTAAACTCTTTACCTCCTAAATAAAAATAATTTCTTAAGATTTTGATTCACGGATGGCTTTTAGGTGTAGCCGTGTGTGGCGAATTAAACACAAAGTCTTCGCCTCATATCTTGGAGGTTGTCGGAAACCATATATGCTTCCAGATGGACCTTTGAGTGCAACGATATCTTAGAACAAGCAAGGCATAGAAACATTAGCAATTGATAAAACATGAAATTGAGTTTTTCAGAATAAATCTTTCAGATATGGAATTTAATATAATAATAATTTATAATATATATAATAATTTACAAAAAAGTAATATGGTTTGGTAATTACGCGTGTTTTTCATTGTTATTTAATAATTTATAGACGTATGATGAAGTGAGTACAATAAATAAAAATTAATTTCCATAAAAAAATATATATACAGGAGCGGCAAAAAACTGTCGGTTTTAAATCAAAACAACGACGAAAATCGTCGGCTTTTTTGCCGCTCCCTGTATTAAACAAACGTAAAAATATAATATTCTAACGGTTTGTACTTTAATTAAAAAATATTGCAAAACAAGTAATTAATAAATAGGTTCAGACGCTGAGATCTCCACAACTAATAAAGCTTAACAAAAAAGTATTTTCGTTTTTTCAATCGGCTTAAAAATGTTGAGTGCATATTTAAAAAATATAAATTATTTATAAATAAATAATTAGTGATTTCAGAGACTGTGGGTAAAAAATACATGAACATAAAATAGAATTGAATATAATTTATTTGTTACACAAGCATTAAATGTTTGGCAGTACAATTGCAATACTTTCAGAAAGATGATTTATCAAAACCACACATGTTCGCACTTGTTCAATTCAAGTTCCACATTTTGCACGTTATTTAACATTGAAAAGCTCGAGCTCATTTTTCATGTCTTGTTGTTTCCTCGGAAGCCTTCGCCGGCTCCTGTAAAGAGAGCCCTCCAGCCCGCGAGCATCACAGAAGAAAAATAAATATTATTTTTTCTAAGGAAAGCCGAGAGGTCTGTTTATTCGGTGGAACCTAATAGATATGGTGTTTGCTGGCGCGTGGCGATGCGTTCCAGAGACGTGTTATGCGGGAACGATGGAAATATCCAAGAAAGCGGTTTTATCTAGAAATTCCCGTTCCTTTACAAACCATGATAAATTATTATATGTTTCTCTATCTTAGTTGGATAAAATACGCTTTGCAAAAAATGTGAAAACAAATATTAAACTAATGTAATTACTGTAAATTATATTCAGATTACTTTCACATCACAATAATCAACGACATAACGAACTGTTTAATAATATTTAAATCTAATTGATACTTTTTACTTTCATTTTGTGTGCTTCATAAAGTAAACTTTTTATTTACTGACTTGAAAACGCACAATTTTGCTTCAAATGATGGCTTCATCCGTTTTTCACTTGTATAAATAAAATTCTTATAAATTTTTTAAAAATATGAATCTTTTATTGAGATCTAAACTGCGGTCTTCAGGTCTGTAAATAAACAGTTCTTATCAAAACAAGGTAAAGAATTTAAGAGTATGTATTTAATGTTAGTTTTCTGGATCATGGTTACGGTATCCCGTGTGCTCTATCTAAAAGGCAGTAACCGCAAGAGATCATAAACCAAAGCCTGGGGACCATAATATTGCTTTGAAAAATTGCAGATATGGTAGATTGATTGTAACGTTTTTATGCTCCATGTTGAAGTAAAATATGACTCGACGAATAATTACTTTTATTTAGGGAATTTCGTCTTCAAGAGAGTAATACCAAATTGAATTAAGCATGTCAATTTATATGTACATTAAATAAAGGAATCTTGTTTTCGAAAAAAGACTGGTTTCAGTTTGTAAATAATAATATAGACATGTATAAGGATTTCAAGGGGTGATTAAGTTAAATTGATAAGTAATTTATTTTGCTTCATATAGTTATAATTCTCTAGTGGATGTTCAAAATGGTAACATATACTAGTATTTTAAAAAGATATATATAACATCTCGGATATTGTATAAATATGATTAAGTTTGAAGTATACGAGAGTTATTTTATAATACACATGTTGATAAAAAACAAATAAATACACATATTAAAAATAAATGAAAATAATGTTGATTCTTAAGTGCCGCAGGTGAAATTTCATGGGATTTATTCGTCTCATAAAAACATCCGCATTCCTCGAAACAACCCGAGTATTTATCAAACAAAAATATATTTAAAACGTGATCCCTTTCATGACAAAGCGAATGAAATTGATCTGAAATTGAAGCTCAAGCCGGTACTGAACTGTAATAACATTAACCAACCGGAACACTTTCGTATTTGAATACCGAGAAAAAAAGTACCGATTTCTCTTATTTATTTATAGTTTTTTTTAGAACTTTTCACTGCAAATACGTTATTTACCCGGAATTAATACGTTCGAAAAACAGCAAAATTAATCGTCGTATTTGAGGTTATTTACAATTAATTAATCACGTACCAAATGGTCAACGGCATTAGGATGTGGAAATAAAGGGGAAAATACCACATTAAAGGTCTTAAAGACACCCTATGTATCAGCAAAAAAAATGATTGCATCTCAAGTAAAATTTCGAGGAATGGAGATCGAGATGCAAGACTCTGTTGCTGCAAACCAATCCACCAGATTGATACTGCGAAGAAGACCAATAAATACGGATCAATCAGATTGTTTTTCTCTTCCGATGCCAATTTAATGAAAATTCAGAAATTGCGAACCTTGCCTTTCAAAATTTTCCAATTCAACCGTATAATTAATTTTATTAACAAGCGCCTTTTTTGAAGATTGGGGGCATGATAGTTTGATTCCGTGAAGTATCACAAGGTGACGAGTTGGTCGCAAGAGCATTCTTTTTTTTACAGTCAATTAAGAGACGAAGGTGATCAGACTTAAACATATTTACAGCAACTAAGCATAGTTTGTTCTGGAAAGTGCTCTGGCTGTAAAGATGACATGAGATTTCGTAACAAGAATGAATCTTGAAGCTGACAGAAATGCTAGTTGGAATTTTTTGATGATCATAAATTTTGAAAAATAAAAAATGACTCGATTTCTTAGCTTTAAAATACCCCGGTTGATGTAAATTTGACCCCTTACCCTTAAAATGCCAGTCATAGCCTATTTATTTAAATTGGTGGTAGACTAAATCATCCCGTGAAGACCACCTATTTATATTGTAGTAAATTCCTGTAATATTAAGAATGATGCGTGAATCTCGGGCTGTATTCTATTTCGTTAGCGTATCAACACTCCACTTTCAGCGCTTAGCCATATGCACCATGGTAAGCGTCATAGAATTCCGCAGATGAGACTTCAGAATTACTTTCACCCTCTGTCGGTACTCTCCATGCATGTTTTAACATAAAAAAATATATACTCGCCTTTTTTTACAAAAATAAGTTAGTAAGCAGGCATCAAGTGGTTCAAAATATTATACAAAGCAAATGAGTCTTATGACATTAAACTAAAAAAAACTGGATCAGTTTAGATAGCGGGTTTTCTTTGCAAGTTTTCATTGGCACTTGTGCCCTTTTATATTTTTTGGTCTTTATTTTTGTACGAACAAGCTGCGCAGCCTACACCTCGGATGAAAGGGAAACCCACACTTGCGTGCATTGGGATAACGAGCATGGGAAATGTACCGGTTATGAGAGGTCAGCTGAATGGTGAATGGTCAATATTGAAATTTTTATTATCTTATTCAAAATTTCAGCATTTAATTTGTGATCCTTGTGAACCTTTTTACCATATATCACATTGACTAATCGCTGAAGAAATAAAGACCGCAGTTTCACACTCACTTAAAATTTCATCCAACTTACGCTTGAATTATGAAATAATCATGATTTTCCTTCAAACATTTAATTAATCCATAAAATAAGTTTTGAACGTAGATGTCTACATTGAATACTGAGGATACGAAACTTTTAATTTTTACAGAATGACTGCGCACAAGATAGCTTTCTTATGCTAATATCGGTCAAGAAGCAAAGGTGGATCTGCTTGGAACTTATACTTTGGATGCCACAAGAGAGCATAAGTTACTGTGTCATTCAAGTCCCCAGGCCAGAATTGTACTGACTTTCCGTCAGGAACTGTAAATTTAAAATACTTGGTGGAGCTCCGGTAGGCAAATCTGGAATGCGAATGGTTAATGCAAAGACCACGGTGACTTACAGAGCTTTATAGAGCCGCTTCATGATGATAGTTAATGCAGCAGACATGCTATAATGATAATAATGATTATATACAGCCTATTTTAGCTCTTAGTGAGATGCGCAACCAATATACAGAGTCGTATAGAAAGTTGTCAATAATACAGGTGCTATGTAGTCGATACATTATTTTGATTAAATACAGCTACTCATCCTTAGTATTGCACATGGAGTAATAAATACATTCTGGCGTTCTTAATACGGGAGGCTACCTACAGACCATCGTTCTTGGTGATCTGTGCACTTTACATCGAAATTTTTTTTTTTATCTAATCGCATGCAGGAAGGCACAAACGGTCAAGGCCAGTGCACTCTATGACGCTCAGCCAGGGAAGCTGGACGCTGCATTCGGGAAACGTGTGTTGTGTTCGTGTTTGTGTGTGGGTTGGGGAGATTTCAAGTGTATGATTATCTATTTTTTGAGATCCAGATTGTAGGAAGGAGGAAATACAGACGCTAGAAGAGCATTCCAAAGCTTACCAGTGGCATTAAGGAAGGAACTTTTGAAACTGCCAGTTCTTGGTCGACACACATTAACCGTGTATGGATGTTCGGCAAGTGTAAGACGAGTTTGTCGGATGTGGATGGGTGCAGGAGGAATTATTTCTTTAAGTTCCGAAGAACAGCGACCGTGGTAATAACGGTAGAAAAGAGTAAGTGAACCAATCTTACGCCTGTGTTCCATTGATTGCAGGTAAAACGTAAGAGTGCCATTGTTTATCAAACGAATTCCTCTTCTTTGAACTGAGTCAATTAAGTTTAGAAATTATTTTGGGGCTCTAATCCAAAGGTGATTGCCGTATTCAAGGATATGTCGGATTTGTCCTTTTTATAGAAGAATAAGCTCATAATCGTTGAAATACCGGCGTGATCTATATAATACGCCTAGTTTCCTGGAAGCGAAACCGGCTTTATACTTAATTAACTCGTAATATTTGATAATATTTGAGATTTATACTTAAAGGATGTTGATGCAGCTTGCTTGGAAGAGATCAACCGTCAAAAGATACAGGATCCATACCAGTCTTCTTGATGGAGAAAGTGCATGATTGGGTTTTGGAAATGTTGAAACTGACGAGGTTGAGGTCATCCCATCTTGAAACCCTTTCAAGAGACATGTTCATCTTCTCCATCAGAGATTCCCTAGCAGCAGAAAAACTTCACATCGATAATAGTATTTCCAATCACTGTGTGGTCAGAAACTGGAGATACTACCCTAGCAGATTTCTTACAGCAGCAGTCCAGTCAGCTCGATCGTCAATAATTGAATCGATGAATGCCCGACAAGTTTTCAATATGCCCTTTATACCAGCGTATTGTAAATATGAATCGGCATAAGCCCAGCTTCAATAGATGCTCAATTACTACATTTTCAATGCGAATGATTTTGTGCTTGATACGAGTAAAACTATTTTGAATACGTAATATACTCCATTGCTCTTGTTAATAAGAAATATTTATTTTTATTCCAAATAAAAAAAAATATCTTTCTGAATCTCAAAAGGTAATTAAATGATAATTAGAGGACCTATATATCTCTATATATCTCTATATATAAACAATAAAGTAAATAAAAATTGCAATATTTATACCATTGTCTATTTTTTTATATTTACAAGTACTTCTTACTAGGAGCATATATAGTCCTTAAATATTCCTGCTTTACAATTCTGTTCACTGCTATAATCATTCCCACTTCTTCACTTATCTATGCCATTGAACCTTCGTGGAGTACATAATATGCTGGTGTTGACTGATACGAAATGTTGGTCGTTTGATTTTGTAACAATAATGTCGTGTTATTTGTGTAAGTATTGGAATGGCGCCCAAGAACTGGCAAACGAAGCATTGGCCGACCCCGTACAAGATAAACTGACGATATAAGAAGAATAGCGGGAATGACCTGAATGCGGAAGGCGGCATTTGACACTATTTATATTTCTTTAATCACGTTTTATTAATTTGCTAAGTGTATTTTTATAAATTTAAGTAAAATATTTTATTGGAGCTCGTGTTCTGTTATAAATAAATAAATAAACATGAGCATATACCTACGACGACCCTCTAAGACGAGAGCCAGATGCTCAGAGATAAGGCACATTTAGTATCTAAGGCATATTTTAGCATTTGCTTATCAAGTATTTTGGAATTTAAACATACTCGAATAAATCTTTTTTTATTTTTTTATTTCTTAGAAGTTGAGGATGTTAACAGCCAATGTAGCTAGCTTTGTGAATGACATCTATTTTCTGAAGCAGTGTTATTGTATTCAATATAACAGGCAAGATGCCTTCTTAGCGATGGCACCTAATCTGATCTTTAACTTTTACTTTAGTTTTTAAGACAGCTACTAAGGAAGATCGTCCTCGTTTTTTTCCACATCACAGAAATTGTAACTTGTTCTTTATTATGTTATTAAAAATATCAATTGTTTGGCAATATTCAAGATGCCTCACTTTAAATACTTAACTAAAATATTTACTGTTATTTAAATGTAGTTAATGCTACTTTTATTAATAATAAATAAAAGTATTTTTTTCTGATAAACTATATTTAACTTTATATTTACAGCACCTTGTAAATTAATTAACTTGATTATTATGTGTGACCAAATTTCGTCAGTCACAAGGCTAATATTTTTATCTCAACTTACAAGGAAAAAGAGTTAATAAAATTACAAGACATCCCAATTAAGAAGCACTTTTGTTTTTTTAATCTGCAAAATGTCCGATCCGCACCGTGATCGCGATGCTCTGTTCTTTACTGGTATTGTTAGAGTCAAGCCCACTTTGAGTCGACCTAGTGAAGAAAACTAAGTCACCTAAAGTGTAAATTATTTAATAATCTAAATATTTTTTGAGAAATTGAAAAATAATCGCAATCAACCATAACCACACACTGCATCATTAATTTAATGGTGATTTTTTCAGTTTCAGGCCATAATTTACCTTTTTCCATGCAGTATTAAAGATATCATTTACTCATCTTTTCGATTATCACTTTGCTATAATTTCAGGGCAAAGTACTTGATAGCTGCTCCATTGTTTTTTTCCTCGTTTGGTATTTTCGTATCTGGATAGATTGCCGGCCCACTTCTAGCAACTTTATGATCCAGCTAATCAAAAACCTGCTTAATGTATTTCATTTTAATATTCTACGTCTTCCCATTTTTTTCATATATCTGACACATATGGTCGCCAAAAATTTACACAACTGAATTCTGTAAATTACAGTTCTCGTGCATCTCCCAAGACATTTCCGTATCCAGCGCTCCACTAAAAACATTTCCAGTGAATTCCAAAGCAAAAACTAGGAAACTTTTATTTTCATTAAATCCAACTATCAGACATCGTTTTAAAAAAATGAAGTAATCATATCCTTTTCTTTGTTTACTTGTCAACCTTCGTTTTAAGCACCTTTGTTCATTCTGGAGGGCCTTCATTAAATATAAGTTGCAAAAATTATTGCAATTGAATAAAAAGTCTTGTCATTTAGATCCAACTAAATGCTGTTATTATAAGGAAGAAGTGACATTATAATGAAAATATTATTTTTCAACCTTGAAGATTAGTTTCAGAAGCTCTGTTTTAGAGACAACAAATTACTCGACGACCTTGAATCCTTCAGAAGGTGAGAGCGCCCGGGCGTTTCAGCTGAAAACTGAAAGGGACTTTGTCGCGAAGCGTTTCCTCCCCCTTCTTCCCGCATCCGCCTCCGTCATGATTCACCTCCTTTGTTCCCGGCGCGAGGAATTTATATCCCGTCACTTTGCGTCGACATTTATTGGATATGAAATCACCGCCAAAGTCCAAATCCGAGAAACTGATAAATACGGGGCGTAACCGCACTCTTCAGATGAAAAACCGTTGCCTTTCAGTATCTAAGCCACACACAGTGGCGTGTCCGAATTTGAATAAAAAAAATTGAAAGACGTACATTAAAATGAGAGATAAAATCACTTAAAAGTCACTAGATCGGTAGTCAGTAAATTTGAACCTATAACCAAAAACAAAGGTAATTCTCTTAAGACATGTTTTTAACAGCAAGAAAGCATAAATCAAAGCCACCTTTTCTACGAGCCTCTGTTGTGTGCATTTTGATTATATGACTGTAAATTAAATTTATCTTCAAGTCAGTTTGCACGGTATTGGTCGCAAGTGTGGAAACGGTTGTACAAATAAATGTCGTATATGTGTACTATGTAGACTTTAGAGCTTACTTCAATCTAATTAATTCTTAAATTTCTCACATCATTTACTTAATTTTCGTTTTTTTGAAGATTATTAAATGAACTGCAACAGAAATAACGGCAGATATTTTAGATGTTAACAATTTCCCGAAAAATGAAATTATTTGAATTTGTAGAAAATTCAGATGTTGCATACTGATTTTTGTGTAAAAATTAACTGTATTATGCAAGAATCCCTCAAAGTTTGGTATTTATGGCTATTATTTGAACTTGAACTATTATTGAACCTATAGTTTATTTTATTTGGAAGAAAAAAAATCTTTATCGTTGATCTGCTGTGCCATTAAGTTTGTACCAGCAAACCACTTAAGAAACTGAAACATCACAATTTAAAATGACCGATTAATCTTTTAGTCACCGTAAAAGTACACACTTACAAAAAAAAAATCTTATATATTCCAGTGTGCATTTTCGTTATACTATTTAATAATATTGCACTAATTTACATTTTTGGTGACAAGCATGTTTATATGAAATAATCTTTAAAGTATCGTTATTGGTTTTGGTAAATTGTATCGCCAGGGGTATTTAAAAGAGATTTAAACGATTGACTGTCAGACCAGTTGGCGTGGGCCTAACCACCTTTAAAGCTTAAAATAAATAATGTTTTTGTGTATAAAATGTCTTTTACATGTTTTTTAATATTTCTGAATGACGAGAAACTGGACACTCTCATTAAAAATATACGCGCCAGTATGGGCGAGGTCTGCCCATTTCAAAAAAGTGCATATTGCTCTGAATAAAACGTGCTGGGTGGTTTCGGGGTGCCTAAAACCTACCCCAATATCAAAGCTCTGTCAACTCTTGGGCTTCGCCCCACCAAACATACGGCGAGAAGTCACCACCAAGGAGGAACTCATCATAGCAACCCACGACACACTCCACCCTATGTTTGTGTATCAAAAGATAACCACACGGCTTAAATAAAGAAGAAGTTTCCTACAGTTGACAACGGAACCGGTGATTTTTTTCCTAACTTTCCAACTGAGGGGAATACTTGGATTGCCCCGAAAGAGGACCTAGCCCCTGGACACGACCAGGGGTGGAATATATATGAAAGTCCCTTAACAGACTTCGGACCGAAGCATGCAAGCCGAGGATACAAATGAAAGCCTATCAGTTTTACAGTGGACCAACTGAATATGACTGCGGCGTGGAGCAGACCCTGTCACACCTTTGCGCTGTGTCCGAGTAGCTGCACCCAGGAAGACCTGATGATGGCCGGGATTAACGCCATTGACGTCACCCACTTCTGGGCACACAGGATCTGACCCTGTTGTTTCCGACTCGATTATTTATATATATATATATATATATATATATATATATATATATATATATATATATATATTAAAAAATATAATGTATGGTTTTTATGTGTAAATAATGAATACCATATAATGTTTCTTTAAAAAAGGGATACATCATGTGATTCAATAAGCAAACGTTATATATCTTGTTCATTACGCAAGAGAACCACTGAACTATTTTACTACCCTATCGAGTAAATTGTTTTTAAAAAAATATTATCGAATTTAGTTACTCTAATTTCATATCAATCGTAATTAGTTTTAAAAAATATATATATAAAGCGCATAGTTATTGATGAATATTTGTTATCAACATAGAATTTTCATTTCACAAATGCAATTTCTTCACTGTTTTCTGGTAGTATTCTATTATAAATATTTTCATTCAGATAGCCTTGAGTTGAATCCACAAAATGAACCTCAAAAAAACGTTTTATCTCTCAGCGTATAGGTTAGAATTCTGCCAGAGATATTTTATAGCCCCGTTGCCCTTCGAGGTGGTTTAAAATACGAGCTCAACTTAGGCAATACACAAGGATGAAATTATTTTATTAGCATTATTTATGTTTCTTTAGGCATTGTTTTATAAATTTATTCTTCTGTGGCTTAGGGCTTGTCTAAACATACATTTTAAATTATGTAAACGCCTGCCAGCTCGCCTGAACCACGTGGCATAATGGATGACCACCGTGGAACTAAAGAGTTTTAACTTAATAACATTAAGGTTATCAACTGACAATATTTGGTGAAACTGCTTAATTATAATTTTAAATTAATTTTAATTAAAATTTATTAATTATTGTACACGATTACATGTTACTTAACTTGAAATATCTTGCAGACTCACTTTTTCATTCGTTACACAATGCACGTAGAATTAAAACGCAAATTGTATAGCACTAAAAGTTACTCAGTCGTAGTGAAATAATTTTATTATATTTTTAAGTCATAGTTATCTACGATCTACACATCACAGTAAAACATTATCCACGTGTATTTGATAAACTGTTTTTACCATAAGATACTGGGTAATTATCAAGCCATTTTCTGATGAAGTGCCTCGTCTATAAATTAGGCGACGCATTCTGTTTTGTCACATGAAATTTGCGACATCTTTTGGGAAGACCTCTTGAATTACTGCTGTTGAACTACATCAGTATTTATGTCAATATCTAGCTCGCGATAAACGCTGCTAAAATAGAAATGTTTTGTTTCCCTTGTATGGATAAAATCTTGTGTCTAATTTACAAGGTAATTAAAACAAAAAGTCTTACCTTTTTTTTTTTTTTTCATGTATAAATAAATAAATCGTTAATACCGATGATGTCTAAAGTCTAAAATATTTATGAAATTGCTTTTTTTTTCAAGACAATTTGACGCAAAAAAGAAACTGCTTATAAAATTATGGTTTTTAATATGTAATTCTGTATACATTTCGATTATAATTAATTGAACTTCTATTTTATTAAATGAATCCATAAGTATGCATAGATCATTAGATAGAAAGCCGTACAAATGTACCTGTGATTCTTAGTAAAAAATACCTGGTAATATAAGTACTCGCAATAAGCTTAGTGCTGTATATTAAATCAATTTAATTAATTTGATAAGATTTTTTTTCGCAAAACTCATTTCGACTGCCATGCTCATGGCTCCTCAAGTCTTGATGATTATTGTGAAATCGTATTTGCATCTGAAATATTCATTTCAATTCGTTTTGTAATAAAGTTAAAATTAATTTAAAAATTCAATTGAAGTTCTAATAAGTTTCATGTTTACATGTAAATCAATTAATAATTAAATTACAAGTTGTTATTTACAATTTCAATTTAAAGGGTATTATTTTGAGACTGATGGAATACCTGCATCCTTTATTTTTTCATTCATTGTTTTTTTATTTCTAGCTGATATAATCTCAGAGTTTCAACTTCTGATACAAAGTTATGTTAGCTACCGTAGTTGTTGCGTCATTTCATATCAACTCTGCTGATATAGCGGATATTAAATGATGTTAAGTTATAGTTTAAGTAGTGAAAGAGGCTTTATTCGCGACCATATAATTGATCTTACGATACTAAGCTATAATCTACGAGATTGCGATCATCAAACCTTTGTTATTTGATTTAATATAAAGCATTGTATTTAATTTAAGCGTCATCCAGAAAATTAAATTAAAATTATCAAAGAAAGAAAACTTTCAGTCGCGCGAATTCATAATTGAAGGTGATATTAAAGCGAGATGACACCCGAGAGCCTCGCAAAGAAGAATTAATTGTCCAATCGGAATAATCGCGTCCACTTCGATGGTTTTTCATTTTTATTTTTATTTTTTATTTTTGCACAAGTCATAATCGCAATCCGAATCCAAAAGAAGCCTTCAAAAAAAGAGCTTTTTTCGTAATTCGCAGAATCTCTCTTACTCCCTGATAAATGCTCAAAAAGAAATTTACTTTCTTCTTTCGTAGCTGTCACCCGTTTCCGGCGAAGGCGATTGACAAGGGATGAATAAAATGCCAAATTGTTTCACGGATTTTTTTTTCAGGGCGCAGATACGAAAACTCCAAATGTGACTCCATTTCATTTTAGGTCTGAATCTGATGCGAAATTTGAAGTTATTTGACAGGAGTGATATGAAAATATAAATTTCTGTGATTTGTATCCTTCTGCCTTTCAAGTATGAATTATGAATAGTAAAAAACATGTCTGTCAAGATTCACCCTAACCATAAAAATGTAGACTAATTCGAGAATATTCCTATAGTTGTCTTGCTAGAATTTTACGGGTGTGCCTCACTCGTTCAATTCTCGTGATTTTTATACTCGAAGTACTAAATACAGTTTACCTTTAGTTGTAGTAAATTCGATTTCATCAGTACTGACTACTGTTTTCTTCTTTAATTTACACTCACACAACAAAAAATGCATGAACGACTAACAAAAGCTCCAACAAGAAGCTTTGGAGGATTAAGATAGGATTTTTTTTATGGTATTTTCACACATTCGTTCATTTTGTCATTTTTCATTGAAATTACAGCATTTGATATATAAATATGAAAATCAAATAATACAAAATTCAATAATCAACTCCGTAAAAAAACGCTAATATTTAACGCGTATGGCACAACTTTTATTGGCAAACAAAATAACTATAACAACAAAAAAATGGAGCAATTGTGTCTTCAAATAAGGTTGTATGCAGTTGATAATGAGTAGCAGAATTTGTGTTAAATTTTAAATGCCTTTGATATTATGTATAATAGCCTCATTATGTTTCAGCGCATCGAAATTCAATCTAGAACGTTCCAAATCAGCCCAAAAATAATTAGGTTGAACGTTCTAAAGCGGCCCAAAATTATCTGGAGCGGTTCAAAGTCACCCGGCCCCGCCAGGTGTGTTATCATTAGATTTTACGTGCCGCTACGAGTGCCGTGTTCGTGTAATAGGGAAAAACCCAATGTTTGCCCTGGCACTTATTGCCGGCCAAGTGGCAGAGCTTCGTACACAGAGGGCCGTTTCCGTGCGAGCAAAGAAAAGCAGGTTTATACCGGGATTGTAAAATTGTATTGGGCACTTTAATGCGGGGCGATCCTATTTACAATTAGTTTGTTTTCATCACGTTATGCATAAAAAATATATATTTTAATCAATGAATTATAAATTTATACTCATTCAAATCTCCCAAGCTGGATAATATGGTTGCTATGAATTGCTGCCACACAGTTCTTTCAGATTATGTGATACTTACCTAGTAATAAGTGATCTCTGAACTCAAAACTAATCAATTATATACATATAATTCTCAGTGCATTGTAAGCGTATTCGGGTATTTTTTTAGTGTTTAAGGAGATAAATATTTCCTCACCGTGTCAGAGGTTGCATGTAAGATACCTTACATAAGTATAAAATAAAAAACATCTCAAATCAAATTTAGTTAGTTTCGTTAATAATATCATAAATTATTTAATTGATCACTCACCTAGTCATAGCCTATTAATCTAAATTTTAATAGATGACATTCCGTGAATACCACACATCCATAGTGATACAAGTATCTTATATAAATGAACGGTGTGTAGATTGGGTCAAAACTTGATCGTGTAACATGCAGTACTTGCAGCATACTTGATCATGCTTAAAAAATAAAGAGTCGTTATATTTACCGTATATCGGTATTTTTCTGTATATTTTTACATAAGAGGGAGGTAGAAAAATAGATAAAAACAAATAACACAGCAGAGAAAGTTTTATTGAAAATGTTGTACATTAAATTAGTCTTGAATGTGACCTACTTTTCATAGAAAAACATACGATTTAAATAAAGGTAATAAAAATATCAGACTCGAAACCATTTTTGGAATTAAATATGCTTACAAGACTTTTTCTCTTTGAAATATGTCAAAAGCCTCCTTTCTGTTGATCTTGCATTTTTATTCTATGAGCATATCATTAAAATACGAGTATTCGTTCCAGAAAGACTATATAGTAGGAAAACATGCTTAAAATGATAATAAACGAAATGTTAACAATTAATTTAAACACAAAGTATTCTCTGTATGATTTATATAAATAGATTATTATTATTATTTATTTTTACTGACCAAAAATATTTACAATAGTAATATATAAATAATAAAATAAATAATATACAAAATAATACGAAGTAAAAGTAAGAACATTTCGTTTACTTTCACTATGGTCGCCAATTAAAAAGATATGTGGGGTGGGAAATTTTCTCGTCATAAATTATGCTTGCAATATAACGGATTTTATCTGGAAATTTTTATTTTTTTAAATGTATAATCAGCCCAGATTATTTTCTTAAAGGTAAAACAAATACACGTTTTAGTATGAAACAATTAGAATATATCACTTCTTAGGTAGCCACTTACGAGTAGGAACAGCTGTAAAATACTTGCTGGAATTAATCGATTCAATTATAGCCAAAGAAGAGCAATTTGATTCATGAGCAATGGCACTCTATCTTCAGTCTATGAAACACTTACTGTCAGATAAGTCGGTTCACCAAGTCTTTTTTATCACTGCAATCACGATTCATCTAAATATTCTCATTTTTCTCCACGTATTCACCAATATCACACTCATTTAAGCCTTTGTTATCATCCTTAAACGGTAGACATATTTCAACAGAACACAAACAGGTTAATAAGTTCCTTCTTCAACCCATAGGCAAAGTTTCGAAATCTCTCTTAGTGTCTCCATCTATTTCCTTATACACTCTTACTGTGCATCAACCAACCGATAAGTTGAACATCAATGTTTCTATAAGACCACATAATAATCTACTATTTGTCTCTTATATGTGATTATAAGAAATTTAAAATACATATTATTATGATATCATATTGTCATTTTTTATAAATCTCATTGTAAATTGTTAATAAATTTGTTTTTTCATTATATACTTTTTTTCACGAATTTTATTATGATAATATATTTTTTACTTAGCGAAATAAAGCACCAAAAATCACAATTATAATAATAAAGCAGAGTATTGAATAATTAAACAATGAAAACAGATTCAACATAATTTAAATGCAATTTACAAAACAATCATGGTTTTTTCACAAGAGTAACCTTTCATGTTTCAAAAGCGTTCCTTTTCAATTTTATCTAATTTATATTATTTAACACAATGTTTATATTCTCCGCCGGCGATTTCTCTTTGAAGATTATTAGCTCACTTTTTATCGTAAATAAACACTTGACTCTGCCGTCTAGACATAATATAAACGTTATGAATTTCAGGACCGGGAGCTTTTCACGGGAGTAGGGCCGATGTATTTTCAGCTTCATATCGGCGCCGGCCATCAGAACCCTACTTACCTGAAGGCTCACCTTTACGAACTACGTTCCGATAAACCCAGGTAATTTAGTCGTACCCCTTTATACTATGTGTTTAATAACTCTCCGTGCATATCTATATTTCCTCTTCTAACAATAAACACGGGCACATGCCTACTTTACTGTATATAAATATGTGATACTAATCTTGTGATGTGTGCATTTTTTGTTGATTTATCTAAATTATTCAATATTTTGTTTATAATTATTTATGAAAATGATATTCTTTTATTATCTAGTATTTTAATCATCAACACAATTCACTTTGATATTTATTATTACACGTTTGAAATTAACATTTAATATTTAAAATTAAAACTTTTATAGTTGTTGTAATTTTTCGTTTTTTTTGTGGAATTACAAAATTTAAATATATAAATAGAATAAGACTTTTTTACTTATTTCTATCATAAATTCGATTTCCAAATTAGTTTCATTGCTTGATCATCATCATTACATATCTGCTACTAAGATGAAGTATATGGATGTCACAAACTACTGCCACAAAACACTGTCAGCGATCATAATCATCGCTCCATTCTTTGTTATTACTTTTTTCCATTTATTTAATTATATTCTGCCTTTTATTATTCAAATTTATAATATATATATAATAAAAATCTACACGCATCGTTCTACATCATATTTTTCAATATCATTCGGTCAAAAATCATTGCTTTTCTATTGTTCTAAGTAACGCTTTGTATTTCAAACCCGTTACACGGCTACATTGTGTCTCCATCAGATGGCCGTTGATACTTTAAGCTCGCGAGTTTTAATCCAAACAGAAGAATTGAAAATATAGAGGCGCTTTAAATCTACTATTATTTGATGACGCTATGAGTCCAATTGCTTATGCACAAACTCCATATATTTGCTTTTACACCAAATTTATTCAATCTCTATCTAACATGGCAATACATCGTCAATTTTGTTTTTTGAAATTATTCAACGAAACAAAATTTAGATATTCTATAATATGTTTTTTCTTCTTGTTTCCATTTCAGTTATTCCACACAACTTTCAAAATATACAAAGGGTTTTTAAATTAAACGCAGCAGTATTTTACAATGCGATTGCATGCTAAGAATGTAATATTTATCGCTAAATATTAAAATACATTTGTCGAGACCTCTCGAGAAGTGGGCCCATCCAGGGCGAGATTTATTTAATGTATCCCAGGGCTCGCTATTTCTTATCTCTCATAATTTAAGGCCATCATGGGTCCCTGCTCGCGTACCTTTATGAAATATTCAAAGGAGAATAATTATAAAGCAAAGAAGGCCCCGACTGAAGTTGGTAGAAGTAGGGCAACAGCATCAAGCATCAGGGGTATCTGTTATCAATGCGCGATGGTGGTAGCCAACCAATTAAAGACACACCTCTGCACTTACCATTTATCCAAAAAAAAATACTCAATGAACATTTGAACAAAAGATATTTGGCTGGAAAGTCATTCGACCAACGCACATTTACTCGAATTATTATCGAATATTAATGCTTATTATAAGTGGAAATTTGGCCAAAGTGTATTTAACCAAATGGACACTTGGCCAAACAGACATTTATCATAATGTTTTTTTTTCTTTCTGCGCCTGAAGCCATATTTCAATCCAAATCATTGCTATCCGCCCATTCCAGTATCTGGATAAAATGGTCTTCAAAAATTGCCATCACTCATTCCTATTCCTACCATTGCCAACGCCTTGTTGCAAGATGTCTCAGCATCCAAATATATACGTGAAAATATATTGACATCAGCATGATATAGTCCTTGCTGACTGGTACCGAAAACCTCGATAGTCAATCTTTCGTCTCTTATTTATGTTCGCTTGTCAGACATGTATATGTTGCCATATTGAAATTTTGGACAAGTCTGGTCACGGGTGTGACGTTAGTTATATAGACCGCCACTGGGCGCTGGGCGACAGCCTCAACGCCGAAAAGCGCACGAAGTTAGTTGTGTGCTGACGGCCGAGAAGGTCGCATTACGGCTGGCCCGGCATGTCATTCCACCTGAGCCGGAAATTTGTAAAGTTTATCGTAAATATATGTCAATGTGCTTCGAAAACAAGTCTGTGTCTTATTAATCTGCTCCTTATCCTACCACCACGTGACGGAATAACAACTTTTTGAAGAGAGGAGAATGTGATTAGGTTATTTATGAAATTAAAGTATTTGTACGCATAAGATAAATGAAATAATAGCTTATTATGTGTACGTTTAAATACATATAAAGGGTGATTTTTTAATAGCTATAGGAAATTTTTCCAAAAAGGACATATAAAATTAAGAAAAATTCATAAAATCTTTATTTGAATCGATAGTACAATCCATATAATTTAATGTTTGAAAATTATTTCATTCAAATGTTGACCGCAACTGCACCTCAAATGGTCCATCCGCTTAGTCTAATTTTGGCATACACTTTCCAACATTTCGGCCGGTATCTCATGAATAAATGCTTGAATGCTGTCTTCCAATGCGTCAATCGAAGCGGGTTTGTCAGTATAGATATTAGCCTTAACATAGCCTCACAAAAAATAATCTAAAGGCGTTAAATCGCACGATCTAGGCGGCCAATTGACCGGTCCCAAACGTGAAATAAAGTGTTCACCGAACTTGCTACTCAATTGGTTTATTGTTTCGCGTGCTGTGTGGCATGTGGCACCGTATTGTTGAAACCACATGTCATGCAAGTCAAGCTCTTCCATTTTGGGCAAAAAAAAGTTTGATATCATCTCACGGTCGCGCTCACCATTCACAGTTACGTTGCGATTCGCATCATCTTTGACGAAGTACGGTCCAATGATGCCACCGGCCTATAATCCGCACCAAACAGTAACTCTTTCTGGATGCATTGGTAGCTCTTGCAGTGCTTCTGGCTGATCTTCACCCCAAAACCGACAATTCTGCTTATTTACTAAATCATTCAGCCAAAAATGAGCTTCGTCACTGAACACAATTTTTCGATAAAAATATGGATCAATAAAATTAAATGATTTGCAAACGTTGTTCGTTTGTAAGACGATTCATGGTTAAATTATAGACCAAATTGAAGATGTTTGACAGTGACACAAAACACGAAACGTACGTGAGCTGTCAAAATCAGTGTTGCCAAAAAGAAAATAGTATGAAATTCACCCTTAGCTATTATTTTCCAGATTCTCTGAGTTTTAATGATTCCCGATAATGTAAACACATAGTACACCAAAAATACACAAGATCGGTATTGTGAAAATAATTATATTTCATAAGGACAATTAATATTAAAATACCCTTACTTAATAATATACATATATACTCGTAGTTAAGTTCCAACGTTAGACTTAGATATAATATTATATTTTTAAAAATTGTCGTATGCTCCAGGTATACTATAAGTTATTACTATTTTGAATAAAAAAATATATTCAAAAAACCCTTGAAGGTGCTTCATAGGTTTACCACAACTGCTGAAGAGGAATAAATGAATGGGCCCAGAGAAAGAACCCAGCATCTCTCGTATTAGAGCGCTTGCTTGGGACTCGGAGAGCTTAATGTGTACTTTGTCCAATTATATATACCTGGAGCACTACATTGAATTCATGAGACATTAACTCGAAGCAAAACAACAATGAGCATAATTAGAATGTCTTTTTGTATTCTGAATAAAATGTATTTTATGTTTTAAAATGACTAAAAACGTTATTATTCCACTTTGCTAACTTATGGCTTCTGAGGTAATTTTTAATGATAGTAGTTGTTATACTTTTAAGACTTTAATGCTTGTCAATATAAAAAAAATTATAAAACAACTTTGTATAAAATAGTGGAATTTCATAAAAAAATAATTTTATTATTAATAAGTTTTACATATAATTACATGAATACATCATTTAAAGATGAATTTTAATTTTAACTTAAATTATAACACGCAGTATACATTTAATAAAAATAAACATTAATTGAATTTATTATTGTATTTGCCTACTCGACATTTCATTCTCATTTTTCAGTACTTTAACATCAACCAATAACTTAAATAAGCCTAAACTATATCTAAATCTAGTTAAATATCGAAGTAGAAAAATCATCTTCAATTTACATTTACTCAATAACACAGAATTGTATATATGGATAAATTGCTTATATATGAAGAGCACAAGGCAATACGTTGTGAAATGACAATTTTATAAGAAAAGGGGAGAGATGGAAACAGTACCTGGAAACAATATACAACGGAAGTAATGATACCAGCTTTGAGAGTGTGATAGAAAACGAAACTGATGTGGACGCCGATGATTTGGGAGACCCAATTATCCGAGAGGAATTTGACTTCGCATTAAAAAAGCTCAAAGAAGGAAAAACACCAGGGATTGATGACCTACCAGCTGAACTAATAAAATCGGCAGGAACCGGAACTCTAGATGCTCTGTTCACAATGACTCAGATGATTTATAATACAGAAATAGCGCCAGAAGACTTCAAAAAGTGTGTAATTGTAACTTTGCCAAAGAAGCCCGGATCAACAAAATGTGAACAACACCGAACACTCAGTATTCTATCCCATGCATCCAAAATACTGACCAACATAATCCTACATAGAATTGAACCAAAAATAGAAAAGACTCTCACTAGCGATCAATTTGGATTCAGAAAAAGAATGAGAACCAGAGAAGCAATCTTATCCCTGCGTATGATCTTGGAAAAGAGGATAAAAGTGAACCAAAATACATATGTTGCCTTCGTGGACATTGAAAAAGCATTTGATAAAGTAGATTGGGAGAAGCTCTTCGATGTAATGAAAGAAATTGGAGTCAAATACAAGGAACGAAGACTCATATTTTCACTTTACAAAGAAGAAGCTGCCATAATATCACTTGGAAATGTCCAAAAGGAAGCAAAAATACGTCAAGGGGTGAGACAAGGATGCTCTCTGTCGCCTGTACTCTTCAACGTATACATACAAAATGCAATTAATAACATCAGGGAAAAAATGGGCCATAGAGAGGGGGTTAAAATACATGGCCAAAAGATTGATATGATAAGGTTTGCTGACGACATTGCTCTGATTGCTGAAACTGAAGATGAACTCACTGAAGCGCTGACATCCATGGAAAACATATTTTATTCCAACTACAATATGAAGATAAACAGCACAAAAACCAAAGTCATGAGAGTAAGCCGCAATGAGCAGCAGAAAATTAACATAGCAATGCTAGGAGTATCCCTAAAAGATGCAAAAGAATTTGTATACCTTGGAAGTACGATCACCTGGGATGGCAGAACAAAAAGAGAAGTCAACAGTCGAATACATCAAGCAAGGCTAGCTTTCAATAAAAAAGCCACAATTCTTGAATCAAAGAATATTACTTTAGGGCTCCGCAAGCAACTTGCCAAAACACTTGTTTGGAGCATCTTAATGTACGGCTGTGAGACATGGTGCTTATCTGAAAGTGATAAAAAAAGACTAGAGGCCTTTGAGATGTGGTCGTACAGAAGAATTCTCGGAATTTCCTGGAGAGACCACGTCACGAACAATGAGGTTCTCAGGATAATCAAGGAAGATAGGCACCTAATCAGAACCATCTCAGAGAGGCGAGCCCGATGGATTGGTCACATCATGCGCCACGATGGTCTTCTTCACGATATTGTGGAGGGGATGGTTGAGGGTAGAAACTGTAGAGGGCGCCCTAGACGGGAGTATTTACAGCAAGTATTCGAGGACATGAATTGTAGCGCTTATGCTGAGCTGAAAAGGGTTGCGGAGGACCGAGAGGAATGGAGATCGAGATGCAAGATTCTGTTGCTGCAAATCAATCCACCGGATTGATACTACGAAGAAGACATAAATTAACAGTCAAAAGACTTTTTATTTCTTAACGTAATATTAGTTTTGTTACAACTTTTTGCTTTAGAATCTTCACAAATAATATGAAACCATATTGTAAACCTATTTGTTAAGCTTCTTCTTTCTGCCTAATAAATTGAAAGTTTTTATTATTTTTGGACATCATACGAGTACATTGCTTAAAAAAAAATTATAATGTCAAATGCTTTGGTATGTTATAATTATACAAAAATAATTTCCCACAAACAAGAATAATACTGTACTTGTGATTGTTTTCAAAGCTTAGTTCAGCGAAGCACCGTGCACATCTGCCTTCCATTTGCGTTGAGTGTTTTGTTTTTGAGAAATTAACTACAGTGGGAAAAATAATCAAAAGCATTTCTCTTCTTGGCCACTCACCTTGAGCCTCTCTCCTTCCTGAATACGGCTGCTGAAAATTCAGCTTTTCCTTCTGCTCACTCGTTTTTCAGGAATGAAATTATCTCACGAGGATGAAGGCCAATTTTCCAGCCGAGATATTTTATTTTCCGTTCTGAAGTAGGCTCCAAAAACTTCAGGATAAAGTCTCTTAAATGGCATGCTCAAAAGAACTAAGGATATATGTACTATATTTTATAATTTAATTAATTGTTTGATTAGAATTAATTCATTTTCAACTTTATAAATCCCAAACACCGTTTTGTTTTAAGCGTGAAATCCATAAATAATCAAAATAATTAATCTCGTTAATGTGAAACGTGTCATTATGTTCATACTCGTAATTAAATTAACAAATTCTACGTACGTGACACATATTTTGAAATCACGTGTAATTAAATCAATTGATATAACATTACATGTCGAATATTCTCAAATCTATATTTTTAATTGAATATTTATCAACGTGTTTAACGATGCTATTGACGTTAGTTATTAAATTTATATTTTATGATATAAAAAAATAAATATTTTATCCATACATGGAAAATATGCTCACTACAAATTTCCTACTATACTAACCTATTCTGAAAGTTTCTTTTGTCCATGTCATACCCTATAACATATTTTTACTAAAATTTCTATTTGGAAACATATATGCTTCTCGAATTTTTTCAGGTCAGGAGTCTAAAATCTTGATGAGATGGCATCTGTAATACCCGAAGCTACATTTTTGGGTGATTTTTTTTAAATTTTGAAATTTTCCATGAGATTTAACGATTACTCACATACTCTACAAAATGACTCAATCCAAAATTAAACATTTTTTTTAAATTTTATATTATTATTAAAATTTTAACACTCTGTTTTATGTGCATTTTTACTTTGAATTACTTTTGTTCTTCAATGTTCAACAATTCTACAAGAGTGTATGTTTGACTGGATTGAGATAAATAAGCAGAAAATTCATTTTCAAAAAATACTCGTACATAAGAGTATGTTTTTTACATTTTCAGCCTTCATTTGTACCTGAAATTCAATTGAGAGAATCGAATTCTTTATTAGACTTTTAATGATTCCATGATTGATTTTCTCGTAGAAGTATTTCATAATAACCAACGACTCGGAGCTTCAGAAATATTTTTATCATGAACTGAAATCAAATTAACAATTTGATTTGTGAAGGCTATAAAATCCGATTTAGAAGAAATCAAATCCCAATGTCTTTTGATAAACGAGACACAGAAATTTAATTTTACAAAGCTGCTCCAATGCCCGATCGCGGGATGAACAAAGCTTTCGACGGAAGATTCTCATGAAGAGAGAAAGGTTTATCCAATTTCAGGAATTGTTACAGCCAATCCGTTTATTTTCATTTTCTGACATTACTACTGTTATCATCGATACTGTACTTATGTTTATTCAGTACACAAAATACGTTTCGTTAAGGGCTGTACGAGATACAAATTAGCAGAATTAATCATATATTTAGTAAGATTTTTAATTATCTGTTACTATTATACAACATGGATATACAGTATTCAGTTTTGTTATCATTCATGGATACCTAATTGTATCTCGTCAACCGATATGTTCTCAATCATTTAAGAAGCCAATCAGAATCACAATTCTGGTTGCTACACAAATTACGCTTCATATATTCACTCAAAATAATGTACATATTTTAACGTACATTCAAACAAAAAAAATGCCGTCAGATGGTGATAAAGAAATCTCACCTCTGGATTCTACTATCCTTACCATTTTCATATGATAAAACGATGTAAATAAAATATGATCTTCTAACGTCATAGACTACAGCCCGTTATTCACGTATTATTTATTTTAAGCAGTAAGAGTCACTGCCCCCGAAAACTAAAAGCGGCCATCTGGTGAACTATACCGCTCCCACTTGACATGTTTTCAGTAATCGTTATCGCTTATTTCCTTGAACCTTGTGCCTCGCAACTTTTCAGACCCCGGGTATGTCGTGCCGCGACCGTAACCAAGTAACAGTTCAGTATTGTTTTGTTTCACTTGCGAGTTTATGAGCGGCTCGCTGCACCGTTGTGTGGCGGTGGTTCAGTGACTCGTCGAGAGAGCCTGAATTTTATGATGTCGTTATTATTTCATTAACTGAATCTGAAAACGTTCCAGTTGAAGCTTTTGGCGTTCATCATTTTACTTATGATATTTATAATGGTCTATAAAAGTCGTAGACAACGTTGATCGCTCAATCTACATCACATAATTCTCAAGTTTAATATTTTCTGCACGAAACTTAACGTATTTATGGTATTTCATTTTAACCCAGTGTATTAAAAAAAATCTATTTATTTTTTATCTCACAAAAAACAATTTTTTTAGCTATGTTGCATTGTGTTTGCATTTTTAGTCGCATTTATCTAGACATTATGTACAGAGCAGTTACTAGTTACATGAATAAAAGTCTGTAATGAGCCAAAGTGGGCTTAAAATTAAAATAAAATAACAAAATATTCGTGGAATCATTTGAGAAGGCATGATATAAGCAACGAAAATAATCTACATATAACTTGAGCTTCACATCTTATGACATTATGGTACTGGCTGATATATTTTTCAGTATTGTGATAAACTTAAAGGTGTGATTATCTCAAGATAACAGAAATCTATATTCCTTTTTCTGAAACTCCTACACTCCTAGGACCAAGTATTTAAGGTTATAACGTTCCAAGAAAATTAAATCAAGGTATATATTAAAGGTTCATAAAACAAGGCTTAATTTAGAAAAAATATATATTTATAAACTAAATTATATTTTAATAACGGACAAACAGATTTTCCTTTAACCTCCGATTTTATCTTTTTATCTTAATCTCAGAAACTCATTATTTCAGTATTTTGAAGTTTGAAAATTCAAAGAACTCTGTATTAATCTGAATTATTTTTAAATCTATATTTCTTATATTCTTTGATCATTTTATTTGGTTTGTTGGCTCAAAATAATGAATATGAATTAATATAATTCAGATACTTAATTATATTTTTTTTCTTTAACCATATCCCCTTCTCGCCTGAAACTGTTGTTACAAACTACCGCCATTTTTTGGCTTGTCTTAAGCTAGCTTTGCAGGCTGAAGGTACTCAAAGCACATGCAATAATACGCTTACAAGGGCAAAGAGATGACAATAATTGATTTAAAAAATACATATATTATCTTTATATATTCTCTGACCTTAAAATATCAGTCAAATGTTCTATTAGAACCTTTTAGTTTCATTTCAACAAAGTGTTTCAACAAAAACTTCCGTTAGTAATATAACACTAGAGTTGAACTAAAACGGAAACCCTGGGTTGGCTATCTCTATTCATGATAAGGTATGAATAAGTAAGACTGCTGAGTTTTCACTTATTTACTGTTCAAAATACTGTTTATGAGATTATAATGAAACTGAGTTATATCATGATTTTTTTTAATTTCGTTGTAATAAATAACTGATATAACATTGTCCAAAAATGTATTTTCATTACGGTAATTTTATGTTAAATTTGTTTGAAATAGATTGCGCTGATCGTAACAGAAAACTATTTTACCATTCAATAAATAATTGATATCATAATACGTTGATGAGCTAAATACGCTCTTTGTCCATCGAATGAAAATAATGAACACTCATTTTCACAATATGGTCTTGCACAAAAGCACAATTAAATAACCAATATTTTTGCTGGTCTGTGCCAAAATGAATAATGACATGTTAATATTTAAAATTGGCATTCGGCATTATTAATTGCCACTTTAGTGTACACGCATTCGTTTCGTCATACTGGCGCTTTTAATATTTTGCATCAAAAACATATTTTTGTATCAATAAAATATATTACATAATAAATACGAAATATTTCAATTAATTAACTTTTACATAAAAATGACAAAAAAAGGCAATGTTACCTTATTGTTTATATGATTTTTAATATGGTTAATTAAGAACACAGATAAATTATAGGCGGCTTATTTATTGCAAATAATCTCTATCAAAATTTCGATTCAGTTTTCAATTTATTTATTTTTTCCTACAATAACATTACAAATTTAAAAAATTCAATTCGTTACTGAAGTACAATCGAAATTAATAACACCATAAAAATATATGCACAAATATATAATAGGTACTTATGATTAAGTACTAAGAACAAAGCAATAAAGACAAGCAACAGAAGGTCCCAATGCTCACGAAACTCGTGGAGTTCATGTCTGAATTTGGCCTCCCTTACGTGAAATATATCAATCAAAAGCATTGCTTCTAACTGTACCGAATGATCGTTACAAATTACTTACTTAGAGTTCAATAATTTGCTCTGGTTTTCGCATCATTGTATGTCAGCTCTACATCCCGGACCTCCACTACCAAGTCCATTATTTATAGTTTCTGACATTTTTTTTAGAACAACAAAAGCCTAGGAGTCTGAATAAAAACTTTTTTACTTTATGCAATTTTTTTTATTATACAAAAAATATTATTTCATTATTAATATATCCTGTTCAAGATAAACATGTTAGTACAAAGTCCTTCATAAAAATACTTCGTTTTATATGACTTCATCGTCCCCACTATTCTTCTATACTGTTATCTCGTTACATGAGTGGGAAGGATATCTTTCTTACAAAACAAATATTAAAATATCAAATCGCACAAAGTATAGCACTGTTGATGTAAGCATTCAAGATTATTTAGTTATATCCGACAACAAAGTCTCGTAAGCTTTATATTTGTCTTTTGAGTCTGTTTTGATGTTTTGTCGGCATCGCTTACACAGGAATATCTCCAGCAATTTGTTTTTGAGATTTTGGAAGACTTGTTCTCATTATATGACGTAAACAGCTTATCAAAATCCACCGGTACTTGTGCACTGAAAATCTAAAACGTCTGAACGTCTGCGAGAACAAACAACTTTACTTTCAACCCTTTCATGAACTTCAGGAGGTTGCACCGCTAATCGCAAAGTGTTTGAGGTTTTGTTAACATAAAATTGAAATAAAAGTAGCAAAACAAATTAAAGAAAGATTAAAGTAATATGTGAAAACACTCATTACTAAAACGGTACTCTATTTATTGTTTACAATGCTCAACAATCGTCTAGTTGGTGTAACAACAATCTTAACATTATAAGACATAAATATAAAATAATCAAATCATATCGATTTTTTTTTAATGTTTACAGCATTCACATTGAAATCCATTATAAATATTTATTTATTTACATTGTTTTCACATGGATACACGTAAGACACACCCCTACCCCCTCTCTTACATAAATGGGTTCGTCCACTTATGATTACTATGCAGCTCAATTGTCTCTTGAAAAGTGATAGATTGAGAAAGGTTACGAGTTAGCTGAAACTGCAGTCTCCTAAGCAATCTTACGTGATTCATGTAAAAACAAGGTAAATAAATATATATCATATCAAGTTACTTATTGAGCAAACCACTTTCGTTTATATATGATATATGAATTCTGGGCTGTTTTTAGGGTCTTGGTAGAAGATGATACTTTTATTGAGTTTTTATTTATAGTTGCCAAGATTCTCAGTAATGAACAATAAAAAGAATGACAAGATTTGTTTGCATCTTATTTAAGAATATTCATATTAAAATATGTAAAAAATCTCTTTTCTCAATACTATCTGCAGGGATCTGGGTAAGGGGTTAGGGCAAACTCGCTGAAATGGTTTAAAATACAAAACCCGACTCATGTAATCTCTTACGATAGAAAACCCTAAATCAAAACCAAATTAAAGTTTACTTACCTTCAGTCTCGTATACACTTTACATGGGATACTGAAAATAATTTATTTATCAGTTAGTACACGCGGCTAGTAGATATCGCGCGGTACCGGCCAGGGAAAAATCCCATACATAATTCATACTACAATGTAAACCATCGAGTGTTGATGAATTATTAAAGGATTTGATTGCGTCATCAATAATTCACAATAATTTTGCTCGCGGGTGATTGGAGCCACGTTTTGGTTGTTAATTTTATGCTGGTTACTTTACTAAGTAATACACATTTTAAGCAAAAGCTTTCAGTGGAGATACATTACGTATTTCGTTTTATATATACGTTAAATTGAATTAAACTATCACTGTTTAATACTTTAAGCATATATGTTGATATCATCCTGTCGTAATTTGATATCGCTTTACTGGATGACAGGATGCAGGATCAGGTTCACAGTACAAAGAACTTGTTTTCTTTCAACAAGTTTATTTGTCAAACACTTGCTTTTTTATCACCCATTATAGCGAACGCTATTAGGCGTGCGCTATATTTGTCGCGAGCGAGCTCCAACTGCCGGCGCGTTCTGACATCTGGCGCCGCCATCAAGTGAACTAAAGATGAGAGTGGCCAACATGAAATGGACCAACTGTCATAACAAATAAGATGGCGCATGCAAACGCCGTGCAACATTATACAATCAAAACATACATTAGTTGTGCATGTTAGGCGAGCGAACAAAAATAACAGACAAAAGATCGTTTTTCGAGGCTTTACGGCATCAGTCTAAAAGAGTTATATCAAGCTGATATCAATGTTATATAACAACCTTAAGTTATTAACGATTGAATTCCTTCAACATGTCAATTTATGTAGCAATTTAATGTTCTTTGAACTGATGTGAATAAAAGGAATTAATATATTGCCACACTGTTGTCATAAAACTTTTTATATTTTTAATACAAGTAAGGGCTTTGATTTTGACCGTTTTACTTCCTCAAAATCTTTAAAACATTCATCTAAATAGTCACTTTAAATTTTTGACATAATTTTCTAACCGTGCATAGCATCAACATCTGGCAATTGTCAAGTTATCAAAAATTGCTGTATTGTCATCGAACAATTCAAAATGCTTGCATTACCAAGCACCAAAAAATAAATCAAATCTTTGGTACATTTTCAACCGAAAGCTCTCATTTAAGATAAATTGTATTATTGACAAAATATAACGGTTACAAAATCAAACCATCGTACCTTCAGTATTCTTTTAAAAACATATTTTTTAAGACCAATCATAAGATTTCTTGGCTTTTATATAATTCCAAATTATTAAATAAAATTCAAATATTTTTACATGAAAATAGGGATGCTTGAAGGACAAAATACGTCATAAATATTAATTTGTATATTGTCCTGTGTCAACATTACAACAGTATTTTTATTATTATTTAACCTCTTAAATCTGGTTATAATAAAGCATCTTCATGGTGTTAAAAACGGCTTTGATATATACATAATAAATAGCCAAAGCATATAACCATAAGGAATCTAAAGTACATATCTTAACATGGATCATGTAATCTTACATTTTATAACATAAATATGGCGCATAATCAAACCAGTAGTATATATATATTATTTTTTGCCCACGTGAATATTTTTTTATTAAGAAACACGCGCTTATAAGGTTCTGAATAAGCACAATAACGTTGGACCTCGCAGTTGTAGTGGACGATCATAAAAAGCATCGACGAAGCTCTTCCTTCATACTCATAACAAATAAATTGCAAAAGCAAACTTTCTACTCTGGATTGTCGCAGATTGGTCCTAACATACCCAGACGAACGAAAATCCCAATTTTTTTTTTTTTTTTTAAACGTACAGTTAAGTATAGATCTATACTATAGATGGTCATCTTATCAGTAGATTTAATATGATTTTTCGATACAAGCAAGAGGAAACCGACAGAAAGCAATGCATAAATCTCTTTTTTTTATGTAATCGTATGCAGGATAGCGCAGCCGGTCAAAACCAGTGCACTCTATGACGCTCAGCCAATTCTTCTTCGACACCCATTAACCGTGTATGGATGTTTGGCAAGTATAAGACGAGTTTGTCGGCAGCGAGTGGATGCAGGAGGAATTAGTTCTTAACGAACGTGCTAATAACAGTAGAAAAGACTAAGTGAACCAATCTTACGCCTGTGTTCCATTGATTGCAGGTTAGACGTAAAATGGTCATTGTTTGTCAAACGAATTACTATTCTTTGAACTGAGTCAGTTAAGTTAAAAGGGTATTTTGGGGTTCCAATCCAAAGGTGACTGCCGTATTCCAGGATAGGTCGGATTTGTCTTTTATATGGAAGAAGAAGTATTGATCCCTAAACGTCATTAGGCTACAACTTAATATTTACGCATTGTCTTTTTTACGGGTACTTTCTAATAATGGATGGTATTCAAAAGACAACTTCAAAAGTCTACCAAAATTTTTGATTAATAGGTTACAATTGGAATGCTGGTGAGGGATCCAAATAACAACAACTAAAGGTATTCGTTGAGGTTAAAAATTGATGAAACGTCATTTTTAATTTAATTTTCTTCGGGGGTTAAGCTCACGGCCTTTGCTATGGTTGACAAACGCATTGCACCTTGTTTTGTTTACTACCATTTTTGAGGATGGTAATGAACTTAGTACGTTGATTTACTAACACAGATAGGTTTATGGCTATTGAATTAAATTCTGTATAAGCCTACATTGTCATTATTTTCAAAATCAGACAACAGTTATGTCGTACAGTGTTGTATGTATACTGTAATTTTTATTTTTTTGCTATCAAAGCTCAATATTTAGCTGATTTGGCTATTTTTTTATTGCCAAGATTCACAAACGTGCGAAATAACAAGGATTAAACCAGAATTTTACTGGCGACACTTTGTTTTAATCGAGTATAACTTCGTTTCCTGGATATAAGGCGTTAAATTGAAAAAGTTTTCTAAAAAAAGTGAGAATTGCCTTTTCACGAAGATATCTGCTAGCTCTTTAATTAAATAAAAAAAAGCTTACTAGATACATCAAATAAGTAAAAAAAAAATGTCACCTCAGTACGTTGCTTGCCTTGACAAATTCCGTCCTCGTTGCTCGTCCCCGCCCGAGTGTCGGTCATTTGCTGAAGGAAATACGAACCAAATTTTATTCCCGCCGTAAAAGTGGGCGGCGACTCGTGGGGCACTGACATCCAACAACAGTTACTGCCTCAGACACCAAACCACCCGAAAACAGGCTCAACCATAAACGTATAGAAGAATTGTTGTATTCATGTGTTATTTCAAGACGTTTACAACGTACTCGTTGTAGAGTAAGTAATTTGCATGTTGATTTTAAATGAATTAATATTTCAAGTGACTGAA
The DNA here is from genome assembly GCA_022606575.1 of Glossosoma conforme. Lineage (NCBI taxonomy): Eukaryota > Metazoa > Arthropoda > Insecta > Trichoptera > Glossosomatidae > Glossosoma > Glossosoma conforme. The sequence continues at coordinate 2,214,890 of JAGTXR010000001.1, forward strand.
GGCATTAAACTTTCAAGCGAGTAAGATCCTTGCAAAAGCATTCACCGACGAACAATAACACAATTAATACATATTAACATTAATAGTATAATTTAAAGAGAAATTTACTTCACCGTTCATCTTCTTATTCTACTCATTCTTCTTTCTGATATGTGCTCCTTAACTGAATTAAATGGTCGTTGAATGGTATATCTCCAGACAGTTTATCAAGACAACATGAGTGAGAGTGTGAAAAAATAATAAGTAGTTTATACTTTTTTGCGCCATCTGAAGACAATGTTTCAACAAGTTACATGACCGTTCCCTTACCTCATCTTCCTTTACAAATTCAAACCATAGTAAAACATCATAATTAAACATTATATTCAACAATGAATCATAGCAGACTGAATACTTTGAAGCTGTGAGTTATCATATGTAATCTATGACACATTATTTTAGAATAAACTCGTACTTGAATTATACATTATGTTTGCCGGTATAGTGTACTGAATGCACATTATATAAAGGCAAAATGCATGCATTAAATATGTATATTAAATTTAATAATATTACTAAAAAATACCTTGTTTTTGCCTTCCACTTAGAATATAATATTCGCTTTCGCTTTACTTATATATACTGCATCAGTTTCTAAAGAACGATCCGTCTGAGTGAATTTGGTCAACTTTACACTTTTTTTTTCATTAGGAAAATGGAAGGCCTTTTCCCCTCCCGTCGTCAGTGTTGTACTGATCCGTTTTCCTTAATCACGATGCATTTTTTTATTTTTGACTCGACATTTTTTAGCTACGTCTGCCATTTTTACGCCGACCATTTTTTGGTCTGTTTCGAATCGGTTAAATTTCAAAAAATCCATTTGTCTTGAAATAAATTGAAACCTCTGTTATGTTTTGAAAGTTTTTTTTTTAATTAAATTAAAAAATACCATTTTTATCATATGTGCTTTTTTTAAATTAAATTAAAAAATATCATTTTCATCTTATGTGCCATCATATCATCAATTTATTTTTAAAAAAAATCTTCTTAATGTATTTATCTAATAATATGTTTATTATAATAAGTAACCTTTTTCTAACTGTATAAATTTTGTCTTCTCTATTATTTTTTATGTAGAAGGTTATATTTGTTGTTCAATGTCCATTTTAAAAACAATCATACTTTCAAAAAAATTCGAAGAAAAATATTTTATAATATAAAATACGTTTCTCCCTCCACTTTAAATGAATTTTATTTTGTTTTCAAGTAGTATGAAAGGTTATCCGTAAAATAATGTTCCCATGGCGCTACAGTCCTGAAAAGCGCTGTTATGGTGGATCCCGCGAAGCTGTAGTTTAGTAAAAATAGGTTTATCTCATAAAGAGTCAAAACGCTAAACTGTCATGCAAGTGGTCCCAGGTTTTATAGACGACAAATGTAAATAATATTGTAAACATAAACAACTCATTATTGTATACAAATATTTAAAAAAACTTTTTGGTTTGTGTGAAACTAGTCTTATCACAAGTAGTCAGTCTGTCACAGCCTATTAATAAAAAATAAAGTTGTAGACGAAAAAAATCTCGCAAACATTATCCATTCACAATGGGTTTCCTTAGACATTGGCAATACATGAGTTACGGACTGTAGTTAAATAACTACAATATTCAGCCAATCACCGCAATAAATCTTTCTCAAAACCGTATGAATATTTTTACATTTTGGCAAACGACATAAAATCCACAGATTGTATTTTTCTATCAACGTCTAACTGTTTTCATCTATGTGTGTAAATATAAATAATAACAAAATTTAATTCATTATCAACAGCAAAAACTGAATCTCATTATTTTAAAGTTATGAAATTTTCTAAATCAGATTTAGTGATAGTTATCATATATCAATATAAAAATAATTCATTTTTAATAATATACTTAGGAGAAATTCTATCTTCTCAATGAGTTTGATGTTGCCATCAAAACATGGCAATAAACTTTTGATGTTGGTTATGAATGGTCAATCAAAATCCCCCTGATCCCAACTTATTTGAAATTACTACAAGCGTGTAATAAAATGCACCATGATAAGAGAAATATTATTTCAACCGAGAACAAAGGATATTTTTATCGACATTCGTTGGATGGCATAGAAATAAGAATGTGAATGATTCAATTGAGAAAAATATATTGAAAACACTCCGTTATCTAGGTTGATATTAATAAATTTAAATTGTCTACCTCATAAACTGCTTTCACTTTTGGATAAACAATATAATATGAAAGAGAACATTTTCTTTAGTTTTTAATTAGATACACATTATCGATTACTTACACTGAGGCATTTTTTTCTTAGCCTTGTCAACGTTTTTCTTAATATGCTATTAGAAATTCATAATTTGCCAATGGTAAGTCCGTACCATTTTTTTATAGCTACTTGACATTCATCATCATCAGCCTGTATCCATCCACTGTTGAACATAAGCCTCCCGCATGGTTTTCCAACCTCTTCGATCCTCCACCTTCCGCATCCAGGTCACTCCCACTATTCTTCTTATGTCGTCAGTCCATCTTGCAGGGGGTCGGCCAAATGCTTCGTTTGCCAGTTCTTGTGCACCATTCCAATACTTTTCTTCCCCATCGACCGTCGTCTCTTCGACAGATATGTCTTGCTCATTGCCACTTGAGTACACCTATTCGTTGGGTAGCATCCACTACTTGAGTTCTTCTGTGGATATCCTCGTTTCGGATTCTATCTTTTACCGACACTCCGAGCATGGATCTCTCCTTAGCACGGTGGTTGACCTTTATTTTATGTATACTCTGCGCCATAAGTTAATACAGGGAGGATGCATTGGTTATATGCCTTAATTTTTAATAATATACTTTAGTTTTCCAACTTCTACCCATCCCAGTTTTATACTCTTGTCGATTCCTTTTGACATTGCTAGATGGAATATATCGTTGTTGTCATCATTTTTACGATAATTTTTTGTGGTTTCATAATATCAATAAAAAATCAAATTAAACCAATTATTCCGCAATACATCTTATTGACATGTTTTGAATACGTCACGATACCATTATCTAGAACTAAAAATTGATGAAGGCTTCATCATACGCGAAATATTTCGTTAAAAATATGTCAATAATTGTAAAATTAATTTATATATTTTAATTAAATAATACTCTCATACGGCTTAATGTTAAATTCATAAATTTCATTAATATGAAAGATTGATTTGATTTAATACTCTTGCTCATAAAGAATTCTCTTCATGATTTTTCTTTTCAATTTGTTTTGAATTTTCCAAGATGGGCCAACGGCTGAGTTCGTTTGCACAACAAAAAGAACAAAGGACTTAAAAATAAAGCAAAATTTCCTTTGCCAAGATGTCGTCTGCTTGTTAATTTCAGATAAGTGTTGATTTTTCAAAAATGTATTCGGCATTTTCCGAGAAACCTCAAGTAGCCCAGGACCGGTTCCGGTTTACGGCGGCCTCTGTCACGTCATAAATTCCCCATCGACCTTTTTCATACTTTTTAGTTTATTATACTCGAGAGTGTACGACGTAAAAAAATTAATGAAGCGTAAAATGTATCAAAAAACACAACCCAGCGGGGACCGAGATTTTCTATTAAAACAATGTGACTCCATTAATTTATGATTTCTTTTAATAAAGGCATGACATAAAATAGAGCATCAAAGTTTAAATTTAAAATATAAAATATAGTAGTTTTTTTTCAGGCTAACTACAAGTTGGCCAGCCATTCTTGGTATCTCAGCAAAAGTGAAAGTAGCTGAGTAATAGATTTTTAAAACACGTATTTATAATACTGGATATGCGATGGTTTGAGTTTGTGTGGAATAACACGGTGAGGGAGCAGACAAGGCAGCTTTTCATAATACATCAGTCAAAGTGTACAAGTCAAAGTTCAACCTGGCTGGGATATGTGCTTCAAATGCCGAAGGAGTAAATTATTTTTAGGTTTCAAGGATTTTCGCCGTTTCGAAAGGTCGTTGAGAAGTATACATAAAATATACTCAGCGGAATACCGAGAGCCAAAGGTGTCATATAATGAAACGAGAACCATGGTGGCTTTCAGAGATTTATGTAGGCCATACGTGACGATCATACACTCCAGTTACGGAAGCGGGTAAAATAAATGGTAATATTGATTGATTAGAAGAATGCATTTAAAATATAAGTGAAAACAAAGAACTATTTTTTTTAATCACAATTATCATCAGTATCAAGAAACATTTAGGCAACAATTGAAGTAAAGTAACGTAGTATCGATTATGCAAATAAAAATTGAAGATTAATATTAATATGATGTAAACCAAATGTCTTTGAAAGATATTTTTTATTTTGTTAAAAATTAGTCCGGAAAGGGTTAAATAGTTTTAGACCACGTCGCAAGTTGGACAACTTAAAAGCGCCTTGAAAATAAAGGCACTATAAAAGCTCTTCTGGCAGCGAAAGCGATTACCTGGGAAGGAATCCCGAGCGCTTGTCTTTACTTTCTTTAAGGGGCTGTTAATTAAAGTTGTCACCCGCCCCAGTTGGGGGAGGGGAGGGACACGTGACCAAGCTTCCCACTGTCATCGGTCTAAGTAGTTGTCACCCAGGAAACCTTCACCTAACCACTTCAAACGTCTGCACTTTAGAAGTTAACTCACCTTCACGTACACTTTATGAGTGCAATAGTAATATAAAGTTACAGTAATTATAGCCTGTACAGTGATAATGTCACTTCCACAAGTTAGGTATCAACTACTTTTAATTTATATCTTTATAATTGCCTTAAGATTTATATTGATTATTGAATATTTAAGATATTTTCAAGACAATTTTTCATTTTTGCTACCATTCAAAGATGGTGACCGTTGTTGAAAATTTAATGCCTGAAAAAGTACGGAGTGTACATAAAATAATATATATTTTTCCATAAAAAAATATTATTATATGTAATCAACGTTTTTTAAAAAGGGACAGATACACTATTGCTAATAATAATATGTTTAATATAAAATATTTCAATATATTTTTTTATTCATATACAAATATAATTAACTTTATATATTGATATTAGCTTGATATAACTCCTTTAGGCTGATGCCGTAAAGCCTCGAAAAACGGTCTTTTGTCTCTTATTTTGTTCGCTCGCCTGACATGCACATCTAATGTTTTTAATCGTAGAATGTTAAACGGTGTTTGCATACGCCAAAATATTTGTTATGACAGTGGGCCCATTTCCTGTTGGTATCACAGTCATCTTGAATTCGCTTTTTTTCTGCAGCGACAGTTGGCACCGCCGAGATGTCAGAGCGCGCCGTGAGCTGTCAGTAAGACAACGCTCTCGACCGTTATGGGTACGCCTTTATGGCGTGTGCCGAATGCGAAGTGGTTGACAATTTTTTTTTTTTTATTTAATCAAATATTAAAAGATACATTTTTTACACAGTAATTTACATTCCAATGTTTTTTTTTTTTAGATTCGTTTACCACACCACTTAAAGATAAGATCTTGTGTGTGGCGTGGGATTCATCTATGTTATTTTACAATTTTATATATTTATACACAATTTTACATATACACATTTATACATTTACATGATTTTGATATAATACTAATATTATATAAATAAAAAATTTAAGACACTATATATAGAATTAAATCTAAAGTATATTTAATTAATAATACATTTTTAGTACATTTCATTATGTCAATTTGTTATGCAGTGACGACGGCTCTGTTCGTTAATATTAAAATATTATAAAATTTAAACAGTACTTTAAAAAGTACTGTTTAACCTTTTCAATCAAAATTTTAATATCACTGATCGCTTTTATTTCCCGAGGAAGATTGTTAAAATTATCTATTCCGTTATATTTGTAACCATTTTTGCATGTTGTGTGTTAAATTTTGGTATTAATAAGTTGTACATATACCTAGCAGAATGACAAGTGTGCCAGTTTTCAATTCTCCTTTCTTTAATAGTCTGTAATACAGTGTATTTTTGGTATAGTGTATCAACCGTTGGCACTTTGAATTTATTGTATAGGCTTTCTGTTGGGTAGGTGGGAGGCCTTTTTAATATTACTTTGATGATAAGTTTTTGTACAGTTCTAATGGGGTTGGTAGTATTTAGGTATGTTGCTCCTCAACCAACAATGCCATATTGCAGTTGAGATTGGTCAATGGAGTAGTATACCGTTTTTAGATCTGCTTTAGTTAAGATTTTTCTAATGAATATATAGATGCATTTGCGTATGCGTTTTACTAATTCAGCTGTGTGTTTTCCATTTTAATTTACTGTCAATAAATATACCCAGGTATTTTATTTTATCAGTAGCTTTGATCACGAAGCAGGTTTTTTCGCAGTTGGTATTATTACATCCAGGGTAATGAATAAATAATTTAGGTATGGGAGTTGTTGTTATTTTTTTGTTAATGGAGAATGGGATTAGATATCTCTTTTCTGCGTTTTATGTAGATTAACGTCAAACCATCGTTTAATACTGTTAATATCATCATTTGCTAATTTAATTGTATCATTCCAGTTATTGCTCTCAATTATTATTGCTGTATCGTCAGCATAAGATATTATTTTATAAAAGTGGATAGTGAAACAAAAACAAGTTATTTATTTTGTGAACCTGATCCTGCATCCTTCATCAAGTAAATCAATGTCCTAAATAAGAGACGAGGATATCAATATATATTGAAGTATTTAATTATGATATAATATATAATAATTAATCAAATTATAATCATTTTTTATATGTTGAACAAGATGCTGACATCACGCTTACAAAGATGGCTTTAATAGATACGTCTATACATTTTTGACATACTTTCTTTAAAAATATTACAACTAAAGAAATAATATTGTACAACATCATATATTTAGTTGACATTGACAAATGACAGAACTCTGTGGTGACAATAAATTCCTGATATGTAAGTGTTTTTGCTGTCGCGGGATCACATCCGGCCCTGAAATGAGAGACTCCAGCTCTGGCAACAAACCGCACCAGAGAATTTCATTACTCCAAAGGAAGGCCTCCCAACTGGCAAGAACCTTGACTGGCGGACCTGAAAATCCCTAAATAGATTAAGAACCGGAGTTGGTAGAACAAAGGACAACCTCGAGCGGTGGGGAATGCTTCGGCAGGGAGAGACACTATTGTGCGACTGTGGAGACCTGCAGACCGCCTCACACCTAAGATACTGCTCCATGTGCCCAACAAGCTGCACATCTAAGGACCTAATGCTGGGCAACACACGAGCTTTTGATGTTGCCAGATACTGGGAAAAAATAATTTGACGTCGCTGACACAAAGAAGAAGAAGATGTAAGTGTTATGTAATAAAATAAAAAATAAAAATAAAATTAATACCTTAATAAATAAAATAAAACTCTGTTTATATTATTTTCCTAGCAGCCGTTGTCGGTATGTTTATCTTTTCATTCGTTTCAGCGCGTCAATGAAAATTAAATAAACACGTTTACCCTTGCATAAGGTCGGGCACATTATATTTCCAGGGATTATTATATTTCAGGCTAGTTCATGACGCAACACAACCCCGATGATGGGCTGGCCGTAAAGCTGGTCACAGGACCTTGGCCGTTTACCCTCCAACCCTTATTCCAGGCAGGACCGAAACAGATTAGTAAAAACTACCTGAAAAAATGTATGAAACATCTGAGTTCTGATAACTGACTTAAATTAACTCAAGGATTACATTTCAGTTAAAAAATACTACATTTGTGATTCGATTTAAGGACACTGTCGGCTAACTGAGCTTTGTTACTGCACTTGGTAACAAATACACGATCTTGTTATAGGGATTGCTTAGAGGTTAAAATGTTTGCTTACCAAACCAAAGGTCGTGGATTTGATCTCCGAAATGAATTTGTAAAAAAACTATTTCTTATGTCTATAAATACCTATGGTCGGTGTGAATTTGATCTTTTACCCATTAAAATGCCTGTCGTGGCCCATTCATTAAAAACTTTGGTTGACGAAAGTCGTTTTGTGTATACAACCCATTTACATAAAGTCTTGCAATAAATTGGATGATTCGTAAATGTCGGGCTGTAGTATAGGACGTTGATTTGATATACAGGTTATATGTAACATGGCAAGCGTCTTAGAATCCACAGATGTAATTTCAGCATCAGTTTATCCACATGTATTGTTATTTACCTGTGTGTGTGTATGCATAAAAAAGTGAAATAGTTGGAATTATGATGGAATAACGATTATGATAAAAAAATCAATATCTGGAAGAGAGACGTGGGCATTGAACATACAAATAACGTAATGTGCCTTTAGATTAACTCTGACAAAGGCTGCAGGGGTAGGACAAATAAATACAATTTAATTATATGTTATAAACGCTTTTTATTTTACTAATGTTCCGTATTTTACACAGACTACGGAAAAAATATATTTGAAAAAGCTACTCTTGTTCGAAAAATAATGCTCACAAAAATCCCTCAGTCCTGTTCTGTTTTCCCGACTACCAAGGGTCGCCCTCCGATAAACTCCGCCCACGCAAATATTTACATCCCTCGGAAATCCTAACCCTTTACTGTGTGATTAATGTATAATTGAGCGAAAACAAATAATGGCTTTTTTTATAAATATGAAATGCCTAATGCCTGACCTACTTGTATACGACAATTTATTGCGGAAACCACGCGGTACGTTTCAGCTACTTAACACTTTAACGCTTATCTTCCAGTAACCCAAATAGATAAAGAAAAAACTTCGATCGACGTGCCAGAAATAATATTATTCAGCCTTAGTGTCGGGCATAAATATTTGGTTAGATAAAATGATTTAATGAAAAGGTTTTCAATATTGAATCGATTGTTTATTTTCTGGCACTTGTTTTTATGGCGTAAATGTAAATTTTGATAATAAAACGCAGTGAATGGATTTGATCAAACATTCTTATATTAGTAGGCTTTTAATCATGGATTTAACTGCCATGTAATGAATAATTTAGCGATACTAAAACGATGCATATGAAATAGTTATTTTATTTTTATGGTAGCATTATTAATGTACCATAAATATTTTATATAAAAAATTGACAAAGATAAAATTGGATGACATAATGTTAAGTATTTGTGTTAATGGAAATCACTTTCATCTCTAATGGCTCATATATTTATAACGAGAACCTAAAAATGCTTTTAAAATATGATTTCAATTAAACTTTCCACCTTGCAAATGATTTTGAATGATATTTATTTATTAATTTTCACTCTTGAAGTGAAGCATATGGTCATCATAACATTCAAAAATATAATCAGCAGTATTATTATCAGCTGGAATAATCTTTGCCTTCTCGAATTTGTTGTTGTATTTCATTCTTGAAATACAACAATATATTATTAGTACATAAAAATAAATGCTGTAGTGTTGTTGGCACCCGCATCTTATGTTTATTATATAATCAATCATTAGAATGCTTTTCAAATACAAAACATACTTCAAAATATTATATATCCATTAAATTCTTCAGAAACTATATAAATAAAGATAGGCAATCTTCACATGCTATTTTTCTTCATTTAAAATTTATATATACCATATTCCAACCACAATCGTTTAATCAGATTGTAATATATTTTGATGATAAATATCATATTGATTTTTTCTGCATTTGTTACATTGTGTATTTAAGCTTTACCATCACATCTTTAAAAAAACGTTACTTTCTTATAAATAATAAAATTACAGGCTACCGTTAAATCGTCGTCACAAATTCAACTGGCAGTTTTATTTTTTGTTTACAAAACTTAACACCGTCAGATGAGCCAAGGCACTCCAATTGAAAGCTGCTCTGAGCTTTAAGCTTCACCGGCCGAGTCGTCTGAGCATCGGATGTTTGGTCGGAGGGACAAAGAGGCCCCGAGGACCAACCGGTGAGCAACTGATGAATTTGTACAGTCGTTCGCCACCAGAGTGACATCTCACTCTTACTAGCCTCGATTCGTATTGTTTTCTCTTTCATATTAAGCACTGTTTTTAAGCTACTTTGCTTCCAATAAAACAAAAAATGCCTCCAAAACCAGCTGGTAATTGACTGATGGAAAACTTTATTTAAATTTAAAAGTAACGAATCTAAATTTAACTTACATATGTAACACATGTACGACTGTACCGTGATTCTTTTTGCTTCCAAAAATTATGATCACTCATATCGTTGAATTAAAATTATGGAGACGAATTACACAACTGTTCAATTATTTGTAACCAATGCATCATTCATAAATGAAGTCGCTTACTTTTTTTTCCAATAAATTTTATCGTTAATTTTTTCAGCATGTTAGTTCTAGCTGTTAGGTAAAAAGAATGCTCTTCAGTATTAAATAGTCACATGACTTAAGTGTACATAAATCATTTTTAAAATAAAACAGTCCACTTATAAAATATATTTCATTTAAGCGTCCAAGTAATTCTCATATCTGAAAAATATCAAAATGTCTTTGGTTAGTGTGAAAAAGAATTGAAAAAGATTGCTTGAATTATCTTATAAATATTTATTTATTTATTTACCTTGTTTTCACATGGATCACGTTACAAAAGTTCTCTATTAGGAGACTGCAGTTTCGACTAATTCGTAGTCTTTCTCAATCCTTCTCTAGTTCAGAGATAACTGAGCTGCGTTGTACTTGTAAGTGGTGTAACACATTTTTGTAGGGGAGGGGGTGGGGGTGTGTCTAACATGAAAGGAGAGGGAGGTAGGTAGTGTTGCAAGGATGAAGGAAGAGATAAATACATAAAAGTGGTTTAGGTATAAATTTATTTTTATTTTTTATTTTTAATATTATTCTTATATGTCGTACATATAATTTTTATACTTATTTATTTATTTAACGGAAACAATTTTAAAATTGGTGAATTAATTAAGGTATTTAGTTGGTTATTAATTATATCTTCTTTCTTATTAATGGCTTTATAAATTTCTAAGTATTCTAAATTATTTAATTGAACGGTTTTATTTTCTACATGTAATATGTTTAATACTTTTTCTAAGTTGTACGAATGATTATTTTCTATAAGGTGGTTTGCGAATTCAGAAAAATTAGTGCTTCTTAGGCACCTTAAATGTTCTTTAATTCTAATATTAAAATTTCTTGACGTTCTACCAATATAAAAAGATTCACAATCTTGGCAATTTAATTTATATATTCCAGAATTATTGCGTTTATCATTAGTATCTTTATTATTTATAAGGTGGTATCCTAGTTTATTATCTGTATAAAACGCTGGCTTTATCTCATTTGGGAGTAATTTAATTATTTTAGGGGTAAAGTTATTAACGTGTAGAATTCGTCTCCACATTCTATCGTCTTTAATATTTTCTTTAGGATACAAGTATTTATATGTTATGTTTTGACGTTTTTTATTATTCAAGATACTGTCTATTAATTGGCTATGATAGCCATTGTTTTGTGCGATATTTTTAATTGTATTTAATTCTATATCAAAGTTTGTTTGTGATAATGGTATTGAAATTAATCTATGTATCATTGCATGGAAAGCTGAGTGTTTATGAGATTTGGGATGATTAGAAGAATTGTGAATGATTATATCTGTGAACGTCGGTTTTCTATATATATTAAATGTTATTTTATTAGCTTGAATTATCATTTACCGAACCACACAGACTATACAAACATAAAATAATTGTGTATCTATATCTAGTTTATTATTTTTACTCAGATATATTCACATAGATACACATACTTAATTTCAAAAAAAGGAATATGTTAGTACTCATTTTCAATATGTTACAACAATTTTAATTTTAATACCTGTGGCATTACGTAAGTTTCTTAGTCATCATTGAATCAAAAAACGAGATGAAAAATGCGAAATATAATAAGAAAAAACTTAATGGTGTGATAGTGTCGAATGTCTGTACATTGAGCGAGTAGGCAATAGAGTGATGGGCAAGAGGTGGTCCGTAAGCTGGCGATAAGCGGGCAGAGGTAGGTGGGAGAGTATTAGAGGGCGGGAGGGCGGTGGACGGTGGGCGGATATAGGGCGTTAGGTATTGGATGCCCCGAGGCGGTCGAGAAACCCGCCGCACAAATGTCCCGCACTAATTGCAAAACGTTCCTAGTTTTACCTTGTTTCCGAGTTGATCCATCACGACCCTGTAGTCGAATTGATTGTTCGATTAACCCTGCCGATACCCACATTAATGTATTTAGTAGGTTCGACAGTGCGTTTCAGCATTTCCTTGCAAGCAGATAAGAAAAGGGCGATACTCTTAACTAATTAAATATCTCCCTACTCCATTACTTCGAAGCCAAGATTTGAACGTATCAAATTCATGCTTATTGTTGGAGCTACTCAAATATTAAAATGTGTTTTTGTATGTAGTTAATAATATCCTTATATTCGATCTTTTTTTATTTACCAGCGAGTTTAGGTCAGTGGTTAAAAAGTTTGCTTTCCAAGCCGAAGGTAGTGGGTTCGATCTCCGAATGAGATTTTTAAAAATCGATCGATTTCTAAGCTCTATAAATACTCCACGGTTGATGTGAATTTGATCTTGCAGAGTCTAAAGCCAGTCTTAGCCTATAATCGAAATTACTGGTAGAATAAAGTCGTTCCGTAAGGACCCATCCACAGAGAATTACCGTAATAATTGAATGATGCGTAAATGTCAGGTTGTAGTCAATGATGTTGGCGGATCAACACTCCCTATGCAGCTCTTATGCAGCGTCATAGAATCCAGATAAGAATTCAAAATCACAATCACTATCTGTCGGTATTTTCTTGTATGCGCTTACTTAAAAAAAAAATGTAGTAATTATTACATTTAAAAAATCTAATTAAGACATAAACTTATAAAGCTGAAAAATAGCTGAATAATTACAAAATATGTATTAAAATTCATGTTGAACTGCTTTGTATTCTAAAAAAGTATGTGATTTCATAATTTAAAAAAAAGTTAGGTTACGCGACATTAAAATTCTTTTTAAGGCATTATCAATATTAGGCGGCTTCTCATCATTTAATATTTTTATGTAAATATTTAAGGTACACTGTGAATTTTCAAAATCTACAGAAATACAACTTTTACGTCTGAAATCTTTTAACAACCGAATCTTTGTTAGTTTAAGAATTATTTATCTTTACTTAATTAAGTCTAGGTTTGAATGTTCTCTTTTGACATTTACAGCAAAATGATATGTGTAAATATTTACAATTATATATGTGAATAAATTAATGTAGTATTTATTACCTGATCTGTAAGAAAATTGAAAATATAAATTCATCATTTACTGAACCATTCTTTTTAAATAAAACATGTCAAGGATTTATAAATACAGTCTGTTCTTATGAGATAAAATACTTATATTAAAGCATAAAATATTTATGTGTGTAAGGGCTTTATTTGGTATATAAAATACAAGGAACTTAATCCCTTAATGCTCTAGTTAAAATACGTTACCCCAGAAACAAATCAATGAATCCAGCAAACACGATAAATGAACTCAATAAATGTAGGTCAAGAGATATCAAATTATGTAAGAATAACAACAGTTTATTACTGAAAGTTGTTATTTATATCGGCCATAGATTGATTAACAAGATAGCAATGCGAACGCGAAAAATAAATAGCTGCTTTAAAATATACATAATTTCTGTATAATATTTATGAATAATCGCTCAATTTCGTCCTATAAATTGATTTTAAGTATGATTAGCCACCGTTTTCTTTCCTAGTGCCTAACCAGCACTTTTTCTTGTCCTACGTACTATATATCGATTTTATCACTCCCGAATACATAAATTTCATTTATCTTACATTTTGGTGAAAATGGCTTCAATTAATAAATATACGTTCAATGCTTACTTATTATGCAGTCAACATTATAAACTTCGACCAGTTATTAGAGACTTAAAAAACATGATTAAAATACATCTATGAAGTGAACTTTTTTTGTAATAACCCAATATATATTGTAACAAAACGTTTTCATATTGCAATTAACAGAGAAGTCAACGGTGTTCGTATCTTTTTTATTGTGTATAATTTTAAATAATATAAGACTCGTAAGAACTACATTTTCTTCATTATTAACATTTATAATTTAGTCAAGTGAATATTATTGTATTATATATATTCCGTGATGATTCAGTACATTACAGTCTGAGATAAGTACTCTGTATTCCTGCCACAGCAACAAAGTGTTTATTACAACCAATTAAACACTTTACTGCTGCGACACCTGATGAGGTGATTTGGTTTCAGTACGCAGAGGCTCCTTTCTATAAAACAAGGCTTAGCAGATGAAGTACTCAGCACGTAATAGAGGCAACAAGAAAACACTACGACTGATAACCATTTTTTTATTTTCCTTACATTTGGTGATATTTAAATAAAAAATAATTTTTCCTGAAGAAAAAATAAACTTTTAAATGTCAAACGAGAAGACTGCTACTGAAGCAGTACTTTCTTATATATATTTTTTTAAATGATCATACTTTATTTAGCGTGAGCATTTTAAACACATGTTTATAACTTCTTGTATGTAAGACATGCTTGCTTTATTGGTACAAAAAATATGACAAAATAAAGTAAATTGAGAGGTCTCCTTTATATTTAAATTTTTATCAAAAGGCGATAACTGCTCTTACATTTAGGGTTGAACATCTGCCTGGGGCAGGTTTTTGCCTATATCCGCTTTGTTTCCGCGTCCTCTGGCGAGAGTTTTTTTACGTGGGTTCGATTTTTAAAAATGGCCAGATTATCGCCAATGTACTGTATTATTTTCAGTGGAACTCGCCCGTATCAGTTTTTGTTTTAGCGCTGAACAGATGGCCCGGGGGACTGAAGCGGAACCGGATATTTAATTGTCATTAAAAAGTTTCACCATTTGAATCCTGAAAATCAAAAATGGAGACATGTGCAAAAAAATATTTTTTTAAATTAAATATTTTTTTTTTTAAATAAATTGAATCGTTACTGCACAGTTAAGCCAATTATTTTCAGTTAAAACAAAACTGTCTTACAATATTATACACGGAAAATTATTAATCCAAATTGTGTTTACAATTAATTAAATCGTTGTAAGTAAATTTATTCTTGTTTTGGTTAAAATATTTTATTTGATAATAATGTGTATATCTATTGAATTACTAAGGCTGGCTTAGTAGAACCATCTGGTTTATCGGTCGAGACCTCTCGATATCGTCGAGAATTTGAATTTGTAACAAGAGAAGCTCAAGATGGGTGAATTATATCATTGGCCTCGATCAGTTTGCCGCTTCCGAGGACTCAATACCGACCGGAACAAAAAGCCTCCGATTAAGGAGGGAGCCCCTTAATACTGCGTAAGGGCGCGCGACCGAATAGATTTCGAATATACGATCATTGAGTATCAAGGACTGCATGGACTGGCAATGTTTCTCGAAAGTACTATGAAAGATTTTTTCTTAATTATATATTTTTTCTCACCAAAAAAAAACATATTTATTCTTAATCAGCATTTGTGAATTTCAATATTTTTTAATATTTTAGATGTCTAAAAGTCTCCATCCTTCTCATACAACATAGTTATTTTAACAATTAAATTGTAGAATTAATTATTAAGTCATTAGTTCATCTTGGTTTGTCAGTATACCGTTTACCGGTTCTTGGGCGCTTTTCATTACTTTTCATCTCCATCCGTCATCGTTTGTTTGGCACATCTGCCTCACCTTTAGCTTCATAAGTGTTTATTTTTTGATGCACGTAGTATTCACTACTCGATTTTTATAACTTCTTCTTCGGATATCCTTGTTTCAGGTTTTTCCTTTTAGAGAGACTCTTAACATGAATCTTCATTTTTATTATATTTAGATATTTACATAAGTGTTACATTAGCGACATAAACATCAATATGGTTTTTTTTTTCTCACTTCAGGCCCAAATATGTTTAATTTAGGTGTTTTTTATATGTATTTTTTTTTAAATATCATAAACCATCTGTATTTTTTTTTCATTTCGAATTATTCATTAAAAGACACTTCATGTTCGAATTTTCTAATAGTATTGATTTATTTATTTTACAGAATCGAAATTCCAATTTTACAAATATTCAGAAAAATAAGCATACATAACCATACAAAAAAATAGATAAAAAAAAAAAAAAATTACACAAAAGAATCAGAAAATGACACGTGTCAAAGATCACAGAGATCAAGGAGAACAATCATCATCATCATCATCAGCCTGTGTCCGTCCACTGTTGAACGTAGGCCTACCGCATGAGTCTCCATCCTCTTCGATCCTCTGCCATCCAGGTCACTCCCGCTATTCTTCTTATATCGTCAGGAGAACAATACCATCGACAAAAGAGGAAAAGGATGTAAGAAAAGGATCGAGGTATGCTGGTAGGCCATTTTTGTAAACAAACATTATTTTATAAGTTTTATACTCCATATGTACCAGTACGTGTAAGAGATATTGATTAAAAATATTTTAAGTTTAATGAAATCTTCAAAAAATGGATTGTTGTTAGAGTTAAATCTTCAATGTCACATAATCTTGTACATAAATTTCAGAAAGCATATGTCAGAAAGCTGCTTTTTAACCTTTGTCTGGATAGACATATACAAGTAGCTTGTTAGTAGGATGGTTCATAACATAACGCATTTTTTTGCTGCTCAAGACTATTGTTTTATGCTAAACCAACCTAAATTAACAACTATAAAACAATGCATTATTTGACTACTATGCATTAAAGGCAGTATTTTTTTCAGTAATCTGATATGTTAAGGTTAGGTCAGGTCAGTTGAGATTAGGTTCGATTTTTGTTTCACTAAACATTTTTTTTATTATGAGGTTCAGCTTTAAAGTAAGTCATCCTTTGATGACTACGCATGTATCGTTTATGACTGCATCGACTCGTTTTCAGCAATGTGTTCGACCCTGAAATACGAAATGAGGTAAGGTTGGGGACTAGGTTAGGTTGTGTATATATGTATATGATCTGGTTAGATATTTCTATGAGACTCTGTCTGGCCCTTCCTCGGGCCCTGTTCCCTTGATTTACGAGCGCCCGGCCCGGTGACCGCTGTCAGCGAGCGCTCCTGATTTATCTGCGAGCGTTAAATTGAAAATAAACACATCGCTTCCACGCGCCGCGCGTGATTGGTGGGATGCCACTTCTTGTCAACCTCATTCCCACTTATATACAAATCACTTAAAAGAACTAGTCATTTTACCACTTTACCGCTCAGCATTAGCTCTTTTTTTGAATAAAAAAGAAAACAAATTGGAAAAATTTCCCAAATGTGACCGTTATTTTTTTAAATTATTCTAATCGTTGGTATTGTGGCTTTTGAGTTTAGCCGTGTGTGGCGAATTTCTATTGACCAATATTTCGACCGCCATTGCAGGGGTCTTCACACGGCAGGGGTCTTCTTACGGCCACACACTGCTTAGCCCAAAAGCCACAATATTAAATCTGGCCGTGAAAACTAAGAAGTTACTTAAGTGAATTCTAATCGTTATTTTGTATAAATAATTTCCAAAACTTTTATACCCTAACGTGTTTTTGGTTGATAGTTAACAAACATGTCACGTGTAAAATTGATTTAAAATCATGAACACTATATTTATAACTCTTACATGTCGCCACATAACGTATTTCAGCTGCTACTACTTTTGCCACGTCCTAGCCATCTTAGCACTTACAAGTTTTCAAGTACAGACGAGTACGTACAATAGCTACTGATAGCGTACCTAGAGGACAAAAGGTTAAATAAAAGATTTAAAGACGAAATAGTTTACAAAATAGTTGTAGTGAATTCGAAGGTGCTGGCAGGTATTAAAAAACACATAGTATCGATCAAGTTATATACTATCCACGCCAAACCACGTTTATTTTTTAGGTTGAACAATTTTTGCTTAAAATAAAAATGGGAAAAAAATATCGATCCTTTCTAAATATTATAATTTCCATTCAAACAACTTTCTTCTTCTATTTTATCTTTATTCCCTTTTTCCATTTCCTCATCTGTTATTTATTTTTCGATTTTTTTATGATGTTATATCAGATGCCTCCATAATCGGTTATTATTTAAGTGAATTTCTTGTTCTTCAACGCTCTGAAGCTTAGTAACGCTAGTGCTAAAGCAAGGAGACTTTCTTTCTGCCACTTCACTACAAGCTTTTATTTATTTACAAACATTTATTTGGTGGCAATATGTCAAATAAAAAATACTTTAAAAGAACGTCATTTAAATTTTCAAAGACAACCCCAAAATATCAATCTTTTAAATACATTTTCAGTCTATCATTGCAGACTTATAAAAGCTCCGCGAGGACAGAACTATTATTTATAATTAATTTTAATTCTGGCACCGAAATTCCCTTCGACCGAAAACCTCGCATTGTCTTATGTTTTCTGGGGTAAATATTCCCGCCCAGGCTCGGTAGGCCGTGAACGAAATGTAAATGAGCGTGGGTATTAATGTATATGTGTGGTGAAAAGAGTGACCAAACTTTAAGTGAATTTCATAATTTGCTTTAAAATATTTACAAATAGAGTCATAAAATTGCTATAGTAAAAAAAAATATGGACAAATGTTTAATATATAAATGTGTTTGGCATCTTTTCAACAAGTGAGTGCAAAAATAATACAAAAACTCATACAGACTTATGAAATGATAGAGATTTAGATTATAGTTTTAATCTGTTAATTTAGTCTTCTTTAATTTTGCACTCATCGTCATATCCGATATTCGTTCCATATCTGAAACTTAGAGTCACCTCAAATTGCCACCTTATCAACTCTGTCCTTTACCTTTGTTGATGCTATGTCTTATGTCCCATAGTGTGTATATATGTGGTATTTCTGACGAGCTTCAGGGTCCCCATATAAAGTATGCAGCCCGAGACTGCATATTTTTGATGTTTATTAATCGGTTTTTTTTTCACAGAGATCGGATGATATGTATATCGCTCTCGAGGTTTAAAAAGCGGATTATATAAATAATATAAAATAATAAAGCGGATATGCACTCATAGCAAATTGTAATTGCATTTACGAGTATATCTTTCTTCTTTACAATGACTGTAAAAATAACATGTTTATAAAGGACAAAGCCCACCTTTCGTATTTTACACTATAAAGCGAGTCATAATTAATACAACAAAAATCATCATCAAAGCGATTGCAATAATGAATGTCATTAAAATTGATTACAATTGAACTTGATCATACCTAAACTCCAAAATGTTTTGGGTTCTTTGCTCAAATTTACAGACAGCATACAAGAAATATATCGCGTGACAGAAATCATGTTTGTACTGCTGCTATATTTTCGATAATCACCCATTATTTTTCTTTTATTAAGCTTACGTTTCAGTTTTTTTTTTAATACATTATTTAATAATTTGTTTTCAATAAGAAATTTAAAAAATGCTAAGATGTGGTCACCAGTCTCTCTCACTCCCGAAAACATTTCTACTTTCTCGACTGTGTACTTGTGTATTTTATTATATATGTTTTCCGGGACACTGCGACTCCCGACCTTCACCTTTGCAGAAAAGCTGACTATGCGGGTGCGATAAAGTAAGAATTCACTTATTATCCCAAATTATATTTAAACTTGAACAATTGTACTACCAAAGAAAATTTAAATGTTTAAAAATTCAACACCACAAATTTTCACTACTAAGATCTGTCAATTATCATTTTCCATGCCACAAATGTCCCAAAACTTCTACATCCAGACACGTATATGGTTTGCGACAACCTTCAAAACAGGAAGTTGGGGACTTGATTAGACAACAGGTATTTATTGTATACGAGGTATACTTTATATGATTTGGTTAAATGATTTTTTGAAGAGATTGAATTTTAAGCCGCAAGCAAGGCCGCATTTGGTTTTTAAAATCAGCTCATTTTATTTATTTTCTGTAACATAAATACACCGGCATTAATTTTATAACGAAATACTTGTTTTGAAAACAATTTAGTTGGTATAAAATATTGTAAGTAAGTCCGCAAACGGCAAATACGTGTAACTTCAAACTACTGCAGCATAATTTAAAATTAATGCATCTCTCCGATTCGTATTCCGTTTGTCGGTTGCATATTAATTACCTTTCATAATTACCTGGTAAAACAGCCAGGTGTGTAGCGCGGCGGACTGCATCAGGTTGGGACCTTTCCCTTTGACACTAGAGTCTCCCGGTCCCAGGTAGATTATCTCCGCGATACACACAGAGAGAGAAATGAGTCACCCGGAGCTTTCAGAGCTTTCAAAGGAAAGCACGAGCTCCGCAAAAGCTCTCGTGATCATTTCCCCTCTTTAAATGCCTCGCGTCGCCATTAGCTTTGAATGCCGTAATGGAATTTTACGTGAACGTAAGACAAAAATATCGAAGAACGTATTTTGTAATTAACGACTGAAATTAAATAGTTTTTTAAAGTTTGGTCTCTGTTTTTCATGGTCAAAAATATTTTATAAAATTCAGTTTAATGAATTACGAGTATCAGAAGTAACATGTTCTTTAAATAAATAAAATGTTTCTTATTTAGAAATTTTATTTATTACTATTGAATTTATTTTGCATTCAAAAACGTTCATTTTTTATAATAGTAAAATAAAAACGATGACTTAAAAGTAAACGTTAAATTTAATACCAATATGATTTTTAAAACGTGTGAAGGTCCCAAAACCTAGAAGAGAGAGATTGAACATATGTGAAAATTATTTATATAGTATTAAATATAGTTCTCAGATTGTTGTGCTGGTATATACCAACACAACAAATTTATGTTAAATCATATAAAAAATATGCTGGACTACGTAAAATTTATTTAATTTTGTAAAAATATGACATATTAAAATCAGTATAAAAAAATAATTAATAATGTTCCTACGTTTGTGAAATCAAACCTTTTTTTTATAAGTTGCCCCATTAGAACTTTTGTCAAATTTTCGAACTTGTAAGCCATAGCCTACCAATCTTTGTTTTAATTTGTAGAATTCAATATT
The DNA here is from genome assembly GCA_022606575.1 of Glossosoma conforme. Lineage (NCBI taxonomy): Eukaryota > Metazoa > Arthropoda > Insecta > Trichoptera > Glossosomatidae > Glossosoma > Glossosoma conforme. Next base: position 2,235,912 of record JAGTXR010000001.1, read on the forward strand.
CTACTAAATGTAAGCATTATTAGTTGAACCGACTTGTGCGATTTCATTTATTTATTTTTACGTATTACGCAACGAACATGTTTGATGATTTAAATTCCATATTATGAAATCATACAAAGTGCTTACCACGATTTTCATTTTCTTTGTTTGTTATAAATAAAAATGGATATTTATATAACAAAGAGTGTATTTTCACATTCACAAAACCTACACGCATACTTTTATGTATAAAATTGAATGTCAAAAAATATAATGAAAATGTTGCCGAAAAATTCAACGTTGCGTATGATGATTCCAGTGTGCTCTGACAAATAAAGGAAAATTAATACAAACGGCTAACACGAAACCTTATACTACCAAGAGCATTGTATCTACGTTGTTAAAATGCGATACTCTCCAGTTGGCCATGCCGAAGCACAGAAGGAGGCTGCTGGAGCCAAAAATTTAATGCAAATGGTCGCAACGGCTTAACTCTTTCAGGCCAGAGGATTTCGCCGCTTTTCAGGTTTTTCAGTGGCCGTATTCTGTATCAAATGAGCCTCTTTGACTCGTGAAAATCCACTGTGGCTATTTATTTCGAAACGCAGCTAGGTTATTTTCTGATGAAAGCCTATTATGTTTAATCTCAGTACATTTTAAATATCAAATTTTGTGAATTAGAATTCCCTTTTTTGGTCTTTTCTTTTATAAGAAATCGGTTTTCCGTATAAGGTATACAACTTTGTTTTCGTATAGCTTTGTTCATTATTATTTGAAAATTAAATGTCATTTTTGATAGTTGTAAGCTGTTTTACTTGAAATATTAAAAAAAACGTTGCTTTTATTTTGTTTAAACTTATCTTATTAAGTAGCATATGACTTAAATCATAAAAACATTTTACTCAATTGATGAATCATCAATTGTTCGTTATCTTCTTTAATAAATCATAAAATATCGACCTCCATATTTTTTACTTAACTGGAATACATGGTCACCACAAATTTCTATATGAACTTGTGTTAGCTTGTCATGATTCTCCTCTTATCTGAATTATATTTATGTTCCAATTACTTACTATGAATAGGTTTCCATGGTCTTTAGACCGAAAGTCGGGAAACACGAAAAAAAGAAAAATCTGATGTTATAGCCAATGCATATTTGAATAATTTTTCATTCGGATTTTAAAGATTAAATTTAAAATCGGCTTATACCATTTGATCTCAACGTAATAATTTAAGCATACTTACAAATATTTTTTGAAAACATGTCTATAAATAACTGCTTCAAGAATGTAAAAATAATACTACAAAAATATTCGTGCTATTTTTTTTTCTTTTTTAATACAACAGAGAAAAATTTTAGATTAAAAATAAAATTGGGTTACATAAAAAACGACAAACACGAAAGTGTAATCACGGGTGTGGAGGGGTTAATCCTGGGATTAGAGACATGCAAACATGTTGCATTTGTCCGCGGCTGCCGGCGATATTCATTTTTGTTCATCTCTCGCAACCCATATTCCCAACCCCCATCCCATGTTTCTCATTCCGAATTCCTCTTAACCGTTAACCTTCTCACGCCCCTTCACATTTCAAACTTTCCTCTCGGTTTAATTAATTTTTAACGAGAAATTTCTGCTTAGCAAATTGATTCGTGTCGCCGTGTATGTTGTTTCGGCATAATGTAAATACAGTTAACAACGTATCGAAAATATTTTTTGCTGTTACAAATAATAATTATAAGAACCAACCCAGAACTTGAATTAATTTTATTATTAAAAATTTAATCAAAACATCTCGAACATTAAAAAACAATTGAAATCATAGTAATAAACAAAAACAATAATTACTATTTTCGTGATGGTATATCATTATTAATGGTATATCATCGCCGCCAGTTTGCATCCGAACATTTTATCAATTATTATTTTTATCAAATTTAAAAATTACTTTAAATTCCATTATGCTTTTAAATCTCATTGTTTATTTCGCCAAAAACAAAAACACTCACCATAGTTTGTTTACATGAGGCGAAGTTGTGTTATTTGCATATAAATTAAGCAATAATAATTCAGAGCGCTGCTAAGCCGGGAGTTTTAGCACAGAGTTTTACAAAGCCGACTAGTTAATATTGACGGCTGAAGTTCAAACTTTGGAAAACCAAACTTCAAGGAAATTACACCAATTTAAAACTCGGAGATATTTAAACCTTAGTAGATATCATTACGAATATATTTTACAAACAAAAAACAAGCCAATATCTCTGTCTGGTATTTACAGATCGTCTCAAATATCTTCAATTCAAAAATAATAGATTCCATAGGAAAAAAACAAAAATATTATTGGTTTTCTGTTTTTTTTTGTTTTTACTAAAATTATTGATTTTATATTCAAAAAAATATAAATAAATTCAATGGCGTTCTCTATTTCAAATATGGCTAAGCACACTAGGTGCAATGTTTTTAGTATATCCTTTCGTTGTAGCTTATAGCCCTTTACAAGTAAAAAGCGAAAATTTTCAATCCCACCATATTACATAATGACAAAAACATTATTGCTCAGTATTTAGATATCATTTACATACTTTTTTGTTTTGAAATATTAGTGTCAAGAATTAAAATTACTCTTAATAAATTCATGTTATCCACATTATAATTTTCTTCAAAGAAATTTTCAAAAACTAATGAAAAAAATATAGAGGATTTTAAAATTAACTGATCCTTTATTTTATTCAATAAATAACGGACTGGCAAAAAAAAAAAACTTTAAATATTCCACTCTCCTTGTTAGAGCAAATATTCGTCGTAAATTGCACAATTTTGATCACAATTTTTGTTTTGTATCATGGTTTATTCAATCAATGGGAATCATCGCTGTCTTTATTTAATTATTTTTATGGTTTTCTATGAAAACAAAAACTCAAATACTAGAAAAAAACGTAGATTGTCAATTAGCTTTATTAGGAAGATAATTCTATTAGTGCAATGTTTCTGCGGCTTAGATAGATGAATGTTTCAAATGAAACTATTTGGCCTTAAATAACACAAATGTTTTTATTTGTAATTGATACTTAAATTCAAACAACATTTGTAAAAAAAAATAGCCGTTTCTTAAGTCAATATAGTTCAGGCCTCGAGAGTTTCGTGTCAATTACACTTTTTTTTATTCCGATTAACAAATCACACACAAATATGCCTCGGATACTACAGCTTTAAGCACTCATACTGCTGATATGGAAGTTGTCGGGAATATAGTGAACGTTTAGGTGAAGTTATGCCATTGAACGAGAAATGGACAGTAGCAGCTGAAAAAGCTAAGGTGACGGAAATTTGTGACGACCAAATATGGGATGGATATGAGAAGAAGAGTATATTTGTATTGAATGCATAAGTTAAAATGTATAATTTTCTGAAGACATTGAATTACTATAATGCCACACCATACTATTGACCACATTTCTTCCACTGCAATGCACCATAGTCCGTCTCGTAAGATTCCTCTCTCTGTACATTATTTAACCCGTGACCGTTCCGACGGGGAATTCCCCAGTGAAATACGCCACGTCTAGTAAACTGTCATTAGCAATTTAACTTGAGCCGCTCAGTCCTATAACTCAGTGCTGGGGTCACCACTGTTCAGATGACCCCTGAAACTGAAAAAAAAACTTGCCCCACCCGCGCATTAAAACATGAAACTCTGTAGATTATATAAACAGCTGATTTTACACTGTACACCAAATGCATATTTTGACGATTCTATTATTTTTCACTTGTAAAAGACACTCTTGAATTAGAGGCATTGCAATTTTCCTTAACACTTACTCTATCTTCTATGCTGTCAATCCATCCAGTACATTTGTATTCATTGGAAGATTATGTAACAATCTTGTTGTTTTGACGCCTTTTTTCTGTCACTTCGTTTTTGGTAGTTTTTTTTTTTCATTTTTTTTTTCAAATTCTCGCATTATTTATTTACATGAATTTTCTTCATTTCACGTGCATTTGCGCAGGCTGTCGATATATGAGTGTGTTATTTTTTGATCACATCTATAATTCTTTTTTGTACAATATCAAAGAGAGTTCCTCTACAAAAATCAGACACTTAACTGATGTGAAATGGTTGTTTGCATAAAGTGAGAGATTGATATGTATTTTTATCTACTTCTAAAAAGCATTCAGGTTACATTAAACAGTATTTTCAAGGAGTATCAGGATTTTTACTTCGAATCGAAATATTAATATTTCTACCATTAAATTATGCATGAAATGATTTCCACAGACCTGGTGGTCTTTAATTAATAATGTTTTATAAAGTGAAAATATAAAATATTTTAAATAGTTTGAATAAAATTTAGAAACTGTATAAAATCTGGTTACCTGACTCACCTTTAACGTCAAAGTGTATCAGAACACCTTTTTCTCAATAGTTTTGACGAAAGTATTCATCAATATAGGCTCTAACGGAAGAGTTATGTCCGCGCTAGTTTTTATTCAATAAGCCGATCAAAGGTTCCAGGACCATTATTATTACACATTTTTTAATAAAAGCTTTTTATTATTATTTATAGAAAGAAATTTCATCTACTCGAATGGATAACTTGGCAAATGACATCCCAGATTTAGTTTATGTGCCAAACATATGCTCCTTCTTGTTAGTAAATTTAGCAGATAGTTAATATACTTGTATCATATAAAAATAATCTTGTTTCTGTCCAGCTGGAGGAGAAAATAGTAATGACAACGCCAATTGATGGAATTGAGCAAGAAAACAGATGGTCAGAGTTTGACGAAAATAAATAGTTTTTTTTTCATTAATAAATAAACGTTATTTTTACGAGTATTATCGCTCACAACCGAAAGAGGCGGAGAAGAGTAGTGTGAGCGACTAAGGATATTTTGAACAAAGCGTCAGCAGTGAACTCTTCAATGCAACACAATGACGAACTTTATCTAATTTTTTGTAACTAAAAATATATTAACGCCTTAAATCAAGATGATTTTCAGTCAACTGAAAATACTAAAATCATGCGGCAAAGCGATTGAAAAAAACACCCTTAGATTGCTACAAAATAGAGTCAAGACCACGATCACGGTTGAAATAGGCCATTTTCGGATAGTCTACAGAGCAATTACTACGAAGCCTTGAAAATGTAATCATAGCAGTACTGTCAGTATTAACTTAACCATAAAAATAAGATATTATAACTATAGGTTCTCGATATGATAATTAAGAGCAGTCCCATTGACTTTTAATAAGAAAATAATTACATGGATTGAAATATTTATTGGAATATTATTTTATTTTTTCAATATTCTAATCTTCTTTTATAGATCATTGGCTATATTACAATATTATGAGTAATTAAATATACTATCCTGCCGGGCAGGATATTATCGAGTGGATGAGGGTAATGAACAAAAGCAACGGTTGGTTCCAAGGCTCGCAAGTTCGCATCCCGCTTCTGCTGATATTTTTTCCGAATGATTTGATGCGTATAAAGAATTTGATGTATAGTATGTGTATATTTAATTACTAAGAAAATAATAAGTTTAACCATATAATGAAATTAAATTAAAAATGAGTTTCTAGAAGAATATTTTATTGTGTTACAAGGAAATTTATAATAAAACATTCCTTGAAAATGTATTAACATATTAGTCACGTTGTTCGCGTCATTTACGCAGTTACGCTTCATAAAATATTTCTTAAAATTACAAATCTCCTAGTTAGAACTACGTTTTCTAAAATGGCGTATTTACTCATTCCGGAAGCAGTAAATAACGTTTACCGGAAACGCGAGAAGTCAAAGATAAATAGTTGTTGGCCCGTTGGAGCCGCCATTTCTTCAAACTTGGCGAAATATAATTTATACTTTATTCAGCGCGGTAAAAAAAAGTGAAAGTTCCCTCTCTCTCTCTCGTAGAGAACATAATTTGTTTGAAAGTCATTTCAAGTTGATATTACTCCACCAAGTCAGGCTGTATTTACTTTTCTCGACATTGCTACTTAGTCTTGTAAATATATACGTATATATTTTATACGCTTTCTAATAGCAGCAAGGGGCAAAACTCAAAGTATGGTAAAAGCTTTGAAACGTAATTCATACGTAAACCGTCTTATCTTATGACTAACTTCTTCTTCCTGGGAATGTTATATTTTATTGTGTTATTAGATCAAACATTATTATTTAAAAATATTTCATTTTAATTTCTTACGAAAAATCAGTATATTTATTATTGTCATAGTATTTTACGTTTTATTAGAATTATTCTAGAAGAATTCTAGCTCATTATACCAACTTGGGGAGCTTAAGGTGTCTAATTTGATCACTGCGTAGCATCCAGTATCCCCTCAGAGCTGTGTTCTTCCATCGTCAACCTGCTTTCCGTACAAACTCTTTTTTAACTACTATCTTCTCCCTCAACTGATCAGTATGGTAAGGGTTAGCTACTCACGACTTGCTTCGGTCAAAAATTAATAAGGCAATGATCACTTGTGTCATTTGAAATATTAATAATTTACTTCATAAATATGGTTTAACCATTAAGCATCATAGAGTGCGCCGCAGAAACATTGAATCGTGTTTTTTTAGTATAGTAATCTATAGCATCTGCTGTTTTCTTGTAGATATTTTTTTTTCATTTATTAAAACATGTAAATTCCTTTTGTTGGAACATTAATATACATATTATATATGCATAATATATAAATACATAATTCAAATTTATCGGCATGTTTTCCTTGAATAATAACAAGAAAAAGACTTATTGAATTTTATCGTTGAGAGAAATCATGCTCATAAAAAATATAGCGAATTCTGTGGCATAGAGAAAAAAATATTTAAGCAAAAATTTATAGTTCTTAAGGAATAAAGTATAAATTGCCCAACCTTAATAAAGAAATACAATTTTTTAAAACTCTGGACACAAATAAAAGGTGCTTTTTTTGGATCTTTCATTATTATCGTATATCGTTGAGTACAGATCCTTGCAGTGAATCTTTAGTAGTGCAATTACATTTTTTGGCGTAAAGCAGAAATTTATGCCAGGTTGTGATAACCAAATTTTTCTCAATTGTGAATGAAAATCGCAAAGAAAAAGAGTTGTTTTATAAAAATATCAAATTTATTTTTAATTATAATTTTTTTTGTCTATATTTACGCCTTTTAGGAATATTCAATGAGTTTAAAAGCAAACCTATGTAATAGAAATTATAAAATAATTGAAGTTTGAAACAAAAACATTAAAAACGTATTGCTTATAGTACTGCCTTGAAATTAAAACCCTTTCTTAGAAACAGCCTACTGCTTTGAAAGTAACGTACACCGAAACGAATCTTATACCTGAAAAGTTGAAAGATTAAAAATAACTTTATATTGTTGTTCCTTTGAAAGTTTTCCTTCGGTGCGATGATAATAATAATATTGTCTTATCCGATTACCGCAAAAGGTTCTTCCGATAAATTATTCAGACAACAAAGCCATAGAGCTCTTCACAAATCACGACTTCCTGAAAATCCGCTGAAATTTTCAATGTCTTGATTAAAAGTTTACGACCTGAATAGAGGTTCTCCCATAATTCTCATGATCGGTCTTGCTGAGATTTATGTCTCCATTCCATTGGACTTCATAATTGGACGTATAAAACGGGCGAGTCTAGCACAGCACTAATAAAAATTGTCTTGGCTTGCTTTAGTGTAGATAATATAAGTTTTAGTGGCAGTTATAATGTGTTATGTTTCACAATAAACGTATGATGTAATAGAGCACTGCGACTTGTGTATTTACGCGATTCGACTATAAATTTATTAATTTATATTTCATATTATGCTCTATGTGCGTTCGTGGTCGTACAAAGAGTTCATAAAAGCCTTGATTTTATCAGAGCAATGACTCTTCATAAAATTATTTTCTCATGCTTCATGGCAAACGTGGGCTGAAATTTTTATTATTTCTCATATACCTATTATTTTTCTCTGAAGTCTAGACTGAGAATAGAGACTCATTTTGGAGGCTTATGTTAAGCAATGAACAAATACGGACATAGTGATGATGAAGAATGTCCTTTCGATCATCTTTGTGGAACTTAAATTTATTTACTAATGATAAAGAAAATTAATTTACTGAACACAAAAAAAACAAAGCAATGTAAAAGTGTAAAAATTAGTAAACAGTATTTCAAAAATTTCACGCAACCTGCTTCTAAGTAACATAACAATGAAATAATATCTTAATGTATTCATTCAACAACATATCATCAACCTAAGAAAAATCACCACCTACAAATAAACATAAATTTATTGATTATCATTGATAAAGATCTCTCTACACAAAAGATTTTCACCAATTGCTTTGTTTTTAATCTATTACATAAAAAACGCATGCGATTAATTGAATTATTTCAGGAGCCATTGTATTTCAGATCACGTGCTAGAATCACTTCCGTTTCAGCTTCAGTTACAATCAGCTCCTTCCTATCTGCAGCCCCCAGCTAGCGTTATCTCCCAGCAACTAAGCACACATGCAAGGGAACCATGGAGGGTCTATCCTATCTAGATTGCAGCGATATTTGTATTATTTATATCCTTTGAATTGGTTTCTCGCTGAATATAATTACTGTCTTCCATTTCAGTTACAATTAATCTATTTTTGTCGAATAAATCGCTAGATTCAGTTTTAATACTAATCGTTTACTCGTTGCTTATTACTTAAGAAACACGGCGTTCTCAATAACAATTATTTAATACTTAAAACACAAAAAAAATACTTTTTCTTCATTAATCCAAAAGTCCATTTAAAGACCCCTTGTAAATACTTGTATCAACAACATATGACAACAACATAACTATAATGGATCTATTTTTACTTGGAGGAGCTTTTTGTGTAGAGATGATTTGGGATTAGACGAAGATAATGGCAGTAAAATGAAAATTTTGGAGATAATTTGTTCCGAATACGAAAAATGATATCCATTTTATTTTTTATTCAAATTCCTAGCATTCAATTTCTACCTTGTTTGAATATAGATCATAACAAGCACTGTTTTTTTCATAGACTTGAAAACTACGCATTTTCTGATACATTAAACTTGATGAATATTTTATTGATACACTTATTAGTTTTCCAATTATATTTCATTCTTCTTGACACACAATAATTATTTATGAGTTTATCATTTATACGTCTATTCAAGTGAAGAACTGGTGCAACTTTCTTCGACAACGAAACCATAGTCTTCAAGACTGTAAATCAACAGTGCTTAACGTGATCCATAATTTAAAAAGTTGAAAGTACTCGTATTAATCTGATTAATGATTTTTAAAAATATTTTTTACCAGACTGTTTTCACAGTTAATCTGCTCCCTGTTAAATTTTGTGGTATAGAAGTGCCTGCAGCTTCCACTACAAGTGATTATACGTCTACATAATGTTCCTACCGAGCCATTAGTTGATACAATTTGAACTTCAATATTCATTATAATAACGATCAAGCCCATTACCAAGGCAGCAGCAACGCAGGTTAAACTTGATAGAATATAAGCTGACTTTCGCATTAAGTATTCCCACAACCGATAATGCTTACAAGGCTAATGTTATGAGATACAAGCTGTATACTTAAAACTACTTAACTCTTTTTACCATCGTAGCGTGTTTAAAGTTTTCACAAAAATCTAATAAAGATTTTTTTAGTTCTGCTGCCATATTGAACCTATAAATAATGTGACTGTTTCAAAAACAATAGCTTATAGAAGATATATAAACATTATTAATATGTAAGAATTTGTCATTCTTTATTGCTTTTTATATCTTTGAACTAAGAAACGAAAAATAGCGCTGTTATTTTGGTAGTGTATTTTTGGTTTCAAAGGCTGAAAACTATTATTTTTACATGTTTTATGTTAATTATAAAACGTTTTTATTAATTTTAAAAAGTAGATATAAAAAATGCATTCCTTGAATTCCAAAAACAAAAATACTTAAGATTAATTTAAATACTAGTGATTATTTACTATCAAAGAGATAAAATAATAATTTTTCAAGAAAATCATTAGTCGTTTATAAATTTATCGGTCACCGTGCGCGGTTTAATTGAACCAAATTTAATCAAAAGTTTAACAAATATTTACCGTAAGGAGAAATACAGTTAATGAGTTAGCATGATTTTTCAAATAAAATGTAGTGAAATTGCAAAAATATGATATAATATGATAAATGAATCAATCACAACTACACGTCCTTAAATTCAACCTGTAATTTTTACCATGAAAATATTATTGTTTCACCATTTTAACTGTCGCATTGTTAAGTGTCTCTGGTTAATCACGTTCATATACTAACTTGCTACATAACATCATGGCCGAGCATCGTGAAATTTTGACGTAAATATTTACCTTGTCGTAAAATAGCAACAATGTCTGTCTGTCCAAAGCCGGTGAATTCCGCAGCCGTGCCGAAATTCCTCTCTTGAGTGGTTGGCGACTTCAAATATAAACCTTAAAATAGTTTAGCGGATCCATAAAAAACCTCATCGCTTTACTTTTAATATTCCTTCATGTATTTTTCAGATTTCACATTTTGTAGGAAGAATTAATAACACTCGGAACGAAAGAAAGCCGTTACTCGAAAAAATTTATAGAGCCATTGATATTTTCACAGTAAATTCACTTTTTTTACATGATATTTACATAATATGTAACTGAATCAATTTTCAGAAAATAACTCTTAATAAGTAACGAAAAAATATTTTTTCTTTTGCTTATCAATTATTTTGAATACTTTTGTGTTAAATATTTAAATGTCAAAAATAAATGAGTATTTCTTTTCTATTCATATTTATCGCATTGAATGTTTTTGATCTTTAATCTGAAAAAAAAAATTCTTACTAATGTTAATTAATATGACATTCTACCATCTTTTATATATTTGATTGACATCAGCCCGATAGAAGCCTCACAGGCTGATGCCAAAAACCTCGATGTACAATCTTTTGTCTCATTTTTTTCGCTCGTGATCGTCGGACACGCATGTGTCGCCAAAATGCTTATTTGACAGGTGTTGTTCTGTGGATCGCCACTGGATGAATTTCGTCGCTGGGTATCACCGACTACGAGCGCTGAGTGGCCAGCGATCAGTCAGTGTCTGCTCGAGCCGTTAATAATACGTCATTGTCTGCCTCGAGCAGGCCAAAAGTTTGTCAATCGTGTAATTAAAAAAATATCCCAATGTGCTAGTGAAAAAAAATTTGTGTTGCTGATCTGCTTCTCATTCCTTCACAGCGCGTTCAAGAAACGATCCCAGCGACGTGAAGTCGCTCTTTTCTAAAGTGAAGGGGATTTTAATATATATATTAAATAATATAAATTACATGTACTCTTCAAGTCAAATCTAACCTTGCAGTTCTATTGTAGTCATATACATCATTGATTAATGTGACTATCAATAATTATAACCTAAAGTTTTATAACTTCGTTCTTCATGACAAAATATTGAAAATAAATTTAAATAAAGAATGAAAAAGGTAATTTACAATGTTCTACAAGAAAACTTTCCCATTTAATTTCAAGCTTTCAGAAAAAACAACTTGAAACGATTCAAATCGATTCAATATTTTAAAACTTAAATCGTCTTTTCTTTGAGTATATTTTATTACCAAGAACCCATTGAAAAGTTTATATTTAATTTAAAGAAGATTTAAATTACTTAATTTCAATTTAATTTACGTGTGCAATTTCCATCATGTTTTCAATTAAATGAACCAAAGTACTACTACTTATAATGCCGCCTATACAGCACCTTTATTACTCGTATTCTCCTATTGGCACCTAACCAAAATAAAATGCAGTCGTATTTTTTTTAAATGAAACCTTTGTCTTTGAATATGTGATATCTATTTTATATTTTAAATTAATTAAAAAATGAATGATTTAGTAAGCTGCTGTACTCGTAACTGTATTATAAGAAACATACTTTTATCTAATATATGCGCAATATCTGGGATTCGCAGCTTTACTCGATCAAAACGAAGGTGAACTATACAGCTGCGGTATCGTCCATATTCTTTTTTACTGCTGTGAATCTTGGCATCTCACCGAGACCCAATGCGGCCGTTTATTGGATTTCAAGAGCAGATGCCTGCATAAAATACTGAGGGTACGATAGTTTGACTTTGTGATGAAGGACTAGGTGGGAAATCTGACAAAGCAGCCTTTTCATACTAGAATTGGCCTAGAGGCGAAGGGGGAAAAATGTTGGGGTCGTACTAAGGTTGCCACAGGTGAACGAAAACTACGGGTGCTTTTTCTTTAACCTCCTAGACTCGTAGCTTTCTGGAAAGCCATCGGGAACCATACATATAATGTACTCCGCAACGCTGCATAATAAAGAGCTAAAATTAGATGAGGCGAAGAATATGGCGGCTGATAAAACTTTGTGGCGGCAGTTCGTGAATCTCATATGTTCCAGTTAGGGAAGAAGCCATGTTAATTACGAAAAATATATCCTGGTTGTGGATATTGGGTTGGCCAAACACTGCTTATGTGGATCAATTAAAGCATTAAGAGAAACAAGTTTTTTGAGGTTACAGATTTAGTTTAAGAATAAATCTTAATTTCACAAAGTGTTCTTTAAAAATGTACATGCTTTAAATGCTTTCTCAAATTATGTGTGAAAATATCTTGCTCTATGAATTTTATTTTTAATAGATACAAAAGCAATAACTGTAGAGATTTCATGTCGGACATGGTGTGCTGAGGCTTTATGCCAAAAATCTCCTTGCCAAGTGGAGTCATTACAAAAAACGTACAGCCAGTAATATTATGCATTTATGTAAGTGCAGGGAACAAAACGCAGCTACTGCATATTGTACCAGTTTGTAGTGGGCGGATATAATATTTCTCCGAATAAATAGTGCATTGTTAGAATTCACTTTGCATTGCATTCACTTTTTTACTAAAAAAAACATGTTTCAAAATAAATCACGTGGAGTATTATTTTGTATTGGGATCATGGTTCTGCATGCAATGCATGCTTCCGCAGTTGGTTATCAAAACAATTTTTATTATTTTCTTCACTAGCTGAAGTATCAGATAGCCAAATATTATTTATATATATATATATTATTCATTCACGTCCTCTCTGCTCCCAAAAGTACACCAAATACATATTATTCATTGTTTCTGACGGACCTTCAAGATGAGAAACGGAAAGATTGAAGAAATGAAAGCCGTAGTATGAGAGGCATGTTAAGGAATTTGTTTATTACCTTTTATAAGATCTAGAGATTAATCTGACGCATATGAAGCCCAGATCACTTTCTTTTATATTTTACGTCAATCTTCATAAGAATTAAGAATTATAATTGGCATTCGTCATTTAATTTTTATATACGTATATTAAAAATATATATATACTTTATTTTAATAGTTTTATGTCCTGTTTTTCATTTTTAAAAACCTTCACTACATTAATTTGGCGTTAGATGAATAGATTGCAGAGTGTTTCACTAGGCTAGGGAAGGAATGGGACATTTAGGATCTGTCGGTATATCCGAAATATATTTACGAGTATTATAATCTTTATTTTAAATTAATCAGTTTTCACTTACAAAACTGTTCAAAAAAGCACTTAAATATTTTTAAAAAGCATTGTTTATACATAATTTGAAAAATTATTGAAAACTAATTGATTATTGTTATCCACCGACATTTAACACATTGAAGCTTAATATCGTATACACAAGTATTATATTACAATATATTGCTGATAAAATTAAGATGACACTTATAAGTTGAATCTATATATATAAAAGAAAGTCGGGTTATATTTGTTTTTATAACTCAAGAACGGCCTAGCCGACTTGGCTGAAAATTGGTGGGAAGGTAGCTTAGAACCCAAAAACGTCCATGGTATACTCAAAATTGATTTGATGAAGAAAAAATATTGAACATTTACGTAAACATGTTTTCATACAAGACTATTGTAACTTGACAGCTGTCAGTTAAGACGGTGTTGCCATAGTCAGCAACATAACCAAAAATGACGCAATAGTAGGTATTGTAAGTAGGTACCTACGTAAGGTATGGAATATTTTGAAACAAAAAAGAAAACAAAAGGCTGGAAAAAAAAGACAAAAACAAAATAAATATTAGGGAAAATATCAGTTTAATCTTTTATTTGTTAAAAATGTTATAACAAAAGGCAAGGAATCTGACAACTGATATTATTATTGTCTATGGTTACATAGATATTTTGAAGTCTATCGGTTGACGTTTTGTTTCAAGAACTTTCGAGTTTCTGTTAGCTTATTGTGCCGATATTTGCGACCAAAACGATCGAATCATTCACGAAAAAGCCATCATGGAACTAGGGATTGAAACATTACGAATGTAAGGCAGTGATTTGGTGGTTTTTGGCATCCTAACCTCGAATACCAACGATGAAATTGCGCGCTTTCAAGTTTGGTACAAAGCGATTTGGCGTATATTCGCAATCCCTTATCACGAACTTCATACTGCTGTTGTGCATTTGGCGGTGCATCTGGAGAATGGTCATTGGGTATATTTCACGGCTTCAAATGTTGTTCAACGTGCTGAGACACCTCCAGCGACAACATTGACAAGTCTCTTTACGATCTGCCAAAGCGATCCGTTTGCACGAACTCTAGAATGGTCAAGGATTTAATCCGACATTCAAGGTATTTATTTATTTATTTTTGTACTTACACACAATCTAATTAACAGAATAACATACTACACGTATTACTTTGAATTATGTATGCTTATTCTAAAAAAAAGTGTTTATAAATCAGTAATTCTGTCTTTGCTTTTGATTCTGTAGATACTCGCGACCAAAACGATCGAATCCTTCACGAAAAAAGCCATCATGGAACTAGGAATTGAAACATTACGAATGTATGGCAGCGATTTGGCGGTTTTGGCATCCTAACCTCGAATACCAACGATGAAATTGCGCGCTTTCAAGTTTGGTACAAAGCGATTTGGCGTATATTCGCAATCCCTTATCACGAACGTCATACTGCTGTTGTGCATTTGGCGGTGCATCTGGAGAATGGTCATTGGGTATATTTCACGGCTTCAAATGTTGTTCAACGTGCTGAGACACCTCCAGCGACAACATTGACAAGTCTCTTTACGATATGCCAAAGCGATCCGTTTGCACGAACTCTAGAATGGACGAGGATTTAATCCGACATTCAAGGTATTTGTTTATTTATTTTTGTACTTACACACAATCTAATTAACAGAATAACATACTACACGTATTGCTTTGAATTATGTATGCTAATTCTTAAAAAAAAGTGTTTATAAATCAGTAATATTGTCTTTGCTTTTGATTCTGTAGATACAAGGACAGATTCACCATCGAATCGGATCATTCCAACCTCTCGAAGATGCACAGCATAAATTTGTACAAATATACTTCAACGACAATATGGAGGAAGAACTTGATCGACGTCTACAAAGTCGTGATCAGAGCGGATAAACGACCATCTGGTACACACGTCGTGATACTGGGCAACTACAACAGATATCTGAAACACGTCGTTCATATGACACGTTGCAATACCCACTGATGTTTTGGCAAGGAGAAGATGGATATTATTTCAATATCAAAGTGAAAAATCCATTGAATGGTGAGTAATCAATATATATATAATCAATATCATAGTTTTGATTCCGTCATGATATACATTTTTCAGTGCTTGGTTTTGCTTTAGGTTTCCAATAAATGACCAATTACACTGCTTATTACCAGGAAAATAACAGACTTAAAGATTAAGATGTTTTTTTAGAGAAAATTGGACAAATAACCGGCAAACGATTTAAAATCATTTATCTTCACCCCTTTATAATTATGCTACAAATATGGATGTTAGCTTTACATACAAAATAACAAATCTATTTTCTTAATTTCAGGTGAAGAAACTACCAAGAATCTAAGCTCGATGAATTATAACGCATATCGTTTGACGATTCGTCGAAATGCTGACAACTATTTGCTGCGGTTTCGTCGATATGGAGGAAGAACTTGATCGAATTCTACAAAGTCGTGATCAGAGCGTATAAACGACCATCTGGTACACACGTCGTGATACTGAGCAACTACAACAGATATCTGAAACACGTCGTTCATATGACACGTTGCAATACCCACTGATGTCTTGGCACGAGAAGATGGATATTATTTCAATATCAAAATGAAAAATCCATTGAATGGTGAGTAATCAATATATATATAATCAATATCATAGTTTTGATTCCGTCATAACATACATTTTTCAGTGCTTGGTTTTGCTTTAGGTTTCCAATAAATGACCAATTACACTGCTTATTACCAGGAAAATAACAGACTTAAAGATTAAGATGTTTTTTTAGAGAAAATTGGACAAATAACCGGCAAACGATTTAAAATCATTTATCTTCACCCCTTTATAATTATGCTACAAATATGGACGTTAGCTTTACATACAAAATTAAAAATCTATTGTCTTAATTTTAGGTGAAGAAACTACCAAGAATCTAAGCTCGATGAATTATAATGCATATCGTTTGACGATTTGTCGAAATGCTGACAACTACTTGCTGAAGTTTCGTCGATTACTGCAATAGAATTCAACCAGACCAAATATATGATATCATATGTACCGAAAAATTCAACTTAATAAAATCCAAAATCTGCTCATTTATTGCCTTTCGGGTGAAACAAAGTTCACCGGGTCAGCTAGTTATATATAAAATAAGACTGATGTTTGCAGCCTAGGGGCTTAAGCATTCAGGTAAATTTAATTTCAGCTCGATCGGATATATACCTGCCGAATTATGAGTCTCAATACAAAACGCTCAATATTTGATTGACTTTACAAAAATCTTAATAATTAATTTAGATCTATAACATACTTGAATTATTCACATAATTTAAATATGTTTATTCGTACTTTAATAAAAACAATGTGGGTTTTCCTGCCAATTAAACAAAAGCAAAAAAAAACAACGTAGTTTTTAGCGTCGGTAATCGCGTGCATAATTTTGATGATGTTTTTGATTAATTTCCATAGCATGTTAGGACTAAGCAGCAGTTCGAGAAGGTCGTCTCATGAGATTAAATTCTCAAGCGAAAAAAAATGTCATAATAATTAAATTGTAGAATATTTTATTTGTTCGAATGACATGGACAAGCGTTGTTGTGAACTACCAAAGGATGACATATTTACGCTGAAATTATAACACGGGGACGCTGAAACGAAATAGACCATAACTCTGCTCTGATTAAGTATCACGTGATTGACGTTGAAGCCACCTTGATGACAAATTTACGCTGAAACAACTTTGACGCTCAAGCGGATGACGCGCTGACGCTAAAATGATGACACACGGTGACGCTGAAACGCACTGGACCGCTTGTTGGTGATGTCGGTAAGCAGAGCCGCCACTCCCCTCTGATTAAATATCGATCTCTAGAGCCTGAGGCGAGGAGGACATTTGGTTCATCCCCAGTTTGTTGGCTACCATAGTAAAACTCACATAAAAATGCTTAACATTAACAATATTACAAAGAAAAAACATCTTAAGTTAAGAATGCGTTATATATAAATGCATTTTTACCAACAAATAAATGAAAAGTGATTTTGGCAATTAGTATTTTAATTATCTTTGTAGCTGTACTGTACTTTAAAAATGAATATATGGAGGTCCCTTAACAGACTTCGGACCGGAGTATACAAGACGAAGACACAAATGAAAACCTGGCAGTTTTACAGCGGATCGACTGAATGTGACTGCGGCGCGGAGCAGACCCTGTCACACCTTCTGGAGTGTGCGCTGTGTCCGAGTAGCTGCACCCAGGAAGACCTGATGATGGCTGGGAGTAACGCCATCGACGTCGCCCATTTCTGGGCAGACAGAATCTGAACCTGTTGTTTCCGACACGACTATATAGTGCCCGGGCAGAAAGTGACTCGGACCGCACAGTAATAGTCGCAGCGCCCGAAGATCACATATCGGTAAACTATCTGTTGTCACATTACAGGTAACGGCTGTCAAAATCAAATAACAAAATGGCGCCTGTAAACATTTTACAGTTACTTAAATCTAAAACTTAGACTAACATATTTTTATATGCGTATCAGACGAGCGAACAGAATAAGAGATCAGATAACAGATAGCATATCGAGGCTTTTTGGCATCAGCCTGAAAGGGCTATATCGAGCTGGTATCAACTACAATTCAAACAAGTTTACAAAGTTGCCATCGTAGGTAGTTGCGTGAGAAATTCTGTATGTAAGTAACCAAGAGATAAATTGACAAAAGCCACGACTGAAGTTTTACTTTTATTTATTCAAAATAAAACATAAATAAAAGAATTTAACTTAAGACTATGGCATGCGCTTATGCAATGCCGTGAGTTGAGCCACAGAAAGAAAGAGTGGTCCTAAAGCGGGACCGACTCAAACCTCGACCAACTCTCAAGCAAGGTCTGTCAGACGGCTGATTCCACACAAAATGTACCTTCTAGTGGCGCTGTTAGGTTGTTTTTTTTTTAGAATATAATATACGAAGTTGATTGACGCACATATGTCGACAGGTACAAAGTAATTAATGCTGAAGGAGAGTTAAAAATATATATATTCGTCGCTCGACACTCAAACCGGGCGGACGTGTCTAGTCATCCTACCTACAGGATGGCGAACTGTTGCGATTGTGATATCGCGCAAATAAATCGTCGCTTAGACGATCACCGTTTGCTGCTGGAGAGGCTCTTAAAGGCTGTTGGATGCGGGATGGATGATGCTCTGACATCCGTTGGTGTGGACCCTCCACCCAACCCGACAAGTCTGCCGACTTCCCGCAGAAGGCGCTTACCTCGAGCGTGCAAATCAATTCCGGCTACCTACGCTGAAACTGTCAACATTCCTGTGTCGATGTCGCTTAACTGTGACAGCAGAGACTCCGAACCTGCCGTCAAAGAATCCGCTTCGAGTGAGGCCACCGAAGAGGACTCCTCGGAAGATACTATCGAAGGAGCCCCTGCTGTTTCGAGCAAGGCTCCCAAGGACTCCCGTTCTCAGCCGGGACGAATCATCGTTCGAGGAACTGGAGGACCTGAGTGCTTTCTCCGTGGATGTCCTCTCCCTCCCCCGAGCAATCTTTCCGGAGAAGTTCAACGTTCTAAGTTGAGTCGCGCCTCTCCACATGCGGAAAGGCAACAACATTCAGCACGTCTGATGATCCGTGGTTCTGCAGATCCTTCAAAAAACGTTACTGGAGTGAAGATGGCGTATCTTCACGCCAAGGGCCTTCACCCAGATACATCGGCTGAGGACTTGCAGAGCTTCTTGGCAGCGACCGCTGCATTCAATCCTTCTTGGATGACCATCAGGAGGATTGTCAGCAGGCGGACGCTGTCAACTTCTTTCAAAGTCGGGGTCATCGCGACTTCGCTGGAGTCTCTCATGGAGCCTCAAGTGTGGCCTGAAAGGACCATCGTTCAACCCTGGATACGCATAAGACGAAAGAATCGCAGTGAACAGTGGTTGAAACCAACTTGAGTGAAGATATTGACATATTTAGTGTTATATTGCTTTAAATTCAGTGCTGGTGTTTATGGAGGCGAAATGTTACACGTTTTGTTTTGTGACAATAATGCCTTATGACAGGGTTTTTGTTGTTACAGGTCAAACTGTTTATCTTGAGTCTCCTGACGCTAGTTCTGAGTGTGAGGTCAGTGATACTAAATGTGTCTATAAATTTACATCACCACATTTATGGTACCTATTGTATTTATATTTTATAGTTTATTATTGTATTTATATTATTGTACTTCAGAAATGCATTGAATTGATAAAATTTGTAATGTTTCTGCAAGGAAAAAAATAAATAAAATTGAAAATTGAAAATTGAAAAATTGAAATATAATAGTACAAAAACTGTGTACATTGTAATTCGTAATATTATGCCATACGCTATTTAGACATAGGTTAATACCTCAAGAGTTAAATACTTCTTAAGAACTACTGAGATCAAGGCTTTCGGACACATTGCAAGACTGACAATGTGACGCTAAGTAAGAAATTTTGAAATAAGAAAGACTTGCGACGTTAAACATGATGTACGATGAAGATGTTGAAGAAAGCTGTACTAGAGATATCACACGAGGAGAAGGTTTTCTGAAGAAGTGATAAGCATAGCTGCTAATGATCTATACTACCACTGGGCATCTAGAAAGACCAAATGAAAGATGATGTGACAGCTGGTCATCCGTGTCACAGAAATAGGTCTCGAATAATAACAAGACGCTGTACTAGAGATTGTAGAGAAAGCGGATGAAGATAATATGCATCAAATCTCACTGATATTATTATGAAAATGTTTTTTTTTTCATTATTTTATTTCGAGGCTGTCAAGGTGTCAGTTCAGGTAGTAACCGGAATGTGTTCGTATGTAGAGTATTCTAGATAGCATAGAAGATAACATGTGCAATACTGTAGTACATCCTTCCACACAACTAGCGGTGCGCGGACCACTGTAAGTCCACCAAGTATTCTTTGTGGTCCACGTAATACGTAGAGTGATTACATTTTTGTACTATGTTTAAAATAGACAATCTGAACAAGGACAACTTAAAATCATTCAACGGTTAAAACCAGCTGATAGGACAAATAATATTTAGCATAGAAAACAAGATTTTGATAGAAATAACGAATCCAGGGAGCTTTCCATTCTGTATTTAAGAGACGAATACCGTCCTAGAACAAATTTGACGACGATACTCAGAATGTTCTTTGCGGAATATCATGATACTCGTACAAAAAATTGTGGATTTCCTTGCACTAAATATATATATTAAATATATATGTATATATTTATATATATATATATATTTAATATATTTAATATATATATATATATATATAATTAATATATATTTAATATATATATAATCTTTAAATTAGTTTTTGGGTTACAGTTCCATACGCTTCACAAAGGAAAATTCATAGGTGGATTAGCGCTCACACAACAGCCTTGTTAAAAATAACATTTACTAATCAACCTTTGTTGAATAAGGAAGAACATATCCATATAACGAACTTGTATTTAAATTTCTTAAACGTTATTTTTTTTCGTAAATTGTATAAAAAGGAAAAAAATCAACTTTTCTCCCCTGAACATAACGAATACATATATCCAAGACTAAACATATTTTTTGTACAAATATACGAGTATAACCTAGCTAGCAGCTTATCACTGGGAAAATTTCACAAAATAACACACCGGCGTTTTTACGAAGAAATGTATCATCGTGCAGGACCGTTCGTACAGAAAAAAAAACAATTTTATTTTTGTCTTATAAGAAACAAACTTCAGATTGTATTGTGAATTGTACATATGGCAATGATTTCAGTGGGTTTTAAGTAACCATGTAATTAAGCAATTACGATCAATTGTATCTGGCAGAGAGTGAAGAGTTCTGAAAGGCTGGTGACCGCTGTTTGTAGTACATCTAAAGAAGAGTCTTGCTGGGAATGTGAGAGAGCATCTCAGCAGACGAGATTCTAGGCAATACGGTTATGGTAATCTCGGGCGATGCATTTCCCAAGGATGCCGTAACTATGTCACGGGATCATCTGGAAAAATGAAAATATTCTCGAAAATTCCATCTCGGCGAATATGTACTACCGTGGAGTAACTACCTTCAAATTACCTTACGTCTTATCAACGTCAGCTTTAATACAAGAGGAAAAATATTTCATTTCTATACTAGTTTTGAGCTTCTGAATACTATAAAAAAAGACAATATTCATTAACTTATATGTACCTTAGATTTAATACATTTACAAATTTACGTGATAAATAAACAAATATATACTCTGCTGTAATTTTTTTTTTAATGTTTATCATACGTACATTTAGTCATAATGGTAAATATTTTCTGTATACTTACATCAGATTAAAAATACATGCATAGCTCTCATTTTTGTTTGTTGCTTACCATTCATTACCAAACATACTGTTTTATGTAAATGAGGTTAAGAAAATTCATTGCAAATTGTTATTTAATCGGGAGGCTGAAAAATGAATAATTCAAAAATAAGTTTAATTTGATCCACACAGCTATAAATGAAAATTATTTGAGTCTACTAAGAATAAAAAATATACCACAATATTGGTGAAGGATGCAAAATTTGATACCAGATGGAACAAATTTCACAGAAGAAAACCAAAGTAATAATAGAAATTTTATTTAATATTACTCTTGGAACTACGATTTTGTCAAATAAATAAATTACCATTTTTTTATTTCATTTTCTTCATACTGCCACACAAAAATAGTTTTAAAAAGAGTTTATCGATTAAACTACGTATAAAAAATACAATTTTTTTATTCATTTTAAAACCAGTTAGTGAACAATAACTTTGATTTTATAACATGTGTATAAAAGTTAACGCTACTTATACCAATATCATTATAATTTATTTAATTTATTTTAATTATTCTTTATTCAAATTTTGAATATTAAAATATCTTATTGTTTACATATAGCTATTAAATAAAAATAAGAAGCAAAAATAATAGTGATTAAAAAACTTCAAAATAATAAATAACAACATCAATTGAAAATAACATTGATATACTTAAGAGTATTCAATAAATTATAAAACTTTATTATTATTATTAACAAAGTATGTAATTGGTATATTTCATAAATGTAATTCAGATACGAATCATAATTGACATAAGGAACGGAAGAAAAAACAAAGTGATGTATAAACTATTTGTTTCGCTTGAAACTTATAAAAGGACAATAGTTCTTGAGAACAACTTCAAGAATAAACTAGGCTCTCCTGTGTAGTTCACTCTATCCGCTCTCTAGCCTTTGTGACCTCTTATCCAAAAGAGATGCTAACAGCGGATAACCAAATGACTCTATCAAATTTTACGACCAAAGATTCCCACCACATTCACACCGCATATTAACGAATTGAATTGCCGATAACTAATACTTTATATGCACTGCCTTTTATCGCCCCAAGAATCTTTTTTGCGTTAACGCCTTTTTCATAAAACTATCAGAGGGATGTGAAGAAACACCCTTATCCGTGAATTGAGTGACGTTTTCTATTTGTAAGGAAAACTTAATATTAAATTCACATTTTTTCTTATGGTTTCCAATGCTCCGTTTAATTTTAAAAACAAAATTCGTAGAAACTAACATTCAGGTCATACCCGATCATACATACATGCATTATTAATGTAAAAACAGGGTAAACAAATACATTGTTTTACTTACTTACATGCACTAAGCTTGCGGCTAGAATCTCTTGTCATTCTTTTGATCATATACCCATTTTTACGTAAAAAAGAATCAATCAATGTAACACAGGCGTAAGATTGGTTCACATAGTCTTTTTTACCGTTATTACCACGGTCGCTGCTTTTCGGAACTTAAAGAACTAATTCCTCCTGCACCCACCCACAACCGACAAACTCGTCTTAGACTTGCCAAACATCCATACACGGTTAATGTGTGTCAACCAAGAACTGGCAGTTTCCAAAGTTCCTTATTTAATGCCACCGGTAAGCTTTGGAATGCTCTTCCAGCGTCTGTGTTTCCGCCTTCCTACAATATGGATATCTTCAAGAAACAGATAAATATACACTTGCAATCTCCCCAACCCTTACACAATCACGAACACAATACACGTTTCCGGCATGCAGCGTCCAGCCTCCCTGGCTGAGCATCATAGAGTGCACTAGCCTTGACCGGCTGTGGTCTCCTGCATGCGATTACATAAAAAAAATCACATACATTGTTTTAACAGTTATTTACGAGTATGTCCAAATAAAAACAGTTGTATTTTTTTTTAGCTTCACCGAGACTCAAATTCAGGCTTTTAGCATAACAGTAGAGCCTTGTTACTATACTACACCTTAATGCGTAAAAAAAATTACTTCCTGCGATCAAAAAAATAATTAGCCCCAAATTAGCCCGTCTGAATGGGCAAGTGAGTATTAATCCTCTTGCGCAATCTCTAACAATTAAAGCAACGGTTATGTCCCTATAACGGCCCGCAGCTGAATGGCTTGGCTCATTTTCTCTTGGTCTTATTGGGCGATGAAATTTTATTATATGTTTGACGGCAGGGACTGAGAACGTTCGCATATCGAGCGTAGTAAGAAAACGCGATGAGTTTCAAATCATCTGTTTGTTTTTATTTATTTCCTCACACTTTTTTTAACATATAGATGTGATAATGATAGATGAATCATTTTGATGTGTATTATTTGCTTGATATTAAAGTATATATACAATATCTGCTTCGTAGATTAAACCTCATTGGGTTACGTGATAAATTTTGTTCATAATGAAGTCCGTATATGAGCACTTCACTAAAGAAATTACGCTAGAAATATTTTCTAGAGACATATTTTTACTCAAATTATTTTTTTTTCTTTTTTTTTTTTCAAATTATTCCTTTCAGCTCCTAAAAAAAACACTTGGAGATCAAAACTCACTGACAAAAATTTCTTTTAACTGCCAAAATTAATGCCTAAAATAGTCAACTGCTTCCCAGACATAAAAAATATTTAACCGAATTTATATTCAGCCGAATGGATATCTGGCAAAATTATTTTTTATTAATAATTTATTTAATTTCATTTTATTTATAATTTACATTATAGTTAAATGATCAATTGATTATTGACTTGACGATTATTCATAGAGTTTTTTAAATTCAAACTTGGTTTTTAAATGTATTTTTTATAAATTTTATTTACATATTAAGCAACTAAAATGAACAATAAGTTTCTTTTTGACTATACCTGTATATCCGTTCGACCAAATACCTATTTGATCAAATATCCTTCAGTCAAATGTTCTTCGGTCAAATTGATTTTTACCCATATTTTATTCTGCATTCACCAATAGTGTATATAATACGATTTGTAATAATAATAAAGTTTTTATTCCAGCAGGATTGGGTGGGTTGTGCAATACCCAATCTGTCATATTTTTAAATACATAGCATTGAACAAAGTTTTAATTAAGTGAAGTTCAAATAAAAATTAAAATAAAATAAAATAGTATTTCATGGTGGTTGGTGCACCATCTCCATCCATCGATGGCTCAGGGAGGAGTTGACCCATTCAGAAGCAGCCAGGATGATGATGTTGTTGGACCTCCTTATCCTGCTCCAGAAGCCGGCAACACGGTGTCGCAATAATGCTGGAAATGAATGGACTCCGCCTTCCACAAACATGTCAGATGGGCTACAAAATCTAGGGAGTTGCATAAGTTGGCGGTATGAGTTATTATACGCAACTTTGAGCTTCTCCCACTCTCGTTTAGGATAGTTAGACCAGAGTTCTGAGGTATACAGTGCCATACAGTGTGCTTTGAATAGCACTTTCCTGACAGCATTACTACATGGACCTAGGTAACGGACTTTTATTATCATTTCCGGCTGGAAGGGCGCGAAAAATTCAAATGAAACTTTACGGGATACCTGCAAAGTCTGCGCACTTCGACACCGACTGCAGCAAACGACTTTTTAGCTGTAGAACTTTTACAGTATTTAACACGTGCTGCGAGGCACTTTATTATATTTCAAACACGTTACTGAAACGATTGAAGACTCTTATCGTACACTTTGTCTGTGGACAGGCAAAGGTTGCGACTACGTTTCTCTGATGTTATGAATTTTAATCTATATACGAAGATAATTTGTAGACTCTCAAAGGCTGATCACATTCAATATAACTACGACGGATCGTGTAAGCTTTACATATTGTATAATTCACATACTCAGAGTTAATCGCTTATAAACAAAACACGCTTCAATACCAAAATGTTGTTTCAATTAATTAACTTACATTCAATAGTGACTTCAAATTAAATAAAAAAAATCATCTACAATTTTAATTGGCAGAGGACGAGTAATATTATTGTTCATAGCTAATGCCGCGATACTGCAGTGCCTCAGGCATGTTGACGGAGGCGCGAGTGGATGGCTTCTATGCTATAATAAGGAAGCGTTGCGCTTCTTTGTGGGCGCGCTTTCGCGGCAGTCCCAACGCAATGATCGCTGTGTGGGCAGATATGTTGGACTCACGGTTGGAGGGGCACTAGGTGCGCCTTTACGTGGCCATCCATAGGGGATCTGGTACTCCACTCACTGAGTAGTACAATAATAATAATAATGTGATGTATGTGGACATGCCGATTTATATTTTATCTATTCTTTTTAATTTAAATTTTGTTTTTTTCTGTATTTGCTTGGAATTATTGTACGTTGATTTTGATTATGGCATTAATGGCTAAATAAATAAATTGTAATAAGTTAATATTCGACTCAAGACACATTATCTAGATTGACATACGTGTGATATTATCTTTTTTCGTTTTTTTATTAAAAACATAACGATATCCTTAATGTAGCTTGACAGCAAGCAACCGTCAGAACTAAGCAGTAGTTCAGGAATGTCTTCCCAAGAAGTGGCAGAGTCTCCCAAATGACAACACAGAACACGTCTTCTATTCGCATGACGATACACTTCATCAGAGTTTCATTTCTGATATGGAAAACCCTATTATATTTATCATTCATTTACAATATTATTTTCTTATTCGGTCCTCTTTGTGTTCTTTCATGCTTAGACATTGGAAGGGCATATAAAATTGCAAAATATACTTGGTAAGGCAAGCATGCAGAACTCTAATACGCTATAATATAAGATATTTTCTTAATAATTATCTATATGCATGATTTTATATCAGGGGATACGATAAATAGACTACTACGAATTCTCTCTGAAATAGCATTTATTATTTTATCAAATAAATATTATGAAAGCTCTGTTATGCGATAACAAATTTAGACAAAATTACTAATAATTCTACTCTAACTAACGTGTACTCAGTAGTTTACAATATTGATACACTTTGTTCTCGCTGGCATAAAAATGAATTATGTATGTGCTCGTAAGCCTCGTTTTAGGGGCGCGGTTAATAGTTTGCGGGGCCTATTTAAGGGTTAAAACTAAATACACTAAATTAGTCCCGGAATAAATTTGTTCGGCAATTAAAGCTCGCGGGATCTCCGTGAATGTGTTGAGCTTTTTCGTAAACATATGCATCTTGTAAATTTTAGGTGAACCGCGAACCTAAAAGGTTCACTAGTTTATTAGGAATTATTATGTAATAATGTACCACGAACAACACTACGGGACACGACAACGAATCTCGGCATATTTGTTAAACTTTAACCTAAATAGGTATTTTATTTACAAACTTAAAATAATTATCCAAAAGTTCGAAGAAATTTTGGATTTTCAAGAGTTCTGTTTGGTTGTTCTCTTTTTAAATACGGTTAAATATTTAAACTAAAAATACTGTTGTGTGAACTTCTTTTTTCTTTTCTTTGTGTAAACACATACAGGAGGAGAATACTAACAGATGGTGATAGTAATTCTGAAGTCACATTTGTGGAATTCGATGACGCTTACCATGGGGCATATGGCTAAGCACTGAATGTGGAGTGTTGATCCGCTAACGTCATAGACTACAGCCTGAGAATCACGCATCATCCTTATTATTACAGGAATTTACTATGAATGAGTGGTCTTCACGGAACGTCTTTCGTCTAGCACCAATTTTAAATAATAAGCTATGATTGGCATTTTACGGGTGAGGGATCAAATTCACACCGACCGATGGTATTTTAGATCTCAGAAATCGATTAAAAATCCATTTTTGTTAAATCTCCGTCAGGGATCGAACCCATGAATTTTAGCTTGCAAAACAAACGCTTTGACCATTGAGCTATACCCATCGGCAAATTTTATATGCACATTGGCTTACTGTGTATTTTTGTATTACTTGACAGCTTGAAAATTAAATCTCCCACACTACATTTTACTCCTCCTTTGATTGATAAATAAACAAAATCAATTTTTCCAGAATAGTCTACAACTAACAACGTCTTCATGCTACAATTCATGACTCCAGAGGATGTAGTCAACATTGGAAAACTCAATAATTAAACTACCTACTTCTCAAAATTGTGATAGATATACCCACCACGAAAACAAAAGACCTCAGATAGGCTTTCAATGACAATGATTTTGATATAAGGACATAATTGTTTACGAATTCCAAATTTACTTAAATATGCTCTAAGATGTTTACATACTAATTAATTATAAATTTTTTGGTTCAAATATATTGACAATAGTAGAGAAATAGTTATCAGAAGAAGAAAAAAATGCAAATCGTGAAAAAAATGAGATAAGATCGAAACGCTTTTCAAATATGAAATATATTTTTAGATTTAAATTATATTTTCCTTTTAATATGTTTTCATCCTAGTTTATTCCTGAAGCTGTACTTAAAACCTATTGTCCTTTTATGTTTCAAACTAAATGAATAGTGTATACATCTCATTGTTTTTTTTTCTATTCCTTGTTTCTATTTTGATTCGTATCTGTATTACATAGATAATACTTTACTTTTTGAAGATTCTTTGTTAGACACAAATCTTATCCTGGGATTCCGTAATAGAATAAAACGTGGGAATTTAATATAATATATTAAGATGGCAACCCTGACGAAAATGTTTGCCATAGATAAGCGCTGTTTTCCATTCTGGATAGATAAATAATAAAGATATTTAGAGGCCCAGTTTGGATTTTAAGTGGATAGAAAATTTGTAATTTGAAACTCTCTCTCGCTTTATTATTTAGAGTAAAGCTGTTTTTTGTGTAACTATAATTTAGTCGCTTGACACAACTATTAACTACTTGATTTATTATGATTGCTGAATTAAAACTCACATTATTTTGTAAAGAATAATAGTTTATATAGTCTCTTTATAATTTTAGTTGTAATTTGGAGAACGGAACTAGTTTGAAATTACTACATTATTTCTGATAAAATCTTGAACTTTTATTCCAAATTATTTGTACATATTATGCATGAAAATTTTATATTACTATATATAACATATATTAGTATCTGTATGTTCATAAAAAAGATTTATTAAGCAATTGAAAAATGCCAAAAAAAAAATTATCAAATACTCAGCTTGCTTATTGTTTTTCTTCTTCTATTATTTCTGGGACTGCGTCTTCTCAAAATCTTTTTATGACATGAATATTCAGCTTCTTCGCTGTCTTATATGTGTATATTTTCTTGAAAGTCAGCTGTTCAATAGTAGCTCGTCAGTCACTATGTTAACCACTCTTTTAAAATACGCTCTTTTGATTTTGTACTCATATTTATGATATTTTCTATCACACAAGATATTTAAAGTTGCAAGACCTTCTTATCTTACATTTTTCAGTGTTGCATAGCGTCGATAAGTTTTCATCTATTTTGTTCTCAAAATGACTGAAAAAAAAACATCGACGGACGTAGTTATTATCAATATATGTCCTTCCATTGCTGAAATCGGATCATTCACACTTTTGTATTGTAATTTTCAGGCTTACGCATTATTATTAAAAATCTTTAAAAATAATTTAGCTCTTGAATGAGACTCATTTCCTCTTTAAACTCTTCCTACCACTGTTATGATGCTATTTTTAATATCGCCAGTCCTTAGCAATTTACCCTAAAAGGACAAATATATATAAACCATATATGTAAGCATGTACCAGTATGTTCTTTGAGTAAACGTACCTATCTTAATGCTCAAAATATAGAACACCTGGAGATATTATAACTTTAATCAAACGTAGCAGATAATAAAAACAATATAATCCCAGTTCCCATGGCGTCTGTCTTCAGGCTCTGATTAAATTGTGACTTAACCTGTCAGAGATTCATATCAATTTACACACCTTGACAATACGCTGTCATATATCGTGAAGCTCATCCATGACAGACAAGCGTGCGCGCTACTAGCGGAGGAATTCTCTACTAGAAATATTTGATATTAAAAATTGTCATGAATATCTGCCACTGCAGAGTAGTTTTCGACAGCAACTTTTGTCAAAAATATTACTGTCATTTTTTAACGTTTTTTTCTTTAGTTTTTAAATGATTTAAATTACTGTTGTTCAAAAATTCAAACTTTATATAATACAAAAATATTAATTATTATTTTTCCTATATGGAACATTTATGAAACTTACATTTGCCGGCAGTTTAAAGCGTTTACTTTGAAAGCCAAAAGTCGTGGGTTCAACCTCCGACGGAGATAAAAAAAAAAGGATTTTTAATCGATTTCTGAGCTCTAAAATATTTGTTGCTCACCCGTAAAATGCCAATCATAGCCTATTAATTAAAAATGGTGGTAGACAAAAGTCGTCCCGTGAAGACCACCCATTTATAGTAAATTTCTGTAATAATAAGGATGATAAGTGAATCTTGGGCTGTCTTCTATGACGTTAGCGGATCAACACTCCACATGAAGCGCTTAGCCATATGCAACATGGTAAGCGTTATAGAATTCCACAAATGAGACTTCCGAATTACTATCTGTCGGTATTCTCCTGTATTTACATAAAAAATATGTAACCAGACATTGCGGCCACTAAGTTCTGTCAGCTGTTACTGTCTATTTCTCGTTCTAAAAAGAGGTCTTCTTGGGATTATATATATAGTTTCCAACAACAACAGATGTCTGATTACTTAAAGAGATATATTTTTGGTGATTTTTTAAGAGATCGGATGATAAGTTTAAATCGCCCGAGGCTTGGTTCATTATTTATCCGTATTATTTATATTAAAATTAATATACATTTCTTAATCTATCATTGAGCGCTGTGCCCGAATAGCTGCACCCAGGAAGACCTGGTGATGGCCAGAAGTAACGCCATTGACGTCGCCCACTTCTGGGCAGACAGGATCTGACCTTGTTGTTTCCGACACGATTATATATAATCTATCATTTGAAGATATATTTGGTTCTTAAATATTTTTTTGTTTTTATTACCAAATTCATCAATAGAATGAAGTACTACCATACTCAACCTATTTTAACGTTTTTAATCGTACTACACAGCAGTTTCCATAAGATTTAAGGTCTATTAATGGAGTTTCATTTTTATTCTGCCATAAGCAAATACACTCAAGTTTTTATTTTTATGGCATTCAGGTTGGCAATGTGGGGAGATTATTTGTTATATTTTTTAGATTTTTAAAATTATTCTTTAAAATAATTTTTAAATTATTTTTTAAATATCATTTCGTTGTATCTTCATCTTTATATTTAAAATCTCGATGGTTGTGTTTTTGACCGGTCTAATAATATGACCGTAATTAAGTTTCGGCTTCCGGTAGCCATTTGCTTCTGGGCCGAGCGTTCCTTCGCGGACGGAACGAAAACGTCTTTTTTACTCCCGCTCCGTGGCTTTACCAAATTAGGTACTAAACGCCGTCCGGAAATTTATGTTAAATTGGGCAAAGGCAGCGGGCAATTACACGCCCGTAACGAGAAAGATAAATTAGACAGAGGATATTTTTATTTGAACCTTGCAGGAAGTAATCGCCCGGACCGGGAGCGCCGTCCTTTGGCGAACAAGTCGCGACGGTCGCGGCTAGCCTGAAAATTCTCATTTCCAGAGTCTTGTAACGACGAGAACTCTTGATATACCAAGTTGCACCACGAATAATTTTATGAAAAACGTAGTTGTCGGATGTTTCAAGTAAAAAATTAAACAAATTTCACAGTACATGACATTGTAACGTGTTTAAAACTAACCCAAAATATATTTTGCGTAGATAATCGTAACATACAGGAGAATACCGATAGATGATGGCAGAGAAATCTCATCTGTGGTTCTATGGCACTCACCATATTAAATATGGCTAAGCACTGCATGTGGAGTTTTAGTCCGCCAACTTCTTTTTTTTTTTTTATGTAAACACATACAGGAGAATACCGACAGATGGTGATCGAATTTTTTTTTTGTCTCATCTGTGGAATTCTATGACGCTTACCATGGTGTATATGGCTAAACGCTGCATGTGGAGTGTTGATCCGCCATCGTCATAGACTACAGCCCGAGATTCACGCATCATCCTTTATTATTACAGGAATCTACTATGCATGGGTGGTCTTCACGGGACGACTTTCGTCTACCACCGATTTTAATTAATAGGCTATAACTGACATTTTACGGGTCATGGATCAAATTCACACCAACCGGGGTATTTTAGAGCTCAGAAATCGATTAAAAATCCATTTTTTTTTTAATCTCCGTCGGGGATCGAACCCACGACCTTTGGCTTGCAAAGCAAACGCTTTACCATTGAGCTATGACCGCCGGCAAACTTCATAGACACCCGACATTCATGCCTCATCCATTTAAAAGAATTCGATAAAAAATACTTTTTTTAAACTTTATCTGGAAACAAACCCACGACCTTTGGTTCGGTATGTAAATGCTTTTACTACTAAGTTATACTCGCCGGCAAATATAAACATAATTAATAAATTTCACGTGACACATTTTATCAATAGGTTAGTTGATAAGCTAGCGCATTTTTTACCGCTAATTACCGCCTCTCAGTTTTATAAGTTGTTGTTGTCCATGCCTAAAGACGCTGCACTTAAAATTTCGCGTGCAAACATATATAGTTCCCTATGACCATCAGACCAGGAGCGTGCTAAGAAGGTTGAAGTCACATTTTGTGTCTATGGTCATTTTCACAACATTTTCAATTAATTTATATTCAATTTATTTTAATTTTTTTCACAACAGAACATTACAAATTAAAAAATAAATAAACCGTTACTGAAGTACTCATACAATCAAGATAAATATACAAATATAGGTACTTATGATTAGGTACTAAAAACAAATCAATAAAGACAAGCAACAGAAGGTCCCAACGCTCATCAAACAGACAACGCCAACAAATCATTTCTCCAAAGAAACTAGTGGAGTCCATGCCTGCATTGGGCCTACCTTACGTGAAATACATTAACATCCGAGGCGATTTAGTTGAACAATCTGATCCCTCTCCCAAGTATTAAAGTCTCTGGCAGGTTAGTTTCTCTCTTTGGGAGAGCGAACAATCTGTGCCTCCTTTTTCTCAGATATTTATCGAGGACACACAGATCGATTTTCAACAAAATTTCAGGGTTCCTGATCATGCAACATCATATACCAGGATGGCAGAAGGTAGAATACTACCTTTGTGGCGATTATTGTACATCATATATCAATCAATCTTTGCTCTCGCAGATGGGCCTTAGGGCTCTTAACTAACCACTCCTAGAATTAATTACGTTTTTTTCTTGATTATTTTATTATAAGCTTATCATCGCGTCAATTCTCTACTAACATTAAAGCAACCTAAAAACGCCTACTTTTTCGCTCATTATTAATTCGACTTCTGCATACAAAACATATCATCTGCTTCCGTATTTCATGATATTATGATTACATAACATGAAAGTATGAACACTCATATGAATATGCAATACGTTCCCGAAGAGATTCTTCCGTCTTATTCCCGTCGTTCCATTACTACAGCCAACCAATAAAACTTTATCGAGCGTACTCGAATATTGATCGTAACTTTTTGTACTTTTTCAAAATGTAAATTTCTTGCTCATTTTTGACATGTTTTATCTATTTTCATCGTTCTGCGCTGTTACACCCCCTCGACAAACATGTATCTATTCCATATTATTTTATTTTGTCAAAAGGTTATGGGTTAGTGGCAGACCAATCGCCTGTAACGCGAACACCTTGGAGTGTTAAATCCGTTGAAATTTTTATGCATTCGTTGAATTCCTGAATGCTTAGTTGCTTTTTTTAATCGCTTACAGAAGAGTATAACTAGTTGAATTCAGTAGATTATTATGCTCAACTGTATGCTTAATGCTGCATGCGGAAAATAAATATTTTATGTTTTTGTAATGGTTGGGAAAAATGCAAATCTATATTGTTGGTATGTTTCATGAAAAACTAGGTTGTATGATAGTGAAAACATATGTCATATTTCAAAAGCTAACCAGTATAAATGCCCGAAAAATATTCCACTAGTCTGATGTTGATGCAGGTGATGCAAACGGAATTAATTTAGAATATTTAGAATAGCAGTGACCATGACAGTGATGATGAAAAAAAGTTGACAGGTTGGCTTATTTTTCATCTAGTGAGAAAAGTAGTAGAAAGGTACTGCAATCTCCCATTCACCAGAAAAAACCGTTTATCTAGAAACATCAACACTTTTATGCAGTGGCCATATTTGTTCAGAGAGGACTTTTTATTTTCATCACTTGCTAACCGATCTTAATTTGAATAATCTCACTATGAAGATGACATAAATAAATTTTATCTGGGAATATGTGGGCTTGAAGCGACTATTTCCAGTCAAATTATTTTTTTACTACACGCAAACCTGCTTAGAAACAGAATTCTTAGAATGTTCTCTCTATGCTTAGAAAAGAAAGTGTTTCTTCCTAAATTAATCTCGTATTAATAACCACTTTTAACTTTTTCAATATTTATATGCATGTAACCACATTTTTCGAGCATGCAGCATCAAGTCGACCCTATTGAGGGATCATAGAATCTATGAACGAGCAAAATAATCTACGTCCTCTCCTGAGTGTAATAAAATCACTAGATCGCACGCTGGTGGTTTTTTTTTGGTGTGTATATATTTATAAAAAAAATGTCCTGAAACAACTGAAACGTTCTTTTAAAAATTCACGCGACTGAGGCGGTAAAACATCTCGTTTTTATGGACCGTCTCCGTCGCACATCCTCCGCCGGAATTAATTCCTAGAAATGCTTAAGTTTTATGAATACTTGTCAAATATTCAGGTGTTGCGCTAAAACATTCAGCAGTCGCAGACTGCTGGCTGATGGAGAGCCAACAAAGATTTTACGACTTCAGGTGTAAAGTTCACATAACTTGGAGAACCGTAAAGGTGAGTTATGAACTCTTCGCTCGATACCCAAGGTGCAACCAAATATAAAGCATCTGCCTATTTTATCATATTTTGTTTTTAATCATATGTATCATTTAATATATATATATTTGAGTTCTTCAATCAATATTTCTAGGAATAATTTCATAATTTCAAGTGGTTTTTTTAAATAAATTCCACGTCATGTTTCGGCTTCGTTAAGAAACCATTATCAAGAGTTCGCTGAGAATCCATAATCAAAATATATTCTTAAAATATATTCTCTATTAGTTTAACAGTTACGTTAGGATTAAACTGACGAAAGCCTTACTAAGCTCTTAGTTAATGCGATTTTAAAGATAATAACTATTATTATCGTCATTCCCGAGACAAATCCAATAAATAAGAGTTAAGAAAAGTCGTAAATACAAAAGTAAATTTTTCTCAATTATTTTTTTCTATCTTTCAATGAAACGTTAAATAAAAAATTATTTTATCACGTGTAAAAATGTATTTGTTATATTGTTTGAACTATGTAAGTAATGACTTTTTATATAAATTTATTTTATATTTCTTGTAACATGTTTATTAATTTTCATTATGCATAATATCTGAATAGATACAACTATTACATCTGGTAATTAATCAAAACCTCCCAATATTTGTAAAGATTGAAGAAACAAAATAACAAAAATGTAATGTGTGAATTTGCGTACATACTTATAACAATACACTTTAATTAAAATAAGAATAATAGTTTGCTTAATAAAAATAACATCAATGCTCAAAATACTTAATATGATCAAAACGTTTATAGCCAAAACAGAGATACGTAACTTACCATTACAATGAGTGAAATATTAAATCACTATTCTAAAATAAAACAATATAAACGTTTTAATATTTACAATAATACTAATATTTTGCTCTGTTAGCATATCATTTTTTTATTAGTAACATACGTAATTATAAAATGAATTTCCAATTTTTCTCTTAGTGAGGAAGAACAAACAAGTGTTTTTTCCCCATGGGTTTTTCACGAGCAACAAAGAAAACACCCCGGGAGCTCAAATTGAATTCCACATTTAGCTTTATTACTTCACCTCTGTTGTTCCCCGCCCGTGGGAAATTAAATTCGAACTAACAAATTGAATGCGCTGATGGAACGAGATTTGTTCAGGCTGAATTATGTTCCGGTTGAAATTGAAACAAATTTTATGCGAAAGTGATGCAATAAAACTGCATAGCAAAGCCTTCACAAAGGGCCAATTCCATCTAAAGCAGCGGATTTCAAACTACTTTCCATTTAGAGTTAAAAATATTTCATTAAATAATACATATACAAATTCATAGTACAAGTATTGATATTAAATGAAATTTCTCTTATCAATGGAGAAACTTAATTTTCTCCGATTAATTAATAAGTTAAGTAATTATTTAATATTTACATAAATCTTCATTTTTTTTTAAATTACTAATAATTTGGTAAAATGATGCTTACTCCTATAAAAAATTATGCTTATACCTATAAAAATTTATGCATTTATTTAATTATTTCGTTTTTAGTTGCAGGGAGGCTAAGTAGTAAATAGTTCTAGGCGCCAAATACATTTACTTCGTCACTGTATATTTGCAAATAAGATGTGATACAGTAATAAAAATAATTATTTAAGAACTAATATAGTTTATTGGATTTTTTTAGATAATTTTTGATAGAATTTAATAAGTTCAATGTTGTAAACTGAATAATATGTTGACATCAGCATGAGGTAGCTCTTGCCGACTGGTACCGAAAACCTTGATATACAATCTTTCGTCTCTTATTTCTGGTCGCTTGTTGTGCACTTATATGTCACCATGTTGTTATTTTGGACGGGTCCGCTGATGGGTGTGTAAGTTATAGACATGGCCACTCGAGCGCTGGGCGAGAGCCGCAGCGCCGGCAACCCCATCACGCCAGTCGGTCCCTGCCTCATAGCGAGAAGGTCGCAATACGGCCGGCGGCATGTTATACAGCCTGGCGGAAGCTTGTAAAGTTTTATCGTAAGTATATGACAATGTGCTTCTGAAAAAGTCTTTGTTTGCTGACCTGCTCCTCGTCCTGCCTCACGCGACGGAATAACAACTTTTTGAAAGAGAGGAGGATGTTAATGTTAACTTAAATTTTCACGATTTTATTATTGACGACATTTTTCAGCTTCGTCAATAATTTTTGCTTCAAGTACTTAACACAGAATATACAAAAATTCAAACAAAAAAACAGCATACATAATATATGTAGAGATCAAAGTAATTTTTAGATATCCATGTATTGAAAACACCAATTCTATCATGAGACACTTTTTTTAATGCCATCTGACAATTTAAAAAAAACATAACTCAGATTATTTACCAAAGAAAATATAAAACAATTCAACAGCATACAGCGTACTCATTTGCACAAATTTGGTACATCTATTCGGTCACTAATCTATTTATTTCGTGAACCCAATAAAATGATTGGAAACCATTTTTTTTTATTTTACACGAAACATTACGCAAAACATCTATTTTATTTTACTTGTGTCACTGCTGACGTTTGTAATTCACATGTAATTAAAAAACAATCTACATACGAGTATAATTCAAGAAAGTTTTATGTGAATTGAAAATAAAAAAACATTCAAACGTTCTTTAAAGGTTCATAGTTAATAACATTAAGGTTATCAACTGACAATACTTGGTGAAACTGCATAATCATAATTTTAGAATTAATTTTAATAGATAACACAAGTAAACGTAGAATATATAGAACATAAACGTTCATAGATAACACAAGTAAAATAAAATGCCATTCCACATTACCTACTGTAGTGTCTTGAAACGATTACTACCGATATAAAGGATGATTTATTTTTATTTTAACTCAATTTCTAACAAATTTCACGCATCCGTTTGTCCAAGACTGACACAGTTTTTTCGAAAGGTCGCGCCTCTCTCGGCACCACTCCGCGCCTCACAGTTTTACGAGCGCTGGTCCTGAGACAGCTCACGGAACCGCAGGAGTAGAATACTAATGTGCACATTGAATGTAATGTTCATAGTATCTCATCCCGTACAAAAACGGTGCAGTTTTCCTCAAAGTATTCCATGAAATATAAAAGCTTCCTGACTGATTGCATTACGTATCAAAGACGCGGTTGCCTGCTTTCTGCCAATTGTGAATATTCACCAAAACGAATGGTGAGCTCACGATATTATTATTCGAAATAATAGCAGCACTATATATAATGTTTCAGACATAATAAATATTAATATTTGAATGGCTTCCTTACTTTTTTACTACAGTTTTTGTCTTTTTTTGTCAATAATCGATCATGTGGAATATAAATAAAGTAGATTAATCACTAGTCTATGTATTTAACAAGGTTATACGCTGTGTCTCAAGTATATTTAATAAAATGTGTGTTTATTGAATATATATTTTATAAATGCATAATAATAAGAGAATATTGCAACCAACAATTCCGTTTGTTTGTGGCATTTCATGATATTTAAATTATAATTTAAATAAATGTACTAAAAGTCTACAACGTTTCATTTTCTTTATTCATCGATATTACATTTTAATTTTGTAAACTTCAGAAAATTCTATTTTATAATCTCAAAAATGCTAAATACAAGAATTTACTTTAAGTTAATATGAATATAAAATTCCGGTTACTTTAAGTATATAAGTAACCGTAATTTAATCAGGCCATTTTTACGAAAATCCATAAAATACAGTACGTCTGATTTAAAGTCGTAATCAACGAAATAAGAGTTTTTAAATCAAGACGTTAATCATATCAAATATTTATATAAGATATACTTTTAAAATGTAAATGTTCACAAAGTTACAATCCTGCACAAACAAAAACCCTTCTATTTTTTTTTATATACTTTTTTCATGCACTTATATATATTTTATGTCTACGCATTTACCACACTACGTGCTATTTGTCACATAATACTACAAGAAACATTTTTTTCAGACCAGCTCTATATCCAGAAGTTCATTGTACCACCAACACTCCATAATAATGAGTGAGTAATCTTAAAAAAATAATCAATAACACTACAACCTGTACTAAGCCTTTCAGCAATTATCGCCATTTTTTCATATTCTGTACTTGCTACTTCAGTTATTGACGCCAATAACCTCTGCGTCACTCTGTTCACCATCAAACTATTTTAGTTTGAGTATTCCAAAGCTACGTCTACTTTAGAGCTTGGAAAAGTGTACTTTATTCTCTTTATTTTCACCCATTCTTGCCACATGCTCCTTCCAACGCAATATTTTAATTATTAATAATAATGTTGTTTTTTTTTAATGGTTCTCTCAAATCGTCTCTAATCCATCGGTTTTTATTATCTCAATATCTCGCACACCACGCGGACTGACTTTGGCTCAAGAAGATCCAGAATCGCAAAAAAATCTCCGAATAAAACCATCTTTATAGGTTGTTAAATCCACGCCCAGCTTCCGGTCGGCCCACTTCCCGGAATGACGCAATCGGGGTTGCCACAATTATATTTTTACGTCAACAATTATCATTTTTACGGTTCTTTTTACTACAGTACATAAAGCGTTTACGTATCCAATATTAAAGCATTGCAATTCATATGAATTTAATAAATTAATTGAATCACCTACTATTTCGTTCCGTGGATATATTCTATACTTGTAAAATGCCTGGTATTTTCTACAGTATAAAAAATAAAGCACTAAAACATATATACATTAAAAAGAAAGATAAATAGTTTTTAATATTTTTTATTAATATTTAAACTCAGATTATTCACCAAAGAAAATATAAAACAATTCAATAACGTACAGCGTACTCATTTGCAAATATTGAGTACATAGACCTGTAACGTAAAGATACATCTAGTGCCTGATATATTTTAAATAATATTTTATTTATTTATCAAAACTTTTATTTTAATACTGTGTAAAAAAATTGAGAGTATTTTTTAATATTCTTACTAGACTCA
The DNA here is from genome assembly GCA_022606575.1 of Glossosoma conforme. NCBI lineage: Eukaryota > Metazoa > Arthropoda > Insecta > Trichoptera > Glossosomatidae > Glossosoma > Glossosoma conforme. Next base: position 2,275,794 of record JAGTXR010000001.1, read on the forward strand.
TTTATATTACAAAGCATTTTTTTGCCATTATGAAGTCAGGTAAAATGTTTCGTTTCCTTTAAAAATTCCGAATAAAAAGTATGCAATATTTTGAAAAAAAACAGTCAATCCTTCGATTATTTTATGACATTAGTGATGGCAAACATACGGAATCTTAATTTATATAAATAAAGATATCAGTTCTGATTCACACAACTTATTACTCACATGATTTATTTACTTTTAACTTTACCCGCCTCACACCCGCATCACACCGGGGGACAGTTAAGTCTCCTTGATGACGCGCTTATTCAGATTATGATCAGTTAGCAACTGATAAGTCCAGTGGGAGTCCTTTCTGAACAATTGTGGCCGCTGCACAGAAGTGCTAAAAGAAAGAACCCGTAAAAATTATTAGAATTGCATTCATGGGTTGTAAAGAGATGGAGATGGAAGATAGATTCTCTCACCGAAAATACGAGCAAAGATTGTAAATGCGTGGAATTTTTTTTAGTGGCCACAAAATCTGCATGCCCAATAGGGCTAAGGCGATTCCCTCGAACTGCAACGAAAATGACTGCTCTTTCTAACGAGAGAGCTGACAGTCCCAGAGAATGTGCTCTGAGATCTGGAAGGGGGCGCCACAGGGGCAACAAGGGTTTGAAACTATAATATAACCTATGAAGATTCATGATTGTTTAAAGAAAAAAAATCGACTGCCCTGACGGGCAAGTTTTAAGTTTCTCCCTGTATAGTTGAGCACGCCTTGTGAAATTTGTTCATGTTTTGCAAAATTGGCGAACACTTTGCATGCGAATAAAAATGTCAGAAAGTTTCCTAGCCCCTGTCAGGCGCTGCTCCTTGTTTGACTTTCGGTGCAGCTGCACCGGAGCACGTCCCGGGTATCACTTCCACGGACAATGTGAACAAGACGAACAAGAGGAAACAAAGCCTAACCAAAAAGTGTATCTACAATTTTCTCAAATTCTGAACATGATGATTTTATACTTCCTTGGCAATGTTTCGTAACGTCTTACAATGCACTAAAATGAAACATATTATTTATTAATAAATATTTGTATATTTAGCTTGCTTTTACATGGATGACGTAAGATATGATCTCTGTTTAGGAGACTGCAGTTGTCTCTTGATACGTCATGGATTGAGGAAGGCGACGATTTAGTTGAAACTGAAGATCTCCTAGGCAGACATCATATATTACGTGCTCCATGTAAAAACAAGGTAAATAAATAAATATTTATTATTTATAATAGATCTTAAAGTGAATGTTGAAAGACATTGAAAATATATATATAAATATATTATTTATTCATAAAACGCAGTAACTAAGTGGTTTGTCTTATTTACAAAATGAAATAATAAACTATGTAAAACCACTGAGATTTTATTATTTATTATTTATTTTTATTTAGATGTCACCGGACTTGGTGGCATCTCACTTTCTTCGGCGAAATTCGTCTCTCCCCTCCACTTCATTGAATCTTTTTTTTTTGTATTTATGGTTAGTTGTATGTTCATTTAATTATCTTTCCGAATTCTGAAATAACATTAACATAAGCTGTAGTTATATTAGACAAATGGCTACTTTCTCAAAGCTATTTTCTAGAAGGTTTTTAAAGCTTTGACATTGAAATACTAGCCTTCTAGAATTTTAAAGTTTCACCGCACACATCACAAACATATTCATTTTTCACATTTACGTATCAAAAATGAAGCAATGAAATGTCATATTGCGAAATTTTGGTATTTTTTCGCGCTCTGTATCTGTCACTCCAAGTGGCATTGTAAACCGAAATTTAACGAAGTGATACTAACCAAACAACAAACGTGTAAAATATAAAATATTTTTTTATTTTATTTATGAGAAAAAAAAAATTGAAAGTAAAAATTAATAAACGTTTTTGATACTGTACTATAGTAGCCAGTGCAATACTAATTTCAGTATTGTCTCTATACTTAAATTATTAAGATGTTTCCCAGCTCGTTGCTAAGCTCACTCTGATGCTAAGACAACATTTAGCAGAGAGCATTAAGTGCATTTTCGACAGTTAAGTTATACGACCCCGTGTAATCGTGAAGCAAACATCCAGGCAGTAAATACACAGCCACAGAATGCTGTTTGGTAACGTTGCACTCCTAAAAAGTTTATTTGCCGGATTAACAGTCGTTGTTTGAAAATGTGGTTCAACAAATACAAATAAAATCGTGTGAAAATTGCGAGTTTTTCAGTCATTAAGAGCCGAGAAAACAGACAAAATTCCGACACATAAAAGGGTATTATTTAAGGCTTTTGGGTTTAGCCGTGTGTGGTTGTTATTGAAAAAGAGTAATTACTCTTTTTGAATATTTCGACAGCCATTGCAGGGGTTTTCTCCAGGGTTCGTGACTTAGTGATCAGTTGGTGTCTGGAGGTAATTTAGCCGTCAGTCTAACGTACCTCTGAATGTCGTAAAGAAAACCATCGTGGCGCATAATGTGACCGATCCATCGGGTTCGCCTTTCTGAGATGGTTCTTATTATGTAAACCATACACGGTTAATATATGTCAACCAAGAACTGGCAGCTTCCAAAGTTCCTTCCTTAATGCCACCGGTAAGCTATGGAATGCTCTTCCAGCATCTGTGTTTCCTCCTTCCTACAATCTGGATCTCTTCAAGAAACAGATAAATATACACTTGCAATCTCCCCAACCCACACACAAACACGAACACAACACACGTTTCCCGCATGCAGCGTCCAGCCTCCCTGGCTGAGCGTCATAGAGTACATTGGTCTTGACCGGTTGTGCTCTCCTGCATGCGTTTACATAAAAAAAAAAAAAAAAAAAAAAAAAAAAAAAAAAAAAAAAAACTTTTTGTCTTGTTTAAATTCTTAATTAGTTACGTATACTTGTATGAAGATACTTTTACAGTAGTATAAAAGTAACAATCATCATATTAATCAGTTAACGCATTGTAATAAAATGAATATTAAAGTACACTCATTCCTTCCGATCAGAGAGCTTCATTTAAAAAACGTGTATAAAGGACAAAAATAAATTATTAGCACGATAGGTAAAAAACGACAGGTGAACTAATAATAAACTACAGAGTTTACATCTTATAAATACAATTTCCGTGCGCCATACGTCCATGATTTCAAAAGTCTCCCATTTATATTTTTTCTATGAAATGAATTCAAAAGAAAAATATGCCTGGCGAGGCGGTCTATAGAGCAAATAATAATAATGATCACTGGCGCCAAAGAAATGTTTATATTTTTATATGATGGTTCTCACCTAATGGCTAAGCGCTCCACTGTCATGCGTCCAACCAAAGATCGAACGCATGACAGTGTGTCACTTCTAAGAACCAAATGTCTCAGCCTTAATTTACCCAATCTCCTCAAAAATATAGATTGACAACTCCCAAATATGCCTTCAATACTACAGTTACGTTTCTTTAAGCATTTGCACTGTCAGCCTGTACGTCCGTTAAAAACTATGCAAAACATGATTGGTGAATAGATATACGAGACAAGGATCATGACAGCTCACAAAAAGGTATGGTAGCAATAAGTGGCTATCGTATGCTCCAGCTGTGGTAACTTTAAACAAACATAAAAGTTTATACATATTAGGAATTAGCGAAGACCTTAACAGTTGCGCAACGGAACACCGCTATGTGGAAAGACTTGAAAATCTAGCACATTATTTTTCCAATAGAAAATCGATTAACAGATGCACAGGGTTACACTTATACAAGATCATCGACATGACTAAGGAAGTATCTTCTTCCAGGAAATATTTATGATTTTATTAGATTGATATGAGACTGATTCCATACAAACGGCTTTTAATAAAACTTGTTGAGGAACAATTCTGCAACCACTAACAAATCTGTCTCTATAAAATAAGTTATGATACGTGTATATTTAAAGAAAAAAGTTTATTAGACTATTCTTTTCGATTGTTTAAAATGGAAATGCGTTTTCAGGTAAAACAGTCAATAACTAAAAATATATTTTTCATTCATTCAATATATCTGTGCAAACAAATATCCGTTGGACGTTTTTTTCGGTTATACGTCTGTATAATTTATTGTTCGTCAGTCAAATTTTATTACAGCTTACGGGGCTCTTTGCGATTATCATAATTCCTGCAGCCAACAGTGTCTAATCGTCCTTAAAAGAATGATATTTTTGAAAAATCCACACTCTGGCGGTATTTTCATTCAAGTGTTTTTCCATATGTAAAAAAATCAGGACACGGCAGCTCGAATTTCGTCATTTACATACTCCAGCTCGTATTAAGAAAATCGTTTCGATAAGAAACCCAACATGTGAAATGGCATTTCCTAGCAGAACTCATTATGTTTGGGTGTTTAGTGGCACGTTATCCACAGTTTAGCCACTTAATCCAAATCTATAATGCCGAATCGCCATTTATAAGAAAATAAAAACTACGCAGTAATGGTCACGTTCTCGGGCAGTAAATATAAATGTCATAAGCAATATTTATACTTAGCAAATTGCGACTTTCATGTGAAAATCGATTAACGTTATGGTTCCAAAACTTTATCACTATATTCACATAATGATTTGATACAAAAACAAAAACTGCCTCCAAAAATTAAATGAACAAACGTATCCTTTTGACATACATATTTTTGTGGCCAAAAATAAATATTCTTCAACAACAACAAAAATTTGAGCAAAAAACCATACTTCAAATTCTTAATGTAAATTCATCACTTTTTGAGACCCGCTGGATTAACGCGTTACCTCGTTTTTTTCGTAGTTTTTTTTTCACATTCACTTACCTTAGTAGTAAATAGAGTATACGCGTATACAAATATTAAATTTAATAAAACGCTACGAATGACATATATATTATATAATTATGTGTATTAGTATAATTAGCTTTTACTTCGTTAAACATGTGGATGAATTAGAATTTTAAGCAAGTAGTTAGTGCAACTGTATTGTTAGTTAAGGTAGTAAGAAATGCATACGTTGGATATCAAGTGCATGATATTTTTACTAAGTAAGGGGTAAAGATGTTAGGAAGCGGCTCATCATTCAACTGTAGTCGATCAAGAGATGAAAGATAAACTGGAAAATATAATCTAAATGCACCAAAACAGTGTGAGCTTCACCTCATTTTTTTTTAATTCTAGGCTTCTCTCCGTCTTATAGGTCCATTCAATTCATTAACATCAATACACCGAACTTACTTAGCAGAACTACGAAATACGAAGCTGAAGGCATAGAAGGTATAGATCTTATCTGCTTTATCTTAGATATTTTATGGGGATCATACCTGTATTCATCAACTATATAGAATCAGTACAATTTTCATTTTATGTTAGACTAGCAGAGCAAATCTTGGACAACGTGAAACTTTCTCTTTTTCAGGTACACTATCAAGTTTATCTAGCGTCGGCTTATCACTTGAGATTTTTTATGTTTTGAGCACTTGAAAATAACTCAAAATATGGAATAAAAAATAATACCAGAAGATTTTCGTCCTGATAACATCTTTCGAAACCTGTATTTTACCTTATGCCATCAATTAAATTAACCGCTCATTAGGAACTTTTTGTCAATTCTGGTTTATGTTTTACTACAATATTGTTCCCGTTGGACCATATTTATGCATAATATTCGAAATATTTTTTGTACGAACACCTTTGAAATAACTCCACACACATTAGTTTAATATTAAATCATAATTATCATTTACAAATACCCTTTCACCGCTGAATATAGGCATTCTTTATGCCTGATTTTAAAAGTAGATTTAGTTTCAAAACATTGAAATTTTTGGGCAAAAATAAAACAAAATCAGCTCTACGAAAGTTCACAAAAAAATTATCGTACCTTAAAAGGCAATCCCTTTTTTGTTCCTTAATCTGGATTATCTGAAAAAACAACAATTCCATAAATCAACAATATGAATTATATACCTATGACTTTAGGATTTATATATGTTAAATGAATATGACTTGATGAATAGCCAGAAAGATATTCAGCGTCTGTGCAAAAAATCAAGTTAGGTAAATACAAAAATTCACAATCCACCAAGTCGCAAAATCTATATCCAAAAGTCAAATACCGCTTTGTTAACTGGGGTAGGTTTATCAAGTCGAGTGGCTGCCCATCTCTTCAGTCAATAAGCGCTTAATATTCACGATTTGAATGCGGAATGAATTTATCCTCGATTGCTTATATTATTGTATCCCTTAGCCCGGATTCCGAGGCCTAAGTGAACAATAACGAAATTTCAACAAAAACAAATTAAGACCAAAAGTATTTGCTCTCGGCCGGGGGTACCTTAATCTCTTCCCGTTGTTAAATTGAACGAAGCTTTTCCTCTCCCGGAAAAGCTTTCAAAGCTCCGTTAGACCGCATGTAAGCAATCCTCAGCAATCAAAGCTTGATGAATTAAAGGAAAAATAATATACAGTAGTAGAGCTTTAATCGCAATGCCTTGTGCTGATGCTCAAAGCTCAATATCCGATGCTGCTATCAGACTTTCCTTTTAAATTGACATATCCAATTAAGGAAATTACTGAGATTTTTACCTTCGACGTGTAAATAAATCACAAGGCTTAGAGCTTTTTCACGTTCTTTTAATGGAAACAATTAATAAATAAAGAACAATACAATCACATATTCTAATTATCTTTCCAAGCTATGCATTATTAATTATTATTAATTTTATACAAAAGATTTAAATACTGAGAAGAGAAAAAAAAGTTTTATTTATACTTGGGGCATCGTATAATCATTTATAAAAATATTATTATTAATTTACTTACTTGAACTTCCTTGATATTTTTCTTTATATTCTGGTAGTCATATGCTTAAAATAGTAAACTGTTGATATATGACAACATCAACCATTTCACAGATGTAAAAATTGATACCAGACATCACGTGTGTGACATTACGTTATCCAATGAGAACGAAAAACCCTTTGAAAATACTTCACGTTATATTGAGATTTAAATTTGGAACAAAATTTAAATTTTATTCTTTGAATATCTTTGTTTTTTCCAGTTGTGTTCAATTGTTTACCATGGTTTTGTTCTTAGAATATTTGGCAGTGTGACGATAGGAATAAGGGTTACGTTGAATGCTGTGGTTACTATTAAAATACCCTACGATAACAATTTATTTATTTTATTTCAGTACAAAGCACATTGCATTTTATAAGACATTTTCAAGATCAAATAATGTAAGATTGATGAAAGCTTGATAAAAAATATGCTCTGAGAAACCTTCAATTTTAAAAACAAACTCCCTGGAAACTAGTAATTCATTTTAAAAACATTTATTCTTTACAATATTTCTTATAATTTTCGCTATTGTATACCTTATTTATTGTTATTTTTTGTATTATCAATTAAATTGCCACTTATCTATCAATAGTCTAAGCCACGATTAAACATTTTTAAATATACTCGTAAAATTGAGAGTCTAGACATTATTGCAGTGAAAATTGTTAAATCATTTCTGAAGAAATTCTTCTGCTAGGTATAAGGGAACAAACCGAGTAATTCAGTGTCTAACTAAGACAGTTGGAATAACCACAAGTTCGCAGTGGGTAATTAGCAATCTACAGCATTATCTAGTTTAAATATCAATTATCGAGAGCACCAGATCAAAGAGTAATTTACTTACATTACTCATTACAATTAATTGGATAGAAATAATACGTACATAATTCGAATATTTTATTTTATGGAAATTTCAACATTGTAAAAACTCAATACACTTAATCCAGTAGACAATTTTTGTTTGTATAATCTTGATAAATTATTGGAACTAACATTACATTGTGACCTTTTACTGACATCAAAGCATCAAAGTCATTTCTAAGATTAAAATTATTGTGTTACAGAGAAACAGGATGACGAAAGTCTAGCGTAGATTTAGAATATAATGCATTTCTCTAAGGCCACAAAGTCTACATTCTAAATATGATTTAGGCACTCTCCTGGAATTGTATCTAAAAAGATCATTGTTTAACAAGAGAATCATTTGAATGATAGAGCCCTCAAAAAACTTCCGCCAATCATATATTATAAATTTGCAATATAAAAAAAAGGAACAAATACACTTCGAATAACAATATACATCAAATACCAGAAAATCTCATTCTCTTGGCAGATTGCAAATAATACTTGAATAATTTATATCTCGAGTATTTTTTATTGCGCGCTATGTAATCAATGATACTCCAGAATGGCAAAAGAGAATTTGATAAATAGGATCTTTGGTTAGTGTTATCTTTCTACAAACACTCCCTAATTAAAGCATACAGTCTATACAATCTGACGAATATAATATATAGTTCGCTTAACAAGTGTATAGGCGTACAGTACTAAATCCTCAAAATGGGTTTAACCCACATTCGAGTACAAAGTGAAGTAATAACATACCGTAGTTTCAGTGCGGAATTATTGCTTTAACAGATTTTGAAGTAAGTTTGGTATTGCTGCATTATATCTCTGGTGGCTTGTAAGCCTGTAGTAACGGTAAATAATAGTTTTACCGCAATCCATCAAATCCACAGCTCTAGGACTTGATTGTATTTATACTGAGTGTTTTTTATAAAATATTATTACCATCGGTTTCAGTCCCCCAATTCCCTTAAATAAAATGAGAATCTTCTTACGTTTTAGACACAATTGATTTCATACCCTTTTTGAATTTGCCAACAAGTTTATTATTTGAGTAGAGAAATTGTTTTGTGGAGTTGAATAGAAAAAAAAACACTTGTTTTATTAAATTAAATATTTTATTTACTTTTTGTACAATACTATGGTCAAATTAAGCATAAAATAGAATCATAAGGAGATGTTTATTTGAGGATTTCTTCAAAATACGCAGCAATATGTTTCAGATACGTAGTAGATATATAACTAAAAAAACAAATGTGATTATTTTGTATAAACCTTCTTATGTTATCGTTTAATTATTATTTATATTTCTACTGCATTCGACAAACAAATAAAGTTATAAGCAATGAGTTTCCAGGTACTCGTACTACAGCAATTACTCACAATAAATCATGAAAAATACTTTCCTCATTGTAAAAACCTTCCAGTGATAATGCCCGTACGTACTTATACCTCCCGACCTTAAAATGTAATCGCACCTTCTAATCTGACAGGCTAAAACGTAAAAATATCGTATTTTTTTTATTATTATTTTTTATAATATAAGCACAAACCGCAGCGTTTTACCAAACGCTGACTAAGAAATTTTATTTGTTTATTCTATGACGCTTGCAGATTGTGAGGATGGCTACGCGCTACAGGTTGAGTGTTGAACCGCTATTGTAAGTCCATTTTAAAGCGGACACGCTGTAAGTGAGTGGGGCTTACGGCATGACTTCTGCTACTAATATGAAACATTAATTATAAATCTATGGAAAACGTTTTTCAACGACAATAGCACATTTCAAACGTGAAACGAAAAAAAATGGGTCATCGTTATTAACCGCATTAAATGGTACAGGCTTTCCGTTCCTTATCCGCTTTCCGTGATCATCTAAATTATTATATGAATCATCAACTGACGGAGCTGTGTGTACCATATGCTTCATGCATGTAACTGATATGGAAATATAATGATTTTTTACTACTGAGCCCTCAGTCTCATACTAAAATGATGGATATTAAATGTTTCAGTTCAGAGCAGATTTATTGCTTAAAATCGAACCTCGACTCTTCCAGAAAAAAAGCCATGCGCTTTAACTCTCGGCCATAGCTCTCTAGGCCAATATAAATACCTCCCAAGTTAATAATGTAATCACTCCCTCTTATCTGACGAACTAAAACGCAAAAATACCTTCAAATATATTTTAATTTGCATATTCAAATATGGAGTTCACGTCGAAAATTTTAATATCCCGGTGAAAATTCGGAATGTTATTTGAAATTTTCTAAAATAAATTTAAGTGTGTAAACAATAAATCCCCGAGTCCTGAAAGCGAAAGAGCGGCCGCTAGTGATTAACAAAAATTTCGGAATATTTTTTCCGACCAAAATCCATTATTTATTACTGAAACCACAGGGCCGAAACTGATAATTAGTAATTCGTGCATTAAAAAAACATCATTATTCTGTATCTGTAATATGCTATACTTAGGCTACTTGCACAAATCTCCATACCTCGTGATCCTCTGATTTCCGCAAATACCTCCAACTGCATTTTCTTCTGGATAATTTATTGTATATTCAAGAAGACCAACACTTCGTTTGCCGGCTCTTGAGCGTCACTCTTACATCTGTGGCGGACTTCTGTTTTATCGATTGTACCAATTTTGGTATCTATGTCTTGTCTGTTAATGTTTGCTTTATGTGTCCTATATATGTCGTTAGAATCGCCGTCACCAGAGGTCGCTTCAAATACTATTGCACCTATTAAGGTGGGACTTGAGCTGGCTCTATATAAGGAGACAACCATATGGACTGGTCTGTTTTTCCCTCTCGGCCGTGACCGTCTCTGCAACCTGATCAATCACGCAGCCGTCCGCCGGGAATATCGTGCTCGTTCCTCGCCGGAGACGCCCTGTGTTACGTGCCCGCTCTACAACCAAGTTACAACTACCTATTAGTAACCTTTCATCATTATAATAATCACTTAACGTTCACCTTTCAACCATCAATACTGTTCAAATATTAAGATAACTGACATTAAATTCCTTGTGACAATATACTGTGTTCTTATTTCTTTTGTATGTTCGGAATATCCGTGTATTTAACAATTCCTTATCAGTAATCTACAGATTCGGATCACAACACTTTTACAGCACTACACCATCCCGATACATCTTTTTTCATCAACAAAAGTCGTACTTTTATCAATTGTTAATAACAATGAGCACTGTTTCACTTGATAGAAAATTGCAGTTTCGCGGTCTATGAAAGCTTCATTAGTTCCCACGTGCACAAACGTACTTTTTAATAGCACGTTGAAACTGATTACTATTATGTATCGCAAAACAGTTAATATTGGTTGCCCTATTCAACACCCCAAAAGACATTAAAGTACTTAAAAATTATTTAAGTCTTTAAAAAGGGCAAAAACATTTGTTATTTACCATAAGTTGATTTATTTTATATACGAACCTCAAAATAGAGTTATTTATATTGCGGGGACGAAGGCTTCCAAAAGCTTCTCTGGATATTATCTGGAATCTGTATTTACCTACCACGTGTTTCCGTTAAACTGATTTTCATCGTATATCCATCGGATCGTGGCTTAATGTTATTACTTAAGTGAGGTAAACGATTCGATTATTTCATCGATTTTCCGTACTCCTGGTGAGCATTTATAAATTTACAAAATCATAAATACACTTTAATTCCATTTTAATTTGAATATACTTACTTCTACGTATTTTCTTAACGATAAATATATTTTAAGAAATTATAAAACTATCTGCATTTATTATTTACATTTCTAGCTTATATCCTAGGGGTGGTCCTGATGACTTATTTTATATTCGGATGATAATAAAATCACATTTGAATTTCGGTGCCACATCTCGAAAATGATGCGTCGCCATCAAAACATGAAGATTATTTTAAATCGGTTTAAAATGTCGGCCAAATTAATTTCGTATATATCAAAAATGTTTTTCGTGAATTAATCTGCAATAATAAATTGCTTTTTAAGCCGGTAAAAAAAACTTAAATGTTGTTAAAAATAAAATTACTTTGTACGTAAAAGTCAGGTATTTTGTGACATGGAAATTTGACAAGAACACGTACTTCCTTACGTTGTTGGTGTAATAACGTGATTTTTTTATTAAAATTTTTAAGTAGACTTTTCAGCGTTAAATTAAAATTACGATTTATTAGATGAGAATATTAAAAAAAAATCTAAATTAAATTAAATATGCGAATAAGACATTAAAAATAAATATTACAAGAAATAAATTTTTGAGGTATATGTGACTATATTATAACGTTATTTTAAATATTTATATTGAAATATCGGAGCAACTATTTGCATGACGCCTGTTCACACAAAATAAATCAATTTGGTATATTCGTTCCTTACCATTGTTTAAAACGTTATTTGAACATAATTATTTTATATAAAACATCCTAACGTTTTTCATTTATTAATTGTCAGATTATAATCAAATTTTCTGTCTTAGCTCAAATTTGTCGATGACAGCACCTTTACACGTGTCGCTGATCTCACATAATATAATAATATCATATCATGAGGAATGCATATTCTCTTTGTAATTCTTTGTAAATCGAAAGGATCGAGGTCCAAAGGAATAGGTTTCGAGGAATTTGCAGTGTATGAAAATCATTTTATTAATATTAATTTTATTAAATACAGAATGCTTATTCATGTAGTACACTAATATATAATAAGAGATATGTTATAAAATAAGTCAGTATCAACTCGACTCCGGTCTTTGGACGTTTCCTTAGTGCCGCAACCCGTGGTACTCCGAAGTCACCAGATAGCTAACGCCGTCATTTCGGGACCGAGACTTCGGTTCCGGAAAAATCATTATTTTTTATGTAGTTTTGATTAAAATACGTTAATAAATAAAAATCATGAAAAAAAAATGAATGTACCTTATTTTTAAATAACAAGCTTTTAATGTTGTGTACTAAATATATATGCATTTATATAGTATCTAAAAATAATTACTTAACTCCTCAACAAAAATTAACAATTTATAATTGTTATGATGTAATTTTCATATGAATAAAATTAAACGAGTGTAGTGAAAATATTTATTTAATTAAGATTTTAAAAAATTGCATTCATTTTTATCTTCGTTTTGATTGAAAGTAGCTACTAACTTGAAACCTGTATAGTTTTATGTAAGGGCTTTCTTATACTTTATTTCATTTATAAGATAAAGTAATTTAATGGATTGAAATGATCAAACGTCATTTCATATTTTCTGGAGCATATGCTTGTTACAAACTGCCGCCATAGTTTTGTGTCAACCACCGTGATCCTCACCTCATCTCAAATTAGCACTGCCATCCAAAACTTTGCTGAATACATTATGTAATACGCACTAGTAAAGTACCAGAACGTCTGAAAAAAAAACATTTTTTCAATCAGATTATAATTCTTATCTCTGCTGGAGTCATAACCCGAAAACTGACAATTATTTGAAATATCAGATCATAGAGAATATTCCAATTTTCACAGACATGATGAGGGTGTGTGGTAGGTAAAAGCAATAAACCGCGACCGTCATATTGTAATTAGCCCGCCATAGGGAAGCTCAATTAAGCGACGCGGTTGGTAAAAATGCAAAATCCAGCTGAAATTTTCACATACGAAATTCGACTTATTTTTAATAAAATTTCATATTTGTGTAATCTTTAACATTTTTTTAATTTTATAATCTTTTTTATTTTTAGTTTTCTGACATATTAAATAGTAAAGCAATGTTTAAAAAATCAAAATAGATCTTCAACTAAATGCTAATATGCATATAATATAGAAAATCATACATTTATTAATGATCGCTAATCTCTCAAAATACAAAAACAATTAAAGTCATTTTGTCACCATAGATCGTTTCTCCCATTGGTTTTGTAAGAATATGTCAGATACGCTGATGCGGTGTAAGATCAAAAATTCGTTTTTATACTCCAATTCTACTCATATAAATGTATTTTTACGTGGATAAAATGGACTCAGTATGTGGCATTAAAGTCTAATTTTTAACGACAATGTGTGGGTGCGTTACATGTTTTCACAGAGTCTATATTTATACTCTAATTTAAGTTATATTCAAAACTTACAACAAAACAACCTTTTTTAATCAACCTTTTTTAATGAACTTGCAATACGAGTATACTTAAAATAGTATATCAAATAACATGAGTTTTTATTTTATAAAAAAATATTAATTTATGTGTGAAATGATGATGATGGTGTGGGCATGTGACACGGAGAGATGAGGACCACATGGTGAATAAAACTCTCAACATACCCACGCTGAGGAGAAGATCTGGATGACCACAGGTAACCTGGAATGCAACTGTAGACCAAGATCTGAAAACTCTGGGCTTGACCAATGCAGCGCAGGACAGGCAGACATGGCAAATGTGCACAAGGAGAGCCGACCCCAGATAGTGGGAAATAGCGAGGCTGATATTAAATTTACATAGCTGTTTCCTTTAATTTTTACATTTTCATTTAATACAAATGAATGTTCATCCCAACTTTTAAAGATGACAAGGTTTTTCATTCGAAAATCTTTCATTTTACAACATTTCTGCAACTCAATGGAATTATCTCTTTAATAATGTCTTTTATATTACTTCCCGTCGCGTAAAACTTTACTCAAAATGTATAATACTTTTGAGTTGTTGACGAAACAATAATTTTAAAGTGGCTTAATTATTAATTACCTACTTTGTTACTAAAAGCTTTTTATCGTAAAATAAGGACATCGTTCAAAAATCTAAAATATTTTTTTTTTTAATGAATTCTTATTCATTCCTAAATTTGTCCTCTAAAAATCAGTGTAGTACTAGTGATGGTAATAATCAGTGTTCGGAAAGATCGTGTCCGCAAAATGCTATCTGATTTTTCTTTTTTCCGGAATAATCCAGTCTCTAGTACGTATTATGATTATATATATATATAACACTATTTATAATCATATAACCGTATAATAAAACACTGGTCTGATTATGATTAAACGTGATTAATAACCCCATTACAAAAATTTAATCTAGAATCATCATAATATTTTATACATGAATTATGAGCCTCACTTTACAGGTAACCTTTATCTTTGTAAATAATACTATAATTACATTTAAAAGTGAATTTTATATATTATTAAATATGTAATCCATTATATCTGAGTCAAAAATAATGGGTACAAACACACATATTTTTTTAGCAGAAAATATTTGATCATTCGAAAAATATATATTATTTTCCGAATAAAGGTTTTTATTGTATTTTTTCACAGCAGCATTATTTTCAATGTTTGCTGCCTGACTTACCTATCTTGCTTGTAAAATTTTTGTTTTTTTATACGCAGTAGTTTCTGGTTGATATACTTACAATCAAAGAAAGTAAAAAGTTACATTTTCTAAAATGTAAAAATACTCTTAAAGCAAGTAAAAATATCTGATTTTTATGGAAAAGATTGACAGAAGGCCAATGTTAAAACATGTTTACGAAAGTTTAATCCAGCGGTTTTGATGTTAAAGTTGCACCACATTGTGAAAGGGTAGTAGAAGCTTATGAAAACACAATACAATTGTAGTTGTAAGCAGACGAATCACTTAGAACTGAAACATATCATATTTGACCGATTATTTGAAACACCTAGGCTAAAAAAACATTTTTTTTTTCCAAACTTAATACTTCCAAACAACGTAATAAAAAATGTATACATTATTGCATAAAAAAAATCATTTCCACTTAAAGGCGCCGCGGCTAAAAGGTTAAACTGCTGATAACATAGAATACAACAGACTATGAATGAACTAAAAAAACAACCTTATGAAATTGATATCAAAATCTACAATATCCTTGGCTGATTCGTAGATGGATAAAAATACTCGTTTATCAAGAGACCAGTGTCATTTCAAATAACCCTGATACTTAGTTGTGGGATCGACAAATAAGAAGAAAATATTTAAAAATCTTTTTTATTTCTTACATATTTAAAGTATTGATTTTTCATACAAAAAACATTTCAATCTCTTACATAACATAGTAATCTTACTAGCTAAAATTGTGTAAACACAGTCGCCTACTAGATAGA
The DNA here is from genome assembly GCA_022606575.1 of Glossosoma conforme. Classification (NCBI taxonomy): domain Eukaryota; kingdom Metazoa; phylum Arthropoda; class Insecta; order Trichoptera; family Glossosomatidae; genus Glossosoma; species Glossosoma conforme. The sequence goes on from JAGTXR010000001.1 coordinate 2,291,575, forward strand.
GATACAAAAATATAGTCGGGATAAACGCAGTATTAATCACTGTTTATCTTATATGAGAAAGCGCTCATCAATCAACGTCTTTTTTGCGAGATTCTTTTTCCCGGCAAACTGCCTCAAGATCGCGAACACCTGAAATTAAATTATGAAAATTAATTAGTGCTAATTAATCAAACCCAGAGCGATGGACTCGCCTCAATCCAAATATAGAAAATGTACGGTTTAAGGTTTAAGTATTTTTGTCTCGTTTTCAGAAATATTGTCAATAAACAAACACAGTTCATATTTTCATTTTCTTTAATAGAAAAATATTAAAATTAAAACATATTTTCAATTATGGAAGAAATATATAGTTTACGTGCTTGCAATAGAGTGGGATGTGCTTATTTGTTATTATTGCGAATTATTTTGACTAATATGTATGAAATATACGATTAATTTGATTATTATTAATTATTTATAGCCAATTATTTATCTCCAAAACTTCGATGGGATGCCTCTTTGTTACTTGTTGACCCGCTCCCTAAGACCAAAAGGCCAATCTCTTTATAAACATATTTAACAAAATACTCAAAATACCCATTGAATACTACGGTGACCGTCTCTTTAATTACTAGACTTCTGCCATGGAATTAAAAAGACGACACTTTCGAAAGCAGAAATATTTTGGGACAATGCATAGACAGTGACAATTGACTAAGGTGAGACAATTTGTGGTGACCATATTTTCCAGGTATATAATGGATATGAAAAAAAATCTTCATTAAATCAAATACATATAGAAATGGCTCAGTGAATGACGTGATTGCATACAATATAGACGTTATCTAAAAATTGTAATTCTTGTATTATTACATGTTATGTGTTTATTAAAAACATATATTTTTTAACTTCGGATGGATTCATTATAATACTAACCAAAGAGAACAATTCTACAACATGATTTATATTAAATAAATTTCAGTCTAATGTCCAACTGTAAAATTGATTTCGACGAATTTTCCAGACAATACGGCTCACAAAACGTCAAATAAAAACAGTTTTTTTTGTAAATTCATTGTTTGTAATGTTTTTTTTTCATCTGCATGGAAACATCTCTTGCATATAATGTTAGACAGTCCATCGTTCCCCAGGGCCGGTTCAGTGTTTACCTTCCATACTACGGCCGTGATCAGGGCGGCGAGCACGAAGCTTCCCGACAAGAGCTGGACGAAGCAAAATAAATACAAGTCGAACGTCGCCAGAGTCCACTCTTGACCATACCTGGAAAATGTCCAAATAAACACAAGCGTTTTATCAACGATACTGCATTTCAACAACAAGCGCCAGTGATACGAATAGCTTATAATAAACAAATATTTCGTCAAACTTCAACATCTTCAGCATATTTTTTTTCTTTGATTTTCAGGTTAATGTTGCAGACGTATATGATATACATAATACATATGAGTAATCAAATGATTTAATTGTGATTTCAAAACGTACCATATGGCTCTCTGAAACGATTGTGGATCTCCTGTCTCATTGTAGAGTAGAAGGCTTCTGTTGCCGATCTCGCTGACCAGCTCCACATCCAGTAGCCGCTCCACGATCCGCTTCTCCCGAACTTCATAGTCCAAGTCCTCCAGAGCCTGAAAACAAATAATTCAGCTCAGAATATTATCACAATATCTCTCTCTATGCTTTAAGGTTTACTAAAGTTTAGGTAGACTACCAGTAGGAACGTACTCTAACATCCCCTTTACTTAAAGAAAAAACGACTTCACGTCGCCGGGATCGTTATTTAGACACGTGGTGGACAGATGAGGAGCAGATCAGCAACACACAGACTTTTTCAGAAGCACTCAATAAACTTGACAAACTTTCGGCCCGGGTTGAGTTACATACTTTCGGGCACTGGGCCGATCGTAACCCGACACTCGTCGCGGTCGGGGAGCAACTGACTGGCCACCGGGCTCCCGTGATCGGTCGCACTCAGCGCAAGTGGCGATCTACAGAATTATACCTGTCAAACAAGCAATAAGGTGACACATACATTTCCGACGAATGAACAAAAATATTACACGAAAGATCGTATATCATGCTGATATCAACTCGTATATTGTTCCCAACGACCTCCAAGACAAAAATCCCGGGACTTAAAGAAACTGGAGCTGTACTATACAGCAAGGCAAGACGCATCTGAGGCTTGACCATTTGTTCCTAACGGTCGGCTCAACCCAATAGAGATTAAGATCTCTCAATCAATACTTGCCTTTATGCGAAACCAACTGACCAGTTATATGTCTTAATGCGTTTCAATTGAGGTTTGCGGCGAGCGGATCGCAAGCCAGATGCATGTATATGTACATGGTGATAGTTCTTGAGAGGCTGCTTCGAGTCTCGTGCCTCGCATACCTCCGTGATTGATATTTAGACACTGACGTGATCAAACAGAGCCGTCAGGAAGCTGTTGACTCTGCGCGCTGCTTGCTCGCGCTGCTCCAGGGCTGGTGGCAAGGAAGACGCGGCAGCGCTGACTCTAGTCGCCTCCTCGCCTCGTCTGGAACCCTTGCCCGAGGACATCCTGCCGCTTTGGCGACCTTACACAACAATCAACAAAGTTGTGTTAATTAATTGCACGTGGTATGTTCAGAGATCATCAATTGTCGTAGTTATATACAACGATTGTTGTAGTTATATACAACAAATACCATAATATGGATTAATTCTAAAAATATAGAAGAAAATATAAATAAAGAGAAAACGACACTGTACACTTATGGTCAACGTACAATCGACCGTGCGATCTCCGCCCTCAGAATATCTATGAATTTGAGATATAAATGTTGCAATTTGATTAATACCAACTTGAAATCATAGATGCCACTATTCAAACTCCTATGCAAATTTCTGTAAATGAGGTAAAGAATATTACACTTTCATTACTTTTCAATTATTTTTTCGACTTCAACAGGATTCAAGTGGGACTACAAAGTCAACATAGTCATGTGTAGTCTATTATGTAAATCTAAAGGTTTATTCATTTATTTTATGTCGTTCTGTTATGTTCAGAATAATTCAATCCATAATTATATTTATGACTTCCAACCAAGTAACACCATAAAACACTAAAGTGTAAGCGGCGTAAACTTCAAATAAGAGAGACTCTAACCATCTGCTAATCTTTTATTACGGCTCTTTTATTTATAACTGACTCTTTGAAATTGTAATAAACCCTGAAGAATTTAAATAATTTCACCCACGTGTGCCTTGTCGGTTGGTCACGGCGTGGGAATACAAACATCTAGACGCTTCAAAAATGGCTTTATAACCGCGAATCTCGAGTATTCGGAGCTAACAATCTATCACCGTTACCTACAGTATTGTTCTTATTTGTCTCTCCTTTTGTACCCTAATTTACCTGTTGATAATATAAAATTAAATTGATATTCAACTTCTTTACATCAACCCTATCATCGCAATTATCAAAATATATAGCAAGTAAAATAATATTCTCTTTTACGGGCTTATTCATCCTGGTGAATGAGCTCGTTATCAAAGCAACGTTCACGACGTTTATGATAGAAACAAAACATAATCCGAAGTGTCGAAAGCGCAAATCTTTCTCACTGCACTTTGGGTTATAACAATTTGTCTCTCGGCACTGAATCATTTTCTAATTTTTAATCAACGGTATCTCATATAGTATGGATGTACTCGTAATCCAAGAATATTCAAGACCTGTGACTGTTGGAGAGCCTATAGTGTCTCTGCCAGCCGCCATGTGGTGTTGCCACTGCCACTTCATGTCTTTTGCTGCCATATGGATGCTGAGACGGTCGTAGTACATCCTAGAAACAATTATTTGCAATTGTTATTAGTTCTGCCAGTCGTATATTTTAATGGCAATAATAAATAGCTACTACTTGCGAATATTCACAAGGAGAGCCGACTCCAGATTATGGGAAATCGCTAGGATAAAGAAGAAGAATAAATAGCTATTACTCCTATAAATTACACATATCGAATGTTTATATGAACCGTGTGCTAGAGATAGATAGTAAAAATAATACAACTAAAAATATGAAAATCGGTATATAACAATGTGTAACTTTGGAAAGAGATGTGTTAATACCTCTCTTAACGGCGTCTAATTTACTCACCGATTAGGAACAAATTCATTCAATCTGTTCGTACGAATGAAGTAATACTCTTTATTAAATAAAGGCTACTTCTTTTACACAAAAAGTCCAGTTTTGTTTCCTCCTTCATATAACTTTAAACTTTTCAGGAAAACTAAATCCATCATTTTTGAATATCATATAACTTATTGAGAAGGTATTCACTATTGCACTTTTAAAATTGAAACATAAAAGATTTTAGGGGTGAAAGATTAATAACGCACCAACCGGAAGTAATCAAAGAACTTACTTGTACATCAAAAAAAAATATTACGATCCCTGAATATTTAACAAAATACATTATATTTACTAGAATCCACGCTTACTTTCCCTATTTCGTATTTTCCGGAAAATAATCTTCCATCTCCTCATTTAATCCAGTGCCTACAAGTCCAATAACATTTACGTTTCTTTCTCTTTAGCACTTCATTGGAGAGGAAACTCAAAATCGACTAATCATATTTTAAATGAGCGCATTTATACATTTAAATACAAAAACTAATCATTTGTACATATAAGTTTCTTTGAGGGTCGAACCTACGATGTGGTAATCACGATAATAATAGATGAAGACACGCATGAGCGTATGTCTTAGGAGTACCTGAAGTCTGGCGTACAGCGGAGTGAGAAAGCCCTGTGAGGAAGACCAGGCTGCAGGCCGCGGGCGTCAGCGTCACAGGAAGCATGGACGCACCTGCAAACTCAGGATAAAGCCTAAATCGCATCCGCACTGAGCCGATATACGCCTTTGGCACGTGCCAGTTGGCACGCACCCAAAAGTGCACTGGAAGCCGATATAATGTGCCATCTTGCATACGGCACGTACTAAGAATAAGTTCACATCACAGCCAATAGTGATGCAATGTGGATATCGTGAATACCACCCTTCGATGAATAATAAAACAATAAAAACAATTCATAGTTTTTTTTTAATATCTGCGGAAAAACGATCATTTTTAAATGACAATATACCACATGCAACATTAAATTTTAACACCAGCACAAAGTTTACCTGTTAATTTATTAAAAAAGCGAATAACTTTTTAATAAAATATTTACTGCATGTACATTTTTTTCGGGTTGAGCCTCTCCTGAAGACCAAATAGTCCATGCTTCAGGAGTGTCGGGGTTATCATCCGATATCCTTAAAAAAACCGATTGAACCATTTTTTTATAATATATTAGAAGCTTATTATCAGATGAGGAGTTGATCATTTGGTACAAAGAGGCGCTCGACCCAAAAACAACAAAAAAAATACAGATACTCCCGTATATAATTCTACGATAATATAAATAAGAAATCATCTTGCCAAATGGGGAAGAAAAGTATTGGAAATGGGGAAGAAACTAGAAAATGAACCCCCTGATAAATAATCTAACGACATCAGAAGAATGAGGGCGGATGGTCGAGAAAGATGGTGACTCATGTGGGAGGCCTTCGTTCAATAGGGAACACACACAAGCATGATGTTGAAACTTGTCAATAAGTTTTAAGCACCTTCCGTGAAGATAGTAGCCGTGGAGTTTGGCATCCAGAAGCAGCATCGAGACATTGCCGATCGAGCAAATGTCCATGAAGTCTTGAATGGCGTTTGTAATGAATCTCTCGTAAACAAAGATGGCCAGCCCCAGCTGGAGGAAGTACAGCAGAAGAAAGACCATCGCTCCGAGGGCCACTTGGTAAGCCGGCGATGACAGTGACTTCATCGACTGGTCTGCGACGGTTTCCATTCCAACATTCGACCAGTCTGACACTCCAAAAATCTGTAAATTCAATTAGATATACAATTTCTTAATTTTTTTTAACCCTTTCATTACGGCTCGGTTTGAATACGAATTACACTGTCAATTATAAAACTAGTATTTGAAGCATCAATGTACTTATCTGGTCTATTTTCATATATCACATTGGTTCTTGTATCCTTTAGCTATCAGATGATGCATAAAAATTATTCTATGAAAGTAGCAAAACGTTAAATTACGTCAACCAATGTCAACGGTCGGGGAATCGTATGACGGCATATGCCGACAACCGATGCGGAAGGGTTAAACAGGCTTTGAATTACTGTTACTCGTTTCGCTACCCGGCACCTCGCTCGGACTTCTATCTTCGATGGTTATAAAACACTATTATTTTCATAGCGATAAAAGTAAACTATCATTTTATTTAATTATTCGAATCGAATTTATACTATTTTTATTTAATTATTCGAATCGAATTTATCTATTATATCTACTGGAATTATAAAAATAAAAAATCACAAGCAAACAAACTCAATTTCAGTTTTAAAAATAAGATTAAAAAAAATGATTATATCACTATACAGCGTGTAAACATGTAAGTGGGTAGATTATTCGAGATGGGTCCATATTTACTTGGAATATTTCGGAGTCATAATTTGCTACACGTATATTATACGAGTACTTTAAATAGGGATCAAATATGGAAATATAATTAAATTTGAAATATTTATTTGGAATGCAAGAGCAGATTAACAACACAAAGAACTTGTTTTTGAAGCACAGATCGCATTTATTTTTATTAAAGACTTGATTTCTTCGTCCGACCGGTAAGACGTTCGCCGGCCGGACGAAAGTTAACTGACAACTGCCAGAACACTGTGATATCCAGCGCCGCCAAGACAATCACGGCAAAAAAGCAAATTAAAGATGACAGTTGCACCAACATGATTTATAGCAACTGTCATAACTAATAAAATGGCGTATGCAAACGCCGTATAATTTTATGTAATTAAAACTAACATTATTAGATGTGCATGTCAGGCGAGCGAACAAAAATAAGAGACGAAAGATTATTTTTCGAGGCTTTTCGGAATCAGCCTAAAAGAGCTATATCAATCTGATATCACAGTCTATTACAGGTATCATTTTCAGAAAGAATAAAACACGTTCAGTAAAAATAAATTTTAAATAATAATAGAATCAAATAAATTGAATAAACAATTCCACCTAAATATTGTCAGATATCAATCTAAATGTTATTATAGAAATATATAACAATTAATTTATTTATTTATTTTAAATATTCACTTCATAGTTTCTAGCTTGATCAAAATGTTAGCTGCCGATCTCTGCTCGGGTATATTGCTTGACGATGAGAACCCGGAAAACTAAATAAAAGGCAGCTCTAGTTTGAGCTCATTTGCAAATTACTAACCTCGAGAACAAAGACGCAAGACACCAGATGCAGCGGCAAACTTATCTTCCTTAAAGTTTGAATTTCGTTCCACTCGTTGGCTACAAAATATGATCGCCAAAATGAAACTGGTGCATCGCTTCTCATGCCTATGAAAGTAAAATAAAAATACACAAATAAGAACAATTGTGTATGACCACGCCGTACTAATCACCCAGAAAGCGGTCAAGCTCTGTAAGTGACTAGTGTTCACGAGAACTATGAATATAGATACATTTCTTAAGGCAGGAATTTTCACTTACGAGATATCTAAGAAAATCTGATAATATTACCTAATAAAGCGAAGTTTTAATTTTTGCGCAAGCTTAAATTTCTCTAGCGTCTTAACCGTTTGTCTGACGACAAAACTCACGATGTCTACATAGTAAAAAAGAATTATTGTTTTATTTTTCAATTCAAAAACAGACAAAATGGCATAGGAATGTTTTTCAGAAAAAAAACAAGAGAACAAAAATAAATATAGACAAATTTTATTACGATGTAGGTTTTATAAGATTTTTATTTGGCTGGTCGGCTTAGCTTAGACACTAGACAACCAAATATTAAAAACAACGCTTAAAAGCACTATAAATTGATATTAGTCATAATACTCGTACTTCAATAACAAAAATAAGCGAATGTACGTGTATAATATGATAGACTTACTTGGCAGTTTCAGCCCTACTTCATCTCTCGGTTGTGAGGGTCTGTCCCAGTCAATAAAACACACGTCGGTGTTGATTTGTCTCCAGTTCACCGAGAGCATTTCTACGATCTGTAAGAAAGGTAAATAAAATAGTATGTATGTTTAAATATCTCCAACATCAGCTTTCATAACACATCCCGTAGACATCCAATATTTATCGAAAATTGCAAACTACAAAGTCCAAGTATTATTTCAATCACTATGTTTGACACCAAAATTTTGGCTATTGTTTTCGCGTACAAGCAGAAGGCTTCCTTTAATTTTCATAATAATATTGATACTCACTTTTAGGGAAAACGCTACTATGATGTATGAGTGAATCACAGACTCGTCTTTCTCAGATGGAGGCACCGCATAAACAGTTTTCTGAGTCTTGTAAAGTAAAAATGAGTATGCACTTGCTCCGAAAGACACCTAAAAAAATTACAGAATATCTCAAAAATAATTTATTACTATCTACTTCATCTTTAACTTCCATACATTTTCTCTCTTAAGGCTTTCAAATATTTTTATACCGGAAATTTGATTGTACGTAAATATATTTCGCTAAGTATTTTTCAACTTTTATGGCCCGTCCCTTTCTCAATATATGGTCTCAGATAGTAAAACTAATCACACACGTGGATCAGTTATTATATTTATTTTAAAACATAACAAACAATCATAATCATAATAAGATAACTCATTTTGTAAATAGCCCAACTGAGGATTTAGGATACTATGGGTTAATCACCTCTGTATCTAAAAACAAATGATATAGAATACAAAGAACTGCTGAATAAAGCCAAGGTCTACAACGGGCTGTAGTGCTAATGATTTTGACCAAATAATGTTCTTACTATGAAGAATGTGTTGGCCAGATTCCCTGCCACAATGATGCAGAAGTGTGCGAGAGTGTAGAGGTCCAAACCAAGCTTCCCTGCGCGTCTGCAGCGGGACCAGCTCTGCAGGATGGAGTACACAGTTCCCATGGCGGACAGAGAACCAACAGCTATCTGAAATCAGGATATTTTCAATTTCGATTGAGCATACACATACATCAGCGGCTGCTTGCTGGTACTATTGCCATTGACTTACAAGTTGCCTAATCAACACCAGAAAAAATATATAAAATGAAAAAATAAATTCGAATTCCCACGAATCTCAATGATTCTCGTCAATTGTTTAATTTATTTTCTTATATGGAAGAGATATATGTTTTATAAGAAATTTAAATGAAGAAGATTGCCACTTTCCAGGTGTGGTATTAACATACAAAGTTATATATGTGTACTTCTTGAGAATCTCAGTACTGGAGGAATCAAAAAATAAGAAGCGCCTTTAAATCACAAGTAAGTGAGGCACGCATCAGTTATTTGATCATATTACCAGAAGTGATCCGAAATACATTTTTTAAATATGTAGTTTCTGAAAAATTAAAAGATGGGATCGCGCAGAAGTATGTACGAAATGTATGAACACTGCAATTATTTCACTGCGCTTAAAATTCACCATGATTTTATGTGATGAATTGGTAAAAAACATGAAACACGTGTTGAATGTCCTATTCTCACCTCCATGCCGTGCATCATCCCACCCCCGTCCAGCTCGAACCTCACCAAAAGCTCAGAGCTGACATCAACATCATCCTGCATGTCAGCCTCGCTCAATTCCGCATAGTCCAGCACCACCAGTGGTGGGTAAATCTTGTTCCTCTCGTCTTTGCCCTTCCGTCTGATCCTGAAATTACACACGCGCTGTGTAAAATCACTATCTATAAGGCTAGCAATAAATAAAAGGTTGAGTCAGATATCTCAATTTTGTTGCCATCAAACCCAACTACTCCACCTTCGAGCGAGTCTGCGCATCTCTCGTTCAAGTCACACCAGCGGCTCACCACTTAATCTTACGCTTCTTGCAATCCAGCAACAAATTGCCAAAAAAGGCAACTCGAGGAACTCTTATAGTGTACTAACATCAACGAAACTAGACTTGGGTCAGTTTGTTGCTGCGCTGTGCTCTGCATTAGAGACGAGGGAAGGTCTTCAGCCATTTTCAAAGTGTTTGCTTTTTTTACAAAAATAAAACCTACAATTTTTCTTTCTTTGAAACTTCCATATTGCAAAGTACAAAATTTAAAAAAGCTCCACAAAAAAACATAAAAATCATATTCAAAAGAAAAGTTTCACCATTTTGATACTTATTTAACATCAAATTTCGATGTTTCAAATGATATACAAATAGGCATATTCAAAGCAAAATTTGAAATTCTCGTTCGAATCTTAAGCTTCCGTCTTCCAGCCATTGCGCTTTATTACTGGTATCACCACCCCTTGTCCTTCTCCAGTACATTGGTATTCATTGCTAATATCCATAATATTATCCGTGACGTGAATACATTATATCGCTGAAGTTACCGAACATTGGCTCACCTGATTTTCACCTCGATCCTTTTAACGTATCTGAAATATTTCAAGTTGGTAACACCGCCGCCATTAGGCGTCTCCACAGCTCCGCTCGTCTTATCGAACATGAAGAATCTTCTCACAAGTTGCCAAGTGTTTATATCGCTTTCCTGGAAACAAAAATAAATTTGTAAGACACAACTTGGAAATACACTGTTTCAAATTTCCAGTAAATTTAAAATAAACTATTTTCCAGAACAGAAGAACGAACATTTTCATCCACGTTACCTTGTAGACCGTTTAGTTTAAAATATTTATTATTCGTTACGGCACCTGCCGACAAAGTGTTTGGCGAAAAATTAAGTTATTTTTTACGCAATATATTTCTACGATTTCGCTTTTACACGATTTTTTTAGACGACACCGTTACTTTTTTACGCGATTTATTTGCAACTTTTTAAGCGATATTTTGATGTTGACACCGTTTCATGGAATTACGTGAAATGTGAATTTTATACACGTCATTTTCTGGAACCAATTATTGCGTTAAAAAGGGATGAGGTGTATAAAATAGTTGAGTCAGAATTGTTGTGTGGAAGCGTCCCGAAATAGTACAAATGCAGTCGGCATGTACAAACTTCTGTTGTAAGAAATACCTTGTTGAAGTCTATGAGGCTGCTTCTGATGAGCACTGGAATGGCATACAAACTGCTACCAGTCGCTTTGCCGTCCTTATCTCTATCGACATAGCGCAAATAAGGCTCGTAGAAAATGGTCTCTGACTGCGCAATCAGCTGTTGGGCCCCAACAATACAACTATGCCTAAAAAATCAAAAACATTAAACAGTGATTTCCTCTTTTTTCCTATCCATATATTGATGGCCTTGATGACCCTCAAATAAAGCGGCTAGATACTGCATGCTACTAGAACTTCGTGAAATTCTACAATATATTAATGTTATTTATTTATTATCAACATATATATCAAATATATTTTTCGAAAGGCCAACCTATCATGAGTATTAAGAAAATGTTCTAACTAGAATATTTCGGAAACGATGGTCTGACTTTGTGATAAATGACCAGGCAAAAAAGCGGATAATTAAAGTTTGTAATTAAAACCCTCATAGATCCCAATGAAGAGCAAGAGATTTGTATACACGAAAGCATTGACGCCACGATACTCTGTCTACTACAATGATTACAGTATTTTTAGATTCACACATCCAAATTTACAGCAAACATCATTTTTGACATTTCTCTCATCAATATAGGAGAAAAATAAACGGGAGACGTTGGGATTCGAAACTCGTACTCTTGCAACCATTATTCAATTCCTTACTCAGCGTTAGCCCATTGCCAATTGCTCTACACACTGAGTCGAGGAATTGTTTTGAATATTTATTTAAACATTGTTGAGTATATTTATCTTTAACAAATTCAATATTTTTTTATTTAAAAGTTTTTAATATTTTCTGGCCGGTAACCACAAGCTAAACAATAAATATTTGGTTGAACATAATTTTGAAACTTTCAGACGGTTCTGTTGTTTTTACCTCCAATAATAGCTCAATCAGCGTACATACCTGTAATTAACGGCAAATTTGAATAAATGTGTTTTTGTATTCTTCCACACTGTTGGGCACGGCAAAAAAACACCTGGACTCAAATACACGGGTGATCTGAAGTTCCCATCGGGGTAGTAACCAACAGCAACGATATCCAGCTTATTATACTAAAATACAAAAAAAGAACTAATATAATGTAAAATTTTACTATAAAAAATCTGCTGTTTAATTTAAAAAAAGCGTCAATTTGTTTACAAGTATAAATCCTTGTTTATAACAAAAAGTTAATGCATACAATGGGTTGCCGTAGCATGTGCATACACATCAGATTATGAGGTTATACGATGTATTAACTTTAAGAGAAATTACGAAGTAAGGAAACGGACAATATAGCCTTTCATACTAAACATTTACATTCGGTCTAGCTATGAAGATGAACTTCTGAGACATGCTTATCTAGATGCCGTGGGAAAACTTTGAATACAGTTGCATTTTCAATGAAAGCCCCTGGCTCACGTTGTATTATAATACCGTAAAAACTATACATATAATGTACTCAGTGGAGCATTGAAACGCAGATCTGATTAGAAATGAGGCGAGGATAGTGGCGGCAATTTGTGGCAGCAATGCTTGAGCTATTAACCAAAAATAGAAAAATACTATCGAATCTTGTAAACGGTTTTCAATATTATCAGTAATGACCATCCTATCTCCGCAAATTTCCAGCATACAGTTGTATCGGATGCTATTATATCCTAGCTTCGTCCCAAATCATTTCTATATGCGATGCTCCATCGAGTATATACGATGCTTAGTCTCCAATAGCCTCCAGAACGGGACCCAGGGGCTTACGGAGCGTGTAAATCAGCATTTGTAAGAAGATCGATTGATTATTTCGACCTCTTTGAAGCCTGAACTATTTGGTCCTAAGAGACGGCTCAACCCAAAAAAAACATTATTTCATACATTATTTTCGTTATAACTAAACAAATAAGATCACTAGAAAGCTATTAAGTCCTCCCCTCCTTTCCCTTCACAAATATTTTGAAGTTTATATATAAATATGTCATATTTAAAAAGTAATAAGAAACAAAATATAATAATTGAAGAAATAAATTAAATATTAAATAAATACTAAAAATAGTAAAATAATCTTATTATTGATCCCTAAAAAAGGTTTAACATTATAAGCGTATAAAATATAAGAGCAGCAACATATAAGGTATTTAATATCTATTATTGATGGCAACACACATTACCTCAGATTTCTCTCCCAAACTAAACGTCAAGGGGATTTTCTTACGCCAAAGAACCGAATACGATTCGTCTTCCCCGTACATCAATGACGGTCTAACTGGAAACATGAAAAAATATCAAATTAACGTGTAAAAATACACGTCTTATCCTTTTGCATGTGATGTTATAAAACAATAAAGGATAATTGTGTTCATACAGAAAAATGTAAGCACGTTCTTGGAAGACTAAAGCAATTAAGCCGTTCTGGAAGCTCGTTATATAGTATTTTTCAGAAGCAAAATATACGCACTCGAGTCGATCCAGAATACTTTTAACTGGTATCATATTTCAATATATTTCCTTGTATAGAAGATACAAAAAAAGTGAAATAACGCTGCTATAGTTATTTATTTATGTACAACTTAGAAAATACATTTCTTAATTTATTAAATAGAGTAAAGCAAGCTTATTTATGCAAATTATTTATCGATTCTAAACATTTGTGACCCGTGACGAAATAAAACTACAAAGTTAATTAGAATATTTGTACATAAATTTAAAAATAAGTAAACAACATTATTTTTTTTAAATTTAATACACGTCCATGTTTGTTTCATATTTGTTATTTTTCACTTATTGTATTCATCGTGTGTAATTCCTTTCAATCATATGTATAACTGATATATTCACCACTCGAATATAACTATTTATTTGTTCAGTAACTAAGTCAAGGTTTTGGCAGTGAGTTAAATCAATTGACAGTTAATAAAATTTATTTACAGTAGACTTAATAAATTGGCAGTATCCACTGTGTCAATATGAATGTGGGTAGTTATAAAATTAAAATTGTAGTAGTATATTCAATTATAAACGTAATTATATTATTACCCTTTTATTAATTACCATTCACTAATTATTTCCTCCAAATTTATTTTTTTTCTGCTGCCGATTGATATTTTTCTGCAGCCAAAGGATTATTTTTTACTTATCTTTTTAAGTTTTTATTACTGACCGTTTGTTTAATAATTACTGCCCATTATTTGAATTAAATACTTCTTTAAAAAGTTGTCATTTATTATTACTATAGCTCAAACGCGTTAAAAAAACATTATGCACCCACCCTATTTGAGATAATACGCATATATTGCGGACTGAGCAACTTGACAAATTTCGAATTAATTCGTAATTATTCCATTCAGGCCGCAATGTTTTCTAACCTGTATCTTTGTGATTTCTCCATTTGGCGCAGGGGGAATTCTCAGCGTTGCTGTACATAGACATCACGCACATGTTCGCCACCATCTGACATGCCGTTGAGTTGTTCAACTGTATGCGAAAATAAAATCCAATTTATTATTAATATTTTTAAAAAATCCAAAACTGTTTGGGCACTTTTTTAATTACAATGTCAAAAGCACACCAAAGCCACTTTTGATCTCGCCCCGTCTGCGGAAAGATCAATCGGCCGCCTACTCATTTTACGTTTACGTTAAATTGAAACTAGTTATATTTCAATGTATCACAAGCCATAATTACTAGTAGCTATAAAACATTATGTTGTCGTGATACTGTAACCGTTTTTTTTTTAATCTATAATATATTTTTTCACTTTGAATCATTAAAAACATATAAATCCAAGCATATACAAGTCATTCGTATATAAAAGGTAAAATTGTATTTAATAATAAAGTAAATCATATTTTCTAAGGCGGCTTACGGAGCACAAGTAATTGGACGAGATCCAATGCTTCTCGAAGAAGGACGACCGGAAATCTTCCCCCTTGGACGTCTTAGTCTGGTAGACGGTGAGGTTCCTGATGAAGGCGCTAGGCACGCACAAGTCCTGGACCTTGGAGTGCGTCTTCTCGTTGCAGTCGCACGCATCCACCAGAGACCCTGCGCTCCTGAGGTGACATGGCTTACATCGCGACTTATCCGGGGATGGTGTGCTCCCCGGTGAACAGGTCACGCACTCTATAGCCGCAATCATGGAGTTGTTGGCGTGATGTGTGACTGAAAAGAGAGCACCTTTTAATATAAATTCCAAATTTAAAATTATTCCAAAGATTCCATTTTTCCAACGAAACTTTCCATTCACCGAGAAATATAATTTACTCATATTATTTATAATTTCTTTTCTAGTGTTTCATTAAATGTGACAAGACATCGTGACACCTTCCAAAAGATTTTTTTCTGACTATTACCAGTTTGCCATCGTGTGTGGCTTAATACAATATTTTTATCGATTTTTTCAATCGATAATTCTTTGTGGAATTCCATTATATCAATCAAAATAAAATAATATTATGAATTCAGTTAATATTACATGATTGCATTACATAAACTCTTACACTTATGAGTATCATCTAATTCAATCGATAATGGCGCAACATAGTGCATAGTCAAAACATGTCGTTGAGAGGTAGTCTCCTATACCGACGAGACTTATAGAAATAAAAATTATTTTAATTAATGTACAAACTCTTTTATTAGGTAATTTAAGTAGGTAGTAGGACAAAGTCTTCTTACAAAATTGATGGTAGACGAAAGTCGTCTTTTGAACACCTCCAATTCATATTGAGGTTCAATCACAAAAGTGAATGAAAGATAAAAGTGAAGTATTTACCGATTATTTGATTCTTCTTGCAGATGAAGCAGCTCGTTTTGCCATTGGCATTCTTGAAGCACCTCTTCGGGACGCAGACATTGTGATCACTGGAGGCGAGTTCCGTGGCCTGGCACTGCTGGCAAGTGGGAGGAGAGCCCAGGGGCTGAGAAAAGATGTTGGGACTGGGACATCTGCATGATAATCCTTAGTGGATAATAAACAAAAATTGATTTCCACACAAACCTGTTATTTTTTTTTTCTATGATAGGACCCTGAACACATCGCATTGTCTGACAAATGAATTATACAAATTTTATAAAAAGAAGATTGTGTATTGAAAAAAATCACATCACTGAGAAGTTTGACTGGTTTCATTTATGCTTCTGCGTTTAAAATATTTTTAAAAATGTTCCTTCTCAACCTAGTTCCTACTCCTATTCTGGATTAAATTTTAACGGTTGTATTCGGAGCTAACATATTATTCAAAATACGCATTAAATGATTACAGTTTAAAATCATATACATTTAAGCCAACGCTTTTCGCAAACTATGGGGCATTTTTTCCAAACACCAGTACTCCGTAGAGCATCGATTAAGAGGCACTACACTGTATATATGTAAAAATTAACGATCAATTTATTGTTTTTATCCTTTTTATGTTATTAGGTACAAAAAATGTATTTTAGAATAATAAAAATATACTTTCAACACTAATGAAAAAAAATCATCATAATAATAACAACACCAATTTAGAATTCGAAATTTTTTATTCCGAGAATAATTGCTTATTTAAAATTTTGTTGCTATGGTTACTTTTAACTTTTAGCAGAGGGGCTGATCGATGTTTTTAACGAAAATATGTTTTATGGGAGAACACGTGTTCAACCCGTATCCACCCACTGTTAGGTAAAGGTCTCCTTCATCGATTGCCAATCTTTATAGTTTTGGGCCTTTCTCAAACAATCCTTTCCGGCAGTATTACGATATCTTCTACCCATCTTGCCGTTGTCGGCCTTGGATTCTTGTCCCGATTCATACATCTTAGAGCACAAAACCACGACATAATAATCACTAAAAAGCGTACTCGGTTCAAAACATTATTTACTTTCAAATTAAAACTTATGGTAACACTAAGCAGTAGTGTATCAAGCTTTACAAATTGATACATGCTTTCCACAATCAAAACAACAACTAATGGTCATGGGTATTCATTCTCATTGTTAGATTTAAAATTCCACCAGCAAAAATGACATTTCTCACTTAGGTAGGTAACCTAATGTAGAAAAAAATATATATACGAGTATATTTTAGGGAAACCAGTATCTGTGTTAAATTGAATCTATTCTAACTTTAACCAACTTAAACAACTTTTTTGAATTAGAAAAAAAAACAAGAAACCTACCTCGTCGCTTGGTATTTTTGAAGTCAAAATCATTTTAAAAAGCGTGGAAATGGCATTCTAAATAGGAAAATGTAAGTTCTGGTTGTAAGGAACACTACCATAAAATAATACACTTTCATCCACGTATCAGTCGAAACACAACGCGCTACCAAAAGTTGGGCATTTGTACTGATATCACATGCCGCCTTGCGGAAAAAAAATTTAAATTCGATTATTTAAAAAAAAAGATGTTTATATACGATTCACTTCGAATTCAAATTCGATTTTTTCGAAGAAGAAGAAAACAAATTTGACACAATCGAATCAAATATTTTTGCCCCATCCTTTTTACACAGGGCAATAAATGTATTATAGGGATCCTCCTACGTTGAACGAACTATATGAAAGAACGTTAACAGACATTTATATAACATACTTTTTATTTATTTTGTTTAAGTTTGATACATTCCAGTGAAGTCTTGCGAAACGTATTTGCTTATCATATTATACATAATAATAAATGTGTACTTATCTTATTTTAAATTCAAAGTGATCAAACCCACGCTTCAAATAATAAAATAAATCAAAGATATTATGCCTACCGTCGCTCGATTTGATGAACCCGGGTCGACAAGCAGAACATTTCAGCGAATCCGTATCAAAATATTGTTTGATCGAACAATTCCCCGGGGTCGAGAACTGTATAATTTCCTGTATGCAGTCGACGCCGAAATTAAAATTCAGCAAACATTCGTTGGCGGTAAAGAAAACACAGGCGTATTTGAGAATTAATTTCGTGTTCGCCATTATTGGTTTGTTTATTTGCATCGAACCATCAAATTTCGCTGTAATTATTCGACGGCATTGTTATTGTTTTTGTGATTCGTCCAATGATAGTGACGACAATTTGTGAGAGGAGTTTTGCAAAGGCGTAAACGAAAACATTGTCGCCATGGCAACGGTCGGAATATTAAAACTCTGGCGGTAATTTGTCTAACCAAAAAGGGTGGACATGTTGAAATGTTTTTTTTAATTATTCACTTCTAATTACGTTTGTTATTATTACGTTGTATTTATTAAGTCATGTTTAAATAGATATTTGGATTAACAGTTCATAATTATAAACTGCGAAATGCCTGTATTAGCATCGGCCGTAATAGATATTGATAAAATAATAAACATTCATAATAAATAATAACCGAATTTTAATAAGAACATGTAGATGAATAAATGTCTTACATACATCTTATTCGTGTTAGTAATTCAGCCCAGTATCTGGCAACATCGATAGTCCACCTTTTTCCAATAAAAAGCGCTGGGAAAATTTTGGAATGGTTATATGAAGAAGTGATTGTATTAACCCATTCTTCAGTGATATAATAAACATGAGGATTACTAAATATATTTTATTACTATTATAATATTGCATCACTGAAAACATTACTTTTACAATAAGCACGAAAAAAGCTAGGTATCATTAATAATTTAAAAAATAAATTTACCTAGATTTGATTTTATAATACTTTTTATGATATCATCAAATATAATTAGTAGGGTATATATAGGTTAAAGAAGAACTCAAGTAGTGGATGCTACCCAACGAATAGGCACACTCAAGTGGCAATGGGCAGGACATATCTGTCGAAGAGACGACGGTCGATGGAGAAGAAAAGTATTGGAATGGCGCCCAAGAACTGGCAAACGAAGCATTGGCCGACCCCCTACAAGATGGACTGACGATATAAGAAGAATAGCGGGAGTGACCTGGATGCGGAAGGCGGAGGATCGAAGAGGATGGAGACTCATGCGGGAGGCCTACGTTCAACAGTGGACGGACACAGGCTGATGATGATGATGATGATATAGGTTAATAAATTATCTCTTTTATTATGGCCTTGAAACTTGTAGTACATTATGTGTAATAGAAGTCATAAAAAAACTATTATTTCTTCTCTCTAGTTAAAGCAAATAGTATATTATAATGTTCTAATATATATAAGCTCTTTATAATGTCAAAAAAAAGCTAAATGCTCCCAAGTTCAAAGTCAAATAATATACCCACATCACATACGTCAAAGTCGAGAATCCTTGGGATGAAATCCTGGAAAAATAATAAATTAAAATATAAATGAATGAAAGACAATGGTTAAAATGCTTGTTTGATTTATTTGTTTATTCAAAAATAAACATTGATAAATACATTTTTTGTGATTAAAATATAATTTAAAAAAGGTTTTTTATTAACTTCTCTAATAGGCAGCCTGTTATGTAATTGGCTTAGAGGGAAGAGGTGAAGATTAACATTAAAAATAATAAGACATAACAGACAAAACAGATTTGTTTTTAAGTATGTATCAAAAGTTGTGGCATTTATTATAAAAAAAAAATTACAGCGACACTCCCAATACCTGGACCATGTAGTCCTAAAGGGTGTATCAGCTATAACTACTATTGCTAATGTTATCAATAGTATTTTTTATTAAATTTCAGGAAAAAAAATAAAGTCACTTTAAAATTAATTGAAAATGTTAAGCAAATTTACTCCTAATGCAAATTGATTTGATTGAAGAAATAAGTTATATTAAATTCTTTATTTAAGCACACGAATCTACACAAATATTTAAAATTTATTCATAAAAATTGTTTTATTACCAAAATATATTTCGAAATGAAAAATATACTCTCCTGGTTAAATATATTTTTTGATGAAATGAGTTTACCACATTTTTCTATTTCATAAAAGGTAAATATTCAGAGAGGCTTGTATAATTTGTGTCTAAAAGGGGGACCATGGGTAAAATAAGTTTGTGTACCTATCCTTTGAAAAGTGAGGTAGGTATCCATCATAAATAATATATTGACATCTGGAGTACAGTTGTACAGATTGACCATCCTTCCAAGGTACATCGTTCCTGGTATATTAATCTCACTCTTCGGATTTCGGGTTAATAACACTTAATTATTACAACTTACTCAACTTTAATAATCAGAGTTTTTTTTTTAATTTTTATTTTTATATAAGGCATACATCGAAAGTGGTCAATTTTTTTTACACTTAATTGTAATGTAATTATACATATAATTATAGCATTATTTTTGTGCTACTGTTAATTAGTGAAAATAAGTACAAACATTAATAAATGCATTCATTTGTTAATTTTTACTATCTAAAATAAATAAAAACAATTAATTTTTTAATTTTTATTAGAATATTATTTTATTATTTCAATATTCTAATCTACTTTTATAGATCATTGACTATATTACAATATTATCATTACTTAAATATACATATACTATACATAAAATTCTTTTTTCAACGCGTCAATCCAAGCACAAAAATAACGGCAGAAGCGGGATGCGAACCGCGGACCTTGGAAACCAACCATATGCCCAGGTGTTCATACCGCTCGGCGAATCACGCCATTACTGTGCCCAGACTGACTGCGGTGAAACTAGTATTTATAGCATTGTTAGCATCGTACGACAGATGTCGCCATAGTATATATTCCTTGAGACAATATCAAGAAGGTAAAATTATCCATCAGTAACACAGGTAAATGATTGGTTATAAAGTCCGAGTCGGAACTATAAGTAGTCGTTTCACATCCATTCAGTCTATAGTTTGGTTCGAGACCCGAGTGGTACTTACTAAAATAAATAGACTGCCGGAAAGTAATAATATTAAGCTTGTGAATAAATGAAGACTGATAGAATAATAATAAAAATATACATACTTTGAATATATACTATGGCGACATCTGTCGTACGATGCTAACAATGCTATAAATACTAGTTTCACCGCAGTCAGTCTGGGCACAGTAATGGCGTGATTCGCCGAGCGGTATGAACACCTGGGCATATGGTTGGTTTCCAAGGTCCGCGGTTCGCATCCCGCTTCTGCCGTTATTTTTGTGCTTGGATTGACGCGTTGAAAAAAGAATTTTATGTATAGTATATGTATATTTAAGTAATAAATAAAAACATCTTGACCTTGCAGTGACCTTAAAAACTGGTTTATAAATCAATGACTTTGAACTTTATTGTTTTGTGCATCCAATTAAAACATCTGTAATAGATAATATATTGTAGGATAATCCCTATGACAATACAAAAAATCTTCCTAATAATACAGCCTTGCAACGGCGGCGTTAAGTATTTTTATTTTGAAAAAAAAAGTAAAAGTAATGTCATTATTCTCAGGTAATATTAGTTTAAGCTTGCACTTGTGACAATAACAGATCTAAATTATTCAAATAACATAACTTATTTACTAATTTAAACAGATTTTTTACAGTGTTTGTTTTATGATGTAATTATATATTTTTTATAAAAAAAAAATGTAAACGCATGCAGGAGAGCACACCCGGTCATGACCAGTGCACTCTATGACACTCAGCCAGGCAGGCTGGACGCTGCATGCGGGAAACGTGTGTTGTGTTTGTGTTTCTGTGTGGGTTGGGGAGATTGCAAGTGTATCTGTTTCTTGAAGAGATTCAGATTGTAGGAAGGAGGAAACACATACGCTGGAAGAGCATTCCATAGCTTACCGGTGACATTAAGGAAGGAGCTTTGGAAACTGCCAGTTCTTGGTCAACATATATTAACCGTGTATGAATGTTCGGCAAGTGTAAGACGAGTTTGTCGGTGGGTGCATGAGGAATTAGTTCTTTAAGTTCCGAAGAGCAGCGACCGTGATAATAACGGTAGAAAAGACTTAGAGAACCAATCTTACGCCTGTGTTCCATTGATTTCAGGTTAGACGTAAGAGTGTCATTATTTATCAAACGAATTGCTCTTCTTTGAACTGAGTCAATTAAGTTTAGAAGGTATTGTGGGGCTCGGATAGATCGGATTTGTCACTTTAGTCATCACTTATTATTCGTCGTCTTTAATTGTCACTTAGCCATTAAAAATTTGTAACAAATATAAAATCATTTCTTATCAACAGACACATTGACAACTTTTTTTGCTCCTATGCTACAGTTGATATTATAATTAACAGCAGACAGAGTAACGTTCTCCATTTTGAGTTGACAATCGACAGCGAAGCGTCGCACCAAACACACGGGACCCTCGCACAGCGACAAGAAAAACTCCAACCTCAAAATTCG
This sequence comes from Glossosoma conforme, assembly GCA_022606575.1. Classification (NCBI taxonomy): domain Eukaryota; kingdom Metazoa; phylum Arthropoda; class Insecta; order Trichoptera; family Glossosomatidae; genus Glossosoma; species Glossosoma conforme. Next base: position 2,313,928 of record JAGTXR010000001.1, read on the forward strand.
CTTGTCATCGGCACACGCCGTCTTTAAACAAGCTTCGAACATTCCTGGTAAGGTCTTCCCCGAACGAACTCCTCCCGCCATGTCCCAATCGGACGTTACATCTTCTCGTTCATCGTTCAAGAATTTCACGGACCAACGTTGAGGAGCTTCAGGGGTCAAATGAAGCTCGCCTTCCTCTGTCGTGCAGTTCAAAGTCAGCGTAATCAAAGAACCTTCTTCGAGACAACACGATAAAGGCGTCGAGTTCATAATCAAATCACCTTTGTTGTAGTCGTCGCTTTGTTCTTTTATGCGTTTGGCTTTGTCGCCGAATTTAAGCTTTACGACATTGAAAACTTTGGTGTCGATGTGTATCGAAACGATTCGGTGATTATTTGTGTCTGCAACAAACAATAATTTCTTCTTTGGAAGAATGCAGATGCCGCCCGGCTCTGAGAGAGCTGTCGAGCCATCCGAGGAGTGGTAGAGAGTTGAGCAGTCTCCGTTGAAAGGAATGATGAGCTTGACCTTGTGGTTGTAAGTGTCCACCAGATAGATCTGCAGGGTCTTAGGGCAGCAGACAAGTCCAAGTGGATGCTGCAGTCGGGCAGCGTTAGCTCGGCCGTCCGTATCGCCGAATGCATACAGGTTCTGGAAGTTAACAAACAAAATACTTTTGTAATGACTGTGTCACAGTGATTTATTGCCACTGCATTCATCTTCTGCAGATATGGAAGAATAAGAAAAAAACTCATTCAAAAATTGAGCTCCACAACTTCCCAAACCTGCTATAAAACCGGAAGCCCTTCTATCAGTATCAAATAAAATAAAAAACTCCAATGAGTTTTAAATTTTAAGCTTTCTTCCCTCTGTCCTACACCTGTCGTTATTTATATAAAACAGCTTAAAAATAAATAAAAAGTGAAAAAAGGCATTGCATCAAAAAAGTCACGTAAAATTCATCAGTATTGTATTTTTGTACTGTAATTTAAATTAATTCCATTTAATTTTATATTTTTGTTTATAATACTGAAGTACATTATTAATAAATTTAATTGAGTTAAAATTATACATCTATTTGAAATTACAGTGTAAAAATTTAAAAGTTAAGTTACCAATTTAAATAAGTTGAGTAATTTCCAAAGTTAAATAAAACCTTGTATCTCATTGTGCACCGCAACCTGCAGCTCTACAAATGAGATGTAGTTCATATCCTCAAACTCTTTTTGCAAATACTCTCATCTTGGATGCTGTCTGCATTTTTTTAATGAACGATATAAAATATAATAAATACCAATGGATTCCGATCACCTCCCACGAGTCCTGAGAGGTGTCCGCTGGCCAGATCCAGCTGACGAACTGTGGAGCTCTCGCTGTCAGCGATGAAGAGCAAGTTCTGGCAGAGGGCGAGGCCCGAGGGTTGTGCCAGGCAGGCTGCACTGGGATACCTGTTGTTGCGGTTCTCCTCGCGCCCGTTGCCCACTATCGCCACCACAGTTCCTAAAAAAAACATATACAACATAAAATACTGACATGGACGTTTAATCTAATCAGTCTTTTTTCCCAATACAGTCAACGGTACTTGGCAATATAATCTGTTGATCCCATCGTCTACACCTGTACATCACCGTCAGACCTCAGATACTTAATAAAACCAGTATCTCCAACTCCTTCATTAATATGACATATGAGCTTTACAATATTCACCAACCATGTTTCCTCCCTCATCCAATTTTAATCATTTTTCGGAGCAGATTAATACAATGTAACACCCGCTGGCACACAACTACATATCCTTTCCAGCAACTTGAATCCCAGTTAAATCTAGAGTCCACTATTTTCCTACATTATTTAGATAATATTTGCACTAAAATTACACATGAATTTTAAAAATTTAAGGTGTAGTGATGAGTACATCTATTTAAAATGAAAAGTCAACTTGGAAAAAACACGGTGTCGATTACATCAATTATTATCATTGTAAGAGAACTTGGAATATCAATTCAATTAATCTAATTAAAATGGCGCGAACGATATGAAAGCATGCTGTCATTATTATTCGCATAAAACAAGCAACCAGGAAATTAGAGTTATATAAGGTGCTTTATAACCATTTTTACCATACAACTATTTTTTTTGACATTCAAGATGGCGTCACGTTATTATCTTACATATAATCGCTCCACCTAAAATTAATCATTTCAGTGCAAAAACAGGAAAGCTGCAGAAATTTACAATCAATAAAAGTTTAATTTAATTTTTACATCAGTAAAGTTACAAAAATCAGTACATATCGAAGTGATTAAGTTTTGAAATTGAAAAAAAATTGCAGTGAAGAACATAGAAATTTTATTGTTACAAGTAACATTTGATTTGACATCTGAAAATAGTTTTAATCTGTGATTTGTGCGAAGGTCTTGTCTGACCTCTTTAGAATAATCAATTAATGACATAAGAATAGAATGAACAATTATCTAATATATTATAGTTTAATCAAATGATCCATATTAATAAAGAGCTACAAATTAATCATAACATCACATCTATATTTTGCTTGACTTGTGTTTACCTTCAGTTCCTTTGTGTTAATTCCAGTGCTCGATTTGTGTCTGCCAAGTCGTTATCCAGTGCTTGTGCTCAGTTTGTGTCTGCCAAGTCGTTGTTATTCAGTGGTTGGTGTGTTTAATCTAATCGTTGGCTATCTACTGCTTGTTTTGTGTCTGCCTACATTATGTCGGTATCTGTCGACCTCAAGACCCTTAGGTCCATCATCAGCGAGGAGCTTGCTACTTGTAACTTGTACTTGGTAACCTTACCGCTTGCCCGAGATGCGAGGCTATCACCATGCCTCACACCGGTAGTGCTCCTCCTGCCACCAGCATCCTGGCATCCAGTTACCTCCACTCAGAAGCAATCAGCTACTAAGAAATTGTCCAGCTTGCAGCCTACCCCTGCCAAGATGATTGCTGGTCCAGCCACGCCTGCCCTCATCCAGGCGGCCCTGCCGTCGCCTGTACACAAACCGTCTGCACCGGTGACCAGACGTCAAACTAAAGCAGCTGCATTGAGTGCTCCAGACCAGACGGAAGTCTCAGCTGGTCCCGCCTCCCATTCATCTCCTGCCAAGATTCCATCGGCTGCATCCACCTCTGAGTGGACCGTGGTTAAGAGAAATAGCCGTCATAGCCGTGACGCTGCTTCAACGACGGCCGCTAGTCATATGGTATCTGCCCCATCAACGCCACTTACTGTACGCGAGACTGAGCTGCCCTCTCGCCAACCATCGCCGCGTGCTGCTAACATTGCCGCCCGTCCTCCCTACTCACCAGTATCGCTGAGAGGCTCTGGTGTATCCACCAATCAGGTTTTCGGCGTCGACAGTTTCTTGTCGATCCATGTTTGATTCCTTCAACCTAATACCACGGAGGCCAACCTTGCAGATTACTTATTAGGCATTACAAAAATTAACCCGAGGGCCCTTAAAGTTAGGAAACTAAATGCTGTCAGCGCCCATTATGCGTCTTTCAAAATATCCTTCCCCGCAGCGTCTAACTCGATCATGATGAGTGCGGATTCCTGGCCTGATAAGGTCGTTGTTAAGCCCTGGGTCCATGCAACTCTTCCACGCCGGGCTCCCGAATCATGACTATCTCACACTTCTATGTACTATCAAAATGTGATTTATTATTTTTACAACTTGTTTCATTGTTTTTTCCTTTGTTGTATTTTATTTCCCATAGTCTTGTAATTATTATTTTTATATTTGATATGTCTAATTTAATTTTGTGTCTATGAATGTATATTGTTTTTTATAAATTGGAACCTGTCTTCCGTTAATAAATAAATAATAATGTATATTTAAATATTGTTCTATCTACCAGCTCTCATATCAGATATACGAGTATATGATACCCCAAGTGCATGATGACTCTTGCTTGTGTCACCGGTGGCTTCAGCTAAGTTCAGCCACATGCCAATAAGCTCACATCATCCTTGACAGAGGCATAAGTAATATTTTAATGGAATAGTACCTTTCGCTTGAATAATACAAAATAATTTCCTTCGGAATATGTCTTATATTTTATAATTACCTTCGGAATATGTCTTATATTTCCACCACACAGTTGTATCCAGAAAAATGGCCCAGATCTGATGTGTTCCAGCCGATGCCACTAAAATAACTCTTCTTAGTTGATTATCAGGTTCGGCAGAATTCTACAAATATAAATTATAAGGATAATTAAATTATTATATATAAGTCATTGTTCTTCTAGAGATATATTAGATTGACTCAATACGGGAGTAAAATTCTTGGTGCAATTAAAATTAATATTGACATGTTGTTTTGAGATACTAACCTTCTCCCCATCATTTTTTGTAGGTGTTGGAAGTCTCACAGTCATGTCCATATCAAGTGTTTTATAAAGGACAACATCCCACGGAGACGATAATGATTGCTGGCAAAATTTCAGTCCACCTGTGATTCAATCATAAAAAAAAGGTTATCTTCTGTTAATAGCACGCCACCACCCACCATGCACACAAACAGTAAAAACTTTGCGCAGGCATTATTGAGGATCTTCTTCTTCGTGTCAGCGATGTCAAATTATTTTTGCCCAGTATCTGGCAACATCGATAAACCCGTGTTTTGCCCAGCATTAGGTCTTGAGATGTGCAGTTTGTTGGGCACATGGAGCAGGATCTTAGGTGTGAAGCAGTCTGCAGGTCTCCACAGTTGCACAATAGTGACTCTCCCTTCCGAAGCATTTACCACCGCTGGAGGTTATCCTTTAAAGCCTCACATTGGTTGATTTCAATTTAAGCTAAAATAAACTGAAAACCCACCACACTATTTTACCAAGAGACCGTACGAGTTATCTCCGACGGCCTTGAAACAACGGGTAACCATTTGTTCATCGCTGTTGTCTATATATTGTATGAAACCGATCCATTTTTGAGAACGATCGTTACTGGGGATGAGATATGGGTCCTCTACAACAACCCGAGAAGAAAAAATGAAGAGGAATGAATACACTCATATAGTCGTACAAGGTAATTGATGCTCGAACGCTCAATCATGAATGACAAGGGTAGAACGAGATATGATAATAATGTACATTAATAATATTTAAAAAAACATATATAGCCTTTTCCAGTCGGTAAAAGCCATGTACAGTTTTATTATTACGGTTGTCAGACCGGAGAAGAGCTTTAACATAGAAAATACCCACAGAATTCTAACGAAATAAAGAATTTCAACTGGATTGCTTTTATAAGTTATAAAAAAAAACTATGAGTACCTTGGTCGCCGTATGCTGCCTGCACTCCAGTTCCGGCCAGGATCTCTACTTGGGCTGTCTTCAAGCAGACTTTCCTCACAGAATGATTCCCAGCGTCGCAAACCACAAAGGTACTACTGTCCAGCCAGCAGATGCCTTGGGGGTTATCAAATCTGGCCTCTTCAAAAGTACCATTCTAAAAAATAATAATTAAATTATGGTTTTAAATGTCCAACATGGTCTTAGTTGCTCCTGTTTTGACATACACAGCAGAAAATCTCTCATTAAGCAGACCATTCACTGAATAGAAGTGTCATAAAGCGTGATTGCTAGTTATTGGGCGATTCACCGGGAATGTAAAAAATGTAAAGAGGACCAAAAATTACTATAAAGAGAAAATGGATATGAGAGCTTAAATAAATCCTACTGAGACTGATTGCTATTGTTTTTATTATATTCAAATTAATTTTATTTTGATTGTTTTCGCCGTATTCCATTATTTTATTTTGAACTCAAGTATTTAAAGTATTGGAATGATTACCTTTAAGCCTGGTTCGGTTCCCCCTATTATGTGACAGACATTTTCAAAGCAGTCAATCAACACAATTCTGTTATTTCCGGAATCAGAGACGCACATCCATGGTTCATTTTCTTTTGCAGTGCAGAACGGATTTAATATAACCTGTAAATAATAATAATTTGTATACATGATAATGTGGTGGGCAACACCGATGACGAGGCACAAGACTGCCATGGCAGACTTTGGCGAGCATTGAGCATCTCATGAAGATGATGTATCGCGATTGCCGATACATACGTGGGACTGCTTTTTCATACAAATTTATAATTTAGGGATTATGAGTTGAGCTCATCTTTTGTACATCAAGCACACACAGGAGAATACCGACAGATGATGATAGTGATTCTGAAGTTTTTCATCTGTGGATCCTATGACGTTTACCATCCTGCTTATATAATGAAAGAGTATCTCTCAAATCTGTGCCTTTACCAACGTTTTTGAATGCATTTCAACACTTTTGTGAAAACCATGGAAAAAATACCTTTCCAGGGAACTTTAGCTTGCAGGGATCAGCAATAGGAGGTGCAGCTGTGATGACCTGTTCAGGGTCAGTCCTCAGAGCCCCCGCAGACCTGAAGTGTGACATGGCGACCGCCACACAGTGGAACAGGATGTTTCTGTGACCCTCGCCGGCCAGGACCAAAATGGGTCGGCCCTTGGGATCTGCAAAATGTGATAATAATGTTATACATATAATGAATAGATGTTTGCTCACTGCGGATAATTAGTAATTAAAGTTTATGCATGAAACAGGATGTCGCATGTGAAAAGTATGATTGTTAACATGTGGAGATTACAACTGTATATTAATATATGTAATTCATAAAATATTCAATTGTAAAAGGTAGGTAACCCATATATTTAAATTTCAATAGATCTTACACAATCTCTGACATCATTGAGAATTGTAAATTTAACTTCTTCTTCATAGTATCAATCCGGTGGATTGGTTTGCAGCAACAGAATCTTGCATCTCGATCTCCATTCCTCTCGGTCCTCTGCAACCCTTTTCAGCTCTGCATAAGCGCTACAATTCATGTCCTCGAATACTTGCTGCAAATACTCCCGTCTAGGGCGCCCTCTACAGTTTCTACCCTCAACCATCCCCTCCACAATATCGTGAAGAAGACCATCATGGCGCATGATGTGACCAATCCAGCGGGCTCGCCTCTCTGAGATGGTTGTTATTAGGTGCCTATCTTCCTTGATTATCCTGAGAACCTCATTGTTCGTGACGTGTTTTTTAAAAAATTTAACTATTTTATTGTAATCAATGATATAATTATTCCAAGGCAAGAGAGTATTACAAAACAGCATTAAATAACATTTTATTTCTCACCAAGTAGAACCAATGTTGGCCAACAGCAGACTCCCAGACGCTGCCACAGCTTTGTCACAGGATCGTTAAGAATGGCGTGGCCCACGGCCAACCTTTGGGTAGCCAAGAGGACATTTTCTGACTGACGTTCGGCATCAAACTTTGCACTATGAACTCCAACCTAAAAAATCATACTAGTGAACTTTTTTGAATAGGTAAATATTTAATTCAATACAACAACACCAGCAACTTATTTTTTTTTTATTTTTTTTTTTCCCTTAAAAAAATGTAGAAAAAATAAATAAAGTTGCGTATTGTACCCTGCAAGTTACACACAAGGTTTGAATATACGTCTAAAAAATAGTTGAAGAACTTAGGACTCTATTCCATGTCAGCCTCGTTAACCGCTCCTGTAGCCCCGACGATTTCCCTGATGAAGTTTAACAGCAAGGGACCGACAGAACTAAGCAGCAATTCAGGTAAATCCTCCCAAGAAATTTTAGAGACTACCAGGCGACAACACAGAATGCGTCTCCTGTTCTCAAGGATGATGCACTCAACGAGAGAGTAACTCACCGTCTGTTGAACAGCTACTACTTGCTATTATTATTGCGGCTATCAAGCGGCCAAGTGCAAATTAAGTGTTAAGCTTCTGTCAGATAGCAGGATTCTCGGTCAACCGAATACGTGAAGCAATTACCACAACGAATCCTTCCTCAACTGAGTACAGCTTCTCCAGATCTCTGAGATCTGGCAGAATGTGCTGACAGTTGATGCAGCAGTAGGTGAAGAAGTCCAGCAGCGTCAGTCGCCCTGAGCAGTAGGCGGCCAGGGACTGCTTCTGGGGACCCACCACCCATTCCGCCTCTGAAAAAAATTGAAAAAGTGGCAGGCTGATATTTTAAAACTAGCAATGTCGAAAAGGCGTTCGCATCGAGATATTAAAATCGTATTCCCAAAGCAACGTTTATAATTTTTGATTTTTTAACCTTTTATCGCGGCACCAAATTTAGCGAACATACCCTGTATGCAGCTGCTATATTATATATATATAGGTTGTGATATTTTTTCAACTAATCAATATGTTAATTGGCACCCAAAGTAATTTGTTCAATAATAAAATACAATATATTTATTGTATTTTCGGTTTGATTTAACAATAATCATTCTTCGTACAATTATAAAGGTTTGAAACTTCCATGACCTTTATGTGTGTCATACGCGCTGAGGGCATGTTTGTTAGAACACACATAGCGGTCATATGCGGTGAACAGATTAATAACCTATATTCATAAAAATGTAAAATATTTTTTTATATTATTGCTATAATTAGTTAAACCTAAAAATTTACAAATTTCGATATTTTCGTGTTTGAGTACCTTCTTTCGGGTCCAAAATAGACTGATATTTGTCAGACGATAACTTTTTTATGTGCTCCAAAAATAGGTTATCTTTCGTTTCGTCGGCGGGCGGGTTGCTCAAAGCTTCTTCAAGTTCAGCGGACGCCTGAGTGGCAAAATCCAATGGACATTCTTCCATTTTATATTAATTTCGTATTATTAAATCGTTTGTTATTAAAATAAACAATGGCAATAACAACACCAAGCCCTTAGCTGTCAAAATGTAGGAATTAACATAGAAGGAAAGAAGTATTGTCAAATCAAAAAAAAAATCGTATACATACTCACTTTCTTAGGTAATTAACGCCTTAGTTTTTGGCCCGGTTCTTGGTATGGTAGACATACTTGTATATAAGCAAATTTTTATAATAATAATCGTAGAACACAAATAGCAACCTAATAATCAGAAAAAGCCTCGCACAGTACACAAATTATGATTATTTAATACAAACATTTGGGAATAATTCAAAGTAGCGTATTAAGCTTAAATATACATCTTTGAAAATGAAAATAAAATTATTTTAATCATAATAAATTATGATAGAAAATATTTAAATATGTTCAAAATAACTGAAAAAAGTAATAGTTATATTCATTATGCATTTTTTTTTTGTATTCGTCCTCCAAACTCTTAAAAGCAGACGGAAATATAAAATTAAACATTTAATAAAAACCATTGAGTAAATCAGTGTTTTTTTTCATAAAATTTGGTTCTCTGAATTGGAACTAACATTAAGATTTCTTTAAGATCCTGGTGTTAACAGTTTTGTAATATTTGAATAAATACATATAATAAATTCGTTTATTGGAATTTCATTTTAAACTGTAATAACGTCGGTAAATATTATTTTTAAAAATGACATTTATATATCTATTTTTATTAAATTTATAAATATATTTTTTTGTTAACGAAATTCACACCTTTTTACCTATTTTTTTTTATAATCTAATATAATGAATGAAATACAGTAAATTAAAAAATATTGATACAGAGAATGTAATTGTTTTATTTTAAATATAAAATATTGCAAGTAAATACTTTAGTTTATTTACCTATAATATGAATTTTTCATTTGCAATTACCTAGCAATACCAGTTATAAATGTCACACTGTTATGACAAATAGCGGTTGTTTGTTTTTATTGGGGCTTCCAAGATGCCGCACTTTTCTCGGCATTGAATCCCGGCGCTAAGCTTATTTAAATGCCCGGGATTAAGGTGCTTTAATTTTTAATCCATGAGTTTATTTTAAACGAAATCCATAGTTTTCATTCTGCTTTGAAATAAAAAATATTTGAGTAATGCTCCTTGAATTGTGGTCATGTACCGGATTTTGATCTCATTAATGTAAATCAATGAGTAGTGGTTTGAGATCGACGGCCATAAGGTGTAAGAGCAGAAATTAAATTGTTTTAAACCTACCGGTACCATTTCCAACATTTATTATCCTCTACGCTTATTTCTGTTATTAAAAGTTAATGTATTTATTTTTAAACAATCTTCCTATGAATTAAGTGCATACTGTCAAATTAAATTTATATATTTTAAAATATTGAATAAGAAAGATTACAGGCTTAGTTATTCTTCTAGTCTTGATGTGTTGACCATAAGGGATCTACTTTTTTTTTAATATAATAGCTTCAGATTTTTTTATAAGCCTTTATAAAAAAATATTGCAGTCCACCTACTGCTTGGTACTTTTGTCTCTACAGCTTTTATGGCATGCTTTCTAAAAAGTGTAATTAATGTAATGTTTAAAATTTGTGTATTTCAATATACATTATTCGAATAACTTTTTTAAATCTCATAAATTAATGCGCCATTTTTCTAAATTACTTGTTTCAATTGGTAACAATGTAGAACTAAGCATGTCGGATACACTAGATTTCTAAAGACCTGGTCTTATAGCATTGAGACATGGGTAATATATTATACTCTTAAGTGATAATTGTTGGTGATGGTTGAAGTTAATAAACTATGTATTAAGATTGTTAACTGATAAATCTGAATTGAATTAAATATCAATTAATTAGAATCGGCGCCGCATATTTAATAGTTTTCTTCCATATTGTATTTATTCATTCAATGTGAGTTAATTTAATAATTTGTCTGTTCCAGGGGAAAATCATTTCGTTAGTAATATCAAAGCGATTTAGCCGTACACACCCATATGTCCTCGAATACTTGCTGTAAATACTCCCGTCTAGGGCGCCCTCTACAGTTTCTACCCTCAACCATCCCCTCCACAATATTGTGAAGAAGACTATCGTGGCGCATGATGTGACCAATCCATCGGGCTCGCCTCTCTGAGATGGTTCTTATTAGGTGCCTATCTTCCTTGATTATCCTGAGAACCTCATTGTTCGTGACGTGGTCTCTCCAGGAAATTCCGAGAATTCTTCTGTACGACCACATCTCAAAGGCCTCTAGTCTTTTTTATCACTTTCAGATAAGCACCATGTCTCACAGCCGTACATTAAGATGCTCCAAACAAGTGTTTTGGCAAGTTGCTTGCGGAGCCCTAAAGTAATATTCTTTGACTCAAAAATTTTGGCTTTTTTATTGAAAGCTAGCCTTGCTTGATGTATTCGACTGTTGACTTCTCTTTTTGTTCTGCCATCCCAGGTGATCGTACTTCCAAGGTATACAAATTCTTTTGCATCTTTTAGGGGTACTCCTAGCGTTGATATGTTAATTTTCTGCTGCTCATTGCGGCTTACTCTCATGACTTTGGTTTTTGTGCTGTTTATCTTCATATTGTAGTTGGAATTAAATATGTTTTCCATGGATGTCAGCGCTTCAGTGAGTTCATCTTCAGTTTCAGCAATCAGAGCAATGTCGTCAGCAAACCTTATCACATCAATCTTTTGGCCATGTATTTTGCTGAGCTGAAAAGGGTTGCGGAGGACCGAGAGGAATGGAGATCGAGATGCAAGATTCTGTTGCTGCAAACCAATCCACCGGATTGACACTACGAAGAAGACCCATATGTGATCCAATAGTTGTACTGGCAGTCAGCTGTTCAAAGGTGAAAAAAAAATAAAGTGCATATAGTGGATCCTCATGCTGCTTCTTCACTGGTGGTCTCACGAGTATGAAGGAAAACTGTGTTGCCCGACTTGGTGACCAGGAAAGAAATATAGCTGGTATATCATCAAGTTATTTGTATCACACTGTGCATTAATTTTGTGAGAAATCCAGTGCATTTCACTTACATGACTTGTTATTCTCCATTGTTAAAAGTCTCTCACCAGGTAGCAACTCCTAGTTGAAGTACTTGGTCGCCAAATATGTGCTAAAAATGCAATGAGGATTTCATCCATATTTGATTGTGGTTATTTGGTGTTTCAGGTGTCAATAGAGCTCACCTCCAACAAGTCATCGTCACAACTTTAAAATTATCTCCATGCCTGAAAAGACTACAGCTAACTGCTTCAAATGTGTGATGATGCAGTAGGATGCAGACACCTGCGTGCTGTTCCAGACCCGAAAGATGGACACCGACATATGTCACATGGATGATGCTCAACATTATTTAATATGACAATTTGTATTTACAATATTGTATTTGTTTTTTTCCATTCGTTAATCAAAACTTTTAAGGAGAACAGATCATTAGCCAGATGCTCTCAAGGCCTAGACCATTTGTTCTTAAGGGCTTCTCAATCCAAATAAAAACTATATGTAAGTAGGTGATAGTAAATCTTACCAAATAATATAAAATATGACCAACTTCATTATCAATTCAGTCTTTTACATTCTGGTGGATGAAAAAAGTAATTCACATGAGCAAAAAAAATGTGAAAAAACCGCTCCCTTAACGAGCGACATTTCGCCTGAGTGACACAGAAAAGGGGAATCACAAACGTAAGCGGGGCAATCACGCCATTACGTCAGTCTGTGTTTGCACTTGTACGGTTAGCACGTTAGTGTTGCACGTAATAAACACATTTCTCTGAACTTATGTTCAAACATTATTTGTATTATTTTGTCCGAAGTTTAATAACCCTTGCAAAAATGCACTCGAAGAAAAAGCCACAAGAAGACAGCCATAAGAGAATAAGAATAACTAGAAATGAAACGTAAAATCATTGAAAAGCGAGAAGGTGGTGTAAGCATAGCTGATCTAGCGCGCTCATACAATCGATCTACACAACTATTTGCACTATCCTCAAGAACAAGGACAAAATTAAGGAGATAAATGCTTCAAAGGGAGTGTCAAGAATGTCTTCAAAACGGTTACGTATTCTTGATGATGTTGAAAAGTTGCTACTCATATGGATAAACAAAAAGGGATTGCAAGGCGATACTATTAACGAAAACATCATTTGTGAGAAGGCAAAAGCTATATTCGCTGATCTTGTTAAGAAATCATCAGGATCATCAACTGCCGAAAATAAAGAGCAATTTAAGGGAAGTCATGGATGGTTCGAGAAGTTTAAGAGAAGGACCGGCATTCACAGCGTTGTGAGGCATGGTGAAGCAGCAAGCTCTGATACAGGGGCAGCAGAGAACTTCATCAGCAACTTCAAGACGCTTGTTGATTTTGAGGGTTACCTGCCGCAACAAGTTTTTAATTATGACGAGATGGCTCTCTTCTGGAAAAATGCCGAAGCGAACCTATATAACAGCAGAGGAGATTGCATTGCCCGGACATAAGCCTTTGAAGGAGAGTTTGGAGAAAGAGGAAGTAGCAGAGAAACAATCTTCTGACGCAATAAGAGAAATGCTGAAAGCATGGGAAACTGTTTCATCGTACATTGAGAAGCATCATCCTAATAAGGAGGTGGCTATGCGTGCTACAAACATATTCAATGAAAACGCTGTGTCACATTTTCACCAAATTTTAAAGAGTCGGCTAAAACAAATGTCTCATGACAGTTTTCTGATAAAAAAGAATTGATGATTTTACATAAATTAATAAATAATAAGCTAGTTTCAATTTATAAAATGTTTTTATCCTGGTTGTTATGATCTTTAACAATTTGTAAGCATGTAATTTGAATAAACATTAAAAAAAACGCGTGGAACGCATTATCGTGTTTTATATTGATTTATATGAGAAAATTAGTTTCGCTTAACGAGCCAGATTCTCGAACGAATTATGCTCATGAGAGGTTCCAATGGACTTTCTTTATTAATGTAGGCTGATATTAGTAGAAAACTTTTTTTGTCGGGACAGCACTATCAATAGTCTTTTGTGTAGTTCTGGGGAAGAAAGGGATTAAAAAGTTGAAATAGCTTATATTTTATCTGAATATATATTTACCTTTAAAATAAAGTACTTTGATAATTGTTCATAGAAGTATTATTTTACCTTTTATACAGGGAGCAGCAAAAAAAGCTGACGTTTTTAATCAAAACAACGAAAAAACAGATTTTTATGGCGCTCCCTGTACTATGACTATCCCATAAGTATATGGTAACTAATATTTATCTATGTCAAGTATATTTGAAAGAAAAAGCAATAGTTAGTATGTAAATAAAAGTGTGCAAAATTAATTAAATACCATTTATTTTACTAAAAAAAATATTATTCATAAAACCAGTATTACATTCCATAAACAGGCACTGTATGATCACTTTGAATGAGCCAATTAAATCATTAATAATTTAGCATTAAACTTTTTGCAATAAAAGTCAATCACGCACACTTTGTCTTGGTCATCAGTCCACCAGTTTTGATTTGAACTGATCTAGTATCAAATTAACATTACACCAACACAAAATTATTTCCCACTATTTAATGATTATTAAAGAAATATGGAATAATGAAATTACACCTTCACATCAGATGTTTGCTTCGAGATTTATTGAACACTTGTGCCTTTTAATAAAATAAAATCCTACTTTGATTCACTGAACACTTGTCTTCTTTTCTTCTTAAATACTTACCTAAATAATCGGGCTTTCAACTGCTCTTTCAACTTACCTAACAACCATCACCAAACCGGGCAGGAATATCACCAGACTGCAGATTCAAGCTCCAAACTATTTGAAAAAAAATCTGATTCAACACTTAGGTGTTTATAATGTAACTAAGACCAGTCGGTTCTTCCTTTTAATCACTTTTACTGAAGAATTATGGCACATAACTGATTTTTGTCAATGATAGAACAATGGAATAAATTATTTACATCAAAACAGAAATTGATTCACTGATACTTCAACTGTTAAACATTACATTTAATTGATCTTTTAAATGTAAATACTGTCAACTTTTGGTACTTTTACTTGTCTTCATCTGACAAATGCATTATTAAGATAACGCAAAAACTGCTTTTTATGTTACCCATTATCACAGCACAAATAATCACATTATGAAACTGCATTACTTTAATTTTAGACTAGTTAAACACTAAAACACAATGAATAGATTTACTACCCAGAGAACTAATTATCCAGTAGATTTAAAACTCTGTAATAAACTTCAAGACACAGGAGGTGGAGGTAGGGGGCCATAAAGAAAGGAGCACTCACAGGATATTCAAAATGAGAACACAGATTGATTAAATATAATTATTCTATTTTTATAAACACTCTTAATTGCTAACACTACACATCACCTAAACTGATTACACCCTTGAATACATAAGTGATGCACAGAAAAGTTAAATTATGCACTTTTAACTGGCCACAATTGATCAGTTTAAGCAACTTTGAACAAAACTACCACCATCAACTCGGTTCATTGTACGGAGAGAGTGCTAAAAGCCTTTTACACAATTTTGATCACCAGTGGTGTATATTTATTCACACATAAGTGAACATTACTCTTAATTTAATCATAGCGTACAGTAACGTTATAATAAAGATTATGCCACTGAAGGATAAAACTTGTTAAAAATGTATTAAAATTGTGGCCACTAAATTAACATTCAATTGCATTTGTCAATATCGTACCCTAAACCACTACATTATTTAAGGTTAAGAATATTAGAGTGTATGTAGAGATTACCTACACACGACATAGTAACGCTGGCTACTAGGGGTCACGCACCCACACCCACTCACACCTAACCCACATTTCATTATTACTCACTTTACAATTGGAATTTCATTCTAAACACGTTTCACAACATTCGAATTATCAAAAAACGGAACCTGCACCACTTAACTGTAACTCTAGGAGTTACAACTTCACAATCACAATCTTTTAAGAACAATGGACCAGATGCTATCTCTCCAATTACCTAGAAAATAAACAGATATTATTATTTGATCTCAATTTCTTATAAATTATTTGAAATAATCAATATGGGAGAATAAAATTACTATAAATACTCGCATCAATGATTTCTTTCTTCAGGCAGGTTTATTGCTGGTCGTGATTTAAAGCGAGTTAAAAGTTTATATCTTAAAAGAATGTGTCTTTCAAATTGTGGAATAAAAATACCCTTTAAACATAGTTAATCTTAAAAATAGTTTTTAAATGCTATCATAAAGTAAAAAGATGATACTCAAAAATTGGACAGATGCTTGAAAAACCAATTAAGCCGTGCCCCCGCGCACGACTACGATGACCAGGTGGTCCTCCTTCAGGCTCTCCTCGGTCAGGTTGTGGCAGGTGCGCTTCAGCAGCTCCGTGGAGAAGTCGCAGGGCGGGAAGGAGTACAGCACGCCCGTGGCCTCCGTCTCCTTGTTCAACAGCGAGATGACCCCGGCCGCCTCCTTCTGCTTCAGGTACGACACCAGGTTGCGCAGCGGCCGCGTCTGCACGCTGGCGTCGTCGTTGCTCACGGAAGCCGTCGATCCCGCCAGCCCCAGGAATATCGTATGAGAGCTGCAGGTCGATATGCGTTTCTGGACGTCATCCAATTTCGGTTGGTCTAATCGCAACCTCTGTGTGATTCTCAATTGATGTTTGCCGTCTTCGTCTTTCATCAAGCCGTCGACGATGTCGGTGTCCCCATCGGTCAAATGAAATTTGGCCGGAAAGAGAGAGTTCTTTAAAATGAGAGCTCCGTTCCAGGAGGTGGTCGACTTCCTGGCCACCTCAGGCAGCGTGCGCGCCGTGGCTAAGGCCCCCGCGCGGCGGAGGGAGCCGTCCGAGTCGCTGTCGGCCGAGCGGCGGCGCGGCGAGCGCGGGGAGCTGGCGCAGCGCGAGCCGCTGCGGCGCCCGTACTCCTCGCGCCGCCACTCCTCCTCTGACCTGAAGGGCTCGCCGCCCGCGTGGGCGCCCTGCCGGCGCCGCGCCCGCGCCCTCGGTAGCCACCGCGCCCGCGGTAGCCGGCCGCGCCGTAGCCGCCCGCCGCCTCGTCCCAGGCGCCCTCGTAGCCGTCCTGGTACTCCCCGCCTTCCCCGGCGGCCGGCGGGTAGGCCGGCTTCGGGCGGTAAGTCCCTCCCGGTCCGGCATCGGCAAAGTCGATACGCAACCTTTTTTCGGCTCCTCCGAGAGGAAACCCTCTCATCTCTTTGACGGCAGCTTGAGCGGCGTCTATCGAATCGTAAAGAATGTATCCGTTGTTGTCCCCTTTGATGTATTCTATTTTCTTTATGGCTCCGAATCTGTCAAACTCTCTCTCGAGTTGCGGCACCGATGTCCAGGGCCCGAGCCCGCCGACCCAGATGCGGGTCGTCGGAGTCGCCTTTCCGTAACCGATTTTGCACTGGAACTTGCCGATGTACTGTCCGGACAGCTCGACTTTAGCCCGGTGTGCCATGTCTAAGGTCTGATAGCGAACGAAAGCGAACGCGTTCCCGGTCCCAGGAGGAGGTCGCTTGATGTCGATGTCTTCGACGATTCCGTAGCGCCCGAAGATGCGGCGCAGCTCCTCGTCGGAGATGTTGATCTCGAGGTTTCCGGCGAAGAGAGTGCGAGTGGCCAGCGGATCGTCCTCAGGCTGGACGTGATGCAAGTAGTTGGGGAACTTGTCCTTCTTGTTCTCGGCCTTGTCGAAGGGCGGGTGGTGCGGGCGCGGCATGTAGGGGCGCGGCATGTAGTGCGGGTGCGCGTGCGGGTGGGCGTGGGGGTGCGGCGGGTGGTGCAGCGGGGGCGGTGGTGCAGCGGGGGCCCGTGCGGACCGGCCAGCGGGTACTCGTGCAGCGGCGGCCGGAACTCGCGGTGGTGCGGCGCGGCCGGCGGCACTCCGTAGGCGCGCTCACCGTGCTCGGGCAGCAGGCGGCGCCGTTCCGGTGCGGGAGACCAGGCGTAGGCGTACGGTCGCTCGTACTCTGGCGGCGTGATGCTGCGCGGACGACTGCGATAGGACTCCGATCGAACGGTCTCGTAAACGGGGTCCACGAGCGCGACCTTGTCATACAGAATGATCCTCGGCTTGCCGTGCTTAGCATCGCGCGCGTCTTCGGAACTGCGGAAGCACACATAAGCGACTCTCTCGTCGAGCTCGTGCGATACCTTGATGCTGAGGTCTCCGTACTTCTTGTACTCGCGGTACAATGTATCCTTGATGATTTCGTCCGACGCCTTCGGATGCAAAGCGCTGACGCAGAGCACCTTGTAAGAGAAGGACCGCTCGGGAACTTCCCTGATCTCCCTGGAACGCATGTACTCCTCGCGATGAGGGGAGGCGTAGCGATTTCGAGGGCTCGGCGACCGAACGCGACGCCGGATGCGCTCGGGAGTGATCCTCTCGTCTGAGCTGTCGTCGTACCTCCCCATACTGCTCCTGGTCCGCTTCACTCTCGGCATGCTGTCCCTCGAAGAACTCCTCTTCATATTACGTATCTTCACGGTGATTCGATCTCTGTCGCTCCGCGGTAATCCGATCATTAAAGTTGTTTCACTCGGAACGTTTGTCTGAAAAAACACAATGGCGTCACTAAACTAAAAAAAAAAGCGCCACACCTCTCGACGAATGGCACCGTCTAGCGGCGTTATGGATATTGAATGTTTCATCATCACTCACAAAAAATAAAAAAGGAGAGTTGCACTCCCGTCTCGTCTGCTAAGTAATGTCAATTGAGTTTCCAATGAAATCGCATTCAGAACGTATGAATTAACACAACGCCAGCGCATCCGGACATTAAGCCTGAAGCAAACGGATGTACATGTGAGGACCTCTGTAGGGCTGCCACTATCACTAGCAACTTGAGGCGACCCGAAAGTAACCATTTAAGATAGGTACCTATTATGTTTGCATGTTTCAATTTCTAAATATCAATATGATAACCTTTTTGCAGTTATATTTTGTTTCATCATTTTATGCATTCATGATTTTTTATCTTGACAAATAGCCAGTCATTGTAAAAAATATTTCTCATTTTAATCAATATACCTATGAATAAAAATATTTATAATTAAAATATGTTAAATCTTACATCTTTACTTACGAATATATTATCTTTATACAAAACCAACAATTAATGATTATTTGAGTATTATTATCAGCACACAAATGGCCACAAAGTAAAAATATTGACATATTCATTACTTTTTATAACATAAATGTTTTTCTTGCGTTACAAAATATAAATCTTCTTGCTAGCTATTTTGATAACTTTTTGGATTTTCACGGCCAGATTTGGGATTGTACTTATTATATTATTTTAATATTTATTTACGAATCACCGTATTACTAGTGACCATGTTGGTGTTATCAAATCAATTCTAACCTCATTAATTGTGAAAAATAAACGTAATACTCATCGGTAGGTATTTTAAGCAAGAAGAAAACAAAAATATTGATATTAGTGATTTCGAAGAAGAGCAAAAAGGACTTCGATGGCATTTGATAAAAAGAGTTTGACCACTATAACTGAAATTATGGACCAATTTGTTCAAAAATTATCCAAATTTTTACAGGAGTTCAAAAGAAAGACGGGATGTTATAGTAGCTTTATCCAATTATCTGTTATCAACTACTTCTAACAGAACGCAAAAGGAAAACGCAAACTACATTAGATGCCTTCTTGACAAAAAGGCAAAAAATTGGAAACACAGAATAGACTGAATGATTAAATTGACTAAGAATTTTATTTGTTTTTATAAGTATATCCGTTTATATTGTTTTTATTTTTGCAAGAATTAAATGTTTAGTTTTATTTTCATTAAAAAAAGATAACTATTAATTTTAATACCTAACCCCATTATTTACATGTTAAGATTCTCGTTGATAAGACTCGTTTAGCGCTGTTTCGCATTACGCTCTACTTTGATGGAACGTATCCCCCGCGTTAAGCGGGGCCTCACTGTATTTATATTTGTGAACGCTATAGTAATATTGTGATGAATTTAATATAAAAGTTCTTCAAAATAATGCAATGCAATTGATTACCGGTTTTAGTTAAATAAATCTCATGGGTTGATAAGTGATCAAATAAAAGCAATGGATTGCATTATTATTTAATAATATGTACATTTTCTTTTTGATTTGCACTCTTTTGTTCGACTTAATTTTTTCAGTAATTATTACAATATCGTATAATTATTCAGTTCCATAATATCACTGGCTATGGTTTATCACTAGTTTTTTAAATAAAATAAATGAATTTAAAAAAATACTTTATTAAATTATTATATTATGTATTATATATTTAGGTATTGTAAATACAACTCAAGTTCTTTGTTATAATTTAACTACTAACATTTATTGTTGTCCATTATTTATTTATGGCAACATTCCAGACCTCAAGGACTGACAAAATAATATAACCTATAAAGTGTAGCGCTTTGATTAAAAATACTGAATAAAAAAATATTTGTCAGGAAATATTAGTTATTACAGTTATAAGCAGGAATTTGTCAGTAACGGATGTTATTAAACATTTTAGACGAAAAATATTTGCATAATACATATTTAATGCATAATTAATACTCAATACGCCAATCACATTTTTTAGGGTAAGCAATTATTAACTTATCTATCATAATTTTATTGACGACAATAATTTTATAAAGTAAAACACATTTTGATGCTGAACACTTACATTACTAACCATTCTTTAAAATGAAAGTATTTTTCCAATCCATATGAACATTATTCTATTAGCCAGGAAGGGAAATGTGTTTTTACAGAGTGAGACAATAAGTTATGTTTTATATTTAATTTACTTTTCCATGTCAGTCTTTATTCCATATTATATTGCCTGTTATTTTGTCTTTTTTATGTAATTCTTCGTCTTTATTTTCTATTGTCCATTATCTTATCACTATGTTACCTTTGTAAATATTACTTGGAACTAGATTCATTCAATAAATAAACCTTAAATATTTATTTTAAAAACATTATTTTTTAATTACCACATATTTCCCTTTTCAGATACTAATTACTTATCACTATAATGGTTGGGAAACGACATAAAAAGATTTTAATTCCTAAGGAGCCTGGAAAAATAGTGAAAATAAAAGACAAGAATGCTTTGAAGAATAAAATAAAAAATATACTTAAATTCGGCCATGGCACCAAAAGATTAATCGATATAGTGGATAATCCCAATCCCAATGAACAGTTTGAATCGTTTGCTGAGTTTTTGGAGCCGGAGGAGCAAAATGATAATGATTGCAAACCTCTGAAACAGGAGAAACTCAACACACCTCTGAACTTGTTTAGTTTTGAAACTCCAAAAATTCATCTTGTAAAAACAGTTGAAGGGGAAGATAAAATGCTGAATATCATAAACGATATTATTTCAAGTGACCCTTCAAATTCAAGTAAAGAGTTTCACCAAAAGGAAAATATTCACAAAAATGAGGAAGAAAAAAAATTATTTAATATAAATGCAAGCACATCGGCCAAGAATAAACTCAATGATGATGTCATATTACATACAAAGAAAATAGATTTAGAAGCTTACACCAATCATCCCATAATAAAACAATCTACTGATGGTAAAATAAATTTGAGTGAATCTCAAAAAAAGATTTTGCAAAGATCTAGATCAATTATGCAAATGACAAAAATCAGAGAAGAAAAAAATGAACAGTTGGTGAAAAATGTTTTACAAAAACTTGGACAGTGTGATGAAGAAGACCGAACTGCCATGAGAAATCTCATCAATATGGTATATTCAAGCATACAATCTGTAGAAGATCAACCATCCTCTGATGTCTATGAAGTATTTGATGCTAACAAAAGCTTGTCTGCCAAAATTATTAACAAACTTCATGCCGCGCGAAATTTGAAAAAAGATAGGACATTCCATATTCAGAAAAATGAATCGACTTATATACCGGAAAATATCTTCACTGGGAAGCAATATACATTCAAAAAGCCGAAAAAATTGGTACAGAATACCGATTATTCAAAGTCAGTAATGGAAGTATTCGGTTTTGCTGATGAAATTAATAAATCTGCTGTCATATCAACAGCAGATGTGAAAGAAGAAATGATGCCAGAAGAATCTGACACCGATGTCGAAGAGGTTGTTTTGAAACCAGTTGATGAAGATACATTTGAAAATAATTCCATAAATGAGACAGCTTTACATTTTTCATCTTACGAATGTTTGGAGGAATCAGCGGAAGAAGGGACTGCTAATGACATGCAATTTGCACAACACTTTTCATATACCAATAAATTCAGATGCCAGGAAGAAGAGGGTGGATTTGAATTGTTGCTCACATCAACTTGTTGCGTAGCATTTTTGAAACCGTTTACAAAGTTATTTTTCTCTGGCAAACTGATGGCATCCATTTTGTTTGGAAATGTAGAAGTACTAGGATCTCCACTGACAGATAAACCACAAGAAATGTACAGCCTGACCTGTTCAAGTTTGTTGTGCTTTGAAACTATACCCGGAGGTGAACCGCTTACGTATTCACATCTCCTCAAAGAATTAAACAAACTTAACATAAAATTAACTGTAACTAGCGAAGAGTTGATGATGAAATCTAAAGATTGTCATTCTGTCTTACTCTTAAAACCACTCGATAATAAAATGACGCGATTTGTTCAGCATCATTTGAAAGAATTGGATATATTTGAAAAAGGAAAGTTAGAAAGCATCACTGATCCATTCGTGGATGCAACTTCTTCATTAGGATGCAGCTTCACTACAATTAAGCACAAAGGTTTTTTTTATAAATCGTTGCAATGGAGCCTCGTCACAAACCATGTAGAACAACTTTCTCAACAAAAATGTAAGTACATGCGTTATACACAAAATATCAATTAATATTTATTACTAGTGTGGGACGTCACTGCTTATATTTTTATAAATATAAGGTATAAACATTACTTGTATGTTTGGAGTATAAAGCATTTTTAAACATGTGATAAATTAATTTATTTTTAGCATCTCTTCGTAATGTCACTATGGTGTGTGGAGGTCGGGGTGTTGGAAAGTCTACTTTTGTGAGATATATTGTCAATAAGTTACTTGTGACTGGTCCCGTGTTGGTGATGGACTTGGATCCCGGACAGTCAGAGTTTACCATGTGTGGACTGTTGTCTGTTACTCTTGTCGATGAACCTCTATTAGGACAAAACTTTACTCATCTGAGAGGCAGTGAAAGGTATTTATGTAAAATATATCATCAATTCATATATATTCTAGGAACTTTAAGAAATATTCTCAGCCATGTGAATAGTTACTATGCAAAGCATGTTTGGCTAAAAATAATTTAAAAACTAATTACTTTGTGATAAAACATGATATGGTAACTGAGAGCTGGAAAATTAAGCCAGTGAAAAAATAAAATGAACTGTTATACCTGTATATATAATAATATTTACCTGAAAACTATGGATTACGTCTTTTGTTGATTTTCAATTTCTCATTTTGGCTTCTGAAGAAATTTCAGCACTATTTTTTTATGTGTTAATAATAAATAACTATTAACTTCTCAGTGATAAACTATTTGAATTTTCAGTTACATTACATAAATTACTATGTATTATAAGGACCCCCTTTAGTTTGTCTGATTCTTCAATTTTGCCACCCTAATTGTACATCAAACTATTATTAATAGTTATACATACATAATAATTCTAATCGTGATGGGGTTATAGGACATTATTTTTAACTGTCATTTTTATTCTTTTTATGTGCTGATTTGTTTTCTTCTTATTTTTTGCACTATATATTATAATAACTTGAAAGGTGAAGAAAATAGTATTACAAATATCCAAATTTGATGGATGGTAATCCATCAAATTTGGGTATCATATGAAGTAGTTAATAAAACTGTTTTTTTGTTGATAAAATTGTTCTGGAAAATAATCTGGCATGACGTAAATAGATCACAATTAATTTTGCACCTATGGGTAAGAGTTAAAAAATCTATAGTAATTATTTTATATGTTATGTATAGTATATTATCTGCACCTACATTCCTGAGAAAATTAAAAGTATGTATAAATAATATAATTATAAACAATGAGTTTCAGCCATAAGGCGAAGATATTTTTATTTGAGGTATGGTAGTTCCGTCAGTTCTAAGAGTATGAATTTTATTTTATTATTGATAGAAATAGTTTTTGCAATGAAAAATATTAAATTTACAATAACCATTTTTTACAGGTCTTTGTGTTTAGGATTGACAGATATCACAGAAAACAAAGAGCGTTATGTATTAGCTGTGGAAGATCTTTTTAAGTATTGCCAAACAGAAAAGTATGCAGACATTCCTTTGATTGTGAACACTGCTGGCTTCACTGGGTCGCCGGGCACTGAGCTTATTTTGTCTCTGATAGCCATCTGCAGACCGAGTACTGTTGTAGATATAAAGAGCTCCAATAATAAAAATAATTTTGAAATTAATCTGGATCCTAATACTATCATTGCTTGCTGTCAAAATGGGACTTACCAAGAAAAATATGTTACTGAACATACTTTTGACCATACTTACTTTTATTTGGATCCATACCAGTGTACATTGGATCCTACTTGCTATAGTGTTCACAGAAGTATTGATTCAAAAACTAAAAGATTGCTTAATATATTAGCATATTTCAGTTCAATCTCAACATCAGATTCTGTATCTATATTGAATATGATCCCATATGTGTGAGTATTACCATCTTTCTCGTTGAAATTTACTTAAAAAAAGAGTTGATGAGTGTTCTTCTGAGCTTTCTTCATTATCCCTCAGTAAGATAAAAAAATCTACTGATGTTTTTACATTTTGCATAACAAAATGTTCAGATTTTTTAACATAATAAATTGATTGGCAACACAAAACACCTATTGTCTGCTTTTGAAATTAAATTAACCATAAACCATTCCGAACTGCTAAATTATGTTTTAAGTGATTTCTATTGTATTCGTGTTACTCATGGTAATATTTTGCAAATATTTCAGAATTTCGATGGATAAAATTGGTTTGGGATTCAACAATGTAACAGTTCCTAATGAGTACGTAGCTAGCATTATAAATGCCCGCATTGTGGCTTTATGTTCATACAACTATTCAAAATCAGATCATAAAGGAAAAACCATATTTAAACTTCCCAATTCTCCAGTTGAATGTCATGGATATGGTAAGTCTGTTTTATTTTTTTAAATAGTTAAGCATTACTGAAAAGTATTATTGTTACTTTTTTTTCATTTAGCAAGGAATATTTTCTCAGGTCAGTTTTTCATATTTTCTTCATGTTAAAATTTAACGATCATGCAGTTCAATGCATTAATTTATTATATCACTAGCCTTGATGGATGGATCAAAAATGATATTAAATTACATGTAATGTTAAATTGGTCAAGTGGTGTGCTTGTGAATTATTGTCTGTTACAGTAGTAGAATCGACAGGTGATATACTTACGGACTTTCTTAATTTAACTCATTGTAGTACTCCTGTATTTTCTTTATTATCTTCTATATAAGTTTATTTCCAGTCATCAGTCAATTTTCAGGTGATAGTGGAAACAAAATTAATTAAACTTTTGTTGAATATAGCGTCCATAGGTTTTTTTTAAATATTATACAGAAATTAAGGATTTATAATTGCGGTATTTTTTATGGCAATTATTAAAAAATACTATTTTCTAAGTTATATTATTGTGTTTATGAACGGTCTTGTTTTGGTTTAAAATTATTGCAAATATGAAGGACGGAGAATTTCATCCATGTATTTTCAAAGAGCTGATGTTTATTGGCTACATACATGTCATATGAATATATATATATAACCTAGTCAAATGTTGACATGATTTTGCAGGAATCATCAGGGGTGTGGATATAACAAAGAGATTGCTGTACCTATTGACTCCGGTCAGTTCATCTGTAATATGGAAGGTGAACACATTAGTGTATGCAGAGTGTATGCCGAACTGTGAGATCTTCTCCGTGGACCTTCCTCCAAACACGCGCCTGCCGTATGCCACGGTTGTGGCTTCAGAGACAGATATGAAGTTGGCCCGCAATCCACGCCGTCGATTCAAATTCCGCTTTAATCCGCTCAAGGCAAAATAAAACATGTATCATTCTCCTTGTGGCTATTATTATTGTTTGCCTATTATAATTATTTAAATATTATATCCGTTTTCATGATTAAACCATGTTTTATTTCTAAATAATATCCCAGTTATTAATCACAATAAATTTATTATATGTATAATTGGCCATGAGGTTACAACGCCTGTCATTAAAACCAAAGTGCGACATTTGAATTGAGTTACATTGCGATTCATTTTTCTACTTATTACACAAACCGATTACGACTATCATGAGACAAGTGGATATAAATATGACATCAGAAGTATCAAGGTCAATGGTTTTAAAATATGTTTACTTAAGACTTAAGTTGACCAGCACATGAATAATATTATAATATCTCATTTCAGAATGCTTCTACAATTTAGTCGAAGCAAAAAATCATGTATAGATTTAAATTAAAAGCAAATACACAACTAAATTTATTACTTTCTTTCCTGATTATTCTATAATTGTGTTTTCTGCATTATCTTTTTATTGTCAAATGACTTTGTTTGCTTAGCAATTCTTTCTGTTCTTCAGCCACACCTTTTCATATTTTGCTCAAGTAATAATGTTGATCTTCACTGTTGTCACTAAGACAACATTAACAAAGATCATTGTTAAACAAACTAAATTATCAGTTATATAAAGAACATTGGCAGTACAGTGTATAATATTCCAGCCAGGTAATGTAATAAAATATGAAATAAACTTATTAGTATTTCTAAATGAAATTATTAAATTACAAAATATATTAAATGCTTTATATTTAAGTTGGCATTGTTTTTATGACTACAAAATTATATTGACCTCAGTTGAATCACTTATGATATCATTTTATAAGATTACTGAAGCAAAATAAAAAACATGGGCCACATGAATTATATATAAATAAGTATTATGCATGTATATAGTAGGTTATACCTAAATATTAGATTCCATTGCACTTTGGTTAGCTGATGAGTAATGTTTGTGTGTTGAATGGTATTCAAAATTAAAGCAATGTTTACAGGCGTTCCACACATTGAAAAAAGTATATTTATTATTATATTGAACAAATCTAACATATTTTCTGTACATGATGTCTAATAAACAACCATTCATTAAAAAAAGTTACAAAAGTTGTATACCATCCCCTTTCCATAAAATGAAGAGTTATAGAACTAGAAGTTTCCATATTAGTCAATTCTTATGAAATAAAATGAATCAGCCAGGCCCGATTGCTATCGGGATGGAAATGGACAAAAACTTAATTAATATGTACAAGAAAGCCAAATTTTCTTTCCGAGTAATAATAAAGTTCAATAGTAAAATTAAAAAGAGTTGTATATTATTAAAAAAGCTATTCTGTAAAATTATCCTCAATGGAAGGAAGTATTTGTTTTTAAATTTATTATATTTTACCTTAATAATATATAATAATTATATATATAAAATAGTACAGAATATGTGCAAAATAAAATATTATATAAAGAAACAAAAGCATAGAAGTACATTTTAGAAAAGCTACTAGTTCCTTGATGTAAACATGAACAGAAAATGCAGATGGAATGTAACGTTACCAGCTCAAGGAACCCGTTGCATTAATCAGTACTGAATTATAAGGAGTCATGTCAGTAAAGCCAAACATTTATTGTATATTAATCAAGACTTTACTTTAGTCTCGGAAC
Source organism: Glossosoma conforme (assembly GCA_022606575.1). Taxonomy (NCBI): domain Eukaryota; kingdom Metazoa; phylum Arthropoda; class Insecta; order Trichoptera; family Glossosomatidae; genus Glossosoma; species Glossosoma conforme. Next base: position 2,341,471 of record JAGTXR010000001.1, read on the forward strand.
AGTCGAGGGCTGATCTAATGATTACTGTTGATCTATCAATGATTACTCTGGTCGTAGATCTCGTCGCAGATCCTTCCAGAGGACGTATCTCGAGTCGAAAATAAAAACATCTTTACTGAACCAAATATTTAATAAAACTTGATTTCATAATATAAATGTCAACTTTACATCAACCGAAGATGACACAAAAGATAAAAAATCTGTGGAAGTTAGAAATAAATAGGTACAGTTTATCGAGGGGTATATCGGATATCTCCTAACATATTATATAGCATGCATACTATTTTAAAATACTAGTTCCCCAATGTTAATATTCCACGCAGATAACATATTAATTAATAGACATATTTGATATTTCAATAGAATGCCCTGATCACAAATGCTGCATTAGTTTTATGTTGCATCATTCATACAGGCACTTGATAGATTTTTTATATAAAACTGGATTCACAAAGTGGACTCCGAATACGAAAAGAAGCCTTTCATGGTTTAGTGCGCCAGGCCAGGGCCTGGCAGGAGCAGGGCCGACCTAGAAGAGCACGCAGCGCGTCTTCTTCTTCTTCTTGACCTGCAGCGCGGCGCGCGTGGCCGTCTCGAATACCTCGCGCACGCCCTCCTTGCTCTTGGCCGAGCACTCCAGGTACGAGAAGGCGTTGATCTTCTCGGCCATGGCGCGGCCCTCCTGCGGCTTCACGGGCTCCTGCTTGATCTTGCGCAGCTCGCTGATGGTGGAGGGGTCGTTGCGCAGATCCTTCTTGTTGCCCACTAGGATGATGGGCACGCTGGGGCAGAAGTGCTTCACCTCTGGCGTCCACTTTTCCGGGATGTTCTCCAGCGAGTCGGGCGAGTCCACGGAGAAGCACATGAGGATGACGTCCGTGTCGGGGTAGCTGAGCGGTCGCAGTCGGTCGTAGTCCTCCTGACCGGCCGTGTCCCACAGCGCGAGCTCCACCTGCTTGCCGTCAACCTCGATGTCGGCCACATAGTTCTCGAACACCGTGGGCACGTACACTTCCGGGAACTGGTCCTTGCTGAACACGATCAGCAGGCACGTCTTTCCGCACGCGCCGTCACCCACGATCACGAGCTTCTTGCGGATGGCCGCCATCGGTTCTGCGGACAAAACGCCAAATGTGAGACCGAGCGTCAACGCCTTTCCGACTTTACAAATGGCCGCCGCCGATATCTCAGATAGCGGGTCGGGCGAGTTGGCGAGCGAGCCGCGGCCTAATAAGCACCTGAACTAGCCGGGGACGGGCAGCACCACCACATAGTATCGTCTCATGCGAGCGCAATAACTAACAAGTTGTAGATACCTGAAAATTCTGGCTAAATTCCGACGATAACACTTCACTCGACACTACACTCGGCCACTGTTTTCGCCCATCACATAAGTTATTTTTTTAAGTGAACGCATCATGGTGTTGCCAGTCCGGCTGTGTTTATAAAACTGTACCTATTACAATCGACAAGTTATTAACGCTTATCGGCGAGAGATTACACATATTTCGACCATACAAGCATTGTTTTCGTTAATGAACTAATAAATTTATATCTTTGTAATGGGTATACAAGAATAAAAATGATAAAATAGTCTAATTATTAAGATACCTAGCTTACAAAATGTTGATAAAGATACATGCTGAGATGTGGTAAAATGTCTTAATTTTGTATAAAGAAATACTTTGAATATGTATTGAGAAGAAGAGAGTAGAAAGTTAAATAAATTATCCCAACAATTAACATTGAATATTTAAACTTAATTACCGATTTAAAAAGTAACTAAAGACGTGACCTCATACAATCGATGAGCGATATCATGACGCACAGGATGACGAATGCCTTGAAAATTTATGATTCTGAGAATTAAATATTTTTTATCAGCTGACGGAGATAAGTAATTAGTAATGATGCGCCGAATTAAAGTATGTAAGATGTTTCTTAACTATTGTAATGCACCAAATGTTTTGCTGTGTCAGAATTTAACATCCAAACAATTGCGTATTGCTTATTTCTAAAACTATTAGCACAATAATAAAATAATCGATGAAATATGTATAAATAAAGCGAAATCGATGATACAATAAGTGATATAGTTATTTGTACCACATTACTTAGCGTTTATATTACTTTATTTTACAATTAGTGTTTTTTTTTTTTACCTTAAACTATTATTTAATTACGATTAATTTATTGGTGGTTGTAGTGCAACTACTGGTAAATTTGAATACCTTTGTAAATTGAAATGTGTGGTTTTGTTAATCTGCATTGATGTTTTTTTTTTAAAATGAGCAGAATATTTATTCCATATTTTTTCCAATACCGTTTCTAACTGTTTTGAATATTTTCAATGTTTTGAGCATTCACTTTGAGATCCATAATAAATTATAAATATTTATTTATTTATTTACCTTGTTTTCACATGGATCACGTAACAACGTTGATTGTTGAATTGTTACGTGATCCATGTGAAAACAAGGTAAATAAATAAATAAATATTTATAATGTTTTGAATACTTTGATGTAATCGTATTTTTTATTTATACAAGGCGTGATGACAAAAATTATGAATATATACATTTAAATATATTTATTGTGTTGCTTGAGTTTATTTAAATTCTTAAATTTACTTCATGCCAGTGGTGGATTGGCGACCTATACTTACCATATGGGATATGTTCAAGTAAATGGGCCTAAAATCCATATTATGGGTATGTCTCTTAATTAAACTTAAAAGTAAATGTAAAATTTAATTATATTTAGAAATCCATCATTTCACATTACTTATTCCAAATTATATTGTTGATAGAACGAATTCAGTAAAGGTCAAAAATATATATTAGTGGTTGTTATATAATCATTTAATTTATAACTTTCATTAGTGTCCTAGCTCAGGGTGAAACCTGTTCAGTCAAAATAAATAATATGAAATACAAGTATTTAAGAAAAAAAAAAAAATTATTGGAATTAAACAGCTTCACCAAATATTATAAGTTAATAATCTTAGTGTTTTTTATAATTATCTCTTTAGTAACTATTGTCTACCAAATTTTTGGTTTTAATGTCCTTAATTTAATATACCTATTAAGTCTATATTCACAAACAAAAATCACATTACTTGTCCTAAGCATATAAAAATATTTATATGTTAGTCTGCTAGCAGAATCTTCTTTTCTACTGGGAGATACCCTGGTTCACATCTGCTCTATTTACCCCTGAAATTTATTATTTTTTCTATATATAACATTTTATAAAATCACACATAAGAAGGATCAAATCAGTTTCTTAAAGAGTTTCAGTTGGTTTGAGTGAAGAAACTCGTACTGGAAGAGCATTTTAAAGACTACATGTTTGCTTACAAAGAAAGAGCTGGAAAAATTGCTTGACATATAATGGCATGTCAACTGTAAAGGAATACTAAGACGTAATTCTGATGATGATGCATAGGTTCATGTAGGATCAATAGTCTAGTGCTCAAAATAGTAGCTATAAAGTAGACAAAGTGAATTGACTTCTATTATAATTATCTGTAATTAAAGGAATAAAAAATATACTTCAGGACTATTTATGATATAAATGTATTAGTACAATTTAGTATCGATAATCTTGGAAATCGTAAACCTCATTTAAAGTATATTTACACTATACTAGTTCTGGTTGGTGCCTTGTAGGATTTTTGTTTTGTATTGGTTAGCTTTCGCCAGGTGGTGCTGGTGCGGTGCTTACGACAATTCGTATTTATGATACAGTTTGAATCATATTAAAAAAAAAGTTTGTTATGTGGAAAAATATCTCGAATAATTGATAGGTGACATAGGAGTTGAGTTATTAAGAAAAATGTGCCTTCAACACTGCTTCGTTTTGGCTCATATTCAAAATTACATATGTATGTTGGTTAGGAAACGTTATAGTTATTTTATGCACCCAGCAGGTGATGAGGTTGACATCTCATTACATTTCGACATTTCACTAAGCTAACAAAATTTTTTTTTGGCAAAAAGTAAGCAGGCCAGATAGCATTTTATATTATAATATTTAAAAAAGATTTAGTATTCGAAACATATATTTTTTTCAATAATAAATGAAAAAGGATGGTTTGATAAAAATATAATCTATTTTATAATAGTTTTTATACTGTGCAAAAAAATGGCTTCCGATTCAAGGGATGTGCTTGATTTTATATATTCTTTCAGCGAACATATGATTAATGGAAATGCTTTAGGAGCCACTTGGTAATTAATTCCATTAAACTTTTTCTTCATCGAAATAATAATCAATTTATTAATATCTAATAATACATTTGATTTTAAATGTTTTAAATTAAATCATTTTATGTAAATATTTCAAAAATGAGTCATTGGCCAACTCTCATTATGCACACCAAATTATATTAGAGGATATAAAATTAATCTCCTATATTCCTAATCTCTGAAATAAAATAATTAGTCTCTTCAATTAAAAGAACATACACATACCTACATTTTTTCAGAATGGTTAAATTATAAATGGACAAAATATATCTTTGAAGATATAAAAATAAAAATATAATAAAAAATAACTAAAAACCGCCGGCGGTCATAGGTCAATGGTAAAGCGTTTGCTTTGCAAGCCAAAGGTCGTGGGTTCGATCCCCGACAGAGATTAAAAAAAAATGGATTTTTAATCGATTTCTGAGCTCTAAAATACCCCGGTTGGTGTGAATTTGATCCATCACCTGTAAAATGTCAGTCATAGCCTATCAATTAAAATTGGTGGTAGACGAAAGTCGTCCCGTGAAGACCACCCATTCATAGTAGATTCCTGTAATAATAAAGGATGATGCGTGACTCTCGGGCTGTAGTCTATGACGTTGGCGGATCAACACTCCACATGCAGCGTTTAGCCATATACACCATGGTAAGCGTCGTAGAATTCCACAAATGAGACTTCAGAATTACTATCACCATCTGTCGGTATTCTCCTGTATGTTTACATAAAAAAAAAAAAAAGAAGAGAAACCTGATACAATTACGATATTCAAACAATTGTTTTAAATACATAGTCTTTTATTATGATTTATGCGTTTACTACAAAAACTGATACAAAAAATATACAAACATACATAAGTCGTCTCCAGTACATAATATGTTTAACTGATCCATGATAAAAATTCAATAACACACCGAAGACTCCGTTATTCAGAAATATATATGTGTAATAAATATTATTATAAAAATCATAACCTGCCCAAAAGACTTTATTTCATTACATCTTTTTTACAAGTCAGTATGGGTAAATAATGTTAAATGAAAAATATTTTCACTAAAGTTTTTTTGGAGTAGGTAAATTAAATATTAAATCTTAATTAATTTGACCCCAGATTATCGAAGCTCCCTTATTTTATTTAATATTTTATATTACAATACAGGATATCAGAGACATATAATGAATAATTATTACACCTTTGTTGTGTACTTTTATTATAAGAATTTTATGGGGATGTATCAGATATATTATGTTTTATAAATCATTACATTCAGCAACAACTTGTTTTATAATACAGCAGATTTGAAAATAATGAAGTAAAATAAATTGACTGAAGATGTTGTAAAAAATAATAACAATCAATTTAACTTTGTTTTCATAGGCAGCAATTTATCTTAGATTAAAATGTAAGGAATACTACTATTCATAACCACAATAATTTGTTATATTTTGAAACTCGTGGTTATCCATTAATAAAATAATGTATACAAGTGTTGTGTTGAATGAAATAATATGCCACTAATAAGTGTGAAACTTGATAATATTTGTTTTTGAAGTGTTAAAATAAATTTAAAAATAAATGTGAAACAAAAGTAAATATTTTTAAATTGTTAATTTTTTAATTAAAATTATTTAAAATTATAACTATGCAGTTTCACCATGTATTGTCAGTTGATACCCTTAATGTTATTATTTATCTCTGACAACCTATATAGAAATGTAAAATATTTAACTACCGTTTTAAAGTACTCATTCTAATTATGTTTATACATTAATGACATAAATAACCTTTATCATTTAGATTATTAGTTAAATAGTTTATACATTAATTACCTACTCTTTATTAAGACAATTGAGTCAACTGAGTACAATCTAAATAGGCCCTACGATACAAACCAAACAACTTCACACTCACACATTTACAGTTTGTACAGATCACCCATTGAATAAAGGCACCTTACCTATGTGCTGAAATTTCATGAATTTCAGAATAATATTATAATGCCTTTAATAGATATTCGATGAGAATAATATAAATAAAGGTAAAGTTGTAAAATAAAAAAAAAGGAAATTATCATAGTCAATGTAATAAAAATAAATATTAATACAAATATTAAAAAAAAAAGATAATTACAGAAGACGGTTGAAAATACATGATCAGTTTTCATACATTATATAATTTAAAAATGTATATAAGTAACAATGGCAATAATATTGTATAATATTACAAAAGGACCTTACCGACTAACATGAAAATGCTATTTTTATTTAATTCTAGGACATTGGTATGAAATTAGAACTTACGAACTACATTAATTAGCATCATATAAAAATGGTTTTAATGTATTTATTGAAAACAAAAGTACACAATATAATTCCATTTGTTTTGTACAGGATTATTTAAAGTCTTGTATTTTAAGTTATATGCGTATTCAAATTAAAGATTCATTAAAAAAGCAATGTTTTAACTGACCTAATGTAGGTACACATATCATGAAAATAAACATTTAAGTATACTTAATATTGTGTGACTCATATCTTACCCTTTTGAATGATATGATTGATTTTACTGCCCGAAACGAATTTACACTATCTCTTTCCATCGTTTTAATAATTGCTCAGGATGCAGCATAAGAGATCCACACTCGATCATTTCAATACACATTATATATTATAAGAGTAATTGTCCTTTAGAATAACTTTGTCTTTAATATTAACCTTTATGTTGCCACACATAAATGACTACAACTGACATCTCTTGCTTGATAATTGCAGCAAATTCCAACTCACGGTCTTCTTTTTACAATGATTTCTGAAAAAATTATGGAAGTATAAATATGTTTCTTTAATAATATTTCACATAGTTTCGATTGCGCAATTAATTCCAAGCTGTTGTGAAGGTTTAGTAGTTAAATATGATACAAAAAAGGTTAAAATTAATGACATTGTGTTAATATTTATTTGGACAATATATTTTTGGTAGTAATGACATAAGTTGTAATTCTTATTAAAGTAATGAGTGTTAATTTTTTTGCTTCGTTTTAAAAAAATTGGAACATTACGTGTAAACAAAACAGAAGCAAACATTCATGTATATAAATAAAATGAAATAAAGCTTATGTTAAGGATTATGAAACATGAATAACCCAAACCCATACACACCATGCAATATTATAAAAAGTGTCATTAAAATGATAAAAGGATTTTATCCTTATATTGGAGTGATAACAATTAACAATTAATAGTTAATTCTTTACATAATAATTAGGCGGTACAAATATTTTTGGTTTAATAACTAGAGGTTTATAATGTAATGCACGTTACAAAAAGGACAATTCGACATACAATTTTGGATATGTGTGAAAATAAGAATATACTTACATGATGTATATAATATAGGTATAATTAATTGAATTGTGATTATTGCATAGTATATATAAGATAAACAAAGACATAAAAGCAAATTTAAAGGCCATAAAACCAAATTAAGAAAAATCCAGAATGTATGAAATGTTAACCTCTTCCACAATAATGAATAAGTATGAAATCATTTTTATGATATACAAAATGATTATTTCAATTTCTAACAATGATTCCCAACTTATTATTGACAAGTCAAAGACATAATATTAATATATGGAATCACACAAAACAAATGCAGACAGGCAGTGAATTTTCATATTTAATTTTAAACACCACAAAATGATTGGTTGGGTCAATGCTGCGTAGGAGCATTAGGGTGGGACGTAAGGGGGAGGTTTCCTGTAAGTGGGAGTCGGTTTGGGGCGGTTATTGCGGGCCGTGTCTCTGGAGGCCGTGAAGGGTGGAGGGGGGTGGTAGGGGGTGTGGCTGGGGGTGGGGGAGCTGCTGTCCACACCTTTATATTCCGGAGGCGGCAGGAGAGGGGGCTTCTCTTCCTTCATTATGACGGGGCTCTTATTTGAAGGATCTGGTTTCTCGTCCAGTTCATCTTGGAAGATGACCGGGATTCCTTTCGATCTGAAGGCTTGTCGTTCCTCATCGTCTCCGACGCTCATCTTTCCGGTGCGCCTTCTTCTGTACAGCAAGCAGGCGATGAGGGCTGCTATGACGATCATGCAGACTATGACAACTATAGGAATGATGAATGTGACCAAGTAAACATCTGAGTTGACAGTTTTGGAAGCGTCCTCGCTCGGCACTGCGAGGTTAGGAGTCACCTCAGGTGTGTGGATCACCGGAGCTCCGATGGCGCAGATGCCTTTCTGGTTGAAGACGACAGAGGCCACGGGGAAGTCGGATCCCATCATTACATCCACTCGCTCGGTGAGCGTTCCTTCCTCGGTGACTAGAACTTTTCTGAGCTGTTTGATTTCATCATTTGAACATTTATCGGTTGGAAGACTTACATTGTACCTGAAAATGGTTGTTCATTTAGATTGCATTATTTGTGAGCACAGAATAATGTTAATTTTTCAATAAATAGATTACAACGTAATTATAATTTGTCGGTTAGAGGTACTTTTGATAATACAAAAAGTTACATACCACGTAATGACAGTGGGTCGGTCAGTGATACTCTTAATTTTGATGGAAGACGCATCTTTATCATTGAACAAATGCTGGAGCTTCTCCATGAACTTCCTCTTGACGGCTGCACTCTGCATGAAAGTGTCATAAGGCGTATCTATTGTCATAGAAAACTCTACAGTCGGCTTTATGGTAGCTCCAGGGTGGACTTCAACTAAAAGGCCATCGTTGGCCGTCAAACCACCTTTATCTTCACAGACCTGCAATGATTAAGATGTTGATGTTCATAATTGTTGATTTATTATATGGTTGCATAAAAAATTAAGTAAACGCATAAACCATATGAAATTGTAATCTGGGATTGTACAATAAACTTACTAGTTGGTAGTCCTTTCTACCGATATCTCTCTCCAATGGAAGACCATAGAATTCTTGATTTTTGGAGTCAAATTGGAGCCAACTATGCGGAGGAATGGCAGACCGGTCACCCCTAGTAAGCCACATCTTAAGGTGACGAGCATCACCATCTTCAGGATCATAGAAGGAATCCTAAAAACATTCAAAATGATATATTCAAACATTCCTATAGAATTTGTAATTACTCATGGGAGTCTATGCACATAAGAAAACCAGCTAAAATATGGTTATCTTATTTAGAAGTCCTTAAATTTAATAAAAATAAACTGAAATTGGTACTAATTCTGTGTGTAGTATTGTTTTAGAAATCAGACAGATAATGTTACTATTTTTAATTCTAGTTATTTCCTGTTAAAACACATTCGCATCGGGAAAGGTATTAATACCCGTTACCTCGACTGACGGTTAATTACGGGAAGGGTATTTTTTACCTTTACGCACTCTGATCTTTAAAGTAGGGTAGGGTATTTATATTTGTTGTTTTCTACAAGCATTTGACATTTTCTTACTTATAAGGTTCGACATTATCAATTTTACAAAAGTAAACGCATATTTAAGACACAAGGTCACTACAAATTCGTTTCAATTTTTAGAATAAAGTTTGTTTGTTTATTTTGTAAAATCAACATATATTTTTAATTTTATTGTATAATCGCTAGTATTTTAAGTATTTTTTTGTGATATTGCCCTTCATAAGGGTTATTATTACCATGAATATAACACTCTAAATCTTAAGAAATATTTATGACTCTAAAAAACATACCCTTAAAAGTTTTAATGTGTATTTTCCAGTTGTGGACCTAATTTAAAATCATTGTTAGATGTTCTACAACTTTTCAATGTTTTTGATGGTGGTGCTATAATTGGTGAGTATCATATTGAAAAAAATATGTGTTATGTTGGATATTTTAAAAATTATGGTAGTTTATGTAGAAACATATTTTTTACGCGCGACATGGATTTATCGCCCGTATTAGAGTATCAGCCGAGCGTGAATGTCACCCGATGCGAATGTGTTAAGACATGAAAAATAAATTACAGGTTATACCAGAGTCTATATTTTTTATGTAAAAAAAAGGTTGTAGAAAAAAAACTGTTTAATTAATAATTTTATGTCAAACTAAACCTGACTGGTCAAATAACAACAATAATTGTTGCCAACCAATAACCACTACACAAATGGGCTGAAATTGGGAGTTGTCAATATAGAAGATAAATTAATGTGGAACTCACCTCTGGCACTTTGAAGATCAGCAGCTGTCCAGCAGTGGCGTTAATGTGGTCAATCTGGTTGCGAGGCATGGGACTGTAGTTGTCGGGGTGATGTGGGGGCGCCGGGGCTGGGGGCGTGGGGGCAGGCCCCTTGCACCCGTTGGCTCCCTTCCACGACACACTCTTCACTCTGAGGTCCGGGAGCATCACATCAGAGAGTGCTGAAGATGGATCACCGTCAGAGTTTGACTGCAAGATCTGCCAATGAAAGTTTCACAATAATTTGAGTTGTAGATTATAAATAAAATTCACTTAAATCAAAATGCATCAGTTGACGTGTTTAATGCTAAACATAGTTCTCCTAAGTCTAGAATTGCCTATCCTCTACTTTCTATGGGCGTTTTATGGTATTCTCTTGATGTCTTCAGTCTACCTAGTGCAATAACTTTTATCCCAGCCTTTATGCTACTTTCACCTGTTCATCAATTTTCCAAAAGTAATTAATAGCTTCACTAAGCCATGTAAAAATTTGAAAAAATAAAATGCCTCTTTTGTCAATCAAAGATTTGGTGAACGAAAAAAGGGTGTGAAATTCACTCCCCGGATTACCCATCGGATAAAATCCAGTGATCGGCCAACACATTATATTTGCAAGTTCTTTGGCAGCATTGTTGCATCTTTCTTTCTGATTGACCATTGAATGTCAGACAGATGTGTCCTGGTTAATGGAATAAGTGCGTTTCGAATCTTTTAGTATATCCATTACCCTGGATAATTAATTCATTGATCCTTTCATGTCTTTACTGGTTATTGATAAAACATGGATTTTATAGCAAATTCAGTTCAAATTCAATTTTTTTTTCCGTGATTTTCATTACCTTTTATATTGAAAGGTTTTTTAATATAAGCAAGCGAATGTTTTGAGAAAACTTTTTTCTTTTGGTTTTGTACCTCTGCATTGTGGAATAATGGTGGCCGTTCAGAAACACAAACACCCTTGATGATATACCATCCGATGATGCACTGTTGTAGGCGGCGGATCGTTGTGCTGCGTCATTGAGGTGCAAAAAGCCACCAAAGACTATCTCTGGAAGACTGTACGGAGATATGGGATGAGGCGAGGACCATGGCGGATGACAGAGCTTTGTTGTGTCAGTTCGTAAAGACCATATGCTTGGCATAGTGATGATGATGATTATTATGAATCTTATTTATAGGCCGAGTGAATAGCCCAAAGTTTCAAAATAACTGCTTCAAATTCAAATTACAGCCTTATTTCACTGATGTAATATTCCAAATTAGATAAATATATTACTGAATATAAAAGCTTCATGTAAGAACTCAAATATATATCAAACATCAATTGTCTTAAAATCAATGACACTAAAAATGTGCTCGGGTCAAAAGGTTAATCTAATTAATTTGGTTATATCTTGATATTGTGGCTTTTGGATTTAGCTGTGTGTGGCGAATTACTCCTATCCAATATATCGACCGCCATTGCAGGGGTCTTCTTCAAGGTTGATGACTTAGTTATGGATAAAACTTATCTATAATAAGATCTATAATTATAATATTTGAATAACGTAAATCATTTGCGGAGACATCAAAATAATATAATATTTATTTAATTGATAACTAACCCCCATAAGTCGGTCGATGTCAATGGTGGGACACGATGTTTTAGGGTTTAGGGTGTCATTTGTCCAGACAAATTCGACAGGATCTGCGTTGAGGTCCACGTTCCTCACTGTGATCTGGTCCATGTCCGTGTCCCGGAACAGGTTGACGAGACCCTTGAGCACTCGGATCTGCCAGTCCACCACGGCCGGGTACTTTTTGAGGATGCGAAGTTCAATGGAGAACTCGTGATTGACAGTTCTGCGGCCCTTGTGTTGCTGAACGGTGATGTCCAGGGTGTCGGTAACACTCGCGCCTTTGGTGTCGGTTGCCTTGATTATGTATTCCCATTTGGAGACATGTTCTTCCAGAGGACTACAAATAAAATACAAAATATATGTAATGTTAATGGACAAAGAATAAACCAAGTTTTTACAATTTTTTTGGCTTCATTCCAAAGCCTTTTATAAAAAAAACTGTAATTGACGTTCCTTTGAGATAATTTCGGTGTAGGTAAAAAGGTAATTTCTTTGATATAAATAATGAAGTTTTTTTACAATGTTTTTTAAATTCAATTCTACAAATCAAAAAAAAAAATGAAATACTTAATAAATTAAGAGTTATCAATAAAAAAATGGGGCAAACTATAATTAATAAATTTGTATTGGTTATTGGTCTCCTAACCCCCACCACAAATAAACTATATACAGTTTGAGTTGGGTTTAAGCAATTTTTCAAATGTAAAAATAATACTTCAAATAAATAACAACTAAAAGAAAGCTATGACAACAAAATCAAAGTCGACAATTCTAAGAAAAAACTCTTGATTTCAAATAGAAAGTATTAGGGCTAAAGAAGTAAGTAAAAATTAATAAATATTTGTAACGCAGAAGGCGCCTAGTAACTAGCTCAGATTTTAAAGAGTTGAGATAAATAAGATTACTAAGAAGAGGAACACAACACTTTTCATTTATAATGAATATTAGATATATGTACTTACAGTCCATAAACTTCTCTCAGTTTTGGGTTGAACTGAACCCAAGAAGAGGCCTTGAGGGGATTGTTTTCGATGTCGTACATTTCCAGTTCAAGGTTTGTGCCATCTTCATTATCAATGAAAAGGTCCTCAGGAATGATATAACTGTAAACAAAAGCAATTAGTTAATACACTGCTAACATTTCCCACACAATATATACATTTTATTACAAAAAACTGTATGTAAAATATGTAGATTGAAAAAATATCTTACAAAAAAATATATATTATTAACCCTTTCCACTCCAAGCATTTTTATGTTTTTTTCCAGCAGCTCCAAGACAAAATTGTAAATTTATCAGGTAAATGTGTTTTTTTTTAATTGTGTACAATTAAAGACCTTTTATATAGTGAACACACAGTTTACGGTTGTAGTTTTACACCCAATTCGTTTTCGTTTTAAATTTCTTACATTTTTCTTAGACATTATGGGTTGAAAATATATTCATATTCAATTATACAATAAATTAAAGTTGCTAAGAAATTATGACTTATAAATGTCACTCTATCTAATCTAACGCCTCTTATTGCAAAATAACACAAATGGACAACACATGTTTAGGAAACCTCGGCGAGACAGTAACTGTTTTGTTTTGTCGCTGCCCGGTATCACCCGCCGAAATACACCATTCTTTTGTTTATGTCAGGTAGTCGCGAAAGGTCCCAACTTTTTAAAACGCTCACACAGCTTGTCAAATAGTATCTACTTCAAATGTGCATCGACAAAAGTAATAAAAAAATTGTCTTATAAAAAATACACAAAATGCCCAATGTCGAGTGACACTCGACTCGGGCTCAATGTATTATAATAAAAATTATAATTTAATTATACTGTTAAAGTTACCTGAATGCTTTTCCAGCGGTGACGGCGAGCTTCTTTGTTCTATGCTGTTTCTGAGGCGGAGAATTTGCCGCAAAGGTGAAGTCAACAGTCTCAGTCGTCCTGCCAACGATTGTGCTGGACTGTTCCGTGGTGTGAGACTCAGTTGGAGTCATGTCCGGCTCCCGCGAGGCTGCCCCGTAAGACAGGCCCACCGAGCTGTACTTGATCACGTCCATCTGTGTGGTGTGTTCACTGGACTCCTCGTAATCAACGGGGTTCGAATACTTTCTCACAACAGGTGTCGTGGAAATCGGCAGATCGATTATAGCCTCATCAGTTTGCTAAAATAGATAAAACCAAATTAGTATTAGCTCTAATGGCGTACCGTTAAACATTAAGTTAACAAATACATGCGAAAGATTAATGTTCTGGATCAACTAGTCACTTGTTAGAGTAAATGACCGGTATATTGTAATTATTAGAGCATTTTTTAAAAATGAAGTCGGATAAAAAAAATTCAATTAAAATTAAATACTTCAAATTTAAAACATATTTGTTGAGTACCTTTATAGTTATTCTCTCCGATGTATTCTCCGGAACAATGGAGACGGGGGAATACTCCGGAACGTTGGTCGGCCCACCGGACATGTCGTCATCATCGTCAGTGAAATCATCTTCTTTTTCTTCACTGTCGCATTTCGGTACTATTGGCTTTGGTTTCTGTAAAATTATTTTAAGGAAATAAGTGTAAAAATGATCATAACACACAAAGAACAATACTTTGCATGTAGAAACCTCACAAAAGTTAAGTATTTGATGTAATAATGAACAAACATACAGACATTTAAGTCAAAAGAGAAACATGATAAACGAAAGTATAGTCGAAGAAATAATAATTAATAAATGAATAAAAAAACATAAATGTAGTACCGTAGTAGTTGTTCTCTCAGTTGTATTCGTGGGAACAATGTTTATGGGCAAGTTTTCATCGTCAACATCTGTGTAATCATCTTCTTCTTCTTCAGTGACATTGAGTTTTTTATTTCGACTCTGAAAAATTAGTTAAAAATAATTATATAACGAATTTGCATCAACAGAGTTTAATGGAATGGATGGTTGAATTATCTAACAATCTGGTTTAACACTCAAGTGAAAAAAAAAACAAATAAATAACTTTTAAATTATAAAAACTAACACGGAAATATATATTCTATATTCTAAAGAATGTATGAATGTCGTAATGTTCCAGAATATATTGAAATGTATGTAATTGTGTTTTCGTGTGATGCAAACCATGAATCATTGTTCGTTTATAATAAAAAAATCAGCATTTTTAAGATTTTAAATAAATTTAAATATCATCTTCTCAGTATTTTAAAATCATAATGTTGGTATCACAAAGTGACATGAACATTTTATACATCTGCATAGAAGATTTGCATGAATATAAGGCAGTAAAATGGCTGTCCTATTATAAATACTAGTAAAAAGTAAGAGAAAGGATCATGTCAAGGATGCATATTTGTTCTTCAATTATTTAAAAAGTTCTACAAGGCAGGTTTCCAGTTTAAGGCTTTATGAATGACGTATACCCATTATAAAATTATACATGCGACTAGAATAAAATTATTCCAAAACAATTTTAAAAGGTACCGATGATAGAAATTTACTTTGATAATGATCGGTGGCTGCAAATCGTAATGTATTAAAATTGAATGGTCATTTTTTGAACTTTCCATCGCAGATTCTATAGGTAGGGATATTTATAAATATTTTTTGTCTACGAAATAATCATGCTCATTTCATTCAAAATGCGATACGATTAATAATGATATTTAAGTGTAATGTTTCATTCATATTACATGCAAAATGCAGAACCGAATGTCCAAGTAGACAAAAGAATGATTTAATTTTAACAATTTTCATGCTATTATTTTAATAATCACAGGATATGTGATTTATCCTGTGATTATTATTATCCTGATATATGCTTATATTAATTTGGCCTGTATTTCTTTGTTCAGTAGCTAATTCAAGGTTTTGGCAATAAATAAATTTAATCGGCAGTAGAATTAATAAATTAGCAGTATCCTCAGTGTCAGTATGAATGTGGTCAGTTATAAAATTAAAATAGCAGTAACATCTTCAATGATGGTAAAAATTTATGTTAAATGAATGAACAATTAACCCATAAAATGGATACCTAACCTGACCTAACCTATTATTAATTACCATTCATTAAAAATTTCCTGCCAAATGATTTTTTTTACTTTCGGTATTTATTACTGACCGTTTGCTAAATAATTACTGCCTATTAATTGAATTAAATACCGCCAAAAAAATAGTTGCCTATTAATTTATTCATAAATAATTTGGAATAAGTGAATATAGAGTAAAATTGTCAAACTCAATTGTACTGGGTACAGGTTTGAAAAGTCATAGATAAAGAAACAGCCTTATAAACAAGAAAGGTAAGATCTATGCATATCTTTATAAAAGCCTTTCACCCAGTATATCATCTTAAGAGAAGTGTGAGCAGTGTGGATGTCAATTCAATAAACTATATATTTAAAAGATGACAGACTAACAATAATACAATGTAATGTTCATGCCAATCAATTAATACAATAATGAATTAATAAATAAGGCTATTTTTAAAAGATACAACTTCTTTCTAACAAAGAGAAATTTATTAAAAAATAATAAATACTTAAAACCATTTATCTATAAAATAATAAACATTAATTTAATAAACTAATATGTACTACTGATAAAATATTATGTAGGTGGTCGGTGCATTAATGTAATGGCGGTTTTACTTGATCTTCTTTACTTGAGCTTTTCATTACATATTGTGTACTATTATTTAGTTGCGTAAATATTTAATAAATACAAGGACTCCTATGTAATGGTTGTAGGTAAAGTAGTTACTATTCAACATACACTACTTACTAACACTGTGAACACTATAAAGTATACATCTGAAATTAAAAATGTGATAAAATAACATAATTTAAAAAATAAATAACATCTAATAGAATAAAAAAAATATCTGTAAAAAAGAGCAAAATTATACAACACATGCGAAAAGTATATTAGAAACAGAAGGCACACGGGACAACATAACAAACAAGACAGAGGTGTAAGAGACGAACCTGGACGACATTGGTATTGGTAGAAGTGGCAAAGATAGTCGTGTCCTCAGGAGGCTGAGTGGCGGAGGGGAGCGGCGAGGGGGCGGGGGAGGGCGAGGGGGAGGGAAGCGGGCTGGTGCCGGGGGTCAGCGGGGGCGTGAGGTGCGTCACATCATCAGGAAGTGTGGCTAGAGGAACTATGGCTACCGGGGTGAGCGAGGAAACGGGTGCAGGCTCCGTGGTGGGATCGGTGGGCAAAGTCTTGGGCGCCTCAGTGGGAGCTTCCGTGGGTGCGAGGCTCGGCATCTCCGGCACGACTGTGAGCTGCTCTCCGTGATGGTGGCGGTGTGGATGAGGAGGTTCGGGGGGCGGTGGTGGGGCGGTAGAGGTAGAAGTGGTAGAGGTCGGGGGTTCAGTGGGTTCGGAACCATCCTACCATCACGCATGCCATTAGATTAGTACAATATGCGGCCTATCGATTAAACCTACGTCCGATCTCAAAAAACTGCGCATTCTTTTCCGAGCTCGACTTTCGGGCCTTGTGCGTCTAATCGATAAAGAGGATGTGCTTCAGTCACCATGCAAAGATCTAGATGTCGGTGGAACTTTGAAAGAGATTACAAGCTCGATAATGTCAGCGACTTTGTTGAAGATTGCACAAGCTGAAGCTCCAATAAGAATACACAACTCTCCTAGTGTTCGATCGATGCACAATTTATAAGAGAAAATATGGAGTGGACTCAACGTGGGAGTAATACTAATTAATGTACCGTCGTTCATATATATACGTGTCAAATATTATATCTGTTCTTATAGTATTAAAAAATAAGCAAAGATCCTAAGTGAAAAAGTGAATATGATCATCCGCAAATTGTTTAACAGTTATTTTTTCAAATAACTGCTGTAATGTTAATTAAATGAAAATATTACTATCCATTGATTGTATTATATCCACGTATTATGTATTGGAAATAATTGAATTAATAATTTGTACAAAAACTAAATAAATAAAATGGGGGACAAACATTTTCATCAAAGAATAATTCTGTTAAATTTAATGGGATTTTACTCTAGTATTTATATGTTTTAGAATGCGATACTAAATGTTTGGACAAAAAAAAAAGTTTTATATTTACAGAAAAATTATCAAGGGGTAGTTTATATATAAAAATCAAACAAAAAGCAGATTGTAATTAACAAGACACATGAGTATTGAAATAGTTAAGACTGCCTTTTTTAAGTTAATAAAAAATTCGATAATATACATTTTAAGGAAAACAATTGCATATAAAAAATCACTTATCAAAATGCACAAAAAAATAATAAAGAGACTAATTTTTAAATAATCAATTGTCACTCATGTGTCTAGTAATTTAGTTTGTTGACAACACTTGAATTCCTGAACACACACAAACAAACATCACAACACAAATAAAACGGAGATTTTTTTTTCTTTCGTATAAAGATTCACAATAATAAAACCATAAACATTAACCCTAGTGAAAATATATATAATGTGGCATAAAAAACTTATGTTTGATTCAATAAATAAAAATGAGTAAAATAGAAAAGTAAGATAGAAAAGAAATATAATCCAGTAGAATCTCTAACTAAATTTAGGAATTTCAGTTATAATGCATCACACTTTTGTGATAGTAAAAATAATAACATAGTAATGCATACTTCGGAGTCAAGCAAAAGTTATATATATTTTATTAATTCAAGCAATATTATATCTTTTATATATATTTAATAATTCAACCGCGTGATCAAAATTTTTGATAGAATGATTTTTTTGATAAAAAGTTATTATTTTTAAATAACTACTTAGTTACAAGTGAGTTAGTAATAACTTTGTATGAATACATATACGTAAATATGTAGTTAAAATTTATGCTCTTTATTGCAGTCACTCCCTACTTGCATCAAAAGGCCACAATATGACAAGAGAAAGAAACGTCATAAGTTAAAAAAATATATATTACACTATTTTTTACAATCTTGCGCTTCACGCTTATTGTAATTCAAAACTGTTTGACAGTTAAAAGACATCAAACATGAGGATTTGAATCTGCTTGCTATTCACTGAAGATAGTTAAATGATTTATGCCGGTTGATTATGGAGGCTACGTTATCAACCCAAAGCTCAAAAACCAAAGTAAAATGCTCACTATCTAACATATTGTTATTGTGACAATCATCAAGGTGAAAGTTTCAGAAATAAAAAAGTAGTATATTTTTCAGGATAAAGTAGTAAGTATAAGAATGAGACTTTAGAGAGTGTACGAGTAATTATGATTTCAAGTTGATGCGGTCACAAATATTGTTTCTTTATATAAAAAAAAAATTACACAAAAACACATTTTGGAAGGGATCGAATAGCCTAGTAAATTATTTATAATTTGGAAACTTACTTTTTCGTCAAGTTTATCTTGGTATCCTTCGTATTCGCCGTAGGAGTCATCGTAGGTCTCGTCGTAGTCGTCTCGGTCGTCTTCGTAGGCCGAGCCCTCAATCACTTGGCGAGGTTTGCGCGAGTGCAGCTGCTGGGTTGGGCGGTGCGTGACGAGCCTCCAGCCGACCACGGGCAGGTCAATGACATCCGAGATGCTCCCGTCCCGGATCTGAGCCTTGATCTGGTGCACGAGAATGCTGTGCTTCGGCCACAGGGATCCGGAGCAACCCACCTGGAACCATTTTCAGAAACATCAATATCAGAAACGTCAGGCTGATAAAGTATGAGAAACATGCAAAATTATGAAGATTATTCATTCTGATCTTTCAGTAGTTTTTAATGTATTTTTTGAAAGACGCTCTCCTTTAATTACTGAAAAAATATACATTTGGTCTGCTTAAATTGCATAAAAAATGTTACTTTTTATTTTTTGAGATCGTCCAAGAATTTGAATGATTTTGTACATAATAGAGGAGATTGTGTAATTATATATTATTATGGTTCATTGATAACTAAATAGAAAAAAGTCTATGTACTTAACCCTTATACGCCCTGTGGTTTCCTTATGGGACTGCAGTTTTGCGTCCTTCAATGTCCTACGGTCCCATACAGGAAGTGCTTATGGTTCTTTTAACAATCGGATTACATTAATTTGTAATAATAGTATTAAAGTAAGTTCATGGAAGAATCTATTCTGCGACGAAACATTACAAACATTGGCCTGCTAGGGTATTGAACGACGCAAATTTGCGGTCCCGTAAGGGACCACTGGGCGTTTTAAGGTAATGAGCCAACCCTTAAAAAAAAAACAAGAATCTCCAGGCCTCAAGAGAGTCTTGGGCTTATCATCTGATCTCCGTTAAAAAATGATAATCGAACAATCAAATATTTCTCTGGTACTACAGTATATGCAGGTTCTTGGGCTTTTGACCTGCAGGTTCCCGGAACTGGAAAAAGCTATGCCTTTTTCCAGTACACTTTGAGCTTATAGAACTGTGAAACGGCAATTTGCGGTGTCCATATGCTCCTAATATGGAACGGATAATGTAAGATAGAGAGAGAGAGATATACTCGGATTTATAAATATTTAGAAAACATATTCAGAGCAATGGAAAAACACATCAATGACAAATAGATTGATGTAATAACCCACAACATCAACATTTTTAATTATTTAATTTTTGAACACATGCCATGGAAAAGTTCAAATTGCTTCAGATATTTTTCTGCTAGATTTAATGTCAGAAGAGAACGAAAGAGAAAACATCCATTAGTCTCAGTGCAGTTTGCAAATCAAACTAAAGGTAGATCGATGATATCGTGTGGAGGGCTTAAATATATATTTGATTCTAAAACAGTGTAAATTGTACTTACGACAAGTTCAACTTCCCATTTGTGCTTGCTGTAATTGACTTCATCATCTTCAGATTTAGACAACACGTCAGAATTATGATGTTTTTTGGAAGACGGATCACTCGGTTGAATTAAGAACGAGTTCTGAAAAATAACCAAACATAAGGTAAATATTACACAATAGAACAAATCAATAAAGTATAACCTGGATAATTTATATTTAAATGAAAGCTAACTTACATAGTCCAAGCCCATAAAGTTGGCAAGGCTCGTGATGGCGTGCAGGCGCTGCTTGGGAGATATCTTTTGGACGGATCCAATGAGGATGACCAGACGACTCTCATCTTCTCCTAAGTGACATTGCTCTGCATCAGTGTTCAGAGAAGGAGAATCTGTTTTGTCTTTAACCTAAAATATTGAAATCAATTTATTTACAACTCTCTACAACATCTACTGTAAATTTACAAATTAATAGAACATTACAAATGTTCACTATAAAATCTAGAAATTAATCCAATGTATTATTTATATATTTTTTTATGTAATCGCATGCACAGCCGGTCAAGACCAGTGCACTCTATGACGCTCAGCCAGGGAGGCTGGACTGGTGTTCGTGTGTGGGTTGGGGAGATTGCAAGTGTATATTTATCTGTTTCTTGAAGAGATCCAGATTGTAGGAAGGAGGAAACACAGACGCTGGAAGAGCATTCCATAGCTTACCAGTGGCATTAAGGAAGGAACTTTGGAAACCGCCTGTTCTTGGTCGACACACATTAACTGTGTATGGATGTTTGGCAAGTGTAAGACGAGTTTATCGGTTGTGGATGGGTGCAGGAGGAATTAGTTCTTTAAGTTCTAAAGAGTAGCGACCGTGGTAATAATGGTAGAAATGACTAAGTGAACCAATATTACGCCTGTGTTCTATTGATTGCAGGTTAGACGTAAGAGTGTCATTGTTTATCAAGCGAATTGCTCTTTGAACTAAGTCAATTAAGTTTAGAAGGTATTTTGGGGCTCCAATCTAAAGGTGACTGCCCTATTCAAGGATAGGTCGGATTTGTCCTTTATATAGAAGAAGAAGTATATTGTTCTAATGAGATTTTACAGATCAGTTCTACTTGATATCAGTGTGCCATTAATATTATTGTCAACAATTGTTAGATGGTGTTTTACCTCAATGGTGAAGACATCGAAGGCGGGTTGACAGTTGGTGCCCTTTTCGTGTGGAGATTGTGCTGTGATCACAAGTCTCTGTTCTCCCAAATCTTCGGCAGTCGGCACGCCCCAGAGCACGCCCTTGCGGGAGTCCAGCGTCAACCAACTGGGTAGTGGGCCTTCCACACTAGTTGCCTGAGAAAAATATCAAATATATAAATAAAACAATTCAATGTCGATGCAGCACAGAAGTGATACCACTATGCCATTCTAGATTAGGTGATTCGTCCTAAGCAGCAAATACCCACAATACGCCATTCTTGTAAATACTTCTTTTACTCAATGCAAAGCATGAGTTCAGTCAGTGAGGAATTGAGAGTGAAAGTGAGTGTACTGCTCGATTTATTTAAGTGGATTGTATTACTTCCAATTATTATGATTTTTTAAAATAACTCTTAAATTTCTATAACTCATTGCAAATTGCTGCCACAGTTGTCATTGTGCATGTCTCGCCCCAAGATATTTTTCACTCTATATCACGCCTTCTTACACTATGGGTTGCATCCCTAAATTGGGTTGCGTAGCAAAATTCTGGGGTCGCGAAAGATTTTAATGTCAAATATTTAAATACACGATTATATAACATCTAGATGTGTATTTGTGCATCCTTATTGCAAAAAATGCAATTTTGATGAAAAATAGGCATATAATTTTTGTAACTATAATAAATACAATTTTACAACTTTTTGTGCAATTTTTAAATTAAGATTTTTGTATTTTTCTAAGCGAATTCTAAAACTATATATTTTCATATGTATATGTAAATTATTACCTTATAAGTAAATCATCAAAAAATATTTATTTATCTTTCTATCTATAAATGGGGTCGTGAATGAAAAAAGTTTAAGAAGCCCTGTTCTATATGATTCATGACGACCTCTAGGGCAAGATCTCAGGCACCTTGAAGACACAGCAGTTGTACCATTGATTCTAAGGATATGAAAAAATAACGTTTGGTAAATGCTCTTCAATGCTCATTGCTTTAAAAATGAATTACTGCTTGTACATATATAACTATTCAATATGAAGTAATTTTCCTCGTACCATCATCATCATCATCACCTTGTCCGTGCCCTTAACTGGAGCACATGGTAGTTACGAACTGCTTATCAACCATCTTCGTATCAAAATTACATAAACCTAGGTTGCTGGAAGTTTACCTTGAAGCTGGTGACCTTCCCGGAGAATGCCTCCCGCGGGATGCGGAGGTGGAAGACGCGGCCGATGTAGGCGGGCATGTCAGGGACGCCCCATAGTCGGCGCACGGCGCACTTCTGTCCATCCGCCTGCAACAATTAAACAACATCTTTACAAACAAGAGTACCGATGGATGAATATCAAGGCGTTCGACTGAAAACATGTAAATCCACACAAAAGAGCAAAAGTAGAGAGTTTTCATCCTCCACTGAATCTATTACACTCTACCGCATCGGCCAGACTCCGCGTCAGAGGTATGATTAGGGATTGTGTGCAGTAGAGAGTGAGGAATTATTTTACGATTATTTGTAATATATGTATGTGTTACCCTGCAAATTACACAAGGTTAAATTATACGAAAAGAGGAATATAAAAAGATAAAAGTAGTTTTCATGTCTGCCGTGTTAACCGCACGCATTACCCTGACAATATCCTGGATGTAGTTCAACAGCAAGGGACAGCCAGAACCGAACAGCAGTTCAGGAAGATCACACCAAGAAATGGCAGAGACTCCCAGATGATAAAATAAAACAAGTTTCCCGTCGGTTTTGAGGAGATTGCAAGTGTTTATTAATCTTCTTGAAGAGATTCCGACTGTAAGAGCAATTCAAGACCTACCTGTGGTGTTAAAGAAATAACTTTTGAAGCTGTTCCAGTGTCGACTTTAGTCCTTGCGGCGCCCTAGGGCAATTTATTTCTAGCGCCCCCTATTGTTTATGTTATTAAAATCTAAGCATTTTATACTGCTCTCGGCGCCTTTAGCTCATTCCACGCCCCGGGACCCATTTCGCCACCCCCTAAAACCGACACTGAGCTGTTCATCGACACATGTCGAAAAGCTCGGAAAGGGAAACCATGTGTCTGACGTTTATATATGTAGGCGAAATCATTTTTTTCACACAGCACTTCTTTGAATTTAATAAAGTAAAAAAGCTCGTAATTAAGAGCTCCGATCTAAACGTGGCTGCCTTATTCGAGAACAAGGCGAATTGGGCTAAGTCAGTGCCGGCTCTAGACCCTGCGGCGACCTGGGGTAATTTTTTTCTGCCGCCCCATATTGCATATATTTAAAATATATATATGATAAATTGCCCTCGGCGCCCCTAGCTCATTCGACGCCCAGGGCCACCGACCCACTACGCCACCCCCTAAAACCGGCGCTGGGCTAAGTATTGAGTTGTTGGTTGGAGTCTTTACCTGGGATGAGTCGTCATTGTTTTCGAAGGCAAAGTCTCCCTCATGGGCCAGCGCCGGGTGCAGCACTTGCAGCAGGACCAGGACCAGGGCCAGGATGGATGTCGCGCTGCTGCAGCGGCCTCGCCAGCTCGTGCTAGGGCTCATGGCGGCGCTTGTGTGATCTTCCTTGGAGAAGCGAGCGCTCCCGCTGCACGACCTTCATAAACGCATCTTCATATTCTGCGAAAAAAGAAAAAAAAAACCTTCTAAAGTTGATACTAGATCAATTAACAATATTAATTAAAAACAACACACGGATATTAGTAATTTCATCAATATTATGCGATTTCCATGTAATGTTATATATAATTTCACCAATCACTTTGAAGTACTACTAAACAGCTACATACTTCTTTCTTGTTTAAACATAAATCACGATGAGCACTGCTTGCTGGAATACCGCCATTTCATCTTTAATAAAAACATCGTCAATTCTCCACGTGCATAAACATACTAGAATAGTATGTATATACACGTGGAAAACCGACGAAGATTTCGTTTAAGGCGAAACCGATGTATTCAAGCAAATGAATAAACAGTGCTCATCGTGATCCATATTGAAACAAAGTTGGATTTATCCATTTAATATCCAAATAGGCAATATTAATGTACGCGTATTAAATCACGTACATTTAACAACCTAAGTATTTTTTTGTTACAATTTAACTTTTTAGAAACTTGATTATGTTGTCGACGAAAAGAACATTTTTCTCGGGTCTATTAATTTTAATACTCTCCGAGTTCCATTGTACCTCAGAAGTCGTAAACATTCCTTTTATCAAATGCATTTTGCAAGGACATCGCAATTACTCAATCAACCATAACGCGATAGTAAAGATAACGAGATGATTTTTTTAACGAATAAGACATTGTTAAAAAATATAATATAATTCTAAAAACGATGTTATAACAATTTAACATGATTGTTACATTCATATGTGAATAATTTCGAATATATCTAAAAAGAAATCTATATAAATGTATATTTGACGCAAACGAGAAAGAGCAGATAAAACAATTAATAGAAAAAAAAACGTACATAAAAACTTATTTGGTGCACAAACCAGTCTGAAGATGTCAGCGGATATAATAGGTATTTAAAAAGAATTATTATACTCGTAGGTATTTAAAAATACCTATTATATCCAGTCTAGATATTTTCTCGGGCGTAACACTTAAAACATCGTAACAACAGTTGTCAATGTAGCATTTATAACATAATCAACATTGTGTATTTTGAACGGCTGCCGTTTTGGCGTCTGGCTATATGGGTCAGAAGAGATTGCACTAAAAGGGCTACTGCTGTTATAAAAAGTTATTTAGCATAATAAAACATCCATTGCATCGCCGCATAAGAAGATAAAAGCGAAACGCGGCAAAGCGCTTCCGAAATTGCAACACCGATAAGCTACCGGAAAATCAGGAGGGAAAGATTTATTGATGCATTAAAAATTCAAATAAAAAAATGTATTAAAAGGAATGTGACTAAAAACATAATTTATAAATAAATCAATAGTAAATAAGGGATCAAGAAGATCATTTGTGCAAAGTCAATTAGTCACAAAAGAAGAAAGGCGAATCTTAAAACAACCTATAATTAAAATTTATAGAATGGAAGAAATATTTATTTATTTATTTATATACAGAATCGAAATTCCATTTTTTTTTACAAATATTTAGAAACATAGAGTATACATAAATATACAATAAATAGAGAAAATTTGAAAGATCAGATTTTTTGGACCGAATGTTGGCCGGTATAAGCTAACACCCAGCTAACCTCATCAGGTCAAGCTGGTTAGGGCACTCTATTGTCCTGGAGGTAGTAAATGCCCTCCTAAGGCGGATGAACCTTTATGGTCAACGGCATTAGGATGTGGAAATAAAGGGGAAAATACCACATTAAAGGTCTTAAAGACATCCCACGTATCAGCAAAAAAAATGATTGCATCTCAAGTAAAATTTTCCGGAGATAAAATAGTCCCCCAATCGGATCTCCGGGTGGGGACTGCTCGAGACAAAAAAACCAAGACAAATAAGAAAAACCTTCAGCCAACAAGATATGCCACCAACTGTAGCAGGACTGTAGCGCTTATGCTGAGCTGAAAAGGGTTGCGGAGGACCGAGAGGAATGGAGATCGAGATGCAAGATTCTGTTGCTGCAAACCAATCCACCGGATTGATACTACGAAGAAGAAGAGAAAATAATAAAAAATAAAAATAACACAAAAGAATAAGAAGATGACACGTGTCAAAGATCACAGAGATCAAGTAGAACAATACCATGGACAAAAGAGGAAAAGGATGTAAGAAAAATATCGAGATGAATCGAAATAAAATTAAAAATCTTCATCAGAGTTGCGAAGACTGAGGCAGATATAGCCAACAATTTTGTATCGGAATTTAAAAAAAGGATATTCTCCACACACGGCTAAACCCAAAAGCCACGATATCATATTGTCAGTTGAAAACCTTAAGGTTAAATTATATCATGTTTCATGCGAAGGTTAAAAAACGTTTAACATTTTATGTACTAAAAAAAATGGCAGTTTAAGAAGAGGCGATGAATAACAAATTTGTAAAGAAATTTTAAAGGCCGTTTTTGCCCAGTCTGAAGGTTTGGTGTTTAGTTATCTAGACAAGAAGATTAATAATTTATGTAATTTAACTTCTTTCCTGCAGTAATAAGTCAATTCACACACACATGCGAATTACTCCACGATGCAAATGACTCAATACATTTTTTATTATTGTACGGATTTTCAAGATATGGTTGTACAAAGCGATGCAAACGGAGTTGAATCATTGCACCAGACCATAGGTTCCCAAACTTATTTCAGTCGTAAGCCCCTTGCCATGATTTTCGGCTTTCGGTAGACCCCCTCCCACGTACTTAAAAAAAAGCATTAGTTAAGTGGTGTGAAACTCAAAAAATATCAACGGCCGGATAAGGTATTTTGAGTACGCCTATTTGTGGACCAATAACCTCTTAATATTTAAAATAGTCATAAAAAATAAACGCGCTTTGTATATTAAAAACTGCTAATTGAGTTTTCAAGGACAATAATGGAGGTTTTATTTTTTGAAGATAATTTTGTGTAAATATATATCGTGTTTATTTTTACACTCCTTTAACATGGACTGAAAATTTTCCATTACCGTCCGAAAAATGGTTGGTGAAATATCATGCAATTCATTCCACACGTTCTCTTTTAATTCTTCAATAGATCCTGGATTGCTAATATAAAGTATACTGTTAAGATATCACAAGAGAAAAAAGTCCACTGGGGACAAATCCTGGCTGCGGGGTGGCCAGTTAATGTCACCTCTTTTAGATATCAGTTTTTGGACAAAAAATTCACAAACTGCTACTATTATAGTCATTTAATACATAAAAATAACTGTTCTCACAGATAAGTGGAGCCGAACATTTCCACATTTTTATTGACAGATTTTAAAAGTTTGTATAGCTTTTGGGGAGTTAATATTACAAACCAAGTATCCCCCACTTCTAAATTCTTAGATATGAGTGTAGACTGCATTTCTATTAATTCTATATGCTTAAAGTTATTTTCTGCTGCTGCCGTAGTTTGCACTTCTTTGTCAAGGGTCAGCCAACTTAGCTATTTGTTCAGTACAACTCAGTTGTCGGCCGGCAGCCGATGTGTTTGTAGTGCATTTTAGTGCGCAAAATTACTACTACTTACGCGACATTAATTCTTGTGATTTTTACAATATTGAGTATTGTTTTTTTTTTTTATGTAAATGCATGCAGGAGAGCACAACCGGTCAAGACCAGTGCACTCTATGACGCTCAGCCAGGGAGGCTGGACGCTGCATGCAGGAAACGTGTGTTGTGTTCGTGTTTGTGTGTGGGTTGGGGAGATTGCAAGTGTATATTTATCTGTTTCTTGAAGAGATCCAGATTGTAGGAAGGAGGAAACACAGACGCTGGAAGAGCATTCCATAGCTTACCGGTGGCATTAAGGAAGGAACTTTGGAAGCTACCAGTTCTTGGATTTAGATATATTTAAGCAATTTTTAACATTTTAAAATATTATTTTCCAAATCAATCACGTCTGAAAGATACTCATTCCAAAATGGCTGGAATTTCGCGTGATATGTCATCTAGAGACCATCTGTTTTCGGAAGATGAATCCTAAGATACTGATTTACTCTTTTCCTTGGTATTTTGAATATTTCGAAGACGATAATGTCAACAGCTCAGATAGTGATGATAGAACCACATATGTCAATAGCCAAAAAATGAGAAAAATTACTGGATTGAAATGACAGAAACCCGAGTTCCCATACTCTTCTGCCACATCAGACATTAGAATTCCAGACAATTAACGACTAAGGTATTCCTTTAGGATTCGTTCAGTTCTTTTACAGAACATTTGATGTCTCAGATTGTGAAAAAAACTAACAGATATCACAAAAAGCTTAGAAACGAGTTAATTTTTCAATTAGTAGGAGGCGCAAGACTTGACCGGGAGTCCAGAAAAAGGGGACGCACAAGTACGATAGATACTGAATAACATTTGGAATTAAAACCCCACTGCATTGCAAAACTAGACAAAGACTCTAAAGACCGTGCAGTAATAAAAAAAGTCCATAAGGAATACAAGAAACAGTTTGGTTTTGTGAGACCTGCTCGAGAAAATCTGGTCTATATACTGAGCAATGCTTTAAGAAATATTACATTTCATCACAGTTAAGATTAAACCCGTCGACTCAAACTTCCGCACCCAATTTTGCATCGCTTGGATTGTTGGAGATTGATTTGCGTTCCGAATATTCTAATGAAAACAAAATTTCCGTTTAGCTGCGGTCGCAGAATCCTTGTTTCGATAGTAATATCAAAAGCAGAGCGCACGTTATGCTTCGTATATGTTGCCATTGCACTAAATTCCTGGAATCAGCCGTTCTCGAGTTTGGTACCCTTCCCGCACCGATATCTATATTCGCGCGGAAGTAACTGGCTTCCTAAATGTTTAGAAGTTATTGGTCCATCCCGTATTTTACTTCTTTTTGTCCAAGACTAGGATATTTATTGTATGCCCTTCACAATATTCACATTACGCATTTTGAATTTATATTTAATGATATTAATGATAATGTGTCAAAATTTCTTATAATTTTATATTGAACCTTCCGCGGACCCCGAACGATGTTCAGGGACCCCCAAATCAATTTTCATTTTCCACGGACCCCCTGAATGATCCCAGGGACCCCTGGGGGTCCGTATGGACCACTTTGGGAACCAGTGCACCAGACCCACGCGGTGGGCGCACTCAGCCACATTGTAGGTTTATGGCCTCAGGCGCGGAGACCAGATGGCCAGCAGAGGAAAAAAAACAATATAGCACGGACGCGAACGATTCGCGCTTGCTTCTGTTTGTTCTGCTAGCAGAGGAAACCCGTGCGAATCCTGAGCGAATCATGTAAAGAAGAGGAAACTCTATCCAGCAGTATGGTTTACGTTACAACTATTATCATGGTATTGGACTTCAGCAATTATGCATGAAGGAACGTGCAAATCCCCTTTCATCATGCTTTTTCTTAAGTATTTGCTAATATAAGGTGTGCTAGCGACTTAAGTATGAACTCAGCGAATGTAGTGACCGAATGACATACTTTTAGTACAGTTTAGCTTTAGACCCTTAGATTCCATAAAGAAAAATCGTTCAGCCTCCAGTAGGTCTTTCAATGATCTTGTAAATTGACAACTATCAATCAACTTGTTAAAGAGACTTCGCTATCCATCAGTGTCATATTAGATTATACTATGGTGGAAAATGAAAACCTGATTATCGGGAATATTTCGTGTTATGATGCCGCAGAAAAAGTAAAAAAAAAGCTCTAGTTGAACATAATTTCGAATGCAATGGAACCTCTCCTAGGAACACATATAATATATATGGATTTAAGGAACAGAAAATCGAAACCATTGTTAAAATTGGTGTGCAAATGAAATTCGTGTACATATCCTTTTTGTTAAAAATATAATAGCAGCCTGGAGATGGCACTGAATAGCATAAATAGGAAATAATAATTTTATTGTACTGGCATTTTTGCATAGTCTGATCGCGTCTGTGAAGTATCTGCTGCACCAGACAATTCATTATGAAATTCGATGAAATAAGCTACCAAAATGAAGCAAAAATTTATTTTATATAATAAATATATAACGCTTAACCTCAAATACAGTTCAAATAAAAAATAATATACGAGTAAAACTGTTGTCTCTAATAATTGAAGACTTCCTGTGAGCAAACGAGTATGGCCATTATACATAAGAAAAAAAGTATATTTTTGATTTTCAATAACCAAGTTGCATGCTGAAGTTAATATATTTTAAATATGCAAGTAGGAATACAAAACATCAGACTTAAAACCATATAGGCAGCAAATCATATAACTGTATTTGAAGATGTACATTTTAACTTAATTTTAATTAAATAAGATTTTAATATTTCGTCTTCTGATGACGATTGCAGACTTATTAGGTGGAAAATTAAGTACTTCTTCAATCTCCTTATCGTCAGTAGTTGTTGAAAAGCTCGTTTTCAGCTATTTATATGCTCGGCTCTGGTCTCACGTTTCATATTGGATTTGCTTACTCGTCTGTGACAAGTAAACTTTTCCGTTAAGCACGTTACGGAAGGAGCGCCCGTTTTATTACAAGGAGAAAAGCTTCTCCAAGAAGAGCTTTCTTTGGGCATTATTAATTTTATAAGCTCTTCGCGAGCTTATTGAAAAAAAACTTTTCGCAGCGTAAATAACTAAACTGTTTTATCATTAGTAAGTCGATAGAGTGCTCTTACTAAAAATAATATTTCATTATTTAATCGACGATCCCATTTCCCCCAAAACCTATATATTTTATTTTCAAGCTTATAACATGTAAAAAAAAACTTGAGTAAAAAAATATTAATTTAAAGTTCCGCAAGCAAATTGCCAAAACATTTGTTTGAAGCATCTTGATGTACGGCTGTGAGAAATGGTGCTTATCTGAAAGTCGTAAAAAAGACTAGAGGCCTTTGAGATGTGGTCGTACAGAAGAATTCTCGGAATTTCCTGGAGAGACCACGTCTCGAACAATGAGGTTCTTAGCATTATCAATTAGGATAGGCACCTAGTAAGAACCATCTCAGAGAGGCGAGCCCGATGGATCGGTCACATCAAGCGCCACGATGGTCTTCTTCACGACATTGTGGAAGGGATGGTTGAAGGTAGAAACTGTAGAGGGCGCACTAGACGGGAGTATTTACAGAAAGTGTTCGAGGACAAGAGTTGTAGCTCTTATGCTGAGCTGAAGGGTACTGCAGAGGACCGAGAGGAGTGGAGATCGAGATGCAAGAATTTGTTGCTGCAAACCAATCCACCGGATTGATACTACGAAGATGTAAAAGAAAATAAAAGATATTTTTATTAAAGACGGGAATGGTATTTTTTATATTGATTAATGATATTATCATGTTCTAAGCACAGTTTCGTTTAATCATCGAAGTTAAGCAACATTGCAAGCGGGCCGAATGTGAATAGGTCACTTCCTTGCGTTGTTTGTTGAGTCAATCTGTCTCTTAGGATCGAATGGTTCCAATATCGGGAGCGTCGGAGTAATATTATTTCCGTGAAAATGCTGATAAACATAACATTAAACTATGTCACTATACTCGTACGTCTAACAAATAACAATGTATGACGAGTATAATATCTGAGATTTATTGATTCGATACCGTAGATAAATTTTTTTATTTGCCAGTGTAGTAAGTATTTTTTGATATCGAAACCTTAATCGGCTTTTATTGTATGTAGCTCCAGTGTAACATCCGTTTGTGGGAAGTATAGAAACCGGAAAGAATCAATAGGGGGACGTTGTTCAGACCTTACGGAGGATGCTGAATTCATATTCAAATAACTTATGTATTTGACTTTTGTATAATATTTATGATTAAATTGTTGAATATAATAAGATTTACGAAGTGGCAGGGTTAGCTCGAGCACACACGTAATGCTAGTGTTTTTAGCTCATTGGTCCGTAGCATACTCGAGAGCGGGTCTATCTTTTGGACACCCTATGAGGTGAAATATAGCCTCATGTTGGAGAGGGTACAGAATAAATTTCTGAGGTCTCTCTACAAAAGTATCTATATTTGTATATATTGTATTTTTTATTTTATTATTAATTCTGATTGTACTTCAGTAACGAATTGAATTTTCGAAATTTTTAATGTTATCGTAAGGCCAAAAATAAATAAATTGTAAGATTTAAAAAATATAAATCAGCTGTAATATTGTTCATGGTTTGGTCGTTAATATATACAAACATCACAGTTAAAAAATATTATCGAATAAAAAAATATTTAAAAGCTTACAGGCCACTTTCACGAGAATGAGAATATTTTAGAACGCCAGTATCAAAGATAGTAACTGTTTTTTGTAAAGAAAAATAGATATGAACGAAATCAGTAGAGAATACTGAACATAACATAAATACTAACATGTCTAGCAATGAACGTAAGTGTAATTTTTTTGATGTCTTGAAGATCAAGATAGTTGAATAACGTTAAGGGTTTTTCAACAAAATTTAAAAAACCCTTAGAGCCTACATTTATGAATTCTCTCGCCCATACTTCCACTGGTCTGAGCCTTCAGATCACTAAATGAGATAGCTCGGTAATACGCACATTTCGTTCTGGAATATTCGCGTGTCTCGAGTCAAACGATTTCAAAAATTATTATTAATATTTAACATTTCCCACGTCTGATAAACAAAGATCTTCGCGGTGCGATAATTTTAATTTTTGTATACGCCGGTGTTTCTTTTGTGTTTTTCGTAAATTTAATATAATTTACATTCATCGAAAGCCCCTCCATTGTTGGTCGACGTTCTGAGTACTTGTGTTCTTGAGTTACGGTCGCGGTATTTTCTTTTTTCCTAAGTTGAAGTTGTTCAAGCGTTAAAACATCTTTCATCTCAAGACAAAGTGTGTGGGCTGGGCTTTTTAAGTGAATGAAAACAGAAGAAGAGATCATTGTTACTAAGGGAGACCTGGAAAATTAATAATTTCATTCTAAAATCTGAAAGGTTTCTCGCGGCAATAAATTTTTTCATGTTCCTCTGAAAATATAAAAAAAAAACTGGTAAACAATAAAACACAATAACTTGTGTAACAGTGATTAATGGTGTATTTAATTACATTCTCGTAAAGAATGTTACACCTGAAAGAGATGATAATTTATTTAAAAATTTACTATACTTGAAACAATGTAATGAGGTGGGTTGATTGGATTAATGGTCTACGTTAAATGCAATGAATATGACATGGATATTTACTGTCTGCATTTCGAATCCACACGTCAATCTTATGTGAATTTGTTGCAGTGTGAACTTAACAATTTTAGTAATAATCTCACCTCAGTGATGTGGTAGAGCTGAGCATTATTATTATTATTATATTAGTATTTATATAGCGCTCTTTTATGACCGAATGATCATTCCAAAAGCGCTTCTTTGCCTCTCTGAGTAAAAAGGT
The DNA here is from genome assembly GCA_022606575.1 of Glossosoma conforme. NCBI lineage: Eukaryota > Metazoa > Arthropoda > Insecta > Trichoptera > Glossosomatidae > Glossosoma > Glossosoma conforme. The sequence goes on from JAGTXR010000001.1 coordinate 2,375,468, forward strand.
GGGTCTTGAGTCTGCTTCTGAAAGATGCCTCCGCTTTAAGCTCTCTTATGCTTTCCGGTAGTGAGTTCCAGGCCATTGGTGCAGCTTAGCTGAAAGCCCGATTGCCAAAGACCGTGCAAGGACTACCTCCCGTCAGCTGCAGGGTGCTTCTATTTGCTCTAGCCGATCTGAGTGTCTCTCCACGCGCGCTTGTTTCTGAAGGCTTGATAAGTTCTGTCAGATAGCCCGATGCAGTTCCGTTGAGTGCCTTGTAAGCTAAGAGGCATAATTTATACTGGATTCTAGCCGAAACTCTCAACCAGTGCAGTCGGTGTAGTATTGGAGTAATGTGACAGAATTTGGGCGCGTTGTAGACTAGTCGTGCCGCTGCGTTTTGTAACGACTGCAATCGATTTAATTGTTTGGCTGGCTGGCCTGCGTGCAGTGCGTTGCAGTAGTCCATTTTGGAGACTATAAACGCATTTACCAAACTCTTTGTAGCGTCTCTGGGTAAGCATCTTTTTACCGACCGTATCTGCCGCAGGTTAAAAAATCCAGATTTCACCGTTTTTGTGATATTACCGCTAAGATTGAGGAACTGGTCAATTTCTACTCCCAGCAGCTTGACGCTTGTAGAAGGGATGACATCATTACCACAAATGGCCAAGGCTTGTAAGTCCAATAGATGTTGTCTTCGAGCTGTGGCCATAAAGAATATTTCCGTCTTTTTCGGATTAAGAGCGAGCCTATCTGCTGACATCCACTGTCCGATCTCAATCTATCATGCAAGTATCGTATCATACCTCGAGCATGCAAGTATTAGTGCTTATATCAGAAGTACTGACAAGCATTATAAAACATCCGTAGAGTGTAGACTAGATAGTATGGCTGCAAGGGTTGGAGATAAGAATAAACATTGCATCTCAAGTTCCCTCTTCAGCTGATCGATTCTCAACACGCGCAAATACAGGAGAGCTTTTAAAAGCTTTTGACTAAACATCTCACTGCAAAGTAGTTTAGCGCTCAATGGTTGCCATGGAAATAAACCTGAAGAAGACTGTCCGTCTATCCATGATAGTGAGCTTTTAGTGAAATGCAAAGAGTTGAGTGACTCATGCGGTATTTTGCTCATTCATAATTTCTAATATCAAGTACTGTTTACCACAAGCTATTTTTAGATATGTACCTTAAAAAATACAGTTCACTTTAACAAATCCTAATAAAAATTTAAATTCATTTCATCATCATCATCATCATCAGCCTGTGTCCGTCCACTGTTGAACGTAGGCCTCCCGCATGAGTCTCCATCCTCTTCGATCCTCCGCCTTCCGCATCCAGGTCACTCCCGCTATTCTTCTTATATCGTCGGTCCATCTTGTAGGGGGTCGGCCAATGCTTCGTTTGCCAGTTCTTGGGCGCCATTCATAAATTCATTTAAATATATATAAATAAATCCTAAGCAATGACTTAACTGTACATGGACAGTCGATTATATAGGTAAGGGACTTGCATGTACTATCTATTATGTTAAGACACATAGATTTACAGAATATTTGTGGGTGTAGGGTCAATAGAGTTGTAAACGACTAGTCTACAACGCGCCCAAATTCTGTCACATTACACCAATACTACACCGACTGCACTGGTTGAGAGTTTCGGCTAGAATCCAGTATAAATTATGCCTCTTAGCTTACAAGGCACTCAACGGAACTGCACCGGGCTATCTGACATAACTTATTAAGCCTTCAGAAATAAGCACGCGTGGAGAGACACTCAGATCGGCTAGAGCAAATAGAAGCACCCTGCAGCTGACGGGAGGTAGTCCTAGCACGGTCTTTGGCAATCGGGCTTTCAGCTACGCTGCGCCAATGGCCTGGAACTCACTACCGGAAAGCATAAGAGAGCTTAAAGCAGAGGCATCCTTCAGAAGCAGACTCAAGACCCACCTTTTTACTCAGAGAGGCAAAGAAGCGCTTTTGGAATGATCATTCGGTCATAAAAGAGCGCTATACAAATACTTATATAATAATAATAATGATAAACAAATAAATTTCATATAAACTTTTAAAACAAAGAAATAACATATTTTGTATTTTAAGAGTAACATCCAATAATGAACCAACAGTTAAATGGTAAATTAAATAAATCGTTATAAAAAAGTAGTATAAATAAGTTGTTATAAAACATATATAAATAAGTTGATTAAAAAGTATTGTCAGTTATTTAGCGTTATATCCGAATATAGTTTCACATTGTAAAGTATCATTGTGTACATTAATAAAGTATAGTTTATAGTCTTGATGGGATATGTCACATAATTTATTTCGAGTTGTAAGAAATTGAGAAAGGGCGGCTCTTCACGGGGACTTTTGACAGTTTGTTCGTTCTCCTCTCGTACAAAAATAAGAAAGTAAACGTTTGGGGATCTTTATGATGTGTTGTCAATGTCAGCATCCATCCCAGATTAATACGCTTTGAAGTTTATTCACGGCGTCACTGGCTGTCGGGCCGCGGGCTTACGGAATAATTCTTATGAAATGTTTTTCAAGCATGTTTTTAAAGCATCACAGAAGCCACAGTTGGTGGGATTTATATTGAGCGAAAGCGCTTGATGTATTAGATTATAGAGAAAGAAATTGATTGTAAAATAAATATAAAAAAAAACACTTAACCTTCACGTAAATTTGAAGTAAAGACACGTCGTATTCTCAGGCCACCCACCCGTATACTACCGGAGACTAATATAACGTATAAATACGTTTTCTTTAGTCTGGTGCTCAATTGCGGGAAACCTAGTAATGCATTTTTTACTCTCTGGTGGTGGACGTCGGGTAACGTAATAATACGTGTTGCGTAATAACGGATTTTGTTGCTAAATCGTATATCTTACTTCAAACTACACATTTCACTCACAAATTTGTAATTATTATATTATGAAATAAATTATGAAAAGAAAAAAAAATCTAAAAATTTACAATTTTTTGTGTGCTCGATAAAAACCTTAACGCAGATCCCATTGGCTTGATTTTTTTTTTACCTTCAATGCGCAATAATTGTTTTCAACTTGTACGTAGAATTGGGGTTCTTTCTACATGACGAAGGGATGAATGGTAGAAATGCTTTGTTAATATTTCTACAAAATATTTGTGTTTATGCGAAGTATTACTTTAAAGGACGTTTTTTTTGTGTTTGCTTACCATCATTTGATCATTGCTGCACAATAAGGTAGACGACATTTAAAATTTCTCTAAATTATCGCGAATATTTAAAAAATTATAGACTTTTAAAAAATTATAAAAAAACTTGCCCGCGAACCCAAAAATCGCCCGCGCCAGGCTGCAATCAGCATAAAACAATGCCCGCAAACTATGTGTAAACGAAGTGATCAGAATAAAGTTTTCACGGTGATTTGTACACAAATATTTTACAATACAAAATATATATAAGCCCGATAAATAAAAATGGCTGTCGATGATCATTTAGGATGACAAGAACACGTTTGTAGAAAAGGTAGGTAAAGTATATGCTCTCCTGCGGCATTCGCCATAGGAAAATAAGTGCTATTTCTATTTTTAATTTTTATGTAATATTATATCCTATGACTTAATTAACCTAGTAAAATATTTCTGTAAAAAGTAAAAATTAGCACAAGCTATTTTGACAAGTTTTTTCTTGCGAAGCATTTTATTTATATGAATAGGCAAATATGGGCCTTAAAATTTTTACTTATAACGGTAAAATGCAATTTTTAATCAATATAAATGTAGACACTACAAATAAGTTTTGCTTCAAATTCAATGCAAAGTATTCACTACAATACGATTACGTAACGCAAAGCTGTGTATAGCAAACTGAAAATATACGCAGAAATGTAAATGCTGTACATTACATTGGGAGATTTTTTATGCAAACTTCTGCGGATGAAGGCATCACAGTTAACGCGAAGATGTTTGAACGCTGGAAGCCGCTGGAATGAATAAGTAATGCGACTTCAAAGAAATGTTATCTTTTACAGATTAGATAAATAAAAAATAAAAAGAAACACGCGGAATTTTGCATATCCAAGAGATGGTTCTGTTCTAAGATATCTTTTTGATGCTAAGCAATACAAAGCATAATATCTCTTTTTACAGATGTCAAAATTTACTATTTGAAAGGAGGTTTGTTGCTAACCGTGTGTCGCTGGTCAAATTAAGCCTTAAGAGCGTCGATGTAATTATTCAAACTCCTTAAATCACCTCAGAATATGCTTCGAATATCGTAGCAGCCGTTTATTAAAATTTCCAGATTTTTGCTTTGGAGGCCGTCGGGAATCATATATGTTTCCAGGTGGACCTTCGGGTGCAGAGATGAATTGGAACGAGGCATGGACAATAACAACTGACGGAACTGAATAGCGGTAATATGTGGTTTTATGTAGTGACTTTATGTTTCAGATATTCAGCGGTAATATGTGGTGACTTTATGATTCAGATATAGATAGGATATCGTAAGGAAAAAAAAGCTGTATGACCGTACAACAAGGAGTAAAATGAATTCTGTAAATTACAATCTATTTTATTAACATAAATAATCTAAAACAAAACATTTCATTTTAAAGGCTTTAGTATAGGAGTTAATGTATGGAATGTACAAAAAATAATGCTTTATTGAATTTTTTTAAGCTTTCCAGTCCGAAACTAAAAAGTTTGCCACATTCTGAAATGGCATTAAATTTTGCACTTGACTGGAAAATCCCCAGCGCTAATTGAAGTAAAAACTCTAGGGGTCTCGCCGAGCTAAACTCGCGCCTGTGTAAAAGTTGTCCTTTGAGATGAACGTGAATGGACCACATTCACCACGCGTGATGGTGCATGTGGAATTATTCCATTTCATAAATCTGAACACGTGCTTTATTCAACTCCCAAAGTTCTGCGAAGAGTAAAGGCCTAACAAAATGTATTTGACTCGAAACATGTTCAATGCGTCCAACTCTTTTACATTCAAAATTTATTTATTCACAAATATTAGTAAGATTCTGCTATCGATTTAAATTGTGCCGAAAAATCTTTACGCTGAAAGCAAAGAAAAAACTTTTATAGACTTTTGAAATAATGATTCTGTTATTGAGAAAAAATATGTAAGTATAAAATATATCGATGTTACAGTCAGAGTGTTCATAAACGTCAATCCATACATTTACTAGTTGGTGTTTACACTAATGTCTTAGTAAAACTCAAAACGTGAACGATTGAAAGGTCGTGAGTTCGATCCCCGATGGAGAAATAAAAAAAAAGGATTTTTAATCGCTTTCTGAGGTATAAAATACCCCCGGTTGGTGTGAATTTGATCCCTCACCCATAAATTACCAGTCATAGCCTATTATTCAAAATTGGTGGTAGACGAAAGTCGTCCCGTTAAGACCAGCCATTCATAGTAAATTCCTGTAATAATAAGGATGATGCGTGAATCTCGGGCTGTAATATATGAAGTTGGCGGATCAACACTCCACATGCAGCGCTTAGTCATATGCATCATGGTAAGCGTCATAGAATTCCACATATGAGACTTCAGAATTGCTATCACCATCTGTCGGTATTCTCCTGTATGTGTTATTGAAAGTTTTGTACCTAATGTCGGATGGTATTAAAAAAAATGACACTGAGAGCGAGAATAAAAAATATTTCGTAAAACGGTTGAAACAATGCGTCGTGTTCTATGTATTCCAGATGGCAATCCGTAAAATGAATGCTCTTTTACGTAAGTGGTATTGCACGTTGAATACGGCTGTTTCCGTATTTAAACATTGTATTTTTTTTAGCGCGAAAATATCGCAATGGAGTGCTAAAAAGCGCGCAATTCAATGAAAAACTTGCAGTCACATAAATTGTACGATTACTCGTTGATAGATAGACAATGCAAACAGATTCGCGGTGATTTGTGCCTCTTTAACGACGGGGTTGAAACTTATTTATGACTTCGGTTATAAAAGCCGCGCCGCGCTTCCTCCGCAAAGGAGCAATCTGCAGAGATAAAAGCCTTTACGAGATAAAACTCCGCCGGCATTTAGTTTGGCTGAATTATTTGGATTTGATGGCGTCAGGCCGTGTGTTTTGTAGACGAAGAGCGTGATTGATGCATTATAGATTTTTTTTTTAAGTAAACACATACAAGAGGATTCCGTAAGAGAGTGACTACGTGGGAAGTAAATCTCGTTTGTAATTACTGGACTGGACTTTACCCGCCTCATACCGGAGGACAGTTAAGTCTGCTTGATGACGCGTTCATTCAGATTATGGTCAGTTAGCAACTGATAAGTCCAGTGGGAGTCCCCTCTGAACAATTGTGGCCACTGCACAGAAGTGCTAAAAGAAAGAACCCGTGAAAGAGATTACAATCGCATTCATGGGTTGTAAAGATATATAGATGGAAGATAGATTCTCTCACCGAAAATACAAGCAAAGATTGTAAATGCGTGGAATTTTTTTTAGTGGTCACAAAGTCTGCATGCCCGATAGGGCCGAGGCGATTCCCATAAACTGCATCGAAAAGGACTCCTCTTTCTAACGAGAGGAACTGACAGTCCCAGAGAATGTGCTCTGAGGTCTGGAATGGGGCGCCTAATATATGACGTTTATCGATTGAGTACTAAAATATTACAAATATTATATTCAACTTTGTGTAAAAGACACAAGGCAACATGATGCTAAAGTGAGTCAATGATGGGCGTGATAATAAAAATATATTAGTGCAACCGATCATAAATTTTAGTAAACATGGTAAGAAAACTCTAAAAAAAATCATGTTAATTACTTATTTATTCGTCATATGTTTTCGATGGTGTTTCGAGATGCAGATCTGAAGACTTGTATCTAGGCTAGCATTACGGGAACTACTCGTAAACGATTTATTTAAATTCATATTATTTTTATTTTTTAGAACATATTTCGATACTCTAATACTTAATAGATAATTGATCTATGGCAATGTTTTAATAAATTAATATACACGTAAAAATCTACATCAATTTATTTCGTAAATTTTGGAAAAAAATAATTTAAGAAATACGTCAATATTTAGAGTTTTTAGGTGAGAGAATTGGTCTTGGTTGATCGCGCTGTGTATATAATATAGCTAAGGTGTATTGTTCATGGTTCGAATCCCAGCGTCTACCGTTTCTTTTTTTCAAAATTGACTAGAGAAATGTCATAAATTATGATATCTAATGTAAATTTGTATGTATGTATCAATTGATTTATTTAAAATTTAAAAATATGTATTAAGAGTCATTAGTGTCTAAATTGAAAAAGATTGTTGGTTCAGTCGAGGGCCTTATCAACTGTGCCTCATAAAATAAAGCGATTGATGAGAAAGAAGTATGTCGGAATGTTTTGCTTGTAATAAATCGCTTTAACACATTAAAATCTTTTTACGCCGTACGTCCTGTAATGGCACTAAAATATTTAACCACTATTTACAAGGAAGTAATTGGATCATCAGTTTTAATGAGGCGATACAAACTAATACGAGAGATGTTTAAAACGAAAGATACACAGCGAGAACATAATTACACAACAACGAAGAAAACAAGGGCAAACTACCGCGTTATTGTGGAGTGGAGAAGATCATCAGTATCACGATGATGATAATAGCAATGAAGAATTTAGTTGGAAGATAAGACTATGTGTGTTAAACTATATTATCGTGATTGAATCAATCCTGGTCTTTATAAAGTTGTTAACTATTGTACGATGATCTTCAGCAAAAGGAGAATATACAATTAGATGTAATCCCACGACAATATATAGACCGACTGAATGTGACTGCGGCGTGGAGCAGACCCTGTCACACCTTCTGAAGTGTGAGCTTTGTCCGAGTAGCTGCACCCAGGAAGACCTGATGATGGCCGGGAGTAACGCCATCGACGTCGCCCACTTATGGGCAGACAGGATCTGACCCGTTGTTTTTGACACGATTATATATATATATATAAATGGAGATTCGGGTGATTTCACCTTCACATATCCACACATAAAAACTACAAATACACTTCACAGAATTGATTTCATTTACATAAGGTAAAATTGTTATCTGTAGTGACGAGATAAAAAATCTTGAAAATAAAAATGGGACGTGATGTTTATTACTATTATCACGAATTTTTAAGGCTGAAAATATATATGAATGTATATTCTAACCGCTCTCTTATCGAACAACTTTGTAACTTTATTAAAATTAAGATTTCCCTTCATTGCTCTCGCCATTACTGCTAAATTAAATCCTGAAGGGCCGAGGCCCTAACATTAAATTTAAATAAAGTAATTAAATTCTGCGCACATTTATTTTAATAGTGAACAAGGAGATAGTAAGCGCTACGAAATAATCTACGAAAATATGTAAAAAAAAACGCTTTGAAGATTTTTAAGCCTTATTATCGAGAAGAACTGTACTCGATAGAAGAAAAGTGGGGAAGATTATAGCGGTTTTTAAAATTAACAAAATTAAATTTTCACTTCATTGTGAAAAAATCCGACAAAAACACGATTTGAAAAAAATATTATCCGGAGGTAATTTCATACAAAATATATATATTAAGATAGAGACAGATACGATCTGTGTTTGGGGATTGCTATGAACATAAACTGAATACTTCTTAATTTTTTTTTTAATTTTTATTAGAATATTATTTTATTATTTCAATATTCTAATCTACTTTTATAGATCATTGACTATATTACAATATTATTATTACTTAAATATATATATACTAAACATAAAATTCTTTTTTCAACGCGTCAATCCAAGCACAAAAATAACGGCAGAAGCGGGATGCGAACCGCGGACCTTGGAAACCAACTATGCCCAGGTATTCATACCACTCGGCGAATCACGCCATTGCTATGCCCAGACTGACCTGCGATGAAACTAGTATTTATATCATTGTTATTATCGTACGACAGATGTCGCCATAGTATATATTCAAAGTATGTATATTTTTATTATTATTCTATCAGTATTCATTTATTCACAAGCTTAATATTATTACTTTCCTTTTAATTGAATACTTCTTCTTCGGGTGGTTTACTAGTACGGGTTTGTCAAGAAATATTTTTTAAGCAGTTGATAGATACAAAAATCTACTTAAGTATTTATTATTATATATTACATAGTAATATTATATCAAGTATTGGGAGAAAACTACAAGTTTTTTTAAACACCTATAAAAATATATCTCGTTGCCAATTCGGAATGAAACTAAAAGCGTGTAATTCTATTGATTCTGCACCAATAGTTATAACGATCTACGCACAGATGAAGTAAGATTCATTGACTCCTTTACAGACTTATAAAAATCATGATGTATATTTCTCACATCCGTTCAAATTTGTCAGTTATGCCAGCTACCATTATCCATTCCATGTCCAAATTCACATCTGTTCCAGGAGCACCACCTAGGTAGACACATTTTTTTCAAAGTCTTTCAAGGTGTGATATCAGGTGCTTGGCGAGAAGGTAATTGCAGTATATGAGATATATTTGGGCTTTTGTTAATCATTAATTTTAACACATCAGTTGATTACCCCAACTCTTCGAGGCATGGCCAATTTAGTCCTTAAAGAGTGTTTCAACCCAACCGCTGACAAGTGGTGTACTTAAGCGGTCATCATTCAAAAACATTGTACGTCCAATGCAGCTCACGTTTGGTGAATGAACGAATAACGGTCTTACAAAAAAATTGCTATTAAATTGTAGTGTATCATTAAGGAGATGTTACTAATTTGGTTTTAGGTATAAGGTTTTTTGGGCTTTTATGTGGAAAGTAAATAATAAATAATGTAAAATTCTATAGTGAAAAAGAGCTTATTTTGTGTCACAAAAATAAGCCCCAGTCTGAGATTGAAATGTTTCAAATTAAACGAAAATACGCCGCAGACTTGAAATGTTTGGTTTTGTGCGTGAAGAATAATACTCGGGTACAAAAAGTAATAGCGAAATGGGTGGAAGTTGGGCTGTGAAGTGATTGCAAGGTGACAATGCACGCACAGCTCGAGGGGAAAGTATTAGAAAATAGCGCAGCATAGATGTGTGGCTCTAGAGAACTTTGAAAAACAGTGATAAAAATTATGATAAACATTTTTCATAAATTGAGATATTTTGAAATTAAACTAATCGAGAAGAAATATCTCAGATTTGGCATGATTACAAGATTACCAAATATGCAGCTGTTAATCAAACAAAAGTTTAATGACAGTTCCTCTATAACGGGAACACATGTTCGGCATAAATATCATTTACAACATTTTGTCATTTGCCTTTATAGGTATCTACGGCCTCCAGGGCAAGAGCCTAAGAGAAATGAGACTAAATGTGAATTCAAATAGTTTATAAATCCAATTATCTTAGCTAATATGTCTTCGTACAACTAAATTGAGACAAAAAATATACGCGTCTCCTAACTAAAATAAAATTAATTTAGGAGTTATATTTATCAGAATTAAACGATAAAAAACTTTAAAAAATACGGTCAAAAATTCGATTATTATTTATTATTAATTTAGAGTTATAAACGTTTTTTGTGCAGTTACATTATATTAAAGATGAAAAAGAAAAAGGTATAAAACATGGTTACGTTCAACGAAATAATATATCTTATCTTGTTTTAACATGGATAACGTGGAGCACTGTTAATTCACTTGCTAGGATATTGCAGTTTCGCCTTGTAAATAAACATTACTTAATTGAAGTACTTGTAAGAAGTATTTATGTATTTAATATTTGAAATGCATCTCAAAGTGGACACTATAAAAAAATCAATTTTCGTCGTTTCTCAAAGGTGTAGTAATTTTGATTTGTATTGTTTTTAGTTCCGGTACAAGGATCAAAAATCTCTGCAACTAAAATGGTTTCAGCAGCTGACTTTACGAAGCCAGTATTAACGCGGTGCAGCACATCATTGAGAGAGGAGGGGTAGGCATTAGGGGAGCTAAAGCCGAAGTTCATTTCAGCAAGGGTGGATTGAAGGTGCGACAAATGGAAAACAAATTGGTCAGGGGTGCATAATATTCACTGCATACATATTGTTTAATTTACATGCATAACTTTTTCAATCGCGGTTAAAATACTTTTACTACTTTGCCAAACTCTATTTTTTTAATACATTAATTATACAGTTTTAAGCTGTACGAGCATTCAAAAAACTAGACTCGGTATTTCACCGACAAACATTTTTCTTCTATGTAAACAACAACTCAGCCCTTTTCTTGAATGTCAACTTAAGGTAAGAGCTCCGAAATACCTTCTAGACTTAATATTAATAGACTTGGTTCAAAAACTAGCAATTCGTAAAATAAATAATGTCTTATGTTTAACCCCCCAATCCTTGAAACACAGACTTTTCTACCGTTATTACCACGGCCGCTACTCCTTTGAATTTAATGAATCTCCTGCACCCACCCACAACCGACAGACTCGTCTTACACTTGTTGAATATCCATACACTATTAAAGTATATTGACCAATAAGTATTTGAAATCTCTCGAAACTCGTAATAAAATAGATGTTTACAAAAACATATTCACAGTTTTATGTATTATTTCAAACAATGTTATGATAATGTATTTTATTTTTGGGCATTTCAATATTAGAAAACAGTTTTTATTTTACCTTATCTACCGATCTGAAAGGTATATATTTTATAGAAACGATTAAAAATATATATATATTAAAATACCATTAATTATATACTGAAACATCAAACTCTTCTAATCATTAAAACGCGAAAGGAAATAAAAACATTTTTTAAAATAATGTTGATTTTCTACAAAATAATAATATGGAATACGAATTATTTTGATCGAGGTTGAATGGAATATTAAATATATTTTAACAAAGCTGGAAAAATTATTAATATTATTTCAATTTTAAAGTACAGCGAGTCGAATATGTAAATTTGCTAATCACAACAAATCCAGATGAATAAACCTGTTTCCATGCGCGTGGGTTTGGGTCAGGGTTGGGATAAGCAAACACTTTCCAGGAACCCAAGCCGCCGGCCCTGAAAAGCTAACACCTGAAAAATAATAATGTAGAAGGACCTTTCCATGTTCCCCGCTCCTTGTCGTGTTCCACCCTTGAGCTCGGGATTAGGGGAAACGAGCCGAGTCTAGACCTGGCGACACGGTCGTGATATTGCACCCGCATCGTCGCTCTAAAGGTATTGAAATCATAGAACATGTAGTTCAAAGAATTGTGATCGAGTGCCTTTAGTAGACATCCATGTTAATATTAGTCTGCATGTTACATTTCATTCTGAACATATTTTTAAATATAAATATTCCGACCACTTTGATATTATCTCCTTCTGCTTAAATGAGAACTGCATCCTATTATTAGTCAGCGCCAGAGCCTTTTCTACAGACATGGATTTCTATCTATCATCTTTAATGTGATCTTTCTAGAGGTTGGATTCCCGATAATAACTCGTCAGATGCTGTGTTCATCGGTCTTTTAAAACACCGCCATTTTCGGTCCCAAGCCCGGATACAAAAGAAAGAGGTTTCATAGGTTAAAATAGTAGCCTTCTTATATTAGACAAAATCAAACACAAAAATCAAGCCTCTTTGATAAAAATAATTAACATATCATTTTACGTCTGTGATTTATATGTAAAATAATTTTAAAATAATGCTTATTGATATACTTTTAATGCGGATAATGTAAATGAATGTCATAATATACCTCATGGGAGAGTGATCAGACTATTCAACCATATCGCTTCAAATATTGATATATTCCACTTTAGAGAAGCCCAGTTTCAACATGAGCTCCACGAATTTATTTATCAAAGTAATTTCGTGTAGTCTTCTGTTTAGCGAGCTTCGGGAATTTTTAATAATTGCTTTTAATAATTGTTGTTGACTTTCTTCTTTTCTGTTACATAAATACTTAATCATAAGTACGTACCTATATTTTATGCACTGTTTCTTCTACTTTCTTGTACATTAGAACTTATTTTTTGTGTTTGTTGTTTGTATTGATTATTTCACTATTTATGAACGCAATAAACTGATATTTGTAAATTTGAAATAAAAATGAAAGTGATTTTAAAGCTTTTTCTTACACCTATATTCTACTATTGTAAAGATTAAAATTGGATGAATATTACACTCAATAAATAGTTATTGGGATTCGAGTCAACAACTATACGAGGAAATAAACACATATGTTTATCGAAATATATTTCAATGTTTTTTAAGAGTGTGAAAATCGATTAATAAAAAAAAGGTGAAGAAAAATGGGCGATCAATAATGTACCATAACTTGTAACAGAATAAAAATATATGATATTTTTAATGTCTTTAGACATCTGATATATGTATTTCGGGAATACAGATTAAAAAATTAAGACAAATAGTCATGCGGCTAGACGAGTCAACAAACTCCTCGTTGGTGACATCATTATTAATTTATGTTAGCAAAGTTAATTTAATTAGTTCCAATACTGCACATACACTAAAACAATGAGAAACATAACTTTCGCTTTCTTTCTGTAAATATTAATAAGAATTAAATCATCAAGTTTTGACCGCGATCCTTACCGCACGAGACTGATAACAGTGTTTGCTTTATCGCTAATATGAATAACAATAATTACTCAAGAAGAGCCTAAGCCACAATATTGCAAAAAAATCGACGAATGACTGTATCATAAAGAGCTTTAGATTGCAGTTTTAAATATTATATAATAATATTTGATAATAAATCGTTACAATATACAATTAGTGCGAGGACGACACTTTTTTACCATCGCTAAAAAGACAATATCTTAAATTGTGTTTTCCATTGTTAAGCTATAAATTAGTCTATAATAGGTAATTTCACATTGCGGTGTTCTCCGGTAAGAAAATATCACAAGTTTTAAATTCAGACGAATAAAACTTATCACAAAAAATAAATGAAGACTAATTGATGAATTGAATCGAATTCACCATATTTATTTTGTTATCTATGATCGGAGTGTCGCTAAAAGATAGTATCCGAAACGAGGATATCCGCAGACGAACTCAAGTAGTGGAGGCTCTACCCAACGAATAGGCACACCCAAGTGGCAATGGGCAGGACATATCTGTCGAAGAGACGACGGTCGATAGGGAAGAAAAGTATTGAAGTGCCGCCCAAGAATTGGCAAGCGAAGCATTGGCCGACCCCCTACAAGATGGACTGACGAGATTTGAAGAATAGCGGGAGTGACCTGGATGCGGAAGGCAGAAGATCGAAGAGGATGTAGAGTCGTGCGGGAGGCTTACGTTCAGCAGTGGAAGGATACAGACTGATGATGATGATTCATAAATATTTCTTTCGTTACTATTTAAGTAACATAAATATGAGCACCCGAATAGTATTTTCCTATTATTACACTCCCATCTCGTCATTAAAACATTTCAAATTAAATTTCAGGGATCGGCAGCACAAAATAGTAAGCGATTGTTCAATGGAAACATTTTGATTGCTCGGGACTGATTCTCGCCTCGCATTATTTGCCGGCCGTCAGCGATCGGCCCATTGTCTACTAATTAACGAATATTTATTAGTCATTAGTAATTAGTCATTACCCGCTAAATATACAACGTCAGTCATTTCCTGTGTGATGCGCAAACTCTCTCAGAGCGTGCACCAATCCATTTCCGATAGAATAACATGAATCTGCTTGAAATTAAATAGTGATTATTTGTTGTGGTGTGTGATGGACGGACCCAATTAGACCAATTTCAATAATTAGAATGGAGAACACTATGTATATATAATATACGAGTACCTCTCTCTCTCTTTTGCATAGATATGTGAAAATTTTCATTAACCTTTAAACGCCCAGCGGTTTCCTTACGGGAGCACAGATTTGCGTCGTTCAATGCTCTACAGTTACATACAGGAGTGCTAATGGTTCATCTCACAATCAGATTACATTAATTTGTAATAATAGTATTAAAATAAGTTCATGGAATAATCTATTTTGCGACGAAACATTACAAACATTGGCCTGCTAGGGCATTGAATGACGCACATCTCTTTATAGTTTAACCATTATTAAACAGGACTCCAGGGAGTCCGAAACATGTAATAACTTAAAAATAAACGTGAAATCAATAGTAAATTAAAATTAATATGAAATTATAAGTTTACAAAAGAATCAAATTTTATCATAGCTAAAATTAATAAGTGAAATCAGCGAGTATGTACAAAATATTTTTAATTTTTCTTGTTGGAGAAGACTTCATTACCCATGAACCCTTCAGCATCAAATAATTCTTACGGTCATTGTTATTTCAAAACACTTCACATTCATATATGTTATAGTTTTGACTTATTTATTTTCAATTCATATAAGATTATAAGGTATAGAAATGGAAGCTGACAAACGCCTATGAAGTTTGTGCTTTAAATGCATATTTATAATACACCTAAAAAAATCACCCGCTGTTTTTTTTTTTTTTTTTAGTTTTGATGTTTTGGCGATCATAGGCCGCCTCATGTTCTCATTGATATTTATGGGAAGCAAAAGAGATCCGTTACTCGAGTGCGACAAATGCCATTATGGGACTAATAAAATAGCCCAGCTTCAACAAGATAAATAATTAATGATGTCACGCCCAGAAGCCGACTGACTCGTCTAGGCTCTTACTACTTAATTTTATAGCTTCGGAATACCAGTTTCTGACGTCACAAGTGTTATTTTCTTTCGTCAGAAATTGGAACCTCAAAACTTATTTTATGCAAGATCTGTTACACTGTACAACTGTATAAACATTAATAAATATTTACGATGATGTTAAAAGACATGAGTTTCAAGGGGCTTACTAGCGACCGTCTGGTGTTCAAAGTTACATTTTTTACCCACATTCGAATATCTTCCAAAGAAAAAATTGAATAGTACTGCATTATAATACAAGAAAGAATATCAGATTATATATAAAGTTTAAAATAGTATTGGGAAAATGAATACAAAGAGAATTTTCAGCACTTCAATTAAATACTGAAAAATACAAGGCGTTTTATTTTTAGAGTTAATATGGAAGTTCCACCGTCGATATTTTAACGATTATATATTGTTTAAAATATCAACAAAATAATTAATAATAAAAATCATGAGCTTGCATAGTAAAATTTAAAGTACGTGATCGATATAAAACAGATTCCATTGTAAATGAAGTAATCGCAGGATTTAAAATCATACTTTTATTACCGCTGTAAACTTAGTAGGAACGATTGAATGTTAATATATTTTATGTAAATTATTATTTATTACCTTATGATATGATCACAATTGGAAGAACCGTTGTAACGTGTCGTAAGTATGGTGGTTGACTAAATAATAACTATACGTAATTACCGTTTAATAAAATATAGTGATTCATCATAAAAAGTAGTACATATTTATAATTCGTGATAAATATAAAAATATATGAGGTCAGATGGGGAAAATGACAGTATGAATCATGTTTCCAGATAGAGACTGATATCAGCCAGTGTTGCTATTTTTAATCTGAGAAGTTCAATCCAATAGGAATGGATAAAAAATGAATTTTTTATTGTTGAGTTGCCAGGTTTGTCGATTTTCTTGTTTTGCGGACTGGCCACACCGGATGCCCGCACGCGCTTGACGTGTCACCAGACTGACTACCGAGTAAACGCACTTCTAAATATAGCAGCGTGAGGCACATCGGAGGTATTTGCATCTCGGTAAGAACGTCTGCGCACTGCATACGAAGCAAATTGAAGTGCGCTCACTGCACAAGACAGATTTTAAGAAACCTGACAACACCTGAGATAACACTTGCTTCCTAGGAAGTCTTCAAGAACATCGAACTTGTGATCAGCCATTCAGAATGCTCTACTGAAAAAGGCTTGAGAACATTATTCGCTATAGTTTGAGCGATCACCCAAGAATGTGTTAATTGAATGGATGTTTTAAAACAATCTGTTTAATGCATTTGAATTGGTATGAGAGAGGTAAAGGGCATATGCAAACGCACTCGTATATATAAAATACGAGTATATTTGAGAAATAATCAGTTTTCTGTGTAGTCGCGACAGTTCGTTGAAAGTAATTATTTATGTACTCGTAATACGAGTATTGCTACGATTATATTAACAGTTTAGTACACGGCCCGTGGAGGTGAATAATTTTCACATATTACTCAGATTGAGAATAAAAAAAATGTGTATAGATGAATGCGGTAAAAGAAGATGAAGAAAAACAATATGCGAGGAAATTGGCTGTTTCTTAAGAAAGTGTTATCTTTTTCGCGTAATATGAGTGATTGATTTACAAGAATAATACAAGGAAAGTGATTATTAAGTGAGACGATAATCGTTTCTCAGGACTGAAGAAAGTGCATTGGAAAATATTATGCTTCTTTTCAGAGGTTACCATCGAGAGACTTCGGACCGGAGTATGCAAGACGAGGACACAAATGAGGGCCTGGCAGTTTTACAGCGGACCGACTGAATGTGACTGCGGCGTGGAGCAGACCCTGTCACACCTTCTGGAGTGTGCGCTGTGCCCGAATAGCTGCACCCAGGAAGACCTGATGATGGCCAGAAGTAACGCCACCGACGTCGCCCACTTCTGGGCAGACAGGATCTGACCCTGTTGTTTCCGACACGATTATATATATATATATATATATATCGAGAGACTTTCCATTTCTGGTACTCGTTGCCGGGACTATTGATCAATGATACGCTTTAAATAGAAATATCAGTTCCAAATAAAGGCTATCTAAATACTTGTATAATTAAATGTGCGTAAGAGATTAAGGAATATCTCAATTAATGTAATTTACTAAGAACATTTTCCTCTAACATAAAAGAGTAATTATAATAAAAGGCAGAATAAATAACTACTTGTTAACATTAAAGGAAACAATTCTTTGGGAATGTTTTTTGCGGATGTGTAAATAGACAATAATTATCTTGTTATTTGCATAAAGCCATTCTTAGCTACTGTTAAGATAAAAATATATTTGTGCAGAGACAAAACGGCAAAATGGAAATAAGTATATTCACATAAAAAGAAGATAACAAAAAACTTGAATATTAAATTAACAAACTAATTACAAACGCTCTTATATGCTTAACAAAATTGAAAGATGATATATAAATTAAGTAAATATTTTATGTGTTTTTAAAAAATATGCACAGGATTGATTTTGCCATTTTTAATTTTAAATCAACAATAAGACTTCAACGAATTTTATAACTAAGACCTTTTGCTTTTGATGTTAACAGGAGCAGTTCAAATTGAAAGAGATAAAAATGATACAACTTATTCTTACTATGTAAATATACAATAGTAAAAATAGTAGATAAGATGTGAAGTTATCAGTTGTCAACACCGCCGTAAATTATATTATTTAATATATATTGTTCATTAAAAAATCGCAAATTGTTTAATTTCTAAGATTATTTTTACAGTCACAATGCTGAAACGAATTTCGTTATTTTGATGGCTGTTTTCATCAGAAATCCGAATCACTTTTTACAATTCACTGGCGTGAATACAACGCATATTTCCATTTTTTTATTTTCGAGAACGATGTTGAAATTATCATATGATTTGAGCATTACAGTATCTTCCGAATGATATCATGGCGTATAAGAAGTAAGGTGTAGTAGTAACCTATCCGTAAAATGAAAATCTTTGTCTATCAGACATTCAAACGTCATCCCTATCGATAGTCAGCTAAGTTTGATATGGAAAAGTAATACGAGGGTGATCATTAAAAGAAGTTTCAGCGAAGCGAGGGGGACATCCATCACGTACGGTTGCCAAGCCAACACTGAGCTCCGCAGGCAGCTCGCTAGGGAAGGGATTTGGAGTGGGGGAATCAAGGTACACTACAGAATCGCGGAATCCACCATAACAGCGCTTTTCAGGACTGTAGAGCCATGGGAAATTTATTTTACGGATCACCTTCGTACTAACAAGTATTTGATAAGAAAAGTCTTTGATTATGTGTAGTCCAATAGGAAAAAAATATAAAGTGAATGATTTTGTACACATTTTTACGAAATCTCAACCGTGGTATTTTTCACTCGGAGAATGTTTGTTATTGTTCGTGTACAAGAAGGATATCATTTTTGTTTCATTTAAATTTCAAATCAAATTAAGTAAAAAATGTGTATCGGTAGCATTTTAAAATCTGGAATCTGCGGAATTCTTCATTTTGTCTTCTACCCCCGGGCGAGAAGATATCCGGAACAAGTTTCGTCTCCGATAAAACTGAAAGTTAAATTAAGAAAAAAAAAATTGTAGTCTTCACATCCCCATCAGATAAGTCGTTGGTATATGACGAATGATGGCATGGAGAACGAATTACTAAGACATAGCTGAGTACTTATAATTACCAATTTGAATATCAATATTCTTTAAATTCATGTACGATTTAAATAATTATAATAAGCATATTCAAAAAAGAACTGATATTTATTGACACATTTAACAAGTATATACTCAATATAAAAATAAATTGATATTAAATACATACGTAAATTAGAACTATCCATTCTTATCCACTTTACTTGTTAAGAAAATAGTGGGTCGGTTTCCTAATGCCTCCCACTTTTGACAGAAGTGGATTGGGGTTAAAAATGGCTAAAGGATAGTCATTGAAATATACTAAATATTAACCAAGTACGAAAAAAATATGTATTGAACGAGTATTGTGAATTATTTTACAATAAATGACCTCACTGAACTTGTACAATAAGTTGTAATCCCTAAAAGCAAAGTATCCAAGTATTGATGTTGTTTCATATAATTGAGTTGGTTCCGAAAATAAACTGATGTGTTGGTTACGTGTAGATATTGAACACTGAAATTCGCCCACAAAATACTGAAAGAATTGTACTATACTGTGAGAGTATTGGGAAATTGTTGCCGAAAATTCGAACGTTTAATCGTTTAACTGCCTTTACAGAGAGGTTCCGTGGGCAGGAATGGGCAGAAACGGATAGAAATGGGCAGAATGTAGCGGACCCGGAATGCGGGCGTCGGGAGCCTGGACGAGGCGAGGTCTGAGGCCTGGACCCGCGGTCGGAAGTATCGATCAGACCTCCGGGAAAGGAAGGAGGGTCCCGAGGGAAAGAAACTTTGTCACAATTAACCGGGACACGTTACGATTATTTCAACGCAAAATCTTCTGCTATTTTTTATATGAATATATACGGCCATTGTCGAGCACTCTCGTGATTGAAAAAAATTGATCGGTATTCTGTGAGAGCAGGATTGGTTGCGCGTAACAGGATTGGGAGGTAACGTAACGATTCTACTGTACTTATAACTTGTATTATACGCATCTCATCATCATTTGCGCTCCCCTAATTGAAACATATGGTCGCCACGTAGTGCCGCCACAAAGCCCTGTCAAACGCCATGGTCCTCGCCTCTTCTCATTTCAGCTCTGCCGCCCGTAGCTCCGCCGGCTACATTCTATGTATAGTTCATGACGACGTTGTATGATGGCGCGAGCCAGCAGGCTTGAAGTAAAAGCAGCTGTAGGTTATGCTCTTCCACGGCATCTGAAGTATATGTCTCAATTGACCGACTGTAGTATGGAAAGCTGCCCGCTCTCTCACCTCGTCTTTCCTCCTAATGGTATGCCATAAAATTTACAGTATTTTACGCAGGCACCTACATTTGAAAACTATCATATGGTTGCATTGGATTTCTGTGAGATGCCAAGATTCACAACCGTAAAGAAGAATGGGGACTATACAGGCGCTGTTTAATTGGCGTACTGTTTTGATTAAGAAAATTTGCGAGTCCCAAATATTGCGCATGGAATTAAAAGATGATGTATTAATTTGATGGAATTAATTAATTTGTAAAAGATAAGAAACAATTCAGTGAGTAATAAAGACACAGAAAAGAGCTGGATTGTTTTTTTAAATATATTACATGAAAACCCCGATTTATTGCAAATAAGAAAATGTTTGACATAGTTATATATGTTGAATGTAAAATACCAAATACATAATATTATTTAATTATTATATTACTGCAATAAAAGTAAAAGATGCAAATAAATCAAATGAAAGTTTCGTGTTTAGTTTGTGAACCGTTCAAAAGTTTGTCATATTTACATTGGGAGAAACTGAAACACGTAAGCGTCACTTAATTTTCCTATTTAATGAGAGCCAAACAGAAACGCGGAGTAAAAGTTTTCCGCACGGAAGACCGCGCGGCGCCCCGGGAAAGCTCATCTCCACCCGCGGAAAAGCTCCGCGAACTTTCCACCAGAGAGAGAAACTTGTTATGGGACACGGACGCGTACTTTATTTCTCATGATATAAATTGTTATCCACTCTATTTCTGGATGCTCTATTTGGCTTCCGGAAAACGCAAACGGAGAACACGGGAAGCCGCAACTGCCATCCGCTTTATTGGAAGATGCTGGTGTTGTTTTTAAATACCATCTGGGGTATAGTTTTCGCAAGATATTTTCGATACAAAACTGTAAAGTTAAGATTCTTTAATTATGTTATTTCTGAGATTGCGGTCGATATTAGGAAGTTTTATTAATTATGTGTATAATATCAATATAATTGTAACAAAATTTTACTTGAAAACAAATATAAAAGAAATTTAGTTTTATTTCAAATTACCTTATTTTAAGCGGTTGCACATGTTTCGAACCAATACACACTTTTTGCAGAATGTGTGTGTCAATAGTGGTTACATAAATAAAAAATAATTATTTTTTAAATAAAAGTAATATTTTGTGCTTTGAAAATAATATATAATACTTACATCTACGAGTATATAAGCTCACAGTATGGCGAGTAAAAACATGAACACATTTTTCATCTGTCAAGACAGTTTTTAATCCCAAAGATCCATCGAATAATTTGCGTATCGTAGCTAACGGATTCAAGAGTGAAATTATTCTACGAGCTCGAAATTTGATAAAGTCTATGTTATCATTTTGAAATAATGGGTTCCTAGTTGAATTATAAGATCACCGCCTTTTAGAAAAAAACACTATAATTGAATGAATGCATTGTGGTTGTGTACAGAATACCATCCTCCTCTGTTTAAAAGGTTGTTATTCAGTCGCGTGGTGGCAGGATGAGGAGCAGATTAATAACACACAAACATCCGACCCAGGCGGAATGACCTGCCGGGCCGGCTATAATGCGACCTTCTCGGCCGTCGGCACACAACTAACTGACGTAACTAGTCCAAAATTAGAATATGGCGACACATGCATGTACAACAAGTGAACAGAAATAAGAGACGAAAGATTGTATATCGATGTTTTCGGTACCAGTCAGCAAGGGTTATATCATGCTGATGTCAAGAAAAAATATAAGACATCGATATCACAAATTACATTGAAAAATTAATATTTAACGACAAAATAATTAATCCTTATGATTCCTTAGTAGGCTAGTAGTATGTCGAAAAATAGTTTATAAATTATTAAAAAAGCGAGATATGAGTATATACCACGATTTAAAAGACCTATAACAGGGTTATATTATGTAAAATG
Source organism: Glossosoma conforme (assembly GCA_022606575.1). Taxonomy (NCBI): domain Eukaryota; kingdom Metazoa; phylum Arthropoda; class Insecta; order Trichoptera; family Glossosomatidae; genus Glossosoma; species Glossosoma conforme. The sequence goes on from JAGTXR010000001.1 coordinate 2,397,979, forward strand.
GAAATAATAATATTTTAATAAAAATATAATATAAAAAATATTATGTTTACAATAAGGTAAGGACATAATGTATATTTAATAAGAAAAAAGGGACGATATTTCAGTTTGTAATAAATTCACTGTATACGAGTATGAAATAAGCCACTCGCAATACGTGACCGTCGAAAAAAGAAACTACAGCGAAATTAAATTTGAAAAAATATACGTATCCCCCGCGATGATTGATGGCGGATGAATTATCGTCAGGATGCCGGTGTCGGTGTACACTGGAAAGGTTTCAGCTCGCTCTTTATTGTTTCGGAAACATCAAAAACGAATTATGGACTCGATGTTCGTGCTGGAACCAATCATGGCCAAATAAACACACCATTAGAGAGTGTCATCGCTCATCGTGCACCGACCCATCAAACAGTGCGCTGACCAAATTTGTGTCGACAGTCTAAGCTTCAAGAATTCAAAGGGCATTTTCTATCTACGAACAGTTTGGTATATTTTTAAGATTTTAAAGAATTTTAATGATTAACTTACTTCACAGCTTTTCGAGAAAACGCTATTAAATTAAAGCGAAGTTGAAAAATTATGAATTAAAAGAAAGAAAACATGAATTTTACTTTGTTACTGAAATGGTTTTATTTAAAAATAAATATGGACTTTTCACGTTATTTGTAAACAATAGATATTGAATGTAACAAAAGTAATAAAAGGCTTATTTTAAGTTTGAGTTTGTTAAATTTTTGAGAAATTTGATTGCGAGTACAATTATTTAGATATGAATTGTAATAATGTATGTATAGTATAAAATAAGTGCTAGATTGCCCAGGCCTCTAGATTTTGAATTCCGAAACATTATAAGTAAAGAGTGTGATCTATTTCATAATAGATTATTTAAAAATATTAGCATTATAAAGCAATATCACATTATTTTAAGCAGAGTCCGCCATATACATCCACCAAAATTGTCAATTTCATTACGTCTGCCATAATTCATCCGCCTTAAAAATACAATATGCGGTGGCGTAAAAAAAAACTACTCGAGGATCTCATAAAATAACACTTGATGAAAACACGGAGCGCAAAACCTCGACCGAAAAGAACTAAAAAAAAAACGGGAACATAAAACTTTACACCGCTCCATAAATCACGTTTGAAATTTGTATATTTTTCTGCGCGCGTTTTCCAGACTTTTAAGAACAACACCGAAAGAGTGGAAATCGGGCAAAGGTTATTTATGGCGGTGTTTGTTTAATTTGGTTGTGTTTTTTTTTCACTCGAGCATGTGAGTTCTGGTCGGGTTGGGTAACTTGCACGTGCGGAAACGGCCACAGATTTCGGACTGCGTATAATTCTCAAGGTTCTCTGTGCTGTCGATCCATCGATTCCGGATTTACGTGCTGCCCATCACTGTAAAAGTTTTACGCGATTCTTAACGGCGTTCGTAGTCCGGGGCTTTTGTATTTGCTACACTTCAAATACGGTAGGGACAATAATTGAAAAGGCGACATCTTTTTATACTTATTTGCACCTCGGTTAACTAAAGTCGATGGATTCAAATAAAATATAATTTTAACAGTTCTGCGCAATGAGTTATATCTACTAGTGACAAATATATTGGATCATTCATAGACTGGGATATAGAGCGAATACGTAAAAATCAGTATAAATGATTAAAGTAGTATAAATAATTGAGCATTTCAAATACTTTTTAGATAGCTTCTTCAATATAAATCAACAAAATAAACTATTTATATTGCTGCAGAGGTGCTTTGTATTATACTTGTAGTACAATACTTTATTATATTAAAAGCATACATTACATATTAGTTAAAATAGATTATTAATGTGTATTATTTATCAACTTTCAATTCAAATAATCAAAAATTAATAGCCGGCGTGCTTTGCAAACCAAAGGTCGTGGGTTCGATTCCCGACGAAGATAAAAAAAGCTTTAATCGATTTTTGAGCTCTAACCTCGGTTGGTGTGAATTTGATCCCTAACCCGTAAAAAGACAGTCATAGCCTATG